>OY804258.1:69631343-71114430 GCA_963680825.1 Meiosimyza decipiens | reverse complement strand
TGTTTAAAATATTTTTCAATTTCATTCCAAAATGTTTCTTCGTTATAAAAAGCTGCATAAAAATTTATTAAAATAAAATAAAAACTGATCATTAAAATTGGTTACATATATATAATTCTATTATCTCGTTATCCTGAATACTGAAACTGGTTACAAAATATACTTCCGTTATCTTTTTAATCTGAATGTCTCATCCTGCATCCGAACCAGCGGCTTGTGAGACAACACGCTAAATTAGTTTACTCACATGACTACGCTTATAACGGCTTTAGTCATCCTGGAGCGACTCCTCCAAATGCAACATCAGTCTTAACGTGAAATTACTCAATTTACAAACTAAATTTATACTAGCAAACATCAGATGCAATAACTATGAGAAAAAAACAAAAATATATTTCTTCTTCGATAACGTATTTCTTTCCATGAATATAATAATTTGTTCCCCATCACTTTTTCTCTTATTCTAGGCCCACACGGGCGTTTTTTCTACGTACGTTGGCTACTCGTTTTTGAATAACTCGACCGGTAATAAAACCAACGTACATTGGAACTGAGAAAATGATCGTTAATTGTTGTTTATGATTTTGTTGGATGCTGAAACGTTGGTTTGCTAATGCGCGTAAACAAAGCGGTCGTGTGGGCCTAGAATTAGAGAAAACGTGATAGGGAATTAGAAATATCCAAGTAGCCTATGGCTACAAAATTATTGATGGGGCGCTGAATTGTTCCCATCGGAACAAAATTAAAATTCAATGAAAAATTTGATCAGGAGTGATATTTGCTAAGGTGATAGTCTGTCAATTTTTTGTAGTCGTTTGTGATAACACAGGACCATAGTTTATGTATTTTACGTGTATAGGTTAGCTGTCTTACACGTATCTTTGGTCGTAAAAAGTTAATTATTCGTCTTCCTTTATCACGTCTAGACTTTGCGTGTTTCAAGGATATATAACATTGAAGGCATGTAAACATTATATATATGCTATATAATTTTCTCAAAAAATTTGATGGTCTGAACCTTATCGCACAATGTGTTGTCTCTGGAAATACTTCTGGTTGTATGGAACGTACTCACAAAATGTCAATTGCAAGTCTTGTAACATTTATTCTATGTTCCAGCAAAAATTTATTCACTAGTATATTTCGTTATGGTATATTTACTGTGAATTCTAAATTTTGCACTAATAAACTGTTAATTTTGTCGATTCCAGGACACTGATTGCAAGATTTGCAAAAACAATTTAATAAGCAACAACTCTGCAGAATGTGAATTTACATTGGTTAAGATTAAGGATGCAATTATTGGGAGTAATCGGCAAAAAGGTGTCCTAATTTCACAAGGGCTGGTACCTGCAATTTTGGAGTTATGTTGTGATAAAGAAGCTAGCTGGCACATACGAGTGAATGCTTTTATAATTTTAGGTACCTACATTTTTAACAATATTTCACATATCTATATAGTTAAATAATATCGTGCAGGATAAGTGAATATCCCGTCACTACAATCGATTTTGCTCTTTCCATTCGACTGCATTTTAATCTTTAATTGCGTTTAAATTAAGATCCTTGTTTTATTTCTGAACGAAACGTTACTTCATCAGCTATCGGATGAGAAAACGTATAGTTTTATATGGCCACTCAGCTCGGTCGCTATCGCCTGCACACTGTTTTTTTGCCGTTTTTGAACATTTTTGAAATGAAATATGTATTTCAAAAACTATGGGAAACATACAAAAAAAAAAAAAAACCCAGGACCTCTTGCTTAAATATACTTTAGTTTTATGGAAAAAAATATGAAATCATTAATAAATTTGTTTAAACATTAATTTATTTTATTCATAAAAGTGTTTCTCAAAATATCTTAAATAACATCTTTTTTTTATGTATGTTAATCTTCGTATCCATGTACTTAATCGTAATTCCCGCCAGAACTTTGGAAAATATGAGTTTGTTATGTAGGCGCACCAGTCTAATTTTATGAATTGTATGATATTTTCCAAAGTTATGTCGAGAATTTCGATTTGAATGACTTATTGAAAAAAACATTACAAAAAAAAAAGACAATGAAAGTTTTTTTGCAGTAAAGAATTCATATTTTCCAAAGCTATTGCGGGAATTTCGATATGAAGTCACATGCATTCTTAGGAATAAACATAAAAAAGAATTGGGCTTAAGTTTACTTTAGCTGACATTTTCCATTTTTTTTTCTTTTCTTAGGGGTAATAGGGGGTCCAAAATAAATAAAAATTATGAAAAAAAAACGGGCCGCTCGGATCTAGTTTCGAAGATATAGCCATCAGAAGTTCCGGATATAGCTTTTGTAAAAATGATCATAAATTCGGAACCCCTGCATGGATATCAAAAATTTTGGTGTCATAAAAAAACCTTTTTTTCCCCTAAAAATATCTTAATGACCTATGAGGTTTTTAGCATATTAAGAGAGCCTGGTTCGTTCCCTTTAAAATGGTATATAGTTCATTGTAAATTTTTTATTATTTACCCCCTTTTTTTACCGGAAAACAAAAAATATCATACAATGAATTCTTATGGAAAGTATGTATTTGTGGACAAAAACAATAAAAATCCAACAACAACAACAACAACAACTATTATTATTATTATAAGGCTATTATCATTGTAAAACTTAATTTTTCACCTGCGGCGCTCTTTTTTTTTATTACAACCTTCAAGTTAAAATAATTATTGATTCATGAAACAAAATCATCATTATAACATTTAAAAATTTTTATGGAAAATCGTGGCCGCCCTATTCTTATATAAAATTACTGTGGCTAGCAAACTAGGTGTCGGATATATTATAGACTGATCCGCGGCCGAAGGCCGCCGCGAAGCCGGTGTTGGATTTCGGGAGTTTTAAATCCTGAGCTGCGGCCTCAGGCCGCCCACTTACCCCTACTATTAAATAAAATAACTGTGGCTAGCTAAACCGGTTTTTGATATGCTCTAAGATATAAATGATTGAAATATGCTAAAAAGATTATAGGAAAAGTTTTAAAAAAAAAAATTTGTCAAAATTTCAAAAAAGTCGTCATATCTCCAAAATTATAGGTTAAATTTCTAAACTTTACTCACCATTGTTGCTGTTGTTGTCGTTGTTGGATTTTTATTGTTTTCGTCCACAAATACATACTTTCCATAAGAATTCATTGAATGATATTTTTTGTTTTCCGGTAAAAAAGGGGGTAAATAATAAAAAATTTACAATGAACTATATACCATTTTAAAGGAAGCGAACCAGGCTCTCTTAATATGCTAAAAAACTCATAGGTCATTAAGATATTTTTAGGGAAAAAAAAGGTTTTTTTTAAAAAAAAGTTGGTCCAAATTTCAGAAAAGTCGTCATATCTCCAAAATTATAGGTTAAATTTCAAAATTTTACTTTCCATTATTAAAGGCCATTAAACTATCTTTCTTATGACACCAAAAATTTTGATATCCATGCAGGGGTTCCCAATTTATGATCATTTTTACAAAAGCTATATCCGGAACTTCCGATGGCTATATCTTCGAAACTAGATCCGAGCGGCCCGTTTTTTTTTCATAATTTTTATTTATTTTGGACCCCCTTTTACCCCTAAAAAAAAAAAAAAATTGGAGAATGTCAGCTAAAGTAAACCTGTTCCAAGAATTGAACATGTTTTGAAAACAATTTTTTTAAATAAAAAAATTAATGTTTTAACAAATTTATTTAAATCTTTTTGACTTTTTTTTAAAGTTATAGTATTTCTAAAAAAATTTTGTTTAAAAAATGCCCAAAAAAGTAAAAAAAAGGGTGCAGTTAACTAATGAACGACCGATATACACATGCAACTACTCAACGAAATATCAAAGTTAAAAAACATCATAACTGTTGATAGCGATCGAGCTTTGAGTGGCCAAATAAAACTATACAAGTGTGAAGTTATTTAAAGAATCATCAGTATGCTTACAGTGGCGAACGCGTGTGGATGCATGTTGATCGCATTTGACTTTGGGTGGCTCTAGAACCCTTAAAAATATCGCGACCAGCTTTTTTTTCGTTAAATTCTTTATTAATCTTTAAAATAAAAAATATAACATCCTTCAAAATTGGAAGCAAAACATTACTTTTAAGTCATATAATGAAAAAACTCAATATATCCACTTTTGCACGTTTAAAAGTTAAATGTTCAAAATAATATTTTTAATATTTGGTCCGAAAGCCTAGATAAGTTTTATTTATTTATTTTATTCAATCTATGGTAAAAACCTTATATACTATAACATAATATCTTAGGACTAATACTAAGGCTAAAATATAATTATAAATTATATGAAAAGCTTACTAACTAATGAGATCACTTAAATATGCATTTTGGAAGGCAAAAATCAATAGAACTATCTTTGTATAATTTAACATTGAAAGAATTCTATTAATTGGCTAATTAATGGCATAGTTTGATCTGTAGCATTTTATGTAGAAATAATCAAAGGATCGTAAATTTCTCAAGGGAATATTGAAAGAAATATAACAGTGTAACCATTAATAATGTCATATATGAACATAAAACTTTGGATCAGGAGTCGTTTTTTTGTAAAGTCTCAAGATGAATAAGATTACAGCGAGCATTATATGAAGGAATAGGTTCATTTAAGGGGATAAAATGCAAAGCATATTTAAAAATTTGTTTTTCATTCGTTCAAGATGATCAATAGGATTCCAAATAAAACATCCACATTCCAAATTAGACCTAACAAAAGAAGTATACAAATTTTTAAGGGTGAATGAATCTATAATGAGCTATTTCTTTTAATAAAGGCTAAGAGGGAATAGGCGTTCGGTATGATTCGATTAACATGACTATTTAAACTGAAACTTGAGTGAAAAAATACACCAAGGTCACGAATTTCATTAATAGCAGATATTACGAAATTGTCAAAAAAGTAAGAAGACTGCAAAGGCACTACACATTTCGAAAAAATCAAATAGTTACATTTACTGAGGTTCAGAGGTAATTTATTATTTTTGAACCATATGTAACATTATCCAAATCAGTTTGCGAATTTGCACAACAAGAGTAATCCTTCACTTTATAAAAAATCTTCAAATCATCAGCATATAACAAAAATTGAGAACAAGAGAAACACGTAGAGATATCATTAATGAAAAGGATAAATAACAGTGGTTCAAGAATACTACCCTGCGGAACCCCAGACGTAACATCAAGATTAAGATTGTGATTTCACATTATCTATTGATACATAAGAAACCCTATTAGTAATATAGGACTTAAGCCATGTAAGAAATGAGGAGTGAAAACCTATTTTGTAAAGTTTAGCAAGCATTAGATAATACGATACCTTACCAAAAGCTTTACGGACATCTGCATGTATTACATCCACTTGGCACGAATCTTCAAACGATCCGATACAGTATTTCGTGAAAATACTTAAATTCGTCATAACTGACCTACCAGAAACGAAACCGTGTTGATTTGGGCATATACAATTTTTGACAGTAAATAACATCTTTTTATTTAAACAATTTTTTCAAAAAGCTTAGAGACATTAGTCAATTTGGAAAAAGCCTAGAGTTTTCTATGTTATTTTTATTTAATGATTTGTAGATAGGAGTTATAACAGATATTTTCCACTTATCAATAAAGACACCAGAAAAAAGAGATTTATTGAAAATTATTGAAAGGGGAATCGAAATAGATTTGACACATTTCAACAGAAAGTGGGAACACATACCATCGAGATCAGTCTTGTAGGAGTTTTTCAATTCTAAAATACCGTTTTCTATGTCAAATATTTTTAAAGATAAAAAGCCAAAATCTATTAAAGTATTGTCATCATTCATAATAATTTGATTAAAGTTACTATTATTATCAAAGTTAGAAACAAATAATTTTGCAAATAAATCTATAGATCTTGCAGAAAGAAAGACTTCTTTTCATGATAAAACATAGAAGAGGGTATGAAGGAGGAGCCTTTTATGGATTGAATATATCTCCAAAAAGATTTTGGGTCAACTTTCATAAGACGTTCGAGATTTCTTTAAATTTTAAACAACCACAAGATTTAAATTTTGGAAAAAATTTATTACGCAGATTTTTAAGCTTTCTCCAACCTTTAGTGTACCCAGGGAGCTTGGAGGTCTTTTTCCGTAGCGGAACATTTGTTAAAACTTTAGTAGATAATTTATTAAGAAAAATATTATAACAATTTTTAGTATTTTGTCCATTGAATCGATGTCATTAATGAGACCATTTATCAAATCAAAATTACAATTCTTGAAATCATAATAATAAAAATTTAAACAAAAGAAACTGTCGAATGATGAGTCGTTGGTTCGGATATAGGGAATGCGGATTCAAATAATTTAAATTTTACGAATTTACTTAAGCAGACTAAGTCCAGCAATCTTGACAGTTTATTTAATACAAAGTTTATCTGCACAAGATCAATACTCAGAAAGCTATCAACTTAATGTATTTCATGTAGTTTATTCACATTTATGGGTATACGCACATTATCATCATCTGTGGACGGTGTCCAATTTAAGTTACTCAAATTAAAATCACCAGTAACACAAAAGCAATCTTCATTATACGCCGTAGATGATTGCAACACTATTATCAATATAAATCATGATGACTATTAGGAAGAACATATGAAGTACATACATAGGTTTTCAACCAATTTATCGATGAATTAGTGCGAAATACTGTCTCACTTAGTTTGAGCCTGTGACCAAAGCTCGTCTGAGTTCTGTGGTGGATTATCGTACCATGCCGGTCCTTTCTACCAAAAACCATAAATTTTCGATGGAGCTCAGAATTTGGCTTTGAGCTTACAACTGCATCGTTTGAAATTATTGGCAATTGTATCAATTTTCAGCAAATTTAGCGTCTCCATCCTGCGCAAACATTACTTCGTCGTCTGGGTAGACATTTTGGTCCACAAAGTCTGGTAGATTCAGCTCCAAAATACGAAAATACTTCTTTCATATTGCCAATAATTCGACATATTAAGTATAGTGTGGACTTTTGATTGTAAATGCTGTTACGCCTGGCATGTGACGGAAAATAGAAACTCACAAAAACTTTCGGTGTCGGGCACTCGAAGTTATTCCCGGCTAGGGCGCGGTTTTCCCATAGCCACTTGTAGCGTATCATAGAACAAAAAATTACAAAAACAATCAAAACTACGGGGAGCAGAAAAACCCCAGGACACGTCTCTTAAGGTTTTCCCGATGGCATCACAGGCCACCCTACCCTGGAACTTCCTTAAACCACCGCTTAGCAAATATTCATCCTTTTTAATGAAAAAGAAGCAATTTTCCTTTTTAGTTCAATTCAAAAATTTTAATTTGAATTTTCAATATTTGTGTGTTCTTTTTTTTTGTTAATAAACTTAACGAATTAATCAATATAAGTTTTAAATTACAAACTTTACGTGCTATATTGTAAATAAAAATTTGAGAAACATAAAAAAAATATCTTCCTAATATGTAATAAACTTATGCAAATACATGTGGCTTTATAGTTACGTTGGGGTACCCTGCTGCTTGGTTATAGTTGTTGTTTCCTTGCCGGTACTTGCTGTAGCTGTTGTTTTTCTTGTAATTGTTATTGATGTTTTATTGTTTTGTTATGTAGTTTTATTGTCTCTATTTCATTGTAGGTTTATGTGGTTTTTGTTTTAAGTAGCTTTTTTTTTAATGGTTTTGAACTGCTTTTAATTATATGGTACCAAGAGACCGATCCCTGTTTTATTTGTACAACACTTTGTTGAAATTGGTTTTTATTCTTTTGATAATATTAAAAAAAAAACGTATGCATTTTTTTTAAAACTTATTTTAACACTGATTTACGACTTATATTTATGCAAGTATTTCTTAAGAATTTTTGTTCAAATCGTGTTTAAATACAACATATTTGGTAGCGTTGTGCAAGGCTACCGCCCGCGTTGAAATTTATTTTTCTCCTCCACTCAACTGCACGCTGTTAAACGTGCGTTGACACACACACATTATTTCGAACAGTAAGCTCAATAAAAATATTATATATATTATTTTCTGTTCAAACACACCACATACAAATTACCTATCGGCGAGCCTGCTGAATTATTATACTATTACGCATGCTGCTTCGTTTTGACTCGCCAATTCAGCTTGCATCGAAAGCGCCACTGCAAAAGGTTTAATATCAAGGGAGTTACAATAACAAGCGTAAATAAAACGGAAAGAAGAGTTTTTGCTTGCTTTCTTTTTATAACTTTTTTTGCTTGAGTTCTTAACAGATCTATGCAAGAAGGTAAACATGTAGGGCTTGCCGAACTCTTCCTAATTGGCTTAGAAATTACTGATGACAGTATTTTCTATTCAAACACACCACAAACAAAATAAAAATTTGGTTTTAAGAGAGGAAAAAGTGAAAACAAGTGAAATTCGGTTCGTGGATAATTTAGAAATTGATATTTTTGATTATTTAAGATAATTAGTAACTCAACACCAATAAACAGTCTAACGTTATCAATAATCAGTCTAACGTAAACTTTACTGAATCCAAAATATTTTTAAATTTAGAGAGTTCAATTTAAGACAGCTTAAAACAATATGTAGAAAGATGAATTCAAAAAAAGCTTCGAATCTTATAGCGTAAACAGGCGACCTTTAAACATTTACCCTGACAGACGACAATTTTATGTTTAGAAATCAACTGATTTGATTGTCAATAAATTTGTTTATCATTTTAATCAAGATAAATGCAGCAATTTCGCTTGCCAGCTGTGCTGTTGGTGAAAAACCATTATTTATTTGAGAGAAATGTGAAATTTCATTTGCTGAAAGTGCTCAATAACGTCAAAATTATAAATCTACAAGCAAATCATTCGCACGTTCCACCCACAGCTCTAGCAGCACTTTCTCGTCGCTCTCGCTCCCTACGATTCGTTTTTTCCCGCTGGACTTCTTAAACGAAAAAAAACGCATTTCGATTTTAATATAGCAATATTTTTTGCTTAACATAATTGAAATAACTTACCCTTGCAGACTTCGAATTCATTTTTAAATATAAATAATACCAGTATTATAGCCCAAGAGCCCGCTGTAGAAAAGTCGAGTGTATACGATTACAGGATGAGATGTATGGGACAGATAGAGATGCATTTTGGTGAAACTAACTATTGTAGTTTTAACGCCTTGGCTTATGACGAATTAAACAGTTTTGATTTATTAAGACAAAGACTTGTATAGTTGAATAATTTTTGTGACGTGACAAATTTTTGTGTGACAAATAAAATACAAAGACTGCTTTATAAAAAAGTAACTCATCACTAACTAACCAGGATTGACTTCCCAAACCCCGTCCCGATACCCTAATTTTTCCCAAATTGCCCAGTGCAATTTCAACACACGATTTCTCAAAGATGGAAAAGATATCCGGCCAAATTTAAATGCGATTTGAAGAAGAAGAGTAGTTTTTTTGGGCATCATTAATAGTTTCTTAAAAAAAAACGTCATCTTTCGATGCAACATAACCTCAAATATCTAAAAGAAATCGTGATTTCCACACTTTTAGGTTAGAATATCTCGAAATCCGGGGCCATGAAAGAAATTCTGGCGTCGGCTTCGAATTCAGTGCTTCAAAAACATTTTGTCGGCTTGTCTAATTTAACTTTAAGTGCAATTAAAACATGCTTGGGTGTCGCACAAGGAATCATTCTTGGTGCCTTACAGTTCTTAATACATATATGTTTATAATCGATATCTGTAAAGTATTAAAAATGTGCAAAATATCTCTGTTTGCTGATTAACAGCAGTGAGATTGTTAATTTAATAATCTAGGGGAAACCCATTAAACTTGTGAAGAAATCAAATATTTGAAGTTTATACTAGATGATAAACTGTACTTTAAAAGTTATATGACTTATGTAGCGAAAAAATAGGGTTCCTCAAAGGGATAAAAAGTAACATATTTAAAACTATAAATAAACCTCATTTTGAACATTGTTCAACAATTCTGTGCATAGATAATAATTAACTTATAAATCAATTTCAAATGCTGCAAAATAAAGCTATGATAACTATCCCCACACACCAATTACGTGGATGCTATCTTGTCTAAAATGGTTCAATATTAAACAACGAATCACCTATAATGATTTGTTGTTCGTGTTTAAAATAAAATACAACATGGTGCCTAAATACCTAGTGTCAAGTTTAATTTACGTAGGTGATTCGCAGCCGTATAGTTTGAGATCAAATTCTGAAATTCCAGCAATGTAGAGAATCACAACTAACTAAAATATTGCGGTATTATATTTTTTAATGAATTGCCTTCAGCAATAAAAAATTAAAATATTTTAAGAAGACTTATAAAACTGCTTGTATCGCATCTCAAAGAGAGTATAATATAAGAAGTTTTGTTTTTAGTTTTCTAAATAAACTTAATATAATTAGACATTCAGATATTTATCAAAAAAGTTGCTAATTATAATAGTAATATTTAATAAATAAACATATACATTGGAGCGGTTCAGAAAACCTTTTGTTTTTTTTACGATGTGTCAGCGAATTACAATATGTCTAGACAAAGCTTCCTGAAAGGATTTTCATTAACATTGAAAACTGGATTGGCGCTCCTTGGTTTAAGTTGCCTACCCATTTTAATAAATATTGATTTAAAAAATGGTGCAAGTTAATGATGATATCAAAGTGTCCAACAAAGGGGTGTGGTTTTCGGACTACTATCGATCGAGGAATTCAAATCCGTGATTACTTTTTCTTGTTCTTTTTTTTTCGAAAAAATTGAGAATTGACAGAAAAAATTGAAAAAACCGATTTTCCACTTCCTAGTGGCAAAATTGCCCCATGTTATTTTACCGCCGTACCCGTGGTACAATATTTTTAATGTATTTTTATTTGCTTAAAAGAATACTGTAAACCGAATATCATTATCTTATTTCAAGACCAAGATAACCGCATTTTTCGAAAATGCCAGACCTGACATTCTTTAAATCGGAGACAACACATATACATCTTGAGGCGATTCAAATTTTTTTTTTTGTTTAAATTAGCTATTATCGATAGACGAATTAGAATCTGCGATTAGTTTTCTTCTTCTTTTTTTCTTATAAAAAATTTCAAATTGACCGAAAAAAAATGGAAAAAAAACAAAATTTCTACTTTCAAGTTGCAAAATCTGCCCATATTTTTTTACCCCCGATCCCGTGGTACATCGTTTTTAATGTATTGTTATTTGCTTAAAATAATGCCGTAAACCGCATATCATTATCTTGTTTCAAAACCAAGATATCTGCATTATTCTAAATTAACAGATCTGGCATAATTTGAAATTTTTGAAAATCGTAGAAAAATATATAAAACAGTTGAATTATGTCAGTGTATAGTTAAGTTTGCGACCGTTACAGTTTCAAAAGTTGACTGTTTTTGTATAATCGCATCTTGACAAAAGGGTAAGTGAAAAAATATTTCCAAAACTACAATTTTTGAACAAAAATATCTAATTATATTTTTTTGTAAAGTCAAAATAAATTGGCTGAATTAAAATTTTTTAAATAGTCAATATTAAATAAAATCTAAAACTTTTGTGTAACTTCAAAATTGAGATTTTTTGATACATTAAATTATAAAATTGCAATTTTGCGAAGACATTTAAATAAATAGGTGGTAAAAAAAGGTGCAATTTCTTTAGTCGTGATTGGCTACCCGAGCCGACTCGAATATCTACGGCTACCCGTCTCGCGTTCAAATATAAATAATAAAGTTTGTCATTTATTTTGTAAATCAAGATATTTCTGTTACAAGTCTGACATTAGTTTATTTACCGTTATCGATAAATTTGGTTCTACTTTGTCGCGGATCAATTAAATGAAATGCAATAATTTTTCATTGCGGTCATATATTTCACGTTCGTTTGCTGCGAACTCTTTCGAAAAATATATCAAACAGGATGAAACGAGTTAAATTACATTCGATCTTTTTTTATAAAATTTATTTCTTTTGCAGCGCAGGTAAATCAATATTTTGCTGAATAATTTGTGTTTCTTTTGAAATTTGATTTTAATCTTATGACTATAGTTATAGCCTTTTCTTTTTAGAAATATCATTCCGAATCTGCCTAAATTACTCATTGTATTTCTATTCTATATGATTTCTAGAGTAGTATGTATGTATAGTTTATTGTTAAAGGCTGCGTCGCGTTTTGAGGCAAAACACAAAATGGTCACGTTGCGCATGACTGATGTCATGCAAAACAACTCTTGTAAATTGTGGAAATTTGTTAAAGTCACGAAAATTTCAACTTTGTATTCACTTAAAATTAACATGATTTTTGCAATTATGAAGACAATTTTAGTTTCTGGGGTTAATAATACGCGAAAATGCTAAAAATGAATTTTCAGCAACAAATGAGCAATGACTCATATAAAATAAACACCACAGATAGTTCAGATTATAGAGTAATTACTAATCTTCTTTCAAAGTAAGAAGCCTCTTGGTATACGTACGAAGATAAGTAAACTCGACCCATTAAAGATAGTGTCAAAAATCTTCGCCACTCTTGTGAAACTGATGTGATTGTTGATGATTTGAAATCCCAAGACTTAAAAGCATTATAAGATGTAAATAAACTTATGTGGAAAACAAAGGAATCGCTTAATATGTTTCTAGCTTCATTTGATGCAACAGAAGATATCAAAAAAAATTTATGATACAAAAAAAGTTTTGATTTCGATAGTAACTGTTTAAAAAATTAAGAACTTGAATTTGATACCTCAGTGTAAGTGGACACTGCTACTTATCGAAGTTGCATTGTGTCAAAAGAATTACAAAAAAACAAGTCCAACAGCGAATTTATCTCTACTGGTAAGTAGAGATGGGCGCGTGTCGATTTTTTTCAAACCCGACACGACACGAACTTCAAATTTCAAACACGAACGCCACACGCACGGTTAAAAATTTTCCCAACATGAAAGACACGACACGCACGACTTTTTCAACTGTAAAAAATACATTTTCGTATGATCCAAAACCCATTATTATTTTACGTTTGCATGTTAATTATTACATATATATATTTTTATTTACACACGTATTTTTGCTAAGGAAAATTAACTTGTCCAGATTTGCGCTCAATAATCTTATGCGTGTATTATTTTTTTCATTTTAAGGTCAAAATACACTACGCCAACAGTTTGTTCTGTTTTTGTTTGTAGCCTTGACAGACTGTTTGTGTTTGACAAAATGTTTATTGTATTAGTTCGTGCTAGTCGTGTCCATTTTGTTCAACACTAAACACGCACGAGCACGCACGAATTCAAATGTTCTAACACAAACACGTCGTGTGACTACGTGCGTATTTGTGTCACGACGAAAAACACGACACGCACCCATCTCTACTGGTAAGGCCAACCGACTCCATGAAAATATCAGATGTAATAGATTTCTTCATGATTAGTAAAATTAAAAAAAAACTACCCACACATCAAAGAAGATTTTGACTTTAAATCTGATCACTCCGCGATCATTCTAACAATTAGTGATCTTGAAAAGGTTTTTTCTTTGTTGAAAAACAGGCTGTTAGGTCAATTTAGATTTTATGAATAAAACAATGTTAAATTCATTTGTTCACCCGACGTTTCGCTTATGGGTTTTAAGCATCCTCAGGGGTATGTCAAAATTCTTTATTGAATATTTACATCACACTGTTAACGAAAATTTACCATAACAGACATACGACAGCACTAGCTAAACATATGGATGAAAATGAACACACAGCTGATTTTGACAACATTACAATACTGGACAGAGAAAAAAGAGAAAACATTAGATATACTCTAGAGAGCCTACGAATTAGACAACATTACAAAACAGCAATGAACATAAAAGAAGATTTTGACAAAATTAGTCTCAGTTACAGTGTGGTGCTATAAAGCTTATATTTAAAATACTAATTTGTGTTATTTTAATTTTTTAATTCAATATTTTTGTAAATTCAAATAATGTTTTTCTTGCTGTAAGTTTTTGATATTAACCAAAAATTTGTACCTATATGAATGTTTTTTAATGTAAATTTTCGTTAACACTGTGATGTAAATATTCAATAAAGAATTTTGACATACCCCTGAGGATGCTTAAAACCCATAAGCGAAACGTCGGGTGAACAAATGAATTTAACATTGTTTTATTCATAAAATCTAAAGTGACCTAACAGCCTGTTTTTCAACAAAGAAAAAACCTTTTCAATTTATAAAATCAAATATATTGGTCAGATATTATTCATAATTAGTGATCTTATTATTTATAGAGATCAAAATACTGTGCTATCGAATAAATTCACAGATTAGGACTTCTTTAAAAATATCCTTGAACTGTCATTAAATCTTCAAACAGCTTTGAAGGCTAAAGATCGGCAATCAGTATGGGGAAGTTCTCCTATGAATTGTCCAAAAGAATTTAAAAAATTATTGCAAAAAGAAGATCACTACACATAGTTTCGCAATGCAGCAGATTACCGGAGACCAAAATTAGTTAAACAGACTCAACTCAAGCGAGAAATAAGTAAATTAAAAAATGAATCTCTGGATAGATATTTACGAAAATTAAAAGAAGAATAAGCACTGACAACTCGTTATGGCCTGAAAGACCAACAACTCAGTGCTACCAATCAAAAACGGCAATGGTTAGTGGGCTAAACGTAATAAGGAAAAAGCTGAACTATTTGCTAACTATCTCGAGACTACTTTTCAACCAAATGAAAGTGATAATTACTTTACGTGTGAACATGTTGAACAAAGTAACATAATCATTCCACCCATAACGACAGCTGAAATTAAAATACATATACAAACAAATCTGAAACCAAAAAAAGCGCCCGGATTCGACCTGATCACTGGTAAAGTTCTGAAACAGTTTCCCCACAAAGCTATTGTAAAGCTCACAGCTCTATACAATGTATCAATCCGGCTCAAATACATAGGTAGTCACTGGAAAGAAGCAGAAGTGATCCCAATGCCAGGAAAAAACTTGCACGAAGTATCTTCGTACGGCCTTATTACGCTTCTACCGATCATGCCAAAGCTGTTGGAACTGCTTCTTTTCAATCGATTGAAATATTGAAAGTAAAAACTTGATACCTACCCATCAGTTTGGTTTCCGAACGAAACACTCGACACTAGATCAAGTTGATATCAAACTGATTTTGTAGAAAAGTCTCTAAAAGAAAAAAACGTTTTTTCCTCTATCTTCCTTGATGTCGCACAGGCTTTTGACAAAGTTTGGCATGAGGGACTTATGTTTAAATTTAGTGACCGTAACCTGCGTATAAACAACATTTGGATAGGCGAATTAGATAAATTTACAGAATCTTTATGTGACTTACAAGAAAGCTTGTCCGATGAAAGTTCAAATCTGATTAAAATATTATTAAAAAAACTTGCTCGCATGTTTTTATATCATAGCTAAAACTCAACCTAAATATCGTGTATTTACATAAACAAACATTTTCAACTTAAAGTTGTATCGAAGTAAGTAGGATTTTATCAGTTTTGTTTTCTTATATTAAAAGATTAATAGCCGAAAACTTAGGGGGTAAAAAAAGTTAATGAAGTATTAAATTGAGTTTACTTATATTTTATGAAAATAAATGTTACTACACCTGTACCTCGGTTTACGCGGTTCTTAAAATCGAAAAAAAAAATTATTGATATTTACTTTTATTTAATTTATTTTAACTGTGCTTTAAATCTGGCAATACTTATTATTTTAGTTGATTTTAAATCTGGTGAAGCTTAATTAAAATGGTTAAAAATTGTGAGGAAAATAGTGTTGACTATGACGTTGAATCTGACATCGGGAACAATGAACCCAATGTATTCACAGCTAAATTTGTTCACGAGGGACTTGTACTAGGAAGAAAACTAGAAGGAGGAGATGTTATTTTAGATCGTGGTCTTAAATTTCAATGGGATGTTAATGATCTATTACAACAATATGAAGAAGTCTACAAAGATATGACTAATAAAAATAAGCAACAAAAGATTATTTCAGAATATTTTCCTAATGAAAGATCTCTTCAAACTATGACTAAATACAATGCAACAATTGTAGAAGCAGAATATAATAAGATGATTTTATCCAGTGATGAGTCAGATATTACGAGTATATAATTTCTTAAAAAATACTATTCGTTGAAACTAATAGCGATTAATTAATTGAACAATATTTTGAACGAATTATACAGTTCAATTAATTAATAATAACAGTCGACTAATATCAAATAAAAAATTTTTTTAAAAGCGATTATGTTTGCTAAAAAATAGGGATGAGCCGTATTTATAGGTACTTTTTCCAAATTTTGTTTCATATATAATGTAGTACATTTATTTTTTTTAATGGAATAAATTTTTTGTTTTACCTGTTTTTATGTTTTTTTATTACTTAAATGATACTTTTATATCTTATTAACGGTATAAAGCTATATTTTGTGTTCAATAAATATTTTAAAAAGCTTATTTATAGTCGAATTCGTTTTACGCGGTATTTCCATATAAAAATGTTTGATTCGATTTACGCGGTTTTGTCAAGAACGTATCTATCGCGTAAAGCGAGGTACAGGTGTAATGATTTTCAGAATGCACTTGCAAAACAAAAATTTTTGAAGTTGTATTTTTTATATCAAAAATGTTTCGAAAATAATAACTTAAGATAAGTTTCTGATCGATTTTCTCAAAAACCTTTCATAATTCAATAAAATTTTGGATCCATTTCTTTATATATTATATATGATACATTTTATCACAAGTTCTTATACCGATAATCGTCAAAATGTGTAATGTTTACGACATTGCTTATTATGTAGTATAAAAACGCAAAAAAATCGTGTAAAACCCCATTTACTTAAAAACTATTAAAGTCTTTCAATAATTTTTGATGTTTTGAATTTAGTATGCCATTATTCACTACGAAACAAAATTTCATTCAATTCCGATCACTCCTATTTTTGTCCATCGTTTCTAAGAAGGAATCATTGTGTGGCGTAGCGGATGGCCTTCATATTGTTGGTAGACAGGGTTGCCAAATTGAAAAGAAGGAATTCGCGACCTTCCAAAAAGAAAATAATTTTTCCTTAAAATGGTAAAAAGTAAAATTTTATGTAGGAAAAAGAACGGCTTTTTTTTGGTCAGCAATATTCAAAAAATATAATCGTAAACAATTTAAGTTTTGTGTGAAAAAAACGTCATTAGAAAAAAATTTATGTACATGTAACAAAGATCATTCAAGTACCAGTTTTTTCAGAAATTTTTCAATTCCTACCGGGTCCCCGGATTTAACATGCAATTTCGGGCTTGGTTGGATAAAACCAGGCCATTTGGCAATTCTGGTGGTAGACCTTATTTAATTGTGTTGAGAGCATTTATTTATTTGATTGCGGATATTATTTGATACTTACAAGTGGGCGTTATTATATTTTTTAACGCCCGATTTCGCGTGTGTGTTACATAAATTTTTATCGTTGGCGATATTTCTTACAGCCCAAATTCCTTTGTTACAGTTTATATATTGAAAAAAAAAATTATTAGTAACTTAAGTTCACTAAGATTGACAGGTTGCAAAGGCATGACGTTGAGAAATCTGGACTTAGCCTTTACTGGATGTGGAGTCTAAATGTAATTATTGATTTAACCCAATTTTTCCGCTTTATAACACTGATGATTGAATGTTTTAGTTTTAGACTTCTGCTTTATTGTTTTCTTTATTATATCGTTGCATTCCTATTCAAATTATTGAACAGTTGTTTTTCTATTTTATTTTAGGTTCCTTAGCAAAAGGCTCAGAAGAACAAGTTAAAATATTGGTCAATGAGTACAATACAGATCAAATTTTAATACGGCAAATACTTTTGCAAAATAATGACAGGAAAATTATTGAACTTTGCCTCAGTACGTTACGTTCGATATTCGAACATTCATTTGCCACTGTAAATTCATACTTTTCTGATGTTTACTCATTATCTTACCTTTTAAGTAAGTAAATTTTAATATACATAATGTGATAATAAAAATAACTAAAAATATAATACTCAATACGTTTTGTTATAGGCTTATCATCACCAGAAAGTTCAATTCAAACTCAAATATCTGTAGCTTGTATATTAGTTTCACTATGTCAAACATTTAAGGATCAGATGCTGCTTTTTCAAGCTGGTACAATACCAATACTTGCGCGTATGATATGCTCAAGCAACGAAAGTATGCAATTACCAGCTCTTCGATCTTTAGCATGCATGTGCTTTGCCAATAGAACTATTTCTGACAATATTTGCGTAACAAGGTAGGTTTGTTTTATACTTAATTGTAATTAAAAAAATACAACATTTAAATTAATTAAAAGGGATGTTTTTGCTTGGATTGCCAAACTTGTTTTAAATATCTGCGGTGAAATATTTTGTAAAATGCATGATTTTAAACAATGCTTAAACTTTGCCTGGTTGTAGTTATTGAAAGGATATCAATAATCCCAACATATTCTATGACAGCACCCTTCGAAATCATTTTGACAATTGTTGCTGCAATGTAACACATAACGTGTCGTTTTTGGAAAAGTGGATCCAATACGGCGGCCCGAAGATATTTTCTTGTTAATTGGCAGTATAAAATTAAATTGACATTCTGACATCCCAGGCTAAGTGAACTCTGACATGGTTGTCAAGCTGTCAAACTCAAGAATATATGAAATGGCATTTGGCGGTTCTGTGTGGGCAATCTTATTGATTTTTCCAAGAATTGTAATTGAATTCTCGATCCCCAGGTATTGACTAACTTCGTTGATGCTGACAAGTGGAGGACGACTTTAACTCAATCTGCCCTTGAGCAGCATTGTCACCGTCCTTTCCATTGACACATCAACTCCAACACTCCTGCCCCATTCGTACACTTAAGCTAGAGATTCACATGCCCTACTCTCAAGTTCGGCACGAGACTGGCCATCGATCATTATAAGGAGATAATGAGCGTAAGCACAGTTAGCAGGAGATCCATTATGAGGTTCCAAATAAATGGACCACAGATGGAACCCTGCGGGCAACGAACCTTCAGCTCTTCTTTCGGTAAAGAAACTTTGCCAAAGATTACCTACCCGATATCCAACACACTCAACCTATCCAACACGGACTGCCATCTCAAACAGTAATCCGCCCCAGAAGTTCACAAATTTATCCAAGACATATTTGGAGACACTACCATTGACACACGTAAGCAGTGACGTATCCAGGATTTTATTTCGGGGGGGGGTTTGGATATGAGATTTTTTCTACGTAGTGTATATTCTTTGCAAAATCGTTTATATACAGTGTCCGTCAAAATATTTCGGGGTGGGGGGTTCTATCCCCTAGCATCCCCCCCCCTAGATACGGCCCTTCACGTAAGTATTTATGTACTGCCATGCATCCACAGTACTACGTCCTTGTTCAAATCCGTACTGCCTTTCGCATAACTGGTATATTCCGTCTTGAAGTTGTTCCACCATCACCCTTTCAAGCACTAAAACGAGACTGATGCCCTGATAAGACCAAAGATTACTGCTGATCTTATCAGGAGACTTCAGAACTATGACCACACGAGCACACTTCCACGCAGAAGGAAAATACTTCTCTTTGAGCCATTTTTCATACAAGCTCCCAAAGTATCCAGGTATAGTCCGCCAGATGGCCTTAGCCATCACGCCAACCATACGATCCATACCTGGGGGCTTCCTTGGCTTATCAATGTACATAGCATACGCTACCTCACTCATATCCAATTCAAAAGAAACATCTACTACTCGGTTCAGAGGCCGAGCAACAGCCTCCTCTCTAGGAAAGAATGAGCTTAACAGCAGATTCATGGAATCTTTCCATTTGTCACCAAGGTATTTTCATTGTAAAGACCGCCAATGTCCAAACCCTTGGCATGACCATGACAAATTCTTTATACACGACCCCATGGAATGCCCAATACTCACCCTCCTTAACCCGTGCAGTAGTTATACGCTTGTATTCAGCCAAGCACAAACGGTATGCGAACCGACGCTCACTCACGTCCTCAGCGTTTGCTACCCTGGCCCTCTGTAATCGCGTCCTGAGAGAACTGAGTGATCTCCGCTTTAGCATGAGTTCGAGTGTCCACCAACTTGCTTTCTTATCATTTGTCATACGAGATCGCGGAAATAAGGTTTCGTTCACATCAGTGAACCAGCTGTCAGTCTTGCTGATTTCCTCATCCACACCCATGTTGACAAACATATGAAGCGGCACACTAAGGACCGTACCTCTCAGACCACGCATCCCAATTTGCAGAACAAGAGCGCCATGTCCTGAGCTCCAACATGTCATGTGCTACTGGATCATGACTAAGCATAGCCTAAATCAGTTTGTGATCACTCCTTAGCTGTTCACCCAGCACAAACCATCCAAGGTGATTATGTCTCGCAGCCACATTATTTAATACTGTCACGTCTATGTCACTCACAACAACTCGCTTGGCTCATATACTAACATCCCTTGACACCAAGAACTTACTTAGCAAACGTCTCCTTATGTTGTTCGCATACCCAGAACAACTGGGTATTAGGGATCCAAAGATTCTTCAAACTTGCAATACTTACTGCTCAAGAACAGTTGTTCATGCTTACCCTCAGCACACACAACGACGCACCACCTACTTACGTGAACAACCTTGAATTGAACATGCACGTCATTGACGGTAGCTGCAGAATTTGCCCTTAGATAAGAGATTGGTTGCACAGTGTTCCTGAACCAGAGCAAACTTTACCACGCTCCACTAGCCTAAAACCTAAGTCACACATAGCGGAATACGCCCCCTGAGAGTTCAAGTCATTAAGGTCTAACGCTGGTCCGAGCAACGATTGCACATGATGGGCATCATAATAATACCTGCCGGTTGCCTCTTAAAAGGGGCGTTGCATTGCCGCAGCTGGCGACACGTTGCTTCTACTGACTGCACCGCCGGCAGATATCCTTGTCGATACGACATTGGCTCACTCTGTGGTGAAAACTCATGCACTGGAAGCATCTAATCATCGGATCGGATGCCAGGGATCACGATTTTCACACTTTTCTTGGAGGTCTCAAAAGTTATCTTATCCTTCAAGTTTTTATAGCAGAGTTAACCCTTGAACACTTCAGGAGTGATGTCTACATCCATTTTCTGGGTGACCACTTTGAAGCCCAGCTTTCGGTCTCCATAAACCTAAGTTTTCAAAATAATTGTTCGCCGTGATTTCGAAGCTCTGCAACCGACGGAGTACGGCTGACCGCACCGCCACTGCGAATGGGCTTCGCGCTATGGACACGCACACCTTAAGCTGATCCTACCTCTTTTATAACCTTCTTGACAACCTCCTCAGATGAAGTGCCAGCCACCTTACTCCTGACCACAAGTGGTCAGGTCATCACCGGCTTCTCCACTCTCAGAGGGGCTGCAGCAGTCTCAGCACCAATGGGTGCCCGAACGTCCACTGCAACTTACTGCGAAACACATTTGCTCTACACACCCTTCTGGTAGACGTCCAGACGCCCCTTCAGCCTCTCATTTTCCCAGATGAGATCCATCAGAATCACTTCGAATTCCCCCGCGATACTAATTAGCTTTTGCGCAACACTGTTCTCCACTCGCCCATATAAAAGCGCTTAATGAGGCGACCAGTGGTCGAGTGAACCTCGAGTCTGGCGCCCCCTGCATTTCCATGTCCAGCAGCAACGCTGCTAGTAGCGACGCTACGCAGACCAAATCCAACCTTGGCAGAGACAATTTTGACTCCAGTATCCCCATCACCACCTCCAACAGCCACCTTCACACCAACCACCTGCCCGGAGAAAAAACTAGAAGCCCTTGCCCCCTTCTCAGCAACACTCCCCCTCTACTGCAACACTCCCCCTCTACTGCAACACTCCCCCTCTACTACAACACTTCCCTTCTACTGCAACACTACTTCTCGTTTTACCTCCCGTCAATACCAATAGGGTCAGCCTCCTATGCTGTCTCCCCATTTTGACTGAACTCACCGAACACTCACCGATGGGTTAGAGTCGGCCACCTCACTACTCGTGTGTCGCACGGCCCTATACTTTGGTTTCCAACCGGGTGGCATTCCGGTGTCACTACCAGCAACGTTGACTCGTTTAATTAATAAAGTACAACTTGCTTTTGTTTATCAAGAACCTTTTCAATGTAACTCATTAATTAAACCGTTTAGATTTTGTTTGTATTGTTTTATTTTAAATATCGCTAAAATGATTTTTGAAGTCCATTTTAGTCATCGGCTTTCTCTAATATTTAATTTCAATGCCTCATAACAATTCAGGTCCTGCATGCAGCGACATCTCTTTTTTGAAACCAAATTTTTTAAATTTCACTCAAAACTTGAATGTAGAACATATTAATTGTCAAAGCACACTCGATGAATTGAAATATATTTGGAGGGATGTATCTTATATGTTGCTGGTATTGCGGAGACGTGGCTTGTTTCTTCAAAAGCTGTTGGTTCTCATGTGTTCCTAAGAAATGATCGCCCCGAATCTCATGGAATGGTGTTGGTATTTTTCTATCATTTGTGAGTTCATCTTTGTTGAAACTATTTATAATTCTAAAAGAGTTCTTGATGCAAATATATCCACCTTTGACGCTGCTGGTGGTGATCTCTTTGTCAAGTACTCTGATGTTATTATTACTATGCGCAGTATTTGTCAATGCTTGAACCTCTTACGTGCATAATTCCGTTCCAAAGCACTTTGAGTAACAACATAAGTCAACATCTTTAATTGATTTCTATCTCTTGAGTTCATTTGACTTGCTGTCTTTTTTGAGGCAGATGCAGTGCCCTGGTATTTCTCGTCATGTTTTACATTTTTTGTTCTTTAAAACTTGTTAATGAGATAATCATGCGATTAAAAGGAGCTGTAGCCATATATTTAGCTCTATAGACTGGTTGGTGAAATAGCTCATAAGAGTTGCGATTAATCTTCCGATTAGTGCTAAAATTAATATAATTAAGAAGCTCTTACGCAGCAAGTGACCCAGTTGCAAGCTGATGCAAGTAAAGTATACCCGAAATATTTCCACGGGTGCTCAAAAACTGCATAAGTTATAACTTCAAACGATCCTCATAAGAAGGAAGGTTTGAAAGGTCAGTCTAATTTAAGCCTTTGAGAGCAAACCGAAAAAGTTGTTTTTAATACTTTCTACTCTTTCTATAAGTACATTATAAAATTAACCCATCTTTGCCCGCACCAAGAAATCGTGAACGGATTTAATTCTTTAATTGGTCCAATTAAGATAAATTTTAAGTTTTATCATGATAATGATGATGTGTACCATCCTCCTCAGAGGAGGATGGTACACATCAACCGCATATAAAGCACTATTTTTCTACAAAAGCATTGCTACTGTCGGCAGCTAAGACTAGGTCCAGTTGTCGACAGTGGGAGTTTGTAATATAGTACAACTAAATTGTTAATTGAAAAGAATTTCGTCAACAAAAAATTGTTTTTGTCCAGCCTTAGGACCAGATGCATAATGATACATGTGTCCGAAATAGTCCATTTTGAGTCAGGCAGATTAAAGTCACATTTAAATATAATGTCGTCATGGGTATCAAGTTTGTCAATGTAAAATTCTACGCCCGCGAAAGGTGCTCGTAGACTTCTATGCTACTATAAGGAGGAATGTAGGCGTTAAAGATATACAAATTGGCTTTACAAAAAATCACCTCTTTCAGTACTAGAAACACAGCGAATTTCAATTAAAGGAGTAGTGAAGCTTTTTTTGAAAGCTATTAATATATCCCTCCAAAAGGAAACGAGTCGTCCACATGTATGTGTCTCTTCTAAAGATAATATTAAGAAAAGTGCTGTTAAGAAAAGTTTCGGTAAAAATGATAATATTTTCAGAAAAGTTTTGAGTAGAAAAGAAAATTGCATACGCTTTTATTTGAACGCAAACTCCTTGCATCTTGGTAGTAAAGAAATATCCAATGGCTTAAAGACATTATCAAACCTTATATTGGAATTAAATATAGCAGCAAAATGACAGGAAAGTCACTGTAATTTTAAAATATGAATGAGTTGGTTTGCTACCGGTTTTCCTACATGAAAGAAAAGCGTCGGCAGGAATAAAATTTTATTGCCTTATAAGGTCTCTAAAAGTATCAGCTATTGTATCAGGGTATTGTCGAGAAATAAAAATAAACCTAGGCCTATGCCTAAGCATCGCTTGTAAAAATTGTGACCAGTAGAGTTTTTAGCAATGCGATTATTATCTACTGCAAAGGCAAAGTTTCTTAGGGAGAATTTAGAGAAATTCTTTCTTTCAGAGGAGTTGAATGACAAGAGGTTGGCCTCGTCTTCTTTTCTTAAGCTTCTTTCTCGTCCTAAAGGCATTAGTATGTTTGGTGGTATTTGAGATCGAGGGAGGGGATTCAAAAGCGGTAAAGGTATCAGTTGTAGTTTTATGTGATATCAAACTGTCCATAGGGGATATAGTTTATCAGGGTATTGTCGAGAGATAAAAATGAACCTAGGCCTATGCCTAAGCATCGCTTGTAAAAATTGTGACCATTAGAGTTTTTAGCAATGCGATTATTATCTACTGCAAAGGCAAAGTTTCTTAGGGAGAATTTAGAGAAATTCTTTCTTTCAGAGGAGTTGAATGACAAAAGGTTGGCCTCGTCTTCTTTTCTTAAGCTTCTTTCTCGTTCTTAAAGGCATTAGTATGTTTGGTGGTATTTGAGATCGAGGGATGGGATTCAAAAGCGGTAAAGGTATCAGTTGTAGTTTTATGTGATGGCAAACTGTCCATAGGGGATATAGTTTCATTAAGACTGTTTTCAATTTGGGAACATAAGACAAGATAGTTGCTTAAAATATCTCTAAAATTAGTGTTTAGATTGTTAAAGATATCCCCACGGGAAAGCGCTTTGCTCTGTTTAAGGCTCTGAGCATAGTTTGATTTGGAATAAAAGGGCGATGTCACGCCCCCTATATAATAAAAAAATAAAGTTCATATCTCATCAATTATTTATATAAAAAAGTATGGGTAAAGATTAGAATTTGTAAACAAAGTGAAGAATCTTCGCTTTATTTTAAACTCCTCGTTGACTTGTACTGATCATATTAATAATTTCATACTTTGCGTCACTTATGCACACGAATTAAATTTCCTCCCATGGAAACCAGACGCAGACCTGTTCTCTTAATCGTGCCTCACATTATGTATTTGAATGCTGTTTATAGTAGGCTTGATGCACAGTCCTTACATAAACTTAATGTTGCATTCAATAATGCTGGATATAGACAACTTTTTACCACATATCTGATAGGAGCATAGGTATTCTTGGATGCAGCTTATATTTTTGCATAGACTTCTGCATTCTCAAACTCCTGCCTGCGTAAAATATTTTTATGAAGAAATTTCTTCGGCTATATCTTTGTCTGTGCCATACACTCTGAGATATATTAATGACTCCTCGTACCCTAAAGATTTGAAAAAAATACGTAAAGGCCGCAATAGGGCATGTAATAAATACGTTTGTAGTCAGGACCGCATTGATCTTGAGGCCTATCTGTGGCTTTTTCAAGAATTTAGGCTTAAATCAGCTTCAGCTTATATTTAGAATATTTAAATAAAACGAAACTCAATATTCTTCATGACCCCAAAAAATTTTGGAGATTAATTCGAATTCGAAACTGTTGACGGGCTCACCAGTGATCCCCAAATTATAACTGGGTTATTTGCTAATTTGTTCCAAAAATCTTTTTCAACTGATGTGTTTAGCCCTGATGTCAACTATTTTGAATATATGAATACTGATCCTCAGGTTCCATTTGGTGCAATATCTTTTACCCCTGAACTCATAGTAAAATATATTGCATCCCTTGATGATGCTTTTTGTTTTAGACTTGATGGCCTTCCAGCCACAGTTTTAATTAATTGTAGTCTTATCCTGAGTCAATCACTCAGTTTTCTTTTTAATAAATCTGTCAATGATGGCTATTTTCCTAAATTTTGGAAGGAATCTTTTATGAGTCCTATTTTTAATGATTAGAAAACCTGTCGTGTCGATATAGTCAAAGGCCTTGGTCTGCATGTTTATGCTAAATTGACGTTTAATGAACACATTAACACAGTCTGTAAGAAAGCCTCGTCATTGCTTGGTCTTATAAAGCGATGGGCCAAAAGAATTTAATAGCCCTTTAGTAACAGTAACTTTATATAATACAATTGTGCGTCCTCACTTAGAGTATGCGAGCCAAGTATGGTCTCCATATTACAATATACATATAGATAGAGTAGAGCGAATTCTCTCATTAATAAATAATTGCGATGTATATAATATTAGCTTGTCAAAAGGTCAACTCGAGCTAAGATTGAAAAGTAACTATAGTTAATTTTGTAGCTTGGTGGTTGTTGGTCTTTATGTTTGTGTTGTCCGAGTCCACAGCATGATGCGTAAATTTTTTCTAACATTTATTCCTTAGACCATATGAATAGATCCATACAATTGCATTCATGTAGTTGTGTGCTTTTATACATATGGTCTAAGTGGGTATGTTGAGAAAGTGCGATAAAGCTAAGACAAAATTATAAAAATATATCAAATTAATAATTTTTTCATTTCTATATTTTATTAATAAGCTTTTACCTTTGTTAAAAGCTTCAAGCTAAATTGCTAAGAAGGCTAATAGCTGTAGTAGCTAAACTCTATTATGTCTATTTGAAAAAATTCAATTTTGTCAGTCAGATGTTCGTTGTCTTATTGTGCCTAGATGCAATTATTTGAATTCAAGTAGACATTTTTTCATCGGCATCATAAGGTTTTGGAATTATACAACTTCAAACGTGCTATTATGTTCTATTTAGTATTTAATTCATATTTAACTTTTCAATGTTCAATGTGAAAATCGTGTAATTAGTTTTTTCTCTTAATCATTACAGTCTTTTGCAATTTAAAAATTTTTTAATTTAAATCTTTTTACCGCCTTAAATAACCGCGCTTTCAAAAATTAAATAATTATTTTCGTTTTAAATTTATATTCGAAATTATACGTTAATTTAAAATGAAAATAAATGTTTTATTTTTTTAAAACAGCGTGGTCATTTAAGTTGGTAAAATGATTTAAATTAAAAAAATTTTTAAATTACAATAGAATAAATAAGACTTCGCGGTATTGTCCAAATTGATATTAGTTTTCTATAAATTTAAAAGCCTTATATTTTTCTATTTAACTTTGTATCTGATTAGATAAAATTGTTTTTAAAATAAAATCCTTATTAACCACAAAACTTTTAAGAAATAAAACAAAGTTTTTTTTTTCTTTCTTATTGAATGCATTTCAATCTCTTTATTGAGAGACCATCATCAGCCGGCGATAAAAAATACACTCTGATATCTGATTTAAGTTTTATAATTTTGTTAAGTAATTTATTCTTTATTTTTCTTTAATGAATGTATGCATTTTTATATTTTTCTTTTTTGATGTCTGTTGATGTACTATAAATGTCTAAGACTTAATGTACAATTGAGTAATAAAAAATAAACAAACAAAAGTAAGTTTTAATGGAAAATTAAGCGGTGCTACCCCTCTTATATGATAAGAAATCGAAAACCGTTCGTCTGT
Organism: Meiosimyza decipiens; assembly: GCA_963680825.1. NCBI lineage: Eukaryota > Metazoa > Arthropoda > Insecta > Diptera > Lauxaniidae > Meiosimyza > Meiosimyza decipiens. The sequence continues at coordinate 71,086,750 of OY804258.1, read as the reverse complement.
AGGCAATTATCTCGCGAACTACTATACGGACTTTCATAAAGGGCGGTGCAGCCCCTCCCACACAAGAAAACAATTTGTCTGAAATATACAAATTGTCTGAAATATACAAATTGTTTTCTTGTATTATTATTTCTATTCAATGCCTATTGGGATTCTACTGCAAATATCTTCTAAATGGTTAGAGTAATTGATTAACCACATAATACCTTTTTTGTAGAGCGTTCAATTTCCAATAGAAATAATTGAAGCTCATTTGACAATAATTATTTTTTAGTAAGTTACACAATTCAAAACAAAAAGTTATTTTCCTTAAAATACTTCAATCTTTTACCTTGAATATCTTTCAAATGGTAAGATTAATGAAAAAAGTGTAAGAGATCATTTTTGTAGAGCGTTTAATTTCCTTTAAATATTGACAATGCAACTGGTTTAACAATCTATTGGTGATAAGATATGACCATTTTTATATGAGACTAAATTAAAAATGGAAAACTATGATGAGCATAATCTTCCCGTTAGTATTAAGAGCTCAGATTTGGTAAGTACTTCCTAGAGGTACCTAGGAACTAGTTTTCGTGTGTCGGATCCAAAAAAAAAATTGATTTTTTTGACCCACCCTAATATATATATATATAAACAGGTTCGGTAGTTGCAGGTACATAATAGGAAAATTCTGGTGCAAGAAGAGCTTATAATATTAATATTTACTGGTGGCTCATCGAGCCCATCGGAAAAAGCATAAATTAAAAAAAAAATAAAAACAAAAAAAATATATTTTTTATCAATCTTCGAAATAGTTCTTAAATCTGAAACTGACGAAATATTATATTCACGAAAAAAATTAAAATATACTTTTTAAGGGGTTATGCCCAGTTAGAACTAAAAAACAAATCGAAAATCAATTTTTGCATTTCCGTGAAGTAAATATTCTTCAGAATACCCAAAAAATATTTTATGGTGATCCGATTTTTTTGGCAACAGCTTTACTGATTTCTGAATTAATAATAATAATGCTTCATCAAATTTGCGTTTGCGAATGATTTACGTTTGCGAGTACCAAAATTCGAGGCTAGAATATCGTGACAATATGATCCGCGTTTCGCGGAGCAAGTCCGCGTTTATTTGTTTTCTGCTCCGTGTGTTCCGCGTTTTCATTGAAAATAAAACATCTTATTTTGCTAGTATTTTCGGTGAAAGTGGTGACCTTGTTTGTTTTTTTACTACATATAAACAATTGGTAAATATCTAATTTTTCTTAAAAAAAAATCGAAATATCTGATTTGCTACGGTTTCCTGGATGTGAAAGTGAGTTTTGGTGAAAAATATCTGGTCACGTTAGACTAGAAGTGTTATTGCATTATTGTTCCAGACTATGCACTTTATAATGAGAAGTTAGATTAATGTAATAATATGTAATTTGTATGTCAGACATGCACGATTGTCTAAATAGGGGATTTCTTGAATTAGAAAAAATTAAACCTAAACGTTTTCACGCATTGCCAACACACTAAAATTGGCATTACTTACAGCTCACATTACATCACTTTCTAACTTGACATTTTTTAACCATATCATTGTAAAATAAAACGTATTTACACTAAGCGATGTGTACATAATGCAAAGTTCACGGTATCGCGAGTGCATTGCAATAATAATAGTAGTATATATAAAGATGATTGTATAAGTCTAATAATATTAAAAATTACATAACATGATTCTTACTGAAAAGATTTTGTGATTTTTCATATTAACTTAGCAATCATGATTACTGAGGATCGCCACGCAGTTGTCCAATGGAGCTAAAACTTTGCATAGATCGTTTTTTGTTGATTGGTACAAAATAGAGGGGGGTGGGGGCTAAACTTTTATAAAATTCAAAAGCAAGGGCCGTCCTAATGTACAAACATACATACCTGCAACTTTGAAACAAAAAATTATAATCACACTAATGTACATAAAATTTTTTTTTTGCTAAATTGTGTATTAAATATCTTATTTTGTTTGTTTATTTCAGTTTTAAAGGAAAATCTTTGCCAGACATAATTACATTTATGATGTCACGATTATTTAATCCTGAAATTCAATTGACAGCTGCAAGATGCTTGACATATGTGTACAGGTCTGGCACACTTCCATCTACAGATTATCGCCTTGTGTATAAAACTCTTCCGTGTTTAGCTCGCCTGTGTACAGATGATTATAATAAATTTACACGAGCTTCAGCAGCAGAAACATTGGCTTTCTTTATAGAGGTAGCAGCAGTATTTTACAATTTGATTTTCATCGTAAACATACATACCATTGAATAATTTTAGATGGATTCAGATTTACAGCGTATAGCAGCCATTAGCAATCATCTAATGAAACATCTATCAAACCTTCTGCAGCATGAGTTACCATTGTTAAAACAAGCTTCTTTACGTTGTTTTGCCTCGTTAGCAGCAAATGATGAAGATATTAGAAAAAAAATAATAGAAAGTAGCAGCTTAATCGAAACGCTTATCGAAAGTTTGAGCGACACAAATCCTCAGGTGTGAAACTTTTTCTTTATTATTATATGTATTTTTGTGACTTAAAAAAGTGTCATTTTTAGGTCCATTCTGAATTTATCATTTAAATTTTATTATTCAAAGTTTCGCGAGCCATTAATTGGATTAACAAGCACCCATATGCATATAATTTGCTCTAAAGTACAGCTTTCACAGCAGACATATGTACATATAATACACATAAAGGGTGAACCAATAAGAACTTCCTACTTTGTTTTCTAAATAAAATACATAAAAATCAATGTACTTATGGAAATCCTTATTTGGAATGATAGTTCGTTTCCTACAACTCAATGTTTAAAATTTATATCGTTCAAATGTTGCCGACGACTAGTTTTTAAATAGTCCATTCTGTGGGTTCAATATTCGACAACTCTTTCGAGCATATCGACCGGTATTCCTTGAATAACACGAGTTATGTTGGTTTCCAAAGCGTCAATAGTTTCGTGTTTGTCGACATAAATAAATGATTTAACATATCCCCAAAGAAAGTAATCCAATGGCGTCAAATCACATTATCTTGGTGGCCAATTAACAGGAGCATTTCTTGAGATGATGTTTTCATCGAAGGTTTCCCTCAGTAAAGCGACTGTTTTTTCAGCTGTATGGCACGCTGCGCAATCCTGTTGAAACCATAGGTTGGCTACACCAATATCCTGAATTTTTGGCAACAAAAATTCATTGATCATTGCTCTGTAGCGAACACCATTGACCGTAACACGGGCTCCATCCGCACTTTTGAAGAAATACGGTCCGATGATGCCTCCTGCCTATAAACAACACCAAACAGTATATTTAACGGGATACATTGGACGCTCTTGGATTGCTTCTGGTTGTTCATCAGCCCAAATACGGCAATCTTGCTTGTTAACGTAGCCGTTCAACCAGAAATGAGCTTCGTCGCTAATCACAATTTTTCGATCAAATAATGGATCAATTTGAAGTTATTGTAAGGCCCATAAACCGAAATTGAAACGTAAACCAATATCAGCCGGCTTCAATTCTTGTACGAGCTGTATTTTATAGGCCTTCAGACCAAGATCACGCCTCAAGATACGCCACAATGATCCATAAGAGATGCCCAAAGCCTGAGATCGGTGACGAATTGATTCTTCACGGTTTTCACGAACACTCTCTGCTACTGCAGGAATATTCTCAAAATTACCTACCTACCTACCTGCATAATTTAGTTTGCAAACAATTACTTGACCGACTGTGCAAACGCAACTTATGCCTTGAGCTATTGACTTCTATTTTTAGAAAACGGTAAAGCTTCGTTTTTTTATTTGTTATACATATGTACTTAGTTGTGGTTTGGACGTGATATTTGATTGGTATAACAACTCCGCGGAAGCAAATTTCAAGTGATAATAGAAGATTTGTTGTAAAATTTGAAAAAGAATATTAATCCTGTAGTGAAGTTTTAAAATTATTGGACTTAAGTCGATCAACAGCTTATACGTTCATTAAAAACTATGAGGATGTTGATTCCATTGAAAACAAACCTCATACTGGCAGCCCAAAAGGACATATCTCGCAGAAATCTGAGTTTGATTTTAAAATAAGTGGGCAAAAACCCATAAGTCAGTGCATAAAAATTGATCGAACATCAGATCAAAGTGTAATTTTTAAGTAATTTTCTTTTCCAAATTTAACGACAAAATTTATCTTATTATTTGAAATTCATTTAAATCAAATATCACGTCCAAACCACAGCTAAGTAGATCACACCAAAGTATGACTCATATTATAGATAAAAAAATAAAATAACGATACCTCACTGTTTTCTGAAAAAATGAATCAAAAGCTCATGCATAAGTTTCGTAATGTATGTATGAAGACTTATGCCACTCGTTTTTTTTCAGATAACTTTAAATTTATATTGAAGAACATTTTTTTTCCTCATTTTCTTTAAAAAAGAAGAGTTTCAAACGAAACTGCATCATTAGAGTTTCAAACAAAACTGAATCATTACTTTTTTCCATCATGCTTCCAGATTCTTGATCTATCAATATGTGGGGGTATATGTAGACTTTTGTCGCTCGCTGTAGCTATGCGGCTTCAAATATTGTAATAAATGAAAATTCTTCATCAAATATTAAATGTCAACTTTTATTTATTATTAATAAAACTTTATATTTTACATAAAAATATCATAATGCCACACATACATTTGGTTGTCATACCCGTTACACATGAACATATGAAATATTTTTAAAATGATATCAATTTACCACTCATTCCTGCAAAATTTTAGGCAATTTGAACTCAAATTCAAAATATTGAAGAAAGAGCTTTTTTCAGCGTCACACCCGTTACGCACTTTAAAATAATTTTCTGAATTAATTACACATAGTTGTCAATTTTTTAAATTTTAAATAAATATCGTAAAGTACCATAGTATTTGTTGCAAGAGATGGAATTGCATTCTCACACTTGTCTGAAAAAATATAAATGGAAATAAGTCTTAAACTGTCACACCCATTCCCCTGGAAGTGTTTGGCTATAATTTGATAGGAAGTTTCCGACAAAATCTTGTATCAAAAGCCGAAAATCCAAATTGTTGAACATAATTTATGAAACCTCAAGTACATATCGTCGCCTGCATTCTCTTTTGCTCCATACGCCTTGAGGTGTATTCTCGGAAAATTGAAAAAGAAAGTTAGAGCCTTAAAATAAAAAAATGGTCCAAAAAAGTACCATCGAAATTTAATTAAACAATATGATCAATATTTTGATTGAATTGTACAGTCTTAGCAGAGACTGATATTTTGTGTGAAATTTCACAAATCGGTCAATGTTTTTTAACAAACATGACAGAGACAACAAATGGAACAATTTAACCTGGTAATTTGTGACATATGTGAATATGTATATATGTAGTAATAACCGAAACATATGTTACCAATTACCAGGTTAAATTGTTCCATTTGTTGTCTCTGTCATGTTTGTTAAACAGCATTGACCGATTTGTGAAATTTCACACAAAATATCGGTCTCTGCTAAGACTGTACAATTCGATCAAAATATTGTTCAATTAATTAATAATAACAGTCGACTAATAACAAATAAAATTAATAAGTATGTTGATAAATTGGTTAGCTCTGTGCTAAATTTCAAAAATAGGACCAAAGTACTTTTGGAGATATATGATATTTTATCAGATGAGTTATAGTGGACATTTTGCTCCATACAATACAAATCAATGACCAACTTATTTCCCCGTGTATTATATGGGGCAAACCTGAATATAGGAATTGTAATGGAGCAAATAATACCTACTTAGTTTTTAACTAAATATTTATGGGAATGTTAAGAATATGGAGCAATTAATTACAAAACAGTTTTTTTCATATAAAACTTGCTCCATAAACCAAAATTTGGATTTTGCAGCAAATAATAAAAAAAAAATAAAGAATGTGGCTTATGGACCAAGGTGGACACAGAAAGAAGTGCAGAAACTAAAACAGATAGATGTATTGCGACAACAGCATTAGAAAGATAATGTTTCAAACCCTATAGAACAAGTCTTAAGAGAAAATGTCCAAAAGTGGTGTTTGGAGCAAAAAAGAACTCGGGTGACGATATCTCTTAAAATTTCAACTGACTTTGGGCTATTTTCATGCGATCTGTGTGTACTTACTTTTTTTATCGGTGTTTGTTTACATGTTTTCCTTACATATTTCAGGTTAAACTAGCTTCAGTTCGCTGTCTTCATTCGTTATCTCGGTCTGTGCAACAACTAAGAACCACTTTTCAGGTACATATAAATAATTTAAATTCTTTTTAAAAAAGTTAGTCGGCTGTATTTAGGTCTGAATAGAGCAGAGCAGTCTTGAAATCGACTTTTTTTTCAGTTTAACAGTTCTCAGAAGAGTTTATTGTAGTTCATCCAGACCAGTCAACGTGATTTCAATTCGATTCAATTCTTTATTCAACCAATTCAACAATAAATACATAATACTAAGGTTAATTATAATTTGCAATTTAGTGGTTCAGAATATTTTTTTCAGCTCCAAATATAATATAATCAAATGACAGTTATAAAAAAATAATGTTCAATTCATTTTATTATAAGACGTAAATTAAGCAAAAACCTCAGAAACTGTTTATAAACTTTTAACTAGAGTACCAATGTGCCCGCTTACCCCTACTTTCATAAAACCTAACCTAATATGAAATTTTTTTTTTATTAATTTAAGAGGAACTAAGGTTTCTTATCAAAATATTTATGAGAAATCTTTCTTTCTTAATTGCAATAAAATTACTATTTGTAAGCATATTTGTAAGACAATGTAGTTCCCTAGAGGAGAAGTGTCTAGGAAGTTTAGCTATAATTCTTAAGATTTTATTTTGCATAATTTGCAATTTATAAATGGGATAAAGCGGCGTTAGCTAAAACTGGTGACGCATACGTGAGAATCGGTTAGAAAATCATTTTATAGATCATTATTTTGTTCTCTAAGCTCAAGTCTGACTTATGGTTTATTATTGGGTATAAATAATTTATAAGACGATCTGATTTACTTATTCTTTCAGTAATTTTGTTTCTTCAAAGTAAGCGTTTTGTGGAAAAGCATTCCAAAATATCTAAGCTAAGAGCACCATTCAATAGCTGTACCACCAAAAAAAATTTTTTTTTGAGGCAAGTATCGCCTAGCCATTTTCAAACATTGACTGTGATTTAAGTGAATTTAAGGACTGTCCCAGAAAAAACTTACGTTTTGCTTTTTAGTTATAAAAAAAACCCAGTAGTTCTTTTGGTATTTTTTCGTTTTTTATCAATAATGGCTAGTGTTCAGAATATAAATAACTAAAAACTAAGCACCAATTTTTTTTTATAAAAATTTCTTACTTTTTTCGTCAGGTCTTTCATTAAATTTTGTCCAGTCGTTTCATCGACAGTACGGTACGATTTTTTCCACTTAAGTCTGAAGTCTTGTGAATTTTTTGCATTCTTACCCCTCCTTCGAAAACCTCTTTTCATTAGAGCCCGATATCTTTCAATTGGGCGAAGCTCTGGGCAGTTGGGCGGATTAGCTATTTTTGGTACGAAATTGATCTTTTTACTTGTATACCATTCCATCGTAGCTTAAGAGTAATGAGAGGTTGCTAAATCTGGCCAGAACATCACGGTACCCTCATGTGCACGAATAAATGGTAGAAGATGTTTTTCGAGGCACTCGTCTATATAAACTTTGGAATTGATTGTGCCTTGCGTAACAAAAAATCTGCTTCTGAGACCACAGGTGCATATGGCACCTTTTCTTTGAACTTACTAGACACATACCTCTTTTTCGGTGATGTATAATATTTGTGCCCAGGTAGCTGCTTAAAATCTGCTTTGACGTAAGTTTCGTCGTCCATAACACAGCAATCAAATTTAGACAGGTACCTTTCATACAATTTTCGTGCTCGATTATGAGCCATCAACTGCTTTTCATCAGAACGGTTTGGTACTTTTTGAACTCTTTATGTCTTTAGCTTACTTTTCTTGATCTTTTGTACAGTTGATTTCGATGTACCTGCTCTAGCCGCCATATCTCACACTGCGGTGTTACCTTTAGGTTCAAAAATTCTGGTTTTCTGCCTGAACCTTTTTCGTGTAACAGGTTGACCCTTCTTATAATTAAAAATAACCGCAAAGACAGATTTTTCTGATGCACCAACTAAATTTGCTATAGCTGAATAATTTAATTTTGGATTTTGCAGGTATGTGGACAAAATCAGTTTGCGAACTTTTTGTTGCTTGCTAGACATCTTTGTCGTCAAAAGTGCTATCTTCACGTGGTATACATCATATTAAACGTCACTTTATATAGAAAAACTAAAAAATTATGTCTTTTTAGACCTATAAGATTATCAGGTAGAGCATAATACAAAAAATAAAAATCGTAAGTTTTTTCTGGGACAGTCTTTACTTTTATTTTCCACTTGAAAAATAATTCCTAAGTTCATGGCGATTAATTTCAATATTCGCAACCATGTCAATTACCGTACTATGGAAAGAATAAATGCATGTATCGTCAGCAAAAAGTGCCAAATTTGTATTGTTCGATTTTGGAACGTTCGAAATATACATGGAATATAGTGGTGGTTCAAAGACAGACCCTTGAGGGACTTGCGCTACAGTATCATAAATTTTAAGAAATCTTTGAATTATTTTACATAAATAAATTGGAATTAAAAAATTTGTCATTTTGTAAATGAGACCATCTTGCCATACACAATCAAATGCCTTTTTTATGTCTAAAGCTACAACTGCAGCTGACTTACTTTTTGTAAGTTTCGCGCTAATGAGCTGAGTAATGCGTAGTAAATGGTGATTAGTAGAGTGACCTGATCTAAATCCAAATTGTTCATTTAGAATAAGACACAGATCTTCAACACTTTCCTCAATATTAGACTTAATAGTTTTTTCAAAAATTTTACTCATAGAGTTAAGACAATTAATTGCACGATAATTTGCAGCATCAGATAGATCCTTACCAGCTTTAGGGATGGCAATAATTTTAGCATGTTTGCAGCCATCAGGAAAGTAGGATAACCGAAGACAATCACTATATATGTTGCAAAGAAATCGAATTGCCAGGCGGTTTTCGGGTCTTAAGTTGCCTTAAGATAGCCGTTCTCGATGTTCGCGCAGCACGCTAAAACTACTGAATCAATTTTGATCAAATTTACTTAGTTATATTCCTTAGAGTATAAAGTCGTGGACATCAGCTTGTATGAAATAAGACTGTTTTTGCATCAGTCTGAGAAATGTTGAGGCTCCATTTCAGTTTCTCCCAAGGCCAAGATGCCATTAGCCACTAGAGCATTAGTTTCTGGATCATGCTTTATCTACGGTTGATGCGTACCATCAACCTTTAAGTGATAGAGATAATATAATTACTGCTAATTGTTTTAGCAAATTCTTTGAATTCAATTTTAAGAAAGCTGATTTTTTGAAATTGAATAATATCCTAAATGACAGATCTAACATTTGGTTAGAATTTTTTAATAACAAAGCCTAAAATGACTGCGTCAAATTTTTTCAGCTTCATTTTTATCTGTGCCATATACTCTGAGGTAGGTATGTTAACGATTACTCGTACTCATGTCACGCTAGAAATTTTAAGAAAATACGTAATGGCCGCAATAGGGCTTGGAATAAATACGTTTGTAGTCAGTTTGGGGGTTCATATGCTCTAAAAAAAGTCGGGCTGTTTCCCATCTGAATTCAAAACTATATTATAGCTGGGTTATTTACTAATTTGTTTAAAAATATTTTTCAACTGAAACGTTTAAGTCTGTTGTCTACTTTGAATATATGGATACTGACCCTAAGGTTGGATTTGATGCAATATCTTTTTCCTCTGAACTCATTATAAAATATATTGCATCACTTGATTATGACTTTGGTTCTGGACCTTATGGCATTGCAGCCATAGTTTCACTTAATTGTAGTCTTATCCTGAATCAACCACTCAGTATCCTTTTTAATAAATCTATTAATTATGGCTATTTTCCTCAATTTTGGAAGGAATCTACCTATTTTTAAGAATGTATCAAAAACTGATATTTCTAATTACAGGCCTGTTGCCAAGTTATCATCAATACCGAAGCTGTTTTAGCGAATTTTTTATGATCAAATTATGGTGTACTACAGTGAAGTCATATCAACTCGTCAGCATGGCTTTGTTTATGGCAGATCTACAGTTTCTAACCTTCTTGATTTTACGTCTTTTGATTTAAATTCAGTTGATTCTGGGTCGCAAGTAGACTGTATCTACACTGACTTTGGTAAAGCATTTGACAGACTATCACTTAGTTTGATTTTGGTTAAATTAAAGAAACTAGGATTTCCTATAAATTTTGTCAGATGGATTGAATCTTATTTACTTGATCTTTTTTATCGAATAAGATTTCAAGGGGTGTTGCCTTCTCCTTTTACAGCGCTTTAAGGTGTTCCGCAAGGAAGTCACTTGGGGCTGCTCGTGTTTATTTTGGCCATCAATGATGCAACTAAATAATCAAAAACTCCCATCTATTTATGTACGCCGATAGCACGGTCCGACAAAAACAAACTTTTTGTTGCAGCCATGACAAATTTCAATATATTCTGAAAATAAACACTAAAAAAAGTTTTTCTCCAGCACATCAGATTTTTTTAATAGATGCCACACCAATTGTGAAAGAAAATTAAAATTCATTATATCTTATCAACTATTTGCCGCAAATGAACAAAAGTTGGTATATATGTATATATAGAAAGTAGAGCCAAAAGTCAGATTCAATGAAAAAATGGGCGGTGCCCCGCCTTCAATATAAGAAAAATTAAAATATTTTACACCCCAGCAACTGGTTGACGCAGTTGGATAAGATTTCGCACATATGTTTTTTATAGTTTGTGTATTATTATATATATATATATATAATAGTATTTCATAGTAGTAAATATTAGTTTTTCTACATTCGGCCATTCTGAAAATCGTATGCCTTAGATGACCCGCTATCACTCTCTTCCTCATAGTTCTTCCAACGTTTCATGTAATCCGTTGCAGTCGATGTGACTTTCGATCCTTTTTGACAACTAACTTTACGCACCTCATATCGATCGTTTCGTTTCACCTTTGAAATTTTGTATGGACCTAGGCACTTCGGAAATAATTCGAGCCCAACACCAAAGTGTGTACGCTGAATAGCGACTAAATCTCCAGCTTTATATGCGTTTGCCGTTTTACGCTTCTTGGCTTGAATTTTTGGGGTTTGTTGCTTCGCATCGTCTAGCATTTTCTGTCTATCCTGCTTGAAATCGTTCAAAACAGCTTCCTCAAAATGTTGACTTAGTCCTCGGCAGTCAACATTTTTGTGCCGAAGAGAAGTTCGAAAAAAGTCCTCTTAGTGATTCTGAAAGTACTTAGGAAAATTTATAATTTTTTTGTTAACGTCTTACATGTTTAAACCATTTTTGAGGGTCATCGAGTTATATTTTCGTAAGCATTTCTATTATGATTTTGTTCATTTCCTCTAGGAGCGCCTGTGGTTATGGTGTGATGGGTGATATTGTTAGTATTCTCTAAAGTCGTTTGCTGTAAATGCAGCCCTTTTATCTGTTATCAAACGATGTGGATTTCTAAATATCTCGCTTAACTTTTCCAGTTTGCTTAGTACATACGTCGTAGTTGTAGATTTTACTGGGAAAATCCATGTAAATTCGTGAAGGCATCGATGATGACAAGTAAGTAGATGTTTGTAAGACTCTGCCGTGAAAGTGAGTGGTCCAATATTATCCATATGGAATGTGTAATGTAACATCAATATTTTCAATCGGATTTAGAATTTCTTCCTGCTTTCCCTCTTTTCGGCTTGCCAATATGCAAGCAATACAATTTTAAATTAGTTTTTCAATGTTTTTTCGCGCATACTCTTGCTTAATTATTGCCTCTACTTTGCCGATACTCAGGTGTTCCTTTTTATGTAATTTTGTGATCAGCTCGCTTCTCATTGATTTTGGTATGACCAGAAGATAAATTCCTTCAGTACCATCACCTCGCAGTTGAAAGTCTTCGTATGCTCCATTTTTCAGCAGCTTAGTTATAGCTTGGCACGTTTCGTCTGTGGATTGTGCTTTCTTGATTGCGTGCTGAATACCATCTTCGACTCTTAGTACAATCGGATGTCGACTTAACACATCTACTTGACGCATGCTGCTGCCTGACCAATGATTATCTTTGCAATCAAATTCTCCAATCTGAATAGCCCAATGGGCTACTCTACTGTTGAGCGCTTTTTTAGACATTGTTAACTGAAATGCTTTTCAATCTTTAAAAATTTCGAACCTTAGCCCCAACAGATATATTGTAGACCTTTTCAATGCCTCAATTACAGCTAGAACTAAGTCGTAGATATAATTATTGTTTTCTGTAACAGTAGTTTTATAGCTCAAGTAAAAAACAGCGTGGTAGTCGTCGTGCTTCTGCAGCAATACAGCGCCGTACCCTCCTTGCTAGCGTCTGTGTAAGAAGATTTGGATTGAAAAGTTTTAGTACAGGTTCCCCACAAAGTTGTTCTTTCAATAAAAGGAATGCTTCGTTTTCAGTTTCACCCCATCCAAACGCTAAATCTCGTCTCGTTAGGTCGGTAAGTGGCTTACAAATTTTCAAAATAATCCGGTAAGCCCTAAAAATCTCATAACATATGTATCTTTTGGCGTTGAAAATTTCTGTACCGCTTTGGTTTTACCATCTGATGGACGGATAGATCCATTTTCTACTACATGACCTAAAAATTTGACAGACTTTTGTAAAAAGATGCATTTGCCCCATTTTATCATTAAGCCTTTATCTTCACAAACTTGTAGAACTTTTTTCAGCTTATCGATACCATCAATGAATCTCGCCTCGCCTCGGTCTTGGTGAAGCACTAATCTGAGCTGACTTGTCAAAGAGTTCCAAAGTTGGATGGCGTTAATGAAAAATAATCGTGAGGAGTTTAAAAAGTTAAACTTAGGTAGAATTAAAATATGACTCCTTTGTGACAAGCTAAATTGTAATTTTTCAAAAAAAATAAAATGGTGTTTGCAAGTGAATGAGTTTATATAGAAAGATGCAGTTTCTGAAACTTAGGTAGGTGATTATGTCACATCCCAGGATCTTTTAAACGTAGACACATGATCATACCTATGTAGACCATAGACATATCTTACAGCATGATTAAATGCAAGTTGTAATTTAAGCTGGGAACGACACTCAAGTTTACTGTAGACTAGTTTCGCACGAGATATAATGGCGACAATAAGCTGGACGACAAGTTTACATTTAGTTTCAACCGGTGTGTAGTGAGATGACATTCTAAGATTCCGTAGAATAAAATACTGTGCACGTTAACATTTAATTCAAATGAAAGCCAAGGTTACATGTTTTGCTTATAGCTTTCAAATTTTTTTCGCCTATATTTAAATTGGGTATATCTTCAAAATAGCTTGCATTCTTAGATATGGGCAAAACGAATGATTTTTTTCTCATTTAGTTGAAGACAATTAGCTTTAGCCCAGTTATTAATGGAATCAAGATCAAGATCAGATAAATATCATTGGACATCATCATAGGCATGCATAGTTGCATGTTTACACTTTGAGAAAACGACGTTCACAAAAATTGGAAAGAGCATCGAACCGATCCTTAAGGGACACCTGAATTCAAAACTTTACACTGTGAGTAATTATTGCCCACCTTAACCCTTTGAAAACGATTTGACAAATAAGTTTTCACGAGCCTTACGGCAGCATCACTGAAATCGTATATATATTTAAGTTTTTCACAAAGTAAACAATGATTCACGGTGTCGAAAGCTTTAGTAAAATAGAGCACACACAACAGAGTTACATCTCCTGCATCATACGATGGCCTTATCCTTCTATTATTTTGACAATCGCAGTTGCGCAGCTGTGTCCAGCTCTAAACCCAGACTGGAGTGGGGAAAAAAGTTTATTTACATTTAAGAAATTTAATATTTGGTTACTTATTAGAGCTTCACACACCTTAGACAAGCATGAAACAATGCATATTGGTTTAAATGGTGTGACCAAGGCTATTTTCCAAGAGCTAGGGAACGAGGATGTAGTGAACAGGGGTTCAGGATATGCGTGAAAGGACTAAGGATATGATCAATTATAAGTTTGACAAATTTGAGGGATATTCTCACCAATAGCATTAGAGTTAATTTTCAGGACGTTCCTTCTTACATTATACTCACTAACCGAAGTAAACTGAACGCTGTTGAACTTGTGTTTCCGTGAATCCCATGCCATCGAGGGCACAGACATGAAGGGAAAGAAGTCATTTAGAGCATCTGGATTGACATTGCAAGCAGAGGTATTTTTCTCATCAATTCTCAATTTTTTTAAATTCCTTCATAGGGTTTTTGATGGAAGTGCTAAATCTAATTTAGAGGAACAATACCGTATCTTAGACTGCCTAATGACATTAACAGAGTTATTTCTAGCCACTCTGAATATCCCAGTTATCAGATGTGGGATTTCACTACCAAGCACTGTGTAACTTGTTACGAATTTTAATTGATTTTTGAACACGAGTAGTAAACCATGGGCATGATAGGTTTTGGATGAACATATTTCGTTGAGGCACATGCCTATCAAAAAAAATTTTATTTAATCTGTCAAAATTTGGGGTTGTTTTCAATGGTTTCGCAAAGCCATACATCGTTACAGGGAGTGAGGTGAACATCAGTGAAAAAAGCTTCGTAGTTCAATCTAAAGTCATGATAGAAGAAGACATCAGTGTTGATATTACATGACAGGTTCAGATTTAGCATACAGAACAACAAGTCGTGGTCCGACAAGAAATACATTTGGTCAAACAAAAGCACAGACGACAGATCAGATACAATAAAGTAATCTAAGAAACTAGGATTATCAATACATGAAAAACGCGTTGGGTTAGTATTATTTACAATAGACATTCCAATAGATGCGACATTTCCATGCATAGATTTGGACATATTATCACGACATAAGGGGATAACATTAAAATCACCACAAATGACAAAGTAATCAAAATCAATTAAAAAATTATTTAACTCAGAATAAAATGGATCTAAACTATAACATTTATTAGGATTGTACACACAGGGCAGAAGAATTTCATTAAGTTCGAATAAGCTATGCGGTTGATATAAAATTGATTTGTTCGCATCCTCGTCGGGTATACCGGAAATAATGTAACTAATTAAGTGATGCATTTCAACATTTCCTCTTTCTGCTAATTTTTACATTTTGTACATGTATTCCAGTAACGATTCGTTTTCACTTTTAATCGTGATTTCCAAGAGCTTATGTATGTTGTCGATCTCACGTAAGCTGATTTCGATCAATGTTATATATTGATGTAACTCGTTTAATGACATTTTGGCAACTGAATTGAAACAGACCGCTATAGTTTTTATGCCAAATTATCAGTAAAATATACAGTTATTTCTTCGAAATAGAAAATAGTATTGCAAGTGTCGCGATCATTTTGTACAGCTTGTGCAAAATGTGTTCGGATTTCATTCCGCATACGTTATGAGTTTGTTTAGCAATAACGTTAAATAGCTTTCCAATCTCTTTCTATCTCAGCGAACAGTGGATGTAAATGTGGATTACCACTTTTGAACATTTTTCCTACCGATTATGGGTTTTCACCCTCCACATATTCCCATTCGGGTGAATGATGTCAACACGTTTTTCCACAAGCCAAGATTTTAAAAGCTTTGAACTATGGTTTCGGTCATGCCATGTTGCATTGTCCAAGGAAGTGTTCCAAAAGTTGCGAATGAGGACGACCAAGAAAGGGTGAAAAAAGTTTTGAAATAGGTTGATATCTTCCGGTCGCTCATTAACTATAAAGTCGAAATTTGAAAAAAAACCCATTTTTCCGATTTTTTTTCTATTTTTAGATTAGCTTTCGAAATTATTAATTGAGTTCCTATGTATTAGAGCCACAGGAAATAATGTTCAAATATTATTTAAATACATAAACATCTTCCCGGAATCTTATAAAAAGAATTACAAGCAGAGGTAGAGCACAGTTTAAGGAAAAAATACTACCAACTTACATGTTGTTTTATTTTCTTTATTTAAACATATTTTTTATGTTAAAAATACTAAAATTTTGTGTTAAGAGTCCTAAGTCCAAGAAAATCATGTTAAGCAATTGAACTTTTTCGTTTTCACTTAACTCAACTTCAATTTTAGTTCAAGCCACTTTAAAATTTGATTTATGGGCAAAATGAGGCATGGTTGACCTTGACAGCAGAATCGCTCTAATAAAACCATCTCTAGACCCAGCTCCGCAAACTTTTCCGAGTTTCGCACATCGTTCAACTGCCTGTGTGTGAACTGGAAATTTTTTGAATAATATATCCCAATTAGAGATTGAGTCACTTTGAATATATGACTTATTCTCATCGTCACTGATATTTTTTAATAATGGGGGTGAGGATAAATCACAATCCATCCAATTAATTATTTCCGAGTAGACTTGAGCCTTGAAATTCAGTAATGGCTTACATTAAATGTTCTGGATGAGCGAAAAAACTATTTCTTTCGATCGCAGGATCGACATTTCGTAAATCTTCAGGCAAGTACCTTGAAGAAGGTATTGATTGGTGGTTACTTGATCTATTGCTAAACCATATTGACATTTATGACTTCAAAATAAATGCAACTATTTCTTGAAGCTCAGCTGTGGGACTTTCTTCAGTTAAGTACAATCTGAGGGTTCGATTTGATATTATCTACCACCTCGAGTGTGACAAGGGACCAGGATTTTGTACAGTCAAATCCTTTTTACAATTTTCCGACTTTATTGCCATGGAAACAATGAGTAGATATTGCTGATCCTTACTAAGAATATTTTTGTCTGTAGAGGGATCTGACAGCCCAACTTTTCGAAGCCAATCACTAGACTTTTTCGCAGCCACTCAGCTTTCCACCAATTGGCCCCCTCAAAGACTTCGGACCCGTTGATTTCCGTCTAGGTATTGAAAGAGATGCCGAAATGGCAGTTCATTAAAAGGGAGAAGGCAAACTGGCATTGTAATAGTTTCCTCAAATATATTTCGATTCGGCGAATCAAACCGTTCTTCCACCTTGTATTAACAGCAGTGCCATCACATCCTATGACGACTAGTTCTTCAAGAGAAATACCATGACCAGACAGATAAGAAAGAACAGAAGTGCCGACATCTGCAGAGGCTTGAAATGTTGGAGTAACATGACCAATGTAGGCTGAACCAGGTTCTTAAATTAGTGAGTAATGCTCTTCTCTTTTTACTCAACGGAACCTTTTTGTATGAGTTTCATCTACCTTCAACGTTTTGTCCTTTCTCCCATCGAAATAGAGACCTTGAAGTGGAAATTCGTCAGACTTACTACACAATTCAGTTCTAACATTTTGTTTTTCTCTTCATATTTTGTCTTTGTCTATAACATGTTATACAACAGAATCGGTAGTTAATCCAATGTCAAACAAAACACTTAATGCGATTGCAACGGCTGCGCTATCAGAAACTCCATAACGATCTCTCAGTAATGCAGTAGGTTTTAGCTGAATTCTCATCTGACAAGTATTACAGGAAAGTTTTCATGCCACCTTAAAATTTGGGTCCGTATTGTTATCTGTACTAGAAGGATGTTGGTCTTCACGAGGGTTTCAGATCAAACTCATCACCCAAAGTTAAATGGATGTCACACGATTTTCTTTCCAAAGATTTCTTTAGTTTTTTTGTTTCAGACACGTCTACTCCTACAATTTTTTTAATTCTGTGTTCTTGTATTACGTAAACAAACCTTAGCTCAATAGCAATTGATTTTGTATAGTCACAGCTGATAATTATATCGCATTTACACAAATCAGGTGTTTTTTTCAACCTTTTACGTGGTATTATGACTTATAAAAAAGTACATGAACTTTTTCGGTCCACCCTAATATTCACACCATAGGTTGGTTGCTTGCTTAAGGAGCTTTATGTGTATTTTGAACCCGGTAGTTGGCGCTGGAGTCGAGATATTTTATGGAAAATTGAAATGCGATTCTTATTATTTTAGATATATACATTGATTTTTATTAATTCATGATTAATTTAGTTTTATATTTTAATATCAATATACAATTTAACTTTAATTCACTTTATGTAATTAGTACATTAGCAATAAGATTTGGTATCTTTTTGTACTATGTTAACTTATAATTAATTATAAATACAAAAATACATATTAGGGAGGGTCGAAAACGTCTGCCTGGTCATCTAGATAATAATAATAATAATAGCTAAGATGTTGCTTCCCCTAAGCAACCAACATATTGGCTTACTGACAGAAATAAAACGCCTGATCTTATTGAATTCTTAGGGAGTTCATTTCCGTGTGCAGAAGCTTCGAGTTGTCCTCTGATCACTGTTGTAGTCCACATACTTGAAGAGCCCAAACTGTTTGATGTCCCTAATTGTGTCACAACACCTTCCACAAACTGGCTTAACTATAAAAAGTACATAATCGTACATATTCATTCAAATTTTAGATTTGGATGTTAGGATCGTATTGATGACTGTGTTACAGTTGCAGAAAGCTCTACTCCAAAAGATAAAATAAAGTGAAATGCAGCCAATTTTGTCACAAACGCTAAAAGTAAAAGATTAGTCATGGAAAAACGAAGCTTAACAAAAGAATGGCAGCAGCAACGATCTCTACCAAGTAAAACTGGCCTCAAACAGGCTGTAAAGAATCTTAAACTGGCACTTTTCAGTGAAATAGACAGAAACTAATATAGTTTTATTCGAAAACTTTCCCCAGCATATAAAAAGCTCATCACTTTGTAAAGCTAACCGTAGTCTTAAAACTACTACTGAGCCAGAGCCACCCCTTAGAGACCTTAGAAAGCACTGGGCTCGTAACAATGAAGATAAGGGTAATGTCTTTCCAGAGCATTTAAGTAATATTAGTTTTCAACTAAATAAAGTTTTACCAAAAATAAATTAATAAGTAAAAAATCTCCTAGACTTAATCGCATTACACACATAATAATTGAAAAGCTACCTTCTCAATCCTTAGCATTTATTACCTGGCTATTAAATGCTATAATAGAGCTTGTGCATTTTTGTACTGTTTGGAAAAAATCTGTAATCATAATGGTTCAAAGCCCTACCTTGGCATCTTCATATGGACCCATTAGTCTCCTTCTTTGTCTTACAAAGCTCTTTGAAAAACTGTTGCTAGCAAAACTGCTGACTATACAGCAATTTTGAGTTGACATAAAACGCTGTAACAGCATCACTTCAGTTTCAATCTCACTTGTCATCAGTCGAGAGTTGGCTGTCACAATGGCGAATGAACGCCAATGAACAAAAATGTCTCCTGTTACTTTTACCCTCACATAGAAGTCAAGAAGAGTTAACTGAATCTTACGGCTGCTAGCTTGCATATGATTATAAATAGAGACTCCCCTCTAAATTAAGAATGTAAAACAATGCTTTCACAACAAAGCCACTTCGAATATGCAAGTGTATCAAACATTGAAATCCTATAAAAGGCTCAATCTAAAATATTTAGAGCTAAGAACCGTCCCAAAAAAACTTACTTTTTTTTATTTTTTGTATTATGCTCTATCTGATAATCTTATAGGTGTAAGAAGACACAATATTTGTTCTATATAAAGTGTCGTTTAATATGACGTATAGCACTTGAAGATATCACTTTTAACGACGAAGATGTCTAGCAAGCAACAAAAAGTCCGCGAACTGATTTTGCCCACATACCTGCAAGCTCCAGAATTAAAATATTCATCTATAGCAAAAATAGTTGGTGCAACAGGAAAACTGTCTTTACGGTTATTTCTAATTATAAAAAAGGTCTACATGTTTCAGGAAAAAAGTTTCAGGAAGGAAACCTGATTTTTCTAACCCAAAGGTAGCGACGAAGTTGAAGCGCCTTTTTAAGCAAAATCCCAACACCTTAGTGCGAGATATGGCGGCTAAAGCAGGTAAATCAAAATCTACTGTACAAAGGATAAAGGAGAAAAGTAAGCTAAAGACATATGGAGTTCAAAAAGTACCAGACCGTTCTGATGAAAAGCAGATGCGAGCCCGAAAATTGTATGGAAGGTACCTGACTAAAGCAGATTTTAAGCAGCTTCCTGAGCACGAATATTATACATCACCGAAAAAGTGGCATGTGTCCAGTAAATTCAAAGAAAAAAATTTAAAAATTTCCGAAGCAATATATGGTTTGGAAGGCCATATGCACCTGTGGTCTCAGAAGCAGATTTTTTGTCACGCAAAGCACAATCAATTCCAAAGTTTATATAGACGAGTGCCTCGAAAAAGTCTTCTACCATTTATTCGTGCACATGAGGGTACCGTGATGCTCTGGCCAGATTTAGCAACCTCTCATTACTCTAAATCTACGATGGAATGGTATGCAAGCAAAATGATCAATTTTGTTCCAAAAATTGCAGATCCGCCCAACTGCCCAGAGCTTCGCCCAAGTGAAAGATATTGGGCTCTTATGAAAAGAGATCTTCGAAGGAGTGGTAAGACTACAAAAAATTTACAAGACTTCAGACATAAGTGGAAAAGATCGGACCGTATTGTCGATGAAACAACTGTACGAAAAAAGTAAGAAATTTTTATAGAAAAAAAAATTGGTACTTAGTTTTTAGTTATTTGTATTCTGAACACTAGTCATTATTAATAAAAAACGAAAAAAGACCAAAAAATTACTGTGTATTTTTTATAACTTAAAACCAAAACGTAAGTTTTTTCTGGGACAGTCCTTAGTTCAGGAGCTCCTTGGTTAATTAGAAATGAATGCATTCACAGAGATCTGCGAATCCCAGTCTTAAAAGCCGAGTTTGAAGACTAAGATAAAAATACATATCAAAATTGGAGTCATATCATCAGTCAATTGGCTAGGACTCTCTGTAACACATTGCCATTTTCGCAACTAAAGAGAGCTGACAGAGCAGCTATTGGAAATGAAGACAGATGAGTCTTATAATATCACATCATAAAATAAGCTGGTACATCGGCTTACATTATGAATCAGATGAGGACTCTGTTCCGTGACCTTGCTCGTCTCGGACACTATCGGCTAATAATAAAGAGAAAAAAAACTAAACTCGTTAATCCGTCAGCACCAGCTCGTCTGGCACGAATCGGGATCTAGTTCTTTTCGGTCGCAGCCCAATGAGTGGAGATTGCAGCAGCAGGAGTATTGGAGCAGCGTGCCCTTAGGCCTCTTTTGTGTGGCGGTGTCTAGCCAATTTCGGCTACCTCTTCAAAGTTGTCCTCGTGGCACTAGTTCTCCCCAACGTAATAGATCGGGACCTAGCTCGTTTCGGCTGTCACGACACAATCGTTATCGAGGTACTAGTTACCTCCACGGTGGTAGATAGAGGTCTAGCTCGACTCTTCTTTCACGCCAACACAGGCTGGAACCTTGCTTGTCTCGGCTGAAAATGAATAAGAGGAGACAATAGTCAACAACTGCGACTATAGATGAGCACTCAATGTAATTTTACTGGCCATGAACTTCGCAAATTCACTTTGAGGATAAATGGCGTATTGTCCTTTGCAATAAATATTTTCAATCCCCACATTGAAGGAACTTCAGCTCATTATCGTTGCTGACTTAAAGAGGCTCGCTGGACCAAAATTTATTCCTAGGATGGAGATCAACTGCGTATTAGTGGTATATGTATGTGTAACCCACCTTCACGTTTCTGCTATTCTTTGTGTTGTTTCACTTACGACTTTCACTTTTATTTTTTTCTATATGAAAAACTCATAACTTGCACTACCAACTTTATTTTGAATTCAGAAATTTTTGTTTAATATGCATATGCTCACAAACACAAAACAGTGTTGCCAAATATACAAGAACCTGAGTTGTAAAATAAAAGAAAGGTTCATCCACACCAGGCTTTCTCGCGAGTGTGACAAAAGAGGGGAACGTTCGGTGACACGGACAGGTTGGTCTGAGAAAAAGTTTAGTATGCGTCCTGCAGATGTTGGATTCATGAATCAGTCAAATATAAGTTTACTGTCGCTTCTGTATATGATCATGCCAAGATGTCCGAATCAGTTTCCACTGTGAATGCTAGTTTCGGAGAAATAGGCTTAGTTCGTATAAGCTGGCTTATATATATTTTTTTCTAACAATCGCTAGGGTGTCGTCAACTTATTTCAAAATTTTTGTTATGATATTCTTTTGTTTCAAAATGTGAATTGTGCTATGCAGGAGATATTTCAAAACTATGTCCGCCATGAACGATGAAAGTGGGTTACGCATAAGATTTCGGGAAACCATGTTGTATACGTATTAAATAATTATTTTTTCAAGGCTAAAATACAAAATTCTTAGAAATGAGATTTTATTTATGCCAGTAAGTTTTCCAATTTTTATCCATCGGAATTATTTTTATCACAAGGTATATTGGTGAACAATGAGATTGCGTAAAATGAGATGACTCATCTTTAAGCGCCAAGAGTTACTAGTGTTGCATTCTAAACATTGTACTCTTCGAGCCACGTTTTTTAACAATTCGAAGCATGGAACGTGAGCAGAAGATGCAGTGAGCCGGAGTAGCTTATGTTAATTGTGGGTTATTGGTAGTCCGTATAGACTAGGGCCGCTGCAGATTGAAAAACTTATTTTTATTTTAATTGTAATTTTATTCATTGACTATTTTATTATTTTCTTTTCGTAGTTTTGTTCATTTTTTATAAAACCAATTTGGTTTACTTTGTCCTCAGCGGTAATTATAATGTGGTTTTTGTATCTATGTAATATCTGTTGTATACCATCGTAGATTTTTAGAGTGTGTGTTGCTCATATTTGGTGCAGGCGCTCTTGTAGCCAGTTATCAAATTTTGCATTGACCTACCTTTCAATCCTTCTTATCTGCTACATTTCTTATGCATAGGACGGAAAATGTTTTGTTGTTAGAAGCAAAAAGAACGAACCGAAGAGACAAAAGCCACTTGCTTTCTGTCAGAAGTTCGATGAATATCTTGTTTTCGATGCAGTTTTCCTTCCTCTTTGGAATTGTTGTTTTAACTTGTTATTTTTGTTGGGGAGTGTTAACTCCTTCCGTTTAAGCGATTATATGTTAGTTGAAAATTTATTAAAAAATTTCATATTCTGCAATTTCAAGTGTATTGTTTTTGATGTTTTTTTGGTGGTGGTTAAACTTGTTTATTGTTTTATGTTCATTTATGTTTGCTGTATTTTCAAATGTATAATTTTTGTTTGAAAATTATAAGTATTTTAGTTTTAAGAATTTAGTTGTCGTTTTACTTTCTGTTTTAATACCCTACATGTAGGGTATATTCACTTTGTCATTCCGTTTGTAACGCATAGAAGGTGGCTGGTATGGAAAAGCTCGATTTAGCCATGCCTGTCTGTCTGTCTATTTAACTCACGATTACGGGAAAACCAAGCAAGATTTGAGAATGAAATTCACAAGTTATACCTTCAAACAAGTCCTTGGGATTGAAAGTGGGCCTATAAATATAAATTAGGACGCTATATTGAGACAGTTATTTGATATAGTGTGACTAACTTTCTCACGAATACTTTGACAAACTCTGGACAAAAGTTGGCAAACATAGACATGAGGGCGATTCCCCTCTTGTACAAGTAAAAACTGATAAACATTATACTGAGAGGAATACATAAGGTAATGAAAAGCAAGTTTCACACAAACCGTAGGAATGACTCGGAAAAGCTCTAAACAATAACTAGACACATTTCCGCAAGTGGGTGTGGCACTCCCCAAACAAACAAAAACTTTAAAACGGTGTGCTAGGAGAATTATTTAAGGAAATGCGGCAAATACAAGAAATGCTTCGGCCTAGCACCCAAAAGAAGTAGACACATCTTTAATAGAGCGCGTGTTACCTTCCATACGAGTCAGAAGTTTATACTGCGGGGTTATTAAGGGGACATGACACCTTCAAAAAATTTTTTTAATGTTTTAAAATGCGTATAATTTTAATAAAAAACAAGGTATGATTTTGAAACATTACACATGTATTTTGATATAAAAAAATTTTTTTTTGAATTTTCTTATGAGACTTATGACCCCTAGAATTTGTTGGAAAAAACTGCAAAAAATCACGGCGGGCGTGATTGCAGCCCACTAAGACATCTGAAAAAAAGGGGGTTTTTAATCAACATCGAAGGCGCCATGGAATAAGCCACAAGAAAAAATTTTGCACGAAAAATAAAATGGCGAAATTTTTTCGAAAATGACCAATTTTTGGGGCCAAAATCGCTATAAATATTAAAAAATATACTGATCTTTGTGTCCGTAGTTCATTACATGCATTAATATGTGCACAACAACATATTAAGATTTCAGAAAGATCAGTCAGTAGTTTGGTTTTTATCACGCCCGCCAACTCGAAAAACTTAGGTTAGGTAGGAGTGACAGTCAGTTACGAAAAACTGACTCACTTAGACCAAATGTGATCCATTGTGATACCACAGGGTGTTTGACTATACCCTCTCGTTGAACCAACCAGATTTCGTTATGAAACTAAATAGCTGACCTATACTGACATGTCTAAGATCATCCAGGTCATCAAATAAAAACGACCCAAGTGCTTTGTGGCGTTTTCTAGCAAGTGCGGAACAGGAGCAGAGAAGATGTTTAATATTTTCCTCTTCCTCCACAACTTCTACAGAAGTCAAAGAACCTAACACCTAATCTCTCCGCATGTCTGCCGATGAGGCAGTGGCCAGTTATGACTGCGACAACTGACGAGACACTGTGTCTAGTGCGAGAAATTAGTTCTGACGAACGCTTAGCATCCCATTTCGGCCAGATTTGCCTAGTTATATTACAAGTTGACCCTCCAGTCCATCTTTTATTAGTATTTTTAACCATTTCTACTTTAACCCTATTAGTACTGGGTAAAATAACAAACACAAAGTACTGAAGTGAGTCTTTCGGACTCACATACATTCTCTATAAAGAAAAGCTACAATCAAAGCTGAAGTTTATAAGTAAAGTTTATTTAGCTTTTTCGTTAATACATTTGGTATAAATTACAACCTTTTGAGAATGCTCGTTGCACTTATTTTTTGAACATTGGCTGCAAAGCTGATTGCTCATCCTTCCTCGTGCAGGTGGGCACATACAGCAGCGTCGTTTCTTGGCAATGGTTTTGTGCTGTATGCAGATTTCCTTACATTGAGGAATTATCGATGATATCGTCGATGCTTCATGCAGTTGCCTTAAATAAACAATGTTTGCTTCATCGTCGTATGTTTGGAATAATCAGTTCTTTTACCAACAAAGTCAAAAATATATTGCTCCGATTATAATATTATTCTGCGTTCCATTCCGGATTTTTGTTAAGCCATACGACCTTAGATGCCACTCCAGCCAAATCAATTGAATTATGAAATATTGTCACTGGCCACCTGCGTGATTTGCGTTTGGCCGAAAAAGCGTGGATGAGTAGATCAAGCGAATCCATGCCATCTTTCATCGAATTCTAGAACAAATTTATGGCCGATTTGCTTTGATTTTCCTCGTCTATCTTTCTGATGTGATGCATCGCTGACAATATCATCATATAACCACTCAGTTTTTTTCGGTAAATAACTGACAAAAGTAACATTTTTTCTGAACCCAAAAACTATTGTTTCAACTACTCTTCAGCAAACTTTAATGTCATAATTGTCACGCTTACAGGGAATATATTCCCTCGGAATGGAACCAACTGTTTGTCAATAGTTAAGTCAACCGGGATATGGTACTTGATGATCCCATGTGTCACGTATAGGCGCGAATTTGTTACAAACTCGTCCAAGACTTCGAGATTCTTTATCATTAAAACGACTATTGTTTGTTTCTGCCAGCATTTATAAGAAGTCTAATATATCACCGCATTTCAATTTCATCTGTGAGTTTCCAACGTTCACCAAGTGTACGCTGCGCATCCAAATTTATACAATATACGACGACACGGATCACTTCGTCACTTACGAATAATAAGAACACGTCCACTGGAGCCTCAACATGCTTGCTGGTCAGTAAAATAAATTTATGAACACCACCAGTAATGATGTTGTGCAAAAGGTTTTGATATCCATTCCGTTCCATCCTTTTCAAAAAACGACTGATTTTCAGATTCATCAAATAATTCCAAATTCTCATCACTCTCAGACTTTAGTTCCTCGTCACCAATGTCCGAATCGGATTCCATATGATCATCCTCACTATCTGAGCATTGGCTGTCAGTATCAAGCATGCTTTGTATGTGTTCAGATTCTACTCTTTTGCACTCGTACTATATGAGTCTCTAAGACTCGTTTCAGTACTTAGTGTTAGTTTTATAAAATAATTTTGTTAAAAAATAGAAAGTAAAATATATTTAAATTTTTTACATCGTAATTCTTCTTAGAAATTCTGCAGTAAAAAATACAAGAAACCTCAATTGTGTAAAAAAAAAATTGAACTCCAGAAAAACACCGCAAAGTCAAAATGAGTCTCAAAGACTCAACGTAGTACTAATAGGGTTAAGCATAAACTTGCAGGTAGCAAGTGGCATGCCAACACCTTCCTTGTCCTAAGGAATTTATGCAGTAGTCCCCTGCCTAGCAAGCTCATCCGCTTTGCAATTGCCGTCAATGTTCCTATGCCCAGGCACCCAGATGAGGTGAATGTTAAAATGTTGAGCCATCTCGTTTAGAGACGAGCGACATTGTTGGGTCACTAGTGAGTTTAGGAAGACTGATTCTAGAGATTTGATAGCTGCCTGACTATCTGAGAAAATGTTTATATCCTTTTTGGATACAACATTCCTCCTTAGCCAGGATGTTACTCCCTCTATTGCTATAACCTCCGCCTGAAAAACGCTACAATGATCTGGTAACCTCGCAGCAATTCTTAACTTCAGTTCCTTGAAGTAAATTCTATAACCCACTTGGTTATTTAGCTTGGAACCATCAGTGTAGAAATTAATATTGCCCCTTCTCCCCGGGAATCCTCCCTTCCAGTCATCTCTAGATGGCATATGAGTTACGTAATCCCTGCTAAATGAGACTCCTGGAAAAACATAGTCCAACTTGGAGGGACTCAAGCTATGAAGAATAGTTGAGTGCCCTATTCTACCCTCGGAACAGCAAATAGTTTCCCTGAGTCTAATGGCAGAACAAGCTACCATGTGTTTACCTAACAGGTCAAGAGGAACGAGATGAAAGAGGACCTCTAAAGCGTCAGTAAAGCGCTACGGTTGCTTTCCTTACTCTTTCTTTAACATTAATTTTTCAACTTAATTTCCTATCCAATACCAAACCAAGGTACCTTGCACTATCTTTGAAGACAAGTCTAGTGCCCTTTAGTGAAGGTGGTTCTATAATTGGAAGTTTGTGATTCCTAGTAAAGAGTACTAGTTCCGTTTTGTTCGGATTTACACGTAAACCTGCCTCATCCCATGAGACCAGTATGTTTAAGGCATCCTGAAGAATTTCGCACAGTGTATTTGGGAATTTGCCACATGCAATTAGTGCTACATCATCCGCATAGGCAACAACTCTACAGCCGTGCCTTTTTAGTGACATAAGCATCTTTTTTATTGCCAGATTCCACAGTAGAAGAGATAGTACACCCCCTGCGGCATTCCTCTGCAAACGAACCTATTTGTCTTGGATTTGCCAAGATTGGAGGTAATGGTTCTGTTTGTCAATAACATTTTGATCAGTTCAACTAGAGAACTGCTGATGCCCAGTTTCAGCAGTTCTGATATTATCATATCTGGGTTGACATTATTGAATGCTCCTTCAATATCTAGGAACGCCGTCAGGGCGAATTCCTTATGTGCAAAGGATTTCTCGATACTACCCACTAGTGTGTGGAGTGCAGTTTCTATAGATCTGCCTTTCGTGTAGGCATGCTGTGAATTGGACAGCAGATCAGGTTTGATACTGCTTCGAATATACATTTCTATAAGTCTTTCCAATGTTTTTAAAAGAAAGGAGGAAAGACTTATTGGCCTAAAATCCTTTGGATTTATGTAAGAGCTCTTCCCTGCTTTTGGAATAAAGATGACTTTGGTTAACCTACAAGCTAGAGGAATATAGGAGAGGTTAAGACAGCCTTTGAAAATAGCTACCAACCATAGTATAGTTAAACGAATAATTCGGTGCAGTTCAACTGGTATTACACCGTCAGGTCCTGGTGATTTGTAGGGTTTGAAGCTACTTATCGCCCAACGAATTTTGGTTTCTGAAACAATGTCACCAAGAAGGTTTGAAGACCTCTGGGTTTGAACATTTACTTTCTCTGGAATATATAAGGAGTTACCAGGGAAATGTGTGTCGAGTAAGAGGTCTAAGGCCTCTTTGCTAGACGTTGTCCAGGAGCCATCAGGCTTTTTTAAAAGACCTGGCGTACTGGGCGTGGTAGAAAGAATCTTCCTTAGTCTAGATGCTTCTGAAGTCTCTTCTATGTTTCCACAGAAAGTTGCGTTTTGCCTTTCTTAGCGAACTCTTGTATATTTTAAGACTAGATTTGTATTCGTTCCAGTCGTTTTCTAAACCAAATTTTTTGGCTTTATTAAATAAAGTCCTGCAACTATGCCTAAGGACTTGTGGACAAGTGGACAAGATATCTCCAGAGATTTATTTAACCCACCCGTTAAGTTTTGAACGAACTTATCAATGTCATGGACAGTAGGCGGCTCTACGGGGGTTGAGATAGGCAGATATGCCGCAAGTTTCCTGTTATATAGACCCCAGTTTGTCATTTTTACGTTCCGGTGAACTATAGGATCTGGGGAGCTAACAGTCAGTCTTCATTAGATTGCCTTGTTAATCGGTCGACAATGAGATTGCGCTGTGCAACTTGTTCAAACGCCGCCTCTAAAGAAAGTGCTATTAAGTGCGCTATTTGCAAAAATGATTTTCATAAATCCTGTGTTAATATCATTGACAATAAAGTTTTCGAAATACAAAAAACATATCCGAATATTCTTTTGGTTTGGGTCAACTTGATTGTTTTATTAGTTTTTTTAAAAAAAATTTCTTTTTGGAGGATTATTGACCAGTATTTTGAAATTGCACTTAAGTTAAGTCAATTTTTACCCGACGTTTCGTCGCTTTTTTGGCGACTTTTTCAAGGGTGATTTTATTTCTATAAACACAAAAAAAATTGTTTTGAACATTAGAACATAAAATTGAATTTACAAAGATAAAAAGTACAGAATTTTGAATTAACTTACAATTAACTTTTACAACATTAAATACGATCTACAAATAAATTTTTGTTTATGTCTGTATCCATATTAGATTAGAAACATTTTTTAAAATACTATTTTTAAATTATAAAACACTTCTTAATACTTGTTCTCATTTAAGACGACAGTGTAGTTATGGTTAATGTTGTCCGTGTCCTCTTTGTGGTTCATTGCACTTTTCCCTTTTTCCTGTATTCGCAGGCTTTCTATTGTCATACGTTTGTTGTGGTTCTTTTCTACGTCTAATATTTTGACCTTTTCGAAATCAGCTGAGTGGCTAGTCTCGAACATATGTTGTGCTAATGCTGTTGTCGTCTTCTTGTTTTTTATGTCTCTTTTGTGCTCTCCCATTCTAATTTCTAGCGCTCGTTTTGTCGTGCCTACATATATCTTCCCGCATTTTTCATTCGTGTTGCCGCCACAAGTAATCGCGTGTACCACATCGCTTTTTTCTCTGTCGTCAAGTTTTGTCTTAGTATTTGTAAAAATGTTACTGAGAGTCAAGTTTGATCTATAAGCGAAAATTACGTTTTCTGCCTTCACCATTGTCCGTATGTAGCCCTTGTCTGTTAGCTTAGGTATATATGTAATACCGACGTACTTTTTGTTGTCAGTGTTGCCAGCTTGATTTTTTTGTTCAGTGGGTTGGGGATTTCGGTTGTTTCTAGAAATTATGTTTTTAATAAGATTGTTGGTTAAATTTGTTGGGTAGTCATTATTTTTTAATATTGTCTTAACTTTTTGTATATTTTTGTCCAACAACCGTGCGTCAGTAAGCGCATACACTTTATTTATTAGGTTCGTTGCTGTGTTGATTTTATATTGTAGGGGTTGTGTCGAGTGGAAGTTTATTAATCTTCCCGATGATGTTGGTTTTGTGAACCATTCAAACGAAATTTTTTCAGTTATTCTGTTGAGTTTAACGTCAAGATATGAAATGCTATTGTTTCGTTCCATTTCTAGGGTGAATTGTATTTTATCATGGTAATTGTTAAGTGTGTGCAGGATAATATCTACGTCTTTTTTCTTTATAATAGCTAATATGTCATCAACATATTTGCATATAAAACCTATTTTTATGTCAATAGTGTCAAGTCTTTTTATTGTATCGTCAAGTATTGTATCAAGGATTATATCAGCTATCGTCGGAGATAAGGGATTGCCCATCGGCATACCATATATCTGATGGTATACTGTTTTTTCGTATTTGAAATAATTGTTGTCCCTTAGGCAAAATTCTAGAATCTCTAGAAATTGTCGTTTTGGTAGTTTTGTTAAGTGTCGTATAATGTCCCATTTCCCCATGATGTTTTTTATTGCTAAGTGTATGGGTATGTTTGTAAATAAAGATACCACATCAAATGAAACTAATATGTCTGTATTTGTTAATGTGTGATTTTCTAGTTTTTGTTTGAGTTCAAAGGAGTTATATTTATCAGAAATTAAGTTTTTTAAAATATTTCCTACGTGTTTTGAAAGGTTGTAGCAAGGGATATTATATGAGGAAGAAATAGGTCTTAAAGGAGTGTCAATTTTATGAATTTTGGGAAGACCATATAGTCTAGGAGCTGAAGCTGACGAACTCATTATGCGGTATTCTGTGTAACTGTCAATATGGTTTTTATTATATAACATTCTAACTATATTGTTGTTTTTATTCAAAAGTTCTTTTGTTGGATCTGTCCTTATGGTTCTATATGTTTTTTTGTCTTGCAATAATTTGTTCATTTTATCCTTGTACTCTTTATTGTACATAACTACTGTTTTGTTACCTTTGTCCGCTTGTGTTATAATAATTTGATTTTTATGTTTCTTAATAAATTCTTTTGTTATCTCATATGTTTTCAGAATAAACTTTTCTTTAGTCGTGTTTTTTATCCGGTTTTTAAAAGTTACTATTTTATTAGAAATTGTCGATCTGGCAACTGCTTTCTCTCTGTCTTCTTCTATGGTTTGAACATGTTGTTCTAAGTCTGCTATGACGTGTATTGGTGAGAAGTTCTTTTTAGTGATAGGCAATGTAAATTTTCTCCCAAGAGAAAGGAGCCATATGCTATCCTCTGGAAAATCAATGTCGGTTTTGTTCTCAAACCAACTCTCATTTAGTATGAATCCAAATTTTTTAATGTAGTGATGTTTTAGTTCGCCAATTTTGTTGTCGTGCGTCTTTTTTGTGCTGTCGAAAATGTTTTTGTATACGTACATTTGCCGCAGTATAAATTCGTTGTAATCGTTGTTATTTAATGTCGATTCCATATTTAATTTTGCTTGAAAAATGTTATCATTTGTGTTCTTTATGTTTATATTTATTTGCTTGATTTCCAGATTTAGTAGTTTCATGTGAAAAATCTCTTCAGTCTTGATATATTGTTCTATTACTGAGTTTGACTTGAAAAGCTGTTTAGTTTTAGCAGTAGTGTATTTTATATGTTTTGGTGCAATACCATATTCTTTACATATAATTAAAAATCTGAGGTGTCCTTTTTGTTTAGCTAATCTTCTTTTCTGATTGCAAAAATACTTCATTATCGTGCAAGTTTGTGTTGAGTATTTCAATTTTATGTGTTCATAAAAATTCTTCATGATGTGTTTTTTTAAAAATGTTTCTTACTCTTGCGATGACTTCGTAAGATTTCGGTATCCTCTCCGATAACTATGAATTCTTTTGGTTTGGGTCAACTTGATTGTTTTATTAGTTTTTTTAAAAAACCACTGAACAAAAAAATCAAGCTGGCAACACTGACAACAAAAAGTACGTCGGTATTACATATATACCTAAGCTAACAGACAAGGGCTACATACGGACAATGGTGAAGGCAGAAAACGTTATTTTCGCTTATAGATCAAACTTGACTCTCAGTAACATTTTTACAAATACTAAGACAAAACTTGACGACAGAGAAAAAAGCGATGTGGTATACGCGATTACTTGTGGCGGCAACACGAATGAAAAATGCGGGAAGATATATGTAGGCACGACAAAACGAGCGCTAGAAATTAGAATGGGAGAGCACAAAAGAGACATAAAAAACAAGAAGACGACAACAGCATTAGCACAACATATGTTCGAGACTAGCCACTCAGCTGATTTCGAAAAGGTCAAAATATTAGACGTAGAAAAGAACCACAACAAACGTATGACAATAGAAAGCCTGCGAATACAGGAAAAAGGGAAAAGTGCAATGAACCACAAAGAGGACACGGACAACATTAACCATAACTACACAGTCGTCTTAAATGAGAACAAGTATTAAGAAGTGTTTTATAATTTAAAAATAGTATTTTAAAAAATGTTTCTAATCTAATATGGATACAGACATAAACAAAAATTTATTTGTAGATCGTATTTAATGTTGTAAAAGTTAATTGTAAGTTAATTCAAAATTCTGTACTTTTTATCTTTGTAAATTCAATTTTATGTTCTAATGTTCAAAACAATTTTTTTTGTGTTTATAGAAATAAAATCACCCTTGAAAAAGTCGCCAAAAAAGCGACGAAACGTCGGGTAAAAATTGACTTAACTTAAGTGCAATTTCAAAATACTGGTCAATAATCCTCCAAAAAGAAATTTTTTTTAAAAAAACTAATATCCGAATATTGTTTTTAATTGTACTAGCTGTATAAACTCCGACGCGAATTTGCTATCGGTTGTTGTAAGCTTGGTTGCAGAGGTCAAAGACTTGAAAGAAAAAATAAATAGACTATTACCGAATAAGAATAACAATCGTGTCGGCTCGCAAAATAACCTCGCGTCTGCAAAATTTAATGCTGGGGTTTCGCCAATTATTGCTATTGATGATGATTCATCCAACGATAACGCTATCCAAAAGCATTCTAGTGGAAATAAAGAGAATGTTAATGCTGCTCTAAATTGTGTGTCTGATGTTTCTCAAATCAAAGTTGTTGATGTGAATTCACTGCCTGCTGCTTCAAACAATGGGACAAATATCAATTTTTCTTCTTTGCTTATGCCTGCAAAAACAATTTCATCAACTGCTTCGTCACCTGCTGCTGCTGTTTCGCCTACTGTATCGAACAATAAGAATAACAACTTGCACTCAATTGCACTCACATCTTCTGTTTTACCGTCGGCTTCTTCTAATGCGTCAACGTTAGCGCAACTAAATTCCCAGTGGAGAACTGTGAGTAATAACAAAAGAAAAGAACGAAGAGTTGTTGTTGGAGTAAATTCATCGTCTGAGCTCGAGGTAGCTGTTAGGAAAAAGTGGTTACACTTGTCATCGTTTTTACCTTCGGTTTCTGAAGAGAATATTCTCAATTATGTTTCTCAACATGCAAATATTGATAAACAGATTTTGTCATGTTTTAAACTTGTAAAGAAAGATGTTCAGTCGAGTTCTCTTAAGCGTATTAATTTTAAGCTAGGTGTGCCTACTTTACATTGTGATGAATTGCTTAACCCATCTCTTTGGCCTGCTGAGGTTAGGGTGCGTCCATTTAATTTTTTTCAAAAGGAATTGAACAAAGGGAACCCCGCTTAGTAAATGCTTCTAGTCCAATTAATGGTGGTCAAAAAGCAATAACAATGTATTTCCAAAACATGTCAGGTATGCGCACTAAAATTCAATTAGTTCGTACTGCCATAATGCAATGTAATTATGATGTCTATGTTTTTGTTGAAACATGGTTAAACGGTAATTTTTTTGATGCTGAAATTTTTGATCTAAGTTCATATTTTATATATCGTAAAGACAGAGATCCAATTAAGACTGGGTGTTCTAGGGGTGGTGGTGCTCTCATTGCCACTAAGCGATCCCTTTGCTCAAATCTGGTCCAACTTCAAAATTCTGACTCCACTCTTGATCAAATCTGTGTCTCTATTGGTAATAGTAACAATTTGATGTATATTTCTGCGTCTTATATTCCGCCAAATAGTAACTACGATTTGTATGCTGCCCATGTTGACAACATTTTGAATCTACCAAGTGAAAGAAGTGATTTTCACTTATGTGTACTAGGGGATTTCAATCTCCCTAATGTTCTCTGGTCTCCCATTGATAATGACGAAAGCTACCTTGTACCTTTCAATATTAACCAAACACATGAGATTTGTGTAATAGATGGATTCCTCAGCTTAGATCTAATGCAGATTAATTCTTGCTTTAATAAGCTAAATAAAATCCTGGACCTAATTTTTATAAGTAAAGATATTAAATTTGATCTAGCTGAATGCCCTTTTCCTTTATCGGATACTGATATGCATCATGTTGCTCTTGTAATTAAATTTGAGTTTTATAGCTTTTATAATTTTGCTCGTGATACTGAAACAATAAACTTTAATTACTCTTCATGCGATTTTAATGTTTTGAACAATAAAATTGCAGAAATGGATTGGTCATTCTTATTGCAATATAAAGATGTAAATTTAGGTTATGCTAATTTTAAAGAAAATCTTAAAAAAATTTGTTTGCAAAATATTTCTCTTGTGCGGGAATCTGCCTACAAATTGCCGTGGTATACAAAAGGTCTAAAAAAACTAAAAAATCTAAGAAACAAATTTTATAATCTTTACAAAACCACGAAAGAGGAAGCCCATAAGGCTAAGTATATACAATTTATGAGAGAATTTAATTTCCTCAATAAATTTCTTTATAAACAGTATATTTTACGTTTAAAAAAGATTAAAAAAAAATCCAAAGTCATTTTGGAACTTCATTAATTCCAAAAAGACGAATTCATCAATTCCGACTAATATGACATTTAATGGAATTTCGTCCAATTCCCTGAATGATTCAGTAAATTTTTTTGCAGACTTTTTTCAGTCTAACTTTGAACAGAGTGTTGCATATAATTATTCTGAAGCGTTAGACAAAGTTGTCTCTGTAGTTGACTTTGGCTCTCTACAGCTAAATGTAGATAATGTGATTAATGGAATTCGCAATTTAAAAAATTCCACTAAATCTGACATTGATGGCATTTCTTCATTTCTCTTGAAAAAATGTATTTTTACATTATCTGAGCCTTTATGCTCCTTGTTCAATTTATCCCTCTCTCTAGGTCATTTTATAAACGACTGGAAAATTGCGTTTATTAATCCCGTGTATAAAAATGGTAATAAAAACAGTATAGCTAACTACAGGCCCATTTCAAAGCTTTCTACAGTTTCGAAATTATTTGAAAGCATTGTTAAGGATAAAGTATTCTTTTCCGTTAAAAATTTTATAAGTCCAATGCAACATGGTTTTTTTCCTGGTCGCTCTACTGTAACAAATCTGGCGGTCTTTTCGGATTTTTGTATCATTGCTTTTTCAAAAGGCTTACAGGTTGATACGATTTATACCGACTTTTCAAAGGCTTTTGATAAAATACCTCATGCAATTTTAATTGCTAAGCTATCAAAGCTTGGATTCCATTCTACATTTTTAAAATGGATTAGCTCATATTTAGAGGTTAGAATAAACTTTGTAGTAATTGATGGGGTAAAATCTAAACCTTTTGTTGCTACCTCTGGCGTTCCACAAGGTAGTATTTTAGGTCCCCTTCTTTTCATCATTTTTATTAATGACATCAGTACCTGTTTTGAAAATGCAAGTTTTCTTCTCTATGCTGATGACTTGAAACTTTTCTATACTATTCAAAGCCCTGTATATATGTTGGCCCTTCAGAATGATATAAATAATCTGTTCGTCTGGTGTTAAATCATTTACCTTTAAATATTTCCAAATGCTTCCATATTTCGTTTTCCAAATCTTCAATATAATATACATCATCTTATCATGTGAATAATACTACTCTGAAATCAGTTACTGAAGCATTAGATCTTGGCATTCTATTCGATTCCAAATTTACATTTGTATGCCATCTCGACTATATAATTCCAAAATGTTATTCTATGCTTTCTTTTGTCCGACGAAATAGTTATGAATTCGATGATCCATTCACGCGTAAAATTTTATATACTTCTTTTGTCCGATCTAAACTAGAATATGCTTCGGTGATTTGGTTTCCTGCTTACTTTGTGCACTCAAATAGACTAGAGAGAGTTCAAAAACGGTTTGTCAAATTTGCTCTTAGTTCTATTAACTTTGAGGAACCTATCCCCTCATATAGTTCTCGCTGCTTATTAATACAGCTTAAGTCACTGCATTCAAGAAGAATTATCGCCACTTTAATGTTTTTATATGATATAATAGTCGGTCAAATTGATTGCACTTGCTTACTGGAACTAGTAAAATTTAAAGTACCCAGTAGAAATCTACGCCACTGCAATTTGTTCGCTGTTCCTATTTGTAGGACAAATTATTCTTTGAATTCACCTTTAACTAGAGCTTTTATTGAATTCAATAACCTTAGTGTGACTTATGCTATTGATTTTTCAATGTCAAGAAATATTTTTAAAAGATATTTAATTGATTTATATTCATAATATTACATAGTTTCCTATGTTATTGTTTTATGGAAATCTATCGTTAAGTTTCTGTTAAGTATCTGTAGTCTGTAAGAACTTGTTTTCATAGACTGAAATTTTTGAAATAAACGAAATAAAAGAACAAATTCTATATATCGATGATCTGAAAAAGAGTGCTCAGTTGAAACTCTCCAGTCAGCGATAAAATCAAAGGCGAAGTCCGAGACAGGTGTTATGTCAAGGACATCCTCTCTATTCTTTATTATAAATGTTGGTTCACAACCTTTGTTACAAATGAGGAGGTTAGTATTTAAAATATATTCAAAAAGTGACTCACCTCGTTCATTTACATCTGTGCTACCCCAGACAGTGTGGTGCGCATTTGCGTCACTGCCTATGACTAGCCTAGTTTTATTTACAAAGGCCTGCTCTACAGCCTTTAATGAAGACGGTGGTAGGGCACCTTCCATGTCGTGAGCCATGTATGACGAAGCTAACCAGAAGCAACCAGCTGCGATTTCCAGGCGAGCAACGACCGTATCTCGGTCACTGTAATTAGAAAGCAAAAACAAGTTAAGATTGGTCTTTGCCAAAATGCACGCCCTGGGGTTACCTTCCACATTCGCCACCAGTAGCTTATATCCTAACATCCTCAGCCCACAGACTCTCCCAGCATGAACCCAGGGTTCCTGTATGAGGACTACATCATCTCCGCTTTTACTTAGCGGATCAGTAAGCCAGCGGATGCCGCTTTAGAGTGGTGGAGGTTAATTTGGAGTACCCTCATCGGATTCCAAATCACCTCCCCCCTCCATAACGGTTTTGTCCTCTTCGTCTTCATCAACCTCTTCTAGGAGCAGAGCTTCATCAAAGAGGTTTCCTACATCCGATAACCTATCAGAGTCCAAGAAGTTTCCTTCCAGAGACGCCTCAGGTTCACCGCTTGGAGCGCAGCTCTCCCCCTCTGGTTCCACCTCTTCCTCCTCAACATCCATCTCCACTGTCACTGGTGTTGCAGTGTCGATGGTTTCAGAGGTAGAAGTGGCCCCTTTGGAGGCAAGCTCTTCATCCTTGCGGTAAACCCTTAGCGTCACCTTGTTGACCCCCTTGGCTGCCGCCAGTGGCTTCACGGACTCTTTGTTGAGAAGGACCATAGCCTGCATGGATGGTCCGACCGGAGTTTCCAACTTCCCAATCTTCCAGTTGTGAGTTGGAAGATTGGAATTGCACAGTCGGAGCATTCGCAGAACTGCGTCCTCTCCCGACGGGGTACTGGGTATCCAGACGCGAGCCCGAGGCCTGGTAAGAATTGCATCCTTCTCAACAGCCTCTAGTCTTGCACCTGGATAAACCTCCCCTAGTCTACTCACGGCCACCTTATACAACATGGCAGACCGCTCATCCTCACAGGAGATGAGTTTGAAAAGGTCTTGGAACCAGCCTGCCTCTTCACATGACGGCACAGGACCAGGAAACTCCTCCAAAATCTGGAAGAGGGTGTTTGCTAAGGCAGCATCCACCCACTTCCACTGTTCGAGAGGAATTGCCTCGTCCTCCGCCGCCCTGTCAAGGACTGCCAAAACTCTCCCCTTGCAACCTTTAAGAACCTCACTAAAAGACAGAGGTTTGCCAGCTGTCTTTTGCCGTTTGACATCAGATATCTCGTCTTGAGACCTCTTTCTTTTAGGTGGCTTTTTTGTTGTTACGCCTTTTAAAAGATGCTTATGTTTTTACTATCGGATTTTAATACTAGGTTAAGAAATACATAACGTTTACTTAAACATCATCTTCTAGATATAAAATTGTTAAAACGTTAAAATATCGTCCCATTCTCAATCTCGCGTGTTTTAACATAGCTTGTTAAGATGAGTTCTCTTTAATGAAATATAAAACTAACGCGCAGATATACATAACTTAAACTTCCTTTATTCAATTTAACATAGGAACTAAACTAGAAAATTTAAAAACTAGCGAACATACTTAACTAAGTACACACATTGAGTATGTATGTACATATGCTCGCACATAAGTGTTACTGTAAAATAATGATATTAGGGTTGCCAAGAGTTCTTATATGCGATTCATATCATTAATATTAATATTTCCAACAAGATCTTCCCCTGGGAGTTCACACCTTAATAATTCGATCACTTCGTATGTAAGATGAAGACGCTTTTTAGTCTGAATGCGTCTATCTAAAGAACGCGAAGAAATAATTGAGTCTGACGTGCCCATTGCTATATGAAACATGTCTTAAAGTGTATTAACGCGGCTAGTTTTGCGTGCATGCTGTAATCTATCAGATTTGTCGAGACTCTGCTGATTATTCTCCAAAACAACTAACAGGGAGAACTAAACCCTCTATAATATCCTTTGAAAAAATGATAATTTTCTGTAATTTTGCCGAGATTTCAAAGCACTAAACGGATATGGTCGCAGCTCTTATTAGCAAATTGGTTTCATTGCTGCAAAACCCACAGGCGTGTTTGATGTTGGTTTTTGCTTTTTAACCAATATTTCGCTTCTTAGCCAATTATTCTTTTGCTGTTGGAAAACAGGCGACTTCCTGTGGCTTTTTACCCATTTTTCGAGAGCTCTAATGTAAAAATTATGCGTACTCTGCCGCAAATAACTTGGACTCGTAGCATCCTGACTATTTTTTCATAAAAAAATTAAAAACTGTCTTTTCTTTTTCCTTTTTGTCTGTCTTTTGCAACCAGACTTCGAATAAATCGGAATTACGGAAGAACAAGTTGCCTGAGAAAAAAATTCAATAAGAAGAAACGCAAAAAATAGAACAGCACCATCTAACTCGAATTTCTTAAGACTAACAAATCCCAACAAAATTTTAAAAGATTAGACTTTTAAGGATGTCTAAAGAAAATTTTAAAAATCAGGGGTCTCATTTGAATTTTAGATTTTTCCACTGAAAACCAAAATATGTATATTTAAATGTTTTAAACTATGTTGTATTATACATACCATCATCAAAATAAACCATTTTTATTTTAGAAAAAATCAAATTATAAAAATTATTTCTCAATAGTTAAAAAAAGAGTTGAAATCACCACTTGTTTGCGCTATCATAGAAGAATGCAAATATACTAACTTTGACACATCGCTGAAAAGCGGTAAATAATTTGTTTCAGAAACAAAATGCATTTTTGTTTGTTTTGATGTATTCTCCGGTACACTATAACAACAAAAATTAAATAGCAACACTTGTATAAATTGAGTTTTGCCCAAAGAATTGTGCTATTTGTCCAATAGTGCGATGGCTTCTAATAAATTCAAAATATCAAATATTTAGGGTTAATACTTAATTAAACTATTTGAGTCAAAATTAGATAGAAAATTGAATTACATAGATCTTACTACGCCGCGAACCGTCCTATAAAGCAAATCAAAAAAATTTAATGGGATCTGAGATATCTTAAGAATTTTTTAACTTGGCTGATAACAACCTTTCCAGTTTATTATATCATTAACTTTTAATTTTCAACATTTAGGACTATTCTGTTTGGAAAACTTTAATGGGTTTGATGTCGTGCCAACCTTCAAATGAGCTGTTAACAGTAGTAACGTCTACAATGTGCAATCTGCTCCTGGAATTTTCTCCTTCTAAAGAACCAATGCTGGATTCGGGAATAGTAGAAATGCTATGTTTGTTAACCGAAAACGTTGATCCATCGCTTCGTTTGAATGGAATATGGGCTATCATGAATATGGCTTTTCAGGCAGATCAACACGTTAAATCGAAAATCATTAGCACGCTGGGAACAGACAGAATATTAAAATTGCTAGGTGACAATGATTGTAGAATTGTAATGAAAACTCTTGGCTTACTTCGAAATTTACTAAGTAAATCAGTGCATATCGATTTTATAATGTCTGTTCATTCTGCCGAGGTCATGAAGGCTGTAAACATGGTACTTGATTCAGACTATTCGTCTGAAGTAAAAGAACAGGCCTTATGTATTATAGGAAATATTGCAGCTGGTGCACAAGAAAGAGATTACATTATGGATGACGAATTCGTTATGGTGCGCTTGGGAGAATTTTTGGTAAGTGTTCGTCAACATACTTTTGATACAATGTAAATTAATGGCATAACTTTACTTAAGGGGCGATGCTCCAAAATTTTTTTTTTGTTTTAGAATCATAGAGTTTTACCCCCTAAAACTGAATCAGAAAAAAAAATCGGTCTCTTACTGCTTCCGAGATAAAATTGGTCAAAGTTTGAAAATTTCATGTAAATTGTGTAAAAATTTGTTGTATTTAGTTTTTATTTTGCTTATACGTGTTTTGACTTTCTTCAATGGCGATAAAAAAAAAAATTTCGCTCAAATGGCTTAGAAGCTATAGCGGTTCAAAATTTTGAAAATTCACCTTGCGCTCTAACCCACACTTAAGTATTTGCATATACTGTGGCTAGCAACCCAGGTGTTATACATATTATATACTGATCCGCGGCCGAAGGCCGCCGTGATGCCGTTGTCGGATTTTTGGGAGTTTTAAATCCTGAGCTGCCCACTTATCCTTACTTTTATATAAAATTACTGTGCCTGGCAACAAATGTTATATTATAGACTGATTGTTGACATAGTATCACCAATTTCGTAAGAGAAACACATATACACAAAATAAAAAATAAATAAAAAAATGTTTACATAATTTATTTAAACAAGGGGAGGGGGGGGGAGGGGCGGTTGGTACTTGAAATTTTCAAACTTTGACCAATTTTATCTCAGAAGCCATAAGAGACCGATTTTTTTTTAAGATTCGGTTTTAGGGGGTAAAACTCTGTTTCTGAAAAATAAAAATTTTGGAGTAATGCCCCTAAAGGAAAAATTGTAAAAATTCTCGAATCGCTAAATATTTTTTTTTTTTGAAAAATGGAAATAAATCATGAAAGGGAACGTCCATGAACCATGTGCTCTTCTTAGACGGAAAGGTTTCCGCAGAAAGCTACGTTGGCCTTCGTAAGGGGCAGGGGATTCAAGCCTTTGTTTCGTAGCTCTTTTTCCTTTTTCCCACCGACATCCAAACTAAGAAAAATTTACAATAATTTGTGTTGTGCTTGATGTGCATCACAAACTCTACTTCCAACTGTCTTAAAATCTTGAAATAGGTTGCTTGCAACCTCATACACGCCGTGATTTATCGTCGAACTGCCCAAATCCTAACTACGAAGTATAAACAGTGTGGAGGGGAGAGGGGTTAAATGAGAGCTACCTTTGTTAAATGGAGTTAAAAAGGTAGAAATGTTGAATGTTCATATAAATAATTGACTTGAAATATTTTGATTTTTTATCTACTGAAAAAAGTTTAAATCGAAGATTGGACTTCTCGGGTATAAAAAAGTATCCAATGTATTTAAAAATACTATGGAAAAAATTTCATAATGTAATCTAAAATGATTACTGAGAATTTAACTAAAGGTAATGGAATTTCTTTTCCCTATTTATTCAACGGACTTATCTTTTTTAAGTGATTTGAAAATTTTTTATACCTATAAAAAGAAAATAAAAAATCAT
Source organism: Meiosimyza decipiens (assembly GCA_963680825.1). Classification (NCBI taxonomy): domain Eukaryota; kingdom Metazoa; phylum Arthropoda; class Insecta; order Diptera; family Lauxaniidae; genus Meiosimyza; species Meiosimyza decipiens. The sequence continues at coordinate 71,044,505 of OY804258.1, read as the reverse complement.
CCGCCTTTCTTTATTATATTATGTAAAGGCCAACAGTTATGATAACAAGTTTTTAAAAATTTTCTTTTATAAAATAAAGCTGGTATAAAAAGCTAGAAACGTACATTGTCATCTTTAGTTCGATTTATTGCTTAAAAATTACCGAAATATGAGGCTTATTAAACTCAGAAAAAATAATAAAATGTCTGGTTTTCCGAAAACTATTGATATTGCAAGAAATATCATTGCAATAAACTCTTCTCACAAGTAACGGTAGTTGTATGGGAAAGCATAAATTGAATAGCAAACTTAGCGAGTAAAATATCCCAATGTGCACAAAAACGGATGCGGATCCGAAACGGACCTCAAAAACTGAAAAAAACCGGAATCCGCTTTTTCGTATCCGTAACGGATCCGAAACGAACGTCATATACGGATCCGTTTCGAATTCGTTTTTCGTGTCCGTAACGGATCCGAAACGGACGTCATAAACGGAGAAATCCGGATTCCGCTTTTTTTTATTATTAATATAAAAGGCAGTTTTCAAGATATTTTCAATAAACAAATACAGTTCTCTACTCCTTTTTTGTTTTTTATATATGCATATTTTTAAATTAAAAAAATAAAAAAAACTTAAAAAAAATATGCCGTCGCCGGGGTTTGAACCTGTATCTTCCTGTACCTGCTTATCCAATAGTTGTTGCATGCGTAGCTTAATAACATCAGCCACCGCCTTACTTATTTTCTGCTGGCTAAAAGTATAATATTTGAATTAGCAATCGACAACTGCTCAAAATGAATCTTCACTTTTTCATTTTGATAGAGAATTAATTAAATTTAAGTATATCAGAAAAATAATGGAAGTAGCTGAGTTGGTTAAGATGAGCATATTTGAACTGAACAGTGATATGGCGCTGGACGAGCAGGTTCGATTCTGTTCGGTGGCAGGTAAAAAAAATAAGTTTCCTTAATGTGATTTTACTAATCATTATTCACTTAATAAATCTAAGTTGAATAGCATTAAAAGAAATAGATGGAAAATAAGTAAAAATTCAAAAAAAAAATTAGATTTGTGAAAGAATAAAAAAAAATTTTTTTAATTGTGTTAATTTTTTTGTACAGTAAAATCCGCATTATTAAAGAAAAAGGTCGTCTCGAATCCGTTTTATTTAGAAAAAAGAATCCGAAAAAGCGGATTCCGGTTTTTTCCGTTTTTGAGGTCCGTTTCGGATCCGGCAAAGCGGACGATCCTTCCGTTTTTTGAGAGGAACTTCATCCGACAACGGATCCGAATCGGATCCGAAACGGAATCCGAATCGGATCCGAAACGGAATCCGTTTCGGATAAATAATCCGCAGGAACGGTTCCGTAACGGATCTGAAACGGATTCGTTTGGCACATTGGGATTATAGTTGCTATTTAAACATACATATGTACATAGCTAGCTGCTTAATACTACGTTTACGGGACAGCTTAAGCCATATTGCCTTAGCACGCCATGACTCAAAATAAATGCATTTACTAACCAAATCAAAACGCTTTCAACGTACGAAATGTGTTGAATGTTGTGGTACCGCAAGAAACCACACCACCACCTTGAAAAAAAATTTTAACTTATTCAACGTATAATTTTTAAACTTCGCGCTACACGTAAATCTGCTTGGCTTAAAGCACCGAAGATCAGTTCGGTTTTCGCATTTTATTTACTTCGTGTGTCAGGTGTTTTTTTCAGTTGAGTGATGGCACCTCGCCAAATGCTCTTTTGTGAAATAACGCAATTTGTAAACATTAGTTTGTCGGTGAATTTTGTGATCCTGAAAGCGAAAAAATTATTTCAGTAATAGCAAAATAAAATTTAACTAATTTTCTCTTGCAAAATTGATTTTGAAGATCGAGGACCTGGTGGGTCCACCAAAGACTAGCCAGGTAATTTGTATCTAGGGAGCGTGTCTGTTACCTGTAAAAAAATTATGAAACAAAAGTTGTCCAAAATCGCAGAATTTCCAATATGTGTTTTTTCATCAAATATCCAAAGCAATTCATTTTTCTCTTTTGGTTTTATACCTTCTTATTCTCTGTCAGAATCCTTAAGACATTTTGGGGAATGGTTGAAAATTGAGCTGTGGCGTTTTTTATGGAAATAAACAAAGTTGATTTTCTCAAAAAATCCCATATTTTTTTCAGTAAAAATTTTATAGTAGATTTGTACTAATATAAGGAAGAAATTATGTAAGTTTCATGCGGGCTAAACGAAATTTATTTTTTCTCAAAATCGAAATTTTAATTTTTGTTTTCAACATTATCAAGCAATCTACATTACTATTTTCATAGAAAATTACAAAAGGTTAGATTACGTTATAGTGGTGGATTGCAATCCCCAGATAAACCCTTAAGTCCAAAATGATACCACATTTCTCAAGACTTAATCAGTTAATATTAGTTGTTTGGTTTATGGTAAAAGTATTCGCCTGCTTGGCGAAATCGTAAATTCTGTGGAGTTTTAATTTTGCAACGTCGCACGGTTGGTTCGAATTTGAAATTTGCGGTCAAAAATCAATAACTCCTAAACTATTTATGTGATTTCAATAAAACTACGCGGTAAAGGATATGTTAAAAAACTAGGTGATTTGGTTGAAAGATTCACATACTTTTTTAAGTTGATAAAATTGTTCAAGTAATATGTAGCTATGGTAATAAACTATAATCGAAAAATTTTAAAATTGAGTTTCTGATGCTGTTATCAGACTTAATAGAAAAATTTTACTCGGTTCCGTCCGGTAATATTTTGATATTCAGTTTCTGAAAGTGTAAGGGAGAAAACGTTTTCTTACTCAAATCTCCAACCAAATTTACAGTCATACAATTACAATGTAATATTTCAAACTTAGCTCCGAGTTTAAGTGAATGCCCATGCAAAGAAGGAAGGCTATGAAGTTTTTATTATTAAAATTCAATTATGTGGTCTGAAGAAATAAAACGCCTATTGTTGAAAATATTTGTTTAAACTTCAAATAAAACCCACACCCTGTATTACAAGATTTACATATTCCATATATACATACATTTGTTCATATGATATATGCATACGTTAGTACATATAGACACTATGATTATATTGGCAAACGTATTATTGTATGTACATACATAAGCTTACGGTTTAATGTTTACTGTATATCCATTTTTCATGCGTATTCTAATAAAGCATAAGTTCTTTACTAATCGCCAATCGATATACTCGTGGATTTATTTAACAGGTTATGGGCCCGGGCAACTTTTATTAAAGTAAAAGTTAAGTTTAGTTTGGTAAAGTTTTTTTAAAAAATTTTTATCTGTCGAAGGGCATATTGTCTTAAAATTTAAAGTAATTGTTTTTCCGGAGATATTTAGTTTTATTCGTGAGAATAATGGATACTGAATATACAAGGATTGAAAAACTGGAAAGAGCAGATCAATGGAGCTGGCGATGCAGGTGTAGCTGGTGGTGCTGGCACAGCAGATGGCAAGAATGTGGCTGGTGGAACTCGTGGAACTGGTGTACTGGTTGGTAATATTCATGAGGAAAAAGGTGTCAAAGACTGGCTGAGGACAAGGTGACGGTAAGACTCGGATAATTATTGTAATGGGGTTGGGGCAACAACCGTTGATGCATGTAATGAATTGAAAAAACGCAAGAGATGTGTGGTGTAAACTGGAGAGCAATTATGAATTTAAGTGTACAGCGGATGTACACAGGTTGCAACAAAAATAGTTTCCAAAAAGATCCTCAAGATGATATCGCCATGCATATTTCAAAACTAAAAACTTTGGTTTCTTAGTTAAAAGATGTAGGTGAAAATATTTCTAACGGAATGGTAACAACAAAAATCTTAATGCCACTTCCACCAAGTTTTGCTCATTTTTATATTGCATGGGAGTCTACGGCATTCGAGCAGCAAACAATTGAAAACTTAACAGCAAGACTAATAGTTGAAGATGCAAGGTCCAATGCGTCTAGTGTAGATTTGATAGCTGTCGAAGCATTTGTGGCAAAACAGAAATTAAATGGCAATTTATATTGATGATGGGCTAATTGCAGCAAAATATGAGAAAGACATCGAAGAATTTTTATCGTTCCTGGAGCAGAACTTCAATGTAAAAGTTTTCTATGCGAAACATTTTTTGGGTCTGGAAATACGACGATATAGATATTGCAACAGCTGTTATGTATGAAAAGCAAATACAATACATTCAATAAATAAATAAGAACAAAGTTTAACTTAAATACAGAAAGTTACATCAAAACAATCTTCATTTTTAGCGGAATTATTCATAGCAAGATTCGAATATGATCTAGATTCTGAAGGATTGCTACCAAAGATTTGGTTCAGATATGTTGACGTTATTTTTGCTGCCATTAATATAAATAAGCTACATGATTTTTTAAATCTTCTCAACTCAAAGTGACCAACAATTAATTTTACATATGAACTAGAAAAAGAAAGAAAATTACCTTTTCTAGATGTTATAGTCAATAGAGACGAGGATAATAAATTATCCTATGCTGTTTATAGAAATCCTACCAACGTGCCTAGATTTATTCCACCACAATATAAACTAGTAAAGGTGTTATCTTCGTCCAGGCCGAAACTCACATACCCTACACTGCATTGAAAGTACTTTTTCAATAAATGTTAAAAAAATGATGAAGACGTTGAATAAGTCGAAAATAATGTGAAAAGGTTCAAAAATGTTGAAAAGTGTTAAAAAAACTGAAAATGTTGAAAATATATGAAAACCATTAAAGAAAGTTGAAAGAAATTGAATAAGTCGAAATAAATGAAAATGCTGAAAAATAATGAAAAAGTCGAAAGAATAAAGAATATTCCGAATGAAATTGATGGGGAAATGTAAAAGATTGAAAATGTCAAAAGAATATGGAAAATGTTGAAAAAAAATAGAATAAAAATAAAAAACACGAAACATGCCACGCCCACTTATCCAATTCCGCCCACTTTTGGTTCAATAAACAAACCAAACTTTGGCACAATAGCTTGTATCGTTTGCGATATGTACCGCAATTATTCCTAAACCTAAGGGCGGTGACACACCCACTGATGCAATCCAGTCCGATTTTGATCCAGAAATAGCTTTTTATAAACAAACCTCTTACACCAAATTTCTGTATCATTGCTCATATATTTCGATAGTTATGCCACATAAGGTATTTTAATTGTATGGGAGGTGCCATGCCCACTGTTGCTATTTCGCCAGCTTGTGATTCATATGTACCTAATACCCAGTAAACCACTTACTTCAAATAGTACTTACAGCTTTATTTTAATGAGGAAGGTGCCCCGCCCACTGATGCAATCTTGTCAAGTTTCATTTAATTCCGAAGCTTATAATAACCGACACCTCTACACAAAATTTTATGAAGATTACTCTCATAGCACACTATCTATAGCATTAAACGTATTTCGCTTATATGGGAGGTGCCACACCTACCGGCACAATTGTGCCAAAATTTTTCAAGAAGACACCTTTTAGCAAGTATATCCGCCTTATTAAATTTCATAACGATTGCGTTGCTAGTTCTCTTTTTATAACGTTTATAAATATTGTAGGCTGTGCCACGCCCTTAAAAGCAATTTTTCAGTCTATTGACGTAGCTTGTATTGTTGACTACTTTCAGTGGCAGCATCCCTAAAATTTTAATGAAAATCGTATGTGCCAATTTGGAGTTATATGAAATCCAATATTTTAATTGTTAAGAAGTGCCACGCCCTTTTTTACCATTCCGCCCACTTTATGCGCAATTCAAGACTCATAAGATCTGTATTCGTGTACCGAATTTCATCACAATATCTTGCACAGTTTACGAGCAATGGCGTCATAAAACTTAAAATTTAGGGCTGTGCTACGCCTGTTTAAGAGCCTTTGCAAACTTAAAACCTAGCCTAATCTTAATTTCGTTCTCAGCTTCACCAAATCACCAAGTTTCATCAAAATCGCTGCAACTTTTTTTCAAAATGGACTTGGGTATATTTACATAGAGTATGGGCGGAAGGCGTGGCCATTAACCGATTTCGCCCATTTTTATATGCTAGCAGCTTGCAAGAAGGTGTGACCTGTGTGCCAAATTTCATTGAATTACCTTACTTAGTTTTCCCGTAGACTTGATTTCAACAGACAGACAGACGGACACAGCTATATCAACTCAGGTGGTGACGCTGATCAAGAATATATATACTTTTCCATACCTGCCACGCCCCCTTCTATGCGTTACAAACGGAATGACAAAGTGAATTTACCCTCTGTGTAGGGTATAAATAGCTGCTTTCAACTCTATGGTATTTATGCCCGGTTTCACCAATCAATTTTAAAATTTACCAGGCTTTTAAAACTTAAAAAAACCTATTTTTGTTTCACCAAACACTTCTAGCGCAAACAGCCTGTTAAACAACCTGATAAACTAACAAGCCATTTTGCTGCTGTTAAATTTTTGAAAGTTTGTTTATATTTTGAATGACATATTAATTTATTTGCCATATGTCAATCAACAAAAAATATTTTAGTTTCACTCTTTCGCATACAATCAGAGATATGTGTTAGGCATGGCTGTTTCATTCAACAGGCTGTTAGCTAAGAGTATAACTTCTGATGTTGGTGAAATAGAAATAATTTTAACAGACTTATAAATTCTAAAAGCCTGTTAGTTAAAAGTGATTTTAATTGATTTTGGTGAAACTGGGCATTAAAAATATAAATAATTATATGTCGGAACTAAATTATATCAAACATGTAGCAGAATTAAATGGGTTTGGTAGCAAAATTATCAACAGAATGATTGAAAAACAAACTAAAATAGTCAGGGCGGTCGTTTAAGGCGGTTAAAGATTTAAATTTGATAAAGAATTTTTAAATTGCAAGATCAGCAACTGCACGGCGGGACGAATGATTGCTCGTTTCATTTCTCGCGGCCGTGGGGAGCGAAATGGCCAACAATAGTCTATAGCATAGATTTCAGCTTGGAAACGCTGCAGTAATTGGGTAGTCTGAAAGTCATCTCCATGCCCATATTATGCGAATAAACACCCGCTCCTGCGCCGAATTCCGTCTTGGATTTATCTGTGAATATGGTCTGGCAGAACGGAGCCAGAGTTCCACTCTTCTCTTGATAGAAGTTGACTTTGAAGGCAGTGTTGAAGTCAAGAATTAGTACTCGATAATCACTTGTAAGGCAACCCTAGTAGCAAAATAAGGTTTTATAGCTTTTTTTACAGCCCTTTTAAAGCCAAGTATAAAGCTGGGTTTGACTTGCTGTCTAAAAGTTAGCAACAGCAACGAAATATTTGCTTTATTTAACTGTGCTGCTACAGTTGTTATTCCTTTCCAAATTTTGAATTTGCTGTTTGCTGTGCATTTTTGGGATGAACGAAGTTAAAGTTTGGCCTTAGCTGTTGCTATTAGAACTTGCGATTTCGTAGCTTAGCAATAGAAACACATGTCGAAGCGAACCCCGACTGTTCTTTCGCTTATGTTTAGCTCGAAAGCTGAACTTCGGCTATTTGCACTGCACAGTCAGTTGTATTTAAGTTCAATATATAGTGTGACTTTAGATGGCGATCCATATTGATGGATTTCCAAATATATAGATATTTTGCGATATGGACATCAATATTGCATGCTAAACGTTCAATAAATATCGCGATAATGGATCGCGTTCAATATATATTGAACGTGTAGCAGGCGCATTAGTTATTGCAAAATGTCAACGCGAAATATCTTCCGTGCACAGCGATTGTGATTGTGATTGGTTACCCCTATGCGCTCCAGTGCGGTTCTAAATGACCTTAATTTCACGTTGTTGAAGGCACTCTCTATATCCAGAAAAGAACCTAGAACATATTAGTTCACCTGTAGACCAGTTTCAATGTAGCTAACCACCTCATGCAAAGCAGAGTCCACAGACCTACCTTACAGGTATGCGAGTTGCGCCTTACTGAAGTTCTGCGCGCCATGAGTGCTCTCCACGAACAGACCTACCAATCTCTCTAGTGTTTTTAATAACGGGTGACTTTTACGCGTTTTGTTTTTGAAAATTGAAAAAAGAACAGAAAATTTGCTAGTGAATGAAATATTTTTTTGTAGCGATACATCAATTCCTTTCATTTACTTTTTAAAGATTATTTAATGTAAATGTTGCCCGCGGCTACGCCTCATCCGGATCCGACAAAGCGGACGATTCTTCCGTTTTTTCGAGAGGAATTTAATCCGACAACGGATCCGAAACGGATTCCGTTTCGAATAAATAATCCGAGAGAACGGATCCGAAACGGTTTCCGTTTCGGATAAATAATCCGAGGGAACGGATTCGAAACGGATCTGTTTGGCACAAAAATATCACTTTTCGTCCATATTTACATAAATATTTCGTAGGTTTTTCATAAATATTTTATGTTGCCCTGCTTATAACAATCAATATTTCCATTTTTCAAGTTAGATCTGCTTATCCCACATACTGACGGCACACAGTGGATGGATTTGTATGAAACGGCGGTTATATATAGTAATAATTGCACTGGTATTTGGTACAGATGTTTTTAAGGTGAAAACCACAAAATTTGTGAATATGAAAAAAATCGGTTCACGGACACGCCTACAAAGTTGGGGTGTGGTCGAGTCCGTTTTTTCAAAATCAATCAATCAATTTTCATTAACTTAGCAATGCTACTTTCAAAAATGTTGCGAATTTCGCGATATACTTTATAGTTTACAAGTAATTGGAGAAAAACAGTTTCATAAGCTTATCTGTTGTTTTTTGAAAAGCATTGGGGTTTATATGTTTTACCGCAAGGAGGACAAAATGAGAGCTCTTACCTGGCTCCCAGTACTTAAGGCAACTTCTTTCCAAATTTAAGCAACTTCTTTCACACTGTGAGCTTTTACAATTGATAAAATTATTGTTAAGCGTTGTGAAAATAGCAGCAAAAACTTTGGATTTTAGGTAAAGGGGCGTTTAAGTATTACGTAACGCAATTTGGGAGGAAAGGGATCTTGTAAAACATTACGATGCATTACAGGGGAGAGGGGGGCTCGAACGACGCGCTACGTAACATTGTTTTAGAAGTGAAACTTCTTTAGTGAGAGTGATTTGAAATTAGGTGTGTGTAATAATGCGCTTTCTTTATATGTTTATTGAATAACTACAGCGAAAAAGTTTTATTAAAATGATAAAAGTTCACGGGATCTAGATTAGTACAGCAATAAATATTGCCATAAAATTATCGGTTCGAAATCGGTTAACCAAAAGCTGTGATATATTCAATGCCACTACATGAATTTAGCTCAAAAAAGTAAATGAGAAAAAATTTATGTTGTTAAAATACTTTGAAAAGTTGGGATCAAAAATTAAATTCTATTTTTTTCTCATTTAATTTTTTTAATCAGTCTTCATGCCTTGATAATTTGATATTTCTTAGTATAAGAGCTGGAGGTGGCTTATCTTTTCTATCATTTGTTTTTTCCAACGATGGAGTTAATGGTGTAACTAAAAATCAGAATTTTGTTATCATGAGGAAAATTAACGCTTACAAGTATCTGCAAAAGCTTTCCTCAACTCTTCAAAAACTGTTGCTTTCTGGACATTGAGTGAAGGCCGTCGTATCAACTCAATCAACACAATCTTTTATTTCCTTTAAGTTACAATAGCTATCGCTGGCACATTTTGAATCCGAGTTCTCGTTATTTGACGATTTTTAATATCAATTATGGCTAAGTGTGTCATAATTTACCGATGTGAAATTAGAGGTACATCGATTGATCGCAATCTAAGACAGTGAGAGGCAAAGCTACACAGATGCATGTTAATGTGTGCGCGGAACGTAATCGAGTCATGACAAATCGTATTTCGCAGCGTACACGAAGAGTACATGCTTGAGTTCTGCCGCAGTTGCCCGCGGGAGGCAGAATGCCTTACACTGATCTAGGGCTATTTAGGTCGCCGTAACCTGAGAAGACTGTTGTCTGAGTGGAAGTTGCTCCTTACAAAAAAGTACAAGTAAGTTTTACGAGTGGGTCGGATCGTAGAGTCATTATTTTGGAAAGTTCATGGCTCGGTTCACATCACAATTCTCTACAGTTAGCCTCCCCGAGATTATTTGTTGCGTATGTATTAGGAAACTAGATTAAATCTATTAAGATCAGGAGAAATTACTGAAATATTTGACACAAAGTAAATGTTATTTACACTTGTGTATTAAAAATGATACTTTAATATTTTCAAATTAAAAAAAAATAAATTTAAACTATTTTGAACTTCGACAACCTATCTAATACAGCGCCATTACGAAAAAAATTTTCACCTAAATAATTAAAATTCAATATAAAATATAAAAAAAAACAAAACAAAAAATTATCTTGTCAGAATCAAACTACTAACTTTCCGTTTCAAAAACCAGTGTCTAAATTGAATGAAGTTAAGTTTGGTGACAAGCTGCCAGTATCTGTCAACATCAAATTGTAAAATCTCCATTGAAATTGTAATAGCCACCAGTCGTACAAATTTCGTCTTGTCGAAAAATTGTGATGATTTAAAAAAAACGAGACCACGAAAAAATTGACAGTCGTCAAAAATGAAAAACGACTACGATGATAAGGCTGATGACAATTTTTGTAAAATTTTGATCATTTCATTCATAAAACTGTTATTATTTTCAGAAAATATATTTTTAACGTAAAATTTTTTAAAGATCTCAAAAACGCCTAATTCTCTCTCCTGTAAATGCAGCACATTTTTTTATATTAACCAATATTTTACCGAAAAACAAAAAACTTTATTCCTTATTTTATTAATAATAACAGTCGACTAATAACAAATAAAATTTCCATAATTTTTTAAAACAACAACTTTTTTATGGACAACAACTAAAACAAAAACTAAAACAACAAAAACAATAACTGCTGATTTTTTAAACGTTTGGCTTATGAAAATGAAAAAATGAACAGAAAATTTGCAAAAGTGAATAAAATATTTATTTGGAGCGACATATCAACTCATTTAGTTTATTTTTTAAAGATTATTTCATGTAAACGTTGTTCGCGGCTACGCCTGAGGTGTTTCAGCCTTAAGCTCCAACTTTGGCATACTTTTTCCAGCATTTCGGCCGGTATCTCACCAGTGGCAGCTGTGAGAGACTTCACGTAGCCCCACAAAGTATAGTCTAGTGGTGTTAAATCGCAAGACCTTTGCGGTCAATGGACTGCTTTAAAACGTGAAATTAATTGCTCACCAAACTCGCCTCCCAATAGGCCCATGGTATCGCGTACCGTGTGGCACCGACTTGTTGAAACCACATGTCTGCCAAGTCCAATTTTTCCATTTTTAGCAAAAAACAGTCGGTAATCATCGCACGGTACCTTGCTCTATTGACTGTACCGTTGCGATTTTCAATATTTTTGAAGAAGTACGGTCCATTGATACTGCCGGCCCACAAACCGCATCAAATAGTGCATTTTTCAGGGTGAATTGGCAGCTCTTAAACTGTCTCTGGCTGCACTTCAGACCAAATTCGGCAATTCTGTTTGGCCAAAAATGCGCTTCGTCGCTGAAGAAAATTTTTCAATGATTTGCAAGCGCTGTTCGTTTGTTAGTCTATTCATGGTAAAATGGCAAATGCGTGACGTGTCAAAAAACTTACAGAAAATAGCAAAAAAATAGGCGTTCTTAGATCTTCTACATTGTTGTTTTTTTGCCTGAAAATCGATTCAATCTATAATATATATAAGACTGGTTTCGCTAGCCCCAGCAATTCTGCATAAAAGTTAAGGTAAGTGGGCGGTTTTGTGCTACGGATAAGGGTTTACATCTTCAATATGTTCAATTCCGACTTCGCCAAAGCTCTTGGCCGCGGTTCAGTCTGTAAAATATGCAACACTGACTTCGCTACCTCCAGTAAATCTACATAAAAGTTAGGATTTACATCACCAACATGTCCAACACCGGATTCTTCGGCCGTGGTTTAGTCTATAAAATATCCAGCACTAACTTCTCTAGCCGCAGTAATTCTACATAAATGTTATTATAAGTGGGCGACCTTCGGCCGCGGCTCAAGGTTTACATCTCCAATATGTCCATCACCGGCTTCGCGGACTTCTATAAAATATCCAACACTGACTACACCAGCCATAGTAATTCCACATAAAAGTTAGTGAAATTACATAATCCTCCTATCTAGATCCAGCTATAGTTGTTCTTGTAGTAGTAGTTGTTGTCTTAGTCGTTGTTGCCCATATAATATATGGTCAACTTAATATATAGTTTTCAAAAAAATTGATGTATTTTTTTTTGTTTTACGGTAAAAATTGGTCAGTATGAAAAATGTGGTGCAAATAATACATAAGTTTAAAGAAAAAGAGTTCAGCTTTCTTAGATTAGTAAAAAAACTGTGCGTTAATAATAAATTTTATGAAAAAAAAAAACTGTTCTTTTTTTTTCAAAAAAAAAAGGAAAAAATTTTAAAAAACCTGATATTTCGAAAACTAAACAACGGAATTCAATTATTTATTTCACAATTTTTGCCTGATTAAATTACCTTTTATATGATATCCATTTTGGATTCAGGGGTTCCAAACTTATACCATTTCTTATCAAATCTATATCCGCAACTATATCCGATGGCTATATTTCCGAAACTAGATCCGAGCGACACTTTTTGATTGCATATTCTGTTTTAGAATCGAAAACAGAGTTCTGAAATACTTATCATTGAGGAGAAATATTTCACTCCAATTCAATTCAAGAGTATTCAAATTTGATTCTCTCATTTATGAGAAAAAAGTACGGAATGCTCATTCGATTAATATCTTTAGTGAACAAACTTTTACTTTGATCTGTTTGATATTTTTTTCATATCGCTGAATTTGATCTTCAAAAAATCTCAATGAGGGATACATACTTTTTTTTGCTCGGATATACTTATCACTCATAAATATTTGCATTGAATTCAAAACAACAATAACATAATTTCACTTTTAAGTCAAAGCGTTGCACTTATTTTCAGTTCATCACTACAAAAATTTTGCATGAAATATAATAAGAATTATGCAAAACGCATCACAAAATGAGTTCCTCACTTTTCAAATCGTCTCAAAATGAGTTTAACATTTGATTAACTCGAAAGAAATGAAACTAGACTAGTATAAGAAATGAAAACACATCGATTTAGTGCCCGAAAAATCTCCGTATGACAAGATTTGAGCTAGGTTTCATAGCTTTAAAATTACTAGTAACCATTTGCATTTTCGAAAAAATACAGTTTTAATTGAAAGTCTTAAATTAACATTACTTGTTTAGATCTGAAAACCACACTTTTCGCCCAAAATAACGATTTCTGCTCAAAATTACAGTATTTATTGGAATTTTTAAAACGGTGAAAGGTGGGTGAAATTTTGTCGTTTAGAAACAAAATAAGGAGCGCTCGTCAAGAAATGTGTAATATCAAAAGAGTTACGAGGCAATTGCATATAAAGGGAGAATTTTAGACGCCCTATGTTTATGTTTTTCTATGGTTCTTAACTGATCAATGCAAAAAGTAAAATATAGTGTGCTTGCAGATTTATAAACGTCAGCTAACAAGTCTTGCTGATAATACCATGTATAGCCCAGTCAAAAGAGACATTTAGGTTTGCAATAATTCGCATAGAGCTGAAAATTGGTACACGTCTTAAGTACATTATTAGAAGTGAAATATCAAAAGTCCCCGCCGATCCTACTTCTGCTAACGTTTTCATTCAAGGTCAAAGGTCAAAAATATCAGTTTCTTGCTTTTTTCTCTTAAAGGGTAAGTGTTATAGAAAAAATTTATTTAAAGAGTAGTAGATCATGCAATTGTCTACAAAAATTGTACCAATACCTTTGTTTGTGCGAATTACCATTCTAGAGATATTGCGATTTCAAAAGATGTATTTTGCATTATATGCACACATTTCCACACCACCCATGAGGTAGTGTACTTGGCGCATATTTTTAACGTGGTTACCCTAGTAGGTATACTCCACGATTTATTGTGATGAAGGACTACCAGACAGTATTCTATTGCTTGGAAAAATGGAACTAATTGTAATGATCAAAGTGGAAAGGATTATTGTTGATTTCTGGAAATTTGATTATGATTAATAATTTTCAAATTCTACTTCAACAGTTATGTCTTCATCTTCGCTTTCCTCTTCTTGATTTATTTCTGTACAAAGATTTGAGGAACAAGATGCATCAGTTGTGTCCTTATTGATATCATAAGTATCATCATTTGTTAAATTTTATTGAACATTAGAGCACAACTGGCATTAACAACCAACTTTCTTACAGCTACAATTTTTACTGCAACCCTTCTTGCAATTAAAAAAAATAGTATTAAGAATTTTTTCTGGAGCAGGCGGCAGTAGAGTTTGAATTGGTTCAAAACTATTACCTATTAATTTCAACCCCATATTTCTGGGTCCAGTTCGTTGCCTAGCCACACGTGTATACACACGATATAAGTATTGTAAAGCAGAAGCAGATGTTAAAGGCAAGATAATTGTGCTCTTTTATTGCTGCACGTATTTCGTACAAACCTTATATACCTATAGAATCAACTTTTTTTGGAGCTCCATATATAGCAAGAAGAAGAGAATTCCATTTGAGAGGATGTCGTGTGGAGAAGAGTAAATCTTTGTGAATATTTCTACGCAATTAATTAAATCATTACGTTTTTGGAATAATTTAAATACTGCTGTTTTACCCCTTTTGAAAATTGCTGATGTGGTATCGCAGATATTCCATGTAAAAATAAAATATGAGCTTGACATTTCGGATATGCAGTGAAGCTTTTAAATGCAAATAATCTTATCAATTGGAGTTCGTGCTGTCAGTATTATAAAAAATGCTAAAAGTACAATACCTCATGCAGAATACGACTTTTCCAACTTTTGAAATCAATATGTCTCTAGGATGGTAGCTTGTAGAGAAAAAAAAATATGAGCCATCTTTATGGACAACTGCACGATCTACAACTTTTTCAAACCAACTTTTACGATTGCGCTTACTGTTTGAGAGAAATATGCGCAAAACCGATATTTCTCAGTTTGACCTTGGATGAAATTTTCTGCAGAGTTAGGAACGGTAGGGACTTTTGTTATTTTATTTGTAATAGTGTGTTTAAGACCTGTACCAATTTTCAGCTCCATGCGAATTATTGCAAGCCTACGCCTTTTTACGTCTAATTTGACTGGAGTAGTAGCGGTAGGTGAAACTAGTAAAGGGTATTTTTTTTAGAGGTATAGAGCTTCGAATTGAAATAAAACACAAGAAAATCGTTTTAATGTCCATCAATTTGGCTTTATTGGAAGGATAATTTTATGCCATTAATGTTTAAATATGATTTCGGGCATGTGGCCGCCGCGGCTGGCTCGAATAAAGCCAAATCTACAGGTCCAATTTTGAACCACTTTTTCGAGCATATGGGGCCGTATGTCGGCAATAACGCCACGAATGTTGGCTTCCAAGTCCCCTAACGTTTCTGGTTTGTTGGCGTAGACGAGCGACTTCACATATCCCCAAAGAAAATAATCCAATGGTGTCAAATCACACGATCTTGGTGGCCAATTGACAGGTCCATTCCGCGAAATTATGCGCTCATCGAATGTTTCCTTCAATAAATTGATTGTGACGTGCGCTGTGTGGCATGTAGCGCCGTCTTGTTGGAACCACAACTCATCCACATTCATGCCATCCAATTCGGGAACAAAATAGTCGGTTATCATGTGTCTATACCGGTCTCCATTAACGGTAACTGACTCTCCAGCATTATTTCGGAAGAAGTATGGCCCAATGACTCCACCAGCCCATAGAGCACACCAAACAGTCAGTTTTTGTGGATGTAATGGCGTCTCAAGGGTCTCATGTGGATTCTCTTCACTCCAAATGCGGCAATTTTGCTTGTTGACGTAGCCATTCAACCAAAAATGAGCCTCATCACTGAACAAAATTTTGCGATGAAAATCAGCATCGAGATCAATCTCATTTTCGGCCCATACACCAAAATCACGACGCATTGCATGGTCTCGCGGCTTTAATTCTTGCACAAGCTGGATCTTGTAAGGTCGCAAGCCAAGATCTTTGCGCAAAATCTTCCATAAAGTTGATGGACAAAGCTCCAATTGCTGTGCACGGTGGCGAATCGATTCATTCGGGTCCTCTTCAACATTTTGCTCTACAGCGGCAATTGTTTCTTCGGTGCGCACTGTTCGACGTCTCTGCGGATGCGTATTATCACATAGAGTAAACGTAGTGCGAAAACGATCCATGGTTAACCGAATTAATTGCTCTGATGGACGATTATGTCGACCATAAAATGGACGGAGCTTGCGGTAAACTTCGCGAACTGAACCATTATTTTCGAAATAAATTTGCACGATTTGCAAGCGTTGTTCTTTTGTCAACCTGTTCATGATGAAATGGCAAACCAAACTGAACATATATGACATTAGAGTTGCCAGATTTGACCATAAAATGCCAGTTTTATCTCTATTCGAAAAACAACCCTCTAAAAAAAACACCCTTTATAAGCAGCAGGTTGCCCATTTTTTTTTCACTTAAAGCCCTGTTTTTTTATGTTCTTGCAAAGTAAAAAATAATTAAATTGTGATCTGTTCCAAAATCGCAAACAAAGAAATTTTAATTTTTGTTTTTAAATATGCGCGTGGTTTTTATAGTTTTTGAACGGTAAAATTTAGTAAACACTGTTAGGAAAACGTAGCTTATAAGAAATATACTCAAACACATAACTGCATTTACTGATTTCCTTTCTTGTTTTTGTTGTTTTAGTATCACCAAGACTCTAAACTACAGGCTGGAGCTTTGTTTGCTATAAGCAATATAGTTCATCGGAGGGATTCCTGGTCTAAAGAAAGATATATGCGCCTAACAGAACTGGATATAATACAAAGTCTTTTGGATTTACATAAAAAAGCTAGTACAGAAAATGCGTTCTGCGAAGATTACATATACCGAACGTTAAAACAAATTGTTTCGCAGTGTAAAAAGTATGGTCCAGATATAGCGAAATAATATATTTTAATATGTAGTTATTGTAAATTATTAAATATTCTCCTTATTAAGTTTTATACTTAACATTTAAAGCTGTACATGTTATATTGTGGTAAGAAACTATGCTTGTCTTACGTATAGTATTGCATTTTGATTTACCGCCGGATTCTCTTTAATTCAGTTAACTTTTATCACACTCGTAAGTATTTAGTTCGCTTATTAAAAATTATTGAGTTACATAGTGTGAATGCCTTTAACATTTTAAAATCATTAATTTATAGTTCAAACGACATTGTATACATTGTTTCATGTTTGATGTTAGTTTCGAAACTCCGTTTAAATCGTACTGGAATGACTCAGCTACAAATATTAACTAGTTCAGTTGTAGCTGTTGGGCAACTGAGGATTTTCTCCTTATGCGGTTCTCAAGTTCCCTAAATATTTAAACAAAAATTGTCCGTTTGTTGGCTAACTTAACCTTTTTTTTATTTATATACCAGTATGTGCACAATTCAAATGTTCAAATTAGAGTCGCAAGCTAACAGAACAACAAAAATATTCTACCATCACGTGGTAAAATTAACACTGTTACATTGCATTGTTGAATATAGACACAAGAAAAATATTAAGTATAACGGAAAAATATACAACAGTTTGCAGCAAAAAATTATTTTAGGAGAGAGAAAAAATATGAATTCCTCGCCTGTGTCTCTGTATTATGGTTAGCGAAAGTACAAGTTTGCCTTCAAAACAATGCTGCCAAATTACAAAACGGAAATTGACGGCTAAAAACCTTCAAATTTGAAATTGTCAAAACATTCAACTTCTAATTTTTATAAGTGCAAAAAAAAAATAAAATAAAATTGAATTGATAAGCAATGTGGACGAATTTTTTGAAGATACCTACGATGTTGTGGATATCAGTATTCAAAGGATGCGGCGAAACATTAGGGACAGCTAGAACCCACACGAACTGCCTAGCCGGCTGTAAGCAAATTCATTTCTTAAATATTGACAAGAAATATATAAAAAAAATGATTTTTCCAGATTTGTGTCTTACTTTAGGATAAATAAAGAAGCTTTTGTGATTTTATTAGAAAAAATGGAAAGCTCATTTAGACCAAACCGTCGTAGTGCATCAATCCCTCAAATTTTGAAACTGGCTTCTGCACGACGCTTTTTTGCTGACGGCTCCCACCAAAAAAGCGTTCTAAATGGCTTTGAGTTGGGCTTGGCATTGTTGTTGTTTTAAGAGGAATGCTGGACATTTTTGAGATAGCAATTTGCCCTGAGTGGATTAAAATGGAAATGACAGAAGACGAGAAGCAGAAGGCAAGAAGTTTCTTTTATAGAAAATCTGCAATATCGGGAGTCATTGGTTGCGTTGACGGAACTCAAGGTGGTATTGTTGCACCGGATCATTTAAAACTCCAATATTTCAACAGAAAGGGATTTTACAGCCCGAATGCAATGATAGTAAAAAACTTAACTAGAAAAATGTTCTATAATTTTTAATTATTCAGGCTCGTGATCACAATATGGTGATACGGTACGTCGATGGAAGATTTGCAGGCTCAACACACGATTCATTTGTTTCGAGTTATAGTGAGCTTAACACGATCTTAGAAAAGATGTACCGAAATAGTGAACGAAGCTCAATGTATTTAGGTACGTACTTTCTAAAAATTTTTAAGGTGACTGGTTATCCGTTGCGTCCTTACATGAGGACACCATTTCGTAATGCAAATACCGGCTTTATCGTTTGTATTTTGCAATATCTCGCAAACTTTAGTCAATATTTTTCGCAATTTGAAGCATATCCTCTTGGCCTGTTGACTGTTTTTTTTTTAAATGACCCAGCGGTGAAAGACTCAAATGGGTATAGGGTCCACCACCAGTAGCAACTGCCTCCCTTTTGTTGGTAGCAATCGTCTTTAACATGAGCTTGTAGTCCAGCCAAACCTGAAAAATAATTTTATGGAATATTTAGCGACAGTTAGCAGTTGCAACAACGCTTGTATTCAGTTTGGATGCCACATTAATTTACATACTTATTCCAACCGCTTCCAAAACGCGTGGGTGGCCCGAGCGAATTTAACTCAATAGCAAATCGGTCCCACATTTCCTTGTTGGTCTTCTTGTTTGAACCAAAGCTACCAAGTCCCTTTGCAAGCTCAGAATTTTCTTCCATAAGCTTTACCAGTTTTTGGAACAGCTGTGTATTGGACTTTATCATGCCAATAATTAAAACGTATTTTACATGCTTGAATAAAATTCTTTTATAAAATTTTATACTGACCTTATGTTTGTGCTTTCCATGATTGCGATATTCTTTTCTTTTTGTAACATTTTTCAAATGCTTATTTAAATATTTGTCACACACAAATTTTACTTGCCCGATTTTGATATTTCTATCGAACCTAAGTTAAACGACTCGCTAACAGTAATATGAAAATGTTTGACACTCGCGCTATTTTAACGTTTGAGCCGAAACAACAGGGTGACTCGCAAACCATAATTTCAATTTAGGCGAGTCGCTTAATTTTCACTCGCAAACGATAATAGGGCTATAAATCAGCGTATAAAAATACACACGTCTGCTATGCTTCGCCTTGAAATCCCAAGTCCTCCATTCTTTGCGCTTCATTTTGGTTTATAAGCTTGTTCAGCTGAAAGAAAACCTTGTGAGGACAAAATATTCTTCATGAAATCTAACCTCACATAGTGTTTCTCTAAAAAGTACAGCCACCTCAAAACACCGAAATAGCCAAAATAATAACATCAAAACACGCCACCAAATTAAACTCAAAGAAAACTGCAAAAGCCCAGTTTCATAACTACAGCACAATAGTTCAAAAACGTGCACTAGTTTGATCCCAGAAGCGAACGTGTTTGATGGTTGGCTACAACTTAAACCGGTTTTGGCATAAGCCATGCAGCTCAGAATTAGTATAAAACGAAGTGGTAAGCATAGCAAGAGGACAGTCGGTTGGTGATCAGCAACGATAGTAAAGGGTGTTTTTTTTAGAGGTATAGAGCTTCGAATTGAAATAAAACACAAGAAAATCGTTTTAATGTCCATCAATTTGGCTTTATTGGAAGGATAATTTTATGCCATTAATGTTTAAATATGATTTCGGGCATGTGGCCGCCGCGGCTGGCTCGAATAAAGCCAATTCTACAGGTCCAATTTTGAACCACTTTTTCGAGCATATGGGGCCGTATGTCGGCAATAACGCCACGAATGTTGGCTTCCAAGTCCCCTAACGTTTCTGGTTTGTTGGCGTAGACGAGCGACTTCACATATCCCCAAAGAAAATAATCCAATGGTGTCAAATCACACGATCTTGGTGGCCAATTGACAGGTCCATTCCGCGAAATTATGCGCTCATCGAATGTTTCCTTCAATAAATTGATTGTGACGTGCGCTGTGTGGCATGTAGCGCCGTCTTGTTGGAACCACAACTCATCCACATTCATGCCATCCAATTCGGGAACAAAATAGTCGGTTATCATGTGTCTATACCGGTCTCCATTAACGGTAACTGACTCTCCAGCATTATTTCGGAAGAAGTATGGCCCAATGACTCCACCAGCCCATAGAGCACACCAAACAGTCAGTTTTTGTGGATGTAATGGCGTCTCAAAGGTCTCATGTGGATTCTCTTCACTCCAAATGCGGCAATTTTGCTTGTTGACGTAGCCATTCAACCAAAAATGAGCCTCATCACTGAACAAAATTTTGCGATGAAAATCAGCATCGAGATCAATCTCATTTTCGGCCCATACACCAAAATCACGACGCATTGCATGGTCTCGCGGCTTTAATTCTTGCACAAGCTGGATCTTGTAAGGTCGCAAGCCAAGATCTTTGCGCAAAATCTTCCATAAAGTTGATGGACAAAGCTCCAATTGCTGTGCACGGTGGCGAATCGATTCATTCGGGTGCTCTTCAACATTTTGCTCTACAGCGGCAATTGTTTCTTCGGTGCGCACTGTTCGACGTCTCTGCGGATGCGTAAACGTAGTGCGAAAACGATCCATGGTTAACCGAATTAATTGCTCTGATGGACGATTATGTCGACCATAAAATGGACGGAGCTTGCGGTAAACTTCGCGAACTGAACCATTATTTTCGAAATAAATTTGCACGATTTGCAAGCGTTGTTCTTTTGTCAACCTGTTCATGATGAAATGGCAAACCAAACTGAACATAAATGACATTAGAGTTGCCAGATTTGACCATAAAATGCCAGTTTTATCTCTATTCGAAAAACAAACTTCTAAATAAAACTCCCTTTAGCATGGCACATAGTTAGATAAATTAACTGATATGCTCAATATCTTACGAAAACTTAGAAGTCTGTAGTTTTAAAGTCAAAAGGTTAATGCAGTGAAAGGGTTAACAAAGCAACAAGTGAAGTATAGCCTGGCAGGGAAAGCAGGAGCAAGCACCGGAGCCTCTACAAAACCAAACCAACAGCGAAGGGTGGGACCAGGAACCACCAGGAGTTTGACTTCTGGGAAGTATAGTGCTCACCAGGGTAGGAATTGGGTAACAAATGCTCTTTCAAGGGGGAAATACGTTTGCCGCTTATCAATTGTTTGTGTCACCCCCACAGCTTTTACTTTATTCCATGGCTATCCTGTGCCAATTTGAATTGGTCGGTATAGGACTTAAACGAGTCTGGAATTGCCGTACTTGCCTACTTTGCAGATCTTTGGTGGCGATAGGTAAATCCCTCGCCAAAAATGCGGACAAGGAGAGGATCCTGAAAAAAACCCGACGGTTCCCGAAGTACATCCGAAGGCTTCAACTTCAAAACTGAAGCAATTCAGCGTAGAGCAAGACCCGAGAAGCCTTTTTCCGAGTTTGACCACTAGCGCCATCAAGAGAGACTTTGGAATACGGTTAATTGTTTGTGTCACCCCCACAGCTTTTACTTTATTCCATGGCTATCCTGTGCCAATTTGAATTGGTCGGTATAAGACTTAATCGAGTCTGGAATTGCCGTACTTGCCTACTTTGTAGATCTTTGGTGGCAATAGGTAAATCCCTCGCCAAAAATGCGGACGAGGAGAGGATCCTGAAAAAAACCCGACGGTTCCCGAAGTACATCCGAAGGCTTCAAATTCAAAACTGAAGCAATTCAGCGTAAAGCAAGGAGAAAATCTACACAGTAGTGTACTCCACATCAACAAACGACAGCTTTTGAGCACACTCGAAGGCTCCCAAAGTACATCCGAAGAAGCAATTCTGCGTAGGGCAAGGAGCAAATCTATTCAGTAGTGCTTAATCATCAACAAACGACAAATTTCGAGCCCACCCGAAGGCTCCTGAAGTACATCCGAAAGCTTCAATTTCAAAACGTAGCAATTCAGCGAGCAGCACGGAGAAAATCTACATAGTAATGTACCCCACAGAAACCAAGAACAGATTTCGAGCACATCCGAAGGTTCCCGAAGTATCACCGAAGGCTTCTACTTCAAATCGGATTAACTCAGCGTTCAGCAAGGAAAAACTCTGCACGGCGATGAAATCCACATTTATAAACAACCGTTTTCGAGCACACCTGATGACCTCGTTGGCTTATACCCTCGACAAGGAAGAGATTGTGAAATATTGCGATGAATTTAGCTTGGAAAATGCTGGATTTTCGTGCAGTCGAAATGTGAAAAAGGTAATTAGAAAAGGGAATCCATGATTAGTAGTTGTTTTAGCAATTGTTCGTGTTGATTTCGGAATAGAGTCAATTAATTCTTTCACTTCATTCACCTTTTCACCAAAGCTCTGCAGTACCTCTTTGCTTAAATTCAAAAAAAAAATCCATCTTCAAAAGGACGACTTTGTTTCGCCAGCGATAGCGAAATTATGTAACTGGATTTTTGTTTTCTAAAAATTAAATCTGTTTCAGAATTTGTTATCTCATTGTTGCTAACGTAATCCCTAATCATTTGTTCAAAAAAGTGTTTTTTCTGTTTATGAACAGACAAAAAATTCTTTTTATTTTCCCCTTGTGCACTTCCCCTAAATACGCATGCAAACCAAACATTGCGGCTGGACAAAAAAAATTCCATGAAAAAATAAGTTTTTTCCCATTCTACGTTAAATATTTTTCGCAGTGCAACAGACAAAATGCACAGCGCGAACCTTCTCATTCAGCTTTTCAGATGAAACTGAACTTTTCAATTCGTCAAGCTCATGCTCTTTGCTTGGCCGCGGCCATATGGGCTGCCGGTCACTGCGTTAAACAGAACTCCTGCGGTTGACGTAACTACCGCCAGCGGTGATATGCTGTCAAAATTACAACACACTTGACTGAATGAAATTAAACAGAATTCCGGCGTACAGCGTAAATGCCGCTACCGCTAATGGTAGAATTAGATTTAATTTTAATTTTACCGTCGCGGCAGACTTATCAGTTGCATTTCTAATCATTTTGTGTCAATTTATTAAGAAAAAGTTGTAGTGTCAATTTTAAGTGAGTAAAAAGGAAAAAGAGTGTAAATTAATACATTAGCATTTTAAATAAAATGGAAAAAAGAACAAAGGAATGAATTTCAACGAGTTGTTAATAGAAGGAGTGGTCAAACATAATTGTCTGCACGACCTTTCGTTGAAGGACTACAGAAATGTCCACAAAAAGGATATGCATTGGAAAGAGATCGATATAGCGTTGAAAACAAACTGTAAGTACATTGAGTTGCAAAAAACGATGGAAGTCTGTTCGCGATGCTTACAAAAAAAATAAAACGGAACAAGTTTACTTTAGCTCCCATTGTCTAATGTTTTTTTGTAGGGGCAATAGGAGTTAAAATCAAGAAAAAAACATGAAAAAAAGTGTTGCTCGGATGTAGTTTCGGAGATATAGCCATCGGAAGTTTCGGATATTTTTTTTGTAAAGTTATTATAAGTATGGAACCCTTGCATGGATATCAAAAATATGGGTTTCATAAGAAAGATAATTTAATGGCCTACAATAATGATTCGCAAATTTTTGAAATTCAACTTAAAATTTAGGAGATATGATGATTTTTCTGAAATTTCGACCAATGTTAATTTTAAAACCCGTTATTTTTTCTAAAAATTGTGTTGAGAACACATATTTTTTTAGATGTTAAGGAAGCTTGATTTTCCTCCTTTAAGACGATGTACCATTTGTTTAGTTTTTTTTCATTTTGTTTATACTTTACATATCTTCATGAATGCAACACATCCAATGTTTTATTTGTAAAGAGAAACCAAACTAAAGAAACGGCGCAGTATGACGACACATAACTTGATAATTTTTTTAAATGAAAGGCATTGAAACAAAAAAGCGCCCCTGGTGATTTTTAAGCTTTTTAATGACAATTGTCTCATAATTACTGTTGTTGTTCTACCAGCCATTGCTGTTGATGGTTTTTATTGGTTTTGTCCTTAAATACATACTTATCATACAAATTCAATTTATTTTGTTTTCCGGTAAAAAAGAGGGTTAATATAAACAAATTTGTACTATATGATATTCCATTTGAAAGGAAATAAATTAGCTTTCTTAAAATTCTAAAAAACGACAGGCTATTAACACATTTTTTTGAAAATATAACGGTTTTTAAAAAAAATTGGTCAAAATTTGAGCAAAATCGTCATATCTCCAAAATTACAAGTTAAATTTCAAAGATTTGCATGAAATTATTGTATGTCATTAAATTATCTTTCTTACAACATTCATATTTTTGATATTCATTGAGAAATTCTCAACTTATAACGATTTTTACATAAGCATTATCCGAAACTTCCGATGGCTATATCTCTTAAGCCAAATCTGCGTCACTTTTCGCTCGAACATTTATTCTAAAAATTAATTTTAAAAAAATTGGCTTTATAAGAATTGGCGAATTGGAGCATAAGTACACTCAAGACAAAAAAATAAACGTGCACGCACATTGCTTCCATTATTTTAATAATTTTTATTATTTGCACTAATTTTACGATGCTGGAGCTCATTTTTGATTTTAATATAGCAGCACACAAATAAAAATTTCACTTTGCACAATCAAAAATATTCCAATACAAAAATTCCTTTCTTGTAAACACAACGGATTTTACGACGGTTTTACCGTTAAACGTATTTTACGCTGGCGGTATTTACGTCAAGCGCCGAAATTCTGTTTAATGCATTGAAGACATAGACCAACTTGACCGGAAACTCTTGTTCTATTGTCAAAAATTTTGAGATTCAAAGGTACCGTATGTCAAAAAATAAATTTTCACAGAATCGCACCTGATATGTGGGTGTTTTTTTGGGTAAATGTGATTTTTTCAGGGAAATTTAATATTGTGTATTAAGAAATTGTTTAAATTAATAAAAACGAAAATTGTGTACGTATAACAGAATTATTTGTTGTTAATTAATTTTTGAGCCTAAGGTCATGTGATATATGGAAAAAAAATATCAATAGAAAGTCGATAATCTTATATTTCTGTGCGAAGTTATTCTTTGAGAGGTCCAAAAACAATGTCTATCAACGTGAGCATTAAAAAGAATTCAAGATTTTATGTTTATTTATGCGTATAAGGATATCCATATAAGCATATATGTACACTTTTACTGGTTAAGAGTTATTTTGCGGTACAATATCGTTTTATGCATGAAACATTTCAGCGTGATACTGTTACATATATTGATCAATTATAAATTGTAATAACATACTTTAAAATTTTCTTGTTAACTGCATTTCTCGATAAGATGTCAGTTTGAATAAAACATTACGGTTAATACTTTTGACATAGTTATCCATTTTTAAAGCATATAGAAGACTATTTTGCTTTCGATTAAGTGCTTTTCATAGAACGTGTGGAAACACTGTAACTGGTTATTATTGAAAGTTACTAAGTGACACTCATTCAAAGAGGTTTTAGCCGCATGTGTGTGCAGTCCTTTAAAATTTGCTTTAGAAACACATTTATCCCGAGAATAACAATTTTTTCGAACATTTATGAACACCAATACCTCGCTTTGCGTCGTTTCGTTTTGCGTTTTTTCGAAGTTGCGTCGCTGTTGAATTAGTACTAATTTTCACTGTGCGTCGTTAGATTTTCGAAGTTGCGTTGTTTTGGGTTCGAGTCTTTAATTTTTTTTTAATTTTTTGAAATTTTTTTTTCTAAAAGATGGCACGACTTTTGTTTCTAATTGCGTCATGCCATCAAAACTCGGGGATTCCCTTTATAAATGAAAATCAACGCAATTTTAATACAGTTTTATTTTCACTTTGTTTTGCTAATTTTAGAGTTCAGTTTCAATTACGTGTGTTGTGCTTTTTTTTAAAGAGAATAATAAATTTTCATAAATTTTTACAGGTTGTTTCTAGTTACAAAAAAGGTAAATATTTTTACAATTCATTTATTGGTAGAGTTATATTTTTTACATACACTTGTAATTTTTTTAGCCAAATGACGCGCTGCTGGTAAAATTTCCAAAAAAAAAAAACTATCAGCTTGGAGACAAAATTAGATATTCTGCGACGATTTGATAATGGAGAGAAGGCTGTGGAGATAGCAAAGGCTGTTGGTCTGGCTGCAACAACTGTCAGAACTATTAGAGATCGAGATGGGGATAAAATAAGAGAGGCTGCAAAATCTGCAACATAATTAGATGCTAAAACGATGACCCGTACAAGGAGTGCTTTGATGATCAAAATGGAGTCTTTGCTTTCTATTTGGATTGAAAATCAAGTTGCGCAGAGAATACCATTAAGTAAAATGGTAATTCAGACGAAAGCAAAAAATTTATTTGATGACATAAAAAGTAAAGCAGTATCCAAAGATAATGCTAGCGGTAGTAATACAGACAAGAATGAAACATTTGAAGCTAGTCAGGGCTGGTTTGAGAGATTCAAGGTTCGAGCAAATCTGCACAGCATTGCTCTTAAAGGCGAAGCAGCTAGCGCTGATATAACTGCTGCAGAATGCTACCCAACAGAGTTAAAAGCATTAATTCATGAAGGTGGCTATGATCCGAAACAAGTCTTTAATGTTGACGAGACTGGGTTATTTTGGAAACGTCTACCTAACAGAACTTTCATATCTAAAACAGAAAAATCTGCGCCAGGATTTAAAGCTAGCAAGGACAGACTGACTCTTCTTCTTGGTGGTAATGCTAATGGTGATTTCAAATTTAAACCATTTCTCATTTATCAGTCAGAAAATCCAAGAGCTATGAAAGGTTGTTCAAAGAATCTGCTTCCTGTCCACTGGCGAGCAAACAAAAAAGCATGGATGACAGCATCATTATTTCAAAACTGGGTTTCAACTTGTGCTGTTCCAGAAATTCAAGCTTACTGCAACAAGGAAAACTTAAATTTCAAAGCTTTTGTCCTAGTAGACAATGCTCCTGGCCACCCAGTTTATGTTGATGAGTTGTCAGAAAACGTGAAATTTGTATTTTTGCCGCCTAATACGACATCAGTTATTCAGCCGATGGATCAGGGAGTAATATCGACTTTTAAAAGTTATTACCTCCGACGAACATTTAAACTTCTTTTAAGTGAGACTGATGGACAAGATAAGCCTACCATGCTAGAGTTTTGGAAAAAGTTCAACATTATGAAAGCCATAGAAATTATTTCCGATTCGTGGGAGGAGGTTAAACCATCTTGCATGAATGGTGTTTGGCGCAAAATATGGCCTAAATGTGTTCACAGAATATGGTCTGCAGAAGTTGATGGTACACCAGCTGTTCGTCATGAAATTTCTAATTTAGCTAGAGAGTCTAATTTTGAAGGAATAGAGGAGACAGACATAAATGAATTGTTTACCTCGCACAACCAAGAATTGTCTAATGAAGAACTATTGCTACTGGAATTGCAATTTGCTAATGAAGAAGATGACAGTGACCGTTCAATAGAAATCTCCAAAGCAAAATTTAACCTCCAAACAAATTTCCAAAGCGATGTGTTTGATTGACGAAGCTATGGAGATTTTTTTAAAAAACGATCCTGACAGCGAAAGCAGTTTTAAAGTGTCTCAGGCCGTAGCTACGAATATCAATTGCTACAAGGAAATTTATTTTACGCTGAAAAAAAAAGCTGTTCAGCAAACGTTGGACCAATTTTTTGTGAAAGAAAGCCGACTTACGATAACAGCCACTATGGACTCATCAGACATTGATTAATTTTTGTTTTTTATAATTTAATTGAATATTTTATTTTGTTTTGATTGAATTTGTTTTTTTTTTTTTGTTTTTTGTATGTATGTAATTTTATAAATTAATTGAATTTTTTATTTTGTTTTGATTGAATTTGTTTTTTTTTTTGTTTTTTGTATGTATGTAAAAAAATTTAATATTATTTTTGTTTTTTAAATGTTTACTTTGCTCAATTTAATTTTTAAAAAGTAGTATTTTCGTAACCCTGGAACCTATCTTCGATCTTTACATGGTTTGCTATAGAAAATCATAATTCACTTTGCGTCGTTTCAATTTGCGTCGTGTTTTTTTGGAACGTTACCACGACGCAAAGTGAGGTATTGGTGTATATATATGTAAGAAAACGACGCAACTATGTCAAATCTTCTCGTATTGCATTTATTCTAGCAAGTTTTAAATTAATTTCAAAAAAGTTAAGTCAAGATACCTAACAACATAACTACCTGGGAGTAAGGACATTTATTTTTACTAAATATAATTAATGAAAGCGTTTGACTGAAAATTATGTAAAAATAAGTTATTTGCACGTGAGATAGTAAACTTTGTTGATGCTTATATAGACAAATAATGTTTCAGTTCTAACACCTATCATATAAGAGAAAACCTAAATATATATAAAGCACCAGCAAAAAATATTTAATATTTAATTACAATCAAAATGATTTAAAGGTAATGGAATTTTTCAATTATTATTAAAGTATAATCGAATATTGAGAGAAATGCAATACTATCTGTCAGTGTTTCCTGCTACAAACTAGCAAGATATGCAGGTGGCATATTAAAGCACATAATATCAACAGATTTGAACATCAAAAACACTCAAGAACTACAAAATAAAATGAAAAACATAACACTCAATACCAATGAAAGGCTATTTTCTTTTGATGCAATTTCACTTTTTTCAAATATTCCAACAACCCTGGCAATAAAACTAATAATGAAACAGTGGACGATAATTGAAGGACACACAACAATACAAAAGAATACTTTTTTAACAATATTGAAATTTTGCTTGCAAGAAAACAATTATTTTCAATACAAAAACAAATTGTACAAACAGACCTTTGGCATGCCGATGGGAAACCCTTTATCACCGACAATCGCAGACATCGTATTAGATGATCTTTTAAAATGTGCAATAGACGAACTACAAAATTTAGGAATCAAATTCAAATTTATAGTCAAATATGTTGATGACATTTTTGCAATAATAGACAAAGACCACCTGACCACGATTTTAACGACACTCAACGGATATCACAACAAATTACAATTCACACATGAGGAGGAACAAAACAACACGTTACCGTACTTAAACACTACAATTCATAGAAGAAATAGTCATATAATCTTTAACTGGTATACGAAGCCAGCAGCATCAGGAAGAATAATTAATTTTAATTCAACGCAGTCCTTTAAACAAAAACGCAATACTGCAAGCAATATGATAAAAACAGTACTAACAATCAGCGACAAAACTTTTCGGTCAGAAAACATTAATAAAATCAGAAATATTTTATACTGCAATAACTATCCTAAAAAACTTACGGAACATTTAATAAAATATAATACAATCCATGATAACATAACACAACAGAATTCAACATTAAGCACCACAACATCTGGCCACCCTAAACACTTTTTTGCGATTCCATACATACCTACACTTACAGACGACATAACCCTTAAACATTTTAAAACAGATGACACAGCTTTTGCCTTTAAATCAAACCAAACGATCTCAACGTTATTTACAAAAACAAAAGACAAAACAGAAAAATTTCAGCAACATAACGTAGTGTACAAAATAGAATGTAAAGGCAAAGAAGGAGAAACATGTAACAGAGTTTATATAGGAACAACAAAACGAACACTGGGAACACGAATAGGAGAACATAAAGCCGATGTAAACCATAACAGACATACGACAGCACTAGCTAAACATATGGATGAAAATGAACACACAGCTGATTTTGACAACATTACAATACTGGACAGAGAAAAAAGAGAAAACATTAGATACACTCTAGAGAGCCTACGAATTAGACAACATTACAAAACAGCAATGAACATAAAAGAAGATTTTGACAAAATTAGTCTCAGTTACAGTGTGGTGCTATAAAGCTTATATTCAAATTACTAATTTTTGTTATTTTAATTTTTAATTTAATATTTTTGTAAATTCAAATAATGTTTTTCTTGCTGTAAGTTTTTGATATTAACCAAAAATTTGTACCTATATGAATGTTTTTTAATGTAAATTTTCGTTAACAGTGTGATGTAAATATTCAATAAAGAATTTTGACATACCCCTGAGGATGCTTAAAACCCATAAGCGAAACGTCGGGTGAACAAATGAATTTAACATTGTTTTATTCATAAAATCTAAATTGACCTAACAGCCTGTTTTTCAACAAAGAAAAAACCTTTTCAATTTTTTGAAATTAATTTAAAACTTGCTAGAATAAATGCAATACGAGAAGATTTGACATAGTTGCGTCGTTTTAAATTTCTAACATATAAATTATCGACTTTCTATTGATATTTTTTCCATATATCACATGACCTTAGGCTCAAAAATTAATTAACAACCAAATAATTCTGTTATATGTACACAATTTACATTTTTATTAATTTAATCAATTTCTTAATACACAATATTAAATTTCCCTGAAAAAATCAAATTTACCCAAAAAACACCCACAAATCAGGTGCGATTCCGTGAAAATTTATTTTTTGACATACGGTACCTTTGAATCTCAAAATTTTTGACAATCAATACGTGAGAAGAAGAACAAGAGTTTCCGGTCTAGTTAGTCTATGTCAAAGAGTATCAAAAGAGATGAAGCTCTCGGCAGAATTCTAGTACTAACGCAAAAAAATTCAGTCGCGTCGCTGTTTCTTAAAAACTCTCCCACCCATGGTGACTAATAAAAATCTAGACTTTACCACTTAGGGCGTTTTGGTCCAAATTAGGGAATTTTAAAAAATATTTTTATTATATAGTCGAAAAAATCAACGTAATTTAGACAAATTCTGAAAATTATTAAAATAAAATAATAACTAATTTAGTTTACGGGTGTTTTGACTTGCAGACTTTTTTTAGCTAAAAATTTTTACATATGGTAGCTTACTCATCTGACAAATGTCATAAAATACTTCACCACTAAATTTTGCGCACAAGATTTCGAGAAAACAGCTGTTAAAGGTAAACATCTTGTTTCGTCTATTCAAATCGAAAAAAAGGCGAAAACTATTTTTTGACTACTAAGCACCCATTTCATAGACCAGATAACTTATGACTTTCATGTATATTAAATGTTTTCATCTTGGTTGTAATGTTTATAACTTTGCATCGTCTACATAAAAAAGTATTTTAGCGCAAGTACTAGTTTAAGAGAAATTTTAATGAAATGAAAATAAAGAAAATCTTAAAAATAAGTTGCTATAAAATATATTCAAGTTGCAACAGCAACAGCGCCAAAGGGCAGCATACGTTTAATCAGAGTCTGTGTTTGAATATTGGATTTAAGCTGTAATTCTTGAATTTCCTGGCGTAGTTTTAGATTATCAATACGCGTCACTTCAAAACGCTCCTGGTATATAATTAACTCTCTTCTTGTTGCACGGCTATATTATTAATGGCAGCTAATTCTTCGCGCTTTTGCTTATCGAAAGCATTTCGTTTATCTGTATCTTCACCTACTTCAACATCGTCATCTGGCTTTACTGGTTTTTGTTGCTTCTCGTCGTTTGTTGTTATATCACTGGTTAGAAAAATTTTTTCCTCATTTGGCGGCGATACGTTGCATTTTTTTCCTTCTCTAGCTTCCTTGGCTTCCAACAGCAATAACTGCTCACTGATTACCAGTTAATCTTTGGAGAATTCTGCTGTTCTCTGTACATTTGATTTGTTCTCGCTTATTACTTGCTGTAGCGCATGCTTGTCATCTCGTAACGTATCCACTAACTTTGTTAGCTCTGCCACTTTTTCTTTAAATGCATCGCTTTCAATTTGTATTATTTTAAATGTGTTCTGTGTATCGTTCCCTTATGACGGCATTTTGTTAGTACCGAGAAATTTATTTCCACGCATTCCTCCAAGATGTCATAAAGTTCAATAACACTTTCACTGGTGGGTACCAATTCACTAGCAACTGTTGTTGCTAAATCACAGCAAGCCTGAATAACAAGTGAATCTAAATTCAACATAAAGTAATTTACATTGTTTTCATTGCTTTCATCGTTAAATACAGAACTTCGAACCAGAATTTCCAAGTTTTCATCCATATCTTGAAAACTAGCTGGTGATGAAATTGAACTTTCCTCGGAATCTTTAAGTGTAGCTAAGCTTAGCATTTTTAAAACGATATTTAAAACATTTCGCCATAATAATAACATTGATTTAAATTGTGCAAGAAGAGCAGTTGCATGTGGTGGCAAGCGAGGTTGCTGTTGTGGCGATGTATCTAATGCAGCTACTTGCATTCAGACTTCATTAAGTTGACTGCTGTTTGACTTTCTCAAGTGCCGCTTGTAATAAAAATCCAATGTGGCAGTCGTAGCAGCAGCTGACAAATTAAAAAAGAAATAATTGTAACATAATTGTGGCTTATATTTTTAAAATGACTTACCTACGAAAGTTTTTCGATTTTATTGCGAAATGTCATTTATAGTGGGACTTCAAAATCAGCTGTCAGTTTGCTCACCATATAAATAAAATTTTCACTTTCGCACGGTTGCAAAAATCAGTAAATTTGACAAATCCAAATGGGACCGACTTTTGCATAACCTTACATTTCTATGGGACCAGGTTTTTTCCAACCTCACAATTTCTTTAATTTTTTTTAGTACTCTTCTTCTTTTTCTTAATTTTTTATGAAGAAAACGGAATGAAATGAACATTATCATGCACATCAAAAAAATCATAATGAGTTTTGAGAATCAAAAAATGTTATATCTTGTTTGGCAAGTTTCAAAAAGCATTGAAATTGTATTTTAAAATTCTCATATTTCGGCAAATATATCTGAAATTTTTTTTTTCACCACGATGTTATGATGTTGCCCCTACAGACAATAACTTAAAAAATATGCCGCTAATTGTTGAAATCGGTTTCCCAAAGCAAGTTATTATGACGGATTTCAGCAAATAAATTTAATTTTGCGTATACATATCAGATGACATTTTGGTACATTTGCATCCTGAAAAATCGTTGTAAGTACTTTCAGCAAGTTTCAGTATATTCAGAACATTTGGCCAATTATTAAAGATTCTTTCTAGCTTCAATACTTTGAAAATTCCAAGCATAATGGCATTTTTTCATATAAATAAATAAAAATAAAGTTAAGTTTCATGATTAAATTATGAAATTAAATTGAAAATAATGACTTTTTTGGGAAAATAGAATAATGATATGTTCCTGAGATTCTTTTTTTTTAGTAAAAACTTGTTATAGCTGAAAATTGTTGTTAGTTCGACGGAGAAAAATGTTTTTTTCGTAGCGTTTTGTCCTCACAAAATCGTTTTAAAATGAAGTTGCACAAAAAGGTGAAATGTTTTGTGTTCGTTAGATTTTGTTCTCAAATTTAAAATTTAAGATAGTTTAGAATTAAACTTCTGTAATTTTTGCATTTTAATGTGAATTTACTTTTTTGCTTTTTTTCTTCGAATTAAACGAAACTCATTTTGAATTTAAAAATTTTTTATGAATGGTTATATTTCTTTAACAATACTGTAGACAATGCTACTTTATATGTAGAAAATAATCAACGTCCCTCTTTTTACGTTAGGCACTGTAGTTAATACATGAACAGCTCATTATCTAGTTGGACTGTTTCTCATTAGTGCGGTTCAAATTTGTTTTCTCTTGTGCACTCTGTTCATTCTGACGATTTGTTAGTTTATACGTCTCCATGCCTAAATGTGGAGATAATATAATTTTTTGCAAGTTTTCTTTTTCACTTCTGTAACATGTATTCATCACATTTACAGAAAAACCGACACAAATTAATAAAAACTAAGTAATTGAAACATTGTTCAAGTTATGATAATGTTCAAACTTTATGAAACTTCTCAATTATTTAACAGCATTACATAAATATTTCTACTTCCCAAGTTATTCCCCAATCGCCTAATAATATCCCAAATCATAAGCAAATTTCCTCAAATGTTTATTGTCAACATACGGTAGCATTGTTTTGTACGAGTCACACGCATTCTTTGACATGCAATACGTGTGAGCAGAATTTTTGGGCAGAATAGAGCTTCATCCCTTTTGATCCTCTTTGGTCTATGTAGATTAGTCTATGATTGAAGAAGACAAGACGTATGTCGCTTGCTTTCTTGTGATTTTTTCTTATTTTTTCTCCATATGGTTGTAGCAGGCCTGCTAGAAATACTCTTCAAGCAGGTCTTCCTATATCGCTTGCGTCAAGAGCCTTTCTAAGACCGCTTACCGTAGAAGGGGTCACAGAAGTACTTTGAAAAAATGAAATCTTACTACGTCGTGTTAGTTAAATGTTTTTTTATCTGCGTCAACCTCGCTTGCGTTGATATTTTTAATGTTTATTTTTTGTGACGTTTTCTTAATTTATAATTTGACATTCAATACACAACACTCTACCACTTGAACATAACATGAAACAGAAGACCAACCTAGCAACATGCACACCGTTCCTTACATGAAATAAAAAAATACATGAAGTCCTTCTTTTTTGCCTTCTAATATCAGGCCTTATAGCAGTGCTGCTGTGGGAAGGCCTTATAGCAGTGCTGCCGTGGGAAGGCCTTATAGCACTACTGCTGTGGGAAGGCATAATAGCACGCCTGCTGTGGTAAGGCATAATAGCATTTCATGAGTATACACTCAATGAAGTGCAACTATTCTGCTAATTAAAACTTCACTACTTATAAAATTTACTTATTGTTAATATAGAGAGATTGTAATAAAAACAAAAATCGTAATAAAAAAAAAAAAATAAAAAATGAGTTTTGAGAAGGCCTCTTACCATCGCAGAAGTGCTAGCAGGCCTTCTCCGGGGAAGGCCTTGCTAAATTGCCTGCTGGGATAGTATCCAGTTTTGGACTTTTTCTGTTTCAGTGCCAACATCTTTCCTTAAACGTTTAAATACAGAATACAGTTCAGGTGTTTGAAACGCTTCCATTAGAGCCGTACACACCATCCTTCATGCTGTCCATCATGCTTGACTTACTAGAATAACAGTAAATTTCGTTTTGCGTTCAGATCATACAGCATGCTGTCAAACATCATTTGCAGAAAAATTTTGAGGCGTACACATCACTCGCAATACTCACTTTTCTTCTTTGCTTTTTATTTTATGGAGGTGCTGCTTCCTGTAAAAATAAAAAACCATTGTTTTCAGCTCCCTAAAAACGAAGATATGTCTCTTAAGAAACCTAAATTGTGAAAAAATGTGGCTCATT
This sequence comes from Meiosimyza decipiens, assembly GCA_963680825.1. NCBI lineage: Eukaryota > Metazoa > Arthropoda > Insecta > Diptera > Lauxaniidae > Meiosimyza > Meiosimyza decipiens. Next base: position 71,008,828 of record OY804258.1, on the reverse strand, counting down.
CAATCGCTCCTACCGTTGTTATATTGTGGTAGATTTTCTTCTAGTTCATCTTAATTTTTCTGTAAAAGTATCCGTTCTATGTGTATGGAGTGAAATTATTTTTTGTTATTTTATTTCTATTTTTTCGTGGCCCCAGATCAAATGCAAAATTTTTTTTTTTGAAAATCTGGCTTATTTTTATCCATATATTTTGAACCACTTATTCAATGAAAGATGTAATCACACATTTTTGTGTGTCATTTTATTATCTTCAATTTGGTATCATAAACAATCAAATTAAATATTTCTAGTTCAAGATATTAATTTTAAAGTGAATGGCGGTCGAAAAAATTAAAAACACACAATATTTCGAAAACTGTACCATTTAAAAAATTTTTATTTTCATATTCGAATTCAGAAAAACTACATAAGAAAGTAACCTCTTATTCATGGATCATAAAAAAAATTAATTTCATAAGCTAGTGCTATTATTCATGCACACCGTCGATGTTCACTCCATGAAATCTTATTTGAAATGAAAAATTTGCACTAGGCTTCGCAGCCAGCGTTGTACGGACGGACAAGCCAGCAGAGAAATCAAAAACATTTGAAATCCATCCAACATGAGTGTCAAGCGGCTGGTCAAACCGTTCACATGATCAAATAGTGAAGTTTGACAAGCATGATGGACAGCATGAAGGATGGTGTGTACGGCCCTATTGGCTATAAATACCATTGCGCTCAATTAGGACCTTTTATATTGAGATATTGTATTGAACAAATTAACGTGATCTTTTCAAACTGATGGCTTACCATACATAGCGTGCCAATTGATGCTATGTACTTCTTGAAAGAGTCGTACGTAATCAATTTTGTCAATGAATTGAAAATCATAAGATAAGAATAAGAGATCATGTTTAGAAACAACAGATACGACTAACTGATCATACAAAATAACTTTAAATTTGTCGTTAACAAAATCGAGATCTACCCAGCAAAACCTATAACCGTTACAAAACTTAATATTCAAGCGTTAAAAATTCCGTACTTTACCGGTTAATTTTCTTAAAGCATCGGGAAAAAAATAACCACTTCTGCCCTATTGGTGTGAGAATATATGTGTCCTTACATCCTTGTCTTGTCAATGTAATTTTACCATAGAAAATTAACGAAAAACCTATAGTTGTCTCTTTTACAAATCTGAAATTAAATTATTCCAAATAAAAATAAAGTGTTGCCATACAACTTTATTAATAAATAAAAAAAAGTATTGCCGTTCCACTATTCTATAGATTTTTAATTCAGATTTAGTTTAACACAACATATTAAAACTGATATAAATAACATACAAAACTAACTAAAAGCTAAAATACATACACATATTAATTAATTACACAATTTTTTTCTTGCTATTAAATGACAATTGCTTAAATCTATTATGGGACAGCTCAATGCACTTTGAACTTCTTTTTGCATTTCTTCTTTCGGCAATTCCGGAAAAATATCTGCGAAAACAAGGTTCTTTAATTTATTTAAATATTTGTATATGTACTTAACTAAAAAATTAGTGACTGAGACTGTTATTTTATTTTGTATATAAATACCGTAAAAAATTTTGCTATTTCGAGTTCAGTTTGGCACGATTATTCATTGGACAAAAGTCTTATGCCCGTATGGAGCAATAGAAAGTGGTAATAGTTTTCATCATCAATTAAATTTTTTAAAACATAAATTCCCGAATACAGTAAAAACTATCGAAACTCTGTAGCCTTCCAATTTTTAAATTCACTAAAATTTCGACATTTTCTTCCAAATTCACATGGTACGTTAAGATTTACGTTTGCAATTTTTTCGTTCATTTGAGCAACATTGCCAGCTTTTAAAATAAACTGCAAGACCTAAGTCGACTAAATGCATTGCATCTAAAGGAAATTGTGACACCATTCCAATATTGAGCTTTTCCAAGCCTAAGCTGGTCTCCAAAAATCTTGGGTTGTGATGTAGCTTGTCCATTCTATTTTTAAAAGATTGATGGAATCGGGGCTCTGCAATTTCAGTGTGCATTTGGGATAACTATTTATACCATTGTGGCACTGCACACCAGTCACAAATGCACGTGCTGGTGAATCACAGTTAAATGAACGAATTTTAATTATTTTTTTGTTGTCATTTGGCCCAAGTAGATTCCATTCTCTTGCAAGTTTCTAACTTCTTCCGAAAAATCTTTTAAGAAATTGTTCACATTTGGCGGATTTTCGGTCCCGGAATAACATGCTATCACAAATGGTTTTTCATCGGGATACCCAACTGTAGCACCTAATATTGGCCAAAGAACTCTTCGAGAGCTTTTATACAAACATAAACCATCAATACCAATGTCCAAACTAATTTCGCTTTCCACATTCAAAAAATTAAAACTTTTTGATTTAAAATAGTTTTGAATGCCAAAATAGCCAAATTCGCCACTTCCCATTTTTTGTATTTCTAAATTTGCATGCTTTGTCTACATTAGAGTTTTTGCAGTTTCAGGCAAGCCTTTTATTCCACAGTCCTTTAGCGTTTTTAGTAAGTCTGTAAGTTGATTGCCTGTGATATTATTGCGCAGAGCCCACTTTTTTAATTTTTCCGTTATGGAGTTTTGCTCAACCGAAGATTTTGAGGTAGAGACGCAAGAAGAAGAGGATGCTAACTCATAACCAAAGAGGATCAAAAGAGATGAAGCTCTATTCTGCCCAAAAATTCTGCTCACACGTATTGCATGTCAAAGAATGCGTGTGACTCGTACAAAACAATGCTACCGTATGTTGACAATTAACATTTGAGGAAATTTGCTTATGATTTGGGATATTATTAGGCGATTGGGGGAATCACTTGGGAAGTAGAAATATTTATGTAATGCTGTTAAATAATTGAGAGGTTTCATAATGTTTGAACATTATCATAACTTGAAAAATGTTTCAATTACTTAGTTTTTATTAATTTTTGTCGGTTTTTCTGTAAATGTGATGAATACATGTTACAGAAGTGAGAAAGAAAACTTGCAAAAAATTATATTATCTCCTCATTTAGGCATGGAGACTTGATAAGGAGCTGTTCATGTATTAACTACAGTGCCTAACGTAAACAGAGGGACGTTGATTATTTTCTACATATAAAGTAGCATTGTCTATAGTATTGTTAAAGAAATATAACCATTAATAAAAAATTTTTAAAGTCAAAATGAGTTTCGTTTAATTCGAAGAAAAAAAGCAAAAAAGGTCATATTACATTCTTAAATCCACATTAAAATGCAAAAATTACAGAAGTTTAATTCTAAACTAACTTAAATCTAAAATTTGAGAACAAAATCTAACGAACACAAGACATTTTACCTTTTTGTGCTGCTTCATTTTAAAACGATTATGTGAGGACAAAACGCTACGAAAAAAAAAACATTTTTCTCCGTCGAACTAACAACAATTTTCAGCTATAACAAGTTTTTAATAAAAAAAAGAATCTCAGGAAGATATCATTATTCTATATTCCCAAAAAAGTCATTCTTTTCAATTTATTTTCATAATTTAATCATGAAACTTAACTTTATTTTTATTAAATTATATGAAAAAATGCCATTATGCTTGGAAATTTAACAGTATTGAAGCTAGACAGAATCTTTAATAATAAGCCAAATGTACTTAAAATATGGCAAGTGTTCTGAATATACTGTAAACTTGCTGAAAGTACTTACGACGATTTGTCAGGATGCAAATGTACCGAAAATGTCATATCTGATATGTATACGCAAAATTAAATTAACTTGTTGAAACCCGTCATAATAACTTGCTTTGGGAAAACTTGCCGATTTCAACAATTTCCGGCATATTTTTTAAGTTATTGTCCGTAGGGGCAACATCATAACATCGTGGTGAAAAAAAAAATTTTCTGAAATATTTGCCGAAATATGAGAAATTTAAAATACAATTCCAATGCTTTTTGAAACTTTCCAAACAAGATATAACATATTTTGATTGTTAAAACTCATTATGATTTTTTTGATGTGCATGATAATGTTCTTTTCATTCCGTTTTCTTTATAAATAATTAAGAAAAAGAAGAAGAGTACTAAAAAATATTAAAGAAATTGTGAGGTTGGAAAAAACCTGGTCCCATAGAAATGTAAGGTTATGCAAAAGTCGGTCCCATTTGGATTTGTCAAATTTACTGATTTTTGCAACCGTGCGAAAGTGAAATGTGGTGAATAAACTGACAGCTGATTTTGAAGTCCCACTATAAATGACATTTCGCAATAAAATCGAAAAACTTTCAAAGGTAAGTCATTTTAAAAATATAAGCCACAATTATTTCTTTTTTAATTTGGCAGATGCTGCTACGACTGCCACATTGGATTTTTATTATAAGCGGCGTTTGGCAAAGTCAAATAGCAGTCAACTTAATGATGTCTGATTACAGCTGAACACATCTTCTCCTATGCAGCTGATACAAAGTTACATTCAACAATTGATTCGATTTATTTAAATACTTCAAAACGTGTCTTAGACATTGTCAAAGGACCGCATAAGCTCTTGGAGCATTTACAAGCTATGCGAAAGTATTTAGTGCTTGGACAAGGCGATTTTATTGGAATCCTAATAATAATTTATTCAGGCTGAAACTACGCCAGGAAATTCAAGAACTACAGCTTAAATCCAATATTCAAACACAGACTCTGATTAAACGTATGCTGCCCTTTGGCGCTGTTGCTGTTGCGACTTTAGTATATTCTATAGCCACTTATTTTTAAGATTTTCTTTGCTTTTCATTTCATTAAAATATCTCTTAAACTAGTACTTGCGCTAAAATACTTTTTTATGTAGACGATGCAAACTTATAAACATTACAACCAAGATGATAACATTTAATATTCATGAAAGTCATAAGTCATCTGGTCTATGAAATGGGTGCTTAGTAGTCAAAAAATAGTTTTCCACTTTTTTTCGATTTGAATAGACGAAAGGAGTTGTTTACCTTTAACAGCTGTTTTCTCGAAATCTTGTGCGCAAAATTTGGTGGTGAAGTATTTTATGACATTTCTCAGATGAGCAGGCTACCATATGTAAAAACTTTTAGCTAAAAAAAGTCTGCAAGTGATTTTTGCTTATTTAAAGGTCAAAACACCCGTAAACTAAATTATTTATTATTTTACTTTAATAATTTTCAGAATTTGTCTAAATTACGTTGATTTTTTCGACTATATAGTGAAAATAATTTCTAAAATTCCCTTATTTGAACAAAAATGCCCTAAGTGGTAAAGTCTAGATTTTTATTAGTCACCATAGGTGGGTGAGTTTTTAAAAACAGCGACGCGACTGAATTTTTTTGCGTTAGTATTAGAATTCTGCCGAGAGCTTCATCTCTTTTGATCCTCTTTGCTCATAACTGTCGCTAGTTGATTGTGAGGTTGATGTGAAACTTTCATTTACTTTTATTTTTTTCGGGGAAATATCTTCTGCTATAAGACTATTAGCCATTTTCAAGCAACGTTTTGCATAAAATTTTTCATGCTGCTTTTGCAGGCTGCATAAATTTTGCAGTTTTCTTATTCATTTAATTCTTGATTTTTGAGTTTATATCTATATGTATAAAATAAAGTCGGGTTAGTTACAATATTTATATGTAACTTAAGAACGGCTGCACAGATTTTAATTATCTCTGATTTGTGGAAGGTTTTTGCAAATGGCCTAAGAAAAATGGGCGATGACACGTCCTCCAAAATCAAATTCATCATGTTCATCAACTACTGAACGCAGATGAATGGGACTTGATACAAAAGGAAGTTTAGCTAAAAGTTAATACGACATTCATCGAATGTTAGGCGGTACGAAGTTCGCCGGGTCAGCTAGTGTAAAAATATAGCAAGGTAAAATTAAAATTGTAATGTTGTACTTACCAAAGGCTGCAATAAATTCGATGATTTTATTATTTTTAAAACACAATTTGCCCGTTTACAAATTTTATTCAGAACACAATTTACTCGTATACAAATTTAATGCAAAACCAATCAAACTTTTCACTTTTGGAAATAATTAAATTTATTTATTTTAGCTTTCAGCTTCAAATTTCAATTTTGTTGACATTTGTAACGTCGACTTCTTTTCTGTTAAAATATGAAAAAGAAGCAATAGCAATACCAAATTTTTTACAAAAATGTTCCTATCGCTTTTCTACTAACGTTCTTTATGATATTTCGTTTTTGATTGCATATGTTAACTTAAAAATTTTGTTAATAGTGTTTGTGATGGGGTCAGTCCATAATTTAATATGGTTAGTCATGTTTTGCTGCGTAGTGGTATTGTTAGATTAAGTGAATTGAGTAGGTGGTGAAGTGTTTCTTTTAAATGACTTTGCAACATTATATTGCTGTTGAAGTCGCCTGCAGTGATATGCGAAAATGAATCTGATGTATTTTCAATAATGCCCAAAAGTTGTGTGAGGTCTACAATGCAGTTAGGTCGATAGACACTACCAATAAGCATTTTGTGAGTTTCATATTCAATTGCACTATCAGTATCAGATTTAAAAAAAAGGGGCCCCGGGACTAACAAATTATTTGCCGCCGTAACCGAAAAAAATTTTCGTGTTTTTTAGCAAAACTTTTATTCACCTCCCTAAAAAGAATACCCTCACTTTTCACATTCAAAAACTTAAGTTAAATGCAATATATTTCACTAAAACTGTGAAAATTTCCACCTACACATTCAAATTTAATACATCGATTTATTTTCATTCACTAAAAAAAAGGTCCTAATTTTTGACTTTCAAAAACCGTAGCAAATTGAGATACATTTTGCCGTTCCCTAAACCCTTGCGCCCCCTCTCTCTGGGTATCCTACTGTCTGCACGACCATGCCTGTCTGCTCGAAAAATTCGAAGCTCATCCGAATCAAATGGTGTACTTGGCGTATTAGCACTAGACCACGTTGCAGATACGCAAATAATATCGACACTAGAGCCCTCAAAAATATAACTCAATTTATCCATTTTATTTATTAGACTTTGCGCATTAATGTGACCTATCCTAAGTTCATTTCGCTACTTAGAAAGTATCCGTATAAAGCTTAAAATATTGTCTTTGGAACTATAAGTTTCGCTACCCACGAATTTCTTACTAAAACAAAAATTTTAGACCGGCCAGTGTTCAACGATATAGTAGAAATATTTAAAATTTTGATTCTTTTGTAATAGTTCTTTTTTATTATTTTTATTTCTTTGTTTTTTTATTGATTTATTTTTTTTATTCAATGAGAACAACTTGAAAACTTATTTATTTAACGAGAACAACTTGAATTAATTTACTCGACGAGCGTTAACAACTAAATCGCACAAAAAAGCACTGATGCAATTCAGCCGGCATTTGATTAATTTATTTTTCAATTTTACCAAAAAATAAAAGCGCCTAATTGGAACAGTGCTTGCGGGAACGATTCTGTGGGAACGAAATTTGTTGAGAATTCACAAGCATTAATATGAGGCTGCGTATGTCAAAAAAAATATGGATCGTTAGCATACTATGCCAGTCAAAATAAAGAGTTCAACAGGTCTCATTATCACTACCTCGGCTCTGATTGCCTTTAAGTTTCCCACAGAATTCTTTCACAACATTTTAACTTTAAAAATAAAAAAATGAATTTTATGATACGATAGAAGCCTGAACAATATGTAAGAACCACTTTGTAGAAACAAAAATGCTTCAAAAAATTTCAAAAAATTTCAAAATAGTGAATAAAATAAGATAAATGTCACTTAATAAATAAAAACACATAATACACTAATTTATAAGAGTATGCTGTACGTAAGAATACGAGTAATAGCGAAATTGACAAAATGTAGCAGGCAAAACATATCTTTCAAAATGAGATAAATAGGCGATCACAGGTACAGGAGCATTATTCCTGTGTCTCACGAAAAAATGAAAATTGGTCATTTTTGCAATTGTTCCTGGAAGCGTGTAATCTCTCTACACACTGCATCCGCTCAGCAATATCATCCTATCTTATCATCCATAATGTGTTGCAGCGCTGTTTGCAAAATCGCATAATTTGTTTAAGTTAGGGATTCATTAACATAAATCGATTGTGTTACGAAAAAGCAATAAATTGAAGAATTGTCAAGAATTGGTGTTTTAGGTCTTCCACGTGATGGCTAAACACTTTTCAACCGAAAAATGTTCTCAATATTCGGTGGTTCGATTTTAATTGAGGCACAAATATTATTAAAAAAAATATGTGGATTTTCTCCATCGCTGGAAGGAATTCCACTGATGCGAAAATTACACGCAACGGAGGAATTCTCTTGCCTTGCAAGCTGATTTCTTAGGACATCAACTTTAGCTTTAAGAAATTCAACATTAGCTGCATTTCTTTCGGGGAAAGTAACTCGGTCGGTGACCTTACTGATATCTCTATTGATGACATTAATATTTTGTTCGAGTACGTCAAGGATTCTTTTTTCATTTCGTAGATTACTACTATGAGTTTATCATTTATTTGAGACGAGATAAGCTCTGTAAATTTTGAAAGGTGTGCATCCATCCCTCCATTGATTTCCTCAGATAACTTATTTAAAAATGGAGGAGAGTCATACTCAGGATACAGTTTGAGTGGTAACCAGCGCTCCCGAAACCGGCACAATCGTGCCAAACTGGCACTTTCAAAAAATGTTTGGCACTCTGAAACGGACCTCAATCCGACAAAGCGGACGATCCATCCGTTTTTTCGAGAGGAGTTTCATGCGACAACTCATCCATATATGACGTCCGTTTCGGATCCGTTACGAATACGAAAAAGCGGATTCCGGTTTTTTCCGTTTATGATGTCCGTTTCGGATCCGTTACGGACACGAATCCGAAACGGATCTGTATATGACGTCCGTTTCGGATCCGTTACGGATACGAAAAAGCGGATTCCGGTTTTTTTCCGTTTTCGAGGTCCGTTTCGGATCCGTTACGGATACGAAAAAGCGGATTCCAGATTTTTTCCGTTTTTGAGGTCCGTTTCAGATCCGTTACGGATCCGCATCCGTTTTTGTGCACATTGGGTAGCACTCAGTAATTACAATGTTAAAGCACTGACCCGCAAAGGTAGCAAAAAACAGAAAAATAACTAAGTAACAATGATTCGCAATAAGAACGCTTTATATATTAGTTTATTATTTAGAAAAATTAATTTCTGCGTGCTAAAATAAAGAATTTATTGTTATTGGAAAGCAGTTATTAACAGCGTAAAACATAAACATATTTCTGTTTAAAATTTATTGCACCTATCGATAGGCTAAGGTAGAAATTATTTTTATATTGCCAAGGGCGTCCCCGGGCCCGTTTTAGGTCCATTTTTTAACTAGCTCGGTTCCTGTTAGTCGGACTTTAATTTATATTAGGAAAAACTTGTAGAATATGGGATCAGACGCTTTCATGATACAATGTAAGATAGTATAAAACATCCTTTTAACCTTCGATCCTAACATTAGGAAAATGGTAGATCTAACGTGATTGACAACGTCAATTAATGTTTTGAAAATTGATTTAATTTGTGTCCGGTTAACAGGAAGCGAGATAATAGCGAAAAACTTTTTTATCTTTGGCATTGAAAATAGAAAATTTGACCTTCCCGCATAGATTGGTGGAAATGGGTCCAAAATGATTTCTTCCGGTGTCCGTGGCCGCGGTCGGTTGAAATCTATTTTCAACCTTTGTTCCACAAACATTTCCACGTACTATTTTTGATTCGTCGCAACTAAAGCTGAAAACATTTTGGTATTAGATTTTCATAGGAAGCTTGTCAACGCTCTTGTCGCGATTCCAAAATCGCCTAGCCATAGGAATTTCCATGTATACGCATGTACATATGTACACGGTTAGAAATTTTGGAATAAAATTTAATAAAAATTTGTGTTCAAATTTCATACTCGTTTTTATTAAGATTTAACAAAAAATTGTACCATCTTCCGTCTCCTTTTATGATGCTTCTGCTGCTGTAAGCTTAGGTCATTTATTTGTGTTGCATTTTAAAAACTTTAAAGGAAAATTTCAATTGTTTTTTTTACCTGTCACCGATCAGAATTAAACCTAGGTCACCAATCATGCCACTGTTAAAATATGCTCATCTTTACCAACTAAGCTACTGCCATCATTTATTTGTTCGACTAAAACTTAAATACTTTGTCCATCAAAATGAAATATTGAATTTTCAATTGATAATTCAAATATACATTAAGCGAACCAAAATAAAATGCTACATTGGCTGATGTCGTTAAGCCGCGCATGCAACCATTATATTAAAAGGGAGCCAGGTTCGAACCTCGGTGAATACGACATAATTTTTTTTTTTATTTTAATACAGAAAGTATTAAAATGTAATACAGCTTGGCTTAAAAATCAAATGTAATACTTATTATATTAAAATTCAATACGAAATATATTACAAAATATTGTAATCTATTCAAAAGTAAGAAGAAAGTGGAAGAGGCGCTTTCAGAAATATTTTTTTCAAATAAAAATGGAATTTAATGCTTTATTTAAATACTTTCTCTTCAAATTCTCTGTTAAAAAAATTATTGCCGATAACCTTACTTTCGGTAAATTTTTCTCATTCCCAAAAAGTGTTCTACGATTGCAGAAGAGAGTTTGAGAAAAAATATTTTTTTGGTCACTCGCTCAAATAATTGATATAATTTTTTTTTTCACGTGAAAGATATGTATTTCAAGAAATTAATGTATGTACATTTCTTGTGACAAAAAATTGAGAAATGCGTGGGATACTGCAAACTTGCAAGGGGTCAAAAAAAAAGTGTTTTGTCGTGATCACTGTAGCTCGTCACTGGATCATTTTAAATCAAAACCACAAAAAGGACATAATGATTCAGATGGACGAAGGGATTTGAAAAACTTTGATTTTTCGAAAAATGGCTAATGTAATTCAATATTGTTTTTTTGATCAAAATTTAACTCGCACTTTCGGCTTTAAAAAAGTTATCGTCCAAAATAAAAATCCTTCGCCGGAGGATAATTATATATGAAATAAGTGAGAGAAATTTCAAAATGATCGTTAAAGCTGTTCTGAAGTTACAGTGATCACCTACTTCGAAAAAATGGTATCGAGTAAAACACGTTTAAAGCTTTGAGGTAATCGGTGCATTGCTTAGAGACGACGACATTCAAAGACATTTATTTTCATAAATAATAACGGGGTTTGCTGGAAATGTTCAGAGAATACTTTTGAAATATTCTTCTTTTAGAAAATGTAATCGATTGTAAATCGATTTCTTTAAAATTTTAACTAGGTCTGCTGCCTTAGTGGTTATTGAATAATACTCGCATAAGTTTATGAACGATTCGAGTCCGTGTCATAGTTTTTGAGACATGGCGATTTTCCTAAATTTCTGGCAAAGTTATTTTTTTGAAAACCGTAATTTTTGCAAAAAATACTTTATTAATATGTAATTTTACCAACATATTCACCCTCATCATGAATATCCAAGGGAAAACGATTCTTTCGGATTTCTTTTGTTCCTGACAGCATAATTTTGAAATCATAAGTAATTGAGGAATGGTAAATTACATATCCAGTCAGTGCTGCTCAAATGTATTTAATTACTTCCAATCAGCCAATAATGCATCTGTGATTTTGCACATTTGACATTACCTTATCCGTCAGCAGATTAAATTTATAAACAAAAGGGAAGTGCAAAAGAATAAATTCAAATAACTACATGACATCTGTGCTGAAAAATTTTGAATTATTATCTACATTACAAAAAAAAATCACATAAAATTTAGTAGAGCATAGCTTGTCATCTACTCCTTTTCATGAAGCCTTTCCGAATTGAACTCCATGCAATGGGCCAAAATTTGTTATTGCTCTTTATTTGTGTTGTTAGATCTTGCAAATATATTAAAAAAAAATTTTATCAAATAAAATTACAAAATATTGCTAACACTGCTATTTCTTAATGAAATTCCTTGCTGCAAAGTTGGAAAACAAATTTGCGAGAAACGTCAAAAAGTTTCCTCATGAGATATTGCCGTTAGCTGATATTCCAGAGGAATATCATTCCCTTAAAATTTTCCACGATTGCAAAACATGGAATTGGAGAGAAATTCCAAAGGAATATTAATTCAAGATAGGGGTGATCTTGAAAAACTAGCAATTTACATAATGTCAATTTAGAATTTTAGAATTTCATTCTTAGCCTATTTTTGTCGAAAAAAGAATAAAGTCGGATTTTCATTCCAATTAGTAATTAATTTTTTTTCATCATTATTTTCAAGACTCTTCCCCAGATAAATCGCTAGATTCTCCACTTTCATTCAAATGGGGTTGTATAACTCTCCAGCTGCTTTAAAGAGAGGGAAACTAGTGTAGAAGGGGAAAGCTTCGGCACATGGGAGGCTTCGACATTGCCAAATTGTGTCATTTCTTTTCACACTAACTCGCGCGTGCAACAAAAAAAAAAATACCCCTAGCAGTACCCTCTCATCATAAAAATTTCTTGGTGCAACTAGGCCCGTATGCGGGGATACATTGTATTTTACTTTTTTATGTGAAACTCGGCTATTTAAATATTAAACATTTCGTTTCTTCCGTGAAGATACTTAAACACATTCTTACTTTTAATACAGCTTTTAAAAATTTATAGCAAGAAAAATGTGAAATTTTAGAAATTTTCAAATAAGTGGAAGAAGGAGGATTCCTCAAATGTAAATGGGAGGCTTCGACAAAGTGTCGAATGGTGAAGGCCTCATACTTACCAAGAGAGTCATTCTAGAAGTACTGCTAGCTCCTGCCCTTGCCTACTGGGTTATTAAGTATCTTGCATATCATCAGTATTGGTTCTAATATAAAGAAGCAAAACAAAAAGTTATATGATAAAATATTTTTATATTAAGACATAAAAATTTCATTCTCACATAACAAATCTTAATTAATTCTTTTTAACTATAGAACTTATTTTATAACTATTTATTAAGACTCATAGCATGTCTGCTTGTTCCAGTAAGTAAAAAGTCATCAAATTCAGAATCTTCAATTTCACAAAGGTGCACAGAAACATCACTATTTGATCCATGTTTGTAATTTTCAGGACTCAACATAAACATGTCCTCGGATGTGCCTAGAAATAAAATTAAAATTGAGTTTTATAAATTTATATATGTAGCTACTCAAAAATCTACTTTACATTAATTTTTAACGCTCCATAGATAATGTAAAGTCGCTTTTCATGGTAAATTTTTTGGATGAAGGAAATTGAAATATTATGTTTCGAAACAATGGAAATTCAAAATTTTATTAAATTTTGACACTTAACGTATCTGTTGCTTAAACGTACTTTTTATTTACTTTTTAATATCTTAAGTCTAGTGCTTACAAGAAATGATTTCATAATACTGGGTGAGGGCGGGGGAGGGGTCTCGTCATACGTCACAAAATCTCACCAAACGGGAGGGGGAGTCCGAATTTAACAAAAACGCCTGACGTAATTTACGAACGTCTACTTATGCAAATACACGATTCTGCAACAGTTTTTGCGTTTTAGCCGACGATATACCGGGTGAGTTTTTAAGCGATTGGTTTTTGAAAATTTAAAAAAGGATCAGAAAATTTGCAAACGTGAATAAAATATTTATTTAGAGCTATACATCAATTCCTTTTATTTAATTTTTATAGATTATTTCATGTAAATGTTGCCCGCGGCTACGCCTGAGGTGGTTCATCCGTTAGCTCTAATTTTGACATACTTTTCCAGCATTTTGGGCGGTATCTCACCAATAGCAGCTGTAATGTTGTCCTCCAGGGCTGCAGTTGTGGCTGGCTTGTCCCTGTACACGAGATACTTCACGTAGCTTCACAAAAAATAGTTAAGTGGGGTCAATTCGCATGATCTTTACGACCAAAAATTATCTTCATCCAACTTTTCTAAAGCCCATTCACCAAAAATACGACGTTTTGGTAGGGCACCCGTCTTCAGTCCTTCCACCAGCTGTATTTTGTATGGTTTCATACCGAGGTCCTTACGTAAAATCTTTCAGGTGTTCGAATAACACTAGCTCAATTGATGACAACGGCAACGAATCGACATAACATATCGCGATCTTCATTGACACTGGCCGACACTCTCCGAATACGTGTTGGTGGATTAATGTCCAATAAAGTGAAACTGGTGCAAAATTTGGTCACAATAGATTGATTAGCCTGTTCGGTGAGTCGATTATGATGACCAGTGTTGGCACAGATGGTACTAAAGCTCAAATATTGATACTATTTCACAGCTAAAGTACCATGGTACGGTTCTTCAGAAACCCATCTTTTTTGGTACTATTTCTTTCAAAAACTTTTGTTTGCTTCAAAATCTTTGTGGAACATAGCAGGAAAGACAATTTCAATATGTATTACCAATTGTCACAATGATATCAGATAATATGCGAAACTGATTTTTGGTAAAAAATAGGAAAGTGGATTAATAGTTTTCATGAGCATCTGTTTTGAAACGTTTCGATGATTGCTCAGGGGCTTTTATTCATACTCCATTCTTCAGCGATTGTCGAAAGAATATTTTTGTCACTTAAATTAAATAAAACAAATCTTCGAAAAAAACTGAAGTTAATAACAGTTTCAAAAATCTTGGAAACAAAGACTTTATTAAAAGCAAGTAAAAGTAAAATTATAATCAGTCAGACACTGATTCAGACTAAATGTATATAAACAGTATTAGTTTTTAAGTTTATTTTTCATACACAAGACTGAATTTGAAAAATAATTTATTCGGTTGTTTTATTTATGTAACTTATTAACTTGTGTTTTTCTTTTATTTCCGATATTTGGTACTATTTTTACGATTTTGGTACTTTTTCTGGCAGGCTTTGGATACCTTTTCAAATATGCACATGCCAACACTGAAGATGACTATAAAATGTATGTAATTTGCGAAATACATTTCTCACAGAGCACCAATTTTGAAAATAAAATTCAATGATTTGCAGGCGATGTTCGTTTGTTAGTCTATTCATGGTAAAATGGCAAACCTTACTGAGATTTGTTTAAATTCGAGTTTTATAAATCGCAACCCTGCGCTGAACGTTGAGCAACGCATTAACGTAATGGAAGCTTCGGAATTTGGCATTTTGTAAAACACAACGCTGCGATTTTGTTCATATGATCTGTCGATTTCATCACTTGTTCTTGAGCTGTCTTTAGGCTTGCAGATGCTGTTGAAAAGCAAACCGAAGCAACAAATGAAATATTAAAAGTTAAAAAAAAAATAAAGGAATGTTTAATAAACCAATCGCCTTAGACTAAAGTTTTTTTTCTTATTTTTGATTGAACTGTTTTTATTGTTATTTTACCTCGCACATTTAGAATCACTGACAACAATTCAATAATAGACAAAACGAACAGCTGATATCGTTACGAGATTACAAAAATTTGTTGATGCTTGAATTTTTCACAAATTTACAAATATTTTCCTTATTTTGTTTTACATACGACAACGCTCAACTGTAGCTGAATGACAGTTCATCGTAACAACGTAACATAGCTTACGCAATTACGTAGTGATTTATAAAATACCGATTTTAAATCTAAGTGATGCGCTGCGTTGGCGTTGCGTTCCAACGCGGTGATTTACAAAATAGGGCCATAAATGTTAGTAACCACATTTAATGATGATCGATATTCTTCAAATTTTTTTGTGAATGGTGTTAATTTTTTTAATTGTTCGAGTTGAAAAATATTCAGATGCGGCCTTTTGAATAACAAAACCATAATTTTCATATATTTCGTGTATTTATAATTATTTTATTTTTCTAGAAAGTTATGATTTTGTTATTTAAAATGCTGCATCTGTATATTTTCTAACACGGATAAATAAAAAATGACGTTGAAGATTCGAAAATCAATTGCTTGCACATTATCGGCTCAAACTTGAAATTTGGTAAATAAATAACAGTTTTTTTAGAAAAAATTTAGAGAAAAACAGATCAGTACATACACTGTTAAAAATGACGAATAATTTTTTAAACTTTAAAATGTCGTAGTAATATCATTTTAAAAAAATTTTTATTTAGTACGTTTAAAAAAAATTAAAGTTTTGAAACAAAAAAATTTAGTTTGGCTGATTATTCGCGGAGTTATGAGCATTTAAAAAAAAAGTCTGTGTCAAAAATTGATATCCCTTATCAGCTAGAACTAAAAGAAAAAAACTTTCAAAAAAAAATCGAGATACAAAAGCAAAATTTGGCGTTGAACATGTGGGGCACGAGCCAAATTTTAATTGTGCAGCATCACCAAATATTGAAGAGCTTTCAACTTTATTCTAAAGAGTTAGAGTTTAAAAAATCGGAAATAGCAAATTGTAATTTAATTTTTCACTGTTGTAGGAAAATCAATACCTACCGCTCTTTTTCCTTCGTCTTTCACCGCTTTTATCAATTTCATATAATAACTTGTTGATATTCAATGCATTCTCCCCTTCAGTTTCACTTGGAATGTTAAATGATGGCAGATAAGAATTCGGGTGACGTAAATATATTTCACCTAAAAAAAGAGTTTTGAATTTTTTATTTTACAAATGTAATATGAAAAACTAATACATTAACTCAAAACCTTACAGGTAGAACATCAGAATTAAAAACGCAAATTGCAGAGAAGTTCAGATTATCAGACATATTTTACATTTCACTTCCAAATGCAATTGAAACAAAATCACATGAATTTACATGTGTCAAATTCATATGAATTTCACTCGAAAGTTAAATTTAGAACATTCTCAAAATAATTAAATAAAACAAACATGGAAAATGTTAATGCCCAGCTCAAGGATCTCTAAAATTTAAAGCTCATCTGCCTCCGATGTTGAATGCGAAATCTGGTATTCTTATTTTTCTATCTTATCCGGTTTTTGATATTATTTGGGGTCAAATGTGTCAAAAACACTCATTAAGACCATTTTCATGCATGATGCTATTGGCTCAGCCCCACTTTTTTTGAAAATCTATTTAAAAAATGCAAGTTAACATAATATTTACTACCATAATTTGATCACAAATCAAATCAGAAATAAAATCGAAACAAAACAAAATGTTCTACAAGCTCAAGTCGAAAGTTGCGGATATAGCTTTTGTAAAAAGTAATATAAGTTGGCAACCTCTAGGCTCACATCCAAATTATGGGTGTCGTACAGAGAACTGCAGAGCGCAACTCAGCATTTTTGCCATTTACAGTGGCTCCGTATCTGAAAAGGACCGTTTTTGACTTACTTTCGGAAAATTTATTTGGGTGGATCAAAAAAAAATTTGTTCCAATCGATAGAGAAAGGTTTCGTTAAGGCGTTCTGTGAAACGATTCTGGCAAAGCGCGGGGATTTGAAGATTTTTGTCACCGATAATGGGTCCCAGTTTACTAGTCGGGTAGTCAAGACGTAGGAGTACAGCAGCGCCACATACTCCACAGGAAAATCGTACGGTGCGATTCAGCCGTACTATCAAGACGATGATAGGTCAACATGTTGGCACTCATCAGAAGAGAGGGGGCAATTAGCTGCTAGAAATATCTCTGGCTATCAATTCCAGCCAATCAGAGACTATAGCGTACAGTCCGGCGATGCAGACAAAGTGCTCAGTTATTGGTTTCACCTTGCCGGTGATGTTACTGCTAAAAAAAGGATGGTGACATACTGACCCGGACGCATCTCTCGACGAAGTAAACTAATTTTTTGATTTATTTTTCATAATAGCATAAGTCCCCAGCGGAGTCAATATCAGAGATACCAGTAGAGTCAACATTAGAGATACCAGCAGAGTCAACAGAAAGGTTCCTAGCAGAGTCTCAACGGAGTTCCCAATCGATTCAACAACAACCTTCAAAGCAAGGTTATCATCACAGATACCAGCAAATAGAATCGCAGGTGAATGGGCAAAATACTTTTCTAAGATGACAAGCCGCCGTAAGTCTGACAGAAAATTAATCCATTCCATTTGCTAGCTCAGGTAAGGCCACCATTAACACATAACCAGTGTCAAATTAATGGGCAGTACTACAACAACCTCATGAGTAAGGCTGGCTCAGAGGGAATCATGAGTTGGGCGTGAGTCTGCAGAGAAGCAACTTATGCGACAACGGTATAGAAACAATAAAATCTGTAATCGGGAGTAGCTTAAGGAATATTAATGTAAAAAATAAATTTTTGAATCGTATATGAAAAAAGTCTAGTGTTTTTGAAGAGTAATTTTATTCCGTTAGCCACGTGCAAAATTATAAATTTTTTTAGCCGAACCTTGGACACCGACAAGTTAAAACCTCGAGGTTCGTTACAGTTTAAATTTTGACCATGTCTTTTTTCTTCTCTGAAATATCGTTAATTGAAATTTATTACAAATTTTTCAGTTATTCTGCCTATAAAATAAATTTCAATTTACCATATTTCGGAGAAAAAAAAGAAGAGACAGTCGGTGTCCAGGTTCAAAAAATTATTATATGGTTGTTTCGATTTTAAGTTAGATATTTTATTATTATTTTTTTATTTTAAATAATAAAAGCAAATGTCAACAGATAAAAATATTTTATCTTTTATTGGTAATGTGGAAGAAATCAAAATTTGGCATCTAGAACCTACACATAGCGTGTGTAATTAATCAACGACTGACGCTGTCAGTTTTTTTGGTGGTTGCACCTGATGAATATCAGAATCCTGTCAGTTTGATTGGATTCCTGGTAAAGATATTGACACACCTTTTACATTGCGACTTGTTGCAAGCTTTCATAAGAAATGTAATGCAGTTACATTATATTGAGCTGCTTTCCTTCTTTGTTGTAGACTTCAATAGGAAATGTAATAAATTATTAAATTGAATTGTGTTACTTTCATACTTTGTTACCAACTTTAAAAACTATGAAATGCAACAGTTCGAAGTGGAGCAGTTGTATTTAAATAATATGTACAGGGCCGGACATGTAGTTTGTACAAGGCTTGAATCTTGAATTGTAAACCTCGTTCCACACCCGTACAGAAACATTGGCTCACGCTTGACTCAAAGATTTTGAGCTTCGTTGTCGTCAACAGAAACGAGGAATATCAGACATAACGAAGATGATTGATAGCACAATTGCACGAAAAAGGTGAAAATCGATTAATCCATAAAACCGAACGTGATAGAAAAACATGAATATCAGATTGGAATACATCAGAAACCAAATATCAAAAAAAAATATTAACATTTGATGCTTCAAACGTTTTTTGTTTTGGCAAAAATAGGACTGTAAATTGTACCGATTCTCAATTCGAACGTCATTCCTAACATTTTAAAGAAAATATATTTTCCCGATAATTCAGTGTAAGTCCTCCACTTGAATACCGTGCTTAGAAGTCGAAATTTTACTTAGAGCTTACCAATATCGCAACTTACTTACATGAGTTATTAGGTGTTACAATTAAAGGCACTTGTTTGCATTTAAATAAAAATATAACAATTTAGATATGAATTTATTAAAATTTCTGTTAATTGTACCTGTATTAATTTTATAGTCTTCGTTCTCACTATCATAAGAAGGGCTCAGTCTTGAAATTGAAAGTTTTTTATTCAGTGGTAATAAAAATGGTTGAATGCAGCTTTCAAGATCAGAATCCATATGTTCCGATCCAAAGTCTTCGTTTAATGTAGTTATATCCCTAACTGGATCAACTTCGCCAATATCTGAAATTTGTGTTGTTGTAAAAAATTAGTTTTTGAAAACTTGTCTAGAGATAAGAAGTAGGTGATCAAAACAAAATTAAAATTGTAACTCTGACATTGGCTTCATAAATATGTGCATACATCAACATCAAATAAGCCCCTAAAAAAACAATATGGGTACTCCTCTAAACCAGGGGTACACAAACTTTTTAAGCGATAAGCAATTTTATTGCGATTTCACAATAAAAAAAAAATCGATTAATATTCTGGGTACATATTCAGTTTTTTTTATAATTTTAAAAATGTTTGGAGTCAATTGAGTTGTAGCCAACCTTAAGACACCTTCCATGCTATGTCGGCAATACAAGATCGTATCTTACTTTTATTCAGATTCATAACACTAAAGCTTTGCTCACAAATATAGGTCGAACCAAACAAGAAAGCGTAATGCGCCGCCATATCATATAAATTTGGGTATTCCAATTCCAAATGTGTACTAGATTCTTCCGGATTTATTGAAAAGGGGTTCGAAAATAACATAAAGTCGAACTTTCAGGTTTTAAGATCCTCGAATCTTCTCTCAAAAATTTCTACTTATTTTGCAAGCTTTGTAGCATACAGTCTGCAATATATGTAATTTTTTATAAAACTTTCACAACTTGGGAAATGAAAACATTGTCCATTTAAAAATTGTGTTTGGAATAGTTTCAATTTAGTTTTGATAGCTTCCACGTGATTGAACATATCTTATATTTTGATTGATATTTTCCTTGAAGCTTCAAATTTAATGAGTTTAAGTGACGTATGATATCCGCCAGAAAAGCTAATTCAGTTCGCCTTATCTCATTATTAAGTTCAGGAACATTGCTTTGCTTTTCAGTCATAAACAGTTCTATCTCTGGTAGTAAGTAAAGAACCCGTTTGCGGCAGTTTCCCTTACTAATCCATCGTATTTCGCTATAATATATAAGGTCACGATATTCATTTTCAAATTCTTCAAAATCAAATAGGGTGAAATAAAATTAATGAAATTTTCAGAGATGGTACTCCTGAATGTTCTGAAAATTTTGAGCCCATAAACGCTGAAATCAACTCAAATTTTATTCTCTCGCTTTCATTCTCAATGTTTCAATTTACATTGCAAATCATAAATCTTAACTTTAAATGCTTGAAAATCAAAAAATGGTGAAAAAACATGGATAAAAATTTTGAGCATAAAAAAGCTGAAATCGGTAATGTTTATGTCAATGTCAATGTTTTTATCTTTTAGCATATAGAAATTTTAGGCATTCATTTATTCAGATTTGCAGTTTTTTTGTCATCTACTAATACACGACTACCTAAAAATAATATAAAAGCTAATTTAAATTGTGTTGGTTTGTTTACATTCATCAAAGAATAATGTTGTTTTACTGACGAACTTTTTTGAACACAATTAAAAACTTTTTTTTTTAAACAACAATATTGGTCAAACGTATTGGTTGGACGTGTTTTTTAAGAGTCTGCGATTCTAACGTAATTTCTATGGTAAAAGTATCTCGTTTCCGTAATATTTTATAATACGCTGCAGCTAAAGGTTCCTGTTATCTCCTCCCGTGTACTCTTCTTGTATTGTTGCTGTTTTTTCAATTAATTCAAACAATTAAATTTCTGCTTTGTGGTGCCTAATTATGTCGCAATTAAAAAAAGAGATTAACACATGAAGTGTGAGCAATGTTTGCAAACAACAAGTTGGAACTACAACTCAACTTTGCACGTCTAACAAAAAAGCCGATGAGTCATCACCTTTGACTGGACTACTGTACACTGATGCTACACTTGAGGCAAAGTTGGATTGTTTTAAAATGACCTTCATTGCTGAGCTCCGTGAGGCCATTGCAACCTGTGAGAGCAGACTAATGGAAAGGTTTGGTGAAGGACACTGAGAGCATAAACAAGCATAAACAAGCAACTGAGCAACATAAAAACCAATTTAAGTGATGTTGTGCAGAGAGCAGTTTCAGTTGAATCTGTTTGTGGCGAAATTGGTGTCATTAAAGATCAGATGAATGCTTTGAGAGCGCAAGTTGAGCCACGTAGCTGTGATGCTTCTCCGTCTAGTATTTCCGTTCCTCCAAATTCAAGACTTAAGGGGAAAAGTTACGAAATCCGAAAATGCTGCTGTGTCAACGGACTTCATAATAAACGAGATACCATTTCAAAATAATGAGAGACTGCCAGACCTCTTTAATAAGATTTGCTCTTCTATAAAATTATAAACTCCTAACCTAAGAGACATCTTTAGGGCAAGAGAAATAAACAGTAAGCCTGGTGTCATTGTGAAAGCATCGGCGTTTGATCGAAACAACTTATTCAAAGCTGTTGCGATTTTTACAAAAAACAACAAACGGCAACTCATGCTGAGTGAGTCAACTGTGGTGGCAGAGAGCCATTCTACCTACATGAGAGCCTTAGTAAAGCTAATCATGCAGTTTTAAAATACGCAAGAATTAAAAAGCGTGAGAAGCGTTTGTCAGCTGTTTTCTCCAAGCTTGGGTTTGTTTATGTAAGAGCGAATGGTGAGACCAAAGCTAAACTGGTATGTGATACTGAGAGCGTTGATCGTGTGGCGGGAGTGAATAATTAAGGTGATTTAAAAAAATGTATTATTTTACTTTTGCTATTATGGTATGATAGTTTTTGGTGCTAAATTATTTACTTTATATTATCTTCTATTATATTATACTTTCTCTATATTTTCCTTTCCACTTTTAATTGTACGACATACTTAAATCTATCTATTTTAACTCACTTCCTTACTCAATTCTTATTTCAAAATTTTTAACATTTGTAGCTGTTTTGAAAATAATCGATTTTGTCGCTTCCAGTAAGCCTATTTATGATTGAGTCGTATTGAATACTGAACACAAATGGAATTTGGTGAGTTGCGAGCCGCACGTTTTGCACCCCTGCTATAAATGCGAAAACTCGAAAGACATGTAAGGTTCGAAAGTTTTTGCTTACGGGACAACCCTTACCAATGGAAACGAATCAGGAATGGCAATTTCATAGTTTGATCAGTGTTGCAAAACAGGAAATGAAACATAAATTCTGAGCGCTTTTAATATATTTAAAAATCGATATATTAAATTGTTTCTAAAAAAATTTCAAATTGGCAGCAAATTATTTCGACAAACAGCAACAGTGATTCACTTTCCGATTTTTCAAAACCTCTTTTTCATCCATTCGAATTATTTTCTACGCTCGAAATTATTCTCAGATTACGCAGTTTACACAGTTTTCGAGGCATGTTCTCGTTGAGAGGAAACCTTCAATAATTTTTCATTTTCAAGTTGAAGTGTCACGATATTAACAAACAACAGTTTAGAAAGGTAAAAAAAATGTACACTATAATTATTACGCCCTTACTATAGTATATAGCAGAATTATATTAATTTGTCTGTTTTTGCGTACGATGCACCGTTTACGGGATATTTGATAAAAGGTCCGAAACCCCAAATCAAATTATTCCATAATAACTTCCCAAAGTAAGATTTCGACTATAGAGTTTCGCTAGCAAAATGTCTATTTTTCATGGACAAGTAGCTACAAAAGGATTAAAATTCATAATAATTTGATGCTGATTGCTTAAGAAAGAGGACAGTAAAATTAAAAGTTTTGAACTTCTGATTACTTACTGTGTACTATGTTTGGGATTCTGGCTTGAGATTCATTACTCTCATTGCTGTGGAAGCTTGATGAATCGGCAATTTCGGCACCAGGCACTTCTGTTATATCCGGTAAAGGATTTTGGCTTTTCCTTACCCAATCCGAACAGTCCCAGTGATATTGACCATGATGGTTAGGTGAAAATTCTAATGAATGTTGTAAATGACAAACATTTGGCATGGCCACTTGAATAAGTTT
Source organism: Meiosimyza decipiens (assembly GCA_963680825.1). NCBI lineage: Eukaryota > Metazoa > Arthropoda > Insecta > Diptera > Lauxaniidae > Meiosimyza > Meiosimyza decipiens. The sequence goes on along the minus strand of OY804258.1, from coordinate 70,985,248 downwards.
TCCAGTGTTTGAACTATTTGGCTTTAGTGATGCCAAGCGATTTGTGCGACAACCATAGTCTATCTTCCGCTCTGTATAAAAGGTGTTAATTTACATTAGTTTATGTTTATCTTTAATCTTATAATTACTTGAAAGTGCAAAAATTTTCCTTTGAGGAATATTCGCAGCTGTTTCACACAAAATGGCTTAGCTTATATCTTTTTAAGAAATCATCTAGTGGGGCCCTCCCCATTACATATTATTTTAGAGAGTTTCAATTCGTTATTTCGGAGGTATTGCACATGCTTTTCATTCACATAAATCAAAATTTGATAATAAGCAAATGATATATTTGACACAAGGGAAATATATATTTGATGTTAGTTAAATCAGTTCCGAAGATTAGAATAATATTATTGGATTTAAAACAAACATATTTGGTAAAAACTACCAAACTTTTTTCGAACCATTCTCTTGGTTTAATCATATACTCGTATTTGGTAATAATTTGGGCGACCGAAAGTAAGCATTTACTTAAAAACTGCTTATTTTGCTTATTCGATATAATTTTTCTGGCGCTTAAACATATTTTTGCATATTTTTAATAAAAAAGTCTGGCAACCTCATTTTCTTGTCCCATGTAAACTAGTGATATGCGTCATTCGTCCATTTTCAGTTTCAAGCGATTTGCAAAAAAACAAGTACAAGCTTGGCTTGGCTTATAGATAAACAAGCAAGCAAGCCGACAATCATTCAATGTGAACATTCGCATTTCTTTCTCAAGTTCTTTTGGAACTTGCATTTTGTGTCGATTGAGTTATTCCTTTGCAACACTAGTGGCCCAACAATGTCGCTCGGCTCTAAACGAGATGGCTCAACATTTTAACATTCACCTTATTTGGGTGCCTGGGCATAGGAACATTGACGGTAATTGCAAAGATGATGAAGTTGCTAGGCAGGGGACTACCGCACAAATTGCTCAGGACAAGGAAGGTGTTGGCATGCCACTTGCTACCTGCAAGTTACTGCTTACAGAAGAAATGGTAAAAAATGCAAACAAAAGATGGACTCAAGGGTCAACTTGCAACATAACTAGGCAAATCTGGCCGGAATGGGATGCTAAGCGTTCGTCAGAACTAATTTCTCGCACTAGACATAGTGTCTCGTCAGTTGTTGCAGTCATAACTGGACACTGCCTCGTCGGCAGACATGCGGAGAAATTAGGTGTTAGGTCCTTTGACTTCTGTAGAAGTTGTGGAAGAAGTGGAAAATACTAAACATCTTCTCTGCTCCTGCCCCGCACTTGCTAGAAAACGCTACAAGACACTTGGTTCGTTTTTATTTGATGACCTGGATGACCTTAGACATGTTAGTATAGGTCAGCTTTTTAGTTTCATTATGAGAGGGTGTAGTGAGATATCCTGTGGTATCACAATGGATCACATTTGGTCTAAGTGAGTTGGTTCTTCGTGACTGACAGCCACTCCTACCTAACCTATTCCTTTGCAAGCTCGCTGAAATTTTCAAGTCAGCTTGAGTTGCAAAATACAATACCAAAAACGTTTGACTCCAATCGATGAGGAATCGTTGACAATGCATTATGAATGTAGCAAGGAGCACTCAGGACTCAGGGTGGCACCATATAAGGAATAGTTTTTGTTTTGCTCCAACTGATGGGACTGGTTGAAAAAGGTTTTTGACATTTTTGTAAAAAAATGTTTCTGCTTAACTTTTCCTACGTTCCGTAGCACATCACGATTAAAATTCCGTAAAATTCAAAATCGTAGCTTCAAGAAATGAGCATTTCAGTTTTCCATTTCAGTGGATCCATTTTAGTCGAACTTTTGCTCGGTTTGAGCACAGTGTGAGAAAGGTTGAAAATGAATTTTGAAATTAGTTTCCTTTTGGCTCATATTCGGAACAATTTTTTGTGGAATTTTGGAGAAAGATTAGAAATGGATTTATAACATGATTTTGGGGTGCCCCGAACTCATAACGAAAATGTTTTGAGCCCATTCAAACGATCAGGTATTTTATGGTAGTGCCTTAACAGAAGGTCGCAGGAAATGTTATAGAAATAAGTGAAGACTCTCGAAACAGAAATAAAAGAATACTTATTTACAGATAAAATTTTATTTGCATATTTTTCATGCATATTTTAGAATTTTGTTGGACTTTTTTATGCGTTTGGGTTCAGTGTGGTGAAATCGTGTTAGTGAGGCGACCTAGATTTTTCGAGTGTAGATTCTTCATAAAGCAAAACCTTAAGCAAAAAAAAAATTTCAGTGAAAACCAGATCGTGATAATATTTACCATTCATTATTGTTAGTTTTTTATTTATAGTACACTTTCATAAAAAAATGTTATTGGTTTAAGAACTGAAATCGGGTATTGTGATTTAGTGAAAGTTGGGCAGTATATATTACGCACTAAGTTTTGGTATTGCAAAACAATCGTTTTGAATTAGGGATTATGCCCAAAAAAATGAGAGACACGAAAGTGGGTTCCAGAAGAAATGTGAAAGGTATTCTGGCGGTCAGAGGAGGAACTTTGGGAATTCTTCTAACGTCCAACACCTTTGGAGTATCTAACATTTGTCACACGGCAACGAGCTACTTGGACCCTTTTGGGTCGTTAACCAGTTTTTACTAAGCACTGGCATTGGAGCTGGCAAAATATTTCAAGGATATGGAATCACGCTTTTGGGTACCAACTCGAAATGATGTCCACTCCTTAGCATTTCAACTAGCACCAAAAAATTTTGGGAGATTTCACCGCAATTTTCCAGCTCCAGAGGTAAAATAAGTGTTGCAACAGTTTTAAGAAAATCACCGTAAAAAACATTATTGGAAGAGAGCATTGAAAAATATACGGAAAAGGAAGGAAAAAAAAAAACAGGCAAAAAAAAATTTCTGCAGCAAACCTATTAGAGAACTAAAATTTAAAGGTTCAAATATAAAAAATTAAAATTCCTCAAGTGATTCCGATAGAAGCATACATTTATCGAGCTCTGATGAAGATCCGTCGACTAAAATTTCACCCAGCAAGGATACTCCTTGAGATTTTTTTAACAAATTGTTTCAGATGTATAAGGAGAAAATACATGATTAGAATATAATGCTTGCAATGTGATTTAGTTTGGGCTCACAACCAATGTCTTCCAAAGAAACGAAGTCCTGTCAATCACTGTAAAAGTTTACAAACTTATACAAAACTATCTGTAATTCACACTGAATTTTTAGTTTTTGCTTTATTTTTTGTATTAATTTGAATTTAAATGCCTAATGACATGAAGTCTATTTCTTGAATAATGTGTTTTTTCATATGTAATTTGAATTACTTAAATAGCCAAGCTTCTCTTTAATTAATAAATCAATCCATAAAATAATAACAATTCTGCTCTTTTATTGCTTGCAATTCGTTGGGTAATGTGATATGGTATATCACATTAAACGAATATTATATATTACATTGTAAGCCAATTCTATCAAGAACTGAATGGGTTACGCCAAACGAGTCGATAGCTGTTATATAATAACCTATGAATGAAAGAATCATATCACAAAGCAATATCTGTGTTATAACAAAAAACTTACTAGCTATTACTAAAACAAAAATACCTATATCACAATACCCGAAGTTACTCTATTATTCAAACAATCAATTTTTTCTTGTCGCCCAAATACGTACATATGTGTGCATATGCACTGCCGGATTTACAAATCAAGGAGCCCATGGGCACAAGAGTGGTGGGGGCCTATCCGGACTGAAAAAACGAAACCGAAGTAATTGATTGCATGACCTGGGTCGATTGGGTTACTTGGGTTTGCATATTTAATTATTTAAAAAATTGTACCTGCTGGGTCGATTCGGTTACTTATAATTGATTCGGTTACTTCCAGCATGCTGTAGGGCTCGGACAATACAAACATAAGAATACAGACCACCATTAAGCTACAATTAGTTTTCAATCTAAGCTGTAGTTGACCTTCCGACAAGCTAATGTTATAAACTTTGCAATTGTTAGTAAGAGTAGAGTTATGCGACTAAAAGGAGCTGTAGTAGTTCATTCAGCATTCAGTAGTTCCACTAACCGGTTGCTGAAATAATTGATAAGAGTTACGAGTACTTCTCCGATTAGTGTTAAAGTATATATAGTGAAGAAGCTCTGGTGCAACAAGAGACCCAGTTGCAAACTGATGCAGGTTAAGTATATCAGCAATACTTCTACGCGAGCTCAAAGACTTCATATGTAGTAACTTAAAACGATCCTTATAAGGAGAAAGGCTTAAGGAGTCAATCTAATTTAAGGCATTGAAAGCAAAACGAATAAAATCTTTATGAATTCTCTCAATTCTATTTATATGAATATTACAAAATGGCTGGCGTATTTTAAGTAAAGACGTTACTAAAGAGTAATTCAATTCTTTTGCCTTCCTATTAATAAAGCCAAGCAGAGATGAAGATTTTTTACAAATTTGATTAATATGCACGTCAAACGGCAATTTAACATCAAAATGTATGTCTAGGCCTTGGAATATATCGACACGATAAATTTAGTTACCTTTTAATTTATAAGCAAACTTCACAATTTTTTGTTCCAAGTAAAATTCTTAGTATTGCATTTATCAAGATTAAGATGTTGTGATGATTTAGTACATTGCACATTCCGCCCTTTTGCGATAACCTGGCACATCGCATATTCCACCCCTGTGCATTTATCAAATGCAAGTTAACTAAATGCATACAGCGCCTGAATTTAAATCATAATTATTTAACAAACATAAATCCGACCATGTGCTACAATTCTTTCAAACACACACTGACCTATAGCAACAATAAAGTAAAATAGCTTTCGTTCACAAAACACTATCACATTTCATTTCAAGGTTACTACTTAAATAAAGTCACTGCTGATATACTGCAGCCCGGCAGCCAAGTATGTGACGTTTTGTTTACGCTTACTCAAATTCCCGTTGGATAAGAAATAGAACTGCATTTTCAAATGCAAGCCATGGACGGACAAGAATTTGCTTACATGGCAATTTCTTGAGCAAATCGAATTCAGACCATTGGATTTTTCGTGGGATACAATAAAATCCCACAGGTCACAAATACAAGCACAATTTTGTGCCACTGTAATTATTGGAGCCCCTAAAATGTTTAGTTAGTATTAGTAAATAAAATTAGTATAAATAAGTTTGAATGCAAAATAAAGAGGCAGATACTGAAAGTTTAAAAACTTTAATAGTTTTATTAGCTAAAATTCAATTGGCTGTAATTTTGCTAAAAGAAAAATCCCTGGCATAAAGTTGAATCTGCCGGGATATAGAGAACCGTAGCGTTTTTAAGCGCTGGTTCAAATCGTCTCCTAGGTAGGGACTAGATATCTCCAATAGTATATCCTCAAACACCTCAATGTAAGCTCTTCTTAGAACAACAAACTTCAAAGGATTCCAGGTCAGACTGAAGTCGAAAAGTATCACCAACCCCCTTCACGTTCCTGTGTATTTTCATGTCATCCGTAAATTTGTCGACACCTCACGCATGATTCGTAACATGTGTCAGTGCCAACAATGTTGAGTAAGGTTTTACATTTACCATAAATATGCTAACAAACGAACAGCGCTCGCAAATCACTGAATTTTATAATCAAAATTCGTGCTCTGTGTTTCGCAAATCGAAATCGAAAAATGTTCTTCAATGACGAAGCGCATTTTTGGCTTAATGAGTACTTCAATAAACAGAATTGCCGATTTTTGTCTGAAGAGCAGCTAGAGGTAGTGCAAAATCAGCCAATACACCTTGAAGAATGCTCTATTTGATGCGGTTTCATTGGACCGTACTTTTTCAAAAATAATGAAAATCACAACGGTACAGTCAATGGAGCAAGGTACCGTGCGATGATTACCGACTGTATTTTGCCCAAAATAGAAGAATTGGTTTTGGTTGACATATGGTTTCAACAAAGCGGTGCCACATGCCACAACAGCACGCAATATTATGGACCTATTGAGAGGCGAGTTTCGTGAGCAATTAATCTCACGTTTTGGAGTAGTCCATTGGCCGGGAAGGTCATGCGATTTGATTCCACTAGACTATTTTTTGTCGGGCGACGTGAAGTCTCTCGTGTACAGGGACAAGTCAGCCAGCCACAAATGCAGCCCTGGAAAACATTACAGCTGCCATTAGTAAGACACCGGCCGAAATGCTGGAAAAAGTATGCCAAAATTGGAGCTAATGGATGAACCACCTCAGGCGTAGCCGCGGGCAACATTTACATTTTAACCTTTAAAAAGTAAATGAAAGGAGTTGATGTATCGCTCCAAATAAATATTTTATTCAATATTGCAAATTTTCTGTTCGTTTTTCAATTCAAAAATGCTTGGGGTCATGTAGAACATTCACCCTTATTTTATTTAAATATTCAGAATAAACTAAAGCTGACAAATTTTTAAATACATGGAAAATCGCTGGTAAGCAACTAAGTCAATTCGGTTCTGGCTACAAACGTATTTTTTCCATGCCATATTACGGTCCTCGCTTTTTTTTAATCCTTTGTATACCTAGGGTACGAGGAATTATGGCACCGACAATGCTATGACCGAAAAAAGTTTACCATAGAAAAATTCAATGCAATCATCAAATTATTATTAAAATAAATAAATAAGCCTTTAATTTGTTCCTTAAATTATCATTTAACCTTAAAAAGTCAGCTTTCTTAAAATTAAATCATAAAGATCAATGAATGAACATGCATTAGTCAAATTTTCATTGTCAGATTGGTACGCAATACGAAATACTTGTAAATTTGAAAGTATTTCGTCAGCAAAATTTTGTTGTTGTCGAGATTTTGAACAAGATGCATAGTAATATGTACCATCGTCCGAAGGAGTCCATTTTAGGTCAGGCAGATTAAAATTACCTTACAACAAAATGTCGTCATCAGAGTCCAGTTCGCTACTATAATAATGTATTCTACGCATTCCCATATTACCCAGATTCTTTTCTATTTTAAAGTAATAGCTTGTTTAGGTAAAGTAGAGATTGAAGAAGTGGAAGCAAAAACCATAGCAGCCTCGGTAATAGTTTTATTTTGCAAGCCAACATCCGGTTATATAGCCTCATTAAGGCTGTTTTTAATTTGGGAAGCGAAGTCTAGATAATTGTTAGGAATATCTATGAAATTAGTTCTCAGATTATTATGATTTTCCCCAAATCGCTTAACTTTTTCGAAAAAGACCAACGGGAAAAGGGCTCTGCAAGATGGACAGAACCATTGCAGTGCCGAACGTATAGAGCATAATAAATCTGAAGTGGATTTTTTTAAGTTCGCACAAGTGGCATTAAACACCCGTTCATGGGGACCTGAACAGAAAAACATAGAATTCAATATATTTTGGATTTTGCACCGATCTCTTAGAGAGAAAGCTAACAAATTTTCAAAGGAAAAATAATCCATCTTGAAATAGTAAAAAAAGAAACCGTAAGTGAACAACAACACAACCGAGTTTAAAGTCAAGCTATGTACACGTATAAAGCATAAAAGAGAATCAAAAACAGAAAAAAATAAATATAAATATAAATATATATAAATGTTAACAAAAACAATATGAAATTATAAACATATATAACAACAAGTAATCAATTTTATAAGTAACGACACTTTATACACACAATTACGAAATTGTTATTAATTTATATGTTAATATCCACTGATTAGAAACAAAACTTAAAAATTCTTAATACTACACACAAAACACAACCGACATTGACAAAGGGAAGAAGTCAACTAAATTTAACCTTGTGCCTATTCCACAATATTAAAAACTGATGATGAACCGAATCTCCAGCCTAATCTGACCACAGTTCCAGTTATTCTTTATCATCAGAAAAATAAAGACATTCTTATGTTTATTAGTTGAAAATTAATAATTTTTTCGGACAATACCGCGAAGTCTCAATTTAAAATTTTGGTAAAAAAGTTAATTTTATAAAAAACAAAAACCGCCTTCAATGACTTCGCTTTATATTAGAAAAAACCGTAGCTATTTAAAATAAAATAAAAACGAAGTTTTTCTTATTAGACTCTAATAAAATCGATTGGCTGATGATGACTTAAAAGTCGAAATGCATCCCATTTTAAGAAAAATTTGGTTTTTATTTTATTTTAAATAGCTACGGTTTTTTCTAATATAAAGCGAAGTCATTTAAGGCTGTTTTTGTTTTTTATTAAATTAACTTTTTTACCAAAATTTTAAAGACATTCTTCTTAATGCTTTTGAGTTACAATTATTTTTGGTGTTATAGAAACATATTCTAAAGAAGCAATGGGCATGCGAATCTAGCAAAAGGGCGCAGCAACAGCATCAAGCAACGATATTTTACAGATTTTTGCTTTTATTTCCAAATTCGCCAACAGCACAAAAAAAAAACACCAAGTTGTTGTTTTTGTTTTCATTTCAACTTAACGCTGTGCGCCGATAGCGTTGAAATTCTGCGAATTGTTGTTTGCTTGCTTGTGTGTCGAATAACGGTTCGGGCAATGAGGGCGAAAAGGGCCTTCGCATTTATTGACGTATTTATGCAAAAATGAAAAAATTCTTTATTTTGTTGCGTTTCACTAAAAAAATAAGGCTGCCTCAAACGTCCACATACTTATTGCGTAAGTTAATGTGAAATAATTTACTACACTGAACCAAAATTGTTCTTGTCAGATAAGAAAAGCTATAAGTAGCTAGGAAAATTTCATAAAAAAATAGCCAAAGAAAAATTTCTTATAATCTAAGAAAAAGTACTCATAAAGTTACATATCGATAATATTTTAAGAAAATTTCACTATATTTCAAGAAATGTTCTTAAGGTATATGAAACATTACATATAGATATTTTAAGAAACGTTTCTTCGGACATAAGAATCTTTTTAAGTACATAAGAAACGTTCCATAGAATTGTTTTATGCGCTGTTTCTTAGCCTATAAGAAATTTTTCTTATATAACTTTTCTCTTTATCCAATTAAAAAGAAAACGCACATTAAGTTTGCAGAAACAAATGTTTATTATTGCATTTTATTTCAAATGTGATAGCTTACCATATTAACATATTCATTAGCTCTTTTTCATAAAACTTTTGAATAGTCAATGTTTAGTACCATTTGCAGATGATGGGCTTCAACAATTCAAATTTGACAGCGCTGTTGTCGAGGCAAATGAATCTTGGCGTGGACGAACTACAAATTCAAATGGGCAATATATCGACTTCCTCCATTCCTCATAGTGATGCTCAAATACAGTCGGTCGCCTATTTTCCAGCATTGATGTTTCAATGTTTTTAAAGCGTTTACAGTAATAATAATATGAATGAGCACCTCAAGACTTAAAATGTTTTGCATCGAGGGGTTTACCTGTGGACAATGTATACGTATGATCCAAACGCCAACCTTCCAGATTTACAGTACCACTGTTCTCGTCAAAAAGAATTCTTTCTTCAGACATTTTTCTTCTATTTCTTTTTTATTATATTGTTAAGTATTTCACTATCACGAAAATACTCTCTCTCTCTCTCTCTCTCTTAGAATATGCCAGACATTCCGAAAGGCATATGTGGTTGCGGGAAATTACTACCATAAACACTAGGTTTTACTTGTAGTCCTTATCGTTGAGCTACAGGACGATAGCCTGTATTAAGGCTGTCATAAGTCTTAGTAGATTAATACTGAATAGTATTTGGTAATTTATGTTTTAATTTGTAAGATTATATGTTCGATTTTCTTTTCACTTTTTCATTTTATTATTTTAATTTATATATTTTAAAATATTAATTGATATTTTTTTTAACTTTGCTTTTCTTTTATAAGAGTTTTTGTTTTAAAATTTTCTTTTTTCTTAAACCGTTATAAGAAACGTTTTATATAAAATAATATATAAATCGTATGATCTGATGACTCAGATTTAGTACAGTTCACAAATTTTAAAATTTTACAGTTCTCATTTTTTGTGTATGCGTGTATATACATACGTAGACTTCTCGGGTGTTCTACCCGTTATTTCACTTATGCAAAGTAAGTTATCAATACGTCTCACAGGTTTGAAAAAAAAAACACGTGGGACGGGTCAGACGCTAAGACCCACGCGAGCGAAAACACACGAAAACACGTCTGTACTCGTTCACGGACAAAACGAAAGACCCACGAAAATACTCCTTAAGACGAACCATGAACCAACAACGTCTTCAAATTTGATTATACAGAAAGAGAATGACAACGGCTGTGTTCGCTAAGAAAGTTTTCTTATGATTCAAATATCTTTTCTTATATGAAAAGAACATTTTGTTTGTCGGAAGGGCAGAGAAATATATATTTCTTAGGCTATAAGAAAAATTTCATAGATTATACTATAAGCAAATGTTTTTAAATGTATGCTGAAATATAAACATTTCTTGAATTTCAAGAAAGAAAACATAGATCATAAGCAACTTTTTCTTATGTTTACTGAATAACTTTATGAATCGAATACTTAAACTTATAAAAATCTTATGATACTCGTAAATCTAATTTTATGGAACGTTTCTTCATTCATATGAACTTTTATTTATTGTGTAAGTAAAAATACATAAATAATTTGAAGAAACTTTTTCTTAAAAATTTATGTACATTTTTGGTTCAGTGTAGTGGTACATTATTTTTAATGTACCTTTATTTGCCTAAAAGAATACCGAAACCCGCATATCACAATATCTTGTTTCGAAACCAAGATAGCTGCAATTTTCTAACAATAAATTAATAGACCTGACATTCTTCGATTCGGTGTTGACATACCTACATACGTATCAAGCTGACTCAAAATTCTTTTTTGTTTCAAACAGCTATTATCAATCGAGGAATTCGAATCCATGATCAGTTTTGTTTCTTCTTTTTTTTTTCTTATAAAAAAAATTTAAAATTGACCGGACAAAAATGGAAAAATACAGATTTTCTACTTTCAAGTTGCAAAATCTCCCCATAATATTTTACCACCGATCCCGTAACACATAATTTTAAATGTATTTTTATTTGTTTAAAGGAATACTGTTAACCGCATATCAGAAAGTGATCTTACTTCAAAACCAAGATATCTGTATTTAATATGCGACAAATTCGTCTCCTTTGGACGATGTTTGATGAATCAAATTCGATTTGTTGCGGTCATCTACTCTACATTTTGTCTTGCCATGTTGTCGATTTTGTGTGCTATTTGCCTTATATGCTATTCTGTACCTCTTTTTATTATAAATATCTGACCTCTTGTATTTTTCAGAAAAGTCCGGTAAGTATGTCAGCGATTTGCAAACTTTTGCTTCAACTACATATGGGTAGTTCTACAGAAAGGACCAGCGTGAACGCAAAATTTAAAGTTGTTCAAAAAACGTTATTATCTGATATTATCTAGGATAATGTTTAAAATTTTATTCATTTACAGAATTTACACCTGAATTCATTTACCACGGTGAGCAAACCAACTGCAAAATTGCATACATGCAGTCCTTATTTTTTGTAATTTTGAATAGCATTTGGTCTTAAATATTGAATTCTTTAAAAGAAATGGAACACGATGGCAGTCATTCCGCAAATTCTCTCATACACCAACAATTAAGTAAAAAAATGCAATGACATCAAACCAATCCTTAATAATTGTAAATTTTTGATTTCATTTAGTTCATGTTCTAGTATCACGTGCGTGTTCGAAAAACACCATTTGTTTTCATTTCATAATTGAAAACAGCAGCAAGTGAGCTAAAATTTTTGATTAAACTAAGTTTCGGGCAAATAATTATATCAAGAAACAACGAGTGCAAAAAAATTAAAAATTTTTTCTGCTGTTTAAAGCTGGTCACGTGCGCAATCGTAAAAGTAATAAATACTTTTGTAATCTATATATAGGCAGTTGCAAAACGGTTAGACCCCTTTTTAACTGCAATCACAACATAATCGCTTAGTTTTTCTTTTGTTGGTAAAGGTGTGAAGGGGGCAGTGGTCGAGATAATTTTATTTCTAATAGTAGGTGTCACGCTCCTAACCGGAAAATACGTTTCCATGACAAAACTAATAAACCAATTTTAATGAATTTTTGTTTGAATATAGATCGAACCATAAAAAAGGTTATTAAGGACTCTAAGTTCTTAAAGTAGGCGTCGCACCGCCTCAAATGCGAAAAATGGCTGCCACGGCAGAGTCACTATACTGATTTTGATTGAAATTTGGTATGGAGAAAAACTGATTCCTGAAAAAAAAATTTGTTTTTAGTGAGGCGGTGTTGAGACCTTTACAGGGCGCTTTAACAACTAAAACAAAAGTTTCATATTCTCTTAAGAAAAATTTTTAATAACCTGTACTACTGTTTGTAATTTTTTTTAAATTGGTCTCATCAAAAAATAGATAGGATTTTTCAATCAAACGAAATCTAAGTGATATTATTCCATAACATTTTAAAATTAGTCGCATTAAAAAATGTTGCCACGTTTCCCTGTGTTCTGCTTTTCTATAGATGGCTATGTGTGCACATGCCAAACACACCTACAAAGACTCAACTACAAAACATGCACTGCGATCACATTTATAGACATCTGATAAAAACATTAAGCTCAAAAACAATATATTAGACAGCTGATCAAGAATGAATTGCTAGAAAGAATTATGATTTTTATGTTTTTTTTCAGTTTTGTAACTATTATTTGTTATTTGTTAGCAAATTATGTTTATTAATAATTAATATGTAATTTTTACAGAGTCCCTGAGAATGACATGTATCGAAATATTGGAAAAATAACATAATTTAAAAAATCAAAACTCAATAATTTTTTTTACATAAGTTCAGCTTAATCTTTTTTTAAATCTACGAAAAAGTAAGGGCTTACTCCATGGAACTTCCATTTTTTTGTGAAAATACACCCACTGTCTTTGATTCATTTTTATAAGAAGCAGTTAGGTACTGTTATGGAATTTTTTTGAATTGATCAGGAATAGATGGAAAGTTGAGATTGTAGTTTTCGTAAGATATTGAGCATATCAGTTAATTTATCTAACTATGTGCCATGCTAATATTAGCAGTTTTTTAATAATTTTTTTGCTTCTCACATATATTCATCGGGGTTGTTTTCTTAGGATTTCCATTTTGTGGTGATAGAGCTTGGTCAGCTAAGTAAGCATAGAACTTAGTTTTCCGAAATGTGTGAATTTCGGTACTTGGTTTGACGGATCATTGCCGATTTCAGCAAAACTTTTTTTAGTTTGGTTATAAAGATTTTATGAGCAATAAGCAGCAACACTGCCCTGTGAGGATAACCAATAGAGATCTTCACCCTCTTCCATGATAGCAGCAATGTGACTGTTTATCCCAACACATTTCGCAGGACAGAAGTCATCACATGACTAACTACAAAATGCTCAGTTGCATCTTCTTATAGAGAAGATAGGGTGATGCATATTAAGTTAATTTGAATATGCAACGATTTTTTTTACAGATTAAATACAAGTAAGCAACAATTTTTAAATGTGTAGCTTGAAAGCGACTTCGTCAAAATACAATAATTAAGCAAATGAAAAGTAAAGTAAACAGTCAACAGAATCAAAATACGAAGTTGTAAGTGATTATTTTAAGTATGATAAAAACTAATTTTAATGAAATTTATAATAAGACAAAATAATATACATACAAAAATTAATCATTTATCACTGATAATTTGTCATCAAGAGAGATATACCATAACGTTTGGTCTCTGTTTGTGAGTTCGTTGTAAAGAGTGTATCAATAGTAAATATAAACATTTCGTAAAAAAATTACTATTTGAGAAACATTTTCGAATTTTTTATTGAATCATGTCATTTGGTTATGAGGGCAATATAATGTCGGTCAAGCATTCGCGACGGCTTTTGCGGTGCAACTCTAACTGCTTGTATGAGTTCCGATGACTTTTTGGTATGATTGGTCTTTAATTTCATTTATATGCCTTATGTTATAGACCTACTTTTGAGATAGTTTCAAAGAGAAGAAGAGACCAAATTATACGAACTTAGGATCCAGTTTTGCTGACCAAAAACATCATCCACTTTAATATATGTTTCAATAGCTTTTACTCGTTGTGTCACCTTATCTTTTTTATGGCTATATGGCGATCGGATTCGATGTCGGGGATTCTTATAATTCGTATGCCAAGAAAGCTATTTATCTATTCGCTTAATATATAAGTCATCTATCTGGATTTCTAATCAGTCAACAAGTTAAATCTAGGTATTTATATATTCTAATGTTAGCAAAAATATATATCTGCAGTCATGAGATATTAGTGTTGAAATCGACCATATCCTAGGTATATTCCCAAATTACCCTCGCATGTGCAAACTTTTCCTTTTGTGATGAGTGGGCTTTAAAAGCCTCCCATCATTCTTATGTTTGCGTTTTCAATTGAAGCATGTTTCTTGCTCTGCTTTTGAAGTGATAACTCTAACTGATAGGTTAGACTTAGAATAAGTCCAACTTCATCTTGGCGAATTTTCTGGTCGGCCTGAGGATAAGAATTTTTCTTCAGAGCTAAGAGCGACCTAAACCATTATATTTGCGACATTTCCTGCAATATAAAGTAACGATATAGATGGATCTGAAAGTAATCGGATGACTTTTGCAATCGACTAACCTGAGTACAGATGCTAACTGTTGTAGAAGCCTAGGTGGTTATGCCACCACCAAAAGTGCAAATCGAAAATTTAAAATATAAGACTCTCTTTCTATTACATAAAATAGTTTTCAGTGTCAGAAAATAAATGTAAAATGAAAAAAAAAATAAAAGAACAAATCTATAAACATAACGACACTTCCGAGGGACGGAGAACGGGTGTGACATCTTAAGGCTTATTTCCATTTATATCTTTTCAGAAAAGTGTGAGAATGCAACTTCATCTCTTGCGACAAATACTATGGTACCCTACGATATTTATTAAAAATATCAAAATTTGACAACTATGTATAATTAATTCAGAAAGTTGTTTTGAAATGTGTAACGGGCGTGACGTTGGAAAAATCTCTTTCTCCAATATTTTGGGTTTAAGTTTAAACTGCCTAAAATTTTGCAGGAATGAGTGATAAATTGATATCATTTTAGAAATATTTCATATGTTCTTTATGAGAATGATGAGTAACTTTCAATACAAACTTTTAAATAATAGCTACACGGTTAGCAATTTTGGAATAAATTTTAATATTTTTGGGCTAACATATATGACCACACCAGAATTGTATTAAAATTTAATAATGCCTACATATTCAATTTTAATACAAATTTGTATTAAAAACTAGGTTTTATTAAGGTTTAAAAAAATATGTTTTATCATATACGTAATTTCTTTTAATTAAATAAAACAAGTATTAAACTAAGGACTGTCACAGAAAAAACTTACGTTTTGCTTTTTAGTTATACAAAAATACCCAGTAATTGTTTTGGTCTATTTTCGTTTTTTATTAATAACAGCCAGTGTTCAGAATATAAATAACTAAAAACTAAGAAACAATTTTTTTTTATAAAAATTTCTTACTTTTTTTGTAAAGCCCTTCATTAAATTTTGCACAGTTGTTTCATCGACAGTAGCCTTTTCCACTTATGTCTGAAGTCTTTTAAATTTTTTGCAGTCTTACCACTCTTTCGAAGATCTCTTTTCATAAGAGCCCAATATCTTTCAATTGGGCGAAGCTTGGGCAGTTGGGTGGATTTGCAATTTTTGCAACAAAATTGATCATTTTACTTGCTTACCATTCCATCGTAGCTTTAGAGTAATGAGAGGTTGCTAAATCTGGCCAGAACATCACGGTACCCTCATGTGCACAAATAAATGGTGGAAGACGTTTTTCGAGGCACTCGTCTATATAAACTTTGGAATTGATTGTGCCTTGCGTAACAAAAAATCTGCTTCTGGGACCACAGGTGCATATGACCTGCCAAACCATATATTGCTTCGGAAATTTTTAAATTTGTTTTTTTGAATTTACTAGACACATGCCCCTTTTTCGGTGATGCATAATATTCATGCCCAGGTAGCTGCTTAAAATCTGCTTTGACGTAAGTTTCGTCGTCCATAACACAGCAATCAAATTAAGTCAGGTACCTTTTCATCAGAACGGTCTGGTACTTTTTGAAGCATAATACAAAAAATACAAAACGTAAGTTTTTTCTGAGGCAGTCCTTATAATACAGCATGGTTGAAAAATCAAATATAATATGCTTACGATAGCATCAAATTGATTCCAAATGGTATAAAATATGGTTGGAATGTTTAAACTGTATTAAAATTTAATATTGACAAAATTTTATAGTTCATTCAAAAGTATTAAATGTAATCACAATTGTATTGAAAATCCTTGTATTAAAATATATTCCAAGTTTTCTAACCGTGCATAAAGTAACTCTAAAAATGTAACGGGTGTGACATCCAAATGTAACGGCTGTGACATTATAATAATTTTGTAGTAAAATATAAAGCAAAAAAAAGTATTAAAAAAAATTAAAAAACGGACATTCAATATGTGACGAAGCTTTTGAATCTATTGCTATTTTTAAAGCTGCATAGCTACAAGCAATGCGTCGATTAATTTACAAATTTTTTTGTATGCCTCCAATTCTATTTTTCGCAAATTGGTCAGTTAAGCTGGAAGTGTCAATAAAACGATTTTAAAAATTGCATTACACACATTATATGTATAAGGGTGGTTCAAGTCAAGGAAAAACTAAACAAATATAAGAAGAAAACTAGCATTTTTAGCAGCGCATTTCCAATTTTTTTAAATACTCGAAAACAACTTTTTCAAACGGTCAATTATATTTTACTCTATCGAGATTCAGAACGGAATAAACATCGTGTAATCGTGTGTAAGTTGGAAGAAAAGAAAATTCAAATTATAGTGTTTGAAAAATCACAACTCCATAATTTGTTTTAACTTTTTTTTAATGTTTAGAATTCATTTAGCCTTCAAATAATTAGGGTAGAAGGGGAACGCTTCGAGACCGTCACAAAAAACAATTTTTTTCTTGCAAATGCAATTGTGCAGGTTGTTGTAAATACACGTAATATGATGAGAAGAAATTTGTGTGCTACGTTTATAAATTACCAAAAATTCATTATTTTTGTTATTTTTCGAATTTTGTGAAAAATGCATTTTCAAAACAATTTCGAAAAGTGCCACCTTAGGGAGGCTTCGCGAGGATTAGACAAAGGAATATTTATGTACTCTAATGATATATTTGATTTTGAATGTAGAGTAAAGTAGGAATTTGTCGAAGCTTCCCATTTGCATTTGACGAATCCTTCTTCTTCCACTTATTTCCAAATTTCTAAAATTTCACATTTTCCTTTAATTTGTCTTCACAAAAGAATCGAAAATTTTAATTTAATATTAACCGAGTTTCAACAACTAATATCAAAATTTTACATCAACTCGCTTTAAATATAGTTATTAACAGTTAATTGAGCCAAAAATGAAAAGGATTCCTTGCAATTAACCCAACAATTCAATTACTTGCAATTGTTCTACTGACGCAATTAATGGAAACCCGGCCCTTTCCGGTAGGTGGCACGATAAGTTTGATTTGGTTAAAGTCCCTGTACAAGAAAGTCTGGACAGAAGAGCTCGTGGCGCGCATCAACAATAACTTGCAACTTTTGCTTTATGTTTAAACTTGAGTGAGAACTCGTTCTTTCACCCATATTTTCCGTTCAGCTTGTAGTTAATTTTTCTACAAGATTTGCAACTTTACACGTCTTAATTTGTAAAACGTGGCAATCACATATATTTGTAGGTATGTACATATGTAGCGGAAATTAGAAATTTTTGGGACACACTTTCTCCCAGCTTGTTAACTTCCACAAAAATTAAAACTTTTGTAAATTTTAAAAGGGAATATGTTGCCAGGAGGAAGATCCTAAACTTTTAGCTTACGCAGTTTCTTGAAAATATTATCTACAGAACAACATCTGAGAATTGGCAGAAAACATATGAATACCAGTTTTAAAAAATGTTGGCGAATTGTGAGGCACCATCTAAAATAACTTGACGGATAATATCGTCGCAAAATGTTTATTTATTGAATGGGTGGAAATTACGTAAGAATTAATTACCAAAAAAAAAACACAAATGAAAGATATTGAAATTATTTGGATTAGTCCAATTTTTAGTCTTTAATGAATTCGATCGCCTTGAGCGAGCTGAAAAAGGAATTAGTTTGCAATAAGCTAAATGATCCATCGGAGCCAAAAATCTAAGTCACACTTTGCAAGAAGCTTTTAAAATCATAGGAATGAAAATTGTCAAAAATGTAGTGTCACCGGTATTTTTAGCATGTCATTTGCAAGATTGTACATTATATGGTAAACAATTAAGAAGGTAATGCAATTATGCGGAACTTAATTAAACGGGAAAGCTACTGGATATTTTATATGTAACTTTTTCATTGCAATTTGTTTTGCTCAACTATGCGGGTAAATCAATAAAGCGGCGCACAATTAAGCGGAAACAACTGCACACTAAATCACGTCTAGCCACGCGCACGAGCCGAGTTGCACTGAGAAATTTTTATGATATGAGGGTAACGTTAGGAGTAACGTTATTTGAATGCGCGAGTTAGTGTGAGAGAAATGAGAAAATTTGGAAATGTCGAGGCCTCCCTTGTGTCAAAGCCTCCCCTTTCTACCCTACACTGTGTGCAAAAATGAGACCTACACATATGCTGGAGAAATATTGGCTGATATTAACTTAGGGAAATTTGGGGTAGCTTTGGCCGAGTTTGCGTTTCGAGATAACGGTTAATTTACTTGATTTGATTTTTGTAACATTTTTTATTTCAATTCTGAGAGATTTTTTCCATTTGCACCACAACTTCAGGACCACTCCTTAAACCTCCCATGGAGAATTTTGTTCTTTTTATGGGGAACAATTTTGCCCCAGACGAAAAACCACTCAGACCTAATTTACCGCTACCTCTAACAGCAGGTTCGAACTCAGTGTCCCCAAATACTCTCTATTGACATCGGTCGATGTTCGTCCAATATCACAGCACACAGTGTTGTATGATAGCATAATCTCAAATATGAATTTTTCAATTTTCTACGTAGTGCCTCAATTACTCCACTTTTTCCGAGTCTAAGTTACATGAAATCACATGTCCAACCCTTCCACGTCCTGCATTTATATTAATGAAACGAGTATTTTAAATTCTTAAGCTATTCTTTTAGAAATTGTACATAATTTGAACTTAGTTAGAAAATATTTATAAAAATACTCACCATTATTAAGCTTATTTTCACTAAATGTCCTTAGCTGCATTTGATCGGACCAGGTTTGCTTTTGAACCGGATCATTTTCAGTATGTGTAGATGCATTAATGTTAATCTGTTGGTTTGTGTGATTGATCTTCTGATATTCAAATGGAATATTTTCTAATTCATCTCCCGCCGACCCGTAACTTCGAAGTATATCTAGGTTGTTAACAAACATGGCATTTTGAGGAAAAGTATTGTCGTTTGTTGTCGGCGTGTAGCTCAAAGGCCGTTGATAAACTTCTAAGTTACTCAATTTAGAATTCTGCTTGAATTCGTCCTTGGCCAATAGTGAATTTAAATTTGCTTCTTTATATCTTTCCTTGTTCGTACTTTTTCGAATTTGTGAATTTTTCTTTCTGCAAAGTATAATGCAGAGACCTATAATGATCACTATGAATACAACCGTCACTCCAGAAATGATCCCGGTGATATGTTCCAGTGAAAGATTTTTTAGCTTGGTTGATATTGAGTTTGAATATAGAGGATCACCACAGCTTGCACCTGTCAAATAGGATGGACAAATGCAACGAAAGCTGCCAGCTTCATTAATGCAAGTGGCACCATTACCACATGGCTGGTTTTCACATTCATCGACATCGATATCGCAAGTAGGTCCTGTATAACCTCGACACAAGCAGTGCGGAATTCCGTCGCCTTCTTCGCAAGTTCCAGCATTTTTGCATGGATTTGGAATACAAAATTTACCAAACTCACATCGTTTCCCTGATAAGCGTATCGGGCAATTGCAAGTATAGTTTCCAAATGTATCTGACTCACATCGACCACCAAAAAGACACGGAGATGAAGCGCAGGGGTCCAGATCAAATTGACAAAGCTGCCCACTAAATCGCGCATGGCATTGGCATTTAAAATTGCCACTGCCTAAGTCTATACAAGCTCCACCATTAACACATGGCTGAGCACCACATATTCCGAGTTGAACGACCACAGTAGATGGGTTGCAAGTAAACTCCACATTTGTGAAACGTTTCAAAGCCGCAATTGAACTTCCTCCCGATATGTATAGTGGCAACGGCTCTAGCGAAATTTTTATATCCCCCAGGCAACCAATAAATCCCCTTTGTATATCTTCAAATCCCAAAACTGACGGATGTGGTCTTACTTCTGCTCCGATAAAAATATCATTTGACTGTAAGTTTAGAATGCTATTCACACCAGGTGCACTACCTTGAGAAACGTGTTTGTTATCCACGATTAATTTCGCGCTGTTAAGAAGTCGTTCTAAGCTAATGCTATGCCATTCACCATCCGACACATATACGCTAGAAACACTAACAAAGCCTTCACCAGATCCCAGATCAAACTTATATTGAACAGCTCCATTTGAAATTTCCAATAAGTTGTAATCGATCTTGCCGCATGCGTACATAATTGTAGCAGTTTGTTGTAGCGTTCGCACACGGAGAAAGAAAGTCATTTGGTTTTCTATAACGCTTTTAGCAACAGATTTATTAATTTTGTAGTGCGCATAGCTTTTGCCACTAAATGAAACCGAAGAAAATAGAGGTGTGCAACTCGAATTTTGGCAGTTTTGGAACTCTCGCTCACAAAACTGTCCATCATACCCATGCGGACAGTTACATTGGTATCCCTTTGAAGACTCCGATGGCCAGCAATGTTTATGTACGGGGCACGGATTTGAGTAGCAAGCATTGACTGGCTCATCACATATTCTGCCATCATATCCTGGGTTGCATTGGCATTCGTTTACGTGCCTGTAAGTTGGAAATGCATAGCTTATAACATCCGTATAAACAGTTTTAAAGGATGATTTATTCAGAACTATTTTATCTTTACACTTTCCGTGTACACAATTTGTTATGGAGCATGTGTACATAACAACTTCTTCCACAGAAAGACTTGTGGCTTCTTCCAACTCTTCTATAGTATCAACCACCACCGCTCGTATTTCTTGAGTTGTAAAATAGCCCTCCAATATTGGATTAACCTGCTGTTTTTTGATTGTAAACAGAACGTCTAAGTTATTTAATGCTTGATCATGCCGCTTCACTATAGGAGTTTGCATAGATCGCCGATTTCGTATGGCGTGATGTTCTACGTCGTCAGTGTTGTTCCTAGAGACCTGTACTGCAATAATAATGATATCTTTTTGTCTGCAACGCATTGCATTTCGTAATGATCGAACGAAGCCCTTGCGATGACTCAAGATAAAATCCTCTGGAGATATTTTACTAAATCGTATAACCAACGCATGATGTAGCATTTCAGCGGTTATCAGTTCGACATTAATTTTAACAATAGTACTTGATGAAAATTTTCCATCACTTACTGTGACATTAACTTTATAGATGCCTACGTCAAGATTGCTTATGGCAAATAATGTCCCATTTTCATGTGATATATTAAAAAGAGTATCGGGTAAATAATTTTCACCTGGTACCGAAGCTAGATCATAGTATAAAGTATCATACTCATCTTGGTCTGATGCAAAAACGCGTCCTAATAATCCACCAGCAAACTCATCTTCATATGAATTCACTGTAATTTCCAGTGGAGTGATAATTGGAGGATACTGACTCTCCTCGATAACTCTTATATTAACCCATGCATCTGAGAATAATGGCGGTGTACCATTATCAAACACTCTTATTTGAAGATGGTAAAAATCACTTACTTTGTGATTGAATCGTGCTGCTGTCCGGAGAGTACCATCTTGTTCGAGACGAAAGAAACCGCCTTCGTTGCCGCTGCGAAGATCAAACGTATACGGTGCTGCATTTGGGTAGTCATCCATGTCATTAATTTCGAATTTAAGAAGAATGTGCCCCAGATTTTTATTCTCCTGTATAACGGTGCTAAAGTTATTTTTAACGAAAAGTGGAGGATTGTCGTTTGCATCTAAAATTTCTATGTGCACATGAACATAGCTGCACAGTTCTGGATTTCCACAGTCACAGGCTTGAACTTCAAGTAAATAGCTTGATTTTGATTCACGGTCAAGAGCAGAAGAAACAGAAATCTGACCAGAAACCTCATTTATTCTAAATTGGTTCAGCCGATCTCCTTTTTCAAAGTTATATTTTACAACAGCATTTTGTCCTGAATCGTCATCAATGGCGCTTATCTGAATAATTGTTTGATTGATTTCTATGTTTTCTTTTACTTTAACCCGATATGAGTTTTGCGAAAATTTTGGATGGTTATCATTTATATCTAAAATTGAAATGTTAAGAGTCGCTACGTTACTTAATGGCGGTGTACCTCCGTCTACCGCTTGAATGGTCAAAAAGTACGCCTTCGTTTTTTCATAATCAAGATTACCATTTACAAATACAGATCCAGTATTTCTATCGATATTGAATTTTTTTTGCTCATTTCCTCCTATAATGAAGTATGATATTTCTGCATTTATACCTGTATCTTTTGAGGTGGCCAAGACTTGAGCAAATTCGGTGCCAAGAATGGAATTTTCTGCAATACTTGCTTTATATTGTTTCAAAATGAATTCCGGTGGGTTATCGTTTATATCTAAAACGTTTATAATCAAAGCTGTAACTGTGTAATAGCTTGGTACACCAAAATCTTCTGCTTTAACTGAAAGATTAAACATAGATATGCTTTCTCTGTCCAACTCTTTTGCTAAAGTGACTATGCCGTTATCTGTAGATATATTGAAGCTATCTTGTTTGTCAGTGAATGAATACCTCACTTTTCGGTTAATCCCAATGTCTTTATCTGTTGCGTGAACTTTGGTAACTAGTGTACCGACTTGAGCATCTTCGGCAACACCAACTATATACTGAGCCATAGAAAACTCTGGTTCGTTATCGTTTAAGTCATTGACGGTTATATCAATCGCCGACACGCACTCCCAAGACAATTGCTGTCCGTCTTGCACATGAGTAAAAATGTTATAAATGGGTCGACTTTCCCTATCAATTATTTTAGCAGTTTTCAAAATTCCTGTTGACTTTTCTATTAAGAAATCCTCAGAGCCAACTCCCGTCAAGTAATACCTCAACCGAACAGTGCCATTTTCATCAGAGTCAGTGGCAATTACCCGCGTTACTTGTGTACCAACAGGAATGGATTCATTTATAATCACTTTGTACCGCGGTGTCACACAATATGGCGCGTTATCATTGATATCATTGACTGTTACATGCACCGATGCTTTTGCAATAAACTTACCATCAGTAGCAAGAATACTTAAGTTATAAAAAGCTTTCACTTCCCGGTCCAACTCATTTGACACAAAAAGTTCACCATTTTGTCCAATTTGAAATTGTGTTTTACTGTCCCCAGCAATTATAAAATATTGTACGTTATTTTTTTCCTCATCCAGGTCTAGAACTGAAGTATGTAAGAGTATTGTGCCAGGTAAAGCGTTTTCATCCACAGATATTTCGTAAACGGGTCTTTTAAAACTGGGTGCATTATCATTATAGTCTTTTAGCTTAATTCCTACGGGAACTTTAGCAATATGTTTTGGAAGACCATTGTCAGCTGCAATTACATGAAAATAATATTCAGATTGAACTTCTCGGTCCAATGTTGTCAGTGAAGTTATCCAGCCTGAATGAATATCTATGTCAAAAACATTGGATACACCAATGGCATCATCAGCAAAGTAGTATCGAACATCTCCGTTTGATCCAGCATCAATATCCTTGGCAAAAACTTTCAAAATAAATGTCATTTTGTCCACATTTTCAGCAACAGTTATACTGTAAGCGTTTGAATCGAAAATAGGATTATTATCATTTTCATCCTGCACGTGCACATTAATCTCGGTAAATAAATAATGCTCCGGCTTTGTCATTGTTTCCGCAGATACATAAATCGTATGCATATCGGTCTGTTCCCTGTCCAATGTCTGCATTAATAATAGTTCTGCATTGTCGCTTATCGAGAAATAAGATGACTTCATTGGTATTGAAAACTTCATTGTGAAATTTCCGGAATACCGTAATTTCGTTAACACAGTGCCTGGTGAGGCTGATTCTGACACATATAAATTTTGAATCAATTTTTCAAAAACTGGAACTTCTGTGTCTGGACTCACAAGACGTATAGAAACAGGAACATCAGCATAAAATTCGGGAAGACCATTATCGCTTGCGCGCACAAAAAACTGGAGTAATTGAAATGGAATATTTGCTAAAGATTTAATAACTAATATTTCTCCGCTCGAATCATTTATGCTGAAGTAATCATTAAACAACGAGTGATAAGATTCATTGTAAATTGAATATTTAATGACGTTGTTTGGATATTCATCATAATCAACAGCTTGCACCTAAATGTAAAAAAACTTTACGTTAGTTACAGATATAAACAAAAACATAAATAAATAAATCAAATTTCGGCCTTAGGTTTAAGTTTATCAAAAAAAAAATAAATAAGTTTTTTAATAATAGACCAAATCAATTTTCGAATCAGAAGCTTTCTTTAAAAAGATCATATGTGTACATACTTATAAGTTAAAAAATCAATTGCATTCTTAATCGATTCTTGTATTTTCTGAAAAATCGCATGTCTATGAACCTATCATAGAAATTAATATCAAAATTGAATTTTGTCTCAAAAGTAAGTAAAATTTCATGTTGTGCGTGGTGTCTTTAGGAAATCGTAAAGCCTTCCGTTTTTATGCATGTAGTAAACGATAAAACTTTTTTTTTAATTTATGCGTAAAAAGTACACGGAATTCTTAAGTAAAAGGAACGAATATTACTTATTTATCAATATTTACTGTGTCGCCTTCAAGTAGGCACTACCGCTTGCGTTTTAATGTTTTAATTTTTGATTCGGTAACATCAAAGCCACACGGGATCATATCAGGCCAAAACGGTTCTTGGCCGATGACATTCGTTGAATTATTGATAAAAACTATTCCACAATGATGGTTGAGTTATTCTTTTATTAATTTGACTGTTTTGGCGAAAGTTCTCAGGCAAGCACTTTCTGACGCCTAAATAATATTACTTATTTATCGCATTTTCTTTGGAAGGCATTCCGAGTGCACTGATAGCACATCTTTGATTTTTGTGCGACTTTACAGCATTTTTTGGGCTTCGACTTTTTTGAACGCCTTTACAAAGTTTTTTTTTCTGGTATGCATATCGTACTCGTACTCCTATTTCGTCAGGAGATATTATGCATTTAATCAAGTTAAGTCAGTAGCATTCTGCACAAAATATTTCTTAATTTGTGTTTTTGGAGCAAAGCAATAAAAAATATCGTTTGTAACACAAAACTTAGACAAATTCTTTGCGCAACTGTCATATTGCAAAAATCGGGGAGCATCTAACAGTATAAGTAACAAAGGGAGCACCAGTAGATACATTGAAAGACAAATCAGGCTCAAACTCGTCGTCGCAACCAGTACAGTGCTGCCAACATACAGAAAAAAATTGTAACGGTATTTTTAGCGCACTCTTTTGTAAATAATGAACATTGGATACTTTTTAAGCGAAGCAGTATGTTTGATATACTAAAACCGTCAGCGTTTAACCGCTGTCAAAATTACAATATACTTGACCACTTTAAATGGAACAGAATTGCACCGGACGAAGGAAAATCCGCTACCACCGACAGTCAACTTAGACTTAGCAAAGGCTGCCGCTAGCACTAACGCTAATAAAGGCGATGATGAGAATAAAAAAAAAACAAAATACCGTGGGTGAACTCAATCACCAATTGACTGAAAAGTTATTTAATTTAAATCAAAAAACAAGGGGAAGGCGAAGCAGAGAGTTCAAAATTCGCGTCTCATTCATAATGGTTTTGAGAAGACATGGCTAAATTCAAAGGAAATGTATGGAAATAAGCGCAATTTGGTGAATAATCAGATTAAAGTGCTCTTCCACATTCCAGTTGAAATGACAGAGTCAGGGAGTTCCATAAACAAATTCAACGAGATATCAACAACCTTATTGAAGTTCATGAGGTGGACAATAACAATTGAGATGCTATTTTTACATATCTATGTTCCACCAAATTATCCGAAGTGACGCTCTCCTTACGGGAACAACCAGTTCAAAATAAGGTAGAAATATCGTTATGATCAAACTTAAACAAGTTTTAACGTACCGTTTTCAGACTTTAGAAGCAGTATCGGATATACGTGTCCCATTTTTTGAAACAAAACCTGCTTTTAACCCTCAACCTTAGGAAAATAATCAATGTAAGCTATGCAAGACAACAACATTCGTTGAGATTGTGTCTCAAGACAGTTTTATAGCCGCTTCCTTAAATTGCTTGTATGTTGTGTTTAAACGAAATTGCATCGTTTTGGAGTTGGAAGAAGTACCCACTAAAAGTTTTGGCCGATACGTAGTCTCGTTGCATTTTAAAGCAGAGTTTTCTACTAAAGTCTGCTGAGCAGATTCTTGCTATATTACGACACGTTGGCTCATTTGAATTGAAACTAGACTGACATATGAAAAAACTTGAGAACAAACTACAATATGATTAGATCATTAAAGTATATTTTCCACTAGGCCATATGAAGAGAGTTAGTATTTTTGCCTCATGATGCAGTTTTAATGTCCGATAATACAAGTTCGACAGTAAGAGGCGTTTTTGGTGCCTCAAGCTCAACCTCCTATGAGGATAGCTTGAATGATATACAACAGATATATTGGAAAATTATAATTGCCTCCAAACACACCTAATTTCAACGCTTAGTTTATGAAGACTACAATTATGTGCCTTATTTGGCCATCCGTACGCTATCGCAACTCGCAGATGATTCATAGAGCAACTATCCCCTGGATTAAAATATATTATGTGTATGAACGTTGATGATTAGTTTGGTGATGGGGTTCTCACTTCGCAAATAGACGTCAAATACTGAGCACACCCTAAGGGGATTATTAATACCGTACTTGTTTCAGGAAGACTTTTTACAATAAGAAGTAGAGATAGGGATGGGCTTAATTTTTGCGATCCACCCCGGTAAGAACATAAAACAATTATTTAGAAAATTTGCCGAGACTTAAATACGTGTATCTACTCGTAGAATTAGATTACACATACACAACTTAATTATGATTTTATACCTTACAATTCACACAACTTATTAAACTAAACCTTACATTTAAAACGGATGATTTTTAAGCATTTGGCTTTTGAAAATTGAAAAACGTACAGAAAATTTGCAATATTGAATAAAATATTTATTTGGAGCGATACATCAACTCCTTTTATTTACTTTTTAAAGATTATTTCATGTAAATGCTGCCCGTGGTTACGCCTGAGGTGGTTCATTCGTAAGCTCCAACTTTGGCATACTTTTCCAGCATTTCGGCCAGTATTTCACCAATGGCAGCTGTAATGTTGTTTTCCAGGGCTGCAATTGGGGCTAGCTGACTTGTCCCTGTACACGAGAGACTTCACGTCGCCCGACAAAAAATAGTCTAGTGGGGTCAAATCGCATGACCTTGCCGGCCAATGGACTGCTCCAAAACGTGAGATTAATTGCTCACTAAACTCGCCTCTCAATAGGTCCATAGTATCTGGTGCCGTTGTGGCATGTGGCACCGCCTTGTTGAAACCATATGTCAACCAAAACCAATTCTTCTATTTTGGGCAAAAAACAGTCGGTAATCATCGCGTTACCTTGCTCCTGTACTGACTGTACCGTTGCGATTGTCATTATTTTTGAAAAAGTACGGTCCAATGATGCGGCCGGCTTACAAGCCGCATCAAATAGAGCATTTTTCAGGGTGCATTGGCTACTCTTGAACTGCCTCTAGCTGCTCTTCAAACCAAATTTGGCAATTCTGTTTATTGAAGTACTCATTAAGCCAAAAATGCGCTTCGTCGTTGAAGAACATTTTTCGATTTCGATTTGCGAAACACAGAGCACGAATTTTGATTATAAAATTCAATGATTTTCAAGCGTTTTTCGTTTGTTAGTCTATTTATGGTGAAATGTCAAACCTTACTGAGCGTATTTGGCGTTGTCGCATGTTACGAATCACGTGTGAGGTGTCGAAAAATGTATACTGAAAAAACAAATTGCAAAAAGCTATATTGATTACTTTACATATTTTTATGTAAGAACAGAGTTTTTCCGAAGCTTGTGCTTCTCAATCTTGTGCGTTTATCACTTAAAAAGTTCCCTGATGTGAAGAAAATTTTCTCGGTAGCGGCCAAACTTACAGGCATAGCCAATTTATTTCGCACCAAAGTTTGCAACAATTGCATTTTATAGTCATTTTTCCAATATGTTAATCTAGATATATATGTCAGGCGCGATATAAGTATCAATTTCCACATCAATTTGATTTATTTCTAAATTCTTTTTTGTGTTTTTGAAAATTGTGTGTCTAAAAATTTGGAAAACATATGAGCTCATGCGTTAGGTGCAAAATTTTCAGAAACAATAGAAACACTTGCTTCCGCTCTACCAATTTCTGAAAGCATTGCTCTAATAGTGATTATTATTTTCCAGTTTTTCTCTTCAAAAAAGTCATTCATCTCCTTGATTGGTGGATTATGACTTAGTGCGCAGTTTCGGGAAAAATGGGGTGCAACTGTTTACAGTACATTAGATGTACACAGCGGTCATCAGACCTATTTTAACTCACAGGCCGCTGGTGTGGTCGAAGGCTGTCAACACCAAGTCATTACTTGACAAGTTTAGTAAAGTACAAAAGCTGGCCTGTCAATAGCGGGAGCAGTGAGATCAACACCACAGGCGGGCCAGAAAACTATAATGCATCTACTCCCATTGAACTACACATCAGAAATACGGCGGTATCCTTAAGTTGAAAGAATGTAACAAGCTTCTAAATTCTGAAGATCGCGGGTGTATTTTGCAAGATATGCAGCAGGAACTTCGCCTTACGGCAAGTGATTACCGAGTATCAGTACTTGACTTTGACACTGTCTACACCATCAACTTTCCATCAAGAGAAGAGTGGGACTTTAACACCGTTCTGGAAGGAAAGGAGCTGACCATCTTCTCGAATAGATCCTAGATGGAATTCGCAGTAGGAGCGGGTGTTTACTCGAATATGGGCATGGAGTGAAACTTGTTATATGCAAGCGAACCTTTTAATCTAACCTAACCTAATTGGCAGTTGTAGGACTGAATCGTTTTAACAATGACTGCATAGTTCTAGTTTTATTTATCTGTTTAACTATCTTATCTAAGTTATCTGTTTTATAAAATTGTATCAATTTTTCTAAAAAATATGCAAAGTTAGCTTCTTATTCGAACATCGATGATAAATTGATTCCAACTTCTCATACATAAGTCTGCGATCCACATATGGACCAAGATATTTAATTTCTTCCTCGGTATGTATTAACTGTTCATCATTAAAAATTTATGGTATAAGTCGCAGTGTCTATGTCGTAACTTGAATGGATTTCGTGCCTTTTGCTTTTTGACCTTTTTTCGATTTGGTGATGCGCTGGTTGGGTTATTGTAGTTAGCTATGACTACGGTGTTATAGTAAAAACAAGCTCCAGATATTTGTCCACTTGTAGGTATATCGGCTGCTCAGGGGTGTATAGTATCGACCTAAAAACAATACCTTGTGGCACGACTTTTATTGGATAAAAATGAAAAATTTCTTAATTTTATTTTACAATGAAGTACATGAAATGAGCTATGTACGGTTGTTCAAAAAGTTCCCGGAACGGAAATGAAAACTTGAACCTATTGATGTAAAAATAACTCAATTTTTCAGCATCATTTCCCTTAACTTCAATGCACTTATTCCAACGATCCCCCAAATTATGGATCCCATCCCTGTAGTGGTTTCCTGGAAGATATGTAAAATACTCATCTACGACACCTATTACCTCTTTCTGATAACAGCCATAAGTCAGAGGGAGCTAAGTCTGGCGAATGGGTGGCTGTTGAAACAATTCGTACTCTAATTCACAGATTTTAGTGATGATTTTCGAACAGCAATCACATGTGTTTTTGTTGCATTGTTAGCGAATGTGGCACCTATTGTGCCACATAGCTTTTTGAAATCCAAAATTTCTCTTAAAATGCTAAATATTGGTGACTGTGCCTATTAAAATGCTTCTACTAAATCTTTCTTGGTCAATCGACGATCTTGCAAAACCATATCCAGTAATTTTGTTACGATTTCTGGTGCTAATACAGTTTTTGGACCATTTATTTTGAAACAACATATTGACCTCACACATTTTCCATATCGGTATAAGTTTCCATTGCCTTTAAATCTTTTTATAGAAAGAACGATGCGTTGTAATAACTAAGTAAGTGCCTTAATTAGACTATCGTGAAATCCTTAATATAAAATGATGACTACATGCACAAAAAGAAGTACATGTACTTATGATTTAAACGTAACCGAAAAATTATGTTTCTTTTGGCGTGTTCAGTTTCGTAATTAAATACCAACTACATTTCTTACGAGTTTCTTCTTTGAATACAGATAGTTCTTAATAAAATTTCCTTCCTTTAAATATTTATGTATGTATGTTTGAATACATAGTCTTCTAGAATGTTCAATTCATTGTGGAACCACCATTTTTATTTTTACATATAGTTAGTTAGACCTTGGAATTTGAAAAATGTCTTATTATTTCTTTAAATTTTCTTGTTTAAAAGATACAGTTTTTGATTTAAAATTATTGTTTTTAGATAGTTAAAAAAATCTCATGGTATTTTGTTTAATTTTTGGTTTATAAATTATCGTTTCAGCCTTCACTGCACTTCATAAGTGAAATCACCATTATATTATTGCCTTTAATTAGTTAAAATATGTCTATTATATTTTATAGAAATTTTCTTGTTTGAAAGTTATGATTTCAAACTTCACAGCGATTCATTAGTGAAGTAACCATTGTTTTTTGTCTTCAAACAAAAATCAGCTATCACCATATGCTGGCTGAAACGTCAAATTTACTTGCAGCCACCTGTCGCCTACCATTGAGTTATGAAAATGATCAAAATCACCCGACAAAATCGTCCAATGAAAACTTGACAACTTTTTCAACCAGTTCAACCAATGAGAACGCGCACTCTGGCGTCCCTTTAACGCGTTAATTCTTTTTTTTGAAAATAATTTTCAGAACATTTTATGTTTTTCATTTAAATTGTATATGACCACCCAGTCATAAATTAAAAGCAAAACAAAAACTAAATATAAAGTAGCCTTAAATTATGCTCGACTCAAAAAAACTATTACATAAAAGATTAGGTTTATCCTAGCTGTAAAACTAAAAATGACAAACAAGTCAAGAGCGAAAAGTAAGCACTAATGGGCCAAGAATGCCGGTCAGTTTTTTTTTTGGTATGTGTGGCGTGGGTAGCGGATGGACGGTTGGCAAGCGGCGTCATGCAAGAAAATTATCAGTCGCGAAAATTTTTCAACGCATGCGGTCGTCGATTAAAAAAGTAAAACGAAATATAAGCGAACGGTGGCAAACTGAACGATTTTGCTGTAGAGTGAAGCAGCATCCGAATTTGAACTTTTGTTTCTTTGATTTGATTAAACATAAAATTAAAATGGATTGCAAATAATTGCAACAAATTTCAAATCAAAAATTTTCTTATAGAATAGTGCAAAATTTCAGTCGGAAAAGGAAAAAAAAAATTAAGATATCGGCAATACTTTTGCGAATACGAAAACGTATTGAAAAGATTTTATTGCGCAGATAAACCTTATATTGTTTAGTATAACAAACCTAACGTGTGGTTAAAGAACTGAGTTCTTAAAAGCAAAAAAAGGCAGTTGTCAAATGCTTGTCAGAATAAAAAAATATGTATATATGTACATCAGTCTGCAACTTAAATCGCCTAAACGATTTTCAACAAATGATAATTGTTCAGAAAAAAGCGGGAATCTCTGACTTTATTCTATCGCGAAACGCGTTCGCGAAAACTCTATGGGCATAGCGCTAGTGCTTCCTACAATCACCTGAAATACATACCTAAAAAGAAAGTGACATAACAAAGAGAATTTTAGTATGTAAAAAGTGCCAGTGAACAATGTAGCAGAACGACAGAAACAGATATACCTACCATAAAAAAAGAGAACACCTGACAGTAACACACCAAACCAGTTGACAATGACCAAAAAGAAAACAAACGAACATGCTAGCACTTAATAAACATTAAAATTTTGCAATTGAAAGTTTCTAAATCACACTTAAGAAAATAGCTTACAAAAGCAGACGTAATACAAAGTTTCAAACAAAAAATTAATCCAGATTTATGACAAAGAAAAAAATAAAAAGATGTAACCAAACAACCTAAATAACATCAACTACGCCACCAACAATGACAACAACAACACCAACTACAACATTGACAGCAGTAGCAGTCTTCAACATCACATGTATACACTGAAAATTGAAATTGAAATTAAAATAAAAACTAGTAAAGGTGTTATCTTCGGCCAGGCCGAAACTCACATACCCTACACTGCATTGAAAGTACTTTTTAAATAAATGTTAAAAAAATGTTGAAGAGGTTGAATAAGTCGAAAATAATGTAAAAAGATTCAAAAATGTTGAAATGTGTAGGAAAAAACTGAAAATGTTGAAATATATGAAAACCATTAAATAAAGTTGAAAGAAATTGAATAAGTCGAAATGTATGAAAAATGCTGTAAATGATTAAAGAAAATGTCGAATGAAATTGAAGGAGAAAGGTAAAAGATTGAAAATGTCAAAAGAATATGGGAAATGTTGAAAAAAATAGAATAGAAATGAAAAACACGAAATATGACACGCCCCGTTTCTCCAACTCCACCCACTTTTGGTTCAATAAACAAACCGAATTTTATTACAATAGCTTGTATAGTTTGTGATATGTGCCGTAATTATTTATAAAATTTAGGGCGGTGACACAACCACTGACGCAATCCAGTCCGATTTTGATCCAGAAATAGCTTTTCATAAGCAAACCTCTTACACCAAATTTCAGTGTGATTGCTTATATATTTCGATAGATATGCCACTTAAGGTACTTAAATTGTATGGGAGGTGCCACGCCCACTGTTGCTATTTTGCCAGCTTGTGATTCATATGTACCTAATACCCAGTAAACCACTTACATCAAATTTTAGATCAATTGCTCCAATAGCTCACTTAAAATAGCACTTACAACTTTATGTTAATGAGGGAGGTGCCACGCCCACTGATGCAATCTTGTCAAGTTTCATTTAATTCCGAAGCTTTTAGTAACCGACACCTCTACAAAAAATTTTATGAAGATTACCCTCATAGCACACTGTCTATAGCATTAAACGTATTTCGCCTACATGGGAGGTGCCACACCCACCGGCACAGTTGTGGCAAAATTTTGCAAGAAGACACCGTTTAGCAAGTATATCCGCCTCATTAAATTTCATAACGCGAGCGTTTTTAGTTCTCTTTTTATAACGTTTATAAATATTGTAGGCTGTACCACGCCCTTAAAAGAAATTTTTCAGTATATTGACGTAGCTTATATTGTTGACTACTTTCAGTGGTATCATCCCTAAAATTTAAATGAAAATCGTATGTACCAATTTGGAGTTATACGAAATCCAAATTTTTAATTGTTAAGAAGTGCCACGCCCACTTTTACAATTCCGCCCACTTTATGCGAAATTCAAGATTCCTAAGATCTGTAGTCGTGTATAAAAGTTAAAATTTAGGGCTGTCCCACGCCCCTTTAAGAGCCTTTGCAAACTTAGAACCTAGCCTAGTCTAAATTTTGTTTTGTACATACATGGACTTGGGTATATTTACGGAAGGCGTGTCCGTTAACCGATTTCGCCCATTTTTATATGCTAACAGCTTGCAAAAAGGTGTGACCTTTGTGCCAAATTTCATTGAAGTAGCTTGCTTAGTTTCCCCGTAAACTTGATTTCAACAGACAGACAGACAGACGGACATAGCTATATCGACTCAGATGGTGACGCTGATCATGAATATGTATACTTTTCCATACCTGCCCCGTTCTATGCGTTACAAACGCATGACAAAGTGAATATACCCTCTGTGTAGGGTATAAAAAACAAAAACATATAGCCAAGTTGAATTTAAGGCAACAAAAGGAAAAATTTTGGATTTAAATTTAAACTTGAAACGAAAGAAATCATTTTGAATTTGTATACTAAAAATAAGAACGGCTCTTTTGGTCAATTTATTAATTTAATGTTAATAAAACAAGTCCTTTAATTTACCCGAGCTTTCGTTGGTTATTTTCCAACTTTGAATTTGAATTTGGATCTAAATTTTTACAAAGCAATTTATCAGCGTAGTTTTTTTTTTGAGATAAGATTTGTAATATTCATAGCATACATATATATATTAGGGTGGGTCAAATAAATGAAATGTTTTTTTTTTGAATCCGACGCCTATTGATTTTAATATTTATTGAAAAACTATTAAAATCAATAGGCATTGGGAATATCTTCTAAATGGTTAGAGTAATTGATTAATCACATGAGACCTTTTTTGTAGAGCGTTCTATTTCCTATAGAAATAATTGAAGCTCATTTGACAATAATTATTTTTTAGTAAGTTACAAAATTCAAAACAAAAAATAATTTTCCTTAAAATGCTTCAATCTTTCACCTTGAATATCTTTCAAATGGTAAGATTAATGAAAAAAGTGTTTGAGATTATTTTTGTAGAACGTTTAATTTCCTTTAAATATTGACAATGCAACTGATTTAACAATCTATTGGTGATAAGTTACGACCATTTTTATATGAGACAAAATTATAAATGGAAAACTATGATGAGCATAATCTTCCCGTTAATGTTAAAAGCTCAGATTTGGTAAGTACTTCCTAGAGGTACCTAGGAACTAGTTTCCGTGTGTCGGACTAAAAAAAAAAACATTTGATTTATTTGACCCACCCTAATATATATGTATACATATATATATTAGGGTGTGCCATTTTTGATCAACTTTATTTTTTCAACTAAAAAACAGGCTTAAAACTTTCAGAAAGGTGAAAAAAGAAGCGTCTAAAAATTTGAGCTCTTAATATTAACATTTGTTAATATGCCTGTTTCTAACTTTCCATTTTCCAAATAAATTACATGGAAAAAAAATTATTTTTTTTTTTCTTAATTTTGTAGCTTGACATGAGAGCATTGTAGAAATGAACTGAAACATTATTTTAATA
The DNA here is from genome assembly GCA_963680825.1 of Meiosimyza decipiens. NCBI lineage: Eukaryota > Metazoa > Arthropoda > Insecta > Diptera > Lauxaniidae > Meiosimyza > Meiosimyza decipiens. The sequence continues at coordinate 70,949,823 of OY804258.1, read as the reverse complement.
GCAAATTGAACGCTCTACAAAAAAAAAAAAATTTAGTCTATAATTTTACTGAACCTAATGCATGATTACTTTTGTTTAATAGTTAATCATATAATAAAATTTTTTTTAGTTTGTATGCCACGCCGTCCCATATAAGAAAAGAATTAAATTCATCATATTTCATCGATCATCATACATGATTCAATCCACTAAAAAAATAAACTATATTTTATTTTACTTCAATCGTTGGCATATAAGCAAAATTGACCATCTACAAAAAACAAAATTTTGTGATTTTGATGTTAAGTACACAAATTTTAGTTACTAATGTAAGAATATACTCTTATAAAAAACACCTTATCAGGTACTGTATACAATTTTTTTTTTAACAACCGAAAATAATATGTCACAAAATTAAGAGGATGTAAACATAATTAAATGATTAATTAGCGTCAGCAACTAATTATTTTTTTGCAGATAGTTAATTTTGCTTGCATGCTGAAAATATGCAGGCCTGATAATTTTTTTTTCATTTAAATAAAACCCTCGCTTTTAACCGAGGTTCCGGCGAAGCGAGGCAAGGCAAGGTATGTGACCGAGGCGAGACTCCTATTTATAAAACGAGGTGAGACTGAGAACAACTAAAATCTCGCCTCGCCTCGGCCTCGGTGAAGCACTAATAAATATTGAATTTGAGATTGAAAATTTAATTAACTTTAAATGTCAAAGTTTGGAAGCAAATATTGAAACTTTAAATTAAAAAAAAATTCTGAACTTAAATTAAAACTTATTTTTACTTAGAAGGATGAATAGTTGCTAGGCGGATAATTTTGGGGGAGATTCCAGGATGGTAGAGCCGTGATGTCATCGGAAGAAATTTAGGAAACAGGACCTCGGGATTTTCTGCTCCCCCATTCGTGAAAGTTTTCGTTTTGTTAAATTTAAAATTTTTTCTATGCGTACGCACAGAAGCGGCGTAGGGAATCCGCGACCCTACCCGGGAAGCTCTGAGGGCTTGGCACTTAAGAACTGCGTGAATATTCCTTTCCTGAAGAGAAACAAGGAGCAAAAGTTCACGTTGATAAAGAAATAACGAAAACTTAATCACTTAAATATTGATAAACGCTCAAAGAGACGAAGAGTTATTTATTTGCTCTAAAGTTATTTAATTGCTCCAAAATAATTCAGCTTATCGTACAATTCACGGGTTACCGAACTACGTGAAATGGAGCCGCCATTTAATATCAATTTGATGAAAATACGCGACACGGCAGTGAACACGTCTGTCCACTTTAACTAACAAAACGGCACTCGTAGTGACATGTCAACTTTAAATGGTTTGTAAACAAAGAATGAATTTACAGATAAAATCAAGTTTTGGATATGATTGGATATGAAATATGAGACAGTAAAATGGCGTCAAAGATTTAGTTCTTCTATTTACGAATAGATGGCTCTCCGCGAACTAATTGAGCAACATGTTTTTTTGTCGTAAGTGGGACGCACCAGCTCATGTAACTCAATAAGGCACTACTTAAAGATATTTACAGAAAGAGCTTTTAATTTGCTACTTAAATTTTATCTTACTTCGGGGAGCTTACAGAATTTATTTAAATACATTTTTTTGTAAGTGTCAGAGAATGTCTTTCTGGCACATCATGAATAATTAAATAATGCGTGTTAATGTTACCTTTAAAATAGTTGAGTTCGGTTTTAAACTGGTTTTGATTGTAGTCTTATAATCATTGGTGTCAAACATCGGTGAGTTATCATTTACATCAGTTATTTGTACTTTCAAAGTTGAAAACCCAAATTTTCCACCTCCATCCGTAGCAGTAACCAAAGTTTCGTAGTCCCTGCGTGTTTCTCGATCAAACGATACCTTAGTTTCAATCGTTCCACTAATAGAGTCTATTGTGAAGAATTTTTTCATCTCAGGTGATATTATATCATAAGTCAGCTTCGAAAATTCACCAAAATCGTCATCGGTAGCTGTTATCTAAATTTTTTTTTTAAAGAAAAAAAAAATCCATTATGCACTATGTGGTATAATCATGGTAAGTGGGGTTGTGCACAGATGTGCAGCAGATTGTATCTCATGAAATTTAATTTTCACCTGCAACTAGAGCGAGTTCTTGAAAATACTCGCGAGTGCGCCTTGTTTGTGTGTACCAGAGAACTGCAAGAGTGCCTATTTTTGTGACTCTAAGTATACTCCCCTTAAAAGCGATTGCGGTGTGATCACAACCGCATACTATTTTGTTTATGCAGTCTTTATACTCATAAGAATCTTTGTATTACTATGACTGAATTACTTTTGTACTCAACTGTGATATATGCGGTTTCTGCTTTACTTTTCGTCACACATTTTTTTTGTCATTTTCGGCAGGCGTATTCATACTTCGCCCTAACAACAAAAATGATGCATCAACAAGAAATTATCAGAAAACACCGTCGAAAGAAATGTGATGATTAGCAAAGCAAAGGGCAAGTACCGAAAACAACGCATATGCAGATAGCCGATCACATCGTTGTTTTTTCTTGTTTGTGAGTAGAAGCTTGCTGCCCATAATTAACGGTAAATGTTTTCTGATGAATTTTGCTGTTTGCTGAAAAGAAAAGGGAATCTTTGCATTCGGGTCATTAGTCTTGCATTGTTCAGAGGAAATAGAAAAGTAAACTTGTTTGATATGGCGACTTATAATGATTTTGTTGAAAAAAAAATGCTGAGGGAATATACACTTTGTCGCAACGGCGAAAGGGAAAAAGATTTATTTGCAATGTTCTGGCCGGAATTTTGAAGGAAGACGACACCATTTTGGATGGAATAGTATATTGCCGCACCTGTCGCAAGCTCCTAAAATTTGTCGAAAATCAAACGTCCAACTTAAACCAGCACTAAGTAATAAATACACAAATGTGTAAGAAAATATGTGTATTTATAAGTAAACTTGCAATGAAGCATTAAAAAATCTATTTAATTTAAAAAAAATGAATTTTATTGCTTAACATATTTTGCGCAGTTTTTGTTTTCTTAGCGTTTGACATCTCTCATAGGCACAAGTTCATCGCAAGCCGAACTTGAGTGTAAGTATTTCAGCCACCGTGATTTAAGTGATTGTGCAGAGCACACATAAATCCAAAATATGCAAAAAAAAATTACACAATTGTCAATGTGTCGCTAAAATTTGGTGGTGGTTTTTACTATCACAAACTTTTTGCAGTCGCTCTCTGCATGAGTACAAAAGTGAGTAAAGAGAAGAGCGAAAAGTGTTGGCGTAATCGCATTGAGATAGGTAGAAAAGGGACATGAGTGAAAACAATACCGCATCATTTCTTTTGCGTTGTTAGACAGCGTTTACACGAGGAAACTCTTGAAAGAAAGTTTTCCTGTTTGTAGGCAAGAAGGGAAAAACGAAAGGGTGGTGTACAGAATTTGTCGTACATGCGAAATCCCTTTCGTTCTATTCTTTAGCTGATATTATGCTTTGAATTTACGTTTGTTGTGGCGGGTTGACGCAGTAATTGCTTTGAAATTTTCTTGCACAAACAAATTCTAGTTTCCGTGTGTAAACGCAAAAGAAATTCACAAAAGAGAATAGACAAGAATTTCTCAGGCCGAATTAACTCGTGTAAACGTTGACTTTTGGACATTCCGATATGAAAAATACCAAGCATGCATGGAGTATACTTATTGTTGCGGTGCACCGCTGCAGTTCTCTGATGTGTACTTTGCTACTTTCGCTCTACTTCTGCCATCATAACACATTTAGTTATGTGCATTGGGACTGCAAACATCTTCTAAATGGTTAGAGTAATTGATTAACCACATGAGACTTTTTTTATAGAGCGTTCAATTTCCTATAGAAATAATTGAAGCTCATTTGACAATAATTATTTTTAAGTAAGTTACAAAACTCAAAACAAAAAATAATTTTCCTTAAAATACTTTAATCTTTGACCTTGAATATCTTTCAAATGGTAAGATTAATGGAAAAAGTGTTTGAGATCATTTTTGTAGAGCGCTTAATTTCCTATAAATATTGACAATGCAACTGGTTTAATAATCTATTGGTGATAAGATATGACTATTTTTATATGAGACAAAATTAAAAATGGAAAACTATGATGAGCATAATCTTCCCGTTAATATTTAAAGCTCAGATTTGGTAAGTACTTCCTAGAGGTACCTAGGAACTAGTTTCCGTGTGTCGGATTCAAAAAAAAAACATTTGATTTATTTGACCCACCCTAATGCAGATACTATGCTAAACGCTTTAAGATTTGATCTACATTAGCTTACGAGATATATGAATTGAATGTCGTACTTTTATCTATCTCCTTAGCTAATAACGATCACGTTTTAATTCTATATCTATAGTAGTACTTAAGGCTTTTTTTTAATTTTAATATCTACAAAATAATACCCAAACTTCGTCATTTCTTCAGAAGTTCTTCAGCTTCATACTGAAAAAAAATTATGTGTCTAGAGGTATAACTGACCGGAATATAAACAAACTTCAAGCAAACAACCTCACTTTATTTTCGTTGTCCGCTTCACCTGAAATGCTTCTACTGTAACACTCGTACGTGACAATTTTCGAAATAATAAAGGGCTCAATATTGCAATTATCACACTACTGAACCAGTTTTATTTTGAATTTTTGATTTGATATAGATTGCTTTAGAATTATTCAACAGTTTCTATTTCAGCCTTTCAAGTATTATTACCTGAAAGTTGGAAGAAGACAGTCAGAACCACTAATGGTGTTACAGCTCATAAATTTAACTAAGGTGCTGTTGTGCCCGTATGGGTTTGATCTCCAATAGTCTGACTTTTCTAAACTATGAGCATTTAGAGGACCTGGTGAGGTAATACCCTTTAGCAATGGAGGCTTGGTTTCATATGCGAATTCGCAAAAGCTATAATTAGATATAGCACAAGTTTAAGGCCATTTCATATTTTTTAGACAAGACAGTTTCCCAAGAATTTTTATGAATGAGTGAAATTGATTTGATTGAAATGCTAATTCTTCATATTTTAAAAATGTTAACATGTTTGTCTCCAACATTATAATTTTTGATACATCAATGAATGTGTGGGATTTTGTACATCATTGAAAGTCTTTGCGTTTGCCTGACGCTACATTTTATCACAAATATGCGAATGTTTGAAAACGTAAGACATATATTGTTCATTCTGTACGCAGATGTTACAATAATGCCCAATTGAAATAAAAAATTAATTTAATTGCGAATTCTGATTGATTTTGATGCTTTGAAATCAGTTTTTTTTTTTTTTGAAAATCAGTGTTTTATAAACAAAATACTAAAAATATTTTATGACATTTATCTATGATGGGATTCGCTTATTGGGACCATTTTTCGACTGTAACAATAGCCGGATTATTTTCTCTTGATCTAAGACATAAGGTATTATAAGTAATACTACTTTACGGATGGAATAAGGCCCACAAATAAATCGGTGCGACGATATTAGCCGTTTAGTCATTAGATTCATTTTTTTGATTTGGGTTGAAAATAAGCAGTTTACTGATTTATTGGTCTTAGCTATTTTTGGTCAATTTTGGCGGCTAAGGTCTCATATTTCATATGGGTGGTTTAGTTTTCCGCAACAATTGATAGAAACCTTATAGAATATAATCAAGAAACTACTGTTCCCGAATTTGCCATTTTTGCTGTTTTTTCTACCTGGAATATTACTTTGTGTCGTAATGTTAAAAGTATCAAGAGCACAAACTAGACATTAGCACCAAAACATCCTGTGTGATTTTTAAAATTTTTTTGGGTTTTTAGGCAGGTCCGAAATTAGCAACAAACAAATTTACTGCGAACCAAAAACAAACAAAAATAAAGTCGATTGATTTGTTGTGTTTGTTTTACGTTCATTTTTTTAATTTTAGAAATGTTTGGAGTCAATTGCGTTGTAGCCAATCTTAAGGCACCTTCCAGGTTTACGTCCGTAATATGAGATCATATAACATATGTATATAACTGCTTCGAATCAAACACAGATGCGTAACGCGCCGCCGTATCATATAAATTTGGATATTGCTCCTTATTCAGAACTTTTCCCTAACATCATCATTGTATTTTTTTCTTTATATTTCACATGATTTTCACCCGGAGGATGAAACTTTTAGGGTGTTTCAAAAATTTTTAGCTGTCGTTTGGACCTATAAATACATATGGTAAGCGTATTCTTTCATTGTATGACAGTGTAATTGAATTTTTTCATCTGAATGCATGCTATTATGGAAAACTTGTAAGAATCAAAGGCGGAAAATATAATTAGATCGTACCAAAAGGTTACGTTTCCATATTATTTTATCAAACATATACACATACAGAAAACGGATGGTATTATTAATAAGCTTTTCGTTGTTTGCATAGATATGACGGGTGTAAATTGAGTGCTGACGTAGTCATCAACCAAAAATATGCTGTTGAAATTTTAAGAATCGAAACATATGTATAAATTCTAGAGTTGTTGTTTTTTCCTTTGTTATAAAAGTCTGTTTAACAAATAAAGCATTGTATCAACTTGTAAAATTTTACTTGAATGTTGACCGCTGCTAAATGGCTGAAGTTGAACTATCATTTAGTTTTAGATATTTTTAATAATTCATTGCATAAATTCATAAGATGATTTTAGCACTTCATAAACGAAATATAACTTTTTAATATGTGCATATCCAATTTAATGAAATCATCAAGTTCGAAGAACATGACATGTAAAATAATCTAAATATATTTAAACTAACCCCATTAATAATCCAATCCAAAAATCATCTGCTCCAGCTTATTACCTATACTTAAATTAAGTGTACTTACAGTTATAACGTTTAATCCAGGCGGTTCGTTTTCCTTGAACCGCACCTCGTATATGGTCTTAGAGAATACAGGCGTGTGTAGATTTTCAGGAAGTAATATTATCTTAACTCGTGCAAAACTAGAATATACGCCATCAGTTACAGACACATTTAATAAAGAAACATGGTTTTCGTGAATATTTTGAATGTTTTGTAATGTAATTATTCCAGTTGTTTCATTGATGGCATATGTTTGTAAATCATTTCCGTTTATTATTTTATAAGTTAACTTCTCAACGTCAGAGGCATCCGGATCAAATGCTTTAGCAATTGTTACAAACTGTCCCCGAACTCCTTGTATTGACAATTTACTAGTAAACGAGGGCTCAACAAATTTTGGTGGATTATCGTTTAAGTCCGTAACTTAAAAGAAATTGTTTGAAAGGTTGTAAATAATTTGTTATTGTTATGCATTATATCTTATACTAAAAATTAAGTGATAAGCTTTTGATCAAATATTTTATCCAAAACTATATGTATGCATTAGGGGCAATCCATAAGCTACGTGACCAAAAAAACCTTTTTTTTAACCCCTACCCCCCATTAGTGACGATTCGTGACTTTACTCTATTAACCCCCCCTCCCCCTATTTAATTACGTTGCAGCATGATTTTTAAAAATATTTTCTACTAATGAGTTTTATAATAAAGTACATGGTTTATTGACAATATTAAACATAAAACATTACATTTTATATTTAATAAATAGATAAATAATTTTCAATATTTAAATTTCTTCCAAGAAAGGAATTCCCTCATCTATCCAAGAAGGTATATCCTCAATTAAAGTAATATTTTTCTCTATATTTAATTGTTCGTCTTCCAGTTCAACAGCTTCTACATCTTCTATACCTTCTACATCGATACACAATTTTACAATTTGAAGTCACGTAGTATTTCGCGAAACCCCTCGCTCCCCGCCGTTACTTTTCGTAGTATTTTTCATGACCCCATATTCCCCAAAATCGGTCACGTAATTTATGGATGGCCCCTTAGACATGTTCAAAATAAGGTCATGTTCGAGAATTTTTGGGGAACGCTCGAACTTTGAAAAATTATCATATTCTAGAATATCCTCATTGCGCTTTATTGAATGATTAGTAGAAGCAAATCCTTGGAAGCACATTAAATACACTTTCTTAGATGTTGAGTGGAATTACCTTGATCTTAAATTGAAAAAAATTAACAAATTGTTTTATTTGTCTCCGATCAGACTTTTTCAGCCACTTTCATTTTATTTCGACGTTTTGAAATTCTTCCAAATTTTTTCGAGTTTTTCAACCTCTTTCAACTGTGTCAACATTTTTAATTTTTTTTTTAACATTTTCCATGTTTTTTCGACTCCTCCAGTCTTTTTTACCATTTTTAAAATTTTCTCAACTGCTTTCAACTTCTTCTAATTTGTTCCATTACTGTCCGACTTTTACAACATTTTTCGGCTTTTTCAACGTATTTAACATTTTCCATACTTTTTTGACATGTTTTGACATTTTTCAACCTCTTGCAACTTTCCTAATTTTTTTTCGGCTTTTCAACCCTTTTGAAAATTGTTTAAATTTTCAACTCATTCAATCTTATTAAAATTTTTTCAACAATCCTGGTACTTTAACTTAAGGAAAATACCGAAATTCGATGGCAATGGATGGCTGAAATATGGCTCAACTTTTTAAGCTGAAATTACAATTTTTGCGTACATTGGAGTTCGGCTTAGTCAGCTATCGTTCTTCAGAGGTAAAGCCCAACCTGGAAAATTACTCTAGATACGCCAATGATGGTGGATAACAAAATGAAGACATTTCCATATTTTGTCCAACTATATTTTTTCTTAAATATACATAGGTACGCACTCCACTGTTTTGAATTATATGCTACTATGACGTTCCCTTTCATTTGTTTAATTATGAAGCAAACTGAGTGCTGCAAGATATTCGTGGACATTAATGGAAAAAGAATATGTTTTAGCAAAAATTTTGCTGTCTGAGTTTGCGTATGCGTGGAACTTTTTGAAATCAGGTGTTGTAAAAGATTTTTTCAAAACGTTATTTTAAGATCTCCTTATGAGTAACAAAAACAAGATTCCTCGAAGGTATAGTTTCTTTGGCCCATTCAAAGAGTAGTGTTGCAGTTTGAATATGATATTCGCAGACTAACCTTGGCAGTTACGATTAAGTCCTCGCATGACCTTATGTCATGTGGCGTTGCAAAAAATGCCATTTATGTCTCAAGCATTTATAAGAAACAACTTAGACATAATAGAGTTTACAATTAAAAGCTATTAAACTTAAGAAAAAAGGACTGAAGTATATACTTAAAAAACCATGCTTTTTAAAATTTGTTTTTAGCATAAACGTCTGCCAAAATATTCGAATTAAAGTACTAAACAGTCGCAGTTGGATAAACCGTTGTTGGGATAAGCTCATTTGAATATAGCAAGGTAACATTATAGCAACTAGGGGAGAGGATACGAATATCCCCAGGACAGGCCGTAGTCTTCTAATGAAAATGGTTTGAACTACTGCATGACATAGATTTGATCAATAGTATCTCTTAAATATCAAAGGTTAAAGCAATTTTACCAGATATCCAAATATTTGTTTTTGAGCTTAAAGAAGGTGTTCCATGATCATTAACAACAACAACCAAGTGATGCAAGTTAGCAAGTTCGTGATCCAAATTTTTTTTTAAATATATAATCCCCTCCGACATATCGATATGGAAGAGGTCCGAGATATTTTTTCCATTATGTGCCTCTAGAAAATACGAAAGTTCTCCATTTACGCCTGTGTCATTATCTTGCGCATTAATCTTAAGGACTTGTGTCCCGAAAATTGCGTTTTCAGCCATCATTATTCTATACGTATCTTTTTCTATTTTTGGGTAGCAATCATTCGTATCTTCTATTTTAATAGAAACTGGTACATCCGCAAATATGCCTGAGACGCTGTCTGTTGCTCGAACAATTAGTTCATAATTTGTCTTCCTCTCGTAATCCAGTGTATTTACGACAATAATTATTCCTAAAAAAATGAAAAAAAAAGTTTTAGCTACCTATACTCATAGATTTATTTAAAAATACTTGTATTATAAAAATGCATAAATTCATTAAGTAATATGAAAGTCAACTTATTACATTAACGCGTTAAATAAAAAAACGCAACTTCAGGACTAGCAAGAAAACAGTTTTTATGACCATTCTTTTTCTAAAAAAAAGGTAGATCGGTTAATCTTGGGGAACTATCATATTGATTCAGCTCGATTGTATATGCTACCGACCAAACTAGTTTTAGGATGATCCAGTTTAGCCTAGGTCGATTTTAGTATGCTTGAGTAAGTGGCCCGCGATCCGGGCTTACATTCTCCAATACGTCCAACCGGTTTCACGGTGAACTTCGACCGCGGGTCTTTGTAGTATGTCCAACACCGGTGTGTTAGCGAAGCCCGTGTTGGACACAGTATAGTGTCGCGATCGAAGGCCGCCGTGATGCCGGCATTGAACATATTTGAGGATGTAGATCCTAAGCCGCGACCAAACGCCGTCCATTTTCACTTACATAATTAAATTGCAAGAAAATCAGGAGAGAGTTCGTTAAAGTAAATAATTACCCTTGCACATCCTAGGCTAAACTGGTTTACCCTAACACGCTTCGGATGAAACTTTTTTGCTTAGGAAAAACTAGTTTGGCCGGTAACATACATAATGAAATCAGTTTTCTGAGATATTATGAGTTTTGTGCTATATGTCTACAAAGCTATTTTAGCTGCAAATTATTTACTGAAATCGAAAGAGCACGCAATACACCACTATCTGTCATGTACCGGGTTAAGTGTATGACGTACAGTTAAAGCTTCACCGAGGCTGCGAGGCAACCTCGTTCAACGAGGCGAGAACGAGGCAAGGTGGAAAAATAAATTTGCCTAGCTGACCGAGGCGAGGCGAGATCACACCGGCAACTCGCCTCGTTCTCGGTGTTGAGCACGAGGTGCCTCGCTTTAACACTAGCTCATATCAGAAGTAAGTGAAGTATTTTTTGTTTTGATACTATTTTTTGAAATTTGATTCGATTTTTATTTATTAGAAATGACAACTTTTTTCTAAAATTGGACTTGGATCTGGACATATATATCTAATATATAAAATTCTTGTGTCACAGTGTTTGTAACAAAGCTCTTCCGAAACGGCTTGACCAATACTTAGGTAACTTTGTGTGTATATTCAGTAGGTCTGAGAATACTATGCGCAAACAATTTTATTAAAAGATAGGAAAGTTTTTATATCGATTAAGTGCATATATAGGATGGCCCTCATACAAAAATATTTTTAAAATAGCATTTTCACAAAGACCCTTATTCGATTAACATGGAATATACTCCACTTGTCTTTTATGTTAAGATGCATAGATAAGGCTATAAAACGTTTATTTTGAGTGCATCTTTAGGGTGGCCCTCATAAAAAATATGTTTTAAATATCATTTTCACAAAGACCGGTTAACCGATTCACACCGAACTCACACAACGTTGCTTTCACATTAAGAAGCTGAGCTTAGGCTACTTTTATTAAGGGTCCATATATTTCGTCATACCTTCGGTCTATAGAATCAGCAGTACTAAAATGATCTCTAATCGAATGAGAGTTAGAATAATACCGTTACTACTCTCTTTTGTTATTATTATATGACGAAAGATTTAATAAAGGGTCTTGGGGAAGGTTCGCATACTTTAGTATTATCAACTACTTGACGCAGATGAATAAACCTTTTTTTTATATCTCAGCAATTATGTGACGTAAATGGATAAAATTTGGTACATATAATTCTTATAGTTTTTAAAAAGTTCATAGCTTAGCTTGATTTGAATAAAAATGGACAATGCCACGCCGTCCCATATAAAAAAAGAATTAAATTCATCATAGCTCATCAATCATCATATATGATTCAATCCACCAAAAATAAAAACATATATTTGATTTTACTTCTTGAGGCGTAGCAACGCGTGCCGGCTTTGCTAGTTGAATATATCGTTGGCATACAAGCAAAATGGACCATCTACAAAAAATTAAATTTTGTGTCCTTGATGCTAATTACAGAAATTTAAGTTACTAATGTAAGAATATACTCTTACAAAAAACACCTTATCAGGTACTGTATACAATTTTTTTTAACAACCGAAAATAATATATCACAAATTTAAGAGGATGTTAACATAATTAAACGATTAATTAGCGTTACCCTCTTATTATTTGCTTGCAGATAGTCATTTTTGCTTGTATGCCGACAATATACAATTTTTCAGTTTAATAAAATCCTTGGTTCTTACCGAGGCGAGGCGAGGTATGTGACTGCAAGTTCTCGTCCGAGAACGAGGCGAGGCGAGACTCAAATTTATAAAACGAGGCGAGACCGAGAACAACTAGAACATCGCCTCGCCTCGGGTGAAGCACTACGTACAGTGGGAGATCGTGGCTATAAATACTATAAAATGAAAATGCTAAAGATATAAAAACTTTTTAAGTCAAAAGTCAGATAATGCATATTCTTAGGGACGAAAAAAAACCATAAAAGTTTAAAATTTTTTATGGGTTTAGTGACACAGTGGGCTAAAAGTTGAACTTTGAACACCAAAAATGTTCTATGGAACTTTTTATATACGCAACTGTTGTATAGAGCGCTTTAGTTAACTTGCTTGAAACAAAATGTGCAAAGGTAGCATAGTGGAGGAAAGTACATTGTTTTCATTTTATAAATATTAATTTATTCTTTTCTATCGCCTTTATATGAATTGCACAGATTCTCCAAAAAGTAGACGTTCGTATACGTAACGCAATTTTTGAAGATTTTTTTTCAATGTAAGAAATTTTTTATTTGTGGTTGTTTGTGTGTTGGTGCAATTTTCCCCGTTTTTTGTCCCGGGCTTAGCTCCTAAAAATATGGTCACCGTACCGATGCTACAGTCCTCGAAGTCAAATTATCATCATGTTAGAATGAAAAAACAGTAGCGTGTTATCTTCGGCCTCGCCAAATTAAATACCCTCCACTGCGTAAAAGTCCGTGTAAGCGTTAAATTTTTCATAAAAGGGTATTTAATCCGCTGGCTGGTTAAACTAAACGTACCCACATTGAATTTGACAAGCTCTCTATGTAACGTTTTGAAACTTATGGCAATATTTTGTAAATCACTACACACCACTTCACGCTGCGTTATTGAAATTCGCATTTATAAAACGCAACCCTTCACTGCGTAATGTTTAGCGTTGAGTAACGCAATAACGTAGTAGAAACACCGCCAAGTGGCATTTTGTAATACACAGCGCTGCGATTTCGTTCATCTGAACCGTCGATTTCTTCACTTGTTCTTGAGCTGCCGTTGGAATGGAAAATGTATCTGGCATATTCAAAATTGATTTTCAAAGGAAAAAACGAAAAAAAAAACTAATACAATTTGACACTATATATATGTTTGGAAGAGCAGCATTTTTTTTACAGTAACATACATTATTTAATGATGGTAGGAATACCTGTATGGACAAATAACGAGTTGTCAATTTTGAGAATGGATAGCACTGCATTAGGGGTCTTGTACATATGCAATGTTACATTTGAATTTGCTACGCAAAAAAAAAAAATTGCATTCTGACAAGCCGCTTGTTAGATTACAAAATATTATTTATTGTCGAAAATTTCCGCCCATAGAAGAGCGCCGCCCCGGTCCCCCCTCCCCCCTCAACGCTAAGCCACTACAATAAACAATTGTATGAATATAAAGGCTAGCACAGTACAATTTAGATTATTGTTTACAATATCTAAATACAATGTTGCGCTATGGAGCGCTAGCCGTCAGATTATTGCGCAGTTAAATTTCTGTTGAATTGGCTTTGGTGGCATTCCTTATGGGATATGCTACTCTAAGCACAAAATTCTTTTACGCTAAGAAACGCTGCTCACGTTTAGGTCGTAAATTAGGTATCGACTTAACCAACGGCAGCTCGATAAAGTTAGTCTTTTTCAATTCTCTCGAAAGATAAGTCGACCTAAGTAAAATATTGTATTTTTTGTTAATTAATGCTAAATAAAAATCGTTAAAAAAAGGAATCAAGTGATTTTGTTTCATTGACATCAATAATATACCGAAAGATCTTAAAATTTTACATTCAGAAACATAAACAACCTCAAAAACTTGAACACCCTCGGTTTTAATTAGTTCACGTTTTCCAATGTGCACTGTACACATGTTTGCTCCTCAACAGACGAAATGTGAAATAAGAATTAAAGAAAGCATGGAAACGTACGATTGCTTGAATTTGTAGAAAGTTTCATTTGCGGGTTGCGGATTTGATTTCTGATTTGAGGTTGCAGTGCTCACCTCCCTTGCTTTGCCTTTGGTTTTGATTTGATTTCTGATTTGCGTACACAAAAGCTAGGTAGACTTAGCAAAATGGCAAGTGACTTAATGGCTTCTTTAAGCACACTCACGCAGCCCTCTCAAGCGCACTACCCGAATGAGCGCTGGCAATAGGTACCGCGGGTTGCTGTTGAATTGTTATTGGACGCACTCGAGCTCGTGAAAACACCCTCATTGGTAAGTGAGTGACGTCGTTCCACCACCATTAACCACCGTTTTGTTTGCTTTTTTTCTATTTTCTTTTAAAATTAAAATCTAAAAACACTCAAGAAATCAATTCAAAGTGCATTAATTGTATTGGAACTCACTTCTACAAGCGTTTCCAAGAGTCTTAGATTTTTTTAATTACTTTTTACCATTCGAATATTTAAATGGCCACGGGTGCGATCGAATAGAGCTGAAAATTTTTTTTAAATAAATAAATTAAAACTAATACACTTAAGTGACATATCCGTCGAAATATGTGAGCAATCGCACTACTCGTAAAATTTATTGTAAGAATGTGGAGTTTTCAAAAAGTATTTCTGAATTCAAACCATAAAACTATGCCTGCAAACTACACAAGCTATTGTGATAAAATTTTGTATGCAGATGCCGATCACGAATTTAATTTATTGAAGCAATACACTTAGTCCTGTTAACTTATCTCAACTAAACGCCGATTTGGTCTTAATCGCCGCTTAGTCACACACATCGATAACTTATGTCAAATAATCGGCTATTAACCTGCAAATCGTCGATTAAATTTAATATGAGAAATTTCTCCGATTAACGAAGTTAACTCGGCTACGTTTGACGTTTGTGTTATTGAACTAATGCAATAAAAAAAGATTTTCTCTCAAATAGACCTTTGTGGACACTTTTATGAAGTCCAAATTACACAAAATCCCGAAAAGAAGCGAAACGAATAGTTTTCGCGATCCAATAATTGGAGAAAATTAACTGAAAAAAAGTTCTTCTTACGCTTTCGCATATCAAATCGCACAGTCAGAGGGCAGATAAATAGTGCTAGTTTTCTTGCATTTCTTAGCTTTCAAACAAACCTTAGTGCCCAAAATTTATCATTTTGGGATAAGCTGCTTATGACATCGGGATTTTATGAAATAGGCAGTATTTTTGAAACCACTGGGGACTTTGCTGGCGTTTCTTCCATGTTTGCATCTCTCTGTCCTTAAACATTTTTGTCATTTATCAATTGTACTATTCTCAATTGAGTTCAAATGTCTATATGAAAAATTCACAATTGACTTTATGTGTTGCATTTTTTGTTAATCTGAGATTTCTTAAATCTAAATAAATTCAGAGATGAGTTACCAAATTTAATTCGAGATATAATCGCAGTTTATAAAATCTCCGATTAAAGTGGTATTAAGGAAATAGATAAGTTAACAGGCCTAAGCGAAATTGGAAAAATGGGGATGGCATTTTTTCGACTTTTTTAAAAATCGTCCATATTTTTTAGACCTTTTAAATTTTTTTTCGACATTTTCAATATTTTCTTAATATGTGCATAAGGGTGGTTCTTATATAAATTTTTTGCGAAAATCAAATGCCATGCCCCCTCACTTGGTTCGAAGTAGGATAACAAAATTTCAGGAATTTTTTTAAGTTTCTATGTTCAACCCTTACTGACATATTTGGTCTCAGCCAATCCAAACAAAAACCGAACAAAGGTTGGTCTCCTGGTATTTTAAAATAATGGAAACAAATTCGACACAAATGCAAAAAATGGTTCCGCCAAGCATCAGATAAAATGATGGCGCGTTTTGAAAAGTAGGCGAGACACCTCTCACAAAAGCAAAAGTTACAAAACGATACACAGAGAGCTATTTAAGTAAATGTTGTCAAATTCAATGTGGGTTCGTGTAGTCAAATCAAAACCTTAAGCCTACGTTTTCAGCGAGGTGTTTTTTGCCGCGCTACACGACAGCTTCAAAAGCGATGCTGCTTCCATCGAAAACGGAAGCGACGTGAGTGTTTATAGTCAGACGATTTCACGTAGCGCAACACGACGGCTTTTTTGCCGATCGCAAGCCGATTCGTGATTAGTTTCATTCGTGCTTAAGTAATGGTAGAGTAAATATGATGCATATGAATTTTTGACGTTTCTTGCAAATTATCTTCTATAACTTCGTAGCAAGGAATTTAAAGATAAAGCATTAAAGCGATATTTTTAAATTTTATTTAATATAAAGATTTTTTAACATATTTAAAAATCTAACAACACTAATAAAAGGATTACTAAAAAATGTAATTTTCTATACTTTAAATTTTTGGAAGCACTAAATGGAAATTAAGTTTTTCACTCCTCAATTATTTAAGATTTCAAAGTTTTCCTCTTCGTGTTAATTTATAATCAGCAATAAACTGTACTTAACATAGCATCAAATTTGGAACCTTCCAAAAACACATGACATGATTAATGATTTTGTTTATAACGTTTCTGAAAGATTTAACTTGAAAAGTTTAGGAAACGTTGAATCTGGAACCTTCCAGAAACAGTTCAGAATGATTTCATGTGAAGCAGTACATTTGAAATATACAAAAAAAATGTATGTAACGTTCCGTTTGCAATATTTTAAATGAAACATTTCTGTTACGTTACGTATTGTTTCTGAAACATTACATGCCGAGTGTGTAGAAGAAATTCGTATTAGTGCCATGAAGCGAAATACATGAACATATAAAGCTAATTTAATTATGTATTTAAAACTTGTAAGTTAAATCTTACCAGAAGAGGGGGAGGAGTCTCGTTAGATATCACCAAAGGGAGGGAGTCCGAATTTTCAAGAAAAACGACTGACGTAATTTATGAACGTCCCCGTAACTCATCGATTTGTACAAACAATTTTTTTTTCCGTTTCTCCGGAACCGTCTCAAATTATGGTAAAAATATATTTTCGAACTTTGTGATCGATTGGTGCAAGCAATTTCTTTTGATCAAAAAATGTCTCACCCGGGACCGTCTCATATTATGTTAAAAATCCAATTTCCACCACTGGCCACTCTTGGCCACTCCAAACTATGCCAAAAATTCATTTTGAACCTTTCCTCATGGATTTAATTCCATTTTCAAGCTTTCCTCATCGAAATTGTGCAACCAACATTGATTTTCACTAATTATTTTTATTTCGTCTCTTGCCGTCTCTACAAAAGCTTTGGTTGCAGATTTTCGTAGCAAGCGACGGCGCTTCGTAGCTTGCCGACGCTTGTATCGCTTTACATAAAATCGCCTCGCTGTAAGCCCTTCCATATGCACGCAAATTAAATTTCAACGAGATTTATTTTAAATGATCTTTTATTTTCTGCTGTCAAAACCAAACTAAAAACTAAACTTAAAATACAAATTCTTAGAGCAATCATGCCCTGCATGCAAAAACAATTCTTTCGTTTATTTAGATTATTCTTTGTCATTTGCTTACATTATTATTTCTTTGTAGTACTTAGCAGTGTTGAGTTACAGTCACCATGTGAATATGCAGCGTTTGCATGTTCACATGGAGTTATACTATGTTTGGATGGGGAAGCTGTTGTATGAATACTTTAAAACGATAAAATTACCAAGCCATAGGTTTTGGCTTGGTAGCAATATCGTCTTCCTTAAGTTGATCAACGTTATATTCAACGTCACGTTGATCAACTTTGCTACTATATGTAACTCGCATGTGTTTGAACGGCAGAAGCGTAGAGTAGCGCTACAAAAAACGCCTCGCTGTAAACGCCACGGTGTAAGGTATTTAGTTTAAAGTAAAGATAGCTGCTCCCTGTTTTTTTGAATAAATCCTTTTTTTTAATTTTTTTTCGATAGTTCTGCCGTTTGACGTCCGATCGTCAAGTATAGTAGTGCTACAGCTCATCGAGACCTTTTCAACGATACACTACACTTCAAAATCAAACATCAAATGGCAGAGCTATCGAAAAAAAAATCAAAAAAAGAACATATACAATTTAAATAAAAATCTGTTGAAAATGGTGTGAGTTAAGCTTTCAAAGTGGCTTGTGGTCGGTTGAATGTTTTTTAACTAATATGCATTTAGTATACGCCGAAAATCAACTAGAAATGAGTACTCGTATTATGGTTTATACTATACTATAAGTATCTTCAACAAGTAGAAATTAATTTAAAAAAGAAAAATTATGACAAACTTACCAGTTATAAAATCAATTTCAAACGTTTCATCATCATTACCATTTGCGATGGTATATATAAGTTTTCTTTTCAAGGGGCTTTCTGCCTGAGCAATAATAGATATAGTTGAATATAAATCGATGTTTTCGTTAACTACATCCGAATAGAATTGTTTGTTGAAAACTGGCATTGACTTATCGACGACCTGAAGTTACAGTATTTAATAAAAATTAGTTTACAGTCCTAAAAAACATATAGAATAATAAAATTTGCACACGCACTTTTATGTGAACAAAAACATCTGTTGAGCATGGCGTAAGTGCTCCATCATATGCAGCTATAACTAATTCATAAGCACGATTGTGTCCCTCCAGCGTTTGCCTTAAGGTTAATTCACCTGTTTTTCGATCCATCTTGAATAACTCGCCATTACCTTTCTTCATTTCATAACGGACTTCGCCGTTTTCAAAACTATCTAAGTCAACTGCATGTACTTTTATTATAATAGATCCCTTTAAATCGTCAATAGAAACAATGGCATAATATGGCAAATTAACAAACATCGGACAGTTGTCATTGATGTCGAGAATTTGAATGTTTGCAATTGCATGTGCTCGTCGAATATAAATATTATTTTCATATAATGCAAAGGACTTAGCTTCCAGCACTAATTTGTAGTTATCCTGCAATTCCCTATCAAAGATTTCTCCGGTGGTCTCTATAATTCCAGAGGTAACTCCAGTTTTGAACATATTGGTTGGATTTAAAATTTGATATTCCACATGCTCATTAAGATTTGTACCAAGAACATTGATTAAGCCTATGGTAAATACTTTTGTAGAGTTTTCTACAACTGCAAACTCATACACTGATTTTTGAAAAACTAGTCCCGAATTTTCTGCCACTTCCACAGTTACAAATATTTGAGTAACAGATGAGTATAATCCGTCCGAAGCTCTTACATGCAAAATATACGATAATTCTAATTTCTCTACGTTTCTGTAAAAATATAAAGAGAAAAAAAAATTTGAAATATTAAGTTTAACTTTCATCAAACGAAGTACACGAGTAGAGGTATAGATATACAGTAGAATCTCGCTATTCCAGATCAATTAAAACCGGTCCTAATCCGGACTATGCGGAGATCCGGATAACCAAAGACATATTAAAGTTATTAAAGAAAAGGTTACAAAAACAGCCTTCTAAAATTACCAATACACTATAAAAACCAAGACAAACCTCCTTATTTTTTCTTTATATCAGAAACTTCGCACGGGTGATTGATTCCCCGTTCTACAAGAATGAAATAAAGCGCACGCAGGAACAAGCAAAATAAGGTTTACGAGCGAATCATATAAAGTGTGTAAGAGAATATTCGGGAATTTTCTGTGCTACATACTCATGCATGGCAAAATAGTGTAATGTCATAGTTAAATTTTGTGGAAAGTGTCAAATAAAGCGTACATAGAAATAGGCGAAATACCGAAAGTAAGGTCGGGCCGGATTACGCAATGAAAATTTTTACCTTTTCACTCTCCGGATTATAGAAGGATCCGGATAAGGCCATATTTGGATTAGAGAGATTCTACTGTACATATGTATATATATATATGTTTTTAAATATTTTAAGTGAATAAAAAAAGCACTTTTAACACTTCATACGCCTATTTGTTGGGAGAATATAATGTAAAAAATATATTCGATTCATATGGTTGCTATTTTGACAAAGAAGCTTTACAGATAAACTTAAAGAAACAGCTTTTTCCAAATTATTTCCACAGTATGTAATATTGACTTTAACCAACCTTGTTGTGATCACTCCTGATTGGGAGTTTATTGTGAATGCATTATCTGTATTTCCCTCTATTATATCGTAACGAATTGCTGCGCTGTCTTCGTCCGCATCAACAGCTTGCAATTGTATAACAAATACGTTTTCATATGTCGGCAGAAACAAAGTTATGTTTTTTTGGAACTCCTTGAAGACTGGAGGACAATCATTTACATCTTTTACATTAATTTCAACCGCTGCTGGATCATTTGAAAACAACCTTGGCGACCCCAAGTCATTAACCTATGTAGAAGAATAAAAAACAAATGTAAGTTTGACAGATAAACTTAGATATAAAATTTACACGAAAGTGTACGAATTGGAAACAATCGTCTGGTCTGCAACAGTGGCACTTTCACTCTTCCACATTTAGACATTGTGTTGGTAAGGCGATTTACAAACCGTTGAAAAATTTCAGATCTCAGTTATTTGCATAGTATTACAGTTACACGAACGATCCCGAAGACGATATTGCAACGTTTTTGGTAAAATAATGAAAATTATTCAGAACCTTCGTGATCAAAATGAGAAAATTTCAGATTCATTAACTATAACAAAAGTCTTAACGTCATTGCCCACGGATTATAATCATTTCCATAGTGCATGGGAGTCGATTCGGCCAGAAGGTCAGAATATTAATACTTTGCGAGCGCGGCTTATGGCTGAGGAAATTCGTTTAGGTACTCAAAGAAGTGCTTTGGTTACTGGTGTAAATGTGAATGGCAAGCAGGATGCTTGGGTACTTGACTCAGGTGCAACAGATCGTAGGTGCTATTGACGCGATTGGTTTGTCACTTATGAAAACTATGAAGATGTCGTCATAATTGGTGATGGGCGTGTGATTAAAGCAGCGGGAAAAGGTGACATAGTTCTTTTAGTTAATCAAGGCAGGTTGTGGGTGCAGAATCAAATAAAGGATGTGATGTATACTCCTGCCATTCATTACAACCTGTTTACGTAGGCAAAAGCACTTGATCGTGGTTTTAAGTTTTATTCTGACAACAACAACAAGATGGCGAATGTGATGATGTTAAAGTAGTGGAGGATAACGTTTTTTATGACGCTATCGGCAACATCAAGAAAGACAACAACAATTGCAGAATTGCTGATCGTCTGCGCAGCAAATCAGCTTCAACGCATGTAGCAGCTATTATTATTTGCGAGGAGCCAAAATCGTTTGAAGAGGCTATGCAATTAAAGGACAGTGTAATGGAAGCATGCAATGGATGACGAATCTGACTCATTGACTCAAAACGGAACCTGGACACTCGTAGAAAAAAAACATCAGATCGAAAGGTTATTGCTAATCGATGCCTTTTTATGCTGAAACAAGACGCCAAGGGAAATGTTGAACTCTACAAGGCACGCTTAGTCGTGAGGGGGTTTACCCAGGAATATGGCACCGACTATAAAGAATCTTTGAGTCCAGTTGCACAGATCACTGCAATTCGTTGCATTTTGGCTATGGCAGCAGTTTGGAAAATAACTCTTAAGCCGTTCGATGTGAAAACGGTTTTTTTGTGTGGCGAATTGTCAGAGAATGTTTTCATGCAGCTGCCAAAAGACTATGACGACGATAGCGGACGTGTCTGTAAGCTAGTAAAAAGTCTGTATAGACTATGTAATCATCGAGGTGTTGGAATAAATAATTCACCGGTTTTTTACAACGTTTTGGTTTTGAAGTTTCACCCCATGCTCCATGTGTTTCCGTTCACAACAGTGGCGAAGGATGTATATACATATATATCGACGATGGTTTAGTTGCAGCGTCAAGTGACAACCTATTATGAACTTGATGAAATATCTATAAGGGAAGTTCAAAGTCAAATTCTTTGAAGGCAATTATTTTTTGGGACTTCAAATTCAGTGCATGTATGATGATTCAATTTACATTGGTCAAGAGGCTTATACTAAAAAGGTAATTTATAAATATAATATGAAAAATTCGTCTTTTACAGCTACGCCTGCAGACAACTCGACCAATTTAAGCGATTTTAGTCTCAACGCTATGGTGAAGTTTCCTTACCGGGAAGCCGTTGGCAGTCTTATGTATCTGGCAGTAGATACAAGGCTTTTGCTGTGTGGACGCAAGCCTGCTTGCAGCGCATGTTAATGCCGTCAAGAGAATAATTAAATATCTGAGTGGCACGAGAAACAAAAGCATTTACTACGAAAGTGACTCCAGACTCATATTATGTGGGTACAGTGATGCAGACTACGATGGTGATGTTCAGACTCCAAGATCTGCATCAGGCTAAGTATTCATGGTAGGCAGCGGTATCATAAGCTGGTGCTCGGAGCGGCTAAAATTTGTCTCCATATCAACTACAGAGGCAGAGTACGTTGCAGCAGCTAACGCATTAAAGGAACTAATCCGGCTCAAGCGATTTTGGTTCAGCTTTGGTAATACCGGTCTGGTATTTTTGTGTGGATAACCAAAGTGATATACGGCTGCTCAAGAACCCAGATTTCCACAAAAGGACGAAGCACATAGACGTGCGGTATAATTTCATAAGAGAAAAATATGAGGAGCAAGCTTTTGAAAAAAATATGTAGCATTGCCAAAGTAAAAATTTTTGAATTTTAGAAACCAGATAGGCTTACAAAGGTTCTAGAAGCTATTTTTATGATAAGTATGAAATACTGCTCGTATTATAAAGAAATGTAAATGTGTTATGATGTAACTAAATAGTGTAAGTGTTAAACAAAAGGTAATTTCAGTCATATCAGTTTTATGGCAACATTGCACAGACATTTTTAGACCATCTATCAACTCATTTATATTTTTTCACCCGCGCTGCTAGTCAGTCTTTTTTCTAACTTTGTTACTTACATCTGAGTCGATATAGCTATGTCCGTCTGTCTGTCTGTCTGTCTGTCTGTTGAAATCACGATTACGGAAAAATTAAGCAAGCTGATTCAATGAAATTTGGCACATTGGTCACACCTTCTTGCAAGCTACTAGCATGTAAAAATGGGCAAAATCAGTTCACAGCAACGCCCACCGTTTTGATGAAACTTGGTAATTTAGTGAACATGTGAACAAAATTAAGATTGGGCTAGGTTTCAAATTTCCAAAGGCTCTTAAAAGAGCGTGGCACAGCCCTAAATTTTAACTTTAATACCGCCATAGCTCTTTAACCGTGCAAGATATTGTGATGAAATTAAGTACACAGATACAGATTCATAAATATCTTGAATTGTGCTTAAAGTGGGCGGAATGGGAAAAGTGGGCGTGGAACTTATCAACAATTGAAAATATTGATTTCGTATAACTCACAATTGGCAAAACATTTTAGGTAATTAATTTTGAATGTATTTTTAACATTTATTTAGAAAGTACTTTCAATGCAGTGTAGCGTATGTGAGTTTTGGCCTGGCCGAAGATAAAACTTTTACTAGATTTTTATTTATGTCAATGAAAATAAATTTTTGGACTTTTTTAGCTTGCCTTGTGACATTTTCGTTATCGAAAAATTATTTATAACAATATTTTCATACGAAAAGTCCTTTTTAAACCGTCCTCTTGCTGCTTTTAAATGGAAAACACGCTTTAAGAGTAAAATCAGGTTTGAAGTCGACTATATCAGACTTAATTTAATAGTGTTAATTTTAAAATAAACTCTAAGTCGTTAAAAACTGATGCTAATTTGTTATAACTACGGGCCAATTTCTTCTAACACGTTTTATATCAAACAAAAACGATTTGAGACAAAACAATATGGAGAAAACTAAATCTAAACAATTTTGGGTGGAATATTTTATCCCAACCGAAATATTTGTGGTTTCAAGTATAGCTTGTTTCAAACCAAATTTTTTAGCTCAATATATTTTATTATCCAAATAAATAGAGAATTTTATGTCACAGTTGTAAATAAATATTTTTTCTAACAAATACGGTTACAAAAATGTTCACGCTTTCAAAACTGAAAATCTTTTCAGAAGTTTACTGAACGAAAATAGTTCACTAATAGATACTGAAACAAACAAAACAGTTGGCTCAACTTACCACGACTTTAAACTTAAATTTGCGAATAGATTCGAAGTCTAAATTGTTGATAACTTTCACTGCCCCTGTAGATGCATCAACGGAAAAGTATTGCTTAGCCACGTCATCAACTATTTTATATTCAATCATTCCATTGGTACCAATGTCAGCATCTGATGCATTGAGTAACATCGGGCTGTAATATTTAAGAAACTAAAGGTTATTATATGTATATTAGTTTTAGGTTGTGAATGTTTTTAAATTATAGGTTGGTTTAAGCGAAAACAATTGAAAAAAAGGCATTTCCCCAGCACAATAAGAAAGCAGAACCACCAGCGACTTTTAACGCTGCGAAGATGTCATGTCCCACAAGGTGCGAAATTGAAATGAAAAGCGCACGAATTACATAAGAGGTTGAAATTCAAAAAAACGATTGAAACTAGTACAAGTTAAGGAGTTATTCTCTAACAATGAATTGATTTTGCGCTTGTAATTTTTTTGTTGTTTTTGCCCTAAACGTACTGAACATAAAGCTTTGCAAAGTACATATTAAATTTAGCTTCGTTCCAAAAACACAAACAAAGATAAGAAATCAGACTGCTGAAGGGATCTGGCGAAAATATATCCTCGTCTAAGGTACTTGCACCAGGCCGAAAATTATCAAAGGAAAGAGTAACCTTTCTAGATTGTACAAACGCAGGTGGGACTAGATTGAACCCTTATCATTAAGAAAGCATATAAACCGAGTTCTTTTCGCAACAAGATTTTGCAGGTAAATATGCCAACTCTAAATCGGCTTGGATGAATGCTGCAATTCTTAAAATTGGTTTTTTGATATTTTTGTTCTACATCGATGTATGTTTGTTAAATTGTGTGTCTATATGATTATAAATGGCTTTATACAACACAACATTCAAATTAATTTTTAGATAGAATGTTGCCTGGAAGACAAAATTCTTTATAAGGCGCTGTTATTCTTAGATAACGCCTCAAGACATCCATCCGCCTATCGATGAATTTATAAAAGAGATCGAAGAAGAAGAATTTGGGTCATGTATTTGCCTTCAAATGTAACTCCCATGATCATATGCGATTAGGCTGTTAAAACTGTATTGTCGCAGTAGTCTGTTATCCATGGTTGTGACCTCAATTGAAACCAGTGGCGGATCTAGAAATTTCTTGAGGGGGGCGGCTGACATTTTTTTGAATGAAAGCAATGGACTGAATTTTTTTGACGATGAATATTTATATTTTTTGGCAAATGAAAAAAAAAAGTGAGATTTTGAAATTTGTTCATATTCGGCTTAAATGTACTTCTAGAGGGTGTAAGCACCCAATATTTTTTTATGTAAGGCTTAGTTGGCAAGTTATGGACTTCTGGAAATTGACGTGATATGAAGAATGAATATTAAAATGTGACATACATTAGTTTACGAGATATGATTTTAAGTGCATTTTGCATGGTACCTTGCCCTTGCTTAAGTACTTCAACTTATCTATCTCCTTAACTAATACCGATCACGTTATAATATTTTTTGTGAAACAACAGTATACTTAGAGCTTGTTTTTTTAAGTTAAAATATTTTAAAAATATTATATCGAAGTTACTAAAAATCTGATTTGAAATTTGTACTAGCGGTTTTCTATTCATACAAATATTTAAAACTTAAATTTGACTAAAAAATAAAACAATATTGTTTGTATATTATTATAAATTCATTGATTCCAATAACAGCGTTCAAAAATTATGTTTCTCAAGCTTCGTCAATTCTTCAGAAGCCCATAGCTCGGCAATAAAGCCTAATACCAAAAAAAAAATTGATGTCTACTAGTTTTATAACTAGCCGGAATATTAACAAATTTCACGACCTCACTTTATTTTCATTGTCGAATTCGCATGAGACGCCCCATATAACAAAAAACAAAGTTTAAGAGATTTTTTTTTTATCTTATCAGTAGTCTATTCGAGGGTTTCAAGACGGCGTAGTTTCTTTTGGCAAAATAATTCAGAAATTTCAGCTAAGTTGATATCGATTTTTATATAAATATTTCCCAAAACCAATCCATTCAAGCAATCTTCTGTCACTGTTGATCTGAAATACAATTTCAATAATTTTTACACAGAAAAACTTCGTTCTGGTGTTGTCGAAGTTACTGGAGTCGTGGAAAATATTTGTAGTAGAATTGTGATGCTTAGGAAGAACGATTCCATTTTTTTGCTGTTGATAATGGTCAATCCTTTCATTGCATTCAAACCACAGTTGAATTTCGGACTTAAGCTCTATCTTACTGCAATTACTAATTCACTTTAGTAAGTGAGAGCAACCTCCACGCTTTTTTCAACTGACACCTTCTAACGGTAAAACGATCAAAAAGTTTCCCTGAAATGTTGATTTTAATTCTGAAATCATATGATCCAAATAAGGGTTGTACTCGTATATTGCGGCTCTGAAACATTTGAGAAATAAATAAAAGTAAAATAAAACTGGTAAAGGTGTTATGTTCGGCCCTACACTGCATTGAAAGTACATTTTAAATAAATGTAAAACAGACGTTGAAGAAAAAAAGTTAAATTGGTTGAAAGAGGTTCAAAAGTGTTAAAGCAGTTGGAAAAAACTAAAAAATATGGAAACCATGAATTTAAGAGACATGGAACAAAACCTTGCTATGCTAAACGGGGTGCTAAATTGACTTTTTCTGAGCCAAAATTGAAGATCCTCATGAAATTTGTAAAATAAAAGTTCTTTAATATAGGTACCTACATCCGGCAGCGTGCCAAAAAAGTGTGCCCAAGAAAGTTTCGGATACATCTTTCCCGAAAATTGCTTTAAGATGAGAACTTCTCAATTGATTTCAACGAAAACTATGACATCCCAAACTTAAGAGTTTTGCAGAATCATGAAAAATCTTATTCCTTAGAAAATTTTTGGTCTTACCTATTAGCTTCATTTGGTTTTGAGACAAGTGATCCAATTGCTGCTGCCTCAGATATTTCTCCATAGTAAGTTTTTTCCAGGAAATATGGTGCGTTATCGTTTTCATCTAAAACATGTATTAAAACGTATATGATTGAAGAGGCAGATGCCATGTTTGTCGCTCTAACGGTCAAATTAAATGATCTGTAATAAAGCATTGTAATATGTGAGAAAATTGTTGTATTTAAATGTAAGGGCGGACCTTCATAAAAGTTGGTTGACCTCGCTATCTTAATATTAACAAGTGAAGCATGTGATGGAAATCTTCCTTTTAAAAAAATGTGCTAAGGTGACGTCCATAAATTACGTGAGTCAAAATAGAGGAGGAGGGTCCGGAAAAATCGCACCAAATCTCACCAAGGAGTCGATAAATATCTCAATTAGACTTTTAATTTAGAGAATATAAATTATAACAACAGATAGCATTTCGTATCACAGAATCAACCCTTGCTGACACGTTTGTTTCACCTTGTCGGTATGTCGCTCAACACACATACATATACATATGTACGCGTTGTAAAAGCTGATATATTTGACTTTGGGTAGTTTTTCAGTGAAACTCTTTAGCGAAGGGAAATGATAGTACGTTTAATGTTTATTTCACAGAAAAATGAAGTACATATCCACTCGAAATGTAACTTTTCACAAGTTTTTTAGAAATCGTTCACATGAACTCTTACAAAAAAATCGCAAACCCGAAATCTTTCATTTCCATATCAGAAATATTTCTACATTGTGTCAATGTCCAACTTTTGATTTCATTAGAAGCGTTTCTGTACATCTTCGGTCTTTTTTTTATGCTGCGGCACTTAGGTTGTTGTTATATTATATCATCAGGACTATGATGTGCCGTTATTTATTGTGACGTTTGATGTACGTCTATCCTGAATAAACAATCCGTCGAATTTTTTTCAGTTCCCTGATTAGTAATCGTAGAAGAGATTTAAATAATGAGAAAAACTCATGGGAAAATGAGATATCGGTAATTAATTTTTGATGTTTCTTACAAATTCTTTTCCATAATTTTGTAGCAAGGAAATTAATGATAAAGCATTAAAGCGATCATTTTAAATTTTATTTGATGCAAAGATCTTTTAACATATTTAAAAATCTAACAACACTAATAAAGATCAATTACACTAAAAAGTATTTCAAATTTTGATTTAGAAATCTACACCAATAAAATTACGCAATTTTTAGCAAATTCTATTTCAATTTATTCTTTTGCACTTCACTGATTGAAAGTAATTGGAAATATTGTCATAGCACTGACTGTAAATTAAGTTTTCCACTCCTAAACTATTTAAGATTGCAAAGTTTTCCTCTTCATGATATTGGTGTCAATTTATAATCAACAATAAGCTATACTTAACATAGCATCAAGCAGATAATCATAAAAAATTATGTAGACCTCATTAAAAAAACCAGTAAACATCAAATTTGGAACCTTCTAAAAACACATAGCATGATTAAAGGTTTTGTTTATAACGTGTCAGATAGATTTAATTTGAAAAGTTCAGGAAACGTTGAATCTGAAACCTTTCAGAAACAGCTCAGAAATATGAGGCATTTCATGTGAAGCGGACAATGGAAAAAAAAATAGATTTTGAAATTTGTACATATCCGGCTTAATTGCACTTCAAGAAGGTGTAAACACTTAATTTTTTTATAGAAGGCTTAGTTGATTAAGAAAGAATTTTTCGGAAGCAGTTTTTCGAACTTACCAAATTTTCAATAAAATATTAAACATTGTAGTTCCTATAGGAAATTTACTGCTCTTTTCAATTATGAAATCAGATTTGAAGTTAGATTTTTTTTCTTGTGGAAAACCGGATTTAAACAATTTCGACATATTTTATTTTTCTTATTTTAACTTTAAAATATTGCATAAAGCTGAAAGCTTTAAAATATGATTCTCATTAGCTTACGAGACATATGAATTCAAGTTTAAAAAATAATATATTAAAAAATATAATGTCAAAGTTACTGAAAATTTGATTTTAAATTTTTACTTCCGGTTTTCTATACGTAAAACATTTAAAATTCGAATTTGACTAAGAAATTAAAAGACCATCCTTTTTACTAGTTAAAGTAATATTGTTTATATTTAATTATAAATTTCTTGATTCCAATAACAGCGTTCAAAAAGTACGGTCCTTAAACTTCGCCAATTCTTCATTACTCCATACCTCGGCAATTAAGCCTCATATGAAAAAAATTGTGTGTGCACATTTATGTCTACCAGATGTTGATTTCACGACCTCACTTTATTTTCACTGTCCGCTTCGCCTGAGATGCCTCATCTATAAGGAAGATTTCTGTATCGTTCCTTTTGCAATATTTCAAATGTAACATTTCTGTTACGTTACGTATTCTTTCTGATACGTTACATGCCGAGTGGGTAGAAAACATTTGTATTAGTGGCATGAAGCAACATACATGAATATATAAAGATAATTTAATTATGTATTTGAAAATTACATGGTAAATCTTAACAGAAGGGAGGAGTGGTCCTGTTAGATCTCACCAAATCTCACCAAGGGGAGGAGGAGGTGGGGTTTTTACGCCTCACGTAATTTATGGATGTCCCCTAAAAACTTTAATTTTATTTTCAGCATGTGATTGTACGAAAAACTATTAGATTTTGATCTTTTAAAGCGAATATAATGTAGTTTTTACACCCAGAAACTAATAATAATAATATTAACTATTAGATAGTAGTATAGGTTGGCGTTTACATCCTGTTAAGTAATCAGTGAGGTAAATTTCATTGCACTTTGCATTATAGTTTTGAAGTTATGCCAATGTGAAATGCTGAATTCCGAGAAATCACAAAAGGTTAATAGAGTGGATCAAGCAGTATTGACCTGTGTGGAAACAGAACCGAAGAAAAGGCACAATAAACGATTCTATCAGCAGCCTATTGTATCCAACAACGTGTCCACTGAGCCAACGCTTGAGTACGCAATTTGAAAGAATAGGCCTAAATATATTTGGCCCATTTGCAATCAGGAATACAAGAAATAAGTATATCCTTGTGGCAATTGGCTTAGGCTCTAGGAAAGCGTTTGCGGAAGGTAGTGAACAAAGGACAAAAATATAAGGATGATCATCAGCCAATTGTTCCACCGTCTTTAATTGATATCGATGCACTTCGAGGCGTCCAGCAGATTTGATGTCCCATAGTTAGGTTCAAAGTCTATTTTTGACCATTTTTCATCGATTGGTCCATAAAAATGGGCCCAAGATCCATTTTCGCCATTTTAAAAAACTTAACTCAAAATCCATTTTACGACATGTCATCCGAACTGAAGAAAGTAGACATGTACTTACTTTAACTAACGTGTTTACGTGTATCTTGGAAATTAGATTTTCCCTTTATAATTTTAGCTTGACAATAATAAATCTAAAGCTTTACTTCTTTTTATAATATCAACAAAACATACAAACATTTTCAAAATTTTATGTAGTATGTAGTTCTTTAGAAATACTGTAGGAATGTTTTATTTGGCTGCCAATGTAAATGAATAAAATGAGACCAATTCAAATTTGAGACAAAGGCAATAGGATTGATATGCTGACTGGAATACCCTTAATATTTTAATGACAATGTACCTTTTTGAAGGAGTCCTGAAGTTAGACAGTCGATATTTGGATGCAAGTTTTGATTTTACAGTTTAAGAGTGTCATCACATATGCAGTTTTGCCGATAGGAAAGGAATTAAAGTAGAATAGCAACATGATTGTGTATATTATTACATAAACACAAAATCAAAAATATTTATTTTTCAGTTTGCTTAACCCGTAGCGGCAGCACTTCAATTTTATAACAATCTGGCACATTGGCGTCTTACAGGGACCCACGTTGAAAAAAAGTTATTAAAAAGTGAATTTTCTATTTTAAACTTCATAACTATGAATGAGTGTTGAAATGACTCTACTCTATTAAATAATTATTAGGGTTATTTTTAGGGTTTGTCAACAAAAAACCCATTTTTTCAAAAATGCCATGGTGGATTCAAAAAAATTCGTTTCAGGGCTGAATAATTATGGTTATACTTTTTTCATTCTATTTTTGAGACACATTTTTTTTTTTAATACATAAAAATTTAAGTTTAAAATCTTTCACAAAAATATCCACAAATCCTACGAGCAGACTATAGATTTATGTACGTACTATGTGTTGCATCATATATAATTTATCTCTGTTAAGTCTACTTACCGTTGTATCTCATAATCGATGACATCTTTAGTTACAATTACTCCTGCAGAAGGGTTAATTTGAAAAACATCACTTTTAGCGTCTGTGGATAAAATTTCGTAAAACACTGACGACGATGAAAAACCATCAACTTGTGTAACAAAGGTGCCGATTGGAATATTCTCATATATTTCTGACACAATATACGATGACACAAACTTTGGAGGATCGTTTTCAGCCATTGTGACAATAATATGTAAAGGAATTTGGGAAAACAAAGGGGGATTTCCAAGGTCATTAGCCTTAATTTGCAACATATACTCTTGCATTTGATTTATGTTTAACATTTTAGCCACTGTTACTAGTCCCATTGTTGAGTCAATTTGAAATGTGTTGCCGATATTACCAGTAACAATCGAATATTTTACCTCTGCATTTTTTCCATAATCTCTGTCGATAGCAAATAACTGAATCACTTTCGATCCAACAGTTGAACTCTCAAGAACTTTAGTTTGAATTAGCTTTGATGAAAATTCTGGATAATGGTCATTGTGATCATGAACTGTTATAACGATCTTTGCATAGTTTCGGTAAGCTGGTGTTCCCTGATCTTTGGCAATAACAATAAGAACATGTTCACTGACCTTTTCACGATCCAATCGCTGCACAACCAACACGTTACCCGAAAGGGAATCAATGCGAAATAAAGATAACGAAGAAGGATCTCGAGCAGCATGAAGGGTATAAAATATCTTTTTATCTTCGTCTTTATCTGTTGCATGAAGTTGCATTATTATTGATTCTTCCTCAATGTTCTCTGATATATCAAGTTGATAAACGTCCTGTGTAAATTGTGGCCTGTTGTCGTTGGTATCAATTACATGCACATATAATTGAGTCACTGCGGTATGAATTCCGTCTGTAACACTTATTGTAAGATTGTATTTTTGCTGCACTTCCCAGTCCAATGTCTTAGAAAGCAATATATTTCCATTATCACGTCCTATGTAAAAATCATTACTTTCGTCTCCAGCTAAAAATAAAATATAAAAATACCAATCAAAAATTTTTTCTTCTTAAATTAGCAAAAATTGTACATATTTCACTTATTTTTTCAAAAGAATCTCGCAAAATGTTACTCAATAACATAGAAACACCACCAAAAAGACTTTTGAACCAAAATTTGTTCCTAATGGATTTTTGTCGTACTGATCGTGATGCCCGCCTATTGTCATTACTGACAGAGATATAGACATCAGAAGTTGAGCATACAGCTTTTCTAGCAGTAACCTGCTGGGTAACAGCAATCCACTAGGGTTTGAATATAGGCATTCCCTGCCAACACAATTGTTAACTGTGCAGTTTAACGACATCAGCCAACCTATTGTTAATTTTTGGTTGGCTAAAAATATATTTTATAAAACTATCAATTGGCTGCTATATAAAATGAAAACCCAATTTTTCATTTTGACAGAAAAGTTGTTGACCTTAACGCTCTCGGAAATATAATGAGAGTAGCTCAGTTAATTAAGTTGAGCATCTTACCAACCTGGCATGGCGCAGGACGACTTAGGTTCAATTCTAATTGGTGATAGATAAAAAAATTTGTTTTTTCAGAACAGAACACAAATAAATGAACAATAAGTTCCAATTCATAGGCAGCAATAGAGAAGTTCTTGTAAAAAATGCACAAAAAAGTTTGGTTTAGCCACATCACACACACTGGACAGTGCCGCATTTTTTGAGTTTTTTATAGAATATATATCCGGGACTGATCCGATTACCCAAGTCTGGGCTTGGTCCAATTTCCTAAGTCTACACCGGATCTCTTATAGGGCCAATCATATGCGACACGGATGATAAGTGCTGCACCAGGTACATTGATCAGTATCATATCAGGCTTAACTGGACCGTTTTTTTTTTTTATTCCTTGACGTTTATTTACATATATATAATATAAACTATAGTCGCTCCTACCTGGAACATAGGACGAAAACGTCTGTCCTGCGCCTGTCTTTTGATTTCTCGCCACGTTCCTGTGGTTTGTCATTCAGCGGTTGTGGATCGAATCCCAGTATTATTTGGACGTCCTCGTCGTCGTTGTCATCTTTCCGTAGAGTATGGCTGATACATCGCCACTTTCGTCTTTTGATTTCTGTATTTATTGGTTTGCTAGTTGTTAGTGTCATCAGTTCATCGTTTGAAATAGCGAATGGCCACAAAATGCAACATATGCGGCGCAGGCTTTCATTTATGAACACTTGCAACCTTCTAGCTATCGTTTCCGTGACCTTCCACGTCTCGCATCCATATAACAATACAGGTTTAACACTCGCATCAAATATTCTAAGCTTATTGCGCCTTGTAATATTTTGCGAGGACCACACTTCGTTCAATTTGTGGTAGTCGTATCGAGCTTTATTCAGTCGTGAACCAACATCTGCTTCAGCGCCTCCGTCACGGGTCAATATGCTACCAAGATAGCAGAATTCTTCAACGTCTTCTATAATATGTGCGATGCCACCCACATTCATGTCTTGGCCATGTTTACTATAAGTCCAACATATTCTGCATTAAGTATCAGCCTATTTATTTTTGCTTCTCTATCTGCTAATGTGTGCGTCATAAAATATATGTCATCAGCGTAGTCCAAGCTGTTCAGTTTTTGGAAGGGACACCATTGTATACCATTCGGGATTTCTCTATTCGTTTTGGAGAGTACACTGTCCAGAACCACAATGAAGAGCAACGGGGAGAGCACGCATCCCCCGTTTGCTTGTTTTTGTCCTTAAATCGGACGCTGCATTCAGCACTTCGATAGAGCTCCTGTATAACTTTAACGTTTTTTGTTAGTATACGATGGTTCAACAGAGCACTCCATATTGCGTTCTTTTTAATGGTGTCAAATGCTCTTTCAAAATCTACAAAAAGCAAGTGAATTGGTGATCTCCATTCCTCTGATTGTTCGATTATTATTCTCAGGGTGTTTATGTTGTCTACGCATGACCGTTGTGGTCTGAAGCCGTTCTGTTGCCGGCGTAATTGGGTGTTGAGGAAAGGTGCGATGCAGTGTAGGAGTAAAGGGCTAAAATTTTCTCGATCGTGTTTAATAGGGTTATGCCTATCCAGTTTTTACAATTACTCAGATCGCCTTTTTTTGGTATAGCTATGATAGTGCCCTCCTTTCAATCATTCGAAGTATGTCCTTTCACCCATGCATCCTGCACAATTGGTTGGTTGTAGAACTGGGGCTAGCACCTACGATCCATATTTGAGTAGTTCCGCAGAGATGTTATTAGGTCCAGCAGCCTTGTAGTTTTTCAGTTACGAAATAGCTTCTTCAATTTTGTCTACGGTAGGTGGGTCTGTCGATATGCTTTTGTTTTGGTTCGTGAGAGTGCAGTAGTTTTGCTTTAAGCACCTGCCTTTGTTGGATACATTCCCAGGTTTCATCTCGTATCCACGATTTTCCCTGTTTTTGAGAAAAGCCAATTGTTTTTTCAGCTGCCGTTTCGCATGCCGCGGCTAATTATTTCCATGAATTACCAGCCCTATTACTAAAGTAATTTTTGTTTCAAGTCTCCAAGGATTTCAGTTCCATAGACCAAATAACCTAATTTAAACAAACTAAAAGTTGTAGGTAATTTAATTACCATTTTAATAAAATTCCTTACTTCAAACGGAACTTTTTGCGAATAATATTAGGTCACATTTTTCGAAAAGATCAAACAAAATCTTCGGTCTATATCTCGAAAACCTATCCAGAGAAAATTTTTAAAAATTTATTTTTGAGATCAGTAGACCATACCACATCCTCAGCAACATGGGTTTGTTTCAGGTAGGTCTGCAGTAACAAACCTTAGCATCTTTACAAAATACTGTGTCAATTCATTTGTAGATGGTAGTCAAGTTGACGTAATTTATTCGGATATTTCGAAAACTTTTGGCAAAGATTCACATGATCTTTTGATTTATAAATTATCTAAGACTGGATTTCATTCGGCTTTTCGGTCTTGGCTTAGTTCATATCTCGTTAATAGGGTCTGTTATGTAGCCATAGAAAATGTTAAATCTCAACCTTTTTTAGATACTTCTGGAGTGCTAAGGGTCAGTATCCTTGGATCATTACTCTTTATTCTTTTTACTAATGATATGTCAACATATTTTTCCTACGTCCATTTTCTATTGTATGGGGACGATCTGAAAAATTTTTTCAAAGTAAACAATTATTCGATCGTAATAACATACTCAAAATCGATCGTAATAACATAGTTCAAAATTAATCAACTATTTTTGAATCTACGGAAATGCTTTCATGTGAGTTTTTCATAGAAAAGCTTACCTATTTCTTTTTCATACTGCATTGGTGGTTTGGCTTTGACTAGAGTTAATGAAATTCGTGATCTTTGTGTATTCTTTGACTCACGTTTTTTGTCTAACTAGTCATTTACACAAAGCATACTCTGCTTGCTTTTATAAAAAGAAATAGTACTGCTTTTTTGGACCCTTTTACTTTAAAACAGCTTTACACGCCTTTGTAAGATCAAACTCAGCATATGCATCTTTCATTTGGATCCCATATTATCCTTAAGTTTGCTTTGCACTTGACTCCTTTTACTGAACCGTTTCCTTCTTACAATGCTCGTTGTAGCCCATTTTTGGAACTCTCTTAATATTAAATAAATTATACAAAGATAATTCAATGGATTTCTGTATGCCTAAATTAAATTTTAAATTTGTTTTGTTGAGGCTTTTACATTAATTTAACTTAACTAATTATATGTTATTTAAGTTTATTAGAAGTCAAATTGTTTTTTGTTAAAAAATATTCAATTTCTTTATATTGTAAGTCAATTTGTTCTAGTCTGTAAGGTTTTTCCATAGACTCAATAAATACTAAATACTAAAATAGTTCTGAAAAGCTTCCACTTTCTTCATTGACATAGCAAAATCATTTGATATGGTAGAGCACTGTATCTTAAGAAGCAAAATGTTTAATGCTGGGTTGCGAGGTTTTATTTATGACTGTTTTAGCTCAGAAGTAGTTTTAAATATAGGTGTACCGTCATTTGTAAATCTATATTTACACGTTTCTATTGTGTCACAGCACCTCGATTGTTCAATGAGTTAACTGAAGTGATCAGATGCGAGAGAGTGAGATCAATGTACACATCTTAAGAATATTAAGCAGTGGCTCTTTTCAATTGATCATGATAATATAGAAACCTTTCTCTATTGATTGATGGCTTTATTATGTATAAGCCTGTACTTGTTAGATGATGAAAGTGCATATTTATGTCACATCATGAATTCCCCATCTAGACTATATAAAATAAATTATACATAATATGCAATCGCCTCTTTCTATGGCAATATAATGCACAAAATTATTTCTTTTAAAAAGTCATAAATGCTTATATATTGTTTTATGATTAGTATTAGACATGCTACGTTTTAACTTGAAATAAAATATTAATAATAAACATAAAAAAATATATAATAAATATCGCACCCCCTATTAGTTTTATCGCACGTCGCTGAACTCTATCTAGCAGCTCCAACGTAGTTTTTGGGGAAACGTTCCATAAATGCGAATTGTACTCCAGTTTAGGTCTAGTATAGGTAAATAGACAATTCGAAAGTCAACAGCAGTGAAGTATTTCTTCCTCCGTTCTAAAAAAAGTCGATGGACATTTGATTTCTTTTTCCGAGATACCGAACATATGATCTGTCCACCTCAGATCCGATTGAATCGATATGCCCAGAACGTGAAGAGTTATTGATTACGAAATATCTTCCCCAGCCATATTGAGGGGAGGAGGGGAATAATCCCTACGTCTGTGAGACAACAAGCAACATTGGGTCTTGTCTGCATTAACATTTACTCGATTTGCAAGACCCTACTCGGAGATTATTTTAAGGTCGTTTGAGAGTGTGTGATTCATAGAACGCCTTTCTCTCTCAATCTCCACAGAGTTTGGCCGCTTTTTAAGGCAATATAAATGAAAAATGTTGCTGTCCCAGAACCCAGAAACCCATCGCTAAAAATATGGAAGAGGGACGGAGATAGGACGGAACCCTGGGGAACTCCAGCGATGATGGAGTGATCATTTGAAGTGAAATTGTCTATGGCACGACGTTTAGAGCTGCCACTGCAGAAACGCGTTATCCAGCGAGCGAAAGGATTATTGACACCATATGCAATTACTTAAGAAACGAGGGCGCGGTGTCACACTCGGTCAAATGCCTTAGATATATCAAGTGCGACAACCATACGTTCACCGAGAAGTAAGGAACGCCATTAGATCTCCGGTAGTTCTTTGTGGTCCAAATAATTCATAAGGTTAAAGTTTACTACACTCTCCATTACTTTGGAGAGTGCAGAGCATATCTCAACGGGCCGATAATTTTTATGGTTGGTAACATCACCATTTTTGGGAACCAGCTGAACATTAGCAGCCTGACAACACGATGGGAATTCACCACAAGTGTAGCAGATGTTAAAGAAATTGCGCAATGGCTGAGCCAGTGTTGAGGCACACTTTCTCAACACATGAGTTGATATACCAACTAACCCTGAAGTTTTGTTAATATTTGGGTTCGCAAGGACTCTTTTCACTGCTCTAGTTCGAAAGAAGATGGTCAGCATAGTCGAAGATCTACTCCTGACGCAGGGGAGTGGTTGATTGCTATCTGCGAGTGTTGCATTCTCAGCAAAAATATTTGCCAAAAGATTAGCTTTATCAACAGAGTCAGTAAAAATTTGATCATTCCTTAAGAGAGTTGGAATAAACGATGAAGGCTGATTCTTCACTCTCTCAACGAAAGCCCAAAAGTTTTAGTTATTTTTTGGTAGCAAACGGATTCTTTTTCGTATGTCAAGCTCATGAAGAAACTTTTCACGCTGAATCGTGGCATTACAGCGATTTCTAATCTCTTTGCGAAGTCTTTCAGTATCAGCATTCTGTTAAGACGCCAATTCTGAAACGCTATCTCTTTGGTCCTCACTGAATCTTGCAAGTCTCATTAAACCACGAATGGTCCTTCAGTTTAATGTTAACATTTTAGAAGGAATGAAGGACCTCATACCCAATAAAATATTTTCCGCGGCATTTATGTTTTTATCAACAAACCACAATTTCCAATTAAAATTACGATAAAAATTATTTAACGCATTCCAATTTGCTTTATCATAAAGCCATACAGTCCGCTTCGTTGCATTAGGCGAGACAGCGCGTAAACTAGAATATGGAAAAGCAGCGGAAATGGTGCAATGGTCCAAATTTTTGAATACTATTTGCTGTTTTCGCTTGCTTCACCCAGTTTTTAAAGGAGTTTATTTTCTTTATTAATATCTGTTGAAATAATAACATATTCACTTTTGACAGATCTTCATTGACTGCTTGACAAAAAGACAATGCACTATTCCTCACACTGAGTGAGCACAGAACATGTAACATTTTTGGTGTTGGCGTCGCGTTTGTTGAGCACTGTTTTAAAATTGAATGTTACTATATATATTTTAAGAACATATATTGAAAAACCTATTAATTTTGGCGCAGGTGCATGTGGAGTCACTTTCGCCCGGGTTCTTATGGCTACTTTTTGTAACATATTTAACTTACGAAAATATTTTGAAATATGTATTTATTTTTGCAGTGCAAATATTGCTCAAAGGCAATTAAAAGTCCGTAATAATAAAGCGTACACAGTTCTACTAACTTACCTTCAATATTATACCAAAGATGGTCATCGTCTTCATCTGTGGCCTGTATAAGAGTAACTAGAAATCCCGGACGATCACTTTCGGTAACATCAACTAGAGTATCTATTGACTTAATAACTGGAGGATGTGCTGAGTTATTAGCTATAGGAATAACCACAATATTTATTCTAGCTACATGACTTCTCTTAGTTTGTCCATTATCTTCGGCTCGAATATGTAAATCAAACTCTGTATCGGGTTCAAAAGGTTTTGCAGCGTAGACAATTCCAGTTCTTGAATCTATACGGAACTTCGACTTTCCTTTCCCAGATTTTATGCTATATGTTATACGACCATTTTCGCCGATATCCTCATCGACAGCTAGAACCTGTAAGCACCGATAAAGTTTAAGTTTTTGTGAAATGTATTTACAGTTGGTTGCAACACGTATATTAACATAGACAATTAAGTGGACAAGAATAAATTTTATGGACAGAATCATGTCAGGGCACGATCTTCTTTTCATCACTCATTTCGCGATATGTTAATGAAATTTGGAAAACTTAAAGTTCTTCAATATAACTTTTGATCAGCAGTCAAAACATTTTTTTACAGCTTATTTTAAAAGTTATAGAGATCATTTTGTTCGAAATATTAATAGTTAAAATTACCTGAAACATAGACTCATTGACAGCCACTGTTGAAGGAACTTGAACTTTATAGAATCTCTGATCGAATTCTGGGCTGTGATCATTAATGTCATCAACAGCAATAACTATCCTTGTAGTAGATGAAAGTGCTGGCTGTCCATTATCTGTTATTGACACCTATGACAAGAATACGTTAATTAAATGAATATTCATCTTAAATATTTATATGTATAATTTAGAGCCAAAATCCAGATATCTGTAGGTGCGGGTCAACTGAATTTGTTCAAAAATGCAGAGGAAAAGTGTTCATTGCATTTATAGAAGTCGAATTTTGTTTTTCCTGAAATCCGTGCGGTTTGTAAAAGAATAACCCACATGTCCTTAGTTTAAAATTGTAATGATTACTTCACTCACTAGTTGGCCAAAACCACATATAAAGGAAAAATTGTCTGATAAAATTTAAATTGTTCGTGATAATATGACTATGTTTCATTTGATCCAGTTAAGTTGGACATTTATCGAAAACAGCCTAACACACTTTCAATTTGTCTTTTTACAAACCAATATATTTTCTAACGTTTTTTTACTATTAACATAGATTATGAGAAACTGTGTTTTACTACACCTTACAATTATCCATATGGAACATGAGCTGCACTAGTACTTAATAAACATTGTGATCTTTTTGAATAAAAATTTGTGTTTTATCACAAACTTTTTTTTTTGGTTCTTCAATATCGTATATTTTGCGCCGTACTTGTATAGATAAAACAAAACTCTATTTCTAACTTAAGAATTAGAAAGAAGCCAGATCCTGCCACTAGTAAAAAGTCAAATGAAGTTCTTGATTTAAAGTATTAAAAAAAAAGTTTTTCGATTAGTTTGCTTATAATTCCATCACAAACTTAAAAATGGCGATTTCTCAAAAATGTAAAATTGGCATTACGACAATCGATCAGCCGACGATGCGCATGCATGTCAGTCATTCTTTACATAACTGCGTGCATTGCTGTTTATGCCAGATGGCAAACCACTTTAGGAAAAACATATCTCAAGTCGCCAACAGATGTCATCTTGCTTCATAGGTCATAAGCTATTATTAAATGTTTTTATTCCATATGTTGGTATAACCGAAAAGAACTAAGGATATTTTTTTGTGACCTTAAGTCGAAAAAAGTAACCTAAAGGTTACTTGGCAAACAACCTTCATTGTGGTAAGAACAAGGAGTGTTTAATAAAAACATTTTTTTATATATCCTAACAACCATCTCTTATTTTTCCTATTTCATATATATATAAAATTCCAAACTTTGAACGAATTTGAGATTTTATTCCAGCTTTGATTTCAACTCCTTCGGATTTTAGAAACCAGAATTTCATCTAGATCTTCAGCAACCCTACAAATTCACATTGCTTTTTTTCTTGAATTGTTCAAACATTTTTTGAGGCGAAATACCTCATAATCAATGGAATATATTTGTTTAATATTCTTTAATTTAATTTTTTTTTTTTTTTTTAAATATTTGTTTTAAAACCGTTTTTTCGACTTCTTCATATGTATATTATTCTTCAATCAATCCTAAGAACGCATCTACTTCGAAATCAAAACTGCAGACATAACTATGGAGAATATTATGCAATTCATTCAATTAGTCCAAAGTAATTTCGGGAATTTCCATTTGATTCTTACGTTGAAAGGGATTGGTTGAAGAATATCATTTAAAAAATCAAAGAAAAAGGAAGTTATATCGAAGATATTTTGGGAAACATTCTCATAAAAAAAATTTGCTTTTAAATTAATTTACTTAGAGTGTTTTATTTATATGAA
This sequence comes from Meiosimyza decipiens, assembly GCA_963680825.1. Lineage (NCBI taxonomy): Eukaryota > Metazoa > Arthropoda > Insecta > Diptera > Lauxaniidae > Meiosimyza > Meiosimyza decipiens. The sequence continues at coordinate 70,908,249 of OY804258.1, read as the reverse complement.
ATTGTGTTAAAAATAGTTTAAAAAACTAAGGGTGCAGATATTTAAAGTAAGACCTTCTGTACATGAATTTCAAATGCTAATAAGAAAGGAAATGAAATTTCTACACTTGTCTTTCTTCCACCAGGCTAAGTGTTAGCTGGTTTGATTAAACGTGCTCACATTGAAAACAGAGGTGCCATGCCCTTTCGTCCAAATACCCGCACTTCCTCTCTTATACCAAACAAAACTATTTCATATATTTGTGAACAATTTGGTTCCATAATTTTGGCATTTTTTCTCTTAATATAACGTTTTGAATTGTTTGCTTGTACGCTCTCTCTCTCTCTCTCTCTCTCTTGTCGAAATTTATCCCAATTTGGTGGCATTACCTTAAACAATTTTTGCTTTTTGAAATTTTAACTTTTTATCAGACCTTGTGTGAGTTATAAATGCGTTTATTTGTATGGGCATAGGTTTGCCAAGTTAAAAAAAAAGAATTTCCGGACTTTTTTTTTCAATTGTAAAGTGAAAAGGAAATTTTATTTGGAAAATCTTGATGAACTTTTTTTTTTGCTCATTAAAAAATAAATGTAAGTACATGTAATAAAAATTATCCAATTACCGATTTTTTCAGAAGTCTTTCAATTCCTAGCGGGCCCCCGGCTTTGAGATGAAGTTCCGGTAATGGCAGTAGGCGCACCAGTGAGGCAATTTCATGCATTTTAATCCCACGGGCTGTACTCAAAGAAGTGTACCGTGTACCGAACTGCTTTCAATAATCTCGCTTGGTATTCACGTAGTCATAATTTCCAAATACAAATAGGTAGTGCCGTTGAAGAAGAATACATATACTTTTGTATACCTCCTACCCCCTTATACGTTACAAACGAACGGCAAAGTGAATATACCCTGAGTGTAGTGTATAATCAATATTGTTCAATTCGATTGCAATTCTCCTGATCTAATTGCGTCCAACTTATGATAAGGAATTTCTTCAATTCAACTAGTTTTCTTCGGCCAAATAATATAATAAATAACTATTTCACGGTCACGCCAGCTCAATTTTTAGCTTAATTTAACAGTGAAAGAACGAGTACCGATCTTGAGAATACAGTCCTTTGGCACCAAGTAAACATTATTTATTTCTAGGCTAAGTGTATAAATAAGGCGTTTATTATGTTTAACTTACTTCTAAGATATGTTCTGATTGATTTTCTCTATCCAGTTTCCTTGCAGTTGTAGAAAGCACACCTGAAATTAGAAAAAAGGGTGAGTCTTTGAAATTGGCTTTAATTCAAATAAAATAGGTCAGTATAAAAAAATTATCTCTTGAATCTAGATTATACAGGTTTTGCGACTCAAGAGGGACAAAGTTTACTACTTTTTCGAAAAAGGCATTTTGTATTTTACTTCGAATGCTTTTGTGAACGTATTTTTTATTTAGTAAATGCAAAATACATTTTATAACATTCTTTTAAAGAGAGCGATGCTCGACTTTTCATATTAAATTTCATAGCTCCTACACACATTAATGTAGAAACCGATATCAGTTGTAGAAAATGCCATTTCTAATTATAATTACTGAACAATTGTCAAATCCTGCCATCGTACATGTAAAAAAACTGCTGAAAGGTTTACTGACTGTAAGGAAAGTCTAAAAACTAAATCAAAAAATGTGGAAAACATTTGCACCACAGCTGATATTTGGTCATCATCAATGAGAAGTTATCTAGGAAGCACTGTATATTAGATTGATTCCAACGCGTTTAAAGGGAAGAGTGCTACTCTTGCCCGTAGGAGATTAAAGTCATAACCATCATTGATATACATTCTGAATATGATTTGCGGTTTGTTAAAAAATTACAAAAACTGTAACCAATATTGTCAAAGCTTTTAAAGTACATGGGAAACCCGACTTAAAACAGACACAAGAAACGGAAATGTATCGAATAATGATAATACTGAAATGAGCAAAGATGAACCAACCATCAAAATACAAAAAAAAAAATATAAATACTCCTAAAAATATATTTTTTTTTGTATATGAGGATATACTCGAATATGAATAAAATTTCCAATTTCGAGCGTTCCCGAAGAATTCTAGAACACAAGTTTGTACATATTGGAATAATAGAGTTCTACCACCATGACAAAACATCATTAGTAGAAATGGTGTCAGTTTGAAACCACATTCCTTCTCATTGAAATACTATTTATCCATATTTAACTTCTTCTCTCAGTGATAAAATGAAATTGCTGTTAGTTTTTATTTTTGGGGTTTCTAACTTAATCTATTCGTTATTGATTTTTTTTCCAATTATTAATTATTATTTTATCCAACCTTCTCTTTATATTGAATTAGATATTAAGCTTTTAAGAACAAAACTATTTATTTAATTTGTAATTTATATACATAAATGTAATCTAACTACTTTGCTATCTTAAGCTTTATATTATAAAAAAATTAGTTCTTATTATACGTAAATTGGACAGAAATAAATAAATAAAAAAAATACAAAATATCCCAGACGTAAATTTCCATTAAGATCGTATTTTAGTTCTAGTCAGAATTTCAGGAGGTTCGCCCAGAAACATATTGTATAAATACTATTAGAATAAAATAAAATATTGGAATAAAAAATTATACTGTTTTCTCATGTTTAATCTAATAAATCAGTTCCTTAAATCAGAAATTTATAAAATTGTTTCAATTTATTTCTACAACACCCAGAACAAGCGATTTGATATTTTTTTTTTTGAAATTCCAATGTGGAAATCAAATATTTCCAAGAAAAAAATTTGAAAAATTTTCAAATTTCTTTTTTTAGTGTTATATAGCCTACTCTACCTTTGTGCTTAACTAAAGTAAGCCATTTATCCTTGACCGTCCTTAAATTGCTTCATTCAGAAGAAAATGTACATAGTGTCGAAGTTCAATATTTTGGATTTTATTTTTACTTGCCCTACTAACAGGCTATTGGCTATGTATTTGCATAAGGAACTAATCCTTTAAAGATATCTAATTGTCTTATATGTTCAATTATGCCTTTAAAATGATAAATGCAAATAAGCGAATAAATTTGGGATTGGACTTTTGAGAACGGTGCAAACTTATCCATTTTTATTTTTTTAATCATAACTCAAAGACTAAATATTTTTAAGTTTCTTTATTTGTGTTTTTGGAACAAACTAAAATTTAATATGTATTTTATAGAGCTTTATGTTCAGTACTTTTAGTGCAAAAACCACAGAAAATTACAAGTGCAAAATGCATTAATTGTTAGAGAATAACTCCAACAATTGTAAAGGAACAAAAAATGGGCAATTAGCTCTTATAAAGGGTGTTTTTTTTAGAGGTTTGTTTTTCGAATAGAGATAAAACTGGCATTTTATGGTCAAATCTGGCAACTCTAATGTCATTTATGTTCAGTTTGGTTTGCCATTTCATCATGAACAGGTTGACAAAAGAACAACGCAATCGTGCAAATTTATTTCGAAAATAATGGTTCAGTTCGCGAAATTTACCGCAAGCTCCGTCCATTTTATGGTCGACATAATCGTCCATCAGAGCAATTAATTCGGTTAACCATGGATCGTTTTCGCACTACGTTTACTCTATGTGATAATACGCATCCGCAGAGACGTCGAACAGTGCGCACCGAAGAAACAATTGCCGCTGTAGAGCAAAATGTTGAAGAGGACCCGAATGAATCGATTCGCCACCGTGCACAGCAATTGGAGCTTTGTCCATCAACTTTATGGAAGATTTTGCGCAAAGATCTTGGCTTGCGACCTTACAAGATCCAGCTTGTGCAAGAATTAAAGCCGCGAGACCATGCAATGCGTCGTGATTTTGGTGTATGGGCCGAAAATGAGATTGATCTCGATGCTGATTTTCATCGCAAAATTTTGTTCAGTGATGAGGCTCATTTTTGGTTGAATGGCTACGTCAACAAGCAAAATTGCCGCATTTGGAGTGAAGAGAATCCACATGAGACCCTTGAGACGCCATTACATCCACAAAAACTGACTGTTTGGTGTGCTCTATGGGCTGGTGGAGTCATTGGGCCATACTTCTTCCGAAATAATGCTGGAGAGTCAGTTACCGTTAATGGAGACCGGTATAGACACATGATAACCGACTATTTTGTTCCCGAATTGGATGGCATGAATGTGGATGAGTTGTGGTTCCAACAAGACGGCGCTACATGCCACACAGCGCACGTCACAATCGATTTATTGAAGGAAACATTTGATGAGCGCATAATTTCGCTGAATGGACCTGTCAATTGGCCACCAAGATCGTGTGATTTGACACCATTGGATTATTTTCTTTGGGGATATGTGAAGTCGCTCGTCTACGCCAACAAACCAGAAACGTTAGGGGACTTGGAAGCCAACATTCGTGGCGTTATTGCCGACATACGGCCCCATATGCTCGAAAAAGTGGTTCAAAATTGGACCTGTAGAATTGGCTTTATTCGAGCCAGCCGCGGCGGCCACATGCCCGAAATCATATTTAAACATTAATGGCATAAAATTATCCTTCCAATAAAGCCAAATTGATGGACATTAAAACGATTTTCTTGTGTTTTATTTCAATTCGAAGCTCTATACCTCTAAAAAAAACACCCTTTACTAGTTTCAATGACCGCTACGCCATATCATCAGTAAGCTTTGTTAGCCAACGCTTAAGAGTCTCCAAGCTCACTATATCTTATTTCCTGCATTGATCAGTTAAGAATCATAGAAAAAAACATAAACACAGTGTGCCAAAAACTCCATTCTTTCCCCCTTCACATACAATTACTTTAGTAACTCTTTTGATCTTACTTTCAACGGAGCGCTCAACAAGAAATGTGCAATATCAAAAGAGTTACAAAAGCAATTGCACCACTTTTGTCCAAATTGGACCAACTTTAATTTTCTATTCATTACAATGAAATCTAAATAATATTTCATGATTCGTTATTTCTTTTTACTCTCATTATTCTATATATACGACATCAAATTTCGATACATACCTACAAAAAAAATCCAATATCTATCAACGGTGTACTTATTTCCTGTTTAATTCATAAATTTCCTTTCCAAAAATATTGAAACACAAAAAAAATAAACAGAAATAAATTAACAAGCCGTCTTTTATGTTTAAAAAAAATCGGTTTTCCTTTCCTTTTCTTCAGTGTAGCATTTTAAATTTTATAATTGAGCAGACGGTGTCAAGCGCGCTCGTAAAAATTTGGCCAGTTCTTGCCTAGTGATAGTCCAAACTGCGATAGGTGCATTTCAATTATAAGCATATCAGTGTAGCGCTTGGAATTGTTCTTGAATGGGAGGTGCTATTCTTCAAACTATTCCTCGTATTCGTGTAAAATTTGGTTGCAAACCTTAAACAACTCTGATAGACAGACGGACTTCGGTTACGGACGGTAACATGACCCAAACATGGTTGCAAAATTAACCTCAAAGTAAATGCCATGGTCTTATCCAAGGTTCGAGTTTTGAAAAAATACGCATAAAAATTTGCTGAAGACTTAAAAAAAATTTATGTACACTTGAAAATAGCACATGATCTCCATTAGAATTCTGCACTGTATACACAATGTGGCTTTTTTTGTGGAGAATACCTTGGATATCCACTGGAGCTAACATTGTTCCTAATGAGCCTTTAATTGCAAATAAAATGTAATTGAATCTATTCCAATAAGAAACGCGCATTTTTACTTTAAAAACGTAGCCTGATTTCCATTTGATATTAACTGGTACTTTGGCGCTTGGTGCTCCCGTTTTTATCGAAAATGCTTTGGATTTCCACTTGGGCTCAACTGTATTTCCAATGGAGTATAGGGACAGATTTTTAATGTTCCTCCACTTGAATTCCAATTTCACACTTTATTGGCACAGTACATTTGCGGGTTTTTAATAGAAATCCTTTAAAAAAATCCGATTCTATTTTAAAAAATTATTCATATTAACCTGTGTTGGAATCTATAGAAAAAAATCCCTCTGGGTTTCCAGATATTATTTTGTACGTAATTTTCAAGGATGTATCTACGTCGTTATCTTTGGCATTTAACTGAATAATTGTTATTCCTGATGGGCTTCCTTCTTCAATGGATGGGTAATAAACAGGACTGTCTGTTAGTGGAACGTTATCATTTACATTGTTGACTATTATGTATACCTGCAAGAAAAATATCAAGTTAAAAATTTACTTTTACAGTTAGAGTGCCAATAAATTGACCAGCATATGTATTACTAGAACCAGTAGCACACGCATACTTTAAAAGTTACCTCAACACAACTGCATAAAGGTACAACCGCTTGGTCTTGCGCGCATAGTGTTAGCCAATAACTATGCTTCGATTCGGCATCCAGTTCAGTCAGCGCTCTTATTTCACCTATATCCAAAAAAAAGCAATCAGTTTATATATTTTCATAACGTTTCTCTCAATGTCTCATACATTTTGAACTTAGGCTTTTAACTGGCAGTTTCATGCAAACCTTTTTCTATTTGTGAATAAAGTCCTATTTAGGGTTAAACTATGTAAATATTGAGAAAATGGCCCTAAATGTAAGTCTACGAATTATTGAAATGCTTTCACGTCGTCTCATTTACAGTTGAATTGCTTAAAGTTCCATTAAGTTTTCTTAAATTTTTTTTGTGGATTCGTTTTTGACAAAGGGTTTTTCGTTTCGATACAAAAACTTAAGCCAAACGTTAGGCAATAATTTAACTCTACATGGAATTTGTGTCGTATTTTTGCACTATTCCTCTGAATTGGTTGCAACCAGTGTTGCCATACTTACAGTTTTAACTGTTAACTACAGTTTCTTGGACAAGCTTACATTTTGAAAGAATAAATTCATATATGTTTTGATTTGTTTTTGGATCACAATATAGCTCAATATTTTTTAAATTTAAAAAAATCTCAAGGTGACCCTGTGGTTACAGCAGCCCTGCTTCGTTGCGCGAATTCGTTTGTAATTGATTTCTTTACATACGATTTTCAGCTTGTTGGTTGCTCTTTTGAGTACATTTTGCAGCTAAAAAATGGACAAATTTTTAGCAAAAGGTGGTAAAAAACTACTGATAGAGCGAATCAAATTTTAATGCTTGATTTCGAACTAGGTTTGACAAACAGAAAACGTTTAGCAAGTAGAGACAACGAAACGAACCCGGCACAATTTACGCCACAGGTATGTTACAGAAACGAAACGAACCCTGCATATTCTTCGCCACGGGTACGTAACTAAAGTGATAACAGGAACTGTTTTTACAGCTTTGTGTTTAGGATACAAAAAAAAGAAATCTTTAAACGTACTCAAAATCTTGAGAGAAGAATGTTATACCCAAAAAATTGCTAGAAAAAAGCCCAAGCAACTTGCAAAATTTCCATGTGCGAAATTCGAGCTCAAAATTCGACATCAAAATAACTGGAAAGATCGAATGCAATAAAAGTACATAAGGGATCCAGCTCTCATTTCATGAAGCATTAAAACTAAACACAAAGGTATCAAATATTGAACTGCACTTGCCAGCGTTCTGCGCAGAGCGCAACATTTCGTTCTAGGCAATGGACCATTTAATTTCTCTCCTAAAAGAGAACATTCCAGATTACGAGCTGTTGAAATAGGTCTCAAATGACAGAACATGGGTGAAACGCAGCAGGAGGAGGTTTGTAGTTTGCTGTTGAACTCCTGGTTTTCGCTCTCCGTGGTCGAATCGATAGACATATCCACAACGAAGCTGCTATCGTTAGCCTTCCGAGATTCATATCAGAGTAAGTACACGATTTCTTTTTGGAGTTGATAAAAATTGAAGACTGTGATGTAAATGGCATCTACACCAGTCTCGTTAGAACTTTTGTAAATGATAAAATAGATTATTAGAAAATCATGTAATGACAGCTGCTCATCATTCCGTGACCTTATTGTTTTCAAATACATCTGCCATTCGTTTTCATTTTGTGAAAATTCTTGCCAGACTATGCAGAAGGTCGTTGATTATTCTTGGAGTTAACATTAATCAGTTTTCAACCAAAGAAAGTTGGCATTGCAATAGCAACTGAAGAATGCAAAGCAATTATTAACCTTCATAATAATTGCCATAACTTAAGATATATTGGTGCACAATTTGGAAAATCACACACTGCAATTCGTAGAGTTCTTGCTGCCTTTGAGAATGAGAGGAGAGTTTCTGCAAAGAAGAGGACTGGACGCCCTAAAAGACAGAAGAATTCTCGGAATATCAGAGGACAGTCCTTTGAAATCAGCGCCAAAGATTCGCTCTCAGTTGCTAAGCGAAGGTGAGGAGGCTCCAACGGTATTCACCATTCGCAATAGACTTAGAGCAAATGGTAAACATGGTCGCAAAGAACGTGAAATTCCTTACGTTGGGAAGGAAACTATGAATAAAAGGATGCATTTCAATAAGGAAGACGTCCTGAAGTCACGAGGTTTTTTTTTACAAAATTTTATGGACTGATGAGTCGATTATAAGACTGCGATGCTCTCATGGTGTGGTTCACGTTTGGCGTAAGACAGGCTATCTTATGTACTGTTCTTACCGCGAAATCGTTTAATAGAGTCAGAAATCATTTTCCAACTAAAATGGCCACCGCAAATCCAAGACCTTCCTCCAATTGAGAATGCTTGGGGAATGCTTAAAATTCGGATTGCTGAGTCAGCGCCTCAAAATATGACTCAACTCAATGATTACATAGTTTCGAACTGGAAAAACACACTCGCAAAAAGGTCTGTCCGAACTGGATCATAGAAATTTAGTACACGTATTCGCAATCCTAGCTATCTATTTCTCTGGCCCTATAGACAAGACAGGTTATTCCTTATTCCATATCTCATTATTTAATATTATGGAAGAAAGAATAATGTCTTAATGAAAATGACACGAAAGAGTTCCTCCCAAAATTGGTCGGTCCTAACTCGTATATATTTTCCTAGCTGTCTGTTTACTGATCCTAAGACTTAGACGAATTTATTTCCTTATTCCACAGCACAAAAATGATTGTTGCCATGGAAGAAGGAAAATTGTGTAATTTTTTACAAATATGGCGCGTGGCCCTGCAATTGTGAGTTCACCAATCCCATGTCATTGATGCCCACACAACAAATTTACATATTTAATTGGTGCAGTCCAATTACAATTTAGTCTACTGTGTCCACAAAAATGACCAAGGTCCTCTCGCCAAGCGCTGGGCCTCCTAACTAACAACATTTACTCGTTTCATTGGCGAAGCAATAACATAAGTATTGATACTATCCCGTATCTGGTGTGGACGACTCAAAACACTGTCCAGAGAAATCTCTTCACTATGGAGTCTGACATACTTGATTGTTGGAAAGATCAATCTGTATCTTGCCCCATATTTCAGGTCATTGCGGATACTAAACTAGTTGGAAACTTAGGAAAGGATACAATTTTTGTTCAATAATTTTGTATTTGTTGTAACCAGTTGAAATAAACCTTTGAAATAAGCCTTTCCACACACTATATATGTATGTACCAAGTTTCATTCATCTGCGTCAAATAGTTGGCAAGATATGATGAATCTTAATTTTCTTTAATAAATTAACTTTTATACTCTTTTGGCGATCGGTTAAACGACATCACACATACATATACATCAGAGGACAGCATTGAGTACTAACTGGGGTAACTTTTCCCCATTTTCTTGATGTAAACGTAAAGAAATACCGAAAAAAATATTTGGGCTATTTATAAAGCCCATATATAAAGACAAAAACCATGATCTCTGCGCAAGTAGAGCTTTAGTAGTTCTTGTGTAAAAGCTGAAATCCTCTGCTAATTATAATTTTTTCACCTTAATACACTTTATATGAAATTGCGAATGCCGGTTCGGGAATGATCGGTTGAAAAAATAAATGAAAATAAAAATTAAATTTAGTCTTTAGTCCCAAAATTTTCAAAGTATCACTAACTAAAAAAAAAATACAAAAATAATTTAGTTTTGATTACTTTTGGCATTGAGAATTTCAAATTATAGTGTATGTAGTGAAAACAGCTGTTGAGCTGTTGAGAAACACCAAAACTCTATTGGCTTAAAAAAAGAGGTAAGATATTTTTCGGTACTGCCTTATGTGTACATCAGGAAAATGGAAAAAAACTTAAAAAAAATTTAAAGAAGAAAAAAGTGCGATGTTCTTCATGTATTATTCAAGTTCCGAAACATGAAAATTTTGAAGCGTTTAGGCTTGGGCTTTTTTAGATAGGTAATTTTAAGAAAATTGGTTTTAGCGAGTGATTATTTATTATAATTAAACATTATAACATTGAACTTACAGTCATCCAGCAAAGACCAATATCATTGTAAATTTTTACTAACTGGTTAACGCTTTTTAATCAAAAAACATGATAAAGATAACAAATGGAACAATTTTACCCCAGTAATTGGTGACATTACCACATATTCAAATATATTTATACATATTCATGCAAGGCTTCATCGGAACAGTTTTTGGTTAATGTTGTACTTGGACTTTAACCCCTGACCGTTCCATGGGTTGCAATTTTATTTTTGAAGGTCGCTCTAGCACGTGAACTGTTGTGGATATGACCTTGAGGTGTACAAAGTGCGCTTATTTACTTCATTTTACACCCAATGTTCCATTTTTGTTATCTATGTACTTATCACTTTCTCGCTTGTTGCCATAACCGCTAAAGAATATAATTGCAATCCATGGAACAGTCAAGAGTTCAAGTCTAAGTACAACATTACCTAAACACTGGTCTGATGAAGCAATGTTTATATGTATGTGTATGAATATGTATATTAGACCGGTTCGATTTGTATGAAGCAAAATGATGTCAGTCAGACAGGGACTCAAAACTTAGAAGGACCCTTAAAAACTTTAAAATCCAACGGAGCACATTTGAATCTCCTCAAGGTCTCTTTTGGCTGAAAAAACCTGTTTTTTGCTCGTAACTTTTATTCCTTCATAAAAGGCTTACTGTATCATTGAAAAAAGAGCTAATAACCTTTTCAATAAGACCAAAACTATACAAATCCAATGATTAACAGAATCTACAGTAGTTTAAGAAAAATAAATAAATAAAAAATGCGGAAAAATCGAATTTTGGGACTGAATATTATCTATAATAGAAATCAAAATTTAAATTTTTTAGCGCCAAATCTTTTGCAAGAACGCAATCTTGCATTCAGTGGAGGAGTGGAGAAAAAAACACGTTTTTTAAGCCAAAAAGACTTTCAGGAGAATCAAAAGTGCTTCATTGGTTTTTCTAGGGACGATAATAACAAATGCAGATATCGTTTTTTAAGAATCCTTCATACTTTTGAGTCGATATCTTGATGAATCTAAATTTCGACCCGATCTAATGTATAATTGTGGTATTATAATAGCCGAAACAAATGCCACCAAGTACCAGGTTAAAATTGTTCCATTTGCTATCTTTGTCATGTTTGTTGAATAAAAAGCACTGATCAATTAGTAAAAATTTAGAATAATATTGACCTTTACTGAATGACTGCAAGTGCAATATAATAATAGGAAATTTTATGTAGAGTACAAGAAAGCGTTGCTTTGAGAAATACCTTTTTCATAAAATTTTCTTTTTTTTTTTGCTTAGTTTTAATGAAGAGTGTTGCGTAGCAAAAAATTTAAACTTTTCAAAATAACTTTTACTTTGCAATTACTAAAAATAAAAAATTCAAAATCACAGCGAAATGTCAGCACGTATAACGTCAATAATTTTTCAAATAATTTTTTTTTTGGGTTCAACTGAAACGTTTGATTTGAAAAAAATGAGGCGTATTATTTCAAAAGAAAAAAAACTGCCTGAATTGGCCACCATACAGGAGGAAGAGGTAAAATTTTACACGTTTGTAAAATAGGTTTAATGATTGACTCTTTTTAAATATTGTAGAGCATGTTATTTTCCTCTTTTCAAAACAACGCTATAACGAAAAAGGAAAAGGCATATTCTTGTGGTGGAGTGCTAAAAAAGCACAATCACTGGGCTTGGCGACAGCTGATTATTTATGGAGAAGTCGAACTCTGGGGTGACTTTCATATTTATGAAATAGTGTTTTTAGCCCAAAAGATTTAAAATTACTATAGGCAAATTCTGTTTGTTAGGAATTAACAAGAACGAGAACGCCATGTTCTCAATTGAAACGACAAAACCACAATTAATAGCCAAATTGTGCAACCAGCTGAAAGTATTTAATTTTTTCAATATTGGATTGTCTTCTTTTAGTTGATGAGTTTGTTGCGAAAAATCTCGATATTTTGAAATATATTTCTAAATCAACATAAAGATTTCTTTCTAACTGTATTTTTATGATAACAACAAATATTCGATGTCTTAGATGGCTATACCTCTGAAACTAGATTCGGGCAACACTCTTTGAAAAAATATTTGACCTTGCAATCATAAACAATTACTCGAAAAGAATTTCTGTAAAATTTTAATATTTTTAATGGATCTATTTTTGAATAGATATGAAACTTACCCTCTCCACTGACTGCAAATACACCCATTCCATCTCCACCTCGAATTGAGTACGATATTTTGGAATCGAGACCATATAGATCAGCATCCGTAGCGTTAATTTTCATAACAACAGTATCCTTGGGTCGATTTTCCATTATGCTACCAACGAAAACAAAATCAGAGAACTCTGGTGCAAAACGATTTTCATTGACATCGATAATTTCAATTACCACTGGAATATTTGATGTCAGAGATGGGGTACCTCGGTCAATCGCGCTAACGATAAGGTTATGAGTTTGTCGCGTTTCATAATCTAAATAGCCTTGGGTACGAATTATTCCAGTATATTTATCAATTTTAAAAAGAGCAACTTCAACTTGTTCTTCTATCAAAGAGTAATATATTTCCCCATTCGGTCCCAAGTCCATATCTGTAGCCTGAACTGATGCTACTACAGTTCCACGTGGAATATCCTCTCGTACTTTAAATAAAAACTCCTCTATACTAAATTTTGGAGGATTGTCATTAATATCTTCAACAAAAATTTTTATAAAAGCATCAGAAGATAGTGAAGGTGTTCCATTATCCCTTGCTACTATGTGTAACTCATATTTGCTTATTTTCTCACGATCCAATTGACCGGTTATATACAAAAATCCTGTAAACGGATCAATGTAAAAATCGCTTGTGTCGGTTATCATAACATAAGTTATGTTTGCATTTGCACCCAAATCAGCATCAGTTGCGCTAAATCTAAAAACGATTGTATTATTTATTGCATTTTCTGTAATACGAAAGCTGGCTAATGCTTTTGAAAACACTGGTGGATTATCATTCGCATCTAGAATTGTAACGGGTAGCATTTTTGACCTGAATTTTTGAGGCTGACCCAAATCGTAAACTGATATATTTAAAACGTATTCATCCTGGCGTTCGCGATCCAAGTAACCAATTATCTGAAGTTCGCCAGAATCAGAATCAATTCGGAAAACAGAATCCAAGTCACCATCAGATATTGCGAATGTAAGCTTTCCGTTGTAACCAAGATCCCGATCTTTTGCTTTTATCCACGCAACTGTTTCACCAAGCTGAACGCTTTCATTTAATTTCAGTTCATGTGGGAAGTCGACAAATTCTGGCGTATGGATATTTTCTCCGTATCTGCTTGGAATCAAGGCGAAATCTGTTATTGGTATTTTTTTTGAAGATTCCATATTATTTTTTTCAGCAGCGGCTAAGATTTCAGCTTGCTTTCGGGCTACTCCAGTTTCACGACACTCAAAACTTCTGTAAACACTCCGAGTATCAAAATTATCGAGCGCAGCATTTTGTATATCTTTTTCGTTTACAAGCTGAATATGGATACTGATATCATCTGAAAAATGTGTTCCATCAGTCGAAGAAAAATTTAAAATCCGATTGGCAATAGCAACATCAGATAGATCACATCCAATTGAAAGCACCCCACTTGTAGCGTCCAAATTGAAGCAGCCATCTTCATTTCCCGAAAGCATACGGTACGTAATAAAATCGCCAGCGTCAAAATCAATGGCTGATAGGGTAAATACATCAGTTCCAACAGGTATATTTCTCAAAATTTGTCCTACGCAATTAATTCGCTCAAATTGAGGCCTATTGTCATTTAAATCTTGAATCCTAATTAACATTTCTAACTCAGTTTGGCGGCGATATGGTAGTCCCCAGTCTGAGGCTCGCACACTTAAAAAATATTCGCGGCGCATTGTTTCGTAATCAATAAGTGTTGTTGTCCTTATAATTCCCGTGAAGTGATCAATTTCAAAAGGTACTTCATTTAGATTAGCTATACTATAAGATATGTATGAATTTTCTCCTGAATCTTTATCTTTTGCTGTTAGTTTCCCTACAACCGTTCCCGCTAGTGCATTTTCATCTACCAAAAATGTTGTATTGACATGATCAAATATTGGATCATTGTCATTCATATCTTGAATATTAATTTTTACTTTGGCGGACGACTGTTTTCTTACTCCTACATTCGCTTGATCAATTGCAGAAACAGTCAATGTGTAGAATGATTTATACTCAGCATCAAGAAGTTTTTGTGTGTAAAGCATACCTGAATCGGGATTTATTCGAAACTCTCCACCTTCGTTGCCACCTACGATTTCTAAGAAAACTAATGCGTTTTTTCCTAAATCTGGATCCGTTACTTTCAGTCTTATAACGGGAGTATTAGGTGGAGATGTTTCAGGCACAGAAACTTCGTACAATTGTTTTGTAAAAATAGGAGCACTGTCATTGTCTTCAAATATACGCACAGGAACTATTTTATAGCTTGATAACGGGGGAATTCCTCTGTCTTCCGCTCGTAATGTTAAATTGTATCCAAGTTTATGATTCTCCTTAAATGCTAATCTATTTATTTCGATTAAATATTCCGCTACTAAATTCGATTTTTTAATACTAAAATGACCATCAGGATCTCCATCTAGAATTTCTACTTCTTTGATTTCGCCATGATAGCCGCTGTCCTTATCGGTTACTTTAACAATTCCGTATATATGTGAGTTCGAGTTTTCGTAAGAGCCATCCAGTATGGTAACGCTTATTTGTGGTGGATACATGTTTACCTAAAAAATATATAATTATTAATGTTATATAATTTATTCTATATTTTAAAAAAAAATTGTGGGAAAAAGTAAAAAAATGCTCTTTATTTAACGCTTGGATTTCAATAAAACTAATACAATGAGTTCTGCGATATGCTTCCGGCATCAATACAGCTCATTCTTAAGTTCTTATGTATTAACAAAGAAGATTCATTTTACATTTTAGAATATGCAGGTAATGTGGAATGTTCAAAAACTACTGAGTTACACTTAAGCACAATTTTAGCCATGAAACATTTTGCAGCTGTCTCGTCGCTGCTGATTTGATGGTTCTTCGTCCTCAAAAAAACAACATTTGAATACCAAATTTAGTTTTGGGAACACGCTGCTAAATCAGGCGACTACACGAAGTACACAGATATGATAATAGCATTATGAGCAAACTTTGACAGAAAATAAAAAAATGCATGTTCCCAGAGTTCGGAATTTTTTTTATATATAATGTGAGAAAGTATGGTTAGCTAAAAGCCAAAGTTTGAGCTGCATTTTTTAAGAATTTTTTATCAGTTTTTCCTGATGTAGTTTTGGAAGGAACAATATATATTGGCTTTTACGAAATGCTCTCAATAATTTATTTGTATCGGAAATTACCGAAATTGAATTGGCTAAAAGTTCATAGATTATACTTCTCAAAAATGTTTTCTTAAGATTTTTTAATTTATATGTGAATTATGGTGATTTTTTTAAAATTAGGGCTTAAGAAGTCATATTTGAGAAATTTTGCAAATTTTGACAAAAAAAAAAAAAAAAAAAATACATACATACATATCTCCTGATTTCGGAAATTTTTTTATGAATAATGTGAGAAAGTATGAATACCTAAAATCCAAAGTTTCAGCTGCTTCTTTTCGCTTATTTTTTTATGATTATTTTTCTACTGCAATATTTTAAGGAAAAAATAATTTTATTTCTTCACATTTTGCAACGCTCAACAATAATGAAAAAAAGAATTAAAAAAAAATATTTAAAAAATTCTTTTGGGCCTAAAGACTAATGAAAAACAATTATTATGTATTTTTGTTTTATGGGCTTTAAAAGCATTTTTGATTATAAAGCCCAAAAAAAACCAAAATAAAAAAATGTAAATTTTTAACATCCTATTCACAACTATTCATTGAACGTATTTTATTAAAATTATCGGTAAGTGTTTACCTTAAAATGGCCATAAATCGAGTAAATGATCAAGCACGACTTTGCGGACACTAAATAATAATTTTACATTGTCAGATTTGGTTGACATTTATTTCCTATCTTGATCTTGCTTGAAGTGAACCGTACCAAATGTGGTAGGTTTTTTTTTCATCGTGGTAGGTTGGTATATTATACCTGATGTTGGTAGATTATACCTGATTTTGATTTAGTAAACTATAAATTTTTATGAAATACGAAAGCCAAAATTTTTCGAATCAGGCAGCAAATATTTACATCTAGAAATTAATTTTTAGTAACCCTGTCTTCAACAAGGGGGTATGATCTCAGCTTTCTTGCATACAAATTACGTTTACAGACGCAATTTCTATTTTTAATTTTATAAAGAATTTTATTTTTTTTCATAACATTCCAATGAAAAATTTGATAGACCTGGCACCAGATGGAGCTATCATGGCTGGTGAAGTCGGCGGACTTGAAGTTTGCTTAGTACTGAAGCCTTATTTCTTTATGTAAAGTGCACATGTCACTCACTGCACCTGTGCTCAAGTTACGCTAGTAAACATTTGCCAAAAAGAGTTGAAATGCTTTGCCGTAATATTTACAGTATACAGTTTTTACCTATACTACTGCGGGACCAGCAGAGGAAATGGATGGTAACAAAAAAAATTTTATTTTTTGTTCGTATCATATGTACATATTGACATATTTATTGAAAAACTATTAAAATCAATAGACATTGGGATTCTACTGCAAATATCTTCTAAATGGTTAGAGTAATTGATTAACTACATGAGACCTTTTTTGTAGAGCGTTCAATTTCCTATAGAAATAATTGAAGCTCATTTGATAATAATTATTTTTTAGTAAGTTACAAAACTCAAAACAAAAAAATAATTTTCCTTAAAATACTTCAATCTTTGACCTTGGATATCTTTCAAATGGTAAGACTAATGAAAAAAGTGTTTGAGATCATTTTTGTAGAGCGTTTAATTTCCTATAAATATTGACAATGCAATTGGTTGAACAATCTATTGGTGAGAAGATATGACCATTTTTATTTTTTAAATTAAAAATGGAAAACTATGATGAGCATTATCTTCCCGTTAATGTTAAAAGCTCAGATTTGGTAAGTACTTCCTAGAGGTACCTAGGAACTAGTTTCCGTGTGTCGGATTAAAAAAAAAACATTTGATTTATTTGACCCACCCCAATATACATATTCATATATGCACACAGCCGCAATCAAATAAATGGCACATTTTATCTCAAGTTTAAGAAATCAATTTTATTGAAAGGAACTTATTTTTCCAGAACTATGGAGATAAATAAATTTAACTTAATGTATTACCAATTCAGCTAGCAAAACAAATTTTTAATCAAAATTGATGAAACTTAAGCCATAATGAGCTGTACATATGAATAGTACAAATACTAGAATATGTAAATTTTTTTGTTTTCAATGTTAGAATTTACCAAAATCTACGTATAAATGATTAAGGATATTTAATGTTTTGTACTAAATCCCTTATTTTGTATGACCGCTACGCATCTTCGGCTCAAGCTCTCATCAAGCCTTTGGCACCTCTCCTTAGGAATGAATACAAAGTTTCTTGGGCAAATCATCAAAATTTTTGAAATTCTTAATCGACAGTTTTGCCTCTACATCACCCCATAAATTTTCTTTGGAATTAAGGTCCGGACTTTGAACTGGCCAGTCCAAAACACTTATTTCCTCTGCTGAAGTTAGGATTTGATGATGTTGCCGTATGATTCTGGTGATTATCATGCATGAAGGTTCATTTTATTGGCATAGAATGCACGGAACTTAATAAATACACGGCCAATGCAGCTAATCTGTAGGGGCGTATTGCTAGAAAAAGGCCGCGCCTGTAAAAAAAAGCACGTGATGAAGCGTTTGTCCTTTGTCATTGGAGAAAGGATGTCCAGTTTTGAATAAATATACTTTGGACGGAAGCGCCAAAGATAAATCGACTGCGTGCAGATGGAAAGACATTTGTTAGTCGGCCGAAAAGTCAACCCTTAAATCCAAGGTTCACCAGGAAAACAGTAAAGTATGCTGGAAGCAGAATTTTGAATTGATGTACATAGCCTCATCAGAGCAGTTTTCGTTAATTTGTACTGGTATTTGAACCCTGACCATCCCATGAATTATGTTTGGGCAACCGCTCTTGACCAAATAAAGGACCCTTTTAGACAGTCAAAACGTGCATCAAGTATGCCACCCATTTTAAAATTCTGGATTTTTTTCCAAAAATTTAATTTTTTGTTCAAATTGCCTTTTGGTGGTGATTTTTGTACTGAAAAAACATTTTTAAATACATTTTTTTACAGAAATTGTAAATGTCTCTTCATTTACTTGCACGTCTCCATTTCTGGATACAACTATAAGAGACTGTCGCCAACCATGTAAAGACAAAACGTGTGGTATGCACTGCCGCGGAGATACTTCGCCAATGTCGCCAACCATAAATCCAATTTTTACTCGGCGACTAAAACGAAGAGAAAGAAGCTATCCTTGAAAGAGCTGTAAGCAAATGGTGTCAAGTTTAACTTATTACGTAGAACTTATTAAAGAGTGGGCCAGTGTAAAAAAAAATGATGTAAAGAGAAAGATATCAAAGTAAATGTTACAAGACTCTGTGTAACAAACACAGTAGCATTAGAAAAAATGTGGGCTGCTTTGGACTTGTGGGCAACGCTATTGGAACAAAAAAATACGATGGCAATTGTTTTTAAAATTGCTGCCAAGCGGTTCCAAAGCAAAATCGAAACCAACTTGTAAGTGAAATCACTAGCTTTACAATGTTGGCGGGACAGAAAAATTAAATTGTCAGTATTTTTTGCTCTAAAATTCATAGTTACTAGTCTTGATGCTGAAATTACTGCGTTCTGAAGTTGCTCCACAATTTTAGAGTGTTGCCTTCCAATTTTATAATCCTATTGCAAGCATTTGAGCCATATTCAAGGGCAAATTGAGAAACTAAATGCTGAAGATTCTAGTAGAGGGCTGTTTCATTTTTGAATAACAAACGATGTGCTGATGTAGTTAACCAAAGTCTCATAAACGCATCTTCTTGCACTGGCCCTTTTCACAATCATCGCTTACCAAATTGAAAGCTGTCTAAGCTCGATGGAAAGCACGCGGACTACAATCGCTTTATAACTGCGTTTACGAACATGGTTTACAATGACATGACTATATCTGCTGTAGATAAATTCAACTATTTATTAAATTGCCTCTCCGGTCAAGCACTGGCTGTTGTTGAGCATTTCCAGGTAACTGAAGGTAATTATTCTAAAGCTATAGAAAAGTGATACATCCGCTTTTATAATAAAGTACTTATTTTCTTCGACCACATAAATGCCGTTTTCGATATTCCTCCAATGAAAAAATATGATTCGATTTCATTGCGAAACATCATTGACACAGTTTCTGCACTGCGCGGTACGTTGTCATTAGGGTCAGAAATGAAATTAATAAATGCAATAAATATCTATGTCGTTCTGTCAAAAGTTAATCAGAGTCCAAGTCGACTTATGGGGAAAAGCAAGAATTTAAATCATTGCCATCTTGGGAGGATTGCTACGACATTCCAAATCTCCGTTGTCAGTTGCCATTTTTAATGTAGATAAATCTGAAAACACGGTACGAGGGTTTCCAAAAGGCGATCACAAACTTTTTGTAACTCCAAAGCAAGCTGCATGCATTGTAACTGATAATTTACTGGCAAATTGTTCCACATTTTTGACACTGACACTGTTTCACAGCGATTTGAGTTTGTTAAAAAATCTGGATAATACACTAACTGCTTGCGTAAAGGAGATGCTGTCTCTAAATGCCAATCTCAGTCTCGCTACCAAGTTTGACATCTTTCGCATCATTCCGTGTTACAAGTGTACTCTGTACTCGTCTTAAGCATTAAACTCCTTAACACTGCCACAATCTACAGAGCCGCCACAAACCTCTACGCCATCGACAGCTGTGTCGCTTATAACTTTGTCGTACAAACAGGCTATCATGCCTTCTGCGTTAATCTAAATTAAAGATAAATTTGGGCTTTTCTAACAGTCCGTGCACTATTAAATTCATTCGAAGTTCATTTTACTACAGACCAGACGGCAAAGTATTTACAGCTCAATTTCAAACATAATAATCAAGTAGTTTTTGGCATTGCTGATAATCGTACAGAATTCAAGCATTATGCTTCCGCAACAGTTAGGTCTCTCATTAGCACATTTAATTGGTCATCTTATTTCGTTGTCACGAAGAGCATATCTGCTCAGAAACCGGGTGAACAATTTTGATAAGCCACAGAAAATAGACTTACTTAGTAGTACGGAAATATTTTTTGATCAATTTGATCTTTTGCTTGATGGCAAAATATCACTAGTTGAGGTTTACCACGTTTGGTGAACACCGCCTTCGGATGGATAGTAGGGGAAAAACTCGATTCTAATGTTATGCCCGGAAGAGTCAAACGTAACGCAGCAATTGGTTCGAATCAACTGTTAAACCTTTTTGGGAGGTTGAAGGGTTCAATACACTTCCAAATAAATTTTTAGAAGAGGAACTTCGATGCGAACGGCATTTTGTAGAAAATGTGGCTCGTTGTAACAATGGTCGTTTGCAGGTACGTCTTCCACTTAAAGATTCTCCAGAATATGTCGGCAAATCATTTGAAATAGCACGAAAAAGATTTCTTTCTTTTGAACTCGAACTCCAGGGCATAAAATGCTTAAGTGAATGTACATTGGCCTTACGGAGGAATATGAGCATCTAGGTCACATGTCTAAAATGCCTAATAATTTTACTGACTTGCATTATTTTATACCGCATCACTACGTACCCAAGCCTCAAAGAACAACAACAAAGCTGCTTGTTGTATTGGACGCTTCAGCTCGCATTACTACGAATTGTTCATTGAACGATATTCTCATGGTTGGAGCAACTATTCAAGAAGATTTAATCACAACGCTTTTTTTTGTTTCATCTGAATAAACATGCATTATCTGCAGATATTTCTAAATGTACCGCTAATTCAAAATTGACGAACCTGATCGAAATTGGCGCAAAGACCCAGGTCAAGAACTATAAGTTTTGTGTTATGTAGCTGAGCTTTACAGTAACACTCATCCTATACGCGCAAGCTTTGTAGATCAAGATCTTTATGCTGACGATATTTTAACTGGTGCAGTTACACTAGAAGCGTTTCAGCAAAAAAAAATTATGTCTCAACAATTTTATCATCATGTAGTCTAAGCCTTGCAAAATGGAATTCGAGTTATGCACAAATATTTAAAAACTCTAAAACCGAAATCATATTAAGAACCAGTGAGCATATCACGTAAATATTCGGCATGTCATGAAAACCTCAACAAGAAACAATTTTGTCAGTGGTTGCAATCTTTTTCGATGTATTGGGACTCTTAAGTCCCATAATAATTCGCTGCAAAATACTTCTTCAAGAAATGTGGACACAAAACATGAAACGGGACTAATCTCTATTCCTTTCTTTACTCAAACTTTGGCTAGAAATTAAAGATGATTTGGCACACATTATCGTTTTCACATCAGATAATTATGGTTGTTGCATTTATGTGCGAACTGAAATAAATAGCTCATTTGAAATGACATTACTCACTGTCAAATCAAAAGTTGCACCCATTAAAGCGCAATCGCCCCTTGGCTTGAACTATGCGCTGCTCTTTTACTATAAACAACCACAATTTATTTTTGGACTGATTCAAAAATTGTTTGGCAATGGCTCAACAAACATTCGTCTTCATTAAATTGTTTCGCCGCTAACCGAATGTCAGAGCTGAAATAAAAAGTAAAAGAGCCCACATGGAGACATGTCCCAACGAAGAGTAACCCAGCTAACATCGTCTCTCGAGACTCTCTTGAGTGCGACAACTGAAAGGCCAGCGAGGGAAGATGATTACAGCGTCTTATTAGACAGTCTTGAATGTCGAAAAACGATTTATTTTAAATGCAGCGAAGGCATCGCTGGATCAATCATCAAGGCTATCGTTGAGCGGCCATTTTGATAGCTACCGAACCGGTGGTACAAATTTTTATATGATTTTATCATGCGGCAGAGGTTGAAAATCATGAAGTTTTAAGAAATATAAATAATACGAGTAACAATCTCTGCCATTCCGTTGCTCTGCGTTATTAATTGAGAGCCCTTTGATGTTTCTTTGTAAACAAACTTAAGTGATTTTATCGTCAGGCAGATTTATATTATTATAAAGATTATGTCGTGAAAATCGAGAGGAACAACCTCTGCCATTTAGTTATTGCCTCATTTAAAAGTTGCAATATTACAAGCAAAGATGCGTCTGCCTCTTCGCTGACTGGTTCCTTATGTTATAAAAAACATAAATATGTACACCATTTAGCACAGGCCTACATACAGATTTAGATAAGTTCCAGTACGGCAGTATAACTGGAATATTTAAATTTACGATATTTTGAAGAAAAAAAAGCTTCTTAACTGTATCATTAAATATATTAAAAAAAACCTGGTTTCCCTAAAGTTAATGTATTTACGAATGCCACTTGTATTTTCAGAAAACGAAGCTTCAATTCATGTGTGATAACAATATTTTAAGGATTAAGCCCATTCAACCGTCAAATACGCCATGTTGTTGTGGCAGATGGTTCTAACTCTTAAGAATGCCTTGGAATCAATAACTTTGGGTCTGCGTCAACACTTGCCTGAACGACAGTAGCGTACCTAGGAGGGGCACAACGGGTTGGAGGCGGAAAAATGATCCTTGGCAGCTTTAATTAATTTTGTGGATCTTTTTTTATGTTACCAAATGAAAATAGTGAACTCCATTATGCAGGGGTTCCATGATTTTGTGTACTGTCAAAAATATTTCATTTTGTCAGGATTTTTGGAAAGCAATTTTTTACAGTGAAAATTTTATAGGTAGGGGCGGCGAATTGAGTATTTGCCTCGGGCGCCGCATGCTGCCGATGAACGGTAGAAATATTTTCGTTACGTCGATCGAATATTTGTCTTACTGGTGCGCGATAACGAAAACTTACCTTTCAAATTATTCACAATTCGACGAATATTGACCACACTATGCAAATTATGACGTCTTTATATTAAAATATGAAACATATGAAAACATATTTCAAATATAGCAACACTGTAGACTTGAAAAGATATCAGCCATATTGGAGAACCATTTATGTATAGCTGATATTCGTTTTGTCTACTCGAAAAGTGAATAAGAGTACATACCTGTTCAACTTTTATTACAACTCTGGCTTTGCTCCCTTGGAAACTTCGATGACTTATCGCAGCAGCTCTATCACTTGCAAATACAGTTAGCTCATGTCGTGTACTTTCTGCAAACCTTAAATGTCTTGTTAAAGTAATGACTCCACTTGTAGGATGAATAGCAAAGTACTCGTTGTCATTGAAGAAACTGTAATATATTTCACCATTTATTCCCAGGTCTGCATCTTCCGCTGTCACTGTTAGAATACTTTTATGGATCGCCATGTCTTCTGGAACAGTCTTCTCGTACTCCGTTGGATAAAACAGAGGGCTCAGATCGTTACGATCAAGAACTATTACATTAACCACCGTTTCTGTTTCATATGTATAATTTGTGGTGTCTTGTGAAATCGTAACGATAGCTTTTATAACTAAACTATATTCATCGGTTTTTTCTCTATTTAAAACTACATTACTTGTTCGTGTTCGAATTGATAAAAATGCAAAGTCACCAATTGCTCTCTCCTCTACTTTAAACAGTTTATCACGATCACCAGAAGTAATTCTATATTTAACGTCTACATTATGGTTTATACTTATTCCTAATCTGTCCTCATGTGGTATTGCAGTCGCGTACGTTTTCCCAACACTATTCTCTGGTATGGAAACATTGTAAATTTTATGCTTAAATTTGTATATATTTTCACTGAATTGTGGAATGCTAAGATCGACATCGGTCGTCTTTAAGCTTTTGGTGCTTAGTGATGAATTTTTTTCCAGTTGTGAAGGAAGAATTTTTACATAAAGAACAGCTAATATCGTCCACCAGGTGATATGTTGATGTTGGTTTCCAATAACTGTGTTTCTTATGATATACATGTTAAAATATACTTTGTAAAGCAACTGCCTACATTATTGTTCATAGCTTTTTATCTGAAACACAAGAAAAATTATAGTCAAATATGATAATATATAAAGTAAAGATTACAAACACGGGTGAATTTTGGAAAATGAAGTGAATCGATGCCACTGACATTCACATGTGCTCTTTATTTTGAAAGTGATCTACTTATGTAAGTTCTTCGTTGAAAAGCAAAAATTAAGTAACTTGAAATCAAATGTATAAAAAATTATTTAATTTTTTCTTTTCAACGAAGAGGCAAAATAAAGGATCATATATCTAGACTACTACCAATCATATTTGAAAACTACGAGTAGCTAATAGTTAGTTAACAAAAATAAATTAAGCAATCGTTGCAATAAAAAACAATATAAATTGAAATTTTTTATATGAAATGACCCGCTAAAACAGGCTGTCTTTAGTAGGCCTGATAGAAACATTTTTCAAGTAGTTCTTCATACATTGCTTGCGCCAAGAAACCTTCTAGGACCGCTTGTCGTAAAAGGGCTCACAGGAGTACTTGGATAAAAGGCCAAGGAAAAATTTAAAATTTTATTACGTCATCGGGCTCTGAATTATTTTTTTTATCCACGTCATCAGTTGCGATGATATCTTTAATGTTTATATTTTGTGACAAAATCTCTCTTCCAACAACAATTAACAAAAAAAAGTTCAAAAACATCAAACCAATCTCTATTAACCGTAAATTTTTAATTTTATTTAGTTCATGTTCTAATGTCCCGTCCATGATCAAAAAACATTATTGATTAAGATCAGCAGCTAGTGTTTAAAAATTTTTGTTTTAACTGAATATCATGCATATAATTAATGCAAGAAACAACGAGTGCAAAAAAATTAAATTTTAAATTTTTAGAGCTGTTTGAAGTTTGTTGTAAAATTTTTGTAATCTATATATAAATAGGCAGTTGCAAAACGATTAGACCTTATTTTTTACTGACAGAACACAACATAATCACTTCTTTTTTTGCAAAGTTGTGAAGAGGGGCAGTGCACAGCATATTTTTCTCTTCAATAGTAGGCGGTGCCACGCCCCTAACAGAAAAATACGTTTCTGCGGCTAATCTAGTAAACATATTTTAGTTAAATTTGGTTTGAAGATTGATCGAACCATAGAAAAGGTTATTAGAGACTCTAAGTTCTTTAAATAGTCGTCGCACTACCCCTCATTGGAAAAAACTCAGCCACGAATAAGACGCTACATTAATTTTGAACGAATTCGGTACGGTGATAAACTGATTCCTGAGAAGAAAAATTTGTTTTTAGTGAGACGATGTCACGCCCCTAACAGGAAAAAGGTTTTAACAGCGAAAAGTTTCATTTTCTTTTAAGAAATATGTTTAATTAAATTTAATTTAAATTAATTAAAATTGATCTCACCAATTAAATTCGACAATGACTTTTTTTTAATTTCTATATAAATCTTATGTATAACAAATATATGAAAAATTTACCAGTTGAACCACAATGGAAAAATATGTCCCGTTCGCAATGTCCCGTCACGAGTCATATGTATATACTTTGTAAGAAAAAAAATAAAAACGATTTTTCGATATTATTCCATAACATTTTTAAATTAGTTGCATTAGAAAATGTTGGTAGGTTTCGCTGACTTATGCTTTCCAATAAATGGCCATGAAAAAACACGTCCATTTTTCGTTCCATACGAATCGTTCCTTTATTACCTTCACCAGTAATACGTCTGCAATCAACTTTCCACTAAATATAGTGCTGCCAAAGGGCTATTCCATTAAGTGACAAAAGGAAAAAAGTGTTTTAAATTCACTTTAAAAGTGTACGACGGTCCCATTCGACACCATGAAAATACCCATATGTTTAAGTAAATTTGTTTTCAATGAAAACTGATCATTAAATAAAATACACCGAAAACCTTAAACTGATCATTAAATAAAATACACCGAAAACCTTAAACTGATCATTAAATAAAATACACCGAAAACCTTAAGCCGGTATAACTTTCAACGTTTTTCAAACTGTTGGTTAGTATGCAAGAATATTGAAAAGGGTACCTACGAACAAAATTTCATTCAAGTTCAATAGATAAGAGATTTTGGCAAAATATAAATTTATTTCCTTGAGAGACCAATCTAAGCAAATTTTTAAAACCGTTGTTCCAATTAACTTGTCCAAATTAGTTTAGTTATTTTGGAGATATGAGGATTTTTTAAAGTATATGCTAAGTAAATTATTTATGCACTCGTGTAAGTCAATGGCACGCTACGAAATAGTTCATACTTAATGCCCGCAAAGAAGTTCCGACTCGATAAAGTGATTCACTTCCCTTGGTAACCGCTCTTGAAGAGTTAACTTTAGGCACCTAATCATGTAAATCTAATTATGATATCTCGTCTATGGCTTTGTGAAACTGCAAAGATATGAGACTTTTTCCTTTTATCAACTACACTTACTCACAAAAGTATTGGCTCCCAAGAACTACTGATTTTGCTTAATTTGAAGATGTCTTACGAAAGGCATTGCACAATACCAAAAATTTCGTTCCGTTATCGAGATATCTCAAAGGAACTATTTGGTGGCGCATTTTCAACCTCACAAAAGTATTAGTTTTCATATAAATTTCCTTAACTATTTACAATGCGAAGCCATAGTGAAAATTACTTAATTAACTGCATTATAAACAATGCATATAATGCTAAGGTTCAACGATGAAAGTTGCAGTGATTTTGATGAAACTTGTTGATTTGGTGCACATGTGAACAAAATTTGGATTGGGTTTGGTTTCAGATATCAAAAGCTTTACAGGGGCGTAGAACAGCCCAATATTTTAACTTTTTCCAGGTCATATGGGATATCCATATCCCATATCATATATAGCCGTGCAAGATATTGTGATGAAATTTGGCATTTTTAGCAATTGAAAATTTTGATTATCTATAGCTACGGTGATCATACTTTTAGGAGCCGAGCCCGGGATAAAAGAAAAGTGAAAGTTATAACAACACACAAACAGCCAAAAATATCAAAACTCTTATGGATATCGAATTACTCATAAATTATTTGTTGAAGGAAGGAATTAAAAAATGTTGAACAATAATAAAATCTTCATAACGTAGCAAAATCAGAACTAACTAGTAAAGGTGTTATCTTCGGCCAGGCCGAAACTCATATACCCTACACTACATTAAAAGTACTTTTTAAATAAATGTTAAAAAAATGTTGAAGAGGGTGAATAAGTCGAAAATAATGTAAAAAGGTTCAAAAATGTTGAAAAGTGTTGGAAAAAACTGAAAATGTCAAAAGAATATGGGAAATGTTGAAAAAAATAAAATAGAAACGAAAAACACGAAATATGTCACGCCCACTCCTACAATTCCGCCCACTTTTGTTTCAATAAATGATATTCGTGATTAACATGATCAAACCAAATTTTAGCACAATAGCTTGTATAGTTTGCGATATGTGCCCTAATTATTCTTAAAATTTAGGGCGGTGACACATCCACTGGTGCAATCCTCTCCGATTTTGATACAGAAATAGCTTTTTATAAAAAAACTTCTTACACCAAATTTCACTATGATTGCTCATATATTTCGATAGTGATGCCACTTGAAGTATTTTTATTGTATGGGAGGTGCCACGCCCACTATTGCTTTTTCGCCATTTTTTGATTCATATATACCTATTACCCAGTAAACCACTTGCATCAAATTCCAGATCGATTGCTCCAATAGTTCACTTAAAATAGCACTTACAACTTTATGTGAATACGGGAGGTGCCACGCCCACTGATGCAATCTTGTCAAGTTTCATGCCACGCTCTTAAAATAAATTTTTCAGTACATTGACGTGGCTTGTATTGTTGACTACGTTCAGTGGTATCATCCCTAAAAATTTAATGAAGTCGTATGTGTCAATTTGGAGTTATACGAAATCCAATTTTTTAATTGTTAAGAAATGGCACGCCCACTTTTACAATTCCGCCCACTTTATGCGCAATTCAAAATTCACAAGATCTGTATCTGTGTACCAAATTTCATCACAATATCTTGCACAGTTTACGAGCAATGGCGGCATAAAACTTAAAATTTAGGGCTGTGCCACGCCTTTTTAAGAGTCTTTGCAAACTTAAGACCTAGCCTAATCTTAATGTTGTTCTCATATTCACCAACTCACCAATTTTGATCAAAATCGCAGCAACTTTTTTTCAAAATGGACTTGGGTATATTTACATAGAGTATGGGCGGAAGGCGTGGCTGTGAACCGATTTCGCCTATTTTTATATGCTAGCAGCTCGCAAGAAGATGTGAGCTGTGTGCCAAATTTCATTGAATTAGCTTCCTTAGTTTTTGCGTAAACCTGATTTCAACAGACAGACACACAGACACACAGACACACAGACACACAGACAGACAGACAGACAGACAGACAGACAGACAGACAGACAGACAGACAGACAGACAGACAGACAGACAGACAGACAGACAGACAGACAGACAGACAGACAGACAGACAGACAGACAGACAGACAGACAGACAGACAGACAGACAGACAGACAGACAGACAGACAGACAGACAGACAGACAGACAGACAGACAGACAGACAGACAGACAGACAGACAGACAGACAGACAGACAGACAGACAGACAGACAGACAGACAGACAGACAGACAGACAGACAGACAGACAGACAGACAGACAGACAGACAGACAGACAGACAGACAGACAGACAGACAGACAGACAGACAGACAGACAGACAGACAGACAGACAGACAGACAGACAGACAGACAGACAGACAGACAGACAGACAGACAGACAGACAGACAGACAGACAGACAGACAGACAGACAGACAGACAGACAGACAGACAGACAGACAGACAGACAGACAGACAGACAGACAGACAGACAGACAGACAGACAGACAGACAGACAGACAGACAGACAGACAGACAGACAGACAGACAGACAGACAGACAGACAGACAGACAGACAGACAGACAGACAGACAGACAGACAGACAGACAGACAGACAGACAGACAGACAGACAGACAGACAGACAGACAGACAGACAGACAGACAGACAGACAGACAGACAGACAGACAGACAGACAGACAGACAGACAGACAGACAGACAGACAGACAGACAGACAGACAGACAGACAGACAGACAGACAGACAGACAGACAGACAGACAGACAGACAGACAGACAGACAGACAGACAGACAGACAGACAGACAGACAGACAGACAGACAGACAGACAGACAGACAGACAGACAGACAGACAGACAGACAGACAGACAGACAGACAGACAGACAGACAGACAGACAGACAGACAGACAGACAGACAGACAGACAGACAGACAGACAGACAGACAGACAGACAGACAGACAGACAGACAGACAGACAGACAGACAGACAGACAGACAGACAGACAGACAGACAGACAGACAGACAGACAGACAGACAGACAGACAGACAGACAGACAGACAGACAGACAGACAGACAGACAGACAGACAGACAGACAGACAGACAGACAGACAGACAGACAGACAGACAGACAGACAGACAGACAGACAGACAGACAGACAGACAGACAGACAGACAGACAGACAGACACAGCTATATCGACTCAAGTGGTGACGCTGATCAAGAATATATATACTTTTCCATACCTGCCACGCCCCTTTCTATGCGTTACAAACGGAATGACAAAGTGAATATACCCTCTGTGTAGGCTATAAAAATCTCAAAACTTAAATTTCTTATTGAATAAGAACAATATTTTGATCAATGCTTTTTTTAACAAACATGACAGAGACTACAAATGGAACAATTTAACCTGGTAATTGGTGACATATGTTTCGGCTATTACCACGTATATACAACATATTCACATACATATATACATAGCCTCATCAGACCAGTTTTGGTTAATTTGTACACGGATTTGAACCCCGACCATTCCATGAATTATGTTTGGACAGCCGCTCTTAACACTTGAGCCATGAAGGGAGTTCTCCAAGACGTGTACAAAGTGCAAATTTGTTTTTAAGCACACAATGCGCCACATGCCATCTCTTGTCATTTCTTGACAAAATATTGTTCAATTAATTAATAATAACAGTCGACTAATAACAAATACAATTTCTATACCGGAAGGATCATCCATTTTCATATACATAAGTGGTGCAAATCACAACTATACGAAAAAATCTCATCATAGCAAGTCTTTGAACCGACGGTTCAACAAAGCTATGGCAAACAAGAAATGACAATGGCATGTGGCGCATTAGCACCTGTAAGCTTTGCACCTCCCATTCAAGTAAAAAAATTTAATGTTGTGATAGTGTGCTATGAGAGTAACCTAATAGACAAGGATAGGAGCTAGCAGCGATATATGTTTATATGGACTAGGAGTGGAAAACTATTTGTGCGTAAAGCAGAAAATGAAAATTACTTTATAATTGAAACTGAGTCTGATCTTGTCTCCTTTATTTAGTTTAATACATATATAATTCCTTAAATTAATTTATATTTTAAAATCAATGTAGATTTTGAAGGTTTTTTTGTGATCAATGATCTTGTTGAATTTAATTCTATTTGTGATCATATTGATGTAGCCGATATTTTATATAAGACTAAATATGCTAACAGTATGCTTTTTATGCACCAAAACATACGTAGCTTGCGTCAAAACTTTGATAACTTCTTAGTACATTTAAATTCTTTTGTTAATAACCCTGATTTTGTTTTCTTGTCTGAAATTTGGATCTTTAAATCGGAAATCGGTGAAGACAAAATTCCTGGTAATAATTTAATAGCATGTTGTAATGATTCTTATGCCTCTGGTGGTGTCGTTTTATTTCTAAAAAGTGACTTTTCCCTCCAACATTTTGGTTTTAATCTTTCGAGTTGTGATGCGTTGAAGGTGAAGTGTTCGATTAATAATCGTAACTTTACATTTCTGTGCGCTTATAGATTTCATTCTTCCAGTGTTGACAGTTTTTTGAAAGACTTGGAATTTCTATTGCATAGTGAGTCGTCAAGCAATTTAAATTTTTTAGATGATATTAATTTAAATATATTAGATGATAATGCATTGGTAGACAACTACTTCTGTTTTCTTAACAGTCTGGGGCTTGAATCTTCTATAAATGTTCCGACTAGAGTAACTGGCTATTCAACTACATGCATTGACTATATCTTTGCGCGCTTAAGCTATGGGTTGAGAGCATTTAGTTCTGTGGCGGATTTTAAAATTTCCGATCACTATCTCACATGTTTCAGCATTGAAGATTGTGTAAATGTGACTAGGGTTGATGCTAATGGAAAAAAAAACTGGCTTGCGTACTGACTTCGTAGCACTTAATAGATCTCTTTTAATGGAATCTTGGGATGCTGTTTACAATTGTAATTGCCCTTCTGAGGCCTTTAGTACTTTTATCAGAACTTTGAAAATGCACTTTGAACAGAGTTTTTGTTCCCACATGCCCAGTAATAAAAAGATAACAAAACTGACACCTTGTTCATAAAATAGAGAAGAAAAATAATTTGTACAAAAAATTGAGAAAAGATCATAATAGTGAACGACTTAGACTCCGGTACAAGGCTGCATGCAAGGAAATCGAAAATGTTGTTCGTAAAGTTAAAACTGATTTTTACAAGGATAAGTTTTGTAGGTTTAAAGGAGATCCAAAGAGGGAATGGAAGTAATTAATGAAATTTTAGGTCGAGATGTATGTAATATGATAAGTAATCTTGTTAGTGATGATGTACCTACATCTAACTCCTTTGAAATGGCTGAGGGTTCTTCGCTAATATTGGTGGAAAAGTTGCAAATTTTCAAACTAATGACCGCTCTTGATTTATTAATGATAAATTGTACCCAAACAGTTTTATGTTCTTGCCCACTTCCTCATTCGAGGATATAAACTCATAATGTCCCTTAAAAATTCAAATTCCTCAACTTATGATTGATTTTCAAACTCCGTTGTTAAAAAAATTGCCTTTAAAATTGCAGACATAGTTACTATCGTATATTATCAATTTTAGCGTAAACTCCGGCATTTTTCCTGAACTTCTAAAAAAGGCGGTTGTTTTACCTCTATTTAAGAAAGGTGAACGATGTTGTATGAATAACTACAGACCAATTTCACATTTGTCGGTGTTTCCAAGTTGTTTGAAAAATTCATAAAAAATAGAATCCTTTCATTTCTTGACAAAATTAAGTTATTCAACAAAAGTCAATATGGTTTTCGTGCTGTTATGTTAACTGTTATGTTACAGAATTTCTGCTCTCATATCTATAAAGGTGTGAATGTATGTTAACTGCGTCATTGTTCGTAGATATAACGAAAGCATTCGATACAGTTCATCCTAAAATATTGTTGGACAAACTTTATAAGTGTGGTTTCCGAGGATTCATGTTTTCTTGGTTTGCTTCGTATTTATCAAATAGACAGAAAGTGGTAAAAGTTGGTGAAAATATCAGTTCCCACATGATCTTGAGATTAGGTGTCCCACAAGGCTCTGTTTTGGGACCGATCTTGTTTCTCATTTATATCAACTCCTTATTTTCTTTAAAATTATAAAGCTCCATGACTGTGTTTGCTGATGACATGGCGTGCTATCTAACTAGTAAATCTCTAATTGATTTATACTCGAATTTGAATCATGATGTTGACCTACTGAGCAGATGGTTCAAAGCTCATAGACTAGTTATTAGTGATAAAACAAAACTCATGATTTTTAATGTCTCTGGACATGAGATTCCATTTGGTCAACTTCGCTACCATGGACCTTACTGTGGCAAATTTCCTAAATTATGCACTGCATATAATAAAGGATGTAACGACATGACATTTGTTGGCAATGCGCAATGCTCATCTAAATGTTTTGTAATTGAGTCTGTAGATTCCTATAAATACCTAGGAGTATGGCTAAATTCTAAGTTAGATTGGTCTATGCATTGTAGTGAGTTAAGAAATTATTTCAGGAATATAATTCGCCAGCTTTATGAGCTTAAGACTTATTGCTCCTTGGAGCTTTTAATATGCATATATTATTCCCTTTTTAATTCGAAACTGGAATATGGTTTAACTTGCTGGGGTGGGACGCATAAAAATAAAATCATTCCTATTTTTAACCTGCAAAAGTGTGCTGTTCGTTTATTATGTAATAAATCTCGCTATGAAAGAAGTTTTGGTCTTTTTAAGAAATAGTCAATTTTGCCGCTGAAGCATTTGTATTATTACAAAGTTCTTAAACTATTTTTCAAAAATTCTGGTTATTTAGTGAACAGATTTTCATTGCATTATAACTTGAGAACCAATTTACAAAATTTAGTTGAAATCCCTCATCATAATTTGCAAATATATTTGAACTGCTACTCTTCTGTGTCACCAAGAATCTTTAACCGTTTACCGACTTATTCGGACCAAGGTTTTATTTCTCAAAAGAGTAAAATTTTGGCTATTTAACTGTAGTTATGAAGACTTACACAGAATTTTGCACGTAATGCAATAATAAAATTGTAAAAAAATATTGCATCTTATAATTAATACCTTTTTGCTACATATAAATATAACTGTGACCCCTCATTTCGTTATTAAGTTTATAACTCAACAATAATATTTTTTATACTATGTAATGATTTTTTGTGTATTTTATTAGGTAGGGTATTGGCTGCAATCGCTTCTAGCTCCTCTGAGCTACAGATTGTAGTCTCGATTCTATATTAAAATGTATTATAAGTAGAAATTTAATTGTTAAGCTGTTTTTGTTAAGTATAATATTGAATAGAATAGAATAAAAATAAACTTCAAATAAATATGTAAACGGCTGCAGCGATTTTGATGAAACTTGGGGGTTAGGTGCATATGTGAACAAAATTAAGATTGGGCTTGGTTTTAAGTTTTCAAAGGCTCTTTCAGGGGCATGGCATAGCCCTATAGTTTTATTTTCATAACGTCATATCTCGCGAACCATTCAAGATATTGTAATGAACTTTGATAGACAAAACTCATTGAAGGGCGTGGCACAGTCCACAATATTTATGAACGTTATAATTAAATAATTAACAACGCAATCGTTATGAAATTTCACATGGTAGATATACTTGCTATAAGGTAACTCACGACCAGAAATGAGTGCAATAGTATCAGTGGGCGTGGAGCCTCCCATACAAAAACCCTTTATGTTATACAGTGCACCCAATTAATTAATTGAATTCCGGTTAGTTGAATTCTCCGGATAATTAAACTTAGAAAAACCCAATGAAATTTTCCAGATTTGATATAAGCGTCTAAATCCCCTGTTAAATGATCCCACTTGGTTGAATTTCCCGCTTAAATAATCAGAAAAAATATTTCCCAAGTGAAAAATACATGTAAAGTTCCCCTTTTAAGGGATCAGGCGAAGAAGTGGAAGATACGACTGATAGGGTTCTAGGAAGTTTATATATGCAATTTAATTTTATAAAAATATTTCCTCATAAAGAAAAGATTTGATTACTTTAACGTATAACAATGAATATATTTTAAAAATTTGTGATATTTAAAACATATTTATATTTTAAATGTTAATTTGTTTATTTTTTTGCTGTTATGAAGAAGTTTTTAGATTTTCTATTAATTGTTTTAAATAAAAAATATCCACGTTATAAATAGTCAAATAATTTCAAATCTTCCCGATAAATAGGGTAATTTATATCAATAATTTTTAGAATTTTAAAGTCCCCGGACTGTCCCGGAATCCCGGGATCGCATTTTCAAATTCCGGGATCGATAAAATCCCGAAAATTGGCATCCTTAGTAGACATCTACAATTCAGTTGAAAAATAACTTTTAAACAAATTAACAAGGAGCCCAGCTTGGCTAAACAGCTCTTTTCTAAACCCTTTCAGGACCCATTTAAATTGCGAGGTCTTAAAAAATATTTGAGGTCATATTTTCATATTTACTTCGGCTAATTCCTGAGACACAACTCAACAATTTTCGTTTACAAATTATGTTTTTATCTATTGATTTACCTATTTTGAACCAATTGACGCACTTTTTTGCTCCAATTTTTCGGCAGTTGTTGTCGTAACGACGTAATAACGCCAACACTAAAAATCCCATCGCAGCTACCTAAATTGTGTATACACTTGAATGCACAAAGCAGAACAGCTGATAAAACAAAAGCAAAATAAATTGCGCAAAAAATAACATTACGGTGATACTGGTATGTGAAGATAATGTTGCCTGTAGGCAACATTGGTCCTGAAAGAGTAACCAGAAACTGTTTGATATTAGGAGAGACAGATAAATGGACGACTCTTCTCTTATTACAGAGGGTTTATGAATATGTAGTCACACAAAGTAGTCTCACCTGTTCATTTATTAAAATTACCCATGTATCTACGTAGTATTGAACTTTTATGTGTTAAGGTGACTTTTTGTAAACACAATTTATATATCCTTAACGCTTACACTCCTCCAAATAGCAGCATAGAAGTCTACGAGCACCTTTCGCGGACCGTAGAGTTTTTCATAGACAAACTTTATACAAATGACGACATTTTATTGCTCGGCGACTTTAATATGCCTGAATTAAAATGGACTATTTCGGATAATGGTTCAATACCAAATTTTTGCTGACGAAAGCCTGTCAAATTTCCAACAAGTAAGTTATAATACAAATTCCCACAGTCGACAACTGGACTTAGTCTTGACTACAGACAGTAGCAATGATGTTGCGTAAAATGCTCCTCACAATTTAACTGCATTTGATGCCTACCATCCACCTTTTACTGCATTGTACCAATCTGATAGTGATAATATAATTACAGCTCATTCTTCTAGCAAATCAGTTCAATCAGTTCAGACTTTTTTAACACAAACTCTTAGATGACTGCGATTTGAAGCAATTTTATCAGCTATATTTTTATATCTGCTATATACTCTGAGGTATGTTAATGAGTTCTCGTACCCATTGTACACTAAAGATTTGAAGAAAACACGTAACGGCCGCAATAGGGCATGGAATGAATACGCTTTTCAGGCAGGCTTG
Organism: Meiosimyza decipiens; assembly: GCA_963680825.1. Taxonomy (NCBI): domain Eukaryota; kingdom Metazoa; phylum Arthropoda; class Insecta; order Diptera; family Lauxaniidae; genus Meiosimyza; species Meiosimyza decipiens. The sequence goes on along the minus strand of OY804258.1, from coordinate 70,871,748 downwards.
AATCAGCTTTAGCTTATTATGAATATATTAATAAAAAGAAGCTCAATATTCTGCTTTTCAACTTTTCAAATGAAGTGTTTAGCTCTGATGGCAACTGCTTTAAGTATAAATTCCTCTGAACTCATGTAAATATTTTTTTTTGTTTTATTACTACAATTGACAAAAAAATAAAAATTATTTAAATATTCGACTAAAAGGTGAGACTTTTTGCATATTTTGGTGGGAGATGGAGAAGGAGATGTAGCGTTCTAAAAGCTTTTGTAGCTTGAAGGAGCCACGCCCCTTTATCTAATTTTCTCCGTTTCGCGAGGCACTTATCATAAGCCGTATGTACCCAAGCACGAAATTTTAAGACTCTTGCTATCAAAGGAGCGAAGATATAGGGTTTTAAGTGTTTTTATCGCATTGAAAGTTCCGCGCCTCGTTGCATATCCCCGTTCATATTTCGTGAGATGCTTTGCATAAACTATATATGCAGTAGCTAATCAAGCATTTACTAAAATTGAACTAAATTTCAAAAAACTCAAAAACTTATTAACCGATTTAAAGTTTTATATATTTTTATAGCTTCTTGAATAGATATATCTGCAACTTCCAATAACTACATCTGCAAAATAATATTCGTGTATAATTTGTGGCATATTCTTTAGTCAAATAATTTAAGATACGATTAAAAACTAGTTGAAAATTGGGTTTCAAAAAGTGGGGTATAAAAACAGGCATTCCTTTTGGAATATTTTGGAACCTTTTGTAAGTATTCGCACCGACATCAACATCAACTAAAGACTTACATATCGTCACCTAACATCCAAAAAGACGTAACCAGAAAAAAAACCAAACAACGTTTTTGATTGACTTTGATGCAATAATAGCGATTTTATTAACGAAATTCCAAAGGCCGTAACAACAAATGCCTAAATTTCATGTAGCAAACACACTTGTATAGAAAAATATGAAACACAATTTTTAAATTTTTTAGATAACTACGTATGCTTTTACCCAAGAAAATCATAATAATACAGTTTTCCAGTACGCAACGTTTTTTGCTTCTCCTTTATAAAACTAAAAAGTGTGGTTCTTGCTTTTTAGACGTTAGGTGGAAGTTATGGAAGTTTTTTTAATACTTCCAGCCTCTGCTTTATTTCTATTTTTCTTTCGGACAAAATTCAAATTACTTTTGAAGCTTATTAAAGTACATGTCAACTGATGCCCATCAGCTATACACTAAACAATAATTGTGTAAAATTACGATCATTAAGAGAGGTCATTAATTGCCTCGCTTAATGATCGTAGTTTTACACACGCATTAATTCCAAAACTGCGATGCGGAAAAATAGAATTTTAACTGTGCAAACTTAAACAGTAATATTTACATTTAAAATACCCGTAATATAGTAATTTCCATGCGATCTGTATATATTACTCTCAAATGTGTAAAACAATTACACATTTCAACCGTGAAATGTCATATAAAAATAGGTAAAAAAAACATGTACATATACAGAGTATGCATCATCAGTCCCGGGATTACAGTTTAACTTTAAGAATCGTTCATTTTTTGGTGATATTTTAGATATCTACATACAAACTTAATATAATTGAGAGTCATCACTAGGGCGACCAAAAGTAAGCATTTCCCTAGAAAAAATTATTTTGCTTATTCTATGCAATTTTTAGTGTTCATGCAAAATTCTGGAGTTGAAACATATTTTTGCTTATTTTGAAAAAAAAAAATGGCAGCCACATTTTCTTGTCACATGCAATATGCAGCCAAAGCAGTGATGTGCGCTAATCCATTCATTTTCACTTTCAAGATTAAATGTCGGTTTGGCAACCCAAGCCTAAATTCATTCAATATAAACATTCCCATTAATTTTATCTGTTCCTTTTTACCTTACTTTAAGTGTCCAATTAGTTATTCCTTTGAAAGCTGGCTTGAATTTTGGGAGTGAGTTGCTTGGCTTGTAGCTAATACGTGGTGATGAAAATAAAGTTGCAAAATACATTACAAGTAAACACGGGCCAATTAATGGAGAAAGGCCGAAAATAAATTTTGGAAGTCAGCAGTCGCCGACCCCTCTAGTGCAGTGCTTAAGCTCCATTTAAAAAAAGTTATTGCACCAAGCGACAAAATAAGTTGGAATTAAGCTTCTGTAAAATGGGAAATGGCTGAAAATGGATTTTGAACGTAATATGGGCACCCTGGACCCAGATTGGGACTGTTTTGGGCACATTTAAGAACAATTTTAATTGCTTAAACTGGTAGGAAAAGGCTGAAAGGCTTGACATAAAAGCCCGTTTTCGGCCTATTTCTGTAAAAAAAAAAAGTTTAAAATTAATTTTTGACACAACTTGGTGCAACCCCGGATTAAGGAAGCTACCATTTTGGAGCCAGAAAAAAATCGATGTAGATTGGTTAAACATGAAATTTTAACATAACTTTGGGGTGCGTACTGGACCCAGATCGGAATCAATGAGATATTTTATGGTGGTTTTTTAACAGAATATTGGTGGAGTAGTTTTCAATTTGAAAACGTCAATTTGCAGTCGGTTGTTCATTCATAAGTGAAGATGACTTTCATAAGGTTTAAAGACTCAATTTTATTTGCATATTTTTCAAGCATGATTTAGGGTTTTTTCGGACTTTTTTAAGCACTTAATAAAATCGGTTTTTTTATACCTTACATAACCGAGAACCATCCTGACACATCATTGACATGTCGTATTTGTTCAATGTCAGTAACAAAAAAGTAATATCGAATCATAAGCACTGAAGTATTAAAAACACAAAAAAATGCTGATAAAAGAGTGCATTTACACTTAAAAGTATGTATATTTCTCTACAAAGTTGTAAACTACACATAATGTGCACGGTATACCACTGAGCGTCACAACACGTCATCTACTATATATCTCGTCTATTGATGATGACTTCAGCTCCGGGTCTGATGGTATTCCTGCGACAGTTTTAGTTAACTGCAGCTCTGTGCTGAGTCAGTCCCTCAGTTTTTTATTTAATAGATCAGCCAGAAAAAGCCATTTTCTTAAATTTTGGAAAAATGCATACATTAGCCCCAATTTCAAGAAAGGCTGTAAAAATGATGATTCAAACTACAGGCCCGTGGCTAAGTTATCATCAATACCAAAAATTTTTGAACATATGTTTATAGACGATCAGGTTAAGGTGTGCTGTATTGAAGTCATAACAACTCGTCAGCATGGTTTTGTTAATGACAGATCTACAGTCTATAACCTCCTGGATTTCAATTCTTTCGCATGAAGCTCTTTAGACTCTGGTGGCCAAGTTGACTACATCTACACTGACTTCAGTAAAGCATTTGGCAAACTATCACATAATTTGATTTTGTTTAAGTCAAAGAAAGGATTGAATCTTATTTATCTGATCGCTCATATCAAATAAGTTTTTGTAGGGTCTTTTCCTCCCCATTTAGCGCGGCATCAGGTATTCCACAAGGAAGCCACCTGGGGCCGCTCCTGTTCATTTTAGCAATTAATGACGTTACACATGTTATCAAAAACTCCCATCTGTTAACATATGCAGATGACATGAAAATTTACAGGAACGTAAAGGGGGTTGACGATACTATTCGACTTCAGTCTGAATTGAAATCCTTCGAGGTTTGGTGCTCTAAAAATATCTTACATCTTAATCCTGATAAATGCCAATCTATGATTTTCACCAGGAAGAAATATATTGTGGAGTTTGATTATAAATTAAAAGATAAGAAAATATGGCGTGTCGATTTAGTCAAAGATCTAGATGTTAAATTAATTTTTAATGAGCATATTGATCTAATTTGTAAAAAATCCTCATCTCTGCTTGGCTTTATTAAGAGGTGGGCAAAAGATTTTAATAGCCCTTTAGTAACGGTGACTTTATATAATACAATAGTGCGCCCTCACCTAGAGTACACGAGCCAAATATGGTCACCATTTTATAATATTCATATAAATAGAATTGAGAGAATTCAAAAATACTTTATTTGTTTTGCTTTCAATCGCTTAAATTGGACTGATTCTTTAAAACTTCCTCCTTATGAGGATCGTTTGAAATTATTACATTTGCAGTCTTTGAGGTCCCGTAGACATATTGCGGATATCCTTTATCTGCATCAACTTGTAACTGGGTCTCTTGCTGCACCAGAGCTTCTTGATTACATACATTTTAATACTAATCGGAGAAGTACTCGTAACTCTAATTAATTATTTCATCAACCGGTTAGTAGAACTAATTATATGGCTACAGCTCCTTTTAATCGCATGACAACTCTTATTAACAGTTGCGATTTTCATAACATTAGCTTGTCAGAAGGTCAACTCAAGCTTAGATTGAAAACTAACTGTAACTGTAAATTTGTAGCTTAATGGTGGTCTCTATTTTTATGTTTGTGTTATCCGAGCCCCACAGCATGCAGGGTAAATTTTTTTCTAACATTTACGTCTTGGACCATGTAAAATTACACATATAATTATTTTAATATCTATATCACATGGTCTGAGTGGGTATGCTGAGAAAGTGCGATAAAGCTAAGAATATATTTTAAAAAATAACAAATTAATTGCATGTAAAGGGTGTTTTTTTTAGAGGTATAGAGCTTCGAATTGAAATAAAACACAAGAAAATCGTTTTAATGTCCATCAATTTGGCTTTATTGGAAGGATAATTTTATGCCATTAATGTTTAAATATGATTTCGGGCATGTGGCCGCCGCGGCTGGCTCGAATAAAGCCAATTCTACAGGTCCAATTTTGAACCACTTTTTCGAGCATATGGGGCCGTATGTCGGCAATAACGCCACGAATGTTGGCTTCCAAGTCCCCTAACGTTTCTGGTTTGTTGGCGTAGACGAGCGACTTCACATATCCCCAAAGAAAATAATCCAATGGTGTCAAATCACACGATCTTGGTGGCCAATTGACAGGTCCATTCAGCGAAATTATGCGCTCATCGAATGTTTCCTTCAATAAATCGATTGTGACGTGCGCTGTGTGGCATGTAGCGCCGTCTTGTTGGAACCACAACTCATCCACATTCATGCCATCCAATTCTGGAACAAAATAGTAGGTTATCATGGCTCTATACCGGTCTCCATTAACGGTAACTGACTCTCCAGCGTTATTTCGGAAGAAGTATGGCCCAATGACTCCACCAGCCCATAGAGCACACCAAACAGTCAGTTTTTGTGGATGTAATGGCGTCTCAAGGGTCTCATGTGGATTCTCTTCACTCCAAATGCGGCAATTTTGCTTGTTGACGTAGCCATTCAACCAAAAATGAGCCTCATCACTGAACAAAATTTTGCGATGAAAATCAGCATCGAGATCAATCTCATTTTCGGCCCATACACCAAAATCACGACGCATTGCATGGTCTCGCGGATTAATTCTTGCACAAGCTGGATCTTGTAAGGTCGCAAGCCAAGATCTTTGCGCAAAATCTTCCATAAAGTTGATGGACAAAGCTCCAATTGCTGTGCACGGTGGCGAATCGATTCATTCGGGTCCTCTTCAACATTTTGCTCTACAGCGGCAATTGTTTCTTCGGTGCGCACTGTTCGACGTCTCTGCGGATGCGTATTATCACATAGAGTAAACGTATGGTTAACCGAATTAATTGCTCTGATGGACGATTATGTCGACCATAAAATGGACGGAGCTTGCGGTAAACTTCGCGAACTGAACCATTATTTTCGAAATAAATTTGCACGATTTGCAAGCGTTGTTCTTTTGTCAACCTGTTCATGATGAAATGGCAAACCAAACTGAACATAAATGACATTAGAGTTGCCAGATTTGACCATAAAATGCCAGTTTTATCTCTATTCGAAAAACAAACCTCTAAAAAAAACAAATTGAAACGACTTTTTTTTTAAATTGTCGACATTTCCTTAATAAATAAAGAGTTTTGATATTTTTTTTTAAACTCTTCAAAACTTAATGGATTTTATGAAAAGTTGAGGTTTAGTGCTAAATAAATTGGCAATACCGTAAACCAGTGGCATTTTTTTTTTTAAATCAAAAAATTTTAAAGTGCGTCACTTTTATTTGCCTTGAAACTTTTTTATCAACAGAAAAAAGCTTGAGCTACATTTGACAAAAGCGCCAACTTCCTAAAACAGTTTATCTTTAATTGAGAGCAAGTTTCTTAAAAATCAACTATTAAGAATTTCAATTGAATAGTGAGGTGGATTAAGAGCACTTTTGGTTTCATTCTTTTATACATTCGATTGGAGCAAAATTGACGAAGTTACGAGTATTTTAAACCTGTCGGATGGAACGTTTTATACCAGATTTTTTAGTGTTCAAAACTTTAAAGCGTTTTCCCTATAACTCACGTTTTCGAAGTCGGTGCCCCTCATAACTTTAAAACTACTACACCGATCCTTTTGAAATGTTGAACACTATTTCTGTACATAATTTAAGAGGTAACGCTGGAAAGTTTTTTCAAATTTGTTAATAATTTTTATTTTACAATATCAAATTAGCCGATTTTTTTCGCAAAAAATAGCGTTTTTCCCTTCAAAGTGTTCCAAAAAAGTGAAAAATTAAAATTTCAAAAAACCCTCCCGGCGTTACCTGGAGAAAACTATTATCTAACGAATGAACTTTGATATTTTGATTTCAGATGATCCAGCACCAAGTTATGAGGGGCACCGCAATTCTACTGTTTTCCATGACACGTCCGCATAATTGCAGCCATTGCCGTGGTTTTTTTTAATATTTCTTCGTGAAAATTTTATACAATATTTTTCAAATGTCATACTTTAATGTGCTATTGGTTTTAATAAAGAGATTTTAACTAAGTCGGCACAAAAAATTCAGAAAAACATGCCTTTCTTCGTACGAATTAACCTTACCCCCCAGCAGTTAAAGTCAACAACAAAACTACGAAATCTTTCATAGTGATTAATTTCTTAAAATTTTTAAAATCAAGTCAAAATAAATGTTTTCAAATAATTTTAAAATTCGAATTGAAATATGACTTAGTAAATATATTTATAAGTTAATATATTCAGAAAATTTCTAACTATTATACATAATTCAATTGGCTTAATACTATGATAACAAACATCACATCTAGTCATATTCTTGTTAAAGTTAGTTTTAATAAAGTACTTATTCACAATAGTTCTATCTTATCTTTAGCAATTTTAAAATCATAATAATTTGATGAATTATGATTTAATATACCTACTATATCAATATTTATTTTGATCTAATTATCTTAAAATTTCTTAACTTATAATTATTTCTTAACCTAAAATTTTATAAATTTAATGCACTCAAAAGGGATGTTACTAAGGACTGTCCCAGAAAAAACTTACGTTTTTTATTTTTTGTATTATGCTCTACCTGATAATCTTATAGGTCTAAAAAGAAATAATATTTGTTCTATACAAAGTGACGTTTAATATGATGCATACCACTTGAAGATAGCACTTTTGATGACAAAGATGTCTAGCAAGCAACAAAAAGTCCGCAAACTGATTTTGTCCACATACCTGCAAAATCCAAAATTAAAATATTCAGCTATAGCAAAAATAGTTGGTGCATCAGAAAAATCTGTATTTGCGGTTATTTTTAATAAGAAGGGTCTACCTGTTTCATGAAAAAGGTTCAGTCAGAAAACCAGAATTTTTTAACCTGAAGGTAGCGACGAAGGTGAAGCGCCTTTTTAAGCAAAATCCCAACACCTCAGTGCGAAATATGGCGGCTAGAGCAGGTACATCAAAATCTACTGTACAAAGGATCAAGAAGAAAAGTAAGCTAAAGACATAAAGAGTTTAAAAAGTACCAGACCGTTCTGATGAAAAGCAGTTGATAGCTCAGATGCGAGCCCAAAAATTGTATGAAAGGTACCAACTAAATTTGATTGCTGTGTTATGGACGACGAAACTTACGTCAAAGCAGATTTTGTATATGGTTTGGCAGGCCATATGCACTTGTGGTCTCAGAAGCAGATTTTTGTTTGATGGAATGGTATGCAAGTAAAAATATCAATTTCGTACCAAAAATAGCTAATCCACCCAACTGCCCAGAGCTTCGCCCAATTGAAAGATATCGGGCTCTAATGAAAAGAGATTTTTCGAAGGAGTGGTAAGAATGCAAAAAATTCACAAGACTTCAGACTTAAGTGGAAAAAATCGTGCCATACTGTCGATGAAACGACTGGACAAAATTTAATGAAGGGCCTTACGATAAAAGTAAGAAATTTTTATAAAAAAAAAAATGCTACTTAGTTTTTAGTTATTTATATTATGAACATTAGCCATTATGGATAATAAACGAAAAAAGACCAAAAAAATTACTGTGTATTTTTTTTAACTAAAAAGCAAAACGTAAGTTTTTTCTGGGACAGTCCTTACTTAATACTAGACTATTTTGATCTAAATTGGTCAGCAAGAAAAATTTTTTTAAAAATTTCACTGTCACCTGAAAGTTTTGGAACCTCTATGTTTGGACAAAAAAAAGGAAAGTAATGAAATCGATAGGGCTTTTAATGCTGATAATTGGTCAGCTAAAATTAATAATTGGTCATGCATAGAAAATTTTTAAGAAATTAAAAATTACATTTCTACGCTACAGCGCATGCGCGGAAACTCGACCGTTATATCAGGTCGTCATGTAAATCAATTAGTTCTAAATTTCAATAATATATTGTAATGAGAAAAGTATCTGCGTATCACGAAAACATCTGAGAATAGTTGGTCAACCGATCTTACTAATTGTTCAGCGCTTTTAACATTCAAAAATGCTATTTAATATCTTCAAACGTATGTGGAAGAATGAATGAACAGCTAGAGCATTTATAGGTTTGGACGGCTGAAAACGTCGCTTCAGCTGATTAGCACGTCCCTAAGGTTTGAAAATAGAAGAATTTATCTATTGTTTATTACGAGTATTAACGTAATTATGTTTCTCAATAGTATCATCTTCATACAGCCCTATATCGCAAGAGCCAAACAATAGAAAGAAAAAAAAATTATATAATATAAAAAATAAAAATTGTTCCAATGTTCCAAGTGATCGAATAATTACACAGGTAAACAAGGGTCAGGGAGTAGACTCTGCATTCCGAAGGGTTTTGGTGCGCTGAATTCGAATCTGTCCGACCTAATGCTTGAATCGTCATTACCAATGTTCAATTTTCTGCCGGGACAGCTAGTATTTACACACATAAACATGTATATTTATATGTCCTAGATTTCGCCAATTGGTTGAAATTCCAACTTCCAACCAACTTTTTGGTACTAATAAACTGATATAACAAACACCTATTTTCTGTCAACGATTCTAAAAATAAAGATAATGTTGATGTCGACTAATCCCTATTTCTTCCATAGCGTTCAATATACATATGTATCTCCATGCAAAATTTCATCAAAATCAGCCAATAAGTTTAGCTAAGACAGCATATTTTCCTGTTAGGGGCGTGGCCTCTATCTCCATAGCAAATTTCATCAGTCAATTAGTTTAGCAGAAAAAACATATTCTCCTATTGGAGGCGTGGCACCGTTTACTTTAAAACAAATACTTTTCCTCAGGATTCAATCTTTTTTTGTACCAAATTCCATCAAAGTCGGCTTAAAAGGTTAGCAGTGTCAAAAAACAGTGTTTTATGGACTTTTAGGTAAGAATATCTCAAAAATGTGACACGATAAAGCAATTCTGCTACCGGATTCGGAGTCAGCCCACCTAAATCTTTCGGAAATATGTATCCAAAAAAAGTTATGAAAAATACCTTTTTTTTCATACAGACCTATATCGTAAGAGTCAAACAATAGAAAAAAAAATAATATATAAAAAATAAAGGTTGTTCCAATTTTTATTACAACCATAACAATATAAGAGTGATAATTTTATTTTTTTGAGCACCTACTAAAAACATGTTCAGCAAAAAAGATATACATGGTTTTCAACAAAAACATAAGCTTCATTTTAATAAAAAAACATAAGATATAAAAATAACAATACATTTATACAGTCTAAGAGCCCGCTGTAGAAAATTCGAGTGTATAAGATTACAGGATCAGATTTACGGGAATGATAGTAATTGCACAAAGCCGAATTTTTCGGGCATTTTCAGGCATGGGGACAGGCTTTGGCAACCATGTCCGTTAAATTCACCACAATGCATTGCTATATTTCCCGTATATCTTATCCTGTAACCTTATACACTCGACTTTTCTACAGCGGGCTCTCCGCTCATATGGATACTTAGGTTAAACGTAATACGGCATTAATATGTTACATGTATTCATGTGTCCTGAGACTCATAAAGGAAATTTAAAGTGTTGCATTTTTTTAACAAAGGCTGTTAAGTGTAACTTTTAGTATCAAAAATGAATTTAACTTACCAATAATTAGGCGCTGTTAAAGCAAATGTGCTCTTAAGCGGGAGGAGCTAAGCAAGACATTTCCTCACATATACGTAAAAAAAAATTAGCGGAATCTTGATTTTGGGCTGAGCGAATTATGCTGTAGATAATGTATATGTATGTATATACTAGGTGTCCCAGCAGAAAAGTGAACACTGATAATGACAATTCAAGCTTTAAGTCGGCACCTAAGTACATTGAATCCAATATTTTAACTTCGGACATTAGAATTGCTTATAGATTGGAAACAGAGAATCATTATAAAAGGGCAATCTCAAATCAAGTAATATTTTGAAAATAATATATCGGAAATTAAAGTTCAAAGTGTTTCCACACTCACTATAATGATTTCAAGCGAAAAGTATTAAGATGGTTAAAACATTAACGTTTTGTATTTTTAATTGAATGCATATCATATCGCAATCGGACAAAAATAGCAAAAATTGAGTTTTCGAAATTACGCTGGCCAAATATGTAACGGCAATTTGGTGTCGTTTGTATGCCAAAATATTCAGATCACCTTCAAGTTTTCTCTTGCCGACCAATTAGTCGGACTAGCTGACCAATTATGACGAATTCATGAACTATAAGATGCATATTTTTTTAATTCAAAATCCGCTAGATGAGGTTTCAATGGAACATTATATGTAACTACACACATTTATTTTAAATTTAAAATATGGAGTCAATTACACATTTCAAGATCATATTTGCATCACAGTCTTCAACTTTTATCCACTCAAAACAAACCTCCTCCTCGGTGGCGGATACAAGGGGTAGCCTACGGGGCTGAAACCCCTCTTAGATCTGCCAAAAAATATTTTGATACAAGAACATTTCAGAAAACCTAAAACCGTTAGTTCCAAAAATCTTGTTTCTTCATAGTTTTAAGATTTAGGATTAAAAATCTCAATTCCCTTGTCAAATCAGACAAGATATGTTAAAGTTTTCAAAAATCAATAAAAAAATGTAATTTCCAAATATTCATGCATTCCTGTGTATAGGCCAGAGACTATGTAATTGAATATGGAATTGGTCAAAGGTATTTTATTGTCTTATATGGTCAATTGTACCCTAAAAATGCAATGATCATTATGAAAAGCAAAACAATGGAATCGTTCTTCCCAAGCATCCCAACTCTACTGCAAATTTTTTCGACGATTCCATAACTTCGGCAAACACCAGAACGAAGTTTTTCTGTGTTAAAACAAAAGAATGGATTGGCTTCGGAAAATATTCATAAAGCAATCGATATGAGCTGAAAATTTTAAATTATTTTGCCAGAAGAAACTTTGCCGTCTTGAAACACTCGACTGGACTACTGATAAGATTGAAAAAAGCTCCATGTTTTATAAAGATGCTAAAATTACCCTTTTTTTGATACATGGGGCATTTAATGCGATGCCTTCAATGAAAATAAAGTTAGGTTGGGAAATTTGATTATATTCCGGTTAGTTATACATCTAGTAGACATAAATGTGTACACATAATTTTTTTTTTTTTGGTTTGAGGCTTATTTGCCGAGTTATGGGCTTCTGAAGAATTAACGAAGTTTGAGAACCATCATTTTTGAACACTTTTATTGGAATCAATGAATTTATAATAAAACATAAATAATATTGTTTGCATATTATTTTTTGTCGTCAAATTTAAGTTTTAAATTTTTGTAGGAATAGAAAACCGGTAGTACAAAGTTTAAAATCAAATTTTCTGCAACTTCGACATAACATTTTTTAAATATTTTAACATAAAACAACAAGCCTTAAGTATATAGTTGTGTCACAAAAAATATTATAACGTAATCGGTATTAGCTAAGGAGATAGATAAATTCAAGAACTTAAGCAAGGGCAAGGTACTATGAAAACTGTGGCAAACATGCTCTTCAAATTATATATCTCGTAATCTAATGTATATCACATTTTAAAATTCATTCTTCATATCACGTCAATTTTCATGAGCCTATGGCTTGCCAACTAAGCCTTACATAAAAAAATATTAGGTGCTTACACCTTCCACAAGTACAATTAAGCCGAACATGAACAAAGTTCTAAATCTCATGTTTTTTTCATTGTCAGAAATGCCCCATATGCCAAACAACATAAATATTGTCTGTTAAAAAAATTTCAGCACCCCCCTCAAGAAAATTCTAGATCCGCCACTGCTCCTCCTACTGCGTTTCGTTTTCTCTACTTGCTGATCGATTTCTGTTTGTCAAATCTTTTATGAAATTAAGCAGGAAAATTTGAGCCCTATTTCCAGTAACTCCATTTTTCTTAACTCGACTTCCACTTTTATCCTTTGTTCCCACAGATTTATTGTTTTGAAGTGCAAAATGAAAAGTCGTGGTATTGAATTCGTTCAATATAGGCCTAATGTTAGCTCTCAATATGTAAACATTTTAATATAATACGTATGCTACATGTGTTTATAAAATTTATCAACATGGCCACTTTAACATAATGAAAGTATATTAAAATCAAAGTATGAGTAATTAAGGGTAAATAATTGTCATATTTCAATCTAATCTGCCGAGTTGGCTTAAAATATTATGATTTAGATTAGCGATGGGAACGTAGTGCTTTTTACGCTCATCGCCCACAGCATTAGCTGAGTTCACATGAAAACAAAAATCGTATTGTGTCTTGACGAATGTAGCAGTTGTTTTTGTTTGTAGTGCAATTTGGTTTTTTTTTGTAAAGTTGTCGAATTTGCAAATGAAAGCAAAAATACTTTAAAATTTCATTTGTTGCTGTTCGATTTTGTTGTTTTGCTCTTTTGCAGCCCACCGCTGATTTAGATTAAGATTTTGGATGAAAAATAAACTGAATCTTTTTTGTGAGAAATTGTCAAGTCTTTAACTTTTATCCAAGGTGAATTTTTCTAGGAAACGAAGTAGTATTAAAAAAAAAATTGTCTCACCTTGATCTTAAAAATCTTGCAATGTGACAAGGCAACATAAGTCCACAAATGTTAGTAAAATAGTACTAAATACAATCCTTCTTGAATATTTTTTTTTTCAACTTTATACACTTAGCATTTCTACCGTCGCCTCGATGCCATTACTGATTTTGGGAAAACCACTCGATTCAAGACCATAGCCGATAAGGGAAACAGAAGGATTGATTCTATCCGTAAATATTTGAAGTAAACATATACTATGAAAAGCATTTCATTTTACTCGGGTTTACAGGCAATGCAAGGATTCTCTCCTTGAAATTGAAAAGCCTTACAATGATTTTTGCAAATGTAGATAAGGACTTACTAAATACGACATGTCCCGACTAAAAAGTGTAAAATAATTGCAAAATCTTTTTTTGAAATTCAGATACCATGTAAAGTACCTACTTCATTTTGCTAAGGTTTTTTAAGTATGAAGGTAACGAACTTTTTCGCTCATGCAGTTGAACACGTCGGTTCTAAAAAGAGGTTCTCGAAATTCTGACTCCACAAATATTTAATGGAAGCATGTTAGTAAAAATTTAAACAAAATTCCTGTCTAAACTATCTAAAATGTACTTATGCCACAGATCACGTGACTTTTGCAAATATTTATGAACAATCTTCTGAGTTATAAAAACCAAAAAAAAGTTGATTAGATTTTCATCCCTCTGTAAAGAGGCGTTCAAGTATTACGTATCGTAATTTTTGAAGATTTCTGATCCTCCCTCCCGCCATGTAACGCGCAGTAACGTTCTTCTGTTTACCCCTTTCCCCCCCCCTCCCTCCTTAAACGTTACGTAGCACCCAAGTGACCATGTTTACCTAAACGTCACAATTATGTTGCGCAAAGTACCGGAAAGTCGCTAAAGTACCTTTGTTATTGTATTAATCGCTTTTATCATTTTAATAAAACATTTTCGCTGCAGCCATTCAATAAAAATATAAAGAAAGCGTTTCATTACTCACACCTAACTTCAAATCACCCCCCGCTAAAGAAGTTTCACTTCAAAAACAATGTTACGTAACGCGTTGTTTGACACCCCTTCCGTCACTGTAACGCATCGTAACGTTTAACAAGACCCCGCCTCCCCCAACTTGCGTTACGTTATACTTGAACGCCCCCTAATACGTCCAAACGATTATTTAAGCATAACGCTGATAGTTACGGAGTGTATAGATCAGTGTTTTTCAGTCTGTGGATTGCGACCCCCAGGTCACGAGGTCTTCTATGGGGGCCATGGTCGCAAGGCAGAATTAGGTAAAAGCTTTCCGGTCCTACACTACAAGAAAAATACAACAATTTCAATGAGAAGGATGTGCTTGTCTATTTTTAATTAACTTATCGAATTATGATTATATTTTAGATACAGAAACAATTAAACATTTTCTAATTGGATCCTACATCGCTTCTTTAAGGTTCACCATTGAAGGGAACGTGAGTGCGCATGTGTAGGAAGTAGCGAATAGTATTAATAGTTTCAAGCCCTAAATTGCCAGAACTGGTCATTTTTCTTTTTGTAAAGACGTTGACGTTAGACGATTGATGTTATCTTTAGCCGTTATAATGTTCTCTTATCATCCTTGAAAATCTTTGCTTTAAATATTTAGGTGAAAAAAAGATCTGCGAGAAAAGCTAAGTTTAATAGCCAAACAGAGACAGAAAAATAATTCGCATAATCAATCAGCAGTTCTGCTTTTAGTTTCAAAACTGCTTTTATTACATTACCATTGAATATGCCGCGCGATAAAATCATATAGAAATCCAGGCAACCAGCTCCCTAACTATGAACAAAATATACTCGTACATCAAAAATTTAGTTTAATCACTGGAAAAAAAGGATGTCATAATAAGCTATTTGATTTGATGTTCAAATGCATTTAAGGCAAAAAAAAACATAGTTTGCTTTGAAAATTTGGAAGATTTTGGAAATAAAGCTAAGCAGTTTTCTTCTATTTTCATATTGGGTTTTAGTTAGAGCATTTTCTTTTAGACATAAAAGTTACTCCCTGTTAAAGTGCACACATTTTTTCCATGCCGCACTCATCCTGTCAAAGTGCTACATTTTCAAATTGAGAAAAGAACAAAATATTGCGTTGCCTTATGAATCAGCTGACCTGATGTCAATTATAAAAAACACATGGAAGAAACAGTTACTTGTAAGTTACATACATATGAATGTGCAAATTAAAAAAAGTATTATTTTACAAAATATAGGCGGAACTCGAAACCAGGCTGCTCCTTGATAGGTATGCCTCCTATTTGACGAAAGTAAGTCAGAACGAAAAAGTATGTGTGAATAATAGGCACTTGCAACTGAGATTATTCTTTTTTGCTTAGTACATTAAGTTCTAAAATATTTTGTGCTCATGCATACATATATCCGCTTACCGCTTTTGTTCACATGGTAACTTGTTGAATAACCAACACTTTAAGCCTGCGATGGGCAAGTAGTGGCCCTTTCCGCCCTCATGGCCAGAACTGTTATTCGACGCACAAACAACCGCAAAACAATTTGCAGAATTTCAACGCTATCGACGCACAGCGTTGACTGGAGTTCAAATGAAAAGAAAAACAACACACAAAGGCAGCGACGGTGACGTATTGTGACTCAAAGAATGTGGCAATTTTTTTTGTTTGTAAGTCAAATTGGTTTTTTTTTTGTTCTGTTGACGAATTTGGATATGAAAGCAAAAAAACTTTGAAATTTCGGTTTTGTTGCTTGATTTTATTGTTACGGCCTTTTGCTGGATTTTCATGCCCACCGATTTTTTCAACGTAAAAAGAGAATTGTTTTGATACATATTATTAGCTCATTGAATCCTACAACTTTTACTGACCAAATTTTGAGAATTCGACAGACGTGAAATTTTTAAATCTTAGAAAATTGTAATTTTACTGCGTAGACACTTATTGCTTTGATGAATACTTTCTCAGAAAAATTAACTAAGCTCAAATAAAGTTTTGAGTACTTCGACACCAATTTAATAAAAAAATCCTCACATTTCTGAATTGTGAACTTTTTGTGTCCTAACCTTTAAGAGCAATTTCAAACGGCTTTGACTTATTCTTTCACAGTGCATTTTTTTGTCAAATTTCCTCGCACTTACAATGGTTAGAAATAACGTGAAACTTATTTTGTTTTCTTTTGCTTAGTTTTATTAAAATGTCTTCGTTACTTAAAGATTTTAAGGTCGTCTTTTATTCCTGAAAGCTTATAAAGTTCTTTGGCTTAGGTTTCGTGTTTTTAAGATACTTGTTTTTTTCCGTGTAAGGAAATTTTTGGTTGTAAAAATAATTCGTTTTAAGATTTGAATTCATTAAATACTACTCAGTTCTTTGTGTTGGTTTTCTAAAATAAATAGTGCCGGTTTCACAAAGGCTCATATAATTTTTTTCGGAAGATGTGGATATAGCTTTTGTAAAAATCAATATAAGTTAGGAAACCCTGGATTGATGTCCAAAATATCATATCATATCATAAGAAAGATAATTTAATGAGATCCATTTGAGACATAGCGATCTTTCTGAAATGTTGGCCGATTTTTTTAAAACCGTAATTTTTTCCAAAAAATGTATTAATGACATATAACCTTTTTAACCTAGTAAAAAAGCCTTATTTCTTCCCTTTAAAATAATTTTCCCTTTTTTATAAAATTTTTCTATACGGGCCCATTATTACCGAAAAGAATAATATCAGCTTGGTGAATTTTAGCAAATTTTTTATATATTTTTTTATATGATGTCCATATGTATTAGGGTGTGTTTTTTCAAACTTTTGTAGATGGTTTTTTTTGTTTTTGCCTATATTTAAGCTTGAGGCTTAAAAATATTTGTCCGAAAATTTTAGATTCCTAGCTCAGCCCTGTAAACAGCGCGCACAGAGTTGACGTCCGATTTCGTTGAAATTTTACGAAAAATCCGACTTACTAAAACGTAGAAAAAGTATGCCTTAGGTTCCAAAATACACCGTTTTATGTATTTTAGTTGTATGGGAGGTGCCACCTACTGTTGTCTAACTACTTCCAAAATTTTCATGTGCCTAAAAATGCGGACAAAGAAAACTTGAAGGGAGGTATTTTTTTAATTTGCGGTGCTATATGCCTATATTTTAGAATCGGGTTCGACGAAAATTCTCACAAAATTTCAGCATTCTTGGTCGAAGCTATTACAATTCTTATGAAAAAAGCACAAAAACGAATGACTGATTTTTTTTTGCGTTTTAGTAAAGAAAGCTTCCATATGAATTGTCATGGGAAACAAATTGGTTGCGCAGTTCGCAGGTTCGATCTAGAATGCTGAAATTTTGGGAAAATTTTCTTCAAACCCAATTCTGTAATATAAGCATATAGGACCGCAAATTTAAAAAAAAATTTCCCTTGGCTGTATTTATCCGAATTTTTAGACACATGAAAAATTTGGTCGGTTTTTTCGTAAAAGTTCAACGAAATCGGACATAAAGTCTCTGCGAGCCGTTTACAGGGTTTAACCATGAAGCTAAAATTTTGGGACAATTATTTTTAAGCCTCAATATAGATTAAAAAATCTATCAACAAAAGTTTGAAAAAAACACACCCTAATGTAGGTAAAATAAAGAAAACATACTCGCATGTTTCCCCCATACAAAACGCTTCAACAACTTAAATGAAAGCATTTTGATCACGTTCATGGCTACATGAGGTAGATTTACGTTTTTTGTGTTATTATAAAACTTAAAAAATTATGATTTATGTATGTAGTTGGCGTGAATTTAAAAAGGTAAATTTTTTTCTGAAACCCAAACCGCGTAATGTTGGGTAGGCCTTAATCTACATACATATATGTAAATAGGCAGTGACAAAACGATTCCATCACGTAAGTATTTTTTTTTTTGTTGGAAAGACTATGAAGTCAGGTAATGTCGAATGTATCTTTTTTCTAAAAGTTGGTGACGCTACGTCTCTAACAGGAAGATATGTTTTCACGGCTTAACTACTGAACCGATTTTGATAAAATATGGTATGGAGATAGATTGAGCCCTACGGGAGGGTACTAAAGACTCTGTAATTTTTTAGTGGACGCGACACTGCCCTAACGGGAAAATACGCTGCAACGTCTGCGCTGATACACCGATTTTGATGAAGATCGACACACAAATGGATTGAACCCTGAGGAAAGGTATTTGTTTTTAAGTAGACGGTGCCCCCTTACAGAAAAAATGTTTTCACAGCTAAGGTAATGGACCGATTTTGATGAAATTTGATATGAAACTAGATTAAGCCCTATGGAAGGGGGTAAGGATAGGGCAACATGATACCATGATTATATTGGTGGTGGTGACATTTAAACAGGTAAGATGGTACTGAACTGTTTTGTATTATCTCTATAATGGTTAAATTTCAACCAGTGGTCGAATTCTAGTAAGTATTAATACACAATACATACATTTCAAACACTATATTATTTAAAAGTACCGTTGCACAATAGGAGATCGTGGCCATAAATACAAGGAATATTTAAGTGCTAAGGATTTACAAATTTTTTAAGACAATCGTCAGATAATACTTGGGAAAGAAAAAAACTATAAGACTTCTAAATTTTTTTCTGGTTTAGAGACAGTGGGCTCAAAGTTGGAATTTGAGCATGTAAGCTAACTTGATTGAAACAAAATGCGCTAATGTAGCATATTGGTGGAAAGAACATTGTTTCAACTATATAGAAACCAATTCATTTATCTTCTATTGCTTTTGTACAAATTGTACGGATTTTCCAAAAATTTGAATGAAAAATTGAAGGTGGAAGTGGCATATTTGCAAACTTTGGCTATTTTATATAATTTGTAGGAAATTATGGTAAACGTGAATCAAAAGTTCCAGCAGCAGTTTTTCACAGTTTTTGTAGTGAAATTTCTTAAGACACAGGGTGATTTCAAACTCACGAAACGGAACCGGCGTCACGAAAAACGACTTAGCCTGCGAGAGAATGAGACAGAATATAGATATAAGGTATGTATCATCCGAAAAAAAAGGTAAATATTTATAAATATGATAAATAAAGCTGATCACTTCCCCTCCAGAAAAAAGTTTAATTTTTCACCCAGACAAATTTCCTGTGGGTAGAACTTGAAGACTGTCAAAATCGTAGGCAACGAGACTAGAGACTCACTTTTGACAAGCGAGGCACTTAATTTTTTTTCACTTGTTGAAAGGTTGTGTTAAGAAGCAACAACATAACAAAAAGCTGGAAGTAAAAACATTTTTTGGTAAATGCTCATTTATTCAATTAAAGAGATGAGCGATTTTTGATTGAAAAGGAATCATAAAGTTAAATGTCTCCTAAATGATCAAACAGATAATTGTATGCGCATAAATGTGTGTAGAAATTCAAACGTAACAAAAGTAGAATTTCCCGGATCAGTGATGTAAATAAATAAATATAAATGTTGGCATGAAAAAAAATCGAAAGTAATCGCATGGCTACACAAAAAATTTTGAAACTCAAAACTCATCAATAAAAATAAAGAAAGTACTTTTCCGAGACTTAAAACAAATTTTCCATGAATAGGAATTTTTACCCGTTTGATTCTGATTGGGTGTCTTGAATATTTATTTGACAAACGAACCAACACATATAAGATGGGAGGCGAAATGGCCAACCCTACTTTATATGTTTACTGTGTGCGCCTGTGAAATACGAAGGCTTGAGAAAAAGCATCATAGCCAGCATGGTGTATTGTTTATGTATATTGTTTTTGGGAGTTGTGGCTTTTTACATCTCTCCCAACCAATCAATAAATAAAATTATTGAATTCATTCACAAATTCTATACTTCTGGTGTATAGTATACACCAGAAGTACCGCGGATTCTTAAAAAAGATTACGATAAATTTCAGATGATTACAAGTGGGGATTTTAATGTTAATTTTGCATTGGATACAGCGCTCCCTTTGGTGGAGTTCCTCAACACCAAGTTCAATTTAAAAATGTGCAGCAGTCACACTGAATCGACAACAAGAGCAAAATGTGTAATTGGCGCTGTAATTCAAAGATAGATTGATCAGATCAAAGCTAAATCATTTAATTCATGCTTTAGTTGCTATGAGCCACTCGTGTCATTTGTTGAAATTTGAAGCATGGAGTCAGAAAAATAAAATTATTTTTAAACTTGGTACAAATATTATACTACATAAGTGAACCCTATAATTGTCACACTCCTGACACTGCAATCGTCTAATTCTCTCGCAGTATAGTTTTCTGAAGGTTTCACTTCCACCGCATGTGAACTGCACACATGTTTTTTTTATCAAATTTTTCCTGTTGTAGTTTTGAAGGATATAACTATGTTAACTTTTATGAAATGCTCTTATCATATGGGTTTAAAGTACATACTTGAAAAAACGTTTGCTTGTGGTTTTATATTTTATTTGTGAATTAAGTAAGCTGAATTTTTTAAAATTAAAGCTTGAAAAGTCATAATTGAGAAATTTCGCACATTTTAACAGTAAAAAATATACACAGCTGTTTGCGAAGAAATTACAGTTATTTTTTACATCTGAACTTTGCAATGAACCATAATTTGTCTCTGTTTGAAGTGCGAATAAATCTAAATGTTGGAAAAATTTGGAATTTATTTTTTGAATAGTTTTTATTTTTTATAAAGGAAAAGTTTTTTCATAAGACATTGCTATTTTTTTGCACGCAGCTGTATATCCTCGGATTTTCTTAATTTTTTTATATACTTATTATGTTAGAAAGTATGGTTAGCTTAAATCAAGGCTGCAGCCTTTCACAACATTTTTTTATGAATTTTTTCAATATTTGAAGGAAAAAGTATTTTTATTCCTTCACATATTGCAATCCTTTACAATAATTGTATCTATTGTAAAAGCATTCAGTGTGAGAGGAGGTGCTTAAATTCAGAAGGGTTAGTAAGGAGTACTTTTTGCCTTTTCATCTCCCTTGGGATAAAAGATATAAATTCGAATGCTTCCAAAATCGGAAGAGACAAGTCTTCAAAACTACTTTATTCTAATATCTTGAAAATTATTTAATATATCGCAAAATTTTTAGCATTTTATTAAATCAGCATCGCCAAATAAATTAATGAAAAGTGATACCCATTTTGAAGAAAATGCGTCAATCACATTCCACTTTTGTGTGGGGGGTATGCAAGTTCGTCAATCGATTTTTTTCATGTTCTCAAATTTTTTGTTGTTTTAACCTAAAAATCATCCTTACCAAATTTCAAGAGTCTAACGCTATTTTATATATAGCCACCGTTTTCGGGTTTCCTCCAATAACTTGAAAACTATACAAGATATTGCACAATTTATAGCAAATTTTTTGTTGTTTTAACCTAAAAATCATCCTTACCAAATTTCAAGAGTCTAACGCTATTTTATATATAGCCACCGTTTTTGGGTTTCCTCCAATAACTTGAAAACTATACAAGATATTGCACAATTTATAGCATTTTTGAAATGAGCATTGCAAAAGTAACAGAAATTCATGAGCGCTTTGAAGAAAACGCGTCAACCACATCCCACCTTTGTATGGGAGGTTTGTTTTTTAAACTTAAAAGCATCCGTACCAAATTTCAAGAGTCTAGCAGTATTGCAGTAGTTACCGCTTAGTAGTGCTCCGCTTTGTTGATTTGGCCGCATAATTGAACAAAAAAAAATTGCAGAATTTACATCTAAAATATACAATAATTTCCGCGTTTACTTGAGCTCGAAATAATTGCATTACCCTTTTAATTGATTTCCATATTACATACAACCTTGTAAGTAACATGTTAAAAATATCGGTTAGTTGGGTAATTAAAAAAACTACCATGCCAAAAAATGTGGAAGCACTCTTAAGGAAAATCTGTGGCAGCATTTCTCCAATCATATGAAGAGTTTAATAATAATAAATGAATTATCTTTGACCAAGCTTATTTCTCCATTAGCACTCGATGCGTGCACATTAGTCATGTTCTGAAAAATCTGAAGTTCTAGAAGTTTTCGGGAAAGCTCAAAAGTCGAAAATTTATTCATATTTGAGTACATCCTCATTTAAGAAATTTTCATTTTAATTTTTTCCTCATATTCCGAAAAATTAAAATTTTGCAGCTTATGTAGCTAAGAGTATAGCCTAAGAGTATTTTTTTTTTAATGTGAAATTGCCGCCATTTTTTAAATATATTTTTTCTTAAGTGGTTTTTGATTTTATAAAAGAACATATTAAAAGAAAATTTCGAAAAGGCTTAGCCTTTTACAGTACAGAAATGTATATATATTCTAAATACAAATTTTAAGACCTTAGGACAATAATTTGAAAAAAAGAAAAATTAAATATGTATTTATACAGAGAATAAATGCTCAGAATATTTGCTCGTAGTCGGACAAAAATGTAAGCTGTTCAAATTTTAATACATAGGCAACCTTCGATACTAGAAAAACATCTAGAAGATTAGGTTCGCTATCATTAGCGAACCGAGTAGGTCATGAAGGATTGATTAGATTTCATCCGCAGGAACTAAAGTTATGGCAAAAGTTATGAGCAGTACTGTCGTTTGGCAGAAAGTTAATATTAAAATTACCATAAATAATACAAAAATCACAATCCGGAAGTCTATTATTTAATTTAATAAAATTCAAACCTGTTGAACCTGGAACGATTAAACACACAGAAAATCAGAACTTCTATGTAGCAATCAAAAATATCCACATTCAAAAAATCGCAGGCTTCACTACTGTCATTCACAAACCCAACATTCAGTCCAGACATGCAATAAATCGCAACCTCACCGCCTATTCACTCCGAAAAAGTTTAAATCCATAAATGCTATAAAAACTATTCGGGCAATCATCCTTAACATGGTTCAGTCACACAGATAACAGCAACAGGGCTGAAAATGAACTACATTGATACCGTTCTTAATTTGCAAAGCAAGTGCAGAAGGACCTTATGAGTCTCATTATAACTAGCAGGGACATTAGTGCGGCCAGCCAAAGTAGAAAGAAAATAGCACAACTTCAAACATACATAATAGAAACTAAGAAGAAATCAAGAAATCGAAATAAGATAAAGTAAATTAAATAAAGAATTAAGAGAAATATTACATAACTCGAAGTAATATGAGAAAAATTAACCAAAAATTATTATATTTGATAAAATCAGAATAGCATAAATTTAAAATTGGAAAATAAAAACTTTAAACCAAAAAAAAGCAATCAAATGAAAAACTAAAATTGATAATTTGGTTTAACCCTAATTACATTTCCGCAATCCACGCTCTCGCTGCTACACACCATCTTCGCCTCCCTTCGTAAGTATAAGGCATTGCCACCTCCTTTGAATTTCTTTTTTATATGAAAAAACAGGCCGTCCAAGACCGCTTGAAGCAGCAGCGATCACAGAAGACTTGAAAAAAATTAAATTTTAAATACGTCCCGAGACTTTTTTTCATCCACGTCACTTCTCTTGCGTTGATATTTTTAATGTTTATTTTTTGTGATATTTTCTTAATTTAAAATTTGACATTGAATACACAACACTCTGCCACCTTGACATAACATGATATAGAAGACCAGCCTAGCAACATGCACACCGTTCTTAACTTCTAACCATTTATCTACTTTTGATGTCGCATGCGTACAATGCAGATGACAAAAAAGTAATTTCGAATCATAAAACATTTCAATGCATGAAATAAAATCTTTTATGGAGTCCTTCTTTTTTGCCTGTTAATATCAGGCCTGATAGCACGTCTTCTATGGGAAACCATAATAGGAAAGGTATACATATTTTTATTTGCATGAAAATCTATTTTTGAGAAGGACTCATACAATCGCAGCAGTGCTAGCAGGCGTTCTCCAGGGCAGGGCTTTCTCAATTTCCTGCTAGGCAGCTGATAATTTATTCTCACGCTTTATCGCACTATCATATAATCAGACTTCACGATTAGATTTAGTGAGGCCTTCGTGTAGGTAAAATTTATCTCCACCGCCGCAATTAATGCCGCTGCGTAAAAGTTGTCTCATATTATTTTAGCAAAATGCAGTAACGGCCATTAACAAACGGTTGGAATCATAGTCTCGCAACTTTGGAGTACATCTTAATGTAGTACAAATCTCTTCAAATACGCCTGGCAGATTCTCATTACTGTGGAATGGGATACCGCTAATAATGACGTCAGTAGCAACAGCGCCAATTTGATGTTTTTAAAAATTTTTTTTTTCATTCTACATACTTACATCCTCATTAAGAGCATTGGAGAGAGAGATCCCAGATGAGCCAACACCACTACTGCAGTCCTCTACTTGAATTTTGAGCTGAGCCGTTTTATCTTTCATAGCAACAACAATGGTACTTTTCTTTTTAAGTAAGCTATAAACAAAAGTAATGAGCTGTCTGGTGTCTTTTTTTAAGTAATTTATTTATTTCATTTAACTATCTTAAGGCTAAGATCTTAAAACTTAAAGAAATCGAGCACTATCGGCTAATAAACATTTGATTTAAGACATTTCCATAATTGCTTCTTTGTAAATTTTTTACGAAATTATCAATATCAAAAAGTGGTGGCTTAGGCCAAGCTTCACATTGAGAAAACGAAATAAAAATGAGAAGAGTTTTAAAATATTCCTAAAATTTTTTTATTCAATTTGGAACTAATTCGCATATGATTTTCACAAAAAAATCCGAATTAGGTACCACCCTAATGTACATACCCAAATATGAATAAATTATTATAGAATTTCAAGCGTTCCGGAAAAATTCTTGAACATAAGATTTGTTTGAGAATGTCTTGTGTTCACGTACCTAAAGTTCTGTGCTACAACCACTTCATCGAAATTCGGAGAATCAATTCAGGTAAATATATTTATAATAATCGTGTGGCATTGATATTTTGACTCTCAAAAGGAATTTGCATAAGCTTTCAATAAGGGTCATCTCGTCAATCAAAGCGTTTGGGGAATTGTGAGTCGCAATATTTTTTTCATTCTCTATTCATATGATTTTTAAGTCTTTTCGAAAACCTGACTTAGATTTTTGGCTCCGATGGATCATTTAA
Source organism: Meiosimyza decipiens (assembly GCA_963680825.1). Taxonomy (NCBI): domain Eukaryota; kingdom Metazoa; phylum Arthropoda; class Insecta; order Diptera; family Lauxaniidae; genus Meiosimyza; species Meiosimyza decipiens. Next base: position 70,846,373 of record OY804258.1, on the reverse strand, counting down.
CTCAATGCAATCTCATTTCAGTTCTCTCACATTTCAGTTGTTCAATGCACAGCAAGAAAGGCATTAATGATATACGTTATTAAGGCGAGCGATATTCATAGCAGATAAAGAACTGCCGGCTAAGCCTTTTGCATATCAATAATCCGAATACTTTCAATATCTATCTTTTGAATTTGTTTTCACTAATTCTTGTTAATTTCTAACCATTCAATAAACATTTTACGACAAAATGTTTCATTTTTGAGTTAATTTAGAATGCGCACTGTGGATTGGCTCTATACAAAAAATATGCCAAAAGTCAAAATCAAAAATTTGAGAAATTTTTTAAAAATTATATTACGGCTAAGAGTCAATTATATGACACACATACATCGTAAATATTATGTTTCCAGCATCCTTTTTAAATTTTTACATTTTTTTATTTCGGTAAATGCATAATACTTCTGTAAATTTCTAAATGAAGGACTTCATATTCAAACTAATTATTACAAAAGTGTTCAAAAATTGTTCAAGGATAATTTAATGTGTTACAATATTTCATCTGGCTTGCTATCCTTGCGGTAAACCGAGGATAAAAATAAATTGAAATAACTTTTTAAAGCGATTTTTTTTAATTCGGAAATATGTATATAATCGAGATATTTTGGAATTTTAAAGTAGAAATATTTGACTGTTTGAAAATTTAGTAAGAGAAATATATAATTGCGAATCTTGAAAAAAAAAGATTTTTTTTCATATCTCATAAGTTTTAAAAAAAAAAAATTATATTTTACTACCGTAAAAATAGGACAGTTACAGTTATAGATTGGAATGGCATGCAAGATATTTAATCCGATGCAAAGCAATCTTGAATGTACAATTTACTTTTTCCTGGAGGAAATGCAGTCCCATGTGATTGTTGACTTCAAACGCACTACTCTTGCCCAATTGTAAAACGTTATTGACAAGTATAGCCCCAATGCCAATAGTTAACTCAACTATTTTGAAAAATGACTAAAATGTTGCTTACGTAATGGTTAAGTTAAGACACGGTTATAATATGACGAAATTCAGGTGTAATAATAAAAGAATTGAAATGGAGTTCAAAAACAAAATATCGTTACTAATTGATAATCCCAAGCCAAATTTTATGTAGTACTCCAAAAAATTGGAAGCGATCTTGATATTGATACAATGAAATTTAAAAAATGTTGCCTTGAAACTGCAGAAAAATATAAAAAATATTTAACCCGTCTTCACCTATGTCAACCAGCATGCAAAAATTTCTTATACATGGCGATAGAATTATTACCATTGCGTTTATTCCAATTGAATGCTTAAGCCAAGAAGCGCAAGAGGCAAGAAATAAAGACCCTAAAGTTTATAGTAGAAATTAATCAAGATAAAATAATATTACAGATACAGCTATCCCTTGATTTACGCGGTAGATAGGTTTTTGAAAAAATCGCGTAACTCATATCCGCGTAAATTGAGATGAGAAGTCCATATAAATTAAGTGGATTGGTTTTTAAAATTTAAAAATCGCGTACATCATCAATCTTTCCCATGCATATGGCTCAATATTGCTCTCAATTGATATTGTAATTTCAACGCTTTTATAAGTCTCTTCGATGGTTTCCGGTTGGCAAGTTACCTTTGTCACAAATTCTGTAATCAATTGTTGTTTCTTATTCTTATTTAAATTTTTATAAATTTCTTGATATTTAGCACAATAATTTCTAATATCTCTTTGAAATTTAACTATACGTTCAACGTCTGGATCGATTTTTAGAATTTCATTTTCTAATTTTTTCGCTAATTGCAGGGCATTCCTAATATTTTTTGCAGTAAACTGAACAACATGTCGTAAACGTGTTTTAACTGCAAATAAAATTTAATTAATTAAAATTTTGAAACCGCGATATTTTGAAACCGCGCAAAAGAAGTACGGCGTAAATCGAGGGATAGGTGCATATGTATTAGGTATTTTGTTTCTTCAGACTCTTTTATTACATGCCTGCGTATTCTTCCCATCTTACACAAAAAGGAATTTGATCCAGAAGTTCTTGATATGACATTAAAGAAGAAAACGTGAAGAAATAAGGGTAATTTTTTGTTATTATTTTGTATATATATATATATTCTAGTATTCGTACAGAATAAACCAGATGATAATCATATGTTAATATCAAAAGTGGTCCATATCACTTTCCTTCTTTAAGTCATTAGACATATTTAAGTACATGTTAAGCATTTAAATTCGGAATCTAAAAATCTATTCATAACATTTACTTCTTTTTATGGGCATTCACTTAAGCTCAGAGCTAAGTTTGAACTATTATACTGTAATTGTGTGGCATTAAAATTGATTGGAGATTTGAGTAACAAAATGTTTTCCCCTTTCACGTTCAGATACGGAATATCAAAATATTGCCGGACGGAACCGATTAAAAATTTTCTATTAAGACTGATAACAGTACCAAAAACTTATTTTTGGAATTTTACGAATATAGTTTGTAACCATAGCTAAATATTACTACAAGAATTTTTTCTAATTAAAAAAGGATGTGAGTCCTTCGACCAAATCAGCTAATTTTTTCATTCAAGCATCCTTAGACACCAGTTGAAATTACCGCAAAGTTTTATTTAAGTCGCATAAATAGTTTGGGAGTTATTGATTTTTGACCGTAAATTTAAAATTCGAACCCACTGTGCGGGACAATTCGGCATTATTTTTAAAAATCTGAAATATTTATTTTTTTTTTTTTGAACACTTAGATTTTTTTTGCAGATAATTTCAAAAATCTGCTTGGACTTAAAGTTTGAGTTTTCATCCTAGTAACACTTTCCATTTTAAAATATGCAAAAATTTTGATTTTTTTGCAAGTTATCAGCTAGGAAAAATTTCGAAATTCCCTTACAAACATGTGATGACCGCGGTTTACATACTTAGATCTGAAAAGTTTCAAGTTTTGTAGAAAAATTAATTATAAACTAAACGGAAAATATGATGGAAGGACACGTTCTCCGGAAAAAACCGGAACTTTTCAATTTTTTTTTTTATAAATTTAACTACTTTCTAATGAAAATTAGCACTGCATTGCTTAAGTAATTTAGTTGCTGTTATTGGTGTTGTTGTTATTCCTGTATTATTTTAATTTAGTTCTTATCCACAAATAAGTACATAGTTTTCAAGAATTTATGAAATTAATATTTTTATTCCCGGTAAAAAATGTGTTAGTATTCAAAAGCTTAGAACAACGATACATCGTTCGAAATGAAAAAAAAGCATTTTTAACATACTTAAAACGTTTTTTGAAAAAAAATAGGTTAAATTTTCAAAAAATCATGTCTCCAAAATTATAGGTTAAATTTGAAAGAGTTATTAACTAACGTAAAGTATCCTATATCCGTCCACTTCCTAATTCCGTCCAGCAGCTTCTAAGCCAAATATTTAAATTGTAACGAAAAATTTTAAACCAAATCTTTTCAAAACATATAGCTGCATTTACCTTTTTTTAAATTGTTACCAATTTAAACTATTTTTGGCTTTTATTAAGTAGCAATTTGTCATTCAACGCAAAGTGACGTGAAATGATGTGTTTTTCACAGACAAATCGGCAAAATCGCGATTATTGAAAAGTGTTTGTTTTAAGAAACTGTTTCTTTTTAGGGTAACTATAAGTTGTTCTATTTATGTATTTTCACTTCAACTATGGTTTAAATATAATATAAGTCATAATTTTTTATATATACGGGAAAAAATTAAGTAAATGATTTGGTCGGAATTAGGAACATTAAAAAATGCGTGATGTCCTAATTCCGGCCAACGGACGGAATTGTAGTAAACTAACACATGCAAGTTAATTGATGAAAAAAATATTATTTATTATAAACTTATCTTAATAACATTTTTAACTATTAAAATAGACATGTCATTATCTAATTCCGTCCTACCTTTAACTCAATAAAAATTAATAAAAATATGGTTTTTGCATCGGTAAGAGTTGTTATCTGCTATCTTTTTTCAAAGAAAAGCATTATGGTTGTTTAGAGCATTTTAGTAAATAATATTTGTTGAAAATTAATCTCAAATTAAATTTTTATAAAGCATTTGCATTTTTAAAAAGTTTGCGATTTTTCCGAGATATTAGCTATTTAAAAGTGGACGGCATTTAGGCACTTGTTTTTGCAATGTTTCCTAATTCCGACCGCGTTGTAAAAGGCTGATATTACATAGGCTACTCTTGACAAACCATCAGCTGAAGCAGAAAACGACACATGGCAAAGTAAATGAAATTCAAAAAACAGATTTTTAACAGCTACTAAAAATTGAAAAATGATTAGATCTTGTCTTTATGAATATATTTCAAAATACAGAATCTGACTGGGCTGGGAAATTGTAGTATAAAAAATTTTGTGAATATTGGAGAAACCTGAATTTATCAGAGCATAATACAACATTGTAATATAACAACAAAGCCTTAACTCTTGACAAAACCATAGACAACATAGTAATTGATGAGCATTTTTGGAATGAGAAGATATTTGACGCCGATGTTGACTCCAATGGTGAAGTTTCATTGCTAAGTGCAATGCCTGAACAAACACCAATTAAAGCTGGAAAGGAACAAGCTACAAGTATATTCCCAACACGTTTTAAAAAGCTATGTTTTGACCCGGATATAGGGTGGACGGAATTAGGTATGTCAGTGGACGGCTTTAGGAAACTTGAAATTTTGGTGGACGGAATTTGGAAGAAAGAAATTTTTAATTTTGTGTTATGTTTTTCTTGGTAAAAAAATAATTGATTATTTATAAAAATTTCCTTTACTATATTCAATAAGGGTAAGTTCGATCCTTGCATATGACATTTAATGATTTTTTATACAATCTATCAAACGCTTAGTATTGCACAAACAAAAAAAATCTCCAAAAGTGGACGGAATTAGGGCACTTTACGTTACTATCGTAGCTCACTAAACTACATATGGGCATTTCCACCGAAAGGTACACCATGACAAAAAAATTAAAAGGTATTAAAAAAGCGTTATTATCTGATATTATCTTAGAAAACTATTCAAATTTTATTAATACAAAAAATTTATACTTGAATTCATTCACAACAGTGGACAAACTGACTTCAAAGAACTTTTAGAGCTGTTTGAAAGTTTGTCCCGTCCGAAAAATTTTGTAAAACTTTTGTAATTTAAAGTAAATATATACTATATAAATATATAATACACACATATTATATATTTATATAATATAATACACACATATTATATATTTATATAGTATATAACGTAAAGTGTCCTATATCCGTCCACTTCCAGCAGCTTTTAAGCCAAATATTTAAATTGTAACGAACAATTTCAAACCAAATCTTTTCAAAATATATAGCTGCACTCTTCTTTTTCTTAACTGTTAGCAATTTGATCAATATTTGACTTTGATTCAGTAGCAATTTGTCATTTAACGCGAAGTGACGTGAAAATACGTTTTTTTATAGTGAAATCGTCAAAATCGCAGTTTTATAAAGTGTTTTTTTTTTGAAAAACTGTTTCTGTTAAGGGTGAGTATAAATTGATATATTTGTGTATACATTCTTCAACCATGGTTTAAATATAAAATTCGTCATAGTTTTTAATATGTACGGAAGAATATTAAGTAAATGAGGTGGTCGGAATTAGGAACATTAAAAAATGAGTGGTGTCCTGATTCCGGCCAACGGACGGAATTGTGGTAAACTAACACATGCAACTAAATTAATGAAAAGAGTATTATTTACTATAAATCAGACTTTCAAACATTTTTAACTATTAAATTAGATATGTCATTATCTTAATTCCTAATTCCGTCCTACCTTTAACTCAATAAAAATTAATAAAAAAATGGTTTTTGCATCGGTAAGAGTTGTTATCTGCTATATTTTTTCAAAGGAAAGCACCATAGTTGTTAAAAGTATTTTAGTTAATAATATTTGTTGAAAATTAATTAAAAATTTAATTTTTATCATGCATTATGTTAATATTGATATTGTTTAAAAATATTTGAATATGATTGCGATGATTCCGAGACATAAATTATTTAAAAGTGGACGGCATTTAGGCACTTATTTTTGCAATGTTTCCTAATTCCGACCGCGTGGTGAAAGACTAATATTACATCGAATGAAAAAAGTTTTGAGCAATTTTTTTGATTTTCATTTTGTATTAGATTAACTAAAACGTACATTTATATTTATTCAGAAAAATCTTTAAATGAAGCAATTGAAGCTGTTAAATTAAAAAAAATGACACTAAGGATGGCTGCTAAAATGTTTAAAGTCCCAAAATCAACAATTCTTGACAGGATGAACAAAAGATATCAAAATGAAAAATCGGGGGCACCAACAGGATGGATGACGAGCGAAGCTTTTTATGAATATATAACCAATGCATTTTACCCTTGGATACAAAAAGAAAACGTTCCGCTTCCAGTAATGTTTTTCATAGATGGACATTCTTCGCATATCAATTTGCATATTACATAGTTTTGCAAGAAAAATGGTATTATTTTAGCTACTTTTTATCCTAATGCTACACATAGGTTACAACCTTTGGATGTTGGTGTTTTTTACCCATTGAAAAAAGTTTGGCGCTCAACTGTCCGTGACTGGCGAATGAGGAATGCTGGGCAAAAGATAAGACGAGAAGACTTTGCTAAAATTCTGGAACGTTCCGTTATCAAGGCTGTGACTCCAGATATTGTGCGAAGCTCGTTTCGAGCATGCGGGCTTTTTCCCTTTAACGAAAATAACATAGACTATTCAAAACTAATAACATCAATCGAAACCACTACTCTTGACAATCCATCAACTGAAGCAGAAAACGACACACTAACCGGAAATGACAAAGGAAATGAAATTCAACTAACTGACTCTCAACTGCTACTTGAAGTTGAAAAAAGATTAGATCCTGAATTGATAAATATATTTAAAAATACAGAGTCTGAGTGGGCTGGGGAATTGGAGTACAAAAAGCTTTATGAGTTTTGGAGAGACCTGAATTTATTAGAACATAACGCAACATTGCAAAATAACAACGAAGCCTTAACTCTTGATAGCACCATAGACAACATAATAATCGATGAGCATTTTTGGAATGACAACATAATTGACGCCGAAGTTGACCCCAATGGTGAAGTTTCATTGCTAAGTGCAACGACACCTGAAAAAACACCAATTAAAACTGTAGAGAAACAAGCAACAGGTATATACCCAACACCATTTAAAAAAGCTCTTTATTGGCCCGAGGATAATCTAAAAGCTAAAAAACCGGTAAAAAGACGTAGGGAAGTTCCTACTGTTGCAATAAATGAAGAGTACATGAAACCTTTAAAATCTGTACATGCAGAAAAAAAAAATTAAGAAGAAAAAAAATTAAAAAAAGCATTGAAAAAAGAGTCCCAGAAGGAAAACAAAGGATGCTCTAAAACGGACTTGACCTTCGAGACCAGCACAACAAAAACTAATAAGCAAGATGATTTTTCATCCTATGAAAAGGGAGAGTTCGTCATCATTCGATATGAAGGCGAACTCTTCCCAGGAATAATTGCTGATGTAATTAAAAATGGCCTAAAAGTTAAGACCATGGCAATGAGTGCCAACAACTGGAAATGGCCAGATAAAGACGATGTGTGTAATTATCCATTAGAAGACGTTATCTGCAAAATCGGAGTGCCAACACTGATGAATAGTAGAGGAATATACTGTGTTCCAGAAGTACTAAAGATTAAAGACTGTGAGAAAAACGAATAAAGTCTGAATGTCTTAAAGACTAGTCATTAGTTTTACAGTTATTTTTATATTAAATATTTTATCTTCATGAATGAATATAATTCAAAGCATGAAAAAAATCTGCACACTAACTATTTTTTTTTTTTTAATCTGTTGTATTTATTTTAAAAATTACAGGTTGAACCTGTAACAGGTGGAATCTGTCAGTATAAGAAATATTGATCTCAAAAAGTATTAAAATAACAAATGTTTAATTATAATTATATTTTTATGAAATTAATTTATGTTTTATTTTACTATTTTTCTATGGCCATTTTTTTACAAATAGTTTTTGAACTCCTTAAATTAATAAAACTCGATTTTATTAATTACAATTATTCAATTTTATATACACTTTATTTGTTTTTAAATAAAAAATATATAATTTTGATTTCTTTTTTTTCTTTTATCTTTATAAAAACAGAAAATCTGACTGAAAATATAGGTGCAAGGAATTAGGTATGTCAGTGGACGGCTTTAGGGAACTTGAAATTATTGTGGACGGAATTAGGAAAAAAAAAAAATTTTTGTTTTGTGATATATTTTTCTTGATAAAAAAATAATTGTTACTTTATAAAAAAAATCTTTACTATATTCAATAAGGGTAAGTTCGATCCATGCATATGACATTTAATGATTTTTTATACAATCTATCAAACGCTTAGTATTGCACAAACAAAAAAAATCTCCAAAAGTGGACGGAATTAGGGCACTTTACGTTATTTACTTTAAATTACAAAAGTTTTACAAAAAATTTTCGGACATATATATATATATGTACTTATATATATCAAGCCACAACAAGGAAGACGTTTGCTGTTTTTTAACGAAACTCATACAGCAGTTACAAAGTCAGTATGGAAATTTTATATATATATTTGTGTCCTCAGATGGTAGCAGTTCGCAGTTTAAAAAAAATTCATTGTTTCGAGCTTTTTTGATTTCTTAAGAAAATTTCGGTGCAAATACATGGAATGGAACTACTTCGCAAGTTCACACGGGAAAGGCACAGTTGATGGAGTAGGAGCAAATTTAAAAAGAAAAGTTTGGCAAATAACTAAATCAAAAAATGTCGTTTTCCTTGATGCTTTTGCTTTTTTCAAATGCACACAAAATAACATTAACGGTGTACAAGTTCATTACATCTCTTCAGAGCAAATTAAAGAGTTTTCACTACAATTAGTAGACAAAAAGAAGGATGTGTCAAGCATCCCTGCTACCCATAAAATACACAGCTTTTCTTGTGATGGTCACCAAATTAAAGCAGCTCGGACTGCATATTCTTTTAAGAAAAATATTTAATTACATACGTCTATTACTGTTTCCAATTTTTTTGCTTAAAATTGATCTCGACCATTTAATTTGACTTTGAATAATATTAAATTTGATTTTTTAATTGCTATATAAATCTTAAATATTGTTACGTACATAAATATCAAGAAATCTTATGAATACATGAAAAATTTACCAAGTAAACCATAATGGAAAAATATGTCCCATTCGCAATGTCCCGTCACGACTCATATTATACTTTGTAAGAAAAAAATAAAAAAGATTTTTCAATTGAACGCAATTTAATAAAAAGTTCTATTATTCCATAACATTTTAAAATTAGTTACGTTAAAAAATGTAGTAGGTTTCGCTGACTTATGCTTTTCTATAAATGGTCATGAAAACCACTTCCATTTTTTGTCCCATTCGAATGGCTCTTTTATTGCCTTTATCTTGGAACCGGTAGTACGTCTGCCCTCAAATTTACCACTAAATATAGTGCTACCAAAGGGCTATTCCTATGAGTAACAGGAGAAAAAAAAAAGTGTTTTACTTTGATTTTTATTCCACTTTAAAAGTTTACGACGGTCCCATTCGACAGTATGGAAATGCCCATATCTTATGGTGCTCTTTTTTTATATATCAATCTAGAGGTTCTAAACTTATATGGCTTTTTACAAAAGCTATTTCCACACCTTCCGAGGGCTATGTCTCTTAAGCTAGATCGACTGCTACTTTTTGATTACATATTTATTCTTCGAATTAAAAAACCGTATAAGAAAAGTTTGCTTTGATAAAAATTGTAGAATGAGAATGAGTAAACTTAAGCCTTTTTTAACTGCAGAAGCATCAAAACTTTTTGAACCGGAAGACATAACCTTCTCTGGTTTGGCTAACACTTTCCATGCATAAACATGGTAAAATTATCTTGTCAAACTGAAGTTAATGCAACCGTGAAAGTTGCACCATCGCTATCAAGAATAAAAACAAATGAAGACAAATATTCTGACAAAGCGCGTTTCTAGTTATGAGTATGTAATTTGGATATTTCAGTACCTTATCTTAGCTGATAAAGCGCGCGAAATGTCGGTGTCTTATCTAAGCTGGCACCGCAAACGGCATGACGTAAGTGTGGCATTTTTTTGGAGGGAACTGTAAACTTATTGTTGGTGAGTGTATGCAGACCGCATTACCGCCAACGGCAGCAGCGGCATGCCTCTTTGGTAGTTTCATTAAGAAAAATGTGATTTTTTTTTATTTAATTAATTGTAAATATCAGAGCAAAAAAAAATTTTTCTCTGGGTATACGTTCTAAATATTTTCAAATAAGATTTACAAAATCGTTTTTTAGTTTTGTCATAGGAGTTGGCGAGACATTGAAGCCCAAAAGCTGAAATTTCGCCACATGAACTATTCCTTGAAAATTCATCAAAATGCACACAAATATTTTAGAGTTAATCAAAAAAGATTAAAGGTTAATCGGTTTGACTAGATGTCCTTCCAAAAATTTTTCAAGGCTACTGATTTAAAGTATAAAATTTTAAGATTTTTTTTTTATTACACTCAATTGGTTGTCCTCGGATGTTCGTGTGAATTTTAGCAATTCTTCAAAACAAAGTTAATATGACGAACTTTCAGTTTTTGAGCCTCGTCATTTCACAAACTAAGGCTTGTCAACGAAACTGAAATGCTTTTTTTCCGTTTTTTACTGTGGTGCAATATGTGAGCAAAAATCGTAAAAGATTATGGCCCGAAAATTGTCAATATTCTTATATAAAATTTGAATGTCTGTGAAGTTTTATTTCAACTCAGTGCTCAGTAATGGTTTTTTAGTTTTATCAAAAATGCGGTCTTTAATAATATAACTTAAATTCTGTAATTTTTAAATTATTTTTTAAAGGAACAAAAATGGGCAACAACCTGCTTATAATAGCTTCAACCACTGTTCATCCAATCAGCAAGTAAAAATGTAAATTTTTGCTGCTTGTGTGCTGTAGTAGTACATTATATGTCTTCGATTATCCCCCCAAAAATATGGTTACTGTTGTTATCATCTACTAAGTTATGGATGTAAAACGTTTTTCCATTGGACAAAGCATAAAAAAATTTTCAAATAATTGAAAGCTATCACGATATATTTTTTTACAGAACACAATCGTTTTCGCGGCAATGCCTAATTTGATATTGATATACTCACTGTTGCTAGAATTACCGCTTAAATTTGAGCGGCAATAAATCTATAAAGTCGAATTTAACCTGCTTACAAGGTATCACAGAACACCAATTGCGTTAAAATAAGAACCTTCAAACAGGCTCAAGTCTAGTTTTTTTTTTTTTTGTAACTGGTTTCAACTTAAATTTTTTATTCCGGTTGATTTAAGCTACAAACGCCAATAATATCGAAGTGTAACAGCTTAGTTATCTATAAAGTCAGCACAATTTAGTAATCAATTTAGCAAAATTTACTAAAAAAATAATTTATATCTTTGTTTCGTTTTTCAAATAGAGCCTTTTAGTACCGACAATAAGCTTTATTTAATTCCGCACGCACATAGCAGTTTAATATTACTCCGATAGTTAAAAAAAAAATAACACACTCATCGAGGTAAAACAACAAAGACAAGCTATATCTTCTTCCAACTTTAAACAATTTTATTTTATCTTCAACAGTCCGACAAATCACGCTCACACATGTTTGACAGTTACAGTGCGGTCGGCACTTTTCGTCGATTTTTACGAAGCCATTTCAAAACAAACAAATCTCGATTTGATTACCACAATGAACACAGAAACATATCGTGTTGTGTGTGTATATGTGAATTTAACATCTGCACAATTGAATACAAACTTCAACTTTTACTTTAATGCATTTGTCACTCATTTGATTTCACCCACTTGCCATACGACTACTTGGCTTTCAGAACGAGTAACAAATATTTAACCAAATATTACAATTATATTTTTGACAACACTACTTCATTAATTTTCTTCAAATATTAAAACTTTTTTACATATGTATGTACATACATACTCCAAATTCATTTGCACAACACCAACACAAAAACGCGTTGCACACAGCAAGCAATTTGTGTGACATCAAACCGGTTTCACTACATTAAAAAATTGCAATTTCCATGTATTTTACATAAATTCAATATAAAAATTATTAAATTTGTAATTTAATTTATGTGAATGCTCGACATAATTTCAAAATTAAAAACTATACACTTTTTGAACTCCAATACATACAACAACTTCAACCTACGCCCATCAAGACACAACACTAGAATATCCGGCCGAGTACAATTAAAACCTCTTACGACTGCAGACAACGTTTGACTGAAACTTAATTTTCAACTGACTACATTGCTGAAGGCAGCTGCTAGAAAAGCATGTTTGCAGCTACAGAATGTAAAATGTTAAGCGAACATCGTAAGAGAGAGCATTAACAGCGAATGCAAATTTAACATAAATGTGGTTCTAGTTGACTTAAAATGAATGCGAAAGTTGGAGATAATTTGAAAGTAAGAATCAACTGTGTTTGTGTTTTCGGATAAGCCATAGCAAAATGTTAAGATGTTATCTCTTATGAATTTAACTTTTGAGACTCTACTAAAAGCTGACTATAAAATGACATTTTTCCTTCAGACCGTTTTCAGTTCGTAGGTCACAAAGGCGATATTTTCAGTAGTTTAAAAGTCGTATTTAATTCAATTCAAATTTTCAAAGTGCCCTTACCCAAATATACTGTATCAGCTGATATAATAAGCTTAAACTGTTTAATACCAGTTTTAATGGTTAACATTCTGAAAGTACTTTATACTAACAGCAATTATGTTGTAAAAACTTGGCCGTAGAAATTATATTAAAACTTCTACGAAGAGCTTATTATTATTAACAAATATTTCAATACTTAAAAATTTTTTTTAATTTTATCTATAATGAACTTAGAATTTAACGTACTATTAAGAAAAATTCAGTTGATATTTTTTGCTTATACAAGTTCAATACAAAGTTATCAAGTCAAAATGTAAGATAAATATTTGTAATTGTTTTTGTTTTCCTCACTTACAAATTAAAACATTTAAAAAATAAAACGTTTTAATTTTTTCATATTACAAATTTTATTGGACTTTGCCATACCTCAAAAGCTTGCCTAATGCTCCGAAAGTGGTCGGAATTATGCCATTTCAAAAAAAAAAACACGTGAACGATTCCGTCTACATTTAATGTTTCCAAATTGGCCACTTTGTTCGGGCACCCCCCCCCCCCCCCTCCCCCCGCAGAATTTATATGTTTTTGAGCATCCATTTTAGAGACATTTCTGTTTCAAAAGTTCATAACTTTGCAAAAAATATATGAAAAATTTATGTTTTTTAATGCTCTTTAAGAAAAAAACTACAACTTTATGAGAAATTTTAGCCTTCTATTATTATTTTTAGCTTAATTAAAAAAACACTTGATATCCGAAATGTATGCCCTCTCGATTTCTTTAAAAAAATTCTCAAAAAGACTTTAATAAATATAAAAATTTTTGAGACCGTCACGATCGCGGGCAAACGTTTCGCTTTATTTTTTTTAATGAGTTGCTACATGAGCTACAAAATTTAAATTTTTCGACATTTGAGTAAAAAAAATTGAAAAATTCCCATTTATTTTTTTATTTTCTTTCCATTTTCCTGATATATGGTACACATATATCATCTCTGCGCAAGTAGAGCTTTGGCGTTTCTTGTGTTGATCTATTACACATTTCATTGCTAATTTCACTATATTCACTTTAGTACACTATTATACGAAATTTTTAATGCCACTACTGAAGATCGGTTGAAAAAACAAATGAGAAAAAAATAAAATTTTTTTTTTGGTCCAAAAGTTTCCTATAAGCTATAACTGTGTAACTGTAGCACATTTTTCTATTTAATTTATCTTTGTTAAGTTAAATTTTTTTGGCATTTGACATACAAAAGTTATTGAACTATTCTCAGTAGAATAACAATTAGAAATTGTTTTGTGTTCGTACACACCACAAAAATGAACGAGATTCTTTTAATTGCGTCAGTGTAACAATTAACTGAGTATATGGTAGGTAATCTGTTCGGTAAATTGCAAAGAAACCTATGCATTTTTGCCTTATTTAATTAAGCAAAAACAACTGTAACAGCATAATGCTAGTTGCCAATAAATGAAGGCCCTCTGCCTACCTGTTTTTCGCCTCCATGAATTCTATTAAATTTATATCAGGAAAACATGGTAGGAATATGTGACATATGAAATGAAAAACTTAAGGACTAATCGAATGTTATAAATTAAGTTTTTATATTAAGAAATAACACTAATAAGACTTAAAGGGAAAAAGTCATCAGTATAGAGTGTAAGATAAATAGCATCAACAACTGTTTTGGTAATAAATTTTTGTGTACTCACAGTAGCGTCACTTCACCAAAACCTTGGGGAGATATAATTACACCATTATTAGATCGTTTTATTGAATTGATGTATTGAATAATAACTAGTATCAGATACTTAAGAGGGTGGGCCGATGCCCTCCCCAGCAATATCGAATTGACGCCACTGAGTACTCATAGAACTTGTCGAAAAGGGGAAATCTAACGAATTCATTTATGTTGTTCTTAACAGTCTAAATCAGAAAGGGTAAGAATAAGTGGAAAAATAAGATCCACAAATGTTATTGCAATAAGTTGAAGATTCATTGTATGCCCTTAGAAAGAGGAAGTACATTGAATTATTTCGTAACATTCTAAAAATGTTAAAACTTAACTTTTCATCATAAAAAGTTCAATATGCAACATAAATTTTCTGAGCACACACTTAAAATTTAATTTTTATTGAACACCATCGATTGAAAGTCAGAAGTGACAATCGAGATGAAAGCTATAAGTTGGACAAAAAAATTGAATGTCATATTTTCGTTCTTGACTTGCCGTAACACTACGATAAGCCTTTTACATGATACGAGTATATTGGTAGTAACGATAAGTCATTTGTAGAAATGTATTTTTGAACTTCGAGGATTTGTTAGTGATAAACAGAAATCCCATACAATATCATTCTTGTCTCATTTGCTCATATTGCTTTAACTCAAGACAACTTGGCCGGGGTAGCTACGAAATGGAGTCGCTCACAAACAGCGCTAAGAAGAGGACACATTCAAATCTTGATCGAATTGAGTACTTCAAGTCACTTTATTTTATAAATTGTTTTGAATATATAAAGATTAAATTAAAAACAATCAAAAACTTTAGAGCTTTTTCGTACTTAGAGCGTATATTAAAATAAACACTGTGTTAAGTCTATTATAGTCGACTCTTAAAGCCTGCTTTTGCTCTTAAAACGCATTTTATACTAAAATAGGGAATATGGTCCTAAAATTTAAGCTTAAAAGCTGCTTTTCAATATTTAAGACTTAAATATTGAAAAGCAGCTTTTAAGCGGCATTTCGTATGAACATTTTTTTTTTTTTGATAAATTAAAATTCACAAAGCACGCCAAAAAAGGCGAAAAATCTTTTCATTGATACAAAGTAAATAAGAAAAATGTCACTTGTTTTTTCAAATGTTACTTTTTTCCGGAAATTTTGTTTTTATGTATCAAATATGCAGTTTCGTTTCTTAATCAATTCGTTGCAAAAGTTATTGCAAAAATAGAAGATGCAGTTTGCTAAAAAAGTTCAGAAAAGTTGTAAAACTTTTTTTAAAAAATCCAAAATTCATACATTTATTCACTCATATGTTATTAAACTAAATTGCCTAACTCAAAATACAATTGCTAATTGTTTACAAAGAAATTATTTCACTTTAGAGGGATTCAAAAAGTCAACACAGTTTAATTGGTCTCTGACGTCTTAGAACTCTCATATTTAATGGAGCATTCTTCTTTATCGTCATTTCTTTACACTGCATTATTTCAAATTTTTGGAGCTATAAGCGCCATGTTTTTCATACGAAATCGCTTGTCTTGTTTTCCGCAACTTACTATACTTCGCATTCATACTTTTAGTTACATTGACCGATATTTGGTTCTAATGTCTAATGATTATGATTGATTCCTGTGTAGCACCAACATCAAACTTAAATTCAATAAACTCGAAAACTTTTAATTTTCCTGCAGCCTTTTGAAATTTCGAGCCCTCCTCATATAGCTCCCATATATAATGGAAAATGCAAATTCTAAAAAAAAAAAATTTAAATTTGTTGTAATCGTTTGTCAAGCTTGCGGATAGTTTTAAAATAAACGGAAAAGATTATTTTATTGTAGTGTTACCATGTGATTCGTTTTTCGAGGGACTAGTTCACATTTTTGATTTTCCGTTCCGCGGTGTCCACGCTCCCTCGTTTTCTGTATACTTATTTTTTTTTTTTAAGTAAGTAAGTTTAGTAACTGGGTAGTAATTTTCAATGATGAAGTCTTTCTACTTTGATAAAAAAATATGTCTATTTTTTTTTAAAAAAATAATTAAATCCTTTTTTGATATAAGATATATCTCATTTTGCTAGGGCTTTAGGATGTGAAAGCGTCACTTTATTCTAATATAAGTATATACACATATAAGTTGTCATGCGGTGGTGAACAATTTCACCTCTACCAAAGTTCAATAAACAAAAAGCATATCTTGGCTTAAGTATTCAAGTATTGGAAGTCAAACACATTTTAATTTATTGGTCACTTGTTGAGTACATACCCACAACTTTGAAATCCATTTAAGAAATTATTGAAGAATCTCGGTTTTCTGGAGCTATCAATTTTCGCTGGAATAAAAACTCTAACTGTTAACTTGACTTCGACAATTTTCATTGCTTAGAAAAGCCATTATTCCTTCAAATTAAGACATTGACTTTTGCCCGGCTAGCATACAGTGGCACATAGATGGAAGGATAAATATGCAAAATATTGAAAAAAGTCGAAAAATATGGGAAATGTTAAAAAAGGTCGAAAGAGATTGAAAATCGAAAAATTGAAGAAGTCGTAAACTGTTCAAAAAGATCAAAAATGACACGCCCACTTTTCCACTTCTGCCTGCTGTTAGCATAAAAATGTTATTACAATAGCTCGTAAAATTTGCGAGATATGCCGGAAATCATCTTAAAATTTAGAGGCGGTAACACAGCCATTAATGTAATCCAGTACCAACATAATAGCAACTAAAACAGCGACCGTTCCATCCAATTGTGAAATCATCAAATCAAATCATCAAAAGAGCTAAAAGAATTTTACTCTCAACAAATGTTAGGTCTATTATATAGCTATTCGGAGTCTGTTGATTTACCTAATAAAAAACTATTTAGTTTGTTATTAAAAATCCGCTGTGCATTTTTTTACAATTTTAGTTTTATATACTAAGCCCAAGACAGAAATAAATTTTGACATGCAGAAGATATGTAATTTTTCGTCCCTATACAAAACTCAACTTCAACATTCAATTGCGTCGGACTCTGCAAACTTATTCAAACAAAATTTACCATTGTGTTAGCTATAAAAATTCCCTATCATATAAAAAAAATTATCAAAAAATCTTTATTCGCTCAGAAGCTATGATTTTTGCAATCAAATAAGTCAAATCTTGCCACTGTGCGCCGTTCGTTGGTTCGATCTAGGATGCTGAAATTTTTTGAGAATTTTCTTCAAACCCGATTCTAAATTATTGGCATATAGGACCGCAAATTCAAAAAAAAAACCTCTCTTTAGTTGTACTTTGAGTACATTTTCAGGCACATGAAAAATGCAAAAGTGGTTTGACACAGTGGGTGACATCTCCGATACAACTAAAATACCTGAAACGCTGTATCTTAGCGCCTAGAGCAGACTTTTCATCAGTCGGGTTTTTCGTAAAATTTCAACGAAGTCGGGCACAAACTCTGTCCGCGCCACTTACAGGTTTGAGGTAGGAAGCTCAACTTTTGCGACAATTACTTTTAAGCCGTATGCTAAAACATAGGCAAACAAAAAAATAAAATCAATCTACAAAATTTTCAAAATAAACACCCTAATGTATGTATATACAATTTCTGCTCTTTTAATATCACTAGTCACAGCCATTTTTCTCCATTGGCGAATACAAATGCTGCCATGCAGTGCTCTTTTTGATTGTTGAGTTTATTATTTAGAAAATACAAAAATCTAAGATCTCTAAACGAAAGTCACGAAGCAAAATATGTGAGACATTTTGTTTAATGGAAGACGAAAAAAAAAAACATTTTGGAAGGTAAGTTGTGTGACACCATCTTGCACCAAGGAAGGTTTAGACTTTTGTGACGTCACGTTATGCGTAAAAAATTTTAAATGGTGCAATAGACCTTGTTAGAAAAACTTTTTTTATCAATTTTCATCTGAAATGACGTGGTGCACCACAGGTATAGTTAAAACTGCAACAATGTTTTTAAATATAATGGAAGCAAACATCAAACCGAGTCTTTCACAAGTGCTACACTGAAAAACTGGACAAAATTTTTATTTTATTTTTATTTATTTTCCAGAAATTAGAAATGTATTCTTATTATTGCATCAGTAACAACAACAATGATATTCTTTTTAACACCTTGATAACTAATGTCTGATTCGTATTCACCAATAATTTTTATTTGATCCCCGCGTAAGAGATTTCACTCATCGCCCCACCTAGCAGTTACTATTATTTTATCACTGTACGGGCATAATAACGTCTGCCAGGCCTACTATATGTACGTGAAAGAGTAGGGACAGGAGTTAGTTTCACTGGAAAAATGGGATGTTTCGCTTTTACATTCCATGGCATGAGAACATACGAAATGGCGCCACCTACCAGAGAGGGCAGAACAACGTCCCCAAAGGTAAAATCCTATTTGGAAATGATCCTAATGTTCTTCAACACATATGAATATAATTTTTGTAATATTTTTCAAAATAAACTGTGAACAAAAAAAAAATCTACAATATACATAGATAACGCGCGATTGGTTGCAATATTTTTAGTTTGTAGAAGTCAAAATGGAAAATCGTGCTACTGGATTTGATGTTCGAACGATAGCAATAAAAATTAATTTTCTTAAATGCAGCTTTCAATGTAATTTATAAAATTTAAATTTAAAACGGCAGAAAGAATTTTATTAAATAGTTTCAATTGACTTTATTTTGAATTGAATTTATGAATATGCCGAAAGAGCTTTTCCTTTGTTTTAAATTTCAATTTATATCGCATTAATTTTCATTTTCTTGTATTCAAATATCCATGAATTTAAGAAAATAAATAAATTAAAAATACTAAATGGTCTCAATTTAGCATTGTGAATTTTTTCTCCGTTGTTAAAGCCGAAAATCATCAGAAATAAAATCCAACGGGATTCCATTCGTAAATCTCACTGGTTCTATCTAAGGTTCGCACAGCAAGAAATAAATTAATGCAGGGAAAAAACTGGGAGTCTAGTTCTGTATTATTCACTCCTTTCGTGTCGTTCCATAATATCTAATTCTTGGCCAAGGGGAAATTTATCTTGTACACAAACCTTGTCATAGGAACGACGGCAATAGCTATGAATGTTCGTAGTACATCACACTTGCTATAATTATAGAAACGAGGAATTTCTACCAAATACATTAGACCGAAAAAACTAAAATACTATTCTTAAGGAATTATATCAGACTTCCTAAATGGTACAAAACCCTAACGAATCGGTACAGACGGTTCAGGTTAAGCTAAGGAACAGTGGTCCATAGTTATTTATGTACTGTCGCAGAATAAAATTCGCTTCAACCGAATCCATTTCAAATCATTCAGGCTAACAGGTTAACACGTTTTTCAGAGCAAATACGTAGTTATACGCATTTAAGTTTTAGGTATCGAGAAACGAAAACCGCTAATAAATGTTTAAAAAAGACGGCCTTTCCATCCTTATCAAAGTGCAGTAAACTTCCAATATAACGTATGACGCTATAACGAATTTCTATTTTATTTTCAAATTGCACATTTTTCATTGATGTCTCTAAATTACGAAATCTAAAAATTTAGGTATTTTATTAATTCAACAAGCGTGTTTGCTTTTTTTTTTGATATGAATAACTGTTTCTTAGCGTCAGTCCATCGACTCTCTTTTTGGCGTGATTTTTGAATACTTTGTAAGTATGAATTATTAAATTGATTGTTGTGTTTGATTCACGCTTCCATACAAGCGCCTTACTTTAAGTGATAAAGATAACATAATTGAAGGTGGTAAGAAAGGGATCCCTGTAAAAGTGATCGCAGCAAAAATTAGTTAACTTAACTATTATACAAGGGTAAGAATAAATAAAATCCAGTTTCTTTAGTAGAAAAACAATTCAATATAACGAATTTTTCGATACTACGACTGTCCCGTGCTTTGTGTTTCAATTTGATTTTTGTTTTTTGCGAACAAAGCTCGGTTGTCTCGCAACGTGACGAGTGTCTTGATAAACGCTTCGAGTGCACTCATGCAGACCTCTAGTAGACAACAGCATTGTAAGATTGTAACAATGGTTTCAAACCACTGTGAAATATTGTCATCACTACTAGTATCTTACAGTTCAGGAAGAGAAAAGAAGAAAATTACAACTGAGCAACCGAAGCTTGTTAAAAAATATAACCAGAACATGGGTGGAGTTAACAGAGCAGACCAAATCATCGGATTATATCGAATATGAGAGGAAAGAGTGGTACTTTCCGCTGATTTGTCACTGCAGGGCAATGGCTGAGCAAAATACATACTGGCTATTACAGCGTGCCAATGGTGGTAACTTAACCAATTTAGCATTCAGACGAGTAGTTGCGAAATGATTGCTGGAATCTTTTAAGAAAGAGGTTTTGGCAAACTCACCGCCAACCTGCATATGTTTTCCAGATTTGATAGGCAAGGTCATCTGGTAAAATATAAAGAGATCAAACCCGTTGCAGCCATTGCCGTAAGAATGCAAACTTTTCTTGCAACAAATTTAATGCCGCCTTACATTCAAAGGCTTGCTTCTTGGTGTACCACTCGCCAAATTAAATCATAAAATTTTTCTTCATCGCCTCCAATATGTTTAAATATATATGTATCGTATCTTAAAAAAATTATTCAAATAAAAGCATTCATTAAAAAATTAAATTTATTGTGCTAATCCATTATCCAAGCCGTTGTGCTTTTTGTTCAATTAAACCCTTTCTATGGGTATTTCTATTGGTGGTTGGAAAATTGCTTTTATCACCCTATCCTTAACAAAGCAACAAAAGTTATATTTCGAATTATAGACCTATTTCTAAATTGTTCAATGTATCCAAATTAAACAAGAGTACTCTCAAAGAAAAATTATTTTTTGCTGCTAAGACTGCTACAACTCCAATTTAACATGGATTTTTTGCTGGACGTTCTACGGCTACTTATTTCGTAGTTTTTTCGGATTATTGTATCTCCACATTCTCTAATGGTTTGCAAGTTGACACAATTCATATCGATCCTTCAAAAGCTTTTGACAAAGTACCTCATAGGGTCCTTATTGCTAAACTGTCAAAACTTGGTTTTTATTCCGAATTATTGGATTGTATGAAATCGTTTCTGCATAATAGAATAAGTTCTGTTTTTATTGATGGAATTATATCCAACGCATTTGTGGCCAGCTCTGGTGTTCCACAGGGAAACATTTTGGGTTCGCTACTTTTCATACTCTTTCTTTTCAGCTGTAATGCTTAGCAGCTGTCTATACTGCTACAAAATTTATACTGCTGTTTGTTCTATTTTTTGTGTTCAAGCAAAGAATGTGTCAAGTATGGAACTCTCTCAAATCATCAAATTCGTTTTATGTTTGCCTGGATCGTCTTCTTCTGTCAAACGTAGTTTTGCTGCCACTTAAAAGATATGGAAAGTTCCAATCTCCATATATGAAGAGCATTCTATGTGTAAGAGTCAACATGGAGCACAGCTGCATGAATTTTCACGAATCCTTAAAAACTCAACCTAACTTCTTCGCCAAATCGATAGTCCAGAAAAATATTTGTTTATGCTACCGACCAGTGCTGTCGCTATGTCTGTCGATGATACGAATAAGTAGATGTTTGATTAATTTGTTTTGGTCTGATTCAAAATGAAATAACATACCATGCAATGCATGTTTGAATTCCATATCGTTAAGATCTACTTTTTTAGGTATTTCCTGCTCTTTGTCGTGCCAAAGTTGTTTCTATTCCATATTGTGAACACCTTTTTTGTTATTTCACTGATAAGTGTACTACTTTTAGCCGGTCCAGAGTTGAAAGCATTATGTATGCCGATGATTTCAAATTATGTCATAAAATAAGGAATTCTTTGGATATAACAGCCCTCCAAAATGATATAATTAATATATTTTTATGGTGTATGGAAAATCAGCTATTTTTAATTTTTAATCTATAATGAACCTATCATTACCCTCATGTTTTTTAAATAGGCTGAAACTTTTTTCAATGATTGGTCTATCATGTAGAAGATATAAAAAAATTCGATAAAATAAAAATTTCACCAATATTATTGCTTAAAAAAAAAAGTTTCAAATTGTGATAAAAAAAAACTCGTAAGTAAAACAAAAAAATTCATTGATGAATATAAACAAACCAACACAATCCAAATTAGCTTTTATATTATTTTTTGTACTAGTAGATGACAAAAAATCTGCAAATCTGAATAAATAAAGGCCTAAACGTTTCCTATGTGCTAAAAGATAAAAAAAAATTTACTTTTTCAAAAAACATCAATTTCCCAAATACTCCATCACCAATATCAGCCTTTATAGGCTTGTATGGTATATGCCCGTTCAATGTTCTAAATGTTTATAAACACTATAATATCGCCGGGAGCGAGATATCGGCCAGACCTTTCTCGTTCTCGCCCTCGATCATAAGAGAAATAGATTTTTTTAATATTGTCTCGTTATAATACTAAGTAGTTCTCGGTCCCGTTTTTATATAATAAATGCTAGATTTTTTATTTTAGTTTTATGTTAAAGTTTTATAAATATTTTGAGCTGCAACTTTTTTATAAAAAAGTTCCGGCGCCATCTGGGGTAAGTTTAATTATAACCCCACGGTGGGCTTTAACCAACTTTTAATAAAAGTGTATATTGTTACAACAAAAAAAGGAATCCCTAGAGCTTTTTTGTAATTCCGTGTACACTGTTTTTTAATGGTATTGTATATGTTTAACATATATGTACATATGTTATGTTACCATTAGGTGGTCGAGGTCCTGAGGAAGAGCGATATTTTGAAAATAGCCGTTTTTAGTCTGTTTTAAATATTTTAGTTCTAACCCCAGTAGCATAAAATGGTTTTATAGCTTCTTTTACAGGCCTTTTAAAGACAAGTAGAATGAAAACATATTACATATATAAATTCTTTATGGGGCTAATAAAAGCCATTTGGCGTAGTAAAAGATATTTTACCTCTTTGACATGTTTCAAGAGACTCGGCAAAGTATCTTTCTCACATTTTTTTTGGTACAGCGAAAAAAATGGGAAATAATGTGCCCTATCTCGTGTGTCTCTGAAAACATGAGACGTCATGTTTTTCAAGTGACTTATATGGCTACAATATTAAGACACAAAAAACTATATCACTGTTCTATAGTTTGTTTTGGCAAGATCTTGTAACACTAAGTTTCACTACGAAGTCAAAGTATCTTATTAATTACGATACAAAGCTATTTTAAAGGCATCACGGTTTTGTATAACATCCTCTGATGCTACTAGGGATGTATCATTAAAAAACAGTAAATATTGATATAAAAAATAAGCTCTATGGACTTTTTCCCTTTTGATGCACATACATATGTACATTGACTAAAAATAACTTCCCAAATAGTTCCCCATTCAAGTTTTTGTTGTAACTTGTCATTTAAACCTGGTTAAAGCCCACCGTGATCCATTATATATTTCAATGTATGTATAGTACAATTCGCTTAGCAGCCTTCAATTAAGTTCAAGGAATAACTGCGTCCTTAAGTGAAAAATGCCCTTAGCCACTTTTATTTAATCGCCTTATAGTTGCAAATATTCAAATTCGCATAAAAACAAAAGTAAGGCTTTTTTTCCTTGAGCACCTACCAAGAACATGTTCAGCAAAAAAGATATATGTAAATAGTTTTCAACAAATACAAAGTTCATTTTAATAAAAAAACATAAGATATAAAAATAACAATACATTTATATAGTCCAAGAGCCTGCTGTAGAAAAGTCGAGTGTATAAGATTACTGGATAAGATTTACGGGAAGGATAGTAATGTATTTGGTTGAAAAATTCGAGCATTTTCGGGCATAGGGTCAGGCTTTGGCAAAGCAACCATGTCCGTTAAATTCACCACAATGCATTGCTATATTTCCCGTATATCTTATCCTGTAACCTTATACACTCGACTTTTCTACAGCGGGCTCTCCGCTTATATGGACATTTAAGTTAAAAGTAATAACCCAATGTGCCAAACGGATCTATTTTGGATCCTTTACGGATCCGTTCCCTCGGATTCTTTATCCGAAATGGATTTGTTTTCGTATGAAACTCCTCTCGAAAAAACGGAATCCGCATTTTATGCGTTTTTTTTTATTAAAACGGATTCGATCCTGACTCGTTTTTTATTATTAATATAAAAGGCAGTTTTCAAGATATATTCAATAAATAAATACAGTTCTCTACTCCTTTTTTGTTTTTTATATATCTTTAAATTAAAAAAATTAAAAAAAATGTGTCGTCGCCGGGGTTTGAACCTGTATCCTCCCTCTGCTTATTCAATAGTTGTTGCATGCGTAGTTTTTTTCTGCTGGCTAAAAGTATAATATTTGAATTAGCAATCGACAACTGCTCACAATGAACTTTTAACCTTTAAGTATGTCAGAAAAATAATGAAAGTAGCTGAGTTGGTTACGATGAGCATCTTTGAACAGTGGCATGGCGCAGGACGCGCAGGTTCAATTCTGAGGGGTGGCAGGTAAAAAAAAATTAATCCGAAACGGAATCCGGAACGGATCCGTTACGTATATGAAAAGCGGATTCCGGTCTTTTGAGCGGAGTTTCATACGAAAAAGAATCCGAAACGGATCTGAATTTGATGTCCGTTTCGAATCCGTTACAGATACGAAAAAGCTGATTCCGGTTTTTTTTAGCAGAATTTCATACGAAAAAGAATCCGAAACGGAATCTGGAACGGATCCGCTTTATTTGAAAAAACGGATCCGTAACGGATACGTTATATTTACGAAAAACGAATCCGAAACGGATCCGTATATGACGTCCGTTTCGAATCCGTTACGGATCCGACAAAGCGGATTCCGGTTTTTGAGTGGAATTTCATACGAAAAAGAACCCGAAACCGATCCGAAACGGAATCCGGAACGGATCCGTATATGAGATCCGTTTCGGATCTGTTAAGGATCCGCATCCGAGTTTGTGCACATTAGGAAGGCATTAATACATATATACATATCAGTAACATGCATTCTTGTGTCCAGAGGCTCCTAAGGGGAATTTGAAGTGTTGTATTTTTTATCAAAGGCTGTTAAGTGTAACATTTAGTATGAAAAACGAACTTAAGTTACCAATAATTAAGTGCTGCTAAAGCAGATGCTCTTAAGCGGGCGGCAGCTAAACAAGATATTTTCTCACATATATGTACGTACAAAAATTCAACAGAGTCTTGATTTTGGGCTGGTAACTTACATGCACCCTTAAGCGAATACGCAGCTTAGCGAATTATACTGTTTGTATTTATTTTCCAGTTGTCAAATGAATAGAGGAATTAGAAATTAGTTTCCATTTAAAATAAGAAGCAAAAATAAAAGAAAGCAATTAAAACCAAGCAGGTACTAAAATGTGACATCTACCGGCGAAATTTAATTATGTCCTCAACTTAAATTAAGTTTCCATAATATTTTATAGCTGCTTTTATAAATATCGCATTCTAAAGGAGAATCATTTCCAACCTCGCAAGATGTGATATATCATCATATCTGTGGTAGATGGTAGTGCTATAATATATGCCGTCGCTATAATAAATTGAAGAAAAATGAAAGAAAAGGTGAAATAATTTAAGAGCACTAGATGGCACTTTTTAACTTTTTAAATACAACACAAGGTAAGTTAAGTCTGCTGAGCTACAAAAGGTGTATTTTCATCTTACCGTCAGCTTGAGTAGATCAACTTTGGCAAAATCGAGTTGGGTATGCCACCATATTAAAGAAAACACACACTTCCGTTTGGTACTATCGAAATTTTGCTACCTTTCTTCCCGTTCCAAAGGTCTGCCTGTCCTACCGCAGCTTTCAAAATAAAGCACCAGAATTTAACGCCCGGTTTCACCAATGAAGTTTATGATTTACCAGACTGTTAACACTTAAAATAACATAATTTGGTTTCACCAAACACTTTTAGCGCTAATAGCCTGTTAAACAACCTGGTAAGCTAACAGGATGATTTGCTGCTGCTAAATTTTTAAAAGTTCGTTTCAAACCTACAAAAAAGTAAGAAAATACATTTTGGAGACATTTGCACGAAAGACATTTGTGAAATATATATTTCAATATATTCATTATCATTTTGGATTCTGGAATAACCGTCATCCTCTTCATTTTCATTTTCGATTTTTATTCTTATAGGTATTTTAAATATACAGTAGACATCGAATATAACGAACTTATAAATGCACGGGTCCGTCGTAATAAGGAAAAATTCGTTACATCGACTGGCTTTTATTTACGCCATATTTAATTGCCAGTTTTACTGATATACATACCTTTCTTACCATCTTCAATTATTTTAACTTTATCCCTTAACGTAAGGCGCTTGCGTTGAAGCGCCATGATTTCAACACAACAATAAATTTTATAATACATACAGTGATGTACCGGTGCGCAAAAACCCAATTTGCTCAGCATTTATTTCGGGTTTTTCCTAAAATCGTTTTTGCTCAGTGCAAAAATGGGTTTTTCATTTTTTTTTTAAATATTTTTTAGCGAAATATAATTGAATTGCTTCGTCGCTCTATTGAACTTAACAATCCTCAGATCTTTTCAATGAAGCAGCGATTATAATGCTTTGTTTCATATGAATGCACGCAATGTGTGCACAATGGGTTACGGTATCATCATAGTATTGTTTCCTGGTTATTGTAAATGTCAAATTGGGCGGTCTTTGTGTTTTTGTTTTAGTTATTTATTATTTTCTAGCATAAAAAACATTGGTGCACATTAGAGAAAACAAACCAAATAGACAGATGCTTGATTTGATTTTTACAGATACATCAGCTATAACGAAATCGGTAGCTCAAGATCGAAACAGTGCTACGTCACACAAATCGGTAACTTGCCAATTCTGTTACAGAAATGAGCCAATGGCCGAGAATGTCATATCATGCCGGGAGTCTTTAAATATTAAGTGCACAATTTTTCTACACTAATCAACTGTTAAAGATACCGTAAATTCCTTAAAAACTCATGTGAAATGTAAATATTTTGCGGTGCAAAATCGATTTCGTGATTTTCAACGTATAACGATTTTCATCCCCGACTTCCGATGTCTATATCTCCAAATATAGATGCGCGTCACCAACATCTGATTCCATATTCGCTTCTAAGGTAAGCTTATGCTCAAGTCATAGAATTCAGGTATAGAACTTTAAAGTCGGTCATTCGCATTAAGAATTATTACATTGAACTTGCAGTCATTTCGCAAAGACCAATATGATCGTAAAATTTTACTTAATTGATCAATGTTTTTTTATTCAACAAACAACAATCGGGCATTCGCTTTTTGAGTTATGCGTTGAACAGAATTGGGAAAGTGTCGGAAAATCAGTAACGATTACTCGCTGTCAAAAAAAATACCCGTCGGTAAATCGTTGAAGTAAACCAGTGATCGGCAAAGAATGAAACTCGCGTTTTTCTTTACTCTTAAAAATGAAAAAAAAAAAGAGCTTCACCACTGAGACAAGTTCTTGTATTCTAATATTGCTTTCGACTTCTTTGTTTTTTTTTAATATATAGTAGTCTATTGAGTAGATAGGATAAAATGAAATAGTCTAAACACGACTTCTGCATATTATCATTATCAAATAATTTCTTAGAAAAAAAAAATAAAACAAATTAAATAAAATCGAAGTTCATCTTACTTTAAAAAATTAAATAAAATATTAAGAATATTCGAAAATATGTACTAAGAAGATATCAAACAAAATTTGTTTTTCGTTCATACGATAAGTGAAAAAGATAATCAAAAAAGAGAATCCATGATTAGTTGTTATATAATGCAGTATTTCTTTGCTTAAATTAAAAAAAAGTAAGTCTTCATAAGGACGACTTTGTTTCGCCAGCAATAACGAAAATATGTAACTGGATTTTCGTTTTCTAAAAATTAAATCTATTTCAGAATTTGATATCTTATTTTTGCTAATGATAATCATTTGATCAAAAAAGCGTTTTTTTAATTCCATATCTAAAATCTCCCTCATTATCCTGTTTGCTATGAAATTCTGTATGAACAGACAAGAAATGTCTTTCTATTTTCCCTTTGTGAACTTCCCCTAAAATGCGCATGAACAACAAACATTGCGGCTTTTTCCCATTCTAAGTTAAACATTTTTCGCAGTGCAATAGACAAAATGCGCAGCGCGAATCTTCTCATTCAACGTTTCAGATGAAACTGAATTTTTTGATTCGTCAAGCAAGAGTGTTAGATTATGCTTTTCGCTTGGCCGCGGCCATATGGGCTGCTGGTCACTGAAGTAAACACAATTGCGGCGGACGACGAACGACGGAAAATTCAGATGTATATTTGTTTTTTCAAACGTAAGCAAAAAATTGACATAAGCTGATTCGAAATGCAAAACTGATCGTCGCATTCCGAATGTAAAATAGAATTAAATCTTAATCGACGGGTACCCGTTGGCAGGTTTCCAGTTGTACGCCGTAATTCTGTTCCATTTCATACGATCAAGTGTGTTATAATTTTTGGCAGCGTTAGCTAACACGCGTTGAAAATATGCTCGTGTGAACCGAGGCCTTAATTAACATGGTTACTGCACTGAAAAATGTTGCATCTTTTTCCCGTCCACAGCAAAAGTCAAAATCGAACAAAACAAAACAAAACGTCAAACTTTTGACAACGAGAAAAATATTTTATGTTTCGCATGTGAATTTTTCTTAAAAAGTGTTTATTCAATTGAAATCCTATGCCGAATTTTAGACAACACCAAATTATTTTACAATTTCACCCAAAAGGATTTCTTTATGATATAAGTATACATTTTTGCGACAAATGCTTTTGCGTAGTTTATTTTGCACTTAAAATGAAAAAATTCGAAAAACACGCATAAAATTACTGAGCGCAAATATGAACAAATTTACTTTTCTTAAAAAAAATAGGTATGTAGATAACAATATATACATACATGTACATAAGTATAAATAAACATGATATCGTAAAACAAAAATGTGTTTTTGATCATACAGTTGATAAAGTCGTGCGTATCATGTCGTGCTCGTATTGCGAAATTTGTAATTCGTGTTCGTGTCGTGTTTGAAAAAATTGACACACGCCCATCTCTAATAGAAAGTCAACAACAACCATCTAAGAATATAGAAGTTACAGAAAAATAATTGATTCAATCTTTAGTCATAAAAAAAATTTTTTGCTTAAATGCATTTATATTTTAGATATAAGTCTTTCTTTAGTATTGCAGCTTTAAATTAAGAAATAAATTAATAAGGACAATATATAAAAATTTAGTTTTTAATGATTAGTAAAAAACAATACGACAATTTTATTTAGTAATATTATGAAATCTAAAATCATTATATTTACACAGTGTAAATTATGAAAAGAACAGCTCACTGTTCTTCTCTGGAATGAATGCAAGTATATTCATTTTGTCATTTGTTGTAACGCATTGAAAATGTAGAAAGTTTATACATACATACAGTACAACCTCGCTCAACGCAACCCTCGATGAACGCAACTCCTTGATTATTGCAACACCTCAATTGTTTACATTGTAGACTCTGTTAACGCAACTTTAAAAAAAAAACAGTACTCAATTATCGCAACTTGATTTTTTTAACTTTTGATCTAGTTTACTTTGGCCTCCTTTTTTGATTTTGAAATGCTTCTTTAAATGTTACTGCTATTTCTCAGAACATATATAGTATATGCATGTATGTACAATATTTAAAAACTGCGTGTACATTTATTTCGTGCTTATTCAGTTTAATTAAATTTATTTTACGACCGGTTCCTTTCTATGTGCTGCAAAATGCCAGTTGGCAAAAAACGAAGATCAGGTGGAAGAAATTGAAAGCACAGACGAAACCAATGTTTCACTCCACCTATATCGAAGATTTAGGCTAGCACTGCTTTTAGTTCATTCAGCACTTGGCGTAAAAAATATTTTGATTCTTCAAGATCTTGGCGAAAATGCAGTACCTAATGGCATATAATAAAATGGTGTCAAAAATTTCATATTTTTTTGAAAAATAATTTTACCAAAATTATATTCTTCAGAAATATTTATTTTAGTTTTTTTGGTTTTAAATAAAGAATGCAGTATTTTCAATAAAATACTTTTGCTCTCATTCCAATGCGAGTTTAATTTAATGAATAAATAATATGCATTCAAAATCAGCACCTTTGGGCGAAAAAACTTCTTGACTCGGTTTTTGCAACAACCTCAGTCATCGTAACTGCCCGAAATTCTATCAGTTGCGTTGAGCAAGGTTGTACGGTATATACTTGATAAGCATCATCATTTCAATTAAATCAACCATTTCCATTTGTCTGTCTTACACAGTTGCACAGACTGCACCTTCAAAATAGCTCAGCTAACAAATAAAAAATTGAAAGAAATAATATCTGCTGCGTTGAATATTGAATAATTGATAAAGTCGTGCGTATCATGTAAGCCATAAGACTTAACCAAAATAGACGTGACGAGACGTGACGAGTAAGTTCGAGTATATGTAAGCCAATGGTAATAGCCAAAATAAACAAACGTAACTGATCGAAAGTGAACGAAACATTTTGACGAGACGAGTTGTTCCGTAAGAACCGAACTTCAAAGCGTCACTACTCGTCATACCAGCTGTTTGCCGGCACATAACAATATTTTCAAAGTAAAATTCAACAATAAGTAATTAAAATGACAGATTTTTTATGTAATTGCTACTGTAAGGGATGAACATGGAATTTATCTGAAATGCCATCCAAAATATGTATATATAAATGAGAGGAACAAAGCATGGAAAGGGTAGCTGCAAAATTTTGTTTCTTAAAGTTTTATCTTAAAATTTGGGAATAATTTAAATAGTTTATGAATGTACCTATTTATTATTTCAATCAAGTTTATTAAATTCTCAGTAATTTTACGCATTTTTTCGATTCGTCTGCTAACGTAGCATTTTGGATTAAATGTCAAAACAGACGTAACGAGTACAAACGTTCGTTCAGCTGCTATCGTCTAGTCACGTCTATTTTGGTTAAGGCCATACTTTTAATGCCTCTCCGCCTTCACATATTTTCCAACCTGACGGCTTTTGTTGATTTGGATAGCAACCTTGGTGAGGAGCGATACTACCTGGATGAATGCCATAGTGGCTAGGTGGTGGCACTTGAGGAAAATTGAACTGATAAGGATCAACAAACAAACTTATTTTAAATTAGTATAAAAAATATTTTGACTTTTGTTTTACTTACTTCCTGGGTATGGATAAGTTTCGTGTAGATGAAAGCCTTATTGCATTGGTAGTGCCACCTATGCAGCATGGATACGGCATTGACCCAAACAGAACAGCTGATGGTACCGAGGGTATCGATGCGGCTGTAGAGGGAATGGAGGAGTCTGAAAGACACAGTATTTAAAGTTTGACTATAAAAATATTTCAAGCATTTACTCGCCGCTTCCCAATGTTGATGCATAATGCGATGGCAGTCGGATTCAGTAGTTAATTCTTTAAGAAGCAGAATTATTGGTTTTTTTCAAAAATAAAATATCTAACGTTTGCTTTGCGCGTAAGACCAATCAATAAAACAAAAATTTTACAATATGGACAAAGCGTTGATAGTTTTGAAAACTTTGGGTAAAATACAAGAAGGCACGAATCTTATCTTATCTTTTCAGACAATTATCGATAAATCTGCTCCATTGGCGGATCCACAAAATTCTGCATTGAATTCACGATCTTTTTGATTCAGATCAGTATCAGAAGGCAATTTACAGTTGGAAATTATGTTGGAAAGCATAGTTCCTAAAGAGTATATCAATAGCCTTCATAAACATCATTGTTTGTTAAATTGATTTCGTTATCAGTATCCAAATCTAAGCCCAAATGAAATTTCACAGATATTCCATTTTTATGTAGATATAAAAAGTAATGGTGCAATTGGGAATGAGAGACTTTGTCAAAAAGAAGTTCTTACAAGAGTTCACTCAATTTGTATAAGTTGGCATGTTCTATCCTGAAATATATATATTTAGATAAATTGTATGAAAAACATTTTTTATTCTTAATTTCCAATTTGGCACTATTTTCTGAAAAAGGCAGAAACACTACCACGTATCCCTGCGAACTACCTCCTGGTAAAAGTTTTTCCAACCATATGTTCTTTGAAAAATGAAATAATAAACTTTTAGTGTAGTTATGATCAAAGAATGAACAAATATATCAACTGAGCGGTATAATATTTTACGCTTTCCGGCCCCATCAGCCTACAGAAATTGTACGCTTTAGATCATGTGTGAGGAATGCAACAATTTTTTTTATCAAATTTATTTATTTTCTTAAAGTACACATTCACATCTACTCACCAAAATTTTTTTTTTTTGTAATAATAGTGGCTTAAAAAATGTTTAGAATGAATGAAAATTAAAATATAATTATTTTTTTGCTTTCGCACATAATTTCCACTTTGACGTACGATTGACTGGTGTTATACTCGTCGTTCCACTATTTTTCCACTACATTTCTTTAAAAAATGGTCTTTCCTTTGTAGGTACAGAAATTTAGCTGAAAAACTCATAAGTTGCGATTTATAGAACTATTTTAAATGTAGGATGTCTAACGGCCTTCTTGGGAGCTAGAGGGTTAAGCTTAGACGACGATCTGCATACAGATCAAATAGAGAAACGTTTATTAAACATTTTACATAATTTACCCTAATTTAAAAATGGCAGACGCTAACAGAAACTGCGTAAGAGCTCGTCCATAGGACGTCCGCAGCAGGGTGTGGGAAGGGAGTCATGAAAACGGACAAAAGTTGACAAGCAGGGGAGGTGCTATTTTTTTAAATGTCTAGAATTTTTTATTCATGAAAACGAAAAAAAATTAAAAAAAGAAGCATAATCCTTTTGCGGACGTCCTTTGGTGGAGTTCGAAGGGAGTTTGGAGGGGATTAAAATTCCAGAATTTTCGCGGACGTCTTTGATCGACAACCTGAAATTGACAACTCTATTGCAAACAGAGTTTTCGTTACATAATTTTATTTGGGGAGACGAAGTTTTAGCTAAGTCAGGCAGTATAAGTTCCAATTAAACTCCATTATTTTCCGTTTGCTTTATTTATTTTAAAGCACTGCCTGGAATGCTATTAGGACAAAAAATAATTAAAATACAATCAATAAATGTTTTTATTTGCCTATAATCATGTAAAAACAAATTATTCAATGTGTAGAAACTACCAAAGATGTACATATCTTAAAATTCATAAACAGTTATTTTAATAACATGATAATTTATTTGACTCATAAAGAAATCGCATATTCTAACATAACAACTATTCGAGGTCATCAATCATTATACCGGAAGCATTTTCAATACCTCCTAGTGGCATATCTGAAGCTGTTACACCTGTGATAATTTTTGGAGCCTCGTTAGCTTCTGCGTTTGCGCGGTTTCCAAATTCTTGCATTTTTGAAATAAGCATTGCAAATACTTGAGCCGGCAGTGATGTTTGTAAAACTTGAAGTAGACGTGCAGGTTGGCCGCAAACAACTATTGCATTTGCCAAATGCTCGACTCCACTTTCAAATTCTCCCCGAGCAATGAGATTTTCTCCCAACTGAATTTCCTGAAGGAAGTATCTGAAATCATAAATAATAAATAAATATATATAAATTCGGTACGATGCACACTTTTTTTTTTCAAAAGATATACATCTTAGCAAAAATGGGTTTTTATCTCTTTTAATTTAAACCGATGTATTTTTCGATACATAAAAATCTCGGTTTTTTTAAATTTCGATCACAAACAAACCTATCAAAATTAAGAACGATTACCATATTCTGACTAGTTTCTTTTGATAAACGAACCAATATTGTTTTTCATTAAACCGCGTTTTAGCCTTATTTTATTTTCATCCGAAAAATTTTTTTTTTTTGAATTTACAGTAGTCAAATGTGTGACAGCCATGTGTGCTCTATTTTTTCAAGATCTTCGAAGAAATTTTTTAATTTACAGAAGTATCTCTATTAGAGCCTTGCATGAATATATTCTGTTTGTTGATTGCACTGCTGTACGTGTACTTCGTGAACGAAGAATGTTAACAACAAAACGGCAAACTCAGAGAAGCAAAGTTTATCAGACTGATTAAGGTATCGTAGTCGCTTCACTTGACATGCACTGCTACTCGATATTCGGCTATCATTAAGACCGCTTTCTTGATATTCGGTGACCGAGAACTTGATAAAGAATTTCGAAATTTTTTTTTTGTTTTTTCCGTTTTTTACCTTGTTAATAAACGTAAAGTTGAACAATAACATTGGAAAAGCATAAAAAGTTTATTTCCTAATTTCCACCTTTCTATTCTAAACAGCGTGTACTGTAGCTGTTTTTGTTTCGTACTGACGTCGTGTGTGCATGCAACGCATGAATATTTTCGGGTATGCGAAAATGCATACCGGTGCAGTGATCTAATCTCTATGCCATGAAATTGTAAGAAAACTATATGAGCTTCAAAGCATCATAATTAAATATAATCGCGGGGCGTATTTAACCAAAATCGATGTTTTCATGACAAAAAGAAATTTCGACAAACCACTTCCTTTGCCATTGCTTTCAGCCTAAGGGATATTTCTAAGCATGCAAGATGCATCTAAGCTTCTGTCATCGTTTATGTGTTTTAATATAATAATTTCAATGCATTTTAGTGAAATTAACCAACCAGAGTTGGCGATTTTTTTTAATAAAATGAGTATAAGATTATAGCTTGAAACATGTGTCATGATGAGTCTAAATAAATTAAAAAAATTTAAATTTTGAGGGGATTTGGCAGCTGTCAATTCGCATATAATACCTTAATTGTGAAACCCGCAGTTACCTGATAAAAAGCCAGCTTTCACAAATATTTTGCACCTTGTTTCATCTAAATTGATGAAAAATTAAGAGTGGGCTCGTATTTTAAAAATCAAGACTCATAGATTTTACACTGTGTCGCCGCAATTTGATGATGGTTTTCAATAAAACATGTCAAATTAAATTGAAAACTAAGGTCTCCGACTATCTCTCGTTGAGTGCGGTTCATTTGTTTATTGCGATATACATACCTGCGTCTTTTGTATTGTTTTCGTGGTACCGTTATCACTAACTCGTCAAAACTTAGTTTTGATTCTTTTCTTTCTTCACACGTGTTACAGATTTTTGTCGCATTTCGGTTTATTATAGTGGGGCCTCCAATTTAGGGGACAATCGGTTTGCAGCGTTAGCAACCAGTCCTCAAGCAAAAAAAAACGTTACCAAAAAACTCCTTATGATTTTCCTGCTCTCCCCAGTTCAAAACTTACACCTGCCAACCCTAAATATGTCGTGGTTTCAGCCACTAACGCTGAAAAACCCCTGTCACAATTCTCGTGTTTTGCAGTACAAAAATCTCTTCATCTTATTAGTAAAGATATTTAAAATATTTCTGAACTTCGCGATGGTAGTCTTTTACTGCTTGTTAAAAATAAAAACATAGCTGACAAGTTTATTGCTTCCAAGCAATTGCTTGGCCTGTGCGACATCAAATGTAAATTACATGAAAACTTAAATTTTGTGAAAGGTACGGTATACGCTCCTTATTTGAATAATGTTTCTGATGAAGAAATTGTGAGTGAGTTGGCTCCCCAAGATGTAGTTGGCATTCACAAATTTACTAAAATGATTGATAACAAACCCCAGCCCAGCGGCGTGGTCTTGCTTACTTTCGATCTATACCATCTACCTGAGGCTATTCAGGTCTCTTGGCACCACGTTCTGGTGAGGGAATATATCCCTAGCCCGATGCGTTGCAAATCTTGCCAATTGCTCGGACATATATTGAAGCGCTGTAATAATAGTCCATCCTGTGTAAACTGCAATCTTCCTCCCCACACTCCCAGTGATTGCACGCGTATTCAATGCGCAAATTGCTCAGAAAACCACCCGTCTAACTCTAACAATTGCAAAAAATTTATACAACAAAAGGAGATTTTAAAGATCAAAACTCAGAAGTGTTCAATGCGTGACGCCAGCTAAATCCACGAATCCCAACAACCCCAAGTTTCTGTATCCTATTCTGAAGTCCTTTCTCAAAAGGATCAAACTCAACCGATTTCAAACAAACAACCAATTTCAATTCAACAACCAATTTCAAATAAACAACCAATTTTAAATAAACAACAAACAGATATCACACCAAATTCTAATTCAATTACACTATTAAAACCACAACCATCCAAAATTAACACTGATAACTCTAACATTGAAAAACAAACATCTTACAACAACAATAAAGTGGAAAATAGTAAAAGGGTAGTTCCTTTGACTACTGCTTCAAGTTTGACTTCCAATTTCCATAGTTCCGAAACATCTCACAAATCACCCATTTCCAAAATAACACAAGAATTCTTAGATAAAAACGAATATTTTGCAACACCTCAGAACTTTGACGAAAATGACTCTCTATCAGATTCATTTTAACCTATTGCGCTTTGTGTATATATTTTTTTTTCTTTAATTTACATAGTTCATATTATGGCTTTTGACATTCTACAGTGGAACATGAAAGGCTTCTACAATAACTATAACGACTTAGAGCTTATTATTAAAGACTTCTCTCCATCTTTTATAGCACTGCAAGAAACACACCTACCCTGCAACGTTCACGCAGCAGTCCCTAAACAATATGTTAGCTACTTTCATAACCTTCAAAATATTTCATCCAATAAACAAGGTACATATAGCAGTTCTTGTGAAAAAAGATATTCCTCACAAACTCATTCCAATCCAATCGCAAATTGCTACCATCGCAATAGAAATTAATCTCGGCTCCAAATTCACAATTGTATCTTTATACATACCACCGCAACAGAGTTTCAGCCTCAAACACGTTCAAGACATATTTTGAAATTTTTCCACCCCTTTCCTATTAATAGGTGATATTAACGCCTGGAGCCCCTTTTGGGGATCCAATTCCAGTAATCAAAGAGGTAGAATTCTTGAAGATCTGGTACTTTCTGAAAACCTGATCGTTTTGAACGACGCGCACCCACTCATTTCTCGTCGCATAAAACTTTTACTCACGTAGACATTTCAATTTGTTCAGCAAATATTGCCACCAATTTCTCCTGCTGCACACTCAATTCTCTATACGGAAGCGATCATTTTCCACTATTAACCAGAATGTCCACACCCATCTCGAATAGGGGTATACCAACTCCTAAATTCAAAACAGAAAAAGCTGACTGGACTTTCTTCCAGAAATTGACAGATGAGTATATTTCGAAGTACCCACCTTCTAATAATGTTAATAAAGAAACAGCAATCATAAAAAAAGCAATTCGCTATGCTGCCCACAACTCTATTCCCCAGACCTATTTCAAATTTCAAAAACACATAGTGCTTTACTGGTCTCCTTATTTGTCTTCCCTGAGAGAAGAAAGAAAAAAATTATGGTACAATTTTAAAAGGACACGTTCTGATGTAAATTTATTATCTTATAAAAAATCGAATGCTCTTTTTAAAAAGAAACTTAAAGAGGCAAAAAGACAGAGCCTTGAAAAGCTAACAGATTCAATAAATCCTACTTCAAACCCCAAAGAAATCTGGGGTAAGATTAAGATGCTATCAGGAAATTATACCCCTTCGACAATAAAAGTGTTAGAAACAAACAATGTTCCTATTCATTCGTCCATAGACATAAGCAATTACCTTGCCTCTTCCTGGTCAACATATTCTCAGGATTCAAATTTTCACCACGATTTTATTTCTCAAAAATCAAAATTAATAACCGATGTGTATTCAGACTACAGTATCACACCATCTGCAAAACGAATAGAAGCCCCCATTACTTCCTTCGAATTCGACTTAACGATTTCTTCACTGACAGGCATAACTCCAGGTCAAGACAGAATCTCTTACCCAATGTTGAAAAATAGTTCGAGAGCATTAAAAAATAGACTTGTGTCCCTATACAACAGGATTCTAGAGCAAGGAGTTTACCCCCATATTTTAAAACAAGCAAGAGTTATCCCAATTACAAAACCTAACCATCCATCAACATCTTTATCCGGGTACAGGCCAATTTCTCTGTTATCTTGCTTAGGCAAGGTATTAGAGAAAACTATAGGAAAACGAATCATGTGGTTTGCAATATCAAACAACTTTATCAGTCCACATCAGGTTGGTTTTAGGGAAGGTCATAGCATAATGGACGCCCTCTTATATTTTGAAAATTATGCCTCTTCGGCACTCGCTACAAAAAACATACTTCCGTCCTCAGTCTAGATTTTGAAAAGGCCTTCGACATAATTGGCATTCATGTCATCTTACGTCAGCTGTCCAAATGGAAAGTTGGTAAAAAAATTTATAATTTCGTCAAAGCCTTTTTAACCAATCGTACGTTTTGTGTAAAATTAAATAACAAATTTTCTGGCATTCACAATCTGTTTAATGGCATTCCGCAAGGCTCTCCGCTCTCTGCTATTTTATTTTTAATTGCTTTTGAAGCAATTAATAATATTCTACTTAATCACAAATGCATTTCGTACGTAATGTATGCTGACGATGTATTGTTATTCACAAAATTCAAAGACTTGACTCATGTTCATGACAAGTACACTGAAGTCCTTTTAGATATTTTAAACTGGTCCAAAGAATCAGGTGCTAATATATCTTACAACAAATGCAAAACCCTTCATATCTATAATAAAAAACATTGTATTCCTCAGAACTTATCTTTCAATAATACAATAATTGTAGATTGTTTAAAACTAAATATTTTAGGAGTAATATTTGACAAAAAATTGTCTTTAAAGAGCATTGTAAATATCTGAGACATAACTTAGCTTTAAGACTCCATGTAATTAAATATCTTTCCTCTAAGCATTGCCTTATTCACATAGCAACACTTGTTAATATCACAAAAGCTCTAATACTGTCAAAGATGGATTATGGATTAGCGATATACGGACATTCTGCCAAGGGTAGCTTACAGCTTTTACATGCACCATACCACCACGCTGTCAGACGCAGTATTCGTGCTTTCCCAACATCCCCCGTGAAATGTATTCTCGCTGAAGCCGGTCTTCCAACTATTCAAGAAAGATTGAAGTATAATACTCTTAGGATGATACCAAAACTGACTTGTAGCAAAAATATTCTAATAAACAACACTGTGAAAGCACTTGTAAAACACAAAAAACCTTAAGGAGACAATCTACCATCACAAGGTGCATCACATTCGCAACTGAACTGGAAATTCCAATACATACAGCGAACTCCAAGCTGATTAGTCCTCCTCCATGGGAATCTATTCAATCATCTTTTCTTCTCCAGTTGACAAAACTCCCAAAAGAAAGCACATCTCCAGAGGTTTTTTGGAGTATGTTTAATGAAGTAGTTACACCCTTACAGTCTAGTTCCTGGAACTTTTTATACACAGATGGCTCTAAATCTGGCCATGGCACTTCATTTGCAGTAGTTGATGACAAGGGTGTCACCATATCGATTGGACGTTGCCACCAATATTGCGGAGTTTTCACAGCTGAAGCGACTGCTATTCTACACGCAATCATATTTGCAAAAAAAAACACGGAAAGTTTGTTATCTGCTCAGATAGTCTAGGAACCATCCAAGCACTTCTCAGGAAGAACAATAATTTTCATTTGCTCACTTCAATCCGAAGCTCTCTTGCTCAAAATAGAAACACTCTTAAAATCATGTGGGTCCCAAGTCACATAGGTATTAAAGGAAATGAAGCTGCGGATCTTACTGCTAAATCTGCTTTATTGCAGCCACTAATTACTGTGAACGTCAGTGAAAAAAACAGATATTTTTCGCTTGATTAATAGACATTTGTTTGAACTTAAACAGCGCGAGTGGTCTAACTTCGTTCACCTTTACAAAAATTTCAATACAGAAGGAAGGAAAGCAACTTACGCTGCTACAGCTTCTTGCAACGACATAAAAACCATGGTGCGTCTTCGTATTGGACATACAACAATCACACATAGCCATCTGCTAAATGGATCCAGCGCCCCACAGTGCCCGTTTTGCAACTCTACTGTCTTTTCTGTAATTCATCTATTAGACAGTTGTCCTTACTTTAATCTTATTAGAAAAAGTATTTTCCACAATGAAATTCCTTCTAGTTTACTTAAATCTATTTCAATAGTTAACATCTCAAAATTCAATAATTTCTTAATCAAGACTGATTTAAAAAAATTCATATAAGCTCAGATAGTATTTTTATATCGCCAGTTCTTTTTTGTAATATAACTTTGGTATTATTTACACTTTTATTTTGTAAAATTGTTCTTCAAACCATTTAGTTGTATTATTTCATTATATTCGTATTTAAGTTCAAATATTTTCAAGTGAGCCGTAGGTCTTAGTTACTAGTGCTCCTTTCTTTGTAATTTAGTGATTTAATCACTACTTTTCATTTAAATAAATAAATAAATTGAAAACTGTTATATAAGAATTTACAATAACTCCCCGAGTTCTCGAGATATCGATAGATACTTGAAAGTTTTAGTTTTGATTGTAGCACTGTAATTATGGCTTCCATAGCACAACGACCTAGATGGTTTACATCCCACAGTACGAGGGTTGATCAATTAGTACCCTTGTTTGATAACAGATTGCTTTGGTGAAACTGACATTATCATCGTGTACTGTAGGCTATCAAACGACCTCATGCTGAATTTCAGATAAATTCATAGTTTAGATTTTTTTTGACAGCCTGCTGTGTGATTCGTGTTTTATATGTCTCGATAAAATGGAACAACCAGCAATATCGATCCGTAATTCGTTTTTTACTTTTGGATGAAAAAAAAAGCATTTGAAGATATAAGTGAAGTTGGATGCTGTCTACGGGGACCCTTCACCATCTATGGCAACCGAGTTTAAGCGTGGTCGTACAACAGTTTTCGATGAAGAACGGCCAAGACACCCGTCAGACGTGGTTACCGAGGAAATTATTGAAAAGGTTCATGACGTGATTCTTGCTGATCGCCGAACGAAAGTGAACGAGGTAGCTGAGGCCGTAGATGTTTCGTATGGAATGACAATCAAGATTTTAACAGATAGGATAGGTGTGAGAAGTTTCGGCCCGATGGGTGCCGCGATTGCTATTTGTGGACAACAAGCGGATACAATGTCTAAGCAGTGTTTGGACCGCTTTAAGCAAAGTCCACAAGACTTTTTACGTAGAGCCGTCACCGTTGATGAAACTTGGACTCATTATTACACGCCAGAGACCAAGCCACAGTCAAAATAATGGTGAATCTGCTCCGAAGAAGGCGAAAACGGTTCCATCACCCGGAAAGGATATGGCGATGATTTTTTGGGATTCCAAAAGAATAATCCTCCTGATTGGACAGAATGGATAAGAAATCAAATGAAATACGGTACTATGTGACTAAAAAAAGTGCTCTTTCATCACGATAACGGTACAGCACTTTCAAGTTTGATTGCCGAATTGCTTTCGCACCCACCTTACTCACCCGACCTGGCTCCCAGCAACTTCAACATGTCCAACACTGGCTTCACTAGTCAGAGTAATTCTAAATAAACTTTGAGATAAGTGGGCATCAGAGTTTCTGAAACGTCAAAATTGTTAGAACGCGAAAATTGACGCTCAGTGTGAAAGTTTTACAAAATATTGAGATAAATTATATAGAAAGTTATAGTGACTCAATATAAGCAGGTGAATGCGAATTTCATGAAATTTTGGGGGATGGAAGCGGAGAAATTAATTTCTTTCAATCAATTTCTTTAAATTAAACTAAAATTTATACATGAAAACAGTAAGAAATTGCATTGGTAAACAAAAGAATGCATGTGTTTCAAGTGCAAAGGCGCGACACGCGGTGAATCTGGTATTCGATGTGCTGCAGTTTGCGAAAAAACGTATCATGAAACATTAAAATGCTCTGATTTGGACCAGTATAGCGAAAAATATTTTATGCGTTTTATAACATATATTCAAAACTTTTACTAAGTCATAAAAGTTATCAGTGAAGAGCAATGATGGGCACCAACATCAATGAAAAATTTAATTTACATGTAGTGGTACAACAACCATATGGAAAAAAATAAGAAGAAGCATAACTAAGAATGCAAGCGACATACGTCTTGCCTTCTTCAATGCTTGCGGTGAACTGAACTGAAAACGCTTTGTAAGCATAGAATAACTTATTCATGCTTTTCACTAAAAAAAATTGTTATCGTGCGCTGAAAGGTTTTATTTGCTTTGCCTTTTTTAGATGAAAATTAAATATTCAAAATACTTATTCGGTTGTAATCATATTAAAAAAGTACTGTCAAATATTTGTTTTGTTAGAGAATTTAAAAATTAATTAAGCTTTTGAATATTTTATTAGTCTATCAAAATCAATTTCAAAACTAGAGAACTTTATTCGTAATAAGTTCTATAGATGTTCATTAGTTAATGAATTTCTTTGCTAATTTTTAGTAAATACAATAGAAGAATAAGTTGCTTCGCAAAAATATGTTGTGCCAAACATGGAATATAGAGACAACATTTTACTTTTTAAAATCGGATAAATAATTTCATCGATTTTTCACCAAAATTTCAGCCCGCGGTCAAAGGGAAGGAAGGAGTCACATTGAAGCCTCTTAAATTCATTTTGAAAATGCAAGTCGTAGATTATAAGGAAGTCAAAATTTTTTGGGTGTATCATAAATCGCTTCAAAAAAATACGCTTGCTAGCAATTATCTGTCACAGGTCCTGCTTCGTTGGTTGTTGAAGTAGAACTGAGGCGCTGTTGTGCGTTCACATTTGTATACGTACACAAAGTTCGATCTCGTAACACTCACTTACTCTTAATTATGTTCTTGCTAGAACTTGCAGAAGAACTTGTGCCCATCATCGGTGAAGAGCAATCAAAATGGTTTAAAAGAATATTAGAATGAATTTGAATTCTTATTAAAAAGAAGCGAGGATGAATTTAAAGAATTACTTCAAGCAATTGAAGGGCGTTGTAATATGAATATGAAAGTCATGCAAAATGCGCAGGAATCATGTGAAAACGGTTTGATTGAAATGAAATAAAACTCATTGAAAGGCAAGAACCTTTCGCTGCAAAGCCAAAATTTGCGATTTTTTTATTAAATGAAAGAAAATGCAACTTTCGATACACATTATTGTGTTCCGACGGTATTTTGCAACAAGTTTGTAGAGATTTTTACATGAAATGTTTTAAAATAACTCCATCATGTGTAACCGTCGACGGTGAGTTCCAGAAATAGATCGGCAAATGTAATAAAGTTCATAGACCGTTTTCTGAAATGTGAATCACACTATAGTCATAGAACTTTTCAAAGGAAGTACCTACATCCAAATTTAAATATAAGCAAATTATATATTGAATACAAAAGCTGCTGCGAATTTAAAAATTAAAATTTTGTTTGAAAACATATCTTTGGAGAAACTTTTAATAATTGTTTCAATTTAAGTTTTGAGCGGCAGCACACTGATACATGTAAAACGTGTGATAATTTGCAGTGCTTATTATTAATGTTGCTCAAAACGAAACCGAAGAACTTAAGGAGAAACAGCAAAAACATTTATGGCAACATTTTGTAATTCACTACACACCGGCGCTGTGTTGTTGAAATTCGCAATTTATAAAACGCAGCCCTGCGCCCAGCGTTGAGTATCGCAATAAAGGCCAAACTAAAGCATGCATGCCTTGACTGAAGTCAGCTTATGCAACTGTGCGAATACACACAAATCGTGTAATAAAACCAGAGTTCCGAAATATTCATGTATGTGCACTTAAAATGTCGCATTCATGATTTTATTAATGTACATATGTATTGTCTTTACATTTTCTTCATTCGCCCATGCGCATGAATGCAAGATTGAAAATCGTTC
Organism: Meiosimyza decipiens; assembly: GCA_963680825.1. NCBI lineage: Eukaryota > Metazoa > Arthropoda > Insecta > Diptera > Lauxaniidae > Meiosimyza > Meiosimyza decipiens. The sequence goes on along the minus strand of OY804258.1, from coordinate 70,801,956 downwards.
TTTATTGCATCGCACACGTATGTTAGTATCTGTTTCTTTCAAAACGAGCAGCATTCATGAAAGAACGAATGCAATTCAACAATTTTTCCATCGTCCATAAATGAATGTGAACGATGTTAGAAAGCGCGATAAGTGTTCGTACATGACAAATTTTCTGTCGCTCATAAATGTGCGCGTAAAGAAAATGATCTATATCACGCAGAAATGAATGCGTGCGATCAACGTTTGTACATGAAAATAAAATTAAGTTATATAAGTTAATTTTAAATTTTTTTAGACTAATTTTTGAAAGTCAAAAAAAAAATTTTTTTTTGTTTTCTCAAAACAAAAAACTTATGAAAATGATGTATGTACTTAAAAAATTTATTGCACCAATCGATGGGAAAAGGCCAAAAATAGATTTTCGACGTGACAGGAAAGTTCGCCGACCATCCTAAAAGGCCCCGACTTTTCTAAAGAGGTGTTTTGGACCCATTTTTCAAAAAAAATTTTACTGGATGAATCGATGGGAAAAGGCAAAAAATAGATTTTGAAAGTGACAGCGAAGGTCCCCGATCATCCTAAAAGCATGTTTTAACGCATTTTTCGAAAAAACAATGTACGAATCGATAGGGAAGAGCCGAAGATGGATTTTGGAAGTGACATAGCGGGTACTCGGCCGACCTAAAGAGGTGTTTTGGGCCCATTTTTCGCAAGCATTTTTACAGTCGAAAATGGTTTTTTATATTCGTGCAATATAATTTGTGCAATATAATTTTGACTGAACTAAAGAAACTATGTTTAACTGAGAAAAATAATATAAAGTCCTCTCATTTTTAAACTACTTTTAGGCGGATTGTTATTCGAAACATAATTTGAATTCGTTCATAAATCAGCAATACAAATATGAGTTTAAAATAAACAAATTGGCTATAATAAACTTAACGCTACTCAATTGCCATATACTTCACATGTGTAAGAGTCATTACAATGCAATTTTTATTTACTTATGTACAAAACGGTATCAGTCATAATATACCAGAGTTCGGAAACATTCATTCATGAACGAAAATTTGCATTCGATTGCTTACATGAACGGTTGGAAATTTTTTTGTCATCTTCCGCACACGAATACCTTTATCCGTTTTTTTTCAGTAGCCTACACTCATGAACAACATTTTTTCTATCGTTCTTAAATGGACGCGACGATGTTAGCCTTTGTTCATATTGTATGATGCTAGACGGTTCAAAATCGTTCGTATTTGTGCGTTATGATCAACTTTCGGGTATGCATGTACCTATGTACGCCCAGTATAATTCATTTAGTGTCTCGTGTGCTTGAAATGTTGGGCACTAGATTAAAAGCGAATTTTTACGCAAGTTTATTAAAAAAACCAATGTATCAAATAAAGGGAAACGACTCATTAAAAATGCATACCTTATGAATATTAAGACATTAGACAATAAAATTTTAGGTTGGTGATTTTTAAACCATTGAAAAAAAAAATTAAACCTAAAAAATCCATATTTTCGGTGATTTTTAATCCTTTGAAGTACACTTTCGTCTACTTTACCTACCAGCAAAGAAAAAAAAGTCGCTATTTTTAAAGATGTCTGTTAAAATAAAAAAATTGAATTTCCAGACGAAACTGTTTCATAAATATTTTGCTAAGCAAATTCGATTTTTAAAACCGACAAATAAAAGACTGCTTAGGAAAATTTACTTTGTGCAAAATGAAGCTTATCAAATATCATGAAAAGATGCAAGTGTAAAATGTTATGGTACAACTAACTCAAATGCACACTCAAGCATTTAATAAGCATAAGGAATAATATTGTATAAGGAACATAATTGATCTAATGATTTACACCAACATAACAGGTCATCTGAAAATTTCCCAGACTAACCCATAGATGGCGCCACTTGAATTCAGGTAGTACCAACCTTCAAACGATCAGTGTCAAAATTTGACAGCAATCGGTCGATTTTTTCCTGAGTTATAGCATTTTGAGTGAAGCAACTTTTGTTATTGTGCAAAAAATGGAAAAAAAGGAATTTCGTGTGCTGATCAAGTATTACTTTTTGAAGGGAAAAAATACAGTTGAAGCCAAGCAATGGCTTGATCAAGAGTTTCCGGAGTCTGCGCCAGGAAAAGCAACCGTAACAGATTGGTATGCTAAATTTCGACGTGGTGAAATGAGCACCGAAGACGGCAAACGCACTGGACGCCCAAAAGAGGTGTTTACGGAAGAAAACATCCAAAAAATCCACAAAATAATTTTGAATTGCCGTAAAGTGAAGATGAGCGAGATAGCTGGCACCCTAATATCAACGGAACGTGTTAGCTATATCGTACATGAATATTTAGGTATGCGGAAGCTCTGCGCAAAATCGGTGCCGCGCGAGCTCCAAATTTTTTAATGCTTGTAAATTGTAAATTGTGAAATTAATTACATAGATAATAGTATAACTTTGTTTACTTTAATCTTCTATTTGTAAAATAGTTTAAGGTTGTGAATTCTTTGATCTAGGTCAAATCGACCGTAATAAATTAATAAATAAAATAAAAACAACGAGTTGATGATTCTGAGGAGTGTTTGAGGCTCATGAAGCGTAATAAAGCTGAATTTTTGCGTCGGTATGTGACAATGGATGAAACATGGCTCCATCACTTTACCCCGGAATCCAATCGACAGTCAGCTGAATGGACGGCACGCGGTAAACCGGCTCCAAAGCGTCGAAAGACGCAACAGTCAGCTGGCAAGGTGATGGCGTCTGTATTTTGGGATGCACATGGAATTTTGTTCATCGACTATTTAGAAAAGGGACAAACAATCAACAGCGACTACTACATAGCGTTATTGAAGCGTTTGAAGGAAGAAAACGCAAAAAAACGGCCCCATTTGAAGAAGAAAAAAGTGCTGTTTCATCAAGACAATGCACCATGTCACAAATCAATCAAAACAGCCGCAAAAATGGTAGAATTGGGCTTCGAATTGCTTCCCCACCCACCGTATTCTTCAGATCTGGCCCCGAGCAACTTTTTCCTGTTCTCAGACCTCCAGAGGATGCTCGCGGGAAAGAGATTTAGCAACAATGATCGCCGAAACTGAGGCCTATTTTGAGGACAAACCGGAATCTTACTACAAAAATGGTATCGAAAAATTGGAAGATCGCTATACTCGGTTTACCGCCCTCAAAGGAAACTATGTTGAATAAATATATCGAATTTTGAAAAAAAAATGTGTTTTGCTATGGTAGCCTGGGGAATTTTCAAATGACATGTTAGCTAACGGAATAACATTTTTGTTTTTGGTAAAAAATCAGCAATAAGTGAAGTTAATAAAACTAACATAAAATTAAATTCAGAGTTAAAATAATTTGATGTTTCTTCAAAAGTAATTTCAGTTGCAAAGCATTTGAGTGGTATTGTATGTATCACATTTTAACTTACCACCGTAAATTTTTTACATACAAATTCAATTTAATTTTGAAAATATTTTTAAGGATTTTGTTGAATAAAAAAAAAAATTTACTTTAACAAAATTCTGCATGATTTGCATTACTAGTGGTTTCAGCCATAAATACATAAGATCGAAAAAAAACACAATTTGCTCGTGAAAATGCTGTATATGCTGCACAAACCGTTGGGTTTTTGCTTCGAAAATGAAAAAAACAGATTTGATACATCACTACCTGTGATGCAACACTTTAAGGGAAAAAATTAGACTTCCTTGAGATCTTATATTTATTCCTAAAACGCTACTTCCCCTAAAAAATCAAAATCGAAGAGTTGTCCCTAAAGTAAACCTGTTCCCCCTGATGACTGAAAATTAGTTTTGCCATCTTATATCGATTTTTATAAAATCCATCTATGTATGTCACCAACTTTCGATAGCTATATCACTGATTCTAGATCCGACAGTATTTAGCTTAAATAACACTACCACCCCAAAAAAAAGTTTACGAATGGGAGCCAAAATAAATCTGTGCATCAAGTTCTGCCGCTGATTTTTTAATATATGTCAGCTGAAATGAAGTGATATAAACTTCACTTATTTAATCTTACATAAACATATTAGTGTCCTCCCAAAAGCATAACCTCAACTGTATTAATCAATTAAATTTTTACCTTTCAATGGCCTCGTGGTCGTTTAAGTTTGGCATACCGCTTTTGCCTGTTGTGCCATTCTTCCTATATCGGCGTCTCCCTAAAATGCAATTTAGTAGAACAAAATCATTCATTGACGGAATTGCTTACTTTCGCGAATCTTCTTCCTGTAATCAGGATCGCTGCGGCGTTTGTTGTCAAAATAAATGCAGTATCCAAGAAACAAGGTACCAGCAACTCCAGCTGCAATACCAATGGTAGTTTTATTTATTTCTATCATTTTACTGAGCAATACTACACAATTTAGCTATTTATCAAATATATTTTACATATGTCTGACTTAATTAATGGTTTCGACAAATAAATCCCATTCACAGAGATGGCTTAGATAACCCAAAAAAAAGTAATTGTAATTATAAATGAGTCGTTACAAACGCAGAAGGTGTGGCCAGACTTATAATAAATTAAGTTTTTAGGAACATACACATCATCCCACATGCTGCCAAAAATGCTTGACAAGCATCCATATATGACCATGTGAACAGTTTGACCAACCGCTTGACACTCATGTTGGATAGATGGATTTGAAATTTTTTTGATTTTTCTGCTGGCTGGTCCATCCGTATAATTTGTGTGAACGTTGGCTGTGAAGCCTAATGCAGATTTTACATTTCAATAAGATTTCATGGAGTGAACATCGACGGCGTCCGTAAATAATAACACTAGTTTACAAAAGATTTTTTTGTGTTCCATGGATAAGAGGTTACTTTTCTTATGTAGTTTTTCTAACTGAATTTGAATATGAAAGTGACGATGGCTGGAAAACTTCGGACGATGTACTGGCCTAGTTAAAATAAAATTTTCAAACATTTTCACACATTTTCAAAATAAAATTTAAATTCTTACACATGAACACGACTCCAAAATTTCAGCGTTGTTGACCGCAGTGCTCCCAATTATTTGGTGAACAGCAGTGAAATATTTCCATTTCGATTGGCTGCCGCCAGAAGGTCCCATTTCCGTTTTCTCTTCTCTGCAATTTCCAACATGTATTTTGTGTCAAAAAAATAATTGTGACATAAGAGCGTTACATGTATTTTTGTGTAAAGTTTCTTATTTTTACGTGCACTTCTTCGGCACTAAATTTGTTGCCCATTTCCAGCGCCATTTCGAGGTAAATGTGCCCATTTCTTTTTGCGCGCCGCAAATCATTCGAACGCTCTGCCCACAGCTCTAGCAGCACCTGCTCGTCCCTCTCGCTCCACACAATGCGTTTTTTTCCGCTGGACTTCTTAAATTAAAAACAAATACATTTAGATTTTAATACACAATTTTTTGCTTACTATAATTGAAATATCTTACCTTTGCTGTCTTTGTATTCATCTTTGTATATCAATTCAATTCAATTTATTGAGTCTTTTCTTTTCAATTATACAGTACATTTGTATATAAATAATAAATTCAAGTGTCACAAATAATAACACATTCACAATGAAAATTCAATGACATTAGAATTATCGGCCGTGTTGCTATATTGAAATAGCTAAATGCAGTATAAATTCAGTTTTCACAAGTTAATTTGAATTAAGTCCGCTAATGCAAATTAACGCTGCCGTCTGTCTACGATATTAAACAGAATGTGAGGAACTTGCATAAAAAACGAATACTATTCTGAGGCTTGTATAAATTATGTGCATGATTTAACTAACATGGTTACTGCACTGAATAATGTTGACTTTCTCTTTTTATTACGAGTTGAGCAAATGTCAAACAAATCGTTATAATTTTGTCATCCAAAAAATTATTTAATATTTATATTATTTTTACTTTTACTGAACCGCTCTCAGTGTTGCATTTTCAAATTCTAAAAATTTGCTTTTACTTTATATTATTATACCATAATTATGTGGCACAGTGGCAAATAAAAAAAATTTTGTTTTTATTTTGCTTACTACTAACTGTCGTTAATATGTTTGCAGTTTTGTGTATTTTTGCTTACCTAAGAAAAGTGTTTCCATGTTTTACTTCTCCTTACAATTGCGAACTCACTTTCAGAATTGCTCGGGATGGGTGATTTTAAGGGGTGCAACGATACGCGTTTTGGTCGATACGATACCGATATTCATAAAAAAATTATCGCCGATTCCGATACCGATATTTATAAAAAGTAATCGCAGCAAACGCAAAAATGTTGAATACGCGCGCCTTTAGCTATGAGCCAAATTAATCTTTTGTTAATGTTTTGTCTATTCGTATAAATTTTCCTGAAACCTGTCATTATTTGTTTACTAAAATACGCGCAACTTTTTTGACAGTTTTCATTCTTTGCCCATTTTTGTGTATCAGCCGAAAATTGTAGTGATTCGATTAGTTAGAGAATTTTCAGCTTTTACTCTCTCGAATATCGCGATTTGATACTTTTCATTTTTTACCACAAAATACGGTTGAAACAAACCTAATGTGAGATTTCACTTTAGGGGTTGCACCACCCTGACACACGGAAAAAAAGTTATAAAATAAAAATTTGACAAACGAAGATATTTTAAATAAAACATTTTAATTAATAACGAATGAAAAAATGACAGAGATATGAGCAATCAAGTAAGACTAGCAAGGATTTTCAAATAAGAGAAAATATTTGCTAGTGGTGTACATACTTTCTCCGTCAGTCATCGTCTGAAAAAGAAAAAATAATTTTTTCCTTAAGATATGCCCCTTAAGCTGTTATAGGAAGAGAAACCTTACCATAGTGAACCTCAAACCTTGTGCAGTAAAAGATTAAAACTAAGAGTCTTTTTACTCCACTGCAACAAATATCGTCAAAGCCTTAACACTTTCAAAAGTGAAATCAGAAAAGCTAAAAGGGCTTCTTGTGCTGGGCTCTGTGAGGGTATATAGGGAACGAGTGAAGCGTAACTCGAACATGACCAACAATGCAAAAATCGTTATACATCATCATTTGATATTTAGCCATAGGTTTTATCCTGAAAGCGGGAAAGGCAAATCATAGTTCTGCAAAGGATACAAACTAAAATTATAAAATTCCATACGTATCAACTAGAGATCTGTATGAACGCGAATACTGTGTCAATACTGTTGTATTCACTATCGAGTGCAATGGTTCAATTGACACTCTGCGAGTCATCAATAGATTTCCGCAAAACAGAACAATTTAACGACATGATTTGACTTCGTTTCCACTTTGACTCGTATTTCGCTGTAAACGTTGCTCATGCCGAACAAAACATTACAAACACGTCCTTTTTCTTTAAAAAAAAATAAGCAAAACAACAATCACAAAAATCTACCCTGCTGCGCACATTTTTATTGTTATTTTTTATACGCTTCTTTCGTTTCGGTTGATCAGTGTACATTTTTTCCTATACTCACCTTTATCTGGTTTGATTTGTTATGTAGAGAGTTTTCTGGAGATGTCGTAAGGGCTGGGGCTATCGCTGGTTGTATTAGGTTGCACTCGCCTTTTGATATTGAAATCAGCAATATGGTTTTATTGGTTTTAGTTGCAATTAGGCAATATGTGAAAAAACATTCAACAGCTTCTTTTGCTTCTGGAATAATTTTGATAATATTTTATTTCTGTTTGGTTACTTATACATAAGTTTTGAGTGAAATGTTTCTTTTCACAAAACAAAATACTTCCTTACTCAATAGTTTATAGTAATTGTAACTTGTAACCTAAGTGGAAGTTATAACTCCAAGCGCAGCGGGGTTCTTTACAAAATTGCATAGACATGAATCATGCCTAACGGGACCATACGTTCCGTTTTGAACGGGACAGTCCCGTATTGAAGCTTCCTGTCCCGTTGTCCCGAAAGAAGACAGAGCCGTCCCATTTTCAGAAAATGTTTTAATGAAGCTTAAAATTTATGTACTTCACGCGTAAAACAAAGCGTCACATCGGTGGAAGCGTTTCGAAATCTGTGTTTGAAATCTGTGATTTTCTACCCGAGCCAACTCAAATAAATATTAATAATAACGTTTGTCATTTATTTTGTAAAATGAGATATTTCTATTGCAAGTCTAACACTAAAAATTTATAAATTTTTTTCTTCTTTGATGAGGATCAATTAAATCGCTCGCTGCGAGTTCTTCCGAAAAATATATCAAACGAGTTAAATTATTTTTTTTTATAAAATTTATTTCTTTTGCAGCGTAGGTAAATCAATATTTTGCTCAAATTTTAGTGTATTTTCAGCAACACGGCATAGCTAATCTGTTGTCTGCGCAAGTGCAGTAAAAGACAACAAGCCACTCACGCGCCGAATGCAATAAGCTGCGAGCACTTGAACTCGTAGAACATTTTATTTGCAATTTCAGCTCTCTTACTTGGTGTTTGGTTTCGTTTTGATTTGATTTGAGATTTGTGTAAAAAAGATAGACTCGCAACCATGGCGAGTGACTTGATGGTGGTTTTGGAAACGTTGAATAAAAAGCTCTTAAAAAAGTTGTAAAAGATTAATTAAATTTATTAAATGTTCTTATCTGGAATCTATTTCGTTTTCATCTGTTGAAAATTTTATTTTTCTTTGAAAATTATTTGAACAAGTCTAAAAAACAACAAGTAACAAGATCCCCACAGTACTCCCCCCAGCATAGCGAATCAGGCAAATCTCACACGTTTAGCCGAACGAAGAGTAATATTTGAAGGCTCCAATGGAACTGTGTCTTGAATATTTAGAATAGATGCAGGCTTCAATCCTTTTACAAGTACCTTAAAAAATTTATCAGATCGTGCAATAACTTTGTAGGGTCCATCGTAAGGAGGATATAAAGGTCGCTTAATCGAATCACATATCACGAACACGAAATTGGTTGACATAAGTTGTTTGTTGACAAACACTTTTTGATGCCCATGATGCCGAGATTGTACTGGTTGAAGTTTGATCATGTTGGATCGGAATTCATTTATCCAATCTGAAGAATATATCTTCACTGAATCTACGATAGCGCTACGTTCGAGCCGTAAACCATTTCTGCTGGAGTAACACAAACTTTAGGAATTATTTTTGACCGCAAACCGAGCATTATTAACGGCAGAGCGAGAGCCCAATTTTCACTTTCATGACACTTTAATGAAGCCTTTAAAGTACGATGCCTGCGTTCTATTAATCCATTGGCCTGTGGGTGATAAGGAGTTGTGTGAATTAACTTAGCGTCAAAAATTTTTGCTAGTTCTCGAAACAAATGGGACTCAAATTGCCTTCTTTGATCCGGACACCAAAGTGTGAAATCCAACCAGATACGAAAGCTGCGGCAACTGCTTCAGGTGTTATTTCGGACAGTGGTACTGTTTCCGTCCACTTTTTAAATCGATCAATGCATGTGAAAATATACCGAAAACGTTGTAACGGTGGCAGTGGTCCAACTATGTCGATGTTAAATCTCTCTGATGATACCTGAAAATCTCCAAGTGGGATTTTTGCATGACGACTTATTTTAGATTTTTGGCTAGATATACAGCATTTGGACCACTCTCTAACATCCTTATTCAAGTCTTTCCATACATATCGTCGTCTTATTAAGTCTAATGTAGCTTTAACTACTGGGTGAGAGAGACCATGAAGATTATTAAAAATTACCTTACGAAATGATCGTGTTAACAGAAGTAGAAATGTCACAATACAGCTCACAATCAACTCCCGCAATATTCATTCTCTTTAAAATAAGACCTGAGTTCAAAGATATTAGAAATTGTTGCAGTTCCGAGTCTTTAATCTGCTCTTCTGCTAACATCTTATAATTCAGTGGTGATGGTAATGAGATCGTTTCTATACATGAGAGTGTATCAGTGACCAGGTTATCCTTTCCACTTATATGCTAAATATCTGTTGTATGTTGGCCAATGTAGTCAAGATGTCGCAACTGTCGCGGCGAAGCCTTTTCTGGTTGTTGCTTAAACGCAAAAATAAGGGGCTTATGATCTGTAAAAATTGTAAATTTGCGACCTTCTAGAAAATACTGAAAATGCTTAAGAGCAGAATAGGCTGCAAGCAATTCGCGATCATAAGCGCTGTGTTTCAATTGCGTTGGGTTTAACTTCGTTAAGTAAAATCCTAAAGGTTTCCACTCACCATTAATTAGTTAATGTAGCACGCCGCTTATTGCATAATCGGAGGCATCGACACATAATGATGTTATAGCATTGTCCTTCGGATAGCAAAGAAGTGCTGCATTTGCTAATTGATCTTTGCATTGCTGAAAAGCTCTTTCGTTGGCGGAGTCCACTCTACAAGACGAGTGTCATTCTTGCGATTCCCTTGACAAAGTTCGTGAAATAAAGCTTGGGATTTGGCTGCTCCTGGTATGAATATTTGATAAAAATTTATCAATCCCAGAATGCACTTTAAATTCTTGACAGTTTGTGGAAGCGAATAATTGATTATAGTATCTGTTCAGAGAAGAACTAAAAACCGATTTCATTAAGAATATTTTATTTATTGTAATTTTCCAACACTTAAATTGTTCAACTAAATTCGCTCTCAGTTGTAGCTAAACATACTAACTGTTCTTAAAGCTTTAATTTTCTACGTGCGTTTAACTATAAAAGAGATTTGCATAACATAAAAGCTTTTTACTGTACCGTATTGCATTGTACATAATTGTTCATTTTTTCAATTGTTAACGCTTCTCATTCGGACATACTCATTTTTACTGCTGTCGGCATTCGGTTGCAGCATAATAAATTTATATATAAATTAAAATAGAATTTTCGCATTTTACTTCGCTTAAAATAAGTTCCAAAAAAGCTTGGTATTTCGACATTTGGTGACCCCGACGTGATTGTTGTAAGAATCACACTCGAAAAAATTCGCATAATTTCGCAAATATTTCGGTTCACGTGTTGTTTGCCATACCCAACGGTAACATCGTACCACTTAGTTCGCGGTAGATAGGCACAGTTATTTTCTAACGCAACTTGGCTGCATATCGTTGCACAAAAAATTAAAATTTTTCTTAGCTGCATATCGTTGCACAAAATTAAAGCTTTTTTTAGCATATCTTTGCATAAAAGCAAAAATTTAATTAAACGTGATCGCTACGATTAACTTAAAATGACGGATAAAAATAAAAAAGTCGCGTTTCTTAAGTTAAAAATGGATTCATTAAGGAAGCAAATTGAGAAGATTCATGGCATTTTGGTAGAAAAAGAGTCCAATTCTCTGGATGAAGCTGCTATTACCGTGCAGTTAGAAGAACTAGACAAGGTTTACAAGGATTTTGGAAGTTTTCAATGCGAGCTGGAGATGGCAGATAATGAAGAAATAGCAAGCAGCAGTTCTGAGGCGTTATATGCAACATACATTGAGTTGAAAACGAAGCTTACTCGAATGCTGATGTCTCGGCGTTTGTCCAACGCACGCTCTTCGACACTTTTGCAACAGTCGTCATTCGAAACCCCGCTGCCGTCAATCATCATTGCGGCCCCGAAGTCGCGTCTACCAATACTTCAAATTCCAAAGTTTAATGGATTGTACACTGAGTGGCCGAATTTCTTCTCAATGTTCGAGACAGTTATTGGCAGCGATGTAGAATTGGCAAAAATTGAGAAATTTCAGCATCTCAGATCATCTCTCACTGGCGTCGCGCTGGATACAATTCGCTCTTTGGAGATCAGCGACGAAAATTACGACAAAGCGGTAGATTTATTAAAGGAAAGATTTAACAATGAACGTTTGAATTTTCAGGCACACATTCGTGATATTGTTGGTTTAAGCAGTGTGGACTTAGGAGCAGTGGCAAAGCTTCGAAATTTAAGCGACAGTGTGAATTCTCATTTGCGTGCTCTACTTACAATGGGAATAAAGGAACAAATTGCAGATTGTTTATTAATTCACATCATCAGTCGAAAATTGGACATATCTACGCGGACGAGATGAGAAGAGACAACTCCTGTAAACGCAATACCAACTTGGGAGTCAATGGCTACATTTTTGGAGAAAAGATGTCAGACGATGGAGAATGTGGAGAGTGCTCTGGTAACGCAAACACCGAGCAAACAGGTGGGAGATAAATTGTATCAAAACACTAATAGTAAAAAAAGAGTATTTTTGGTTTCTACTAACACTTACAAAAATTATTTGATTTGTAAGACCACTTCGCATGTAATTAGCAATAGCCAGCAATTTCTTTCACTTTCGCCTGCATCTCGTTTTAAAGAGGCCAAAAGGCTCCAGTTATGCTTGAACTGTTTGCGTAAAGGCCATGCAATCAAAAACTGTCAGTCCAGTTGTTGTCGTAATTGCTCTTTAAAGCACCATACTCTCCTCCATTTTGATTCAATGTATTCATCTGCTTCAAACTTAAATACTTCGCCTTTAGTTAATTTGAATTCGGTGCACACGGCGCTAACAGAATTGCCAAGTACCTCTACCACTGCCACTGCCGCCGCGAATTCTGCAGTTGCACGTGAGGACAATGCCATATCTTCTGCGTTAGCTCCACAATCAGCTCTAGTCGCTGCATCATTTTTTGACTCAAAGCCGGAGCATGAAAATTTCAGCTCTCAAAATTTTGTATTCTTGGCCACAGCCATAGTATTTATAAAGAATAAGGCTGGATCATTGATACCTTGTAGGGCAATTCTCGATTCCGCATCGCAAGTTCATTTTGTAACAAGCAGCTTCTTCGGACAGCTGCAACTCAAGCCACAAAAAACAACAACAGTTATTTCTGGGATCGGCCAGTCGGATTTCGTCGCTAACAAAATTGCAAACCTTAATTTACAAGCTACAACAAACAATTATGGTACTTCAATTGCTGCATTAATTGTTGCAGTCATCGCAGACCCTCTGTTTTATAAATCTCAGCGAATAGATTTATTAATTGGTGCAGACCTTTTTTATGATTTGATGTGTGTAGGCCAAATTCGTATAGGCCCACAGTCTGCTCTACTGCAGAAAACCAAACTAGGGTGGATCGTAGCGGGTAGCTGCAATCAGGTTACTGACAAAAAATCTTGTCTTGTTATCGGAGAACAGTGTATTATGCAGCGTGAATCTGATTACTTATTAGACGACCTAGTACGAAAATTCTGGGAAGTTGAAAATCATCTTGATATAAACGCGAAAATCACTAAAGAGGAGCTTGATTGCGAAAAATATTTTGTCGATACCTACACTCGTTTGGAATGCGGAACCTATTCGGTTCGATCGCCACTTAAAATTAAACCTTCATCTCTTGGTGATTCGTACCAACAGGCATTAAATCGGTTTAAAAATCTAGAGAGGCGCTTGCAGAACAATTTGGAACTAAAAACTCAATATTCGTCGTTTTTAAAAGAATATCTCGATCTTCGACATATGTCACCTGTAGAAACCATACCTGATGGTGTCGCTTCGTATTTCTTGCCTCACCATTGTGTCTCAAAGGAAGACAGCACAACCATGGTTGTTCGATGGCTCAGCTCGTGCGTCATCTGGAAAATCTCTAAATGAGGCCTTGATGGTTGGCCCAACCATACAACCCAATCTTTTCGATATTTTACTGCGATTTCGTTCTTTTAAATTTGCGCTCACAGGCGATGTTTGCAAAATGTACCGCTGCGTAAAAGTTACGCCTCCTGACAATTATCTGCAGTGTATCCTCTGGAGGGAGCAACCCGACGACAAAATACAAATTTTTAAGCTAGATACCGTTACTTATGGTACGAAGCCAGCATCGTTTCTTGCTATTCGTTCTATGCAGCAGCTAGCTGTTGACGACGGCAGTGCATACCCCTTAGCAGCACGGATCTTGTGTCGAGACTTTTATGTCGATGATTTAATTTCAGGTGGTAATACATTGGAAGAGGTTTTGCAAATTTTGAAGGAAACTACAGAGCTTTTGGAAAAGGGAAATTTTAAAATTCGCAAATGGTGTTCGAACAGCTCAGTGATACTTCAGGAGATTCCTGAGTTAGACCAAGAAAGTTTTTTGAAATTTAATGATGGCAGTGATGTAACAAAAACACTTGGGCTCGTATGGGATCCACATATTGATAATTTCTTGTTTTCCTTTGTACCCTTTTCTACAATTAGAAAGGTAACAAAGCGCACAGTTCTTTCCATCATTGCTCGATTTTATGACCCTCTCGGCTTAATAGGACCTGTCATTACGAAAGCAAAAATTTTTATACAAATGCTGTGGAAGCAAAAACTTGAATGGGACGAAAGCTTGCCGCAATCATTAGAGTCAACTTGGATCGATATGTGTTCAGATTTTCAACTAGTAAGCAGGTATAACTTTCCACGCTTGGTTTTAATACCCTCTGCTAAAATAGAACTTCATGCATTTTGTGACGCTAGCCTTTGCGCTTACGGCGTTTGCGTGTATATTCGCTCAGAATTAAACAATATCGTTGAAAGTCATCTTTTGTGCTCGAAATCGCGAGTATCGCCACTTAAAGCATTGACTATACCCAAATTAGAGCTGTCATCTGCATTATTGCTTGCAGAGCTCACATACTCAATATTTCGCACTGGAGTTTTTATGGGAGAATTTCATTGCTGGACGGATTACAACATTTTCGTATCGAATCGTATTAGTCGCATTCAATCACTAACTAATAATATGTTGTGGCATTATGTGCCAACAGATATGAACCCTGCTGACACCCTTTTGCGGGGCTCATCACCTAAAGGGTTATTGAGCTCATCGTTGTGGAGGTGTGGACCATCTTTCCTGAAGCATGGACGAGACAAGTGGCCGATTCCACCACCTGCTATCACAAATCTTCCAGAAAAACGAAAAAGAGCACTAATTTTATCCACGCAAAATTTGGATTTGTCACTTAATTGCAAATATATTACTTCTTTTGGAAAAATGCAGCGAATCTTTGCTTACATATACAAATTTGGAACTAAAAATGGTGATCGTTTTGAACCACTTTCTACAAAGGATGTACAAATGGGATCCTACCTACTCATTCGAATGGTACAGAAATCATCTCTTCATTCTGAGTATCGTCTTCTTGAAAATAAAAAACCGGTCAATTCGTCCTGCATTTCGTCTCATAATCCATTCTTAGACGCATTTGGTCTAATTCGTGTTGGTGGTCGATTAAAAAACTCAGCGTTAGATTTTGAGTCAATGCATCCAATAATTTTAGCTAAAAATCACCCGTTAACTGATTCCATCATAAACTACCTTCATCATAGATGCTTGCATGCAGGGCCACAATCACTATTGGCTACGATTCGATTGCAATACTGGCCTATAGGAGGAAAAAAGACCCTGAGCCGCATAGTAAACAAATGTGTGAGGTGTTTTCGTGTAAAGCCCAAACTGGCAGGATACATCATGGGCGATCTACCTGTAGAAAGAGTTCAAGCTAATCGAGCGTTTCTCATTACCGGAATTGACTTCGCTGGTCCGTTTTTTTATTGTTCAGAAATTAGAAACCGATCTCCAATCAAGTGTTACGTCAGCCTATTCGTGTGCTTTGCTACTAAGGCGGTGCATCTCGAATTAGTAAGCGACCCCTCAACTTCGTCTTTTTTAGCTGCATTGAAACGTTTTGCATCATCTCGAGGAAAACCGAAAGTAATTTGGTCTGACAACGCGACAAACTTCGTTGGCGCAAATAATGAGCTATTTGAACTCAAAAAATTATTTTTCAATCAGGAGCACATCAAGGCAGTTTCGCAGCAATGTCTTGAGGATGGCATTGACTGGCGATTTATTCCCCCAAGGTCACCTCATTTTGGTGGCCTCTGGGAAGCTTCTATTAAAATAGCAAAATCACATTTACTTCGAACAATTGGTCTTTCTATCTTGTCTTTTGATGAACTTAGGACATTAATTTGTCAAATTTCTGCAATAATGAACTCTCGTCCATTATGTCCAATTTCAGAAAATGTTGCGGATCTTGAGGTACTGACTCCAGCACACTTCTTGATTGGCGCACCGTTCACATCAGTGGTGGAGCCCGATGTTTCACTGCTAAATATTAACCGCTTAGATCGCTGGCAGCGCGTATGCTACATGCAGCAGATATTTTGGAAGAAGTGGAGTACTGAATATATCACGCTTTTACAACAACGTACCAAATGGCAGATAGCTTTGAAAAACGTAAACGTACACGACATGGTGTTGCTTAAGGATGAAAACTTGCCACCGTTAAAGTGGCCACTAGCTCGAGTTCTTGAAGTTATCAAAGGTGCCGATGATGTTGTACGTGTGGTTCTTCTCCAGACAACCAATGGTGTGGTGAAGCGTTCAGTTGCCAAATTATGCATCCTTCCAATAAATGGTGCAGTTGAAAGCGAGGACCTTCCAACGGAGGGAGGATGTTCAGAGAAGAACTAAAAACCGATTTCATTAAGAATATTTTATTTATTGTAATCTTCCAACACTTAAATTGTTCAACTAAATTCGCTCTCAGTTGTAGCTAAACATACTAACTGTCCTTAAAGCTTTAATTTTCTACGTGCGTTTAACTATAAAAGAAATTTGCATAACATAAAAGCTTTTTACTGTACCGTATTGCATTGTACATAATTGTTCATATTTTCAATTGTTAACGATTGTCATTTGGACATACTCATTTTTACTGCTGTCGGCATTCGGTTGCAGCATAATAAATTTATATATAAATTAAAATAGAATTTTCGCATTTTACTTCGCTTAAAATAAGTACCAAAAAAGCTTGGTATTTCGACAGTATCTACGCGGGTGGGCAATGGTTTTAGCCCATCGGATGTAACGAGGTACCCAAGTAATTCTAATTCTGATACTCAAACCAGACATTTTTACAGATTAATAGTAAGGCCATATTTTCGTAGTCTCTCAAATAGAAGTCGTAAATGTCTCTTATGTTCTTCGGAGTCCTTAGATGCTATAAGGATGTCGTCGATATATACATATATAAAATCCATACCTCGTGTTGCCTCATGCATGAACCGTTAAAATGTCTGTTCGGCATTGCACAGACCAAACGTCATCCGAGGAAATTCAAAATTACCAATTGGTGTCGTAATTGCCGTCTTCTTTACATACTCCTTAACTAGTGGAATATGATGATACGCCTTTACCATGTCCACCTTACTGAAAATCTTCTTCCCGTCAAGAAGAAACCCAAAGTCGTGGATATGTGGAATAGCATACCTGTCAGGAATCGTTCTGGAATTCAAACTGCGGTAATCTCCACAGGGGTAATCTACACATGGTAATCTCCATATGTAGTGGATTGGCCCAGCTGCTGTTTGATGGCCGACATATGCCTGATTGCAACATTGTTTGAAACTCTTTTTTTTACTACTTTTAGCTTCTCTGGGCACAGACGGCGGGGTTTGCAATAAACCGGTGAGCGTTTTGTGGTTTCAATAAAGTGCTCAACGGAATGTTTTACCTCGGAACGAAAGTATATTTTTGTCAAGTCTTTAAATTCGTTGATCAATGATGAGAATTCAGAAACAGATGCTGCTGATTTAAATACGCCTTTTTTACTTACTCCAACGCCTTTACAGCGCAAATTTGTCGATGGATCGATTAAACAGTTGTGTTTAACAAAATTCCATGGGCTACACATTTTGTCGCCCTTTCCCGAAACTTGAAATGATACCAGCAAAGAGCTTTATTTTTTTTCGAAGCAGATCGCTGACGGGTCTTATAATCCCTAGATTTTACTGGAGTCCTAGATCTACCGAAAGCCTCTATTTCATCGAACCGGTCCCGTTTATTTAAGGATCACGCCAATGCCTCTATCTCACCTGACTCTGCAGTATCTCCAATCTTGTCTGCAATTACTACAATTTTTTCCAAGGAATCTTCACTGACAGCCAAAATCACTTTCATTTGTGCAGGAAGACGTTGCATCCAGAGCTGCTTCAAAAGGTTGTCAGATACTTTACCTTGAGCTAAAGTTCACATCTCCATTAGCATTTCTGAAGGTTTTGCGCAGTCTCTTTTCTTCCGAGTCTGTGAAGGAGGAAATAAGTCTTGTTTTCAGAGTTTCATACATGTCGTTAGGATTTATTATATAGTAATATCATTTATTTTGCTAAGAACACTGCTCTCCATTGATGCCACCACGGTATGAAATATCGTTGCATCCTGAGTTACTCCTGCCATGTAAAACTGTGACTCCATTTGCTTGAATCAAAGCATAGCATCGGAGCGCCAAAAATGTGGAGCTTTAACAGCAATTCTTGAAATTTCATTTGGTGTATTTAAAAATTATGGTAGAGATGAGAAATTATCCTCGTTGTTTAGCATTGTCGGGGTCACCAATTTTGGAAACGATGAATAGAAAACTCTTATAAAAGTTTTTAAAAGATTAATTAAATTTATTGAATGTTCTTATCTGGAATCTATTTCGTTTTCATCTGTTGAAAATTTTATTTTTCATTGACAACAAAACAACAGTTTATTTTTCTTTGAAAATTATTTGAACAAGTCTAAAAAACAACAAGTAACAAGACCCCCACAGTGGTTTCAAGAGCACTCATGCAGACTACTATGTACTATATATATAAAAATAAATTTTGGGATATGTTAGTCTCGCAAAGGCTCAAGAATTGCTAGACCGATTTGAATAATTTTTTTTGTTGGGTTTGTAATTGTTCAAGGTTCAAAGCAAAAAAAAAATTTCCAAAAATTTGAAAGATTTGAATAATTTTTTTTGTTGGGTTTGTAATTGTTCAAGGTTCAAAGCAAAAAAAAAATTTCCAAAAATTTGAAAGAAAACTCGGAAATTTCAAAAAACCGAAAATTTTTAAATTTTCCACTTCATATTTCAAAGGGATAGGGATAGATGGATAGGGATAGGGATAGGGATAGGGATAGGGATAGGGATAGGGATAGAGATAGAGATAGAGATAGAGATAGAGATAGAGATAGAGATAGAGATAGAGATAGAGATAGAGATAGAGATAGAAATAGAAATAGAGACAGGGATAAGGGATGGGGATAGAGTATGGGGATTGTATCGCCGATAGCCTTTGGAAAATTACAAAGCATTTAAAATGACCTGCAAAACGGAACGTACCCATAAAAAAGACAAATGACTGCTGGTGTAGATTAGATAAATAAGACACTTTTCAACCCATTTCTTAAGTTAATAATTCAGACAGAGAACAAATTTTAAGTTTTCATGATGTTCCTTTGCCAAATGGATTTTCCAATTGAAGTCAATACATCTTCAGAGTTCTGCTTGAAATTAAACGCCTTGACAAAAACAAATCTCCCGGGTACGACCTAATACACGCTTGGGTGGTGAGCTTACTTCGAAAAAAGTCTGTTCAATTCTTGTCTTAATATTTAATGCAACATTTCGGCTAAGTCACTTTCCGGCACAACGGAAATGCGTATAAATCGTTATCGTCCCTAAGCGTAACAAACTGAAAATGAAATATATTTTTACAGCCCGATAAGTTTCATTGTAATATTCTCGAAAATATTCGAAAGAATAATTTTACGAAAAGTGTTACCTGTATTGTCTACGCGTAAAATCATACCAGAACACTAGTTCGAGTTGTCACCGTATTGTAAGTTCAATAATTAATTAATTGGAAACTAAGAAATATTACTCAGCAGTTTTCTTAGATGAAGAGAAGGACTATACTTCCTTCTTTATACTTCTTAGTATTAACGTCCTATTTAGGCGAGAGAAGCTTTTATTTATTTTATTTTATTTTTTATTTATTTATTTATTTACGTCTACTGAATTTAATTCTTACAGACTAATTAACAATCAAGAAAAATTATTTAATTGAATAACATAAATAAACTTAAGCGAAATTGATGTTCAGAACAATTAAAATCCAAAATAGAGCAAAAACTATTACATAAATTAATACATCTATTGATTGGTTCATTTATTCCATAATTAGTTCTATGAAAGATTTCTTCCAACATTCGATTACGACGCAAATTTCTTGGTGCATGGTACAAATGAAAAAAGGATAACAATTCATCACAATCAATTTTATTATGTAAAATATTATGCACGAACAAGAGATCATTGTTGGTTCTTCTGTTTCTTAATGACTGGAGACCAAGTAATTTACGTCGCGCATCGTATGTGGGAAGACCATCAGGCCTTTGAAGTTTTCTAAGAGCATATCTTGTGAAATTTCTTTGAATTTTCTCAATTCGGTTAGAATATTCATTATAACAAGGATTCCAGACAACTGAACAATAATCCAAATTACTGCGCACAAGTGATACATAAAGAGATTTTAAGGTACAAGGATCTTTAAAGTATTTAGAATTTCTTTTTATAAATACAAGCATAGCATTTGACTTGGAAATAATGTAATCAAAATGGCATTTGAAATTTAATTGTGAGTCAAAAATTACTCCTAAGTCTTTTATTTCAGACTTTCTTATTAAAAGTGAATTATTTAGGGTGTAATCAAAAATTAGTGAATTTTGACGCCTTGTGAACGACACCACACAACATTTACTTAAATTTAGTTGTAGATTATTTGTAAGGCACCATCCATACAATTTATTTAAGTCAGATTGGAGTTTATCACAATCAGACAAATGTGATATTTTTAAAAAAAGTTTAACATCATCCGCAAACATCAAACAATTAGAAAAACTAAAAATTTGAGCCAAATCATTAATAAATATCAAGAACAACAACGGGCCACAATGCGTACCTTGCGGAATACCAGAAGTTGCATTTACAGCAAATTCAGAATGTTGATTGCCTATTTTGACAAACAATTTTCTATTGATCAAATAGCTCCTAAAGAATGCCAATAGATGATCTGACAAACCAAAATTTTTTAGCTTTTTCAATAAAATATTATGATCTACTTTATCGAACGCCTTGGAAAAGTCAGTATAAAGTACATCCATTTGCATACTATTTTCCATAGCATCTACTATGTTATTCGTAATAAGTGTCAGATTTGAACAAGTGGCCTTGCCCGGTAAAAAGTCATGCTGACTGTTTACCATAAAGTTCTGAACTTTTGCAAAAAGCTTGTTTTTTAAAGTATCATCAAATAATTTTGCCATCGTGCACTGCTTCACAATTGCCCTGTAATTTGTAATATAATTTCTTATGCCAGATTTATATATAGGAACTATCGAACAAGTCTTCCAACATTCCAGAAAGACACCTTTAGCTAGGCAGTTATTGAATAAAATTGTAATTGGCTTTACAACTATATTAGCGCACAATTTAAAAAAAATCGGAGGAAAATCGCCTTTATCAAATTTTAAACTAGATTTTAATTTTGAAATTGCTAAAAATACATCTTCTTCTGAAACCTCAAAATATTCAATGGCTTCACTATTTACTATTTCACTTGTAAAATTGCTAATGTTAATTGAATGCGAATAGTTTTCATAAACCTTCTGAAAAAATTTTGCAAAAAGATTGCATGATTCCAAAGTATTATTTGATTTAGTTCCTTCAAATTCCATACTTGTTGGAAACCCATTGGTTTTACGCTTCTGATTTAAATAATGCCAAAAGTACTTTGAATTCAATTTTAGGTTGCTTTCAACTCTTAAAATATAATTTTTATATAAAAAACTATGAAGTGTATCAAAATCATGCCGTATTTTAATGAAGTTCAATCGATCCACTTCACAATTAGTTAATTTAAATTTTTCAAATGCTTTGTTTTTGGAATTTTTCAATTTAGAAAGTCTTGAGTTAAACCAAGGTGGCTTGTTCCTCAAAATTTTCTTTCGAACGGGAACAAATTGTGAGATCGCATGTGAAAATTTTCCTAGAATGAACTCATACATAGCGATTGGATTTTCATATGAACTTAATACTGACCAATCTATACTATAAAGATATTCATTAATTGCAGCAAAGTTTGCTTTAGAAAAATCCAATCGACCCGCCTGATCATCAACAAAATTTTCATAATTGTAGAAACTAAATTCAAAATTGGTGCTAAATTTTCTTCACAAACTATTTTAAGGCCGTTTGTGACAAATATTATATCTAAAATTCTGTTTAAATTATTTGTAAGAGAATTTAATTGGCAGAAATCATTAGAGAGAAAATAATCGACCACAAGTGATTCAATATCCGATTTAACATTGAATGGTAAAAGAATCTTCTCATCAAATATCCACTGAACATTGCCTAAATTAAAATCACCCACGACAATTATACTATGATTTGGATTAAGTTGTTCATTTAAATGAGATATGTTATTCAAGTGTTGGTTATAGATATCAAAAGAACTATTCGGTGGAATATATGAAACAACAAGATAAACAAAGCTCTCAGTATTAAATTTAATTTGTACACAAATTTGTTCAATACGATTTTCTGATGTAGAAAGTTCTATTAATTTAGTATCGAGATCCGCTCTCACCGCTATCATTACACCTCCACCTCTCTCATAGCCAGTGGCAATGGGACAACGATCCAGGCGATAAACAATGTAAAATTCATCAAATAATTCCGATGAAGAGATATTATTATTGAGCCACGTCTCTGTGAAAGCCAAAATATCATACTCATGCAAAGAAACAGCAAGTTGAAATTGCATTGTTTTTGTTCGCACGCCACCAGCATTTTGATAAAAAATAGAAAGAGATGACAAAGTTAGTGATTGGTGTAAAGAAGAACAGCAAATATCAGCGGTTGTTTGTTGTTGTATAGGCTCTGAATTTAAAGTCGCCGCTTGAGTAATCCCATGCAGACATGTTATTGTTGTTGGTGAAGAAATATATGAAACAGATGAAAACAAAGAAGAAAATTCGCCACTCTCCGAACGCATTTCTAATGAATTTGAAGGTGAAAAGACTATTTGTTTTTTGAACGAAGAGCACGTTTCTCTTGCAATTGCTCTTGCTGTGATATTTGCGGTAGTAATATTTCAGCTTGAGGAACCTGAAGAGTGGCTTCTTGTTGATTTTGGCGTGTTGATGCCAACTCATTTTGGTCTTTTGGTTTATTTATAAAGTTAGCTACTTTTATTGAAAGTGGCCAGAACTCCTTATTGAAGACCTTGTTAAATAAGGGTTCAGGTACACCAAGCTTAAAGTTGATAAATCTTAATTTTGAGGGGTCAGCATCTTTTTTGACAAGTTTATAACAAGTCAACAATTCAGCATTTATGTTGAGTTTTTCGGAAATAAAATTTATAATTGAAATTGGATCGGTTTGAGTACTTAATCTTGAAACATGCAAATATTTCATTGTATGCACAACATCAAAAGCTTCGGATGCAGCTGCATTTCCAGTGACTCCTTTGTTTTTGTTTTTGGCACGGCTCTTTGTTTTTCTACTTTGCACTTGTTCCCAGTCATTTACAGCTGTTTCGACGCTCATCGCATCTACAAACTGTTCGTTTGCCGAGGGAACAGGTGAAGCAAATGGCACTGATTGATTCTGAAGAGTATTAAGAGTTTCAAGTTGAATATTCGGCAAATTCTTCTTTTTACGATTACTCTGAGATTTAGAAACAGTTGAAAATTCATTAGCGCCCTTTGATTTATTTACACTTGCAGCAACGTTTGAGAGTTTTGTATCAAGAACAGAATATTTGTCTTGAAGTCCTCTTAATTGACAAGAGAAAAGTTCAAGTTTTTTATTTATACATGTATCAAAAAACTCAACACATGAGTCACACTGCCACAATAAATTTGGCGAGTTTTTTAATAATAACAAAAAATCAACTGGAAGACCAATGCAATTTAAGTGAAAAAAGCAACCACAAAACGATGCACACCGTATGCAGTCAAATTCATTTTCACGATCTTTAAGTTCTGTTTTACAAATATTGCAAAAAGTTTTACTTTTATCCATATTATAGACATAAGAAAAAAACATCCGAATGAGAACACGGTTCAGTGAGAACCAGTACTAGATCCGAAAGCTCTGAAATTTTCTTTATAAGTGCTGGAGTATTCCAAAGTGGTGTCTTACGACCAGTCCTGTATATTTTGCTTACTTTAGATATACCTTCTAAGGAATATTTCTTACTCGCCACATATGCAGATGACACTGCTTTATTATCGTCTGCAGAAACTGTCATTGAGGCATCTACTCAAACACAAATTTGTCCATTTTTATTTTTTAATTATAACTCAAAAACTATACATTTTAAGAATATTTACATCATAAGACTTATTGTAGCAAATAAGATTTCCTATCGAAATGGCACTTTATTAAATCAACAAAATAAGTTAAAAAACTATTTAAAAAACCGAAAAATTTAAATTTTTTGTATCTTCTTCAATTTTTGAATATAATTTTTACTGAGAGGACTTAGGAGTTTTGTTGTTTCACAGAAAAGAAAGTGACATAGTTCCCGTCAAAAAAGTGAACCATGAAAGTATTCCTGATAAAAATTGGCTGAAAAACCGTCGTTCAAAGTTACCTACTTCTGTATGATTTTACACACTTTTACCTTTTTACCATGTTAGTTTAAATTTTTACAAGCAAACACTACTTTTATTCAAATGAAAAAGCTAAGTTAGTATTTAGCATGCTAGTATTCAGTATTTTATGATTCTGTGGAAAAAACTTACAGACTACAACAAATTGACTTGCAATACAAGGAACTGGAATATTTAAAAAAAAAATAACAAATAACTTATGATTAGTTAAATTAATGTTTTTAGTTTATAAATGATACATTGTTAGTATTTTTTCAAAAATTTGATATGGTATGTACATATATGGGACATTCCAGGTGAACCGGGACGTATTGTTTAGAAATGTTATACTTAATATGGTGGCAGATATTTTTACAAAAAAATTGTCAAACACAACATTTGCATTGAATAGATATAATGAACATAATTTGATTTTTAATGTAAAAGGGACATCCAAATTGAAGAGTAGTGTTGAAAGATGGCAACCCACATAACAATGTGTATGTCAAATAGCATAAGAGTCTGATATTATATATTTTAGTGCATTCCATTTTATGAACATATATGAAGTTGTTACGTGCGGCTATATTTTTCTCTTCAGGAAAGGAATACTCACGCAGTTCTTTAGTGCCAAGTACTCAGAACTTCTCGGCTAGGATCGCGGTTTCCCTACGCCGTTTCTGTGCGTACGCATAGAAAAAATTAAAAATTCATCAAAACCCCAGGGCCTGTTTCCTTAATTCCTTCACGATAGCATCACGGATCACTTGCTCTGGCACTTCCCCGAATCGGCAACTAAGCAAATATTCATCTTTTGAATTAAACAAAATAATTTTTCATTTCAATTTCAATTTAATATTTTTTCTTTGTAGCAATTTTTATAATTTTTACTTAAGTGTTTTCCCTTATTTCTATATATCAAAAGCTTAATGTGTGTAGCAGCTCAAAGGTATTTTTTTACTTAAACGGAAATGTGCATAATATAAAAATTGTCCAAATTCGCAGACTTATTTTTGCAAATAAGTTTACAGCAATTGTATGTCAATTTTTATATACATAGATATACACCCAAAGATTTAAAGCCTATATTAAGTGTGCTTAGTTTTGAAAGAAAATAAAATAATAATAAGGTATATGGAAAAGGGAAAAAAGGGTATGTGTATTTTAGTATTGTTGTCGCTGTTTTTGTTGCTTTGATCGTAGATGATAGTTTGCAGTTGATGTTAATATTATTTGCTGCTGCGGCTGTTTAAGTTGCATATTAAGTTGGTTTTGCTTTTGTTGTCGTATAGTGTTTTTTTTTCCTTTATTTTGCAATTTAATTAGATATTATTCTTTTTTCGAAATGATACTTTATTCACGTTTGCAATGCATTATCAATAAAATTTTCACCCGAATTTTCGCGGCTTTTCATTTTGTTTTTATTTTTTTGTGTTAAATTCTGTTTTCTGTTTCGTTTTACGTCATTTCCATTTCTGTCTTACTTTATTTATCGTTTATCTGATGATATTTTAGGGTATATTTCAACAAATCACTTTTTTTTTAATTTGCAAACATATTGATACGGAAAATTTGATAGGGAACAATTACTTTCATATAGTATTTTTATTTCACGATATGTTAAGGGATATTTTCGTACTCTTATTTTTTTTTACTTTTATTTACGTAATTGTTATGCAATTTTTCTATTTGCTAAATTGTCCACACATATTTTTTTTTTGTCTTTTCACCAAAAAATTTTTCACCGTCCATTACCTTACTTATTACAAATTTTCTGACCTTTTGCCGCTTATCTTTCTGCCGTTGCGCGTCTGTTCAGATCCAAGAATTTCCGCAATTAACTGCTCGCCTGAAGCCGCATACCAACCGTCCGTCCACTATCCACGCTACATATACAAAAAAAAAACTAACCGGTGTCCTTGGCGCATTAGTGCTTATTTTTTTTTCTTGACTTGTTTGACATTTTTAGCTTTACAGCTAGGATAAACTTAATCTTTTTTTATAATAGGTTTTTTTTTGAGTCGAGCATAATTTAAGGCTACTGTATATTTAGTTTTTGTTTTTCTTTTAATTTATGACTGGGTGTTCATATGCAATTTAAATGAAAAATATATAGTGTTCTGAAAAATATTTTCAAAAAAAGAACTAACGCGTTAAAAAGACGTCAGAGTGCTCGTTCCCATTGGTTGAAATGTTTGCCGCTTTAGCAAAAAAAGATGTCAAGTTTTCATTGGACAATTTTGTCGGGTGATTTTAATAATTTTCATAACTCAATTGAAGTTTCTTTTGTAACCGACAGGTGACTGAAAGTAAAATTGATGTTTCAACTTCAATTGAGGTGTGTTCCCATATATATTAGCGTATATCTTTCTTTAAGATGAATAGAGATCCATAACAAAGTATTTTGTACAAATACCTTATGTTAAATAAAATATTCAAATAAAACATCACACTAAAACAATTTGTCCTAAAAATGGTAAATGGCAACTGTAGTAAGTCTGTTTCAAAGCCTTAACTTATATATTTAAATCACCCAAGATTATTTCATTTCCAAAACATTGTTAAGTATCTCGAAATTATGACTATTTTCAAGTTTTTTTGATTATTCAAAGCCATAAGGACGATATCGGTGTGATGTTGACCTGTACTGTTATTTCCGTGTAAGCTTCAAAAGTCCAACTAAAACATGCACGGGCTAGCTTAACCTACAGTCAAATTTGAACGAAAAGTCAGTCATATGCTTAAGAGCCTCAGAATAGACTTTTTAGTGGCTATCTCTCTATCTCTCTCTCCCTCTCTCTTACAATATGCCAGTCATTCCGAAATGACCACCATTAACACCCCGTTGAAAATCCCCGGATCAATTTTCAAAATTAAGATGTCATGCGAAAGGATATTTAAAGTGTAGCATTTTTCGAATAATTACCAAGGTTTTATTAAAGTTTCTAGATCTTGTTCATTATTTTCCTTAAAAAATTAAAATGTGTGCAAGGCCTTCAAGAAGTAGTGAATTTTAAAAAAACTATATTTGTAATTTCCGATGACAATATATCCGAAAGTGGATTTGATCCATAATATTTGTTTGCAGAGTTTATTTAAGTGAATAAAGTGTATTTTAAAACTATTGCTTAGTATAAAAATATGAGCTTTGCCGTAAGGTTTAAATTTATCAAAATGACATTACCAATTCCATATTTTAAGACTGTGCGCATCGAAAAACAATATTTCAAAAAGAATTATCTGGTTGATAATTTAGGAGACATTAATCTTTATGATTCCTTTTCAATCAAAAATCCCGCATCTATTTAATTGAATAAATGAACATTTACCAAAAATTGTTTTGATATCAAGCTTTTTGTTATGTTGCTCCTTCTTAACGCAAACTCGCAACAAAAACAAACAAACTTGCTGAAAAATATTTTATGAGGAAAGTATTGGGCAAATGCAATTGAGATAGGCAATTTTGTTTCCCTTGCTTGTCAAAAATGAGTCTCTAGTTTTGTTGCTTACGATTTTGACAGTCTTCAAGTTTTGGTCACAAGAAATTTGTCTGCGTAAAAATGAAACTTTTTTTCGAGAGGAAGTGATCAGCTGTTTTTTACTCTCTTTTTTCTATTTATTTGAAAATAAATGCATATTCCACTTCTGGTTCCATTGGAAATATATTTTTATATGCAAACTATTCACAGACAGCTGATTCCGTACAGAAAGTGCTTTCAGTTTCACTCCTTACTTCATTTATATAGACACTTGCGGAAATTGAACGAACCTTTTTGTGAAGTACGTCGTAGTTTAATATACTTTTTGTGTGAAGTCTGTCAGTTGCAGAAAGTGACTTCAATCAGGGAAAGCATAGTTTAGTTGGGCCTTAAGTTTTATAAACCTTTTTGTGAGCATTTAAAACCCCATTTGCACACACCCAATTTGACCACTACCTTTTCTCTTTGTGGCACATTTCAGTCTTTCGTAAACATTCGATTCAAATAAGAAATTATGTAAACAGACTCAAGTCCTAAAGACCAATTCTGTTTTGCTTTGTTTATAAATGCAGTTTAATAAAAAAAATTAAGATAAATTAATTCGTAAAACCTGTGTTGTTATTTTGTAGAGACGATATAATTCATAACAATTGCCAAATATATAAACCAACGCGAAGTATATCCGTTATGGTTTTGTGCATATGTAATATTTTATTAAAAAAAAAGTAACGATGATTAAAAACATGATTTGGTAATATGAAAAACCAATCGCTATTTATGCTATATCGGTGAATGAATTTGTGTGATAAGATAACAATGTATTCAATGCTTTTTCTTTTGGTTATTAGTTCTTCCAATAAGTGATTTCAAACAGGTGAAAAATCAGACCATTTGAGGTGTGGTTTAAAAGTCGAAATAAATACAAATTGAAATCTACAACAGCACATCAACATGTCTATTTCTGACAAAGAATTTTATAATTTGGTATGTTATATATAATTTGAAATATTTTACAATTACATACACATATAGTCTGCACGGCACCTAGAATTGAAATATTTGGGTTTGAAAGTATTAATTAAAGAGTGTTATATGAGACGACCAAATTATAAGAGTTCCCAGCAGGCAATTGAACAAGGCCTTCCCCGTGTACTTCCCCACTACTGCGATGGTAAGAGGCCTTCTCAAAACTAAATTTTCTTGCAAATAAAAACATGTATGCAAATTTTTTTTATTATGATTTTTGTTGGTATTTACAATCTGTCAATATTAACAATGAGTACATTTTATAAATAGTGAAATTTTAATTAGCAGAATAGTTACACTCCATTGAGTGTATACTCATGAAATGCTATTATGCCTTCCCACAACAGCAGTGCTATAAGGCCTTCCGACAGCAGCAGTGCTATAAGGCCTGATATTAGAAGGCAAAGAAGAAGGACTTCATGTATTTTTTTATTTCATGTATTGCAATGTTTTATGATTCGGCATTACTTTTTTGTCATTGCATTGTACTTATACGACATCAAAAGTAGATAAATGTTAGGCTGGTCTTCTGTTTCATGTTATGTTAAAGTGTTAGAGTGTTGTGCATTCAATGTCAAATTATAAATTAAGAAACGTCACAAAAAATAAACATTAAACTATCAACGCAAGGGAGGAGGTTGACGCAGATAAAAAAAACATTTAACTAAGAGTCCCACGATGTATTAAGACTTCATTTTTTCAAAGTACTTCTGTGACCCCTTCTACGGCAAGCGGTCTTAGAAGGGCTCTTGACGCAAGTGATGTAGGAAGACCTGCTTGAAGAGTATTTCTATCAGGTCTGCTAAAGAGGCCTGTTTTATTTTTATCGTG
Source organism: Meiosimyza decipiens (assembly GCA_963680825.1). NCBI lineage: Eukaryota > Metazoa > Arthropoda > Insecta > Diptera > Lauxaniidae > Meiosimyza > Meiosimyza decipiens. Next base: position 70,772,222 of record OY804258.1, on the reverse strand, counting down.
ACGTTTCATTTAAAAAAGAAAGTAAGTTTGAAAGGAGTTGGCAAGGCCTTAATCTTACCAAGGAAAGCCTGCTAGCTCCTGCCCTTGCCTTCTGGGATAACATGCTACAATTTTGTGGAAGTATTAGTGATGGCGAACTCAGTTCAACTCGAGTAAAATCGAGTTGAGATAGCTACTCAGTTTGTCAATTCGGTTCAACTCAGTTTGGGTGGACCGCTCGACTCGGTTTGGAATATTTCCGAGTTGACACATCATTACTAAGTATGTGTTATTGATATTCTTTTTCAAGAAACAGTTGTGTGATGAGCATCCCCAATCTTTTTAATGAATTTTTTTATTTACATAAGAATGCACGGTGCGCTCAAAGCACGTTTAAATGACAAGTTGAGTTACTGTTTTTACTAATTTAGGGTTATCATAAATATTTTGCTCAATTTGTAAGATATATATGCTTATATAAGAATTTATCGAGGAAACTTAAATCTCTCGCATAGTGCTCGTATTTAATTTTGTACTCCAAATTCTTTGAAGCATTGAAAAGTTTATACTTTTAATTACTAAGGTTTTTAAATTTTTTTAAGCCCTTCGTATACCGGGGAAGCCTATGAATTTTCTTACATTGTTGTGGCACATTATCCTTACAAATAGAGTGAACGGAATTTAAAAATATATCAAAGCACGAAGATAAATCTTTTTTGCCAAATATTTCTGACCAATCGATAGCATTGATTATTTAGGCAATCAAAATTACATGAGTTAAAATTATATTTGAATTTCTTATTGGAGTCCACAACGGATTGTAGAATCTCGAAAAATTCAACTTCCAAAATCAATGGCACATGGTGCATGTCAGGTAACTTCGAACATAATGCACTTAAAAGTAGCTAAGTTTGCGGTTCTGCTTCAGCAGACTGATGATTTCAGTTAGCTGACCCTCACAACACCCACGGTGAAATACTTTTTTACAGTATCCATTTCACGGAACAATCTGGATTTCTGCTGTAGCAAAACTTCTGCTGCATTTCCCACAGAAATCATCTATTGAACTGGTAAACGACAAGTAAGAAGTACACGTTAAAATTTTAAGACTTTTAAGCTGTGAATCATTAAATTTTTGGCCAATACGGACAACTAATCATTTATTTGCAAGCTGGGTTTATTAAATTTTTACTTACAGTCAAAGGCGAGATCTAATATGCCATTATTCGGAAATCAAATATTTCTATAGTTATTCTTAGGTGATGCAATTAAAAAAATTGACTTGCCTCTTTATATCCCTATATGGATGTTCTTTATAATCCCACTCATCTCATTGCTTCTTTTTTTCTTCTTTAGCGATAAATTGGAGCACAGTCAATTTTAAGTTTTTCAGATTTTGTGCCATAAAGTCAAACTTAGATATGTGTAAATTTTTGAAAGCTTGGATAACGGATATTGGTGCAAACTAAATTTTTTTCAAAAAAAGCATTTCCGACACGCGGAGCTGCTTCTAGTAAAGCTCAAAATCCTATTTCTAACTTTCCCCATCGGTTGATGAAATTTTAAATTCCTACAAAAAATGGTTTAAAAGAATTTTTTTCGGGCTCCGGAGCTTCCATGTCGGAGACCCTTGTTACTTCTAAAATAGTTGTGATAAAAACGGCTGATGTTCTAAATGTTCTAAAAACGACCAGCTGAAACTGGTTACTTTCAAATAATATTCAAAGCAACTCAGAGTATAAAAAATAATCAAACAAATAATTTAGTTGGAGTAAAACCACCTTTTCTTTTACATTACATTTTTCTTATAACATTTAATTGAGTTGATAAGTATTTAGCTTTTACTATTTCGTTTATTTATAATTTTAATTTTCATTTAATATAATTTAATTTAAAGACAATAAGCATCAACAAGGCTTTAAACCCGATGGAAGCGCCCCTTAAAATTAAGCATGCACGCTCTGTAATTATTACTACCCACCGAACAAAAGAGGCTAAATCATTTTGGGCAGTTGTTACTCGGCAGCCGATTATGGAATACCGATTTACTGCATGGAAGTTCTGTCATCTTTTGCATAAAGTTTTACGAGAAGGATATGAAACGAGCATCCGACATTCTCAATCCCATAAAAAAATGATTCTTGAAATGGGTAAGCTATGGGGACATTTGCAAGATGGTGTTGGACATTGTATTCAGGCGTATAGTAAGCTAATAGTCACTAAATTGGATTTTCATGAGAAAAACCTAATTTTTCCTGGAAGTCTTTTGGTTGAGTTTCGTGACATCGAGAAGTTTGCAGGAGAGGATATAAATGTTTAGTAAGTACAACATTATTTGATTTAATTGTGTAGTATATCGTATCATTATAACATAGCTTTCAGCTTTGCGTGGAAATATTTGACTATCTCGATGATATTATTGATGTTCAATCTAAGGTTTTTGCGTCAATAAATACCTACCGCATGTCGTCAATGACACCTCAAGGACAGTGCCGATTAGCACCGCTTATAACACTCATTCAGGATTCAAATCCCTTGTATGACCTGTCAGTGCGCGTTATGTTTAAACTACATGACGATTTGCCGAATGATATCTTAATTGGCCACAGGGACCGCTTTCGTGATATGTTTAGTAAATTGAAATTTTTTTACGATAACGTCCGCCCCTTGCAATTCTTTGCCGATTTAATTCAAGTACCACATCTTCCCGAAGCTGCCCCAAATTTTACATCAAAAGTAGATTTCAGTAGCTATGTTCCTCCGGTTGTCGTTGTTCCACCTGAGCCGGAACCAAGTCCAATTGTAGATAATCTGGTTGATATGAACAACACACAAAAACAGAATTTCCTGGAAAGCGAATATTCAGAAAAAATATTGCCTCTTGAAAATGAGCTAAAAGAGAAAGATTACGTTATTGAAAATTTGAAAATTGAATTATCAGAGTTTCGGAATATTATGAGCTCAATGCATTCTTCTCATCAGGAGGAAATTCGTAAATTAAAAGAAGAATTATCGGCACAATGTACTGAATTAAATAATGCTAAAGAATTAAGTACAAATATGAGAGTTTTGAAGGATGAGCTTGAACTTAAACTAAAAGCAACACCAACTTTATTACGTAAGTAAATATACATACTGTAAATATTCTTTAGAGTCTGATTTCCAATTTATTCCCTTAGAAAAAGTCAGTGAAGAAGAAGAGAGAGCAAATGTGTCCGAAGAAAAATTTAATAAATTGAAAAATATGTATTCTCAAATTCGTGATGAGCACATACAACTTTTAAGACAGGTAAATATTTCCGATCTGTAACTTATAATTTTACTCACTCAGATTTCAATACTTTGAAATACATAGTAAGTATCAGGAAGTTTTAATTCAAGTTGAAATATTTTATATACACCATAACACAGTTTGTTTCGAAGCGGCTTACCTTATTTTTTTGTCAACATTTGGTTCGTTAAGACGTCATAGTCATGGCGCTTAACATTTTCGGTTGGAAGGTATTAAAACTGGCTATGGTTGCTTTGGGGCGTAATTAAAAGCAAGTGAATAAAAACAACAAAAAAAATCAGTATGATTAAAGTTAAATGCAAGAGTGCACGTAGTGCATGACTGCTATAACCAAGAAAATGGTCTGGACTAGTCCAGTATAGCAGCAATATTTTAAAATCAAATAAAATGTTGAAATTAATTTGTATATATATTAATATCGTTGACTTGATATTGAAATATATACAAGAAAGTGCGCAAACGAATGCGCGATATTTTAAAGAATATAAGCAAGAATAGTCTTTGAGTCTTTGAATGTTAATGAGAAGAAATTAAAAATTTAGTTGAAACTATTGAGTCGAAATATAGTGATGGTGCAAATGCAATGATCAATGCTCAATCTCTTTTGAAAATAAAATGAGTTCTTTATGTAAAACATTAAGATTGAATAAAAGATAGTGCACACAAAAGCATAACGGATGTTAGTAACAGCGCCGTGTCTAGGTGTGTGCGGGCCCCTAGGCTAAATATGTGGCTTGGGCCCCCCCTGGGGAAATTTATCAAGTACCTAGCAAAAAAAAAAGGTTTCACAAGAATTCTTATGTACCACTTTTACTATATCATATGTGTTAAGGAGAAAAATATAAAAGGCAGACGTCCATAGCTACATTTTTAACACAACAACAGAAAAAAAACCACTAATTTTGTTTTAGCGAGCGGAACCGTTGGTTTCGTGCTTTTTTTAATGGTATTTATTTAAATCACACACACCGTACTCATGCAATACATGCAAACTCTGTTTACGCTATTTATAGGATTGAGCTAGGAAGCTGAAATTTTGGAAAAATTATTTTTAAGCCCAATGCATATATGTAATGATACTATATTGCTACTATAGCCAATTTCTATTCACCCATTATTTGAGATATTCAATGCTAACAGTTCTACTGCGCATGACTCAAAATAGACAATTGACTTTGATGAAAAACAGTATCGTTTGATTTTTTTTTTTTCAAATTTTTTTCAGCTTGACATTTGATTCATAGTCAAAAATTAAAATTTCGATAAGACAAAAATTAAATTAAAAAATGTCGCGGTACATATTGTTATTTGTGCTTAAGAAATAAAGATGCAAAAATGCATACGTAAGTAAAATTTTAATATGTATTACGCATAAATAATCAGACATCATTTTCCTCATTCCGCAAACAAAAATATAAAAGCATTTTTAGTGAACAAAGCCCTCCAAAATATTGGATCGGCGTTTTGTAATGAATTTATGGAATTTCATTAGAAACATTTTTTTTTTAAAATCTGATTTGTTTAATGACCACAGGATACAGCTTTGTAAATCAATTATTAATATTTATATTGACAGAAGATTGTGTTACGAATCCACAAAATTGGTAAAGGAAAAAGTCTACGTGAAAAATAAATTTACCAAACTAATTTTGCTTAACAATCCATAGTATAATAATTTCACTATAGATTAATGTACATACATATGCCTATTCCTTGCAAAATAAATCCAAAATTTATTTCTAATTAAAAAATTTCATTTTCTTCATTAAATCTAATATTTTTCTGCGCCGCCCCTGAACTCATGTGGCATTTAATACATTTTGCTTACAAATATTTCAGATTTATTGAATTTTTGTTTAGAAATATTTCTAAGAACCAACACATACCAAACTTTTGCTTTGAGATATGTCAACAATCATGTCGAATTTCAAACACACTGAAAAGGTAGTTAGTAGCAATATAGAAGTATTGCATATATGGTCCAATGCTAAAACATAGGCAACAAATTTAAAAAAAAACTAAGAAATTTTCAAAAAGGACACTTTAATATGATATTTATAAAAACTAAAGAAATTTGTTCAATCTTTGATGGGATAGAAAAACTTTGTGCCACTCCTAAGTATTTCCCAAATATTTAATTTTGAAAGTGCTGATGCTTTTAGACATTTCTTTCAAAGATGTCTTCTCTATTGAATTTTAAACTTAGAGAACAGTCAAAAATCAAAAAAAAACTCGGAAGGGCTGTTAACTCTGTAATTGATATTGAGACAGTCCGCAACAACTGTTAATCTCAGTGTGAATGATAAGTGAAAATATATTTTATTGGATAGATTGAAGTTTTTGGATATATTAATCGCCAAACCCAAATTAGCATCATGCTTACTGAGAAGAAAATAATGCTGAAGTGGTCCCACTTTTTTAAAATTCTAAAAAATGGGTGGCAAAGTAAAAAAGTATACCTAAGCAAATACACTCTTTCGTTTGCTGCTGCCAAAATTTCATTAAAGTTCAATAGTTCACTCCAGCAATATCGACGTAATAATTAATAATTTTTTGGCTGCAGTGACACATATGACCATATTTTTGAAGTGTAGTACAAGAGCTTTGGTCAAAAATATACCACTAGCGTGAGCGGTTGCAAACGTTATCGCGTCGTGTGATGTAAAAATTCAGCACATCCGTTTTTCCATATCCGCCATTAAATATGATCACGCGTCAAGAAGAAATGATTTCTTGTTTGTTTTGTATCAGGCGTATCATACTTTATACACCATGGGTAGCCAGAGTTTTAACTAATGCGGGCGACTTGCATTTGAAATTTTTTCCGGCGGTCTGCTAACCTTCAAATAGTAATATAGTTAATTTATGACCAATGCAATTTTTAAATTGTGAAGAATTTTATATTAAGCTTTTTTGGAATTTTTTTTTTTTAATTTTTATTAGTTTTTTTAAAAAATATAGCCAACGTTTCGTCGCTATTTGGCGACCTCTTCAAGGCGCTGTTTTACAAGAATAGAAAACAATTATTAAACTATATTATAAAAAAAGACAAGAAAAATAAACAATGAATACAATAAGTTACGTTTCACAATTTCAAATTAGTTATACACTTACTTTAAAAACTAAAAAATCTAAAAATTTTAGAAACACGGTATACTTAAATTTAACAAAAAATTTTTAGATTTTTTAATTGTTGCTACGCGGGCGATCACAAACTACAGTCTAATTAACTTTAAAATCCTGTTTTCAAGAAAAAATGTTTAAGAAAAATCAATATTGCAAAAGAGCAAAGCTTGCTACTACAGCTACAATTTTGTAATCAAATTCTTTTTACAAATGGAGTCAAAATTTGGGATTGAAAAATTGAAATTCAAAAATGGAGTTTGAAAATGTTGATTCCATTTTATCTATTTTAGAAGATAAATAATTCAGTGGAACAGGTTTACTTAAGCGTCTATTGCCCAGATTTTATTTTTGGGGTAATAGGGGGTTAAAAGCAAAAGACAGTAAATAAAGTGTCGCTCGGGTATCGTTTCAAAAGTTGCGGATATTGCTTTTGGTAAAATCATTACTAGTCGGGAGCTCCTAAATAAATGTCAAAAATATGGACGTCATAAGAAATATAAATTATTGGCTTATAATAATGGTTCTCAAATCTTTAAAATTTAACACCAAGTTTTGAAGATCTGACAATTTTTCTGAAATTTTGACTAAGTTTTTTTAAAACTTTTTTTTTTTTCAAAGAAGGTGTTATTAAGCTGTTTTATTTTTAGATGCTTGGAAATCCTTATTCTATTCCTTTAAAATTATATACCATTTGTATAGAAACAATATATTGTATGGAAACAATATAATTTTTTAAAAAGGCATGTGAATAAATAGGTAATGAATGTTGTAGGGCTGCTGATTTGAACTGGCTGCTAGCTGCTCGTTTTTGAAAGTAATTTTTAGAGCTGTATCCGAATCTGGCCGCAGAAATCTGAAATATTTGAGGTTAACTGCCATAAACACAAATTTTTTTGTCTACTTTCGAGGCAATGTATAGAATTCAAAATTAGTAGCTTAGCTTATTTAAAAAAAAGCTTTATATAGTACCGTTCTTGCCCTTTAAAATGAGCTTTCAAGTGGTGATCTTTGATGTTTCCTTGAAAAGATATAGGTTATTAGTTGATTGACTTCTTCTGTTAGCAGAGTTGAACTCTTTGAGTTATTATTTGTTCTCTTAGTTGTTCAATATAATTTTTCAACGATCCAACTTCCTCACACATTTCCTCTATAGCAGTTACTCTCCTGGCAAGTTTGTTTGCATTAAGATTCATGTTGGTAATTTCAGCAGTCATTTCTCCAAGTCTCACCATTATTCTCTCCTCTGATGATTTAACAATTGCAGCAAATTTTTTTGATAATCTCCCTTTAAAGCTGTCAAGTTTAGCAAGAAGAGTTGCTTCAGAGTACAAAAGCGTGATTTAGGAGATGACTATCAAGTTTGTTTCTCAGATTTCCCTCTTTTTGAAGTGAAGATATTGTATTAAAAACATCGCAAAAAAAAAACAAATTAGCATATTAATGCAATTATCCGTGTCAGCTAGAATATAATCAGATACCGGCGTTATTAAGTTGCGGTTTAGTAAAGTTCTGACAAATTAGATAAGCGATTAACTGTACAAAAACGAGCTGTTCCTACGGACGCAAGAAAAACACGTCTATACGCTACACATTGATACGAATTATTACATTAAAACGGTTTTCTCAAGAGGTGGTGGTGTATTCAAAGCAGTAAAAAGTGTTGCAGTTTGGTTCATACGAAAATTCTGACACCATATTTGTCAATTTAGGAGCTTAGTTTAACCTAAAGACGTGTACCCCATTGATAAATTTATTGAGAATATCAATGAAGCAAGTCACTGTTGGTTACTGTGATTCATAAGGAGGAAGAAACAAGGAATTAAATTGTGTACTAAGTCGAGTTTTTTTAGGTTGAATCTTATAAAACCTTCTCTTTTAAAAACTACAGCCGCTTGACTTACTCCGGTTATATTCTAAACCCCTCAATTGAAGGTGCTTTCCGAATGTTACATTTGTGAGCGTCTGACACATATATCTTCAAATAGCTCGGATGCTTTATACATGGGCTATGTAGATAATATGAATGGCATTTCTTAATTGATACGTTGTTGAGTTTGGACTTTTCGAAAATTAAATTTTTATAAAATGAGTTATCTACGATTCTTGATCTTGATTCTAAATTGAATTTCTTCATTAGCGAATCGTTTGATTACTGAACCCATTGTTTGCCATTTACCTTTAGCATTAAATACCATGAACTTGTATGAAAAATCTGTTTGCACACAAAATAATCATTTGAAATATAATTTCAAAAATTGTAACTTTTAGGCCCTTAATAATATTATTAAGGAGCTGCACTTGGAGGGTGATTTGGTGCCTCTGAACACTCATGATGGATGTTTTCTTTTTAGATAATCGTTTTAAATGAGCCGACAGGCTTTGGAAACAATTTTATAAATTGCCGTAGTACACGAAATGCATAAAAAAATTAAAAAAACTTAAGAAATAAATATTACAACTATAAGAGTACCATATATTGTCAAATTTCTTAGATAAATTTATTCCTAAAAACTACATTAATAGGTGTGAGGGTAATTGAACCCAACAATGCTTTGGAGTTTTATTAACTAAAAAAACTTCACCGAACCATATGTTTTATTTTGTTATGAAGTGGTTAAATCACCGCAAGAGACGCTAAATCTTTTTTCAAAGTATTTTTCTTCGAATTATGAAGAAATATATATTTTTAAATACATTTTTTGGTTCAAAATTGGCTAGAAAGCGCAAATCTTGTCAATTGTTGAACCATTACTGTTTTTTAATTAGAGCTAACCAAAATGTCAACCAATCGTCGGAGCCCGTGTTTTTGAAAAAAAAAAATTCGTTTCGAGTTAAAGACCAAAAACAAAATTTTTCACAAATTTTTTTTGTTCTAAAATGTGTGAATCCTGATCTAATGAACTCAATTTTTCGAAAAATGGGGCTTGTAGATAAAAAGATAAGGAACGAAATGGTATTTTTTCAAATTAATTCCAGTTGGCGCAACAGCCTGTTAGAACTATTCATGTAATTAAATTGTAACTATTTTTCATTTGTTGACGGTAATTTTCTTAATACACTTCGAAAGCTCATGTAGCAAAGTATTGAATAAAAAAAAATTCGACAATGATGCCATCAATGATCCAGTATTAGAATATTGGAGAAAATCAAGCAAATTATCAAAAATTCATTCGTGGAAATTTTGGAAAAAAAAATGTTTTCAGCAAAATCCTGATTTACAGTTGTGTTCACTTAAAATTTTGAAAATCATTACAGTACTCATCAGGTCGTGCTTTCTGCCTACACATACAAGGATTGTTTTTGCATTTTAATGTGCTCCTAAACATAACAGTAAAGAATTCTTATGAATTAGCAAAATAGTTTTTTAGTTGTAGACAAATTTCTTCGAATATATTGAATTTTTGATGTTCATAATAATAGCAGTGGATTTAAATAGTTGAACTTAAATAAAAGATAAAAGTAAAAGTTAACTGTTTCTTATCATTTTGCTTCTGTAATAAGTTAGTAGATATATTGTAAATATGTTTATTAAAGTTGTACCACAATATATTTTAAAAAATCGGGTCGATCGAAACATCGTTCAAAGGAGCAAGAAAACTTAATAAAAACCTTTTAGTTTGACAAAAATAATACGCTTAATAAATAATTTCTAGAGAAATCAGAAACGACCTTAACTTATATGTAAGTACAGTTACAATTCGAAGACATTAACTGGAAGCCAAGTTATTCGCCAGAAGTCCGCGCAAATTTCTATTGTTGATTAAACAACATGTGGCAAAAAGGTTGGCATTTGGCAAGAAGCACGTCAATTGGTTCAAAGAAAAATGGAGGAACAGTAAAATGAAAGTAAAATCATTCATTTTGAATCCAAAGGTCGTCGGCAGTACGTAAGAAGACCACTTCTGACAGCGAAGGAGCCACAGTATATAATTAAGACGGTCAAGCATGGTTTGAGACTTTTTCTCATATCATGGGGATGGGTCTATATATTCTATACCAAGCATCATAGATCAATTTAAGTATGCTGAAATACTCGACAAAATAATGTTGCCGTTAAATTCGAAATGCCTCTCAGACGTTCCAAAAGAATATTGACCCAAAGCATACCAGCAAAATAGCAAAATCATGATTTCAGCAGAACCTCAAACACATAGAAAATTTGTTGGGCGACGCTAAACAGTCGGTATATGAAGCGAAGCCCAAAAATTACAAAGAGTTGCGGCAAGTGGTTCGCGAAGTAAGGGCTACTATAGCAGTGAAAAGATTCCAAGTGTTGCTCGATTCCATGCAACCCAGATGTGAGTCAATACTAACAAATAATAGACATATGTACTACCAAAAATAATCACTGATAATCGAACAAATTAATGATTTCATAAGTTTTCATACTTTTTAATCAAAAATGTCCATACAATACCCAGCACTGCTATTTTTGTGAACAACCTTAAATTTGGTTTTCCCTTTTTTAAAATTTGAAAACAATTCGTTTTGTTGTAATCAACTACTACACATGAATACAAAATTTGAGTTCAATGAATTTACCAAAAAGTTTTTTGAAGCACTGCTATTTTTGTGAACACAACTGTAGGTGTCAACTAAATTTGTTGAAAGTTACTGGCTGTTTCGAACTAAACACAATAGAGTGCTTTTGTACAGCTGAATTCCCGTCTGGATGCTGTAGTGGCAACATCTTCTCACGTTCTTCTTTTGTTAGAATAATTGATTCCAAATGGAGTTCCTCATAGGCATCGGGAATATCGTTTTTAATATGTTCGCTGTTGTCAGAAATTCAATTTAAAACTAACATGCGGTCGTGTCTTCTAAACTTTGTGCACATATCTTGCACTTTTCCGATACATTTACGATACTGTGTTTTTCTAGTTGCGAACACTTTTTTAAAACTGACAATTAACTTCCGATGGGACTCCTGCAATCCGTTTCGCCGCTGTTAACACTTATGATGTAGCAATATTTATAATTACATACACCTAAGCATATCAGAGTTCGTTTGACTAACCCTTAGGGTCGGCTCTTCACAACGTGAATGTAAGTACTTATACTAAAATAATTATATTGATAATATTGACTGTCGAAACGTTTATCAAATGTTTCCTAAGCGTTCAAGATTTCTGCTGTAGCAACCTCGATGAATAATTATTTGAGAAATGAATGTTGAATTACATACAAATTGTTAAGAAATTGCTTTAAATTATTTTTATTGTAAACGCGTACTATGCCGCCCTAGCGCTACAATCCAACCATCCAATGAACGTGAGAGCGCAGCATAAATATTTGTACACAGAGTTAGCGGCACATTATTTTGCTAAACTAAATTAGCGGACTGCAATGTACAGATTTGTTTTTTTTAAATAACTGCATTATTGGAATGCAAATGAATTGTTTTTGATGTAGAAGCTTTTCTGAAATTTGTAACCTTTAATGAAAAATAAAAAAAGTTGAATTTGACAGTCAAAGGGAGGAAAATAACCCTTCCAAAGATATCAAAATGGCCACTTTACCCCAATTTTGGTGAAAAATTTACAATTGTTCCCATAAAAGTGCAATATATGTTATGTATGTTAGTGTTGTTCAAACCCAATTTGTATCCGCATTTCTCCAATAATCATTATCGTCCGATTCGGACGGTGAAGAAAAATAAAATCCACCAATTCTTGCAAACAGTGACAACAATTTAATATTGTAATAATTCAATAACAAACAAACAACTGATATCTTTACCATGTTAAAAATAAATATTATACGCAATTAAATATATTTGATTGTACTGTATTCGTATAATAGCTTAGCAATCACTTTACCATGAAATATTTTTCGTTTCGATTCATAGCTCCTTCTCGTTTTTTAAGTTGTTCGATATTTTTTACTCTCTCAATAAACGTACAAATGAAAAGACGTGTGTCGCCTTTTTATTTCGCATAACGCATAAGAAAGGAAGAGATTTTATTTCCAACATACCAGACTACAAAAATTTGTAATACTTGAACTTTTCACAAATTTACATAAATTATCCTGATTTTATTTTACATCTGACAACGCCCAACTGTAGCTGACTGATAGTTCACGACAACAACGTAACATATCGCAATTACGTGGTGATTAATAAAATACCGATATTAAACCCAAGTGATGCGCTGCGTTGCGTTGCATTCCACCACCTTGATTAACAAAATAATACCACTATGCTTGTGTAGGAGGTGTTACGTTTCCTTCTGGAAATTCAACTGAAAAATCGCATCACGATAAGTTTTGCACAAACGTGGCCTATGGTGTTATTTTATGTAAATCGGCATTTTAATGAAGAAATTGATATTCCTAAAAATGGAAAGGAATTAGAGAAATAAGAGAGACAAAATGAAATAGCTACACGTATATTATATTTCGATCAAATGTCGGAATTGAAATATTTAGAAAAGAAGATTGGTCAAATCCAAGACAGAATTGTGTCAGCTAAGCATAAACTAATACACCCTAGTATACTTACGAAAGAGAATATCGAATTATATAATACTGATTTCTACAAACTCAAATGAAGAAGAAATATACTTAAATATTTAAAGCCTACTAAGAATTGCATCTTTAAGAACGAATGTAAATTCAAATGTAATAATGCAACAAAAATAGAACTTCTTGTTGATAAAACATTTGCTGTGTTTGAAAAAAACGTAGAAAAAAATCGACCAAGTCGCTAAGTTTCCTACTCGTTGTTATATGAGTACTCGTTTGTTGATTTTTCTACTTTTATCATTTGAAATTATTTATTTTCGCCATTATTACTAATTTTATTCGTTAAGTTGTCGATTTTGCTTTTGCTTTCCCATACAATTATCGTTGCTAGCTAAAGGTAAGTAGCAGCGGATGGCGAGTAAAACGCAGCTGCACGAATTTAACGCATTATACAAAATTGCGATGATAGAAATACTACCATTAATAAAAATATCTTTATTACCTTTTGCAATTGTGAAATACAACCACTTATATAATCTATCAAAGCAAATCAAACAAAAATAAAGTCTACTGATTTTGATACAATCGTTACTTAAACTGTCCGAAATAAAAATGAAATCGAAGAGCTAAAGTTCCAAACGAAGATATCAAATGAAATCAGTGTCACCATATCGCTTGTTGTAATATGTTTAGTTATTAGCTTATGTGTTTTATATTACAAACATGAGTAAAGTCCGGGCAAAAATTGTGAATAATATGAAGCCGGAAGCTTCTGTATCAAAGAGAGGAGGAGATATATCTTCGGTGGATCAATCAAATAATATTAATCCGCTTGATAAAAGCGAATCCGCCACTGTGCAGAGAGTTTTAAAACGAGAATTCTGACACAGTGTTGAAGTCATCAAATTCAAAGCAAAAGCCAATGGCTTGGTAGAAAATTGTGCTATATCAGCACTTCACAGGGTTCGTACTATGTACAAAATGTAAAATTATTAACTCTGCATATAAGAGATTTTCATAACGATCACGTTATAAGTTATTTTTTTATAAAGTTTATAGGGCGGTGCCATGCCCTACAATGAGTTTTGCTAGTATAATGATTTAGCTTGTATTGATGACTGTTTTCATGTCATAAATTTGAATGAAAATCGTGGGTCGGTTTTGCTTACTGAAAAGTGCCACGTTAACAGATCAATGCAAAAAGAGAAACAACAGGTTTACAAATTCTTACTAATCGGCTTACAAGTCATTGATGAGATCGCCTAGCAACGGGCGAAACTAGTATGACTAGCTTTAGCCCATTTTTATACCCTACACAGGCAGGTATAGAAAAGTATATATATTCTTGAAATCATGTTTACGGAAAAACTAAGCAACTTAATTTAATGAAATTTGGCACGCAGGTCACACCTAAAAACAAGCTTCTGGGATTGAAAATAGGTTAAATCGGTTCACGGACACTCCCACCGCCTACATTCTTTGTAAATATGGCCAAACATATTTCGCAAAAAATTGCAACGATTTTGATGAAACCAGGTGATTTGATGCACATGTGAACCAAATTAGGATTGAGGTAGGGTTCAAGTTTTCAAAGGCTCTTACAGGAGCGTGGCCATGTCTCGTAAAACGCAAGATATTGTGATGAAATTAAAACGGACAAAGATCATATATATCTAGAATCGTGTCAAAAGTGTATGTAAGGGAAAAGTAGGCATGACACTTTTTATCAGTTGTAAATTTTGATTATGTATAACTAACTCGAAATTAGCATCTGCGTTTTTCATAAAACTTTATGAGATAATACCACTGAAAGTAGTCACCAATACAAGCTTAGTCAGTATACTGTCAAAACTCGTTGAAGGGCGTGTCACAGCACATAATATAAGTTTGCGTAATAGTTTCATTGTGCGTGGCACCTCTCATACAATCAAAAAGCGTTTAATGTTATAGATAGTGTGCTATGACAGTAATCCCCATAATAATAATAGAGTTTAGCTACTACAGCTATTAGCCTTCTTAGCTATTTAGCTTGAAGCTTTAAATCAAGTAAAAAGCTTTTTAATAAATAATGGAGATGGAACAAATTATACATGCAATTAATTTTTTATTTTTTTATAATTTTTTCTTAGCTTTATCGCACTTTCTCAACATAGCCACTCAGACCATGTGATATAGATATTAAAATAATTATATGTGTAATTTTACATGGTCCAAGGCGTAATTGTTAGAAAAAATTTACCCTGCATGCTATGGGGCTCGGACAACACAAACATAAAAATACAGACCACCATGAAGCTACAAATTTAGCTACAGTTAGTTTTCAATCTAAGCTTGAGTTGACCTTTTGACAAGCTAATGTTATAAGAATCGCAACTGTTAATAAGGGTTGTCATGCGATTAAAAGGAGCTGTAGCCATATAATTTGTTCTACTAACCGGTTGATAAAATAATTGATTAGAGTTACGAGTACTTCTCCGATTAGTATTAAAATGTATGTAATCAAGAAGCTCTGGTGCAGCAAGAGACCCTGTTACAAGTTGATGCAAATAAAGTATGTCCGCAATATTTCTACGGGACCTCAAAGACTGCAAATGTAATAACTTCAAACGATCCTCATAAAATTTACAGTGGGTTACAATAAGGTTGAAAATTAAATGGAATTTGACGCATCGATTGCATCAGTGGGCGAGGCACCTTCCATATTGAGTGAACTATTGGTATGAAATTTAATGTATGTGATCTACTTGCTATAAGGTAAATCTGAATCAAATGCGGTTGGAATAGCGCCTGTAAGCGTGGCACCTTCCATACAAATCAAATACCTTAAGTGGCATATCTATCGAAATAAATGAGCAACGTACTAAAATTTGGTGTAAGAATATTGTTTATAAAAAGTTAATTCTGGATCAAAATTGGATTTGATTGTACTAGATCCTAAATTTTAAAGCTAACTATGGTATGCATCGCAAAGTATACAAGCAATTGTGATAATATTTGGTATGCAGATGCCGATCACGAATATAGTTCAAAAAGTGGGCGTGGCATTTTTAAACTTTTTTCAACATTTCCTATATGGGCGATTTTCATATAACTGTTACTTTTATGTACCCTGGTGATTCTAGCAACCTATTCGTATTTTTTTTTAAATGATTGACTCGATATTTTGTTTTTCTTTAAATTTTCTGAATTTAACCATATATAGTGAAATGCCTTACGCTCACACTGGTAATGACCTTGACCCTCAGTTAATCAAAAAAAAAAAAATTAAGTCGACGAATTAATGTTAGCTACTTTATCAAAACTACATTATCCAATAAAAACTGGAAGTCAAATCACATTTCTAAATAAGTAACTGAAGTTGAAACTTGGTCCCCGAGATTTTGAAAAATTTATTTATTCGTATTTTTATGTTGGTATCGCCGAAATATGGGAAATAATTTATTGCTTATGCCTCATTTATTGTAAAACATTCGTTGCCCTACGTTTCAATTGGAAACAGAAATCTCACCACTAACTTGGGGGAATGTAATCGAGCAATGAATCTGATAAAATAGTATGTTTCAAAAAAAGGTGTCCGTACCGTGGTACTCGATATCTTTAACAAAAGACAATTGTTTTAATCAAATCTTACATTTTCAACTGAAGTTTGTTAACGTCACCTGAAATTGTTTCGGAAATTGCATTAAGTATAAACAGTTTTTTCTGTTACATTTATATAGTGTGTAAATCGGGAATGTTTTGCCACCATTCTGGTAAATATTAGATTTAACAGATCATATTTGACAGCCATTGAGTAAATTTACTATGGTGAAATATTCGATAAGCTAACGTGTTTTAGTAAAAACATTTTATGCGAATCAATCATCGATTACTTTGACGACGAGAAAGTTTCGTGAATTTTTTTGGAGATATAATGTACCAACCTCCATGGTCGCCGAATTTGACTGCCCAGACTTTTCATTGTCATTATATCTGAAGAAGTAAGAGTATGCAAACAAACTTGAGAAATATCGAAAGGTGCATTAAAAAGAATTCTTGAAAAAAAAGAAAGCAAATGTGTCACATGAAGAGCTTATTGTACTCGTAGACTTCAGTGAAAACTATACATGTAAGTATGGTACTAAATAAAGTTCACTTTGTACGTTTTGGTGCGAACAGAACCCAGTGCACTCTTCATACAGGGAAGCTTTACTCTTCAGGATATTCTCAAGGACTTGCCACCTTGTCAGAGTCACTGAGGCACGATCCAGCAGCAATCATAGCTCATATGAAGAAAAACTCTCGACTTTTATCTGCCACGACGGCCACCGGTGAAAATAATTCATTTTGTGAGCCATGGACCAACGACTCAATACCTCAAACCTCGTCACGCAACCTCGATGTTTTCCCCAACTATCGTCGGTTTCTTATAATTTCACCGAAGCGGGACATGAAGGAAGCCCAGCAGATGGCATTGTTATAAAAACAAGCGGATGACCAAGTTCAATACGGACATGAAATTTCTGATTTTGAAACCATCGTTGCAATTCTTCGGCTTTGCGTGAAAACTTCGCACATCGACGTCGCGACAAGAGGAGATATCGAGGCTATTGATACTGAACTTCCACTTCAAATCGACACATTTGTTGGCACCATGAAAGTACATCAGTATACTTAGACCAAAAGCAAACCCACCGTGATCTTTTTCACCTCATTAAGTTGCTCGGATTATTCTTTTGAAAGAGAGTGCTGTTACAAACAAGTCAACCATAACAAAAATTTTTAAGGAGTCTACTCCGAGCACCACCAGAGCAGAATAGAATTCAAAGTCAAAAAATAAATCAAGTACGAGAAATTTAAGGTATTTTATAAAGGGTGTTTTTTTTAGAGGTATAGAGCTTCGAATTGAAATAAAACACAAAAAAATCGTTTTAATGTCCATCAATTTGGCTTTATTGGAAGGATAATTTTATGCCATTAATGTTTAAATATGATTTCGGGCACGTGGCCGCCGCGGCTGGCTCGAATAAAGCCAATTCAACAGGTCAAATTTTGAACCACTTTTTCGAGCATATGGGGCCGTATGTCGGCAATAACGCCACGAATGTTGGCTTCCAAGTCCCCTAACGTTTCTGGTTTGTTGGCGTAGACGAGCGACTTCACATATCCCCAAAGAAAATAATCCAATGGTGTCAAATCACACGATCTTGGTGGCCAATTGACAGGTCCATTCTGCGAAATTATGCGCTCATCGAATGTTTCCTTCAATAAATCGATTGTGACGTGCGCTGTGTGGCATGTAGCGCCGTATTGTTGGAACCACAACTCATCCACATTCATGCCATCCAATTCGGGAACAAAATAGTCGGTTATCATGGCTCTATACTGGTCTCCATTAACGGTAACTGACTCTCCAGCATTATTTCGGAAGAAGTATGGCCCAATGACTCCACCAGCCCATAGAGCACACCAAACAGTCAGTTTTTGTGGATGTAATGGCGTCTCAAGGGTCTCATGTGGATTCTCTTCACTCCAAATGCGGCAATTTTGCTGTTGACGTAGCCATTCAACCAAAAATGAGCCTCATCACTGAACAAAATTTTGCGATAAAAATCAGCATCGAGATCAATCTCATTTTCGGCCCATACACCAAAATCACGACGCATTGCATGGTCTCGCGGCTTTAATTCTTGCACAAGCTGGATCTTGTAAGGTCGCAAGCCAAGATCTTTGCGCAAAATCTTCCATAAAGTTGATGGACAAAGCTCCAATTGCTGTGCACGGTGGCGAATCGATTCATTCGGGTCCTCTTCAACATTTTGCTCTACAGCGGCAATTGTTTCTTCGGTGCGCACTGTTCGACGTCTCTGCGGATGCGTATTATCACATAGAGTAAACGTAGTGCGAAAACGATCCATGGTTAACCGAATTAATTGCTCTGATGGACGATTATGTCGACCATAAAATGGACGGAGCTTGCGGTAAACTTCGCGAACTGAACCATTATTTTCGAAATAAATTTGCACGATTTGGAAGCGTTGTTCTTTTGTCAACCTGTTTATGATGAAATGGCAAACCAAACTGAACATAAATGACATTAGAATTGCCAGATTTGACCATAAAATGCCAGTTTTATCTCTATTCGAAAAACAAACCCCTAAAAAAAACACCCTTTATTCTTAAGATTACATAAAATAAAAATCATATTAACGCTACTATATTTACTAATAACTTTTTCTTGGATCTATTCTAGGACTCAGAAACGTAACCAGCGAGATTGAAACCAGCTCCAGATTGAGTCTTAAGAAAATATTAATAAATATTATGTAGTATGTAAATTGAGATTTGGACTGAGATGAAATTATTTTTAATAGATTCATCGAAAAAAGCAATGAAGAACTGGACATTTTTGTTGTAAACAATTTATGTGAGTTTGTTTTACTTGATTCCGAAAAGTTATGTAAGGAACATTAGGCATATATCAAAAGGAAAACATAAGTTTTCTATCGAAAAACCTTAAAATGTCCATACCGTGGCGACTATTCCGTACCGTGGCAACAAATTTTACTAATTTCGCTTTTATCGGAGATGGGTTATACTTGTAGTAGATTCACTTTATGGGCATATTTTTGGAAGATAGCTACACAAGAAAACGTCAAAAAAATTATAAAAATCGTAAGAATTGTTACCGAAATTTCGATTGTGAAAAGTAAGAGTTGCCCAGGTTCCTTTTCAACTTTTTTCACATTTTCCATATCTTTTCGAGTTTTTCAGCCATATCCAACATTTTCAACATTTATTTTACTATTTCAACAGCTTTTATTCTGTTGATTTTTTTCAGTATCTTTCAACATTTTTAGCCTCCTTCAACCTTTCTCAACTTTTTCATTACCGAACATATTTTTTCACCGATTTTCAACTGCTTCAACATTTTTCGAGTTATTCAATCTCTTTCAACTTTTTTTCAAAATTTTCAATACTTCTTCGACTTTTCAGTCTTTTTCAACTGTCTTTACATTTCCTAACATCTCTCAGTTTTTCCAACATCTATTTTTTTTCGACTTTTTCGAAATTTGTCAACTTTTTTGGCTGATTCAATATATTTAAAAATGATCCCACTTTTTCTTAACCATAGGATCAAAACGAAAAATTTAACAACGGTCGGTTTTCTGGAGCTTTAAAGTTGTGAATCCAAATTTCACATAAATACAAAAAATGGTGCAGCCAAGCTCAGACCAAAAGTTGGAAAATTTTTAAAAGAGGGCCCACAAGTATTAGCTTCAAAACGCTACACAGATCAATTTAGGTAAATGTTGTCAAATTCCAGAGTGCCAGCCAGCATGGTGGAAAAAATAAGATTGATTAATTAGTTAGTAAAACGTTTTTTTGCTTCTAATTTTTTGGAATTATTGTAAATTATTTTTAGTGTGCATTTTTGATAAATCTTTATTTTTACGTTGTGTTTGAATAAAACAAAAAATTCACAAAGAGCGTCAAAACATTCTCCCACAATATCATTGACTATAACTAATTTTTCCAGGAGTTTTTGCCTGTGTCCCGAAAAATCCCTGATTGCAAAGCGGGGAATTGGAAGAAACATCGGAGGGAATGTTCATTCATAATAGGGATGGTAGCCTCCTACTGAAATTGTTTCTATTTCTATACGAATCACTGAAAATTTCATGAAACTTAAATTCGCTGAGTGAGCTTATCTAATCGTAATGCCAAACTGCATAGTGTTTTAACTCCAGAAATTTATGCTAACTTTCTTTGCCTTCTCGTGCCCCCTTGAGCAACTCATTAAAAATGTTTATTTCCTACCCTAACATCACTATCTTTAGAGATCTGATTAACTCAAATTCTGGTTTTTCCTCGGACGTAATTATGTTTGGCAGTGTATTTCATCTTTCTATGATTCTATATAAACTCGTTTTGGACGTAGTTAAAAGCTGTTCACTCTGCGATTTCTGCGAAACCTATTGTAGTCCCAAATCGAGTTTTTTGCTCGAAAATTTGGAAGAAAGTGCAAATCTTGCCGGATATTAACTATGTGTTTTTAAATGGAAACTTACCGAAATTCCAACAAAACTCCGATCACGAATTTTTAAAAAAAGTTTCGTTAAAAGTTAAAGGCAAAAAAAAAAAAAATGATTTTTAACTTAAAATGATAAATAGCAACATTTTTTTCAAAATTCGGGATCCGACGATTTGATAAAAGATTGATAATTTCTTCCAAGGTTTGCGGTCTACAGCAATTTTGAAAAAGTTGCAATGCGCTTTAAGACACCATTGTAGACAAACAGCAAACACCTTTTCTGCTTTAAACTAAGATCATGATTTTTGTTGTATTATTTCAGAAATAAATAACTTTTTAGTTTAAAATGCACTGAAGATTCACAATGCTGTTGACTGGGTTTTTTAAGCTCATTTTGTATGATTTTTAACAAGTTTTTTGAATGATTATTCCTACACACCAAATAGAAATTACCTTTCGGTGAGCTCATTTATTTAATATACAATTAGCGCTTGCTGCTTCATTTTGACTCGTCAAGAAAGTTTGCAAAGAAGCGCCTGTACGAAAAGTGTAATATCGAATGAGTTACAAAGACAAAGAAACACAACAGAGAAATGATTATGGCTTTTTCGTTTTTTACAACCCAATGCAAAATGGGAAATATATGAGGCTTATAATTCCCACTCATCGGCTCAAAGGTCACTAATGATTCCATTTAACAACGAATGAAACTAAGTAGTATGAATAGCCTTTGCCGTTAAGCTCAGTAAAATAATTATTACATATTTATTTTAGTTTGAACGGTTGAAGCCACAACTAAACGGAGAACGTGTGTAAAACAATAAAAATAAAAGGCTTGCGTTCTAAAATAAAGGTCAAAAGAAAAGTACTGTGCACCAATATTTCAAAAAGCTTTTTTCATGCAAACAACGATTTATCAATTGAAAAAATTTGCGTTTTTATATCGAAAAACTTTACTATAAGTAAAAATAACATTGTCTCATTTTTAAAGAAACAAATTTCGTTACAATTATTTATTAAGAGATATCCTTAATTGATATGAAATTAATTTCGGCTTTCAGCGGAGAAACTACGAACGGGAAATCTCTAGCCATTCAATCGATTAGGAAAATTTGAAAATGGATTTAGGATATGACCAAGTACCCAACCCTTCAATGGATAAAGGGGTCCAAACTCCCTTAAGAAGGGTGCTCTTGATATCGTCCAAAATAAATTTTTGGTCTTTCCGAATCGATTGAGTGAAAATAATAAAAAAAGCAGCTCAAAACATCCCATTGCGAGAGTTGGGAGCACAACTGACGATGCCCAAAACCTATTGTAGACCATTTATAACCTCTTAACAAAGATAGAAAATACTCTTCTTCGGGGCAATTGTGGCATTGATACGTGCTTTAAATAGATTTTTATCTTTTAATTATCTGTACGCGCTCAATTTTAATCAACCACCTGCAACTTTAATAATTAACCACAGATTTTCTTCTGCAATTAACATATTTTTGCTTTTTGTTATCGTACATAGTTTAAACTAAATTGTGGAGCCAGATAATAGAATCTTATTTATTCGTCATTGAATTAAATACTTAAACCACCCAAATTTTCGAAAAAAAAAATATTTCATCAATTGCGCCTAGAAGTATTTTATTAGTTAATGACAACAAATTTTATTATCTTATCTACGAATTTATTAAAACCTCATCCTTTTTAGAAACTGAAAGCAACGTAATTTGACAACTAACCAACCCTGCATTGTAAATGAAATCCCAAAAAAAACAACTTGACTCATTTTTGAATCATCGTTACTAGTTGAATTCGAGTCGATTAAAGTCGAAATCTAGTACAATTCCACAATTTTCTGTTTTCATAAAAAATAGCCAAACATTAAACGTTCGTTATTCGTCGTAAGAAATTTATGTCACGATATCGTAAAAATTTCAAAATGAAAATAAAGAATCAGATCCAATTTAAACTATGTGTTTCTTTAATGAAAGAAACTGTCCATCTAGCCAAAGCGTTTAACAAACGTAGGCTAGAACCTCAAACTACGGATGGAGGTAGCTTGCAAAGGTTTTTTTCTAGCTGAATTGAAATTGAAGCTACCTAAGAAGAACTTCAAGTATGTGGGGATTACACCTGATCTAAAAAACTAGCTGTAGGGTTGCTACCATGGTTATAAAATTTAAATATTTCGTCAAAAAATTACAGTTTACAGCAAAATTTTTCTTAAATGTTTTATTCAAATTTGGTTTCTACTTTCCTGTTGTACACATAAGAAGGTATTGAAAAAATGCTTTCAATATTACTTAAGTCTGTGTGAAAGGGGAAAATTCAACTTTTTTATTTCGTATTTAATAGCACAAACCCCTAACTGTTGTCACCATATTTACCTTAATACACTATTATTGGAAATTGTTAACGTCACTACAAGAATATCACTTTTGAAAAACTGTCAAAAAAATTTTTTTTCATTTAATATATTCCAGCAAAAAGCTTAAAATTGATAACATTTTAATTTTGTTGTTTGTTGTTTTCATATAGCACGGTGAAACTTCAAAGCAGTTTAGCAAATTAAAAAATGAAAATTCCAGTTTATTGTTACAAATTCACACTATGGAAACCCAGTTAAACAATAGTCAAGAGGAGTTTCAAGCAAAGGAAAAGCAATTATGTAACACGAACTTTGACTATGAAAAAAAAGTCAAAGAAATAAGTGTCGAACATGAAGCAATACAAACAAAGTTACAAAAAAGTCAAGAACAGAATGATTACGTCCAGAAAATGAAACTAGAAGAAATACAACAGCTCAATTTTGAAAATGCTCAATTATTAGCTGATGTCAAAGAACTCAATGAATGCAAATTAAAACTACGTGATTTAGAAAGACATATAGCGGATACTAAAGAAGAACAATTACGGGAACAAATTGAAAATCAAAATGTCATTACCGAGCTAAGAAAAGAACTAGATATAATAACACAAGAAACTCTTGAAATGGGAGAATTACACAAGAACCAAATAGATTTAAAAAAAGATCAACTGAAAAAACTTACCGATGACTTCAAGACCATGGAAAATATATCAAAGGTGAGCAATTTTACTTACAAATCTATTGTCAAAAATAAAATATATCTGTAATCGTCAAATATAAGCCTATATCAAAATTTCGTTATAATGGCAGGATACGTCAAGAATTTATCGTCACCCAACATCCAAAAAGCCGTACGCACAATTTTAGTTTTATGCAGGAGAATAAAAAAACGTATACTGAAAAATATTTTAGATTTAGAAAAAATTTTTTCTAATCTTGCTTAAAACACGTCAGACTTGTTTCAGAAGAAAAAGTTTTTTTTATTACTGTCTTGCGAAATATATTTGTTACGTCCTTTTGGATTCGCTTTCCCTGAAGCAAAAAGGCGTAGCAACAATAAAATAAAGGTAATACATACATACATCTAAAATACTTTTGAATAACTAGGATGATTCGAGCTCTGCGACCCCAAATCACCCTATGTTGATATCAGTCGATGTTCCTCCAGCATTAAGGTTTCATTTTTTGACACAGTGTTATCATTCAGACTTTTAATTTTTGCAGTGATTCTTTCGAAAAATCAGATTCTACTTACCACTAACTTTAAAAATAAACTTTAAATTTTTGACTGCGCTTCTTAAACCAAGAAGAAAAAAAAAAACTTGGCACTTATTTTTGTGCTGCGCAAATTAACAAATTAAAATTAGGTATTCTTCTCTGCATAAAAAATAACTAAAAGTAAATTAAATAATTTTCATTTCTTTTTATGTTGTTCTATATCCTAATCCCCTGAATTTCCAGACAAAAATAAAAATTTCCTGGAATATATAGTATATTGCATATAACTGGTGCCTGTGTTAATTTTTGCAATTTATTTTTTTAAATGATAACTTATTTTGTTGAATGTTTTTTGTGGTCTAATTTTACAAATGCTTCTGTCTATTGTAAAAACCCAAAGCAAACCTAGCGCTTACACTGTTGCTGCTACTGCTGCTGCCGTAGCGGCTATCATTGTCGTTAATGTTGTAAAAGAAAGGAATTGAGTTGCAATTTGACTAATTTCATATGCAATATACAACTTCTGCCTGGACTATGATATAATTCAGCGTCAGCAATTATGTTAACATTCACTCTCCTCTACCTTAAACTTTTCTCCCAGAAGGTGAATTTGAACGTGGGATTGCATTTCTAAATATCTGATCCTACATCAACTCATGACATTCCTCTTGACAATGCCTCTAAATTTGGAAGCCCTAAAATATGTATAAGAAAACTTATAAATCCAATAATGTAGAAGACAAGACCGGTCCATTTCATTGGGTGGACTCTGCCTCTATTTCGAATTTTGAATATTCTTTGATATTGTCGAATTTCAACCCTAGATCCGTTGACTCTATGCACATTAAGGCAGCCCGTATTTTTCAATTTTCTGAAAGCTTAGCTCCTACCCCTCTAGTTTCAATCAACTAAAAAACTGTCTATGCAAAGTTTTAGCTTAATTGAACAACAACTGCGACAACCTCATCTTAGCATTATGTGAACACCGCTTAAAGAAAACGTTTTATTTTATCTCGCATTGAAAAGTTGATCTATCCTTTGGCGTGAAAGATTTTTTCAATAAATCCTTTCTTGCCTCGAATTTTGGCACTTGCAAACGCAAATTTGATGATTGATTATCAATTATGGTTTCAGAACGATTTGTGACTTGTATAATAATATGGAATCAACTTCTTCATTTTTTGGCAAATAGCACGAATTCCTACAAGAAAGACTGAGCGTTGATAAACTATGTATATGATGATTGGAAAGGCTTACAGAAAAATTTAACTGGAACTGCGGGCAAGGAATATGTAGCTGTTTGAAAATCAATGTTCAATCATCATGGTACAAAAACTTTCTTCACGGGATCTTCTATCAAACCCAATTTCCTCGACAAATACGCTTTAACATTAAAGGATTATCCCAATTACCAAAGTGGAATTGAAAAATTTAAGAAGACAATTGTTGTGAATGATGAAGCAGAAAGAGCTGTCAAATTCATTCGGGATTACAATAATATCCTCACAAAATATAAGACTGACGAAAAATTTGTTTTATAAGTCGTTGCTGAAGACCGTAAAAAATACTAAATTGCTACCAAATTCTCTCTTAGGAACTTAAAATGTTAATTGTTCGTTTGTTCACATAATGGTTTGTTACTACAAAAATTAATGTTGTAAATAAAAATGGGGTTTCTCTTATAGAATTTGTATGCGCTACTAAAAAAAGCCTTATATTTCTAACACTTTTCAGGAATTTTGCGAATTAAGTTCTGGGGAATTTGCTTCAGAGTGTCTTTGAATAGTTGCTGGGGTGGCCTATATGTATCCACACGAATTTCTCTAAAAAAAAAGAATTGCCGAGATAAGAAAGAGTATACCGCTTTTGAATGAAATTAATCGGTGCAGATACTTAATCGTTTGAAGGTTGCTTAGATTCGTGACCTATTAGATGTATATGTTTTTATTTCAAAATTTGCCAGGTGAGGTGCCAAAATATTGAGATGACCTTGAAATTTAAAAAAAAAATCTTTAAAAAATGTACTCTTGCTGTCCAATTAATCGGACTAACTGACCAATTATGACCTATTAGATGGATATTTTTTGTGCCAAAATTCACCGGATGAGGTGCTAGCGAAGTGAAGCTTTACTCTATACGTCAATTTGTTAAATTAAATAAATTATGGAAAATCTGTACTCTGTTGTTGCTTTCCTTAGCAAGTCTGGATCGTTTTGTTTCAAAAAGTACATATTTGTTACTTTGAACTACAAAATCATATAAGAAATTCGCGGGGCTCCATCAATTCGTTAATTGCAGAACTAAAACTTCGACGCTATTTTAATATTTCATCTTTTATGAAAACATTACCAAACACACATTACACTCTTTGTTTAAAAGCTATTTAAAGTTGACACGTCAGTACATTTTTTAACAAAAATTATAATTCGCGCAGCTATAAATTTCTTTGTAAAAGAAAGGTTTGAAGGCAATGAAAATTCATACCGAAATAGTAAATGTGGGAGGTGAGTCTGCTCCTTCAAAAACAATGGTTTGCAAGTGGACTGGGTTGTTTAACCCTCCTGTGCGCAATGACGAGTTAACTCGTCATAACGAAACTGGTCGAAAATGCGCCATGACGGGTTAACTCGTCATGACATTTTCTTTAATAACTTTTGATATAATAATTTCAATGACATCCTAAATTAAAAGCATAAGAATACAGCTTTTCACTACAACAGTTTCAAAATTTTAATATCTCATATTTCTTTATAATTTTTAGTTAGAAAAAGAGGAAAATTCTTGAAAATTTCATGGTATTGTTTGTATTGAAAAACTTTTTAAAAAGTAATTAAAAAAAGCTCAAATCAGTTTGAAAACTCTTACCCGGGGGTTTTTGGTGTCGCTGATTACGAATATGTTATCAGAATTTCAAAATTCAATATTGCAGATTCAAAATGGCGGCCGTGTACACTTGACTTTTCAAAAAAGGTTAATTTGAATCCGCCATATTGAATTTTGAAATTCTGATAACATATTCGTAATCAGTGACCCCGAAAACATAAGAATGTACTATGACTAGAATGAAATAACGTTATAAAAAATTGGTGCATTTTTAAGTAGCTAAGGTCGCCAAGTCCCGTACACAGGAGGGTTAAAAGTGATCGTACAAGCCTTGAAGATAATCCACGTGAAGGGCGTCTAAAAACAACATAAACGTCGATTGATGAAGATGGATGTAGTTGGCGCTCTAGTCATTTCAATGGACACAGTGAACAATATTTTAAATTAAGCTTTAGGTTTAACAACACTGTGCACAATAGGTGCTGCATTCGCTAACAATGCAACGAAACAGATTCGAATGCGATTCGAAGAACCATCGCTGAGATCAGTAAACTGCACAAATTGATACTACATCCACCCTATTCGCCAGATTTAGCTCCTTCTGACTTCACGCGTCAGAAAATTTTATCGTGGCAGTCGATTTTCATCAAATAAAGAGGTAATAGCTGCCGTAGAGGCATCCATATATTGGAGGATCGTTGAAAAATAAATCCATTTTTACAGCTATAAATTATTTTTTTCATTTTTGCTCTGCGAACTTTTTGACAAGCCTAATATAAGTATAGAACTTTAATTTACGAATCTGTCTAAAAATTGACTTAATTTGACTGTCCCCCTAAAGATTATCCCGTCCTAATCAGAAGAGTTCCTAAAATCTGGTCCGCTATAAACCATAAGTTCCTTTTTGAAATAAAATAAAGTATAATTTTATGTTTAAATTAAATATCAACAGTTTTGATATGGCAACTCATATGGTTTTTTAATTTTTTGCATTATCTTTTAGCAAAATGAAGTTGGTGTTCAAAAAATTGCCGAAGAAAAAAAACTATTAGAAAATGAACTGCATGACTTGCTTCAACAAAATGATGGTTATGAATTGAAACTCAATGAAGCTCGCAAAGACTTTGAGAGATTAACTTTGAAAATGAATGACAATTCCATAAAATACAAAAGTCTGATATTTTCTCTAATACAAGCAGTTTTGAAAACTGTCGAAAATGTATCGTTCCAAAAGATAAACAAAAATGAAATTGAAAGTTTTGAAGCAATATTTATGCTTACTGAGGATCTTAAGAATTCATTAAATGAGCTTCACCTTACTTATAAGATGTATAGTGAAGATCAAGATGTTGCAGAAAACTTTAACAGAAAAGCAATTTTAGTTGGATTCTACTTTGCACTGCTTAAGCAAAATTGTATTTCTGTGTATAATAGTACTTCAAATATTGAAAAAGGTCAAGGTAAGTCTAACAAATAAAAAATTTTAAGTACAGTGGCAAAATCCCCTACTAATTCTTGAGTTGACCAAATATTTTGTTAAATTTTTATAATTGTCTAGAAACTTTTGTTTTTCGGCCATATTTATTTCGAAATTTCAATCATTCAAAAATGTTTTTCAAAAAATCACTTTAAACGCATTAAACGGAGTAGTGTCTAATAAATTTTGAGTTCAGGATGTGTTTTATTAAGTATTCGTTTTTTATAACTCACTAATTTGTTTGGTGGGATGATTGTTTTTCAGTCCAAGTTTTTCGGAATACTTTTTATTTACTCATAGCCTATGAACATAAATTCTTATAAATTAGTACTAAAATCTGAATAAAAGTTAGGTTAGGTTAGGTATGAGTGGCAGTCAGCTAAAAACCGATTCACTTAGACCAAATTTGATCCCTTGAGATACCACTGAGTGTCTGTCTATACCCTCTCATTGAACCAACCAGATTTCGTAATAAAACTAAATAGGTAACCTATACTCACATGACTAAGGTCATCCAGGTCATCAAATAAAAACGAATCAAGTGTTTTGTGGCGTTTTCCAGTAAGTGCAGGGCAGGTGCAGAGAAAATGTTTAAAGCTTTCCTCCTCCTCCATATCTCCACAACTTCTACGCAAAGACCTAACACATAATCTCTTCGCATGTCTGCCGATGAGGCAGTGGCCAGTTTCAACTGCAACAACTGACGAAACACTATGTCTAGAACGGGATATCAGTTTTGAAGAACGCTTAGCATCCCAATTCGGCCAGATTTGCCTAGTTGTTTTACAAGTTGACACTTGAGTCCATCTTTTGTTAGCATTTTTTACCATGTCTTTTTTGAGCAGTAACTTACAGCTAGCAAGTGGCAATCCAACACCTTTCTTGTCCTGAGGAATTTGTGCAGTAGTCCCCTGCTTAGCAAGATCATCAGCTTTGCAGTTGCCATCAATGTTCCTACTCCCAGGCACCCAGATGTGGTGAATGTTAAAATGCTGAGCCATCTCATTTAGAGACGAGTGGTATTATTGGGATACTATGTTAGTGAGTTTGGGAAGACGGATTCTACACCTGGCTATTTAGCTTCGAGCCATCCGTGTAGAAATTAATGTGGCCCCTTCTCCCTTGGAGTCCTCCATTCCAGTCATCCCTAGATGGAATGCAAGCTACATAATCCCTCTTAAATGAGATTACGGGAACAGTGGAGGGTATAGAGCGTAAGCTGTGACGGATAGTTGAGTGCCCTGTTCTAAGCTCGGACCAGCAAACAGTTTCCCTGAGTGCACAGGTCAAGGAGAAGAGATGAAACGTCCTCAGAGCACCACTGATACACATGAGAAAGCAGCGTTTTGAACCCTCTGCAACTGTTTACCTTGTTTAAGACAGGTCACCACACCATAATGCCATGTAACAGAATCGGTCAAATAACCACTGTGCAGAGCCAGTGAATAACACGAAGTGATGACTCCCATCTTCCATCTACCGCTTTTTTACAAGAGTATAGCGGTAGAGTTCCTAACTCTTTCTTCCACATTAATTTTTCAACTTATTTCCCTATCCAATACCATACCAAGATACCTTTCACTACCTTTTAAGGCAAGTCTAGTGCCCTTTAGCGAAGTTGGTTCTATAATTGGATATTTGTGATTCCTGGTAAAGAGTATTAGCTCAGTTTTGTTCGGATTTACTCCTAAACCAGCCTCATTTGCCCATGAGACGAGTATGTTTAAGACATCCTGAAGAATTTCACTCAGTGTGTTTGGGAATTTGCCACATGCAATTAGTGCTGCATCATCCGCATAAGCTCTACAACCGTGCCTTTTAACTGACATAAGTATCTTATTTATTACCAGATTCCACAATAGAGCAGATAGCACACTCGCCTGCGGCGTTCCTCTGCAAACGAAATTATTTGCCTTGGATTTACCAAGATTTGAGATAATGGTTCGATGTGGTATGCTGCAGCATACCATATTCATCATATCATAGTTCTCTCCCCTAAGCGTACAATATATGTACGTCATACGACTACAATTGTTCTAGCTCATCATAGCTAATCAAACATATGAAACGCAACATTATTTGACGATGTTGAATTTCATCCAACCGACTTCACTGTGCGCTGCTGATGTCGCACTAAGTCAAAGCAAAAACCTATAGTAAAAAAAAACTACTCCATACACATTCTAACGAAATGCTCATGATAAACAATAAACTGTGTTCGCAGGATATTAGCGCACATAAGTTGATACAACACGACTCGACTAACGCCGCTTCTCGTGTGCAATGTCGTTTAAAAATGTTGCAGATCAAACATCAAACGCAACATTAATTGACGACGTTGAATTCCATCCAACCGTCTTGAGTGTGTGCTTTTAATGTCGCACCAAGTCAAAGCAAAAACCTATAGTAAAAAAAAACTACTACATACACATTCTAATGAAATGCTCATGAGAAACAATAATCTGCGTGCGTAGGATATTAGCGCACACGCAACGAACAGCGGCCGCTTCTCTGGCAGAGAATCTCTGCCCTCCAACAAAAAAAAAACAAATGTACGTTTGCCGAAAAATTCGCACTTCAATAATGCAGCACAGTGCTGTTTAAAAATGTTTGACAGAGAAAACTGCGATGTGTGCTCTGAATTTATTGAACTTGCAATGTTTTGAGTTGCGATACAAACGTGGATTTTTTGAAATAATTGATACTTTGTCAACACAAATGGATATAAGATTTAAAAGATTAAAATTTTTTTAATTGTTGAATTCAAAAAAGTTTCTTAATTTCGAAAGAAGTTTTCCAGATGAGGCTATTGAAAGCCTTAAAATTATATCATATCATATGCCCCCTTCTTCGAATTTGTTAAGCTAAGAAATGAGTTGAGTGTATTATATAGTATTTTCATCAAAGATATACTCGAAATTCTTTTGAATTTGGAATTGAAAGATACATTTTCAGAAATTTTAAAGCTAAGTTTCTTAATTTTGACAATTCCAACTTCAAGTAGCTCAGTTGAAAGATTATTCTCTACACTCAAGCGTATAAAGACTTTTTCAAGAAACACTATGTGTGAACAGAGATTGTGAGAACTGGCTTTAGTTTCCATAGAAAAAGTATTTCTTAAAGAAATAAAAATCAAAAACAGCTTTTATGATAAGGTTCAAGAAATTTTTTTTAAAAAAACCACGTCGTATTGAACTGACGTACCAATAAAATTGTTTGGAATAAAATAGAAATAATAATAAAAACTTTAAACAAATTAAAAAAATATTAAAAAAGCAGAAAAAGAACAAACAATATATATAAAAAAATAAAAATGGGATCTCAGTCTGTCCCGTAACCGTCGTGGTTTTGCAAAAAACTTAGGATAGGCATTCATATTTAAACAACATATACACGTTTAACACCCTGCTGAAAACGCCACGGCACGCCACTGGTAACAATAGTAAGCATTCTATCCCGTAAATATTTATGTATCAGCTTTAAGGACATGCTAGAAAAATTAAACTCCTGTTTGAGCTTCCTCAAATGGATTGCATGATCAACACAGTCGAATGCCTTAGAGAAGTCTAACATAACCATAATACAAATATTTTCACTATCCAAAGCAGCACGAACATCAGATGTTACTTTAATGACAGTCGACTCGCAGCTATGCTTACTTCGAAAGCCAGACTGCCACTTACTAAGCTTTTTACTCCTATCAAGATAGTTCTGAATTTGGCTGGCAAGAACTTTTTCAAGAACTTTAGACAAAAAAAGGAGAATACTTATAGATCTGTAATCAGACGGTATTGGAATAACCCTGGCAGATTTTCAGACGGCAGCAAATTGGTTACTGAATATACAACTATTGAGTATATGTACTATATAAGGGAGAATAAGAGGAATAATGAGCTTTAAGACCTTAGGGCATATGTCATCAGTGCCCAAGGCCTCTGATTTAACTGACCTAATTGCCTCAAGGACCTCAGGAAAACTAACACATGCAAATGAAAAAATGAAGGTCCTGGTGATTTGTATGGTTTAAGCAATGACTCCCAGAATATTTGAAGACTTATGGGCTTGAACATTTAAATCCTATGGTCCGTGCAAGGAGCTACCAGGGAAGTGTGTATCTAGCAAGAGGTTTAAGGCCCCGTTCAGTGGGGGAGGTAGAAAGAATCTTCCTCAGTCTAGATTCTTCTGAAGAGTGCTGGGATGAGAACATCTAGTCAACTATGAAATCAAAGCAAAATCCGAGACCAGTGTTATGTCCAAGACTTCTTCTCTGTTCTTTATTATAAAGATAAGAAGGTTAGTATTTAAAATATGTTAAACAAGTGACTCACCCCATCCATTGTCATCTGTAGTGTGCATTTGCGTCACTGCGTATCACTTGCCTAGTTTTGTCTAAAAAGCTCTGCTCTACAGTAGCCTTTAATGAAGTCGGTGCTTGGCCACTTGCCATATCCTGAGCCATGTAGGAAAGCTAACCAGAAGCATCCAGCTTCTATCTCCATGCTAGCAACGTCCATATCTCGGTCACTGTAATTAGAAAGTAAAATCAAATTAAGATTGGTCTTTTCCAAAATATATGCCCAGGGGTTACCTCTCACATTTTCCACCACTAGTTTATATCCTGTCGTCCTCAGCCCACAGACCCTCTCAGAATGAACCCAGGGTTCCTGTATGTGGACTACATCATCTCTGCTTTTACTTCAGCGGGTCAGTAAGCCAGCGGTCGCTACGATAGAGTGGTGGAGATGAATTTGGAGTATCCTCATCGGTTTATAAATTACCTTCTCCTTATCCGCCCTGGACATGGAGCTGGCAGCAGCAGCTTCCAAGCTTCGGCGAATTCTGATCGCCGCCTGCTTGTCCGTAAACTTCCTTTTTGAGGGTTGAGATGACTTCACCTAGAGAATTATGTTCCTTCTTGGATTCTCCAGCCGACTTTGACTGACCTTGCCTTAAGGTTGTGATTGCTGCCGAATCGATTGGTCCAAGACCGGATAGCTATGGTCCTTCTTTAGGATCCTGGCCATTGCCGGACTTCGCAGCCGACTATGACTGGCCTAGCCGTAAGGCAGCGAAAGTCCCCAAGAAACTTTGAAGGAATAGTAGGGTTGGACGTGAAGTCCAAAGAACTCATCTTCCCTTCCACCTCAGAACAGGTTCAGCTACCTGGAGGTTGGCGCTAGTCCTAGCTTATAAGGTACCAGATTTCCACAAGCTCCAGTTTCCGTAGTTTTCTTTGTTTTATGAAGTTCCATAAAGATCCAACGAGTACAGATAACGCCCAAGCCATTCTTCCCTCGGCATATGCTGTTCCACCTTGGATTTTGGTAATTGCTGCCTGAAACAATTTCAGGACAGATATCCACCAGTACCTATGGCTTAGCGATAAGCACCGATTTGTGCCGGCACGAAGACACCCAAGGCATTTTAGGATTAACCATCTCCTACCCTGGCTATGCTGGCAAGGCTGTGGAGAGCTGTTACCAACGGCCACCAACTAGGAGGTCATAGCTACACTTCCACCTGTCACAGATAGCGGCATGACCATATATGATATTTGTTAATCATGTGTGTAACGCGTTGGTCGACTAATCAGTGCATTTGGCTGAATGCCAAAAAAAAACCTGAATAAAAGTTCAATAAACTTTAAAAAGAATTATTAAATACTATATTATAATGACCTCATCGATTTTTTGAAAATAGGCGTATTTGCAAGATATTAAGTGCGAATAGTGGATCATCCTGACATTCTACTGGACTGGACAATTGACTGCACAAGATACAATGTCAAATAAGAATAATAACAATAAAATTTGTCTTCTATTTTGTAAAATTTTAAAGCCAATCATTAGGCCATGACCAAATGAGCACGAAACGTCGGAATACCGATCCCCTAGTGATTTCCGTCCCATAAGTATTTTGTTGGTTTTATCCAAGTTAAGAGGCACTTTTGCATGAGGAAGTTACTGAATTTAAAAAAAATACCAACTGCTTCCCACATTTCAATCAGGTATTCGTGTTGGGCATAATTGTTCACCTGCCACGCTAAAGTTTATTGATGACCTCCGCATTACTTATGATCAGAATTAGATAACTCTGATGTGCCTTCCGGACTTTTCTAAAGAGTTTGATAGCATTAACCATGACTTATTCTGTCGAAAATTAAGGTATTATTTTGGATATAATTTCAGTTTGATTAATAATAGCCGAAGAGCCGGCTGTAGAAAAGTCGTATGCATAAGATTACTGGATGGGATGTACAGGAAAGATAGTAATGTACTTTAGTGAAACTAACCTACCAGGGTTGTCTTGCCAAAGCCATTCCCGATGGCTGAAAAAACCGACTTTTGACCGTTTTTTTTTTTTCATATGAAGGGTATAAGATTACAGTTTGATATGTGTGCCAAATGATACAGCTCTATGAGCCTAAATACACAGCTCCTTCAGGGTTGGCTACTGATTTTTATCACCGAGACGATACAGTATGGAGACAGTTTCGTTTCTTGGATTCATGTTTGGCTACAGTCAACTGTCTCTATAGTATGAAGTTTTACACTTTGTGGATGGCAAAAATATTGACATTTCTGGTTTTACTTGACATTTGAGGCGAAATTTGACATTTTTGAACAATATTTATTGATATAAATTTTAACATTGAACTTTTGTAGGCTCATTTCCAATTTTTGCTCAACAAAGAAGATTTATATACGTTATCAACGAAATAAAGGACTCTCTTGGAAAGCCAATACTTTCAACAAACATTCCACCCATATTAAAATATTGGATTTTTTTCGAAAACACAAACTTTTCGTTCAAATTCCCTTTTAGTGGTGCTTTTGTACTGAAAACATTTTCAAATAAATTTTTTTGATACAAATTGAAGCTTTTCATTTTGGCAATAGCTGTCTCCAATTTGACATTTTGTAAAGGCAAAAAGTGTGGAAGACATTGCCGCGGAAATACTTAGCCAATATCGCCAACCATGAAGCCAATTTTTGGTCGGCGACTAAAACGTCGAGATAGTAGCCAACCATGCAGGGGTTGAGAATATATAGGGTTTCTTGTTGTAACCCCTTCCCAAACATGGGCTGCCACCTATTTTTTGGACCAATTTTGTTGATTTGTCGATATAGCAGTTCAAAAGCCTTAGACAGGGAAGGTCAAATAGCAACAGGTCAAAACTTATTGTGCGATTTAGATACAGGAATGATTTTTGCCTTTTTCCAGCTAATCGGAAAAGTGGAGGTAGTGATAAAAGCATTAAAAATGTGTGTAATAAATGGCAACAAAATATGTAAAAGTGCTTTTATAAATATTGGATATGATTCATCAATACTAACGACATTTTTTTACCAATACCAATCTCTCGAATCACATTCCATAGCCTTTTGTTCCCAAGTTTTTGCCAGGTCATTTTCACTACTGACTGCTTTCCTCAGGCGTTTGAATTCGGTGTATATATCGATCTTTTAATACGCTTCCAGCGATTATAAGCGCCATTGCGTGCAATAATCTATATATTTATTTCTCGAAGGTAAGGCTTAGTTGACGCGATCTACAACAACTGCAGCAACAAATGCTATATCAAATTGAAGTGCTCATCCAGCAGAGTTGCGGAAAATTATTGGAATCAGAATCCGTTAACCAGAAGCTGAAATATAAGCGTGGAAAGATTTCCTTTTTTTTCAATTATTTCAAGCATTGCACTGATTAACTGCAAAAGCCTTGCCATAGCGAGGAGAAAAAAATTTGCATACCTACTACTCTCTCTCTCTCTCTCTCTCTCTAATTGTTATTGTTTTCCAATTAGGTGTTGTTACTAAAATATGAAAAGCAATAGCAATGATTAAGTATGTCTGTCCGTAATGTAAGTGGAGCTTGATATTTGATCAGAAAGAGCAAGGGAAATACAACTTTGTTTCACATATGTTATTGTTGTATGGAAACTTTTATTTTGGATTCATATTTTTGGAAGATGTGATGCATTTTTTTTAAAAGATGTAATGAATATTATTGGAAAGTTTCGGCTTTTTTATTATTTAAATTAAGGGGGCGTTCAAGTATTACGTAACGCAATTGGGGGGTCTTGTAAAACGTTACGATGCATTACCGGGGAGGGGGGGAGTGTTGTTCAAACTACGAGTTACGTAATATTGAGATCTAGATTATCTGCAGCAATAAATAATACCATAAAATAATCAGCTTCGAGATCGGCTAACCAAAAGCTAAGATATGTAAGCGTGGAAAGGTTTCCTATTATTATCAATATTTTCAAGCAATGCACTGGTTAACTACCAAAGAATTGCCATAGCGAAGAGGAAAACACTCGCTGGTAGGTAAATATGGCCACTTGGGTGATACGTAACGTCTAAGAAGGGAGAGAGGGGTACAGAAAATCGTTACATGGGGGAGGGGGGTCCAAAAACTTCAAAAATTGCGTTACGTAATACTTGAACGCCCCCTAAATCATTGAAATCGAGCATACATGGGTGATTGTAAAAAACTCTCGCTTCTTGCGTGCGGGGTATTACTTTAAAGCTTAAACTAAATTTGGCCTTACTCTTGAAACCAATCTTCTCATATCTACTTTTGAACATTCCACCCAATTTTTAAAAAATTCTAACTGCATGTTTTAAGAACCCTCGGGTGGATGTTTATGGGAAAATGCCTTTAGCGTGGCATGTCCCAAGTGACACAATTCAAGGCAAATTCCAAATAAAATTTTCAGAAGGAATAGCTTATACAAATATGTTTGGGACTCTTAAAAGCTTAGTATAAACTATAAATTTTTAAAACAACAACAAGATTAAAATTTTCCCATGGATTTATGTAACAATTAATGTTTCTATATAATGGCTCACAAAAATTGTAAGACCGTGTTTGAAAGAGGAAGCTATGTGAAATAATTATCTTAATTCGGTAAAAATATCCTGGCTCAAGGAAAAAATTATTTATTTTTGTTAAACGCATATTCTAATCACTTAGAACCGAGAAAAATAAAGGGGCGAATCAGTTAAGTAGCCGCTGCCGCGATATATGACGAGCTTAGAACCATAGAGTACGTCATCTTTTTTCGAGTTAAACGTGATTATATATCCGTCAGCAAAACGCGGAGCAGGAAAAAGTTGATGAAACATTTTTAACGATTTGTTTTTTTTTGCAAAAAAATTTCATATATACTAAAAAAATAAAAAAAGTTCAAATTATTTATGTACATATATTTAATGAAAAAAAGGAAAATTAAATTTCTTATTTCCAATGAAAACGCGATGTATTTATTAATATTTTTGTGTTTGTAGAAAAATGACACCGAGACCGAGAAGGCCAGTAAGGGTTCGTCAAAAGCCAATTCTAAAATTCAGATCTGGTTAGTGTGTACAGAACACTCACCCGATTTCCGGGGACTATCACTAGTTAGACATTTAATCGAGCTATTGAACCAGGGCTTTTGTCTAGTCGTAACATGCTTGGTTTTCATAGGCACGATTTTATTAAATGAGTAGAAATTCATAATCAAAACACAAAAATATAAGATCATGCTTAGAGAAGATAGGTACACCTAGCTGATCATACAGTAGAACTTTTAATTCGTCGTTCACAAAAAAGAGGCCAAATAAAATATTGCTCGATCTAGTGAAATGAGTAGGCTCTAAAATATTTACAGAAAAAAGCCCTAAAGACAACATATTGTCCCTTAAGTAAATTTTCAACAAGAGATCACTTTAAAATCACTTGCAATAATAACATGGAGGAAAGATAAAAATAAATTTTCTATTTTCTCTATAAGTGACGGAGTGTCTATATTTCTGATTCTTCAATAAAATTTGTAAACAAAACTATCTGCCTTTGTTTCCATCTACACGCATCTTTCATTCTATCTTTATGAGAAACTTCGTTTTAGTGTGTCCAATAGAAGTAATAACTTAATTGTTCCTAAATTTTTGTATCTTAATTCCACATGTTTGTTCTTTAGCAGTAAGGATTTGAAATTTTCTGCCTAATAACATTAAAGGTATTGCTGATTTCAAGAACTTTAAGCGTTCAGTTGTCAAATTTGTTCTATACTGTTTTCCAAAGGACCAATTATGTCCTCAATGAGCCTATATATAGATGTTTATCTAATTGCTAGTTATTTGTAAGCCAACTGCATTTTAGCAATAAACGAAATGTTTTCAAAAAAAGCTTGAAAATCTTGTCATTTATAATTAACTAGCTAACCAAGTGAACTTCGTACCGCGTAATACTCAATGAATATCTTGTTAACTTTTAGCTTAACTAACTTTTATATCAACTGCCAATCATCTGAGTCCAGTTTTCATAATATATGATTAATTTGATTTTAGAGGGCGTCTCATCGCCCATTTTTCAAAACAAAACTTTGCAAAAAACCTTCCATAGATCAAAAGAAACCTTTAAAAAACAATTATGAAATCTCCGTGAAAATTCTATTTAAAAAATGCTTTTGTATGAGGGCCACCCTAAGTATAAACCCGTAAGAAAACTTTTATGGCTTTAGCTGTGCCTTTTTATATAAAAGTCACGAGATGTAAATTTAATGGGGATCGATTAAGTGGTCTTTGAGAAAATATTTAAAAAATATTTTTGTATGAGAGCCACCCGTAATATGAACCCTTTCTAAAAGTTTTGTAGCCTTAGCTATGCTTCTTAATATAAAACATACGTGGTGCAAATTATTTAAAAATATTTTTATGCTTTTTTTGTAATTCAATTCTAATCGCGGTCGCACGGGACGTGTCGCAAGGCACATTTTTTTCTATCATGATAATTATATTGTTTCTGTTGTTCTTTTACGAAATTATATATAAGTAGGCTGAGTAAAAATGTTTTCAAATCAACAGAAGTGTTCAATGTATTTATTTTCACATAATAACAACCATATGACCCTTTTTGAATGTCCCGTTTTCCAGCTCCCTGCCCCGTTGTTCCGAAAGAAGACAGAATCGTCCTGTTTTCAGAAAGTGTTTCAATAAATTTGTTTCTCAGTTTGAATTTGTTAGTCGGTTTGATTGGCTACCCATGTCAACTCGAATAACTGTGGCTACCCGTCTTGCGTTCAAATATTACTAAAAACGTGTGTCATTTATATTGAAAGATATTTAAGAAGTAGGCCCTACATTTTGAACAAAATTTGCTCTTCCAAAAAATTTATTAAGCCGTATGAAACGAGTTTAATTACTTTTGACGTTTTTTATAAAATTTATTTCTTTTGCAGCGCCGGTAAATCAAAATTTTGTTGTGTTTCATTTAAAATTTGATGTTAATCTTAAGATTAAAAACATCTCATGTTCCTGTATAGATGGACGTGCTTTTTTTAGAAACATCATTCCGATTCTGCTTAAACTACTTATTTCTTATAATTTGAAATTGTTTTTCCAATACTTTATGTTTTATGATGTCAAGCTTAGTATGTATGTATGGTTTATTTTTAAGAAATGCATCCCATTTTGAGGCCAAAAAAATGGTCACGTTAAGTATGAATAAAGTATTGCGTAGTATTAAATATTTTATTTTTTTTAGTGCCCATTTTGCTCATCTAGATTTAAATAATTTAAAAGTACACGGTGAGTTACTATAGAAACTTGAATGGGGAATTATTTGGGATGTTATTTACAGTCGATATACTTCAAAATTAAAAAAATCCCCAGAGGTTTTCTTTTAAATTCCATATTTACTAATTTTTAATGATATTACATACGCATGAAATACGTTCAACATACGTATGAAATTTAAGAAACATCCTATTTTGCTCAAACTTTGACACGTCAAAGAACCATGAAAGATAGCCCAGAGCACAAATTTTAGCTCTTTAGGTAGTCAGAGTCCTGAAAATTGTTGGGTCAAAGTTTGGAAAAAATATGCGAAAACAACCGAATCGATGTCTAATATCTCTTAGCTCGGTCAACAAAATTTACTGTGTGATATGTAATTTTAAAGGGTATAAAAATTTTGACAATATAAAGCATAGTCGAGATATTATGAATAAAACCTCGATTTAGGGCACCATTTTCAAAGTTGTCAAATTTTACTAAAGCCTCTTTCACTTAATCCAATGATTTCTTTTGTTATATAGATACACTCATGGACAGTAAAATAGGTGTGAAGACGACAAACAGTAAATTTCCAAGATCAAAGTTAAATAAATCAAATTCAAAGTAGTAATTTGAAAGTCTAGCAGCACTGTATGTCTAAATTGCATTCCATATAATCCCCACTTTAAGCTTTTGTAGTCACTCCCAAGCATGTCAAATTTTTCATTTTCATTTATGTAAAAATAATTTTCAAATTTTTAAATTTCACACTTACGGTGTCGTACGGAACCAGCTTTATATAAGTACCAATATCAATGGGATTCTTATTTTTCAGAAAGTTTTAATTTAATGGTAAAGGGTGTTTTTTTTAGAGGTATAGAGCTTCGGCATGTGGCCGCCGCGGCTGGCTCGAATAAAGCCAATTCTACAGGTCCAATTTTTAACCACTTTTTCGAGCATATGGGGCCGTATGTCGGCAATAACGCCACGAATGTTGGCTTCCAAGTCCCCTAACGTTTCTGGTTTGTTGGCGTAGGCGAGCGACTTCACATATCCCCAAAGAAAATAATCCAATGGTGTCAAATCACACGATCTTGGTGGCCAATTGACAGGTCCATTCCGCGAAATTATGCGCTCATCGAATGTTTCCTTCAATAAATCGATTGTGACGTGCGCTGTGTGGCATGTAGCGCCGTCTTGTTGGAACCACAACTCATCCACATTCATGCCATCCAATTCGGGAACAAAATAGTCGGTTATCATGGCTCTATACCGGTCTCCATTAACGGTAACTGACTCTCCAGCATTATTTCGGAAGAAGTATGGTCCAATGACTCCACCAGCCCATAGAGCACACCAAACAGTCAGTTTTTGTGGATGTAAGGCGTCTCAAGGGTCTCATGTGGATTCTCTTCACTCCAAATGCGGCAATTTTGCTTGTTGACGTAGCCATTCAACCAAAAATGAGCCTCATCACTGAACAAAATTTTGCGATGAAAATCAGCATCGAGATCAATCTCATTTTCGGCCCATACACCAAAATCACGACGCATTGCATGGTCTCGCGGCTTTAATTCTTGCACAAGCTGGATCTTGTAAGGTCGCAAGCCAAGATCTTTGCGCAAAATCTTCCATAAAGTTGATGGACAAAGCTCCAATTGCTGTGCACGGTGGCGAATCGATTCATTCGGGTCCTCTTCAACATTTTGCTCTACAGCGGCAATTGTTTCTTCGGTGCGCACTGTTCGACGTCTCTGCGGATGCGTATTATCACATAGAGTAAACGTATGGTTAACCGAATTAATTGCTCTGATGGACGATTATGTGGACCATAAAATGGACGGAGCTTGCGGTAAACTTCGCGAACTGAACCATTATTTTCGAAATAAATTTGCACGATTTGCAAGCGTTGTTCTTTTGTCAACCTGTTCATGATGAAATGGCAAACCAAACTGAACATAAATGACATTAGAGTTGCCAGATTTGACCATAAAATGCCAAAACAAAATGCCGAAAAACAAACCTCTAAAAAAAACACCCTTTATAAAAAATCTCAGTTTGTACTCAATATTTGAAGAGCTTTCTTCATGTACTTTCGACGCACTGTCAACAAATGTTGTTCTTTAAGGTCGCACAGGACATCGAAACATGCGATAATGCAAAGCAAAAACTTACAGTTATTTAGAATAACATAGTTTCTTATGCATTCTTTTTTGAATCTTTATATCCTCAGAAAGATTTAAGAGAGCAAAAGTCATTGTGTAATGTCTCTCTTTAAGATATTTTTTCAAAACAACACGTGAAATAGAAATATCCACATAAGCAAAGTTTCACTTGCGCGACTTTGCAATCGAATATCTCGAAATGCGTTATAAATAAATGTAAAATTTGCTTACATGAGCTAAATTTAATTGTTTCTCTATGAAAATATGATAAAACGAAATGTTTTAAAGAACTTTTAAATTTTTTGTCATGGTGTACCTTTCGGTGGAAATGCCCATGTGTTTATATGAGTGCCATCCTAAATAAAAGTTTTATAGCCTAAGCTATTTCTCTTAGGCCTGTTAACTTATCTATTTTCTTAATACCACTTTAATCGGATATTTTATAAACGGCGATTATATCTCGAATTAAATTTGGTAACTCATCTCTGAATTTATTTAGATTTAAGAAATATCAGAATATTTCATATAGACATTTGAACTCAATTGAGAATAGTACAATTGACAAATGGCAAAAATATTTAAGAACAGAGACATGGAAGAAATGCCACCAAAGTCCTCAGTGGCTTGCAAAATACTGCATATTTCATAAAATCCCGATGCTATAAATAGTTTATCCCAAAATGAGAAATTTTGGGCCCTAAGGTTTGTTTCAAGGCTAACAAATGCAAGAAAACTAGCACTATTTACCTCCCCTCTGACTGTGATATGCGAAAGCGTTGGAAGACCTTTTTTTCAGTTAATTTTGTCCAATTATTGGATCGCGAAAAATATTCATTTCGCTTCTCTTCGGGATTTTGTGTAATTTGGACTTCATAAAAGTGTCCACAAAGATCTATTTGAGAGAAAATCTTCTTTTATTGAACTATTTCAATAACACAAACGTTAAACTCAGTCGAGTTAACTTCGTTAATCGAAAAAATTTCTCATATTAACTTTAATCGACAATTTGCAGGTTAATAGCCGATTACTCGACATAAGTTATCGATGTTTGTGGCTAAGCGACGATTAAGACGAAATCGGAGTATAGTCTACGATTTAGTTGAGATAAGTTAACAGGCCTTAGTATAAAAGACAAGTGGTGCAAATTTCATGTGAATCGATTAAGTGGTCTTTGTGAAAATGCTAT
The DNA here is from genome assembly GCA_963680825.1 of Meiosimyza decipiens. Classification (NCBI taxonomy): domain Eukaryota; kingdom Metazoa; phylum Arthropoda; class Insecta; order Diptera; family Lauxaniidae; genus Meiosimyza; species Meiosimyza decipiens. The sequence goes on along the minus strand of OY804258.1, from coordinate 70,728,566 downwards.
TTTAAAAATATTTTTGTTTGAGGGCCGCCCTAAATATGCATTCGAAGTAAAAGTTTTATAGACTTAGCTATGCCACTTAATATGGAATACACGTGGTGTAAATTTCATGTGAAGAGGGCCATCCTAAATATGCACCCTAAGTAGAAGTCTTATAGCCTAAGCTACACCTGTCTATATAAAAGACACGTGGTGTAAATTTCATGTGAATCGTTTTAAATGATATTTTAAATATATATTTTTTATGAGGACCACCCTAAATATGCACCCTTAAAAAATTTTATGGCCTTAGCTATGCCTCTTAATATAAAAGACACGTAGAGTAAGTTCCATGTGAATCGATTAAGTGGTCTTTGTGAAAATGATATTTTAAAATATTTTTGGACAAGGGTCACCCTAAAATTGAACCATTGGAAAAAGTTTTGTAGCCCAAGCTATGTCTTTTAATATCAAAGGCACGTGGTTTGAATCGAATAAGTGTTCTTTGTGAAAATTATATTTTTAAAAACTTTTGTGTGAGGGCCACCCTAAATATACACGATTAATAAAAATTGTATAGTCTATGTCCTAGGTGGAGAAAAATACAACAAATCAGAGACAATTAAAATCGGTCCAGTCGTTCTTGAGTTATAAATGTTGTAACTAACACGACTTTAATATGTACGACTTTGTTTTATATAAAGGGTGTCACAATAAGAATGCATTTTTTATTTAAAAATAAAAGCACATATTTTTGCGCGAATTGTGATATTTTTATTGCATTGAAAAGTAGACATGTTCCGATTAAATATTGAATAAAATATTCGTCATTTGGCCACCGCGGCTCTGATGATAGGCGATTGCTCTTTTCATGACTTTTTGACAAAGATGTGGCTGTATCTCACCGATGGCATGTTGGATCTCGATCTTGAGCTCAGGAATTGCTTCTGGTTTTTCACATAAATCCAAGATTTCACAAAACCCCGAAGAAAGAAATCATATGATATTAGTGGCCAGTTGAGGTTAGAGTTCCGTGAGATGACTTGGCCTGCAAATCGTTGCTGCAATAAATCGGTTGTTTCATTCGCGGTGTGGCAGGTGGCGCCGTAAGGATTTTCTGAGCCCCAAATTCGACAATTTTGTTTATTCACGAAGCCATTCAGATGGAAATGCGCTTCGGCGATGAAAATGACTTTTTTCGAAAAATCGGCATTACCCATTTTTGTAATGGGTTTTCACAATGATAACGCGTTGTTCTTTTGTGCAGCAGTCGATTTTTAATAATCGAAACAATCATAAGTTACAGCTGTTAAATTTCGGATACAAAATTTAAAAATGCACTCATATTGGGGCACCCTTTTTATAGATTTATGATGATATGATCCTAAAGTTATTAAGTTAATTTTTGTAGTCTGTAAGGGTTTTTACCCGGTAGGTGAAATCCAAATAAGTAAATTAAAACTAAATTATGATGGACTAATGGACTTAAAAAAAAATGTAAATTCATTTGTTAAGGTTAAGATGGAGATAATTTTGTATATGTACACCAATTATAAAGTTTATTAACTTCACCCTGAAGAATACCAATATCAGACTAATTTCTAATTTTAAGGAAGATCTTTAGATCATCAGCGTAAAGCAAGCATTACATAGTCATTATCATCATTAAAAAAATGACAAACAATAAACGACCCGAAATGCTCCCTTTCGTAACACCGATGCTGCACAATAAAGAAAAAACTTGACACTTTCAAAAGCAACAAAACTGACGTTAAATAAATACGATATAAGCAATGATGGGCACCCACATCAATGCAAAATTTCATTTCCATGTAGTGGTACAACAACCATATGTAGAAAAAATTACGAGCATAAATAAGAAAACAAGCGACATACGTCTTGCCTTTTTCAATTCTTGCGGTGAACTGAACTAAAAACGCTTTGTAAGCATAGAACAGGAGTCGGCAAAAATTAAAGTGAAAGTGTTTGGTGAGAGGAGAGAGGCTGCACCGCAAGAAATTTGTAACCAAATATTGATTTTATTGGAATGATGTGGCAGTAAGCAGAAACTAAAAAAAATTAGAAAAGACGTTTAGAGTTTTTGAAAAATCATAAACAAAGCAACATCGAACGCGGGCATAGCGCTGTTGTCTTTAAACTTAACAAAAGTTTATCCCTCTCCACCCCTACAAATTCATTAAGCTTATAATGAAAACTTCGTAATGTCTTTTCCTTGAAAATTTATTACAACCTTTTAACGTTTTATTACAAATTAAACATTACATGTCGTCAAAAGCATTTTGAATCATAAAATTCGTTGTATCATTTCCCATAACCGTGCAAGAAATTCTCTACGTACATAACAAGCGAAAAAAACTACAGCCGCGCTTGGTGTTGCTTTGTCAATGGCTTTTCTACAACTGAATAAGAGAGCATAAGCATATGTGTAATATTTTGCGCACTATTGTTTCATGCTTTGCACTGAAAAAAAAATGTTATCGTGCGCTGAAAGGTTTTATTTGCTTTGCCTGTTTTAGATGAAAATTAAATATTCAAAATAATTATACTTATTCGGTTGTAATCAAATTAAAAAAACTATGGTTGTATTAAGTGGCTGCTGAGGTATCAGAAAAATGTTAAATATTTGTTTTATTGCTAGAGAATACAAAAATCAATTAAGCTTTTGAATATTTTATTAGTTTATCAAAATCAATTTCAATACTAGAGACCTTTATTAGTAATAAGTTCTCTAGATGCTCATTAGCTAGTAAATTTCTTTGCTTATTTTTAATCAATACAATAGAAGAATAACTTGCTTCGCAAAAATATATTGTGCCAAACATGGAATATAGAGGCATTTTGTAAACCGACCAATCAGCTCAAACAACGAAAGAAACATTTTGTTTTGTACGCTTTAAAAGTATTTTTGGCTAATCAAAAAAATATATGATATTTTTTACTAGTTTTAAGGCTGAAGAGTTTTTTGGTAGATTTAACCCTCTGAGGGTTGAGATTAATTTATTTTTGCCTGACAATGCCCGTTCAAACAAATTTGAAGCAAAAAAGTAGAATAAAAACAATTTGTTTTGTTGTTGATTTCAAGTCACTAGAAGGGTGGTTTTAACCCTCTCGGATTATTGTTTATAATAAAATTTGTCTTGATTTTGCATTTATGAACCGTATTTGCAAATTAATATTAAAAACTTGGGGTCTATCGGTTTTTTATACCCTACACGGAGGGTATATTCACTTTGTCATTCCGTTTGTAACGCATAGAAGGGGGCGTGGTAGGTATGGAAAAGTATATATATTCTTGATCAGCGTCACCACCTGAGTCGATATAGCTATGTCCGTCTGTCTGTCAGTCTGTCTGTCCGTCTGTCTGTCTGTCTGTTGAAATCAGGTTTACGCAAAAACTAAGAAAGCTAATTGAATGAAATTTGGCACACACGTCAAACCTTCTTGCAAGCTGCTAGCATATAAAAATTGGTGAAATCGGATCACGGCCACGCCTTCCGCCCATACTCTATGTAAATATACCCAAGTCCATTTTGAAAAAAGTTGCTGCGATTTTAGTGAAACTTGCTGATTTAGTGAAGATAAGAACAAAATTAGGATTAGGCTAGGTTTTAAGTTTACAATGGCTCTTAAAGGGGCGTGGCACAGCCCTAAAATTTATCTTTCATAGCGCCATAGCTCGTAAACCGTGCAAGATATTGTGATGAAATTTGGTACACGAATGCAGATCTTATTAATCTTGAATTGTGCATAAAATGGGCAGAATTGTAAAAGTGGGCGTTGTACTTTTTAGCAATTGAAAATTTGGATTTCGTATATCTCCAAATTGGCACATAAGATTTTCATAAAAATTTTAGGGATGATACCACTAAAAGTAGTCATCAATACAAGTTTCGTTAATATTCTGGAAAATTTCGTTGAAGGGCGTGGCACAGCCTACAATATTTATAAACGTTATAAAAAGAGAACTAACAACGCAATCGCTATGAAATTTAATATGGCAGATATACTCGCTAAAAGGTGTCTTCTTGCAAAACTTTGGCACAAAAGTGCCGGTGGGTGCGGCACCTCCCATATGAACAAAATACGTTTAATGCTATAGATAGTGTGCTATGAGAGTAATCTTCATAAAATTTTGAGTGGAGGTGTCGGTTACTATAAGCTTTGAAATCAAATGAAGCATGACAAGATTGCATCAGTGAGCGTGGCACCTCCCTCATTAATATAAAGTTATAAGTGCTATTTTAAGTGAACTATTGGAGCAATTGATCTGAAATTTTATGTAAGTGGTTTACTGGGTATTAGGTACACATGAATCAAAAGCTTTTGAAATAGCAACAGTGGGCGTGGCACCTCTCATACAATTAAAATGCCTTAAGTAGCATAACTATCGAAATATATGAGCAATCATACAGAAATTTGGTGTAAGAGGTTTTTTCATGGAAGGCTATTTTTGAATCAAAATCGGACTGTATTGTACCAGTGGGTGTGTCACCGCCCTAAATTTTAAGAATAATTACGGCACATATCGCAAACTAAGCTATTGTGCTAAAATTTGGTTTGTGCATGTCAATCACGAATGTCATTTATTGAAGCATAAGTGGGCGGAATTGGAGAAGTGGGCGTGACATATTTTGTGTTTTACATTTCTATTCTATTTTTTTCAACATTATTTTTTCGACATTTTCAACCTTTTACCTGTTCCCATTCAATTTCATTCGACATTTTCTTCGACTCTTTTATTAATTTTTCAGCATTTTTCATATTTTTCGACTTATTCAATTTCTTTCAACTTTTTTCAATGGTTTTTATATATTTTCAGTTTTTTCCAACATTTTTGAACCTTTTTACATTATTTTCGACTTATTCAACTTCTTCAACATTTTTTTAACATCTATTTGAAAAACACTTTCAATGCAGTGTAGGGTATGTGACTTTCGGCCTGGCCGAAGGTAACACCTTTACTAGTTATTGATTATTTTTGAAGTTATCGTGAGAAAACCCGTCTGAAAGGGCTGTTTTTATGTTATTTTTTGAATTGTTGCAAATATTTTAGGATTTCGGGACCTCGATTTTCTTAATCAGCGACAGCAAAAATTTGAATACATAAGGACTGTCCCATAAGAACTTACGTTTTGCTTCTTAGTTATAAAAAAATACCCAGTAATTTTTTTGGTCATTTTTCGTTTTTTATCAATAATGGCTAGTGTTCAGAATATAAATAACTAAAAACTAAGTAACAATTTTTTTTTTTTTATAAAAATTTCTTACTTTTTTCGTAAGGCCCTTCATTAAATTTTGTCCAGTCGTTTTATCGACAGTACGGTACGATTTTTTCCACTTAAGTCTGAAGTCTTGTGAATTTTTTGCATTCTTGCCACTCCTTCGAAAAATCTCTTTTCATTACAGCCCGATATCTTTCAATTGGGCGAAGCTCTGGGCAGTTGGGCGGATTAGCTATTTTTGGTACGAAATTGATCTTTTTACTTGCATACCTTTCCATCGTAGCTTTAGAGTAATGAGAGGTTGCTAAATCTGGCCAGAACCAATAAATGGTAGAAGACGTTTTTCGAGGCACTCGTCTATATAAACTTTGGAATTGATTGTGCCTTGCGTAACAAAAAATCTGCTTCTGAGATTTCGAAATTTTTTTTTCTTTGAATTTACTAGACACATGTCCCTTTTTCGGTGATGTATAATATTTGTGCCCAGGTAGCTGCTTAAAATCTGCTTTGACGTAAGTTTCGTCGTCCATAACACAGCAATCAAATTTAGTCAGGTACCTTTCATACAATTTTCGGGCTCGCATCTGAGCCATCAACTGCTTTTCATCAGAACGGTCTGGTACTTTTTGAACTCTTTATGTCTTTAGCTTTCTTTTCTTCTTGATCTTTTGTACAGTAGATTTTGATGTACCTGCTCTAGCCGCCATATCTCGCACTGAGGTGTTGGGATTTTGCTTAAAAAGGTGCTTCACCTTCGTCGCTACCTTTAGGTTAAAAAATTCTGGTTTTCTGCCTGAACCTTTTTCGTGAAACAGGTAGATCCTTCTTATAATTAAAAATAACCGCAAAGACAGATTTTTCTGAGCCACCAACTATTTTTGCTATAGCTGAGTATTTTAATTTTGGATTTTGCAGGTATGTGGACAAAATCAGTTTGCGGACTTTTTGTTGCTTGCTAGACATCTTTGTCATCAAAAGTGCTATCTTCAAGTGGTCTACATCATATTAAACGTCACTTTATATAGAACAAATATTATGTCTTTTTAGACCTTTAAGATTATTAAGTAGAGCAGAATACAAAAAATAAAAAACGTAAATTTTTTCTGGAACAGTCCTTAAGAGATTATAACATCAGTCTCTAATCGTTAATCATCTGTAACACCAATCTTAAATATAGAATATGCTTAAAAGAACTTAAAAAAATGCATGCTGGTTTCGCAGAACATATCAAACAATACATATACTAAACTTTTTTTCTGAATAACCCTAGTGTACATACAGTACATGCATCTATTTTACCTATTTGCAATAAAACAAAATTTTGAATCACTTATATATATATATTTGTCGATTCCGATTCGAATGCGATGCCTGTTAATTTAGAAAAATCTCTTGGATATGAAATAAGATTATGATATGTGGATATCGGTAAACTAACCGGTAATTCACACGATTATAAGCGCTCCTTGATTTCATATTTCAAGTCAGAGGTTTGTTGTCTGACGAAAAATTGTTCCTCATGAACTTTTTTCATATGCACTTAACTCCTCTATGGAGAATTTTATTTAAATTTTCTGAAAAAAATTTATATACGAGACAAACGACATTTATAATTATAAAGAACATATCTCTCGTTTGCTTTAAATTAGTCCATATAAACTCTTGTCACAAGGCAAGTTCATTAGACAATTTTACAATTTATGACACAAAACAAAGCTTGAAATGGTGATTATTTCTGCATAATTAACTCGAAAAAAAAAATTTTTTTTCAGCTATGACGGTCGTCCAGCAGACAAACGAAACGAACAAGGAATTCAGAAAACGCAAAGTAACGACTTAATTTAAAATTTTATTGCCACACAGAAAAGTCTTAGGAGGTTTTGTTGTTTGAGGACCCCCTTAATTGTAATTGCTAATTTTTTATTTTGCTTAGAAAATATACTAAAATTTCTCGAAGAAAATTAAGTCTTTCTCTTTTGTTGACATGCTAGATTTTATTCCAAAAAACCTTTTTGGGAAATTGAACTGTTACGTTAAATCGAAAAATGCGGTGGAACTCTTTTTGCACAAAATGCTAACATTTCGTTTTTCAAATATCTTATTTAGATACTTTCAATAATATACCTAATTTTATCTCAGAAATGCAGATAGCACGTAAAAAATAAGATACATACATTGAATACAAAGTAACTTTTTGTTTCGTGTTGTATTCTTGTTCATTTTTATTCATCAAGAGGCAACAAAGAAACATACCTAAATTCTCGCAGCAAATAACAAATTTCGGTGTTTCTCAATCTTTGGGATATGTATAACCAGCAAATAATGAAAAACCCGCGAAGTTTGAAAATCAAAATTTTCTTCGTAGTTCACTTTTTTGCGTTTTGATCCATATATGGATCAAGAGGTTACGCCGGGTCGTATTTTCAAACCAGTGAGCACGATTTCTCAAGACCTTTTAATCCAGTTCGATTTAGTTTTGTAGGCTGCTTGATTTTAAAAGGGGACTTCTGCAGTATTGGCCGAAAGCTTTGTTTGCGATTTGATGTTTTTTTTTTAGATCCGGACGTACCGTCAAAAGAAGGGCGTCCGGTAACGTTGGCAATTTTTCACGCATATAGCCCCAAATGTTTCAAAAACAGACATAGAAATAAATTAATACCAGATTCGGATTCATCATTGAAAAATAAAAACGGGAAACGATATTAAAAACGATTAAAATTATAAAAATAAATTCTAATATTTCAAGCAAAATCACATTCGTAGTTCTTTTCAAAGCTCCTTGGTCTGTTCTGCTTTTATTTAAGTCCTTCATTTGACCACCATGTTACAACAGGTATTGAGTAATTGATTTTTGTATTTTCAGAGATTCTATCAAAAACTGAGTTGTTGTGCGAGCCCTTAAAAAGCATGTTTGAGTCCTTAACTCAGTGCAAACCAGTTGAGGACGTTGAAACGCAGATATTATCTATTAAAACGCTTTTGGACGCATTAAATAAATTAGTACTCGACTTACTACATACTAAAAATGCATCCGCCGACCTTGGAGACCTAGTAGAAAATGAATTGTCTGAAATGGATAAAGCCATTGAAGAAGCAACGGAAAGAATTGTTGAAATGCTGTCCAGTGCCAGAAGTGTTGATAGTGGAATAAAATTAGAGGTTAACGAAAAAATATTAGACGCTTGTACAAATTTGATGGTATGCATTAAAATATTAATACAGAAGTCCAAAGTACTGCAAGGAGAAATTGTGGCTTTAGGTCGAGGTAAGATCATTTAATACAACAAATCATTGCCCTTGCATCCTTTTGATTACAATATACTGTTTAACTTAAGACTTTGATTCATAATCCGAATTCTTAACCACATGGGAAGTTGGTTTAAGAAAAAATATTTTTAATATAATTTCAGAACTCTTAGTAAAAACAATAATAATATGAAATTCAGTCTGAAGTGTAACAATCGAAGCAAGAAAATTCGAACCTTTTTAAAGAAAATCAGCAAAATTTCTCTGGATTTGTGTTATCACCAAATATATCCATTTAAATGTCTCTGTATTCGCTTAAATGTAAAAAGTATGCGCAAAAATTTCCACAATCTACTAGTGCATTTGTAAATAATTGTCAATAAGCCGGTTTTTGTTATTTTTTATCTGAAATCTGAATTTATGTTGAGGAAAAGTCCCTTTTTGAAACACCTGGTAATAAATCTATTGCCAGATGACCATGTTAGGTTTTCACCAAAAAAATCACAAATTTTGGGATAGAGATTCACATGCACAAAATCAGAAGCTGCACTAAAGTGATATGTCATTTTAAACGGAGTTCCATGGTCTATCGAACCCTGTTAGTCCGGTTGGAGCACAGTCAAAAACGACTGGTCAGTGGCCAGATGACCATGTTAAGTTTTAACCAAAAAATCACCAACTTTGTCATAGAAATTCACATGCAGAAAATTACCACCAAAAAGCAATTTGAACAAAAAATTGAAGTGGTTGGCATTCTGGCTGCTTTCTAAAAGAGTCCTTTATTCCGTTGATAACGTACATAAATCTTCTTCGTTGAGCGAAAATTGAAAATTAACCTACAAAAGGTTAATGGCAAAATATATATTAATAAATGTTGAACAAAAATTTCAAATTTCGACACAAATGTCAAGTAAATCCAGAAAACTCAATATTTTTGCCATCCACAAAGTGTGGAACTTAATAATTTGGAGACAGTAAACTGTAGCCAACCATGAAACCGAAAGATAAAACTGTGTTCATACTGTATCGTCTCGGAGATAAAATCCAGGCTCCCATGAAAGGGCTTTATTCTTTTACATTATAATTATTCTCTCTTATGACCATATTAACCTCAAAGAGGTCAATATTTTGACACGATGTCCATAGGTAAACTTGACACATAAAAAGATATCAGCATAAAAATGGCTTATTCAAGTAAAATACATCTCGTAGCGAAAGATGATGTAATAAACACCAGAATAAGTTAAAAAATTCTGATCAACTTACGCGCATATATCGCACGCATTCCACTAAAGAGGCACAACTCAAACTTTTGAAATTTTTGGAAAACGCAAAAAACTGGTATTGAACTCGTTAACTATTTTTCAGAAATAAAATGAGGGATTGAAATCACTCGATCACAACAGCTTCAATTCTCTGACACAGCAAAAACTAGCACACTTTGGCATATTGTAGCCTTATTTCCATTGCAACATGAAGATAGACATAACGTTTTTTTGACAGCAAAGTACAGCAAAAAAGAAACTTATCTCTTTTGTGCTGGTAGATTTGTGTATGGTTAACAGTTTTAACAAGTAAATTTGTTGTGCCTCTTTGGTGTACAGTAGAATGTGTGCGATATGTACAAGCAATGAAGAAAAATACAAGCTCATCAAAACCATTTTATCAAAATTGATTTCCAATTCCTTATTATTGTTCTTAGAAATAAAATTGAGTTCAAATAAGGCAGCTGACAATAAACAATTAAAGTTTTACTATCGCAATGTGAGGAAAAAACAAAAACGCAGGAGTAACAAAATATTTTTATGTCTGAACATAAAAGTGGTGATTTCCAATGTGCCTAAAATGATCCCTCCTGGATTTGGGGCTATCCCATGTTACGTCGAAAATCCATTTTCAATCAATCAAAGTATGACAGACTATTAACAGATAGAGTATTAACAGACTCTTAAGATCGTTCATGCTGATGATGACTCAGAGTCCAAATGCATCCTAATATAAAATTAAAAGGAAAATAATTGTTTTACTTTTTAAAAAAGCGCCGTCATTTAAAGCGGTAAAAAGATTAAATTTAAAAATTTTTTAAATTGCAGGAGAGTCTATTTTACTATAATAAATGCTAAGGTGAAAAGTAAAACCGTTAAAGATTCTGATTTTTTTAAAGAATATAATTCTTCGGGAACACTTGAAATTCGAAAACTTATTCATGTTCGAGTATGTCGTTATTTAAATAAAAAATAATCCTAGGGTTGCTGCCAGAGCTGAAAAATTTGCATTTTTCAGAATTTGAGTAAAAAAAATGAAGAAAATTGGACTCATCAAATTTAATTTTTTTTTACTTTCGTTATGTAATTAGAAAAAAAAATTGATTCCGTTTTAGCACGATTTCCTTCGATTGAAAATTTAAAGTAAAATATTTTTATTAACCGTAATCTTTTAGAAATTTAGTTAGGGAATTCCCTCTTCTAATTAATTTTCACAGCGGCTAAAGTATGTATCCTTGTGAGGTTGTACAGCATTGTCAACAGCTCCAAACACGATTAGTCCCCTTGACTATTCTCGCCCATCTTTTGTTTTCAAATGCATTGCTTTCCAGTCAGAAAAAGAAAATCCCAATCTTGTTGAAGAAACCACAGACTGACCCTCACAATTGGAACGTGATAATGACGTCAAAATATTTCTCATAATGTTTTTTTTTTGTATGAATCACTTATTTTTAGTACTTTTTAAAGGGTTGAAGGATATGGGACTAATCCTCTGCTTTTCTATGTATATACATACTACATGCTTCATGTCTTTTTTTTTACGGTTTTGTCTAGAAGTTATCTACAGTGTAAAAATAGAATTGGGTGTATAGCAAAAAATGTGTCTTGTGTAGCATCTCAAATCCTTTAGTGTTCTAATTACATTCACCTTAATACACTATAATTTCAAATTGTCAATGCCACTTAAAAAAATAAATGCGAAAAAAATATTGAATTTTTGGTCCAAAAATTATCAAAATAAATTTTTGTTTTTAAACTTTTTTTATTTATTTTAAGGTTTGAGGAAATACATTGCACTGTTTTTAAAACATAATTTTTTTTATCTAAATAATAGATAATGTGTTATTTATTCGTTTATAACAATTTATTTTACTGACAAAAAAATATAATAAAAACCATGAGACCAGTAATGAAATCTTGTTTTTCTCATTTACTTTCTTAAGGGAATTTCAAGTAGTGGCAGTGACAATTTCAAATAATAGGTGTATTAAGGTAAATGTAATGAAAACAGCAAAGGATTTGAGCTATTACACAAGAAACACCAAAGCTCTACTTGCACAGAAACCATACTTTTTTTCCTTATATATAGGCTTAAAAAATAGCACACATAAGGCAAATCGAAAAAAAAAAAATTGGAAAAATAAAATTTTAAATAAGAAAACGGTCTATTTTTCTTAATTTTTTGGTCAAATTCCGAAAAATGCAAATTTTGCAGCACTGGTAGCAACCCTAGAACATGTTTTTTTTTTTTTAATGAGGATATACTCGTACATTAGTAAGTTTTTGAATTTCAAGTGTTCAAGTGAAACTTTTTTTTATTTTAGATTGACTTTATTGAATATAGCGGATCACGTAGTTGAAGACAATTTTTTTTATTTTTTATCAGAGTCTCTACGCAAACAACATACATGAGCATATTTATTTTTTTAACACCATTTATTTAACATCTTATAATAAATCTTAACAAATTACAGGGAACGCTTCAGCAAAGGAGTTTTACAAACGTAATAGCCAATGGAGTGAAGGCCTTATTTCCGCATCGAAAAGTGTTGCCAAAGGAGCTAATCTTTTAGTGGAAGCTGCTAACAAAGCAGTTTCAGGAGAACCTAACAAAAGCTTTGAAATAATTGTAGCAGCCCAAGAAATCGCTGCGTGCACTGCACAATTGGTTGTGGCAAGCAAAGTAAAAGCGCCCAGAGAAAGTCAAAAACTCAGTGATTTAACAAAAGCATCACGGAATGTATCGCAAGCTACTGGAGCTGTTGTGGCAACTGTAAAAGACTGCAACCAGCAATTAGACCTCACGCAGGAAGTTGATTTCACCAAATTAACTGCAAATCAAGCAAAAACAATGGAAATGGATATACATGTAAAAGTCCTGGAATTAGAGCAAGCTCTCCAAATGGAACGTTTGCGGCTTTCAGCATTCCGACGGCAAAATTACCAAAATACCGAAGATTAACTTAATAATTTTATGTTTCCTTTGTAATATATTCATATGTAGATAATATAATTTTCGTTGTTGACTGAAAACATTACAAACAGTTTTAAGTTCCAAGGATATAAAATAAAAACATAATTTCTATACATAAATATTAAATATTTTTGAGGATTCATTTTGGTATTTATATAAATCTGCGATATATTTTCTTGAGCAGTCACAAACGTAAATTGTCCTATTTTCGACCATTTTCCTAATTACATTATATACTTTTGTTAAAATCAATTTATTTTACATGTCAGCGTATCGAAACTCACTGCAATATGTAACTACATATCGCGCCTTTTAGTCAAAAAAAAAACTGAAATTTCCAGAAACAAAATATTGATTGTGTATCATAATCTTAAATTTTAATCGATGACTTTATGCCTTTTTATATAGTAAAATTTTTCAAACGTTTGCGCATATCGATCTTTCATCTTCCTACTAATGTGGTGATTATTGTGGTTCCTCAAAATTTCTACACAAGAAACAGTAAAAATGTTAGTCGAAATTAGAATAACTTAATAATAATCAGACAATATCATAAAATAATATTCTCGATCAAAGTGATGACAATTAGGGTTTGAGACAAAGTTAGACTCATTTATAGACGCAAGCGATTGCAAAAAGTAGTCATTCATGTAGTCGACATTTAAGTTATACTTAGTTTTCTTTTACTTCTAATGCCCCAGTCCATTAAATTATAGCTATACCCTATAGCACTTTTAAAGGCAATTTAGTATCAAACTTTGGCGCGATTTCTAGTCACAAGAAAAACTTCACATTTTGTTCTTGCTGGATTACTTTTCCACATAGCGTACTTTATGTTACAGTTCTTAATTGCCCGCAAAACTTCTCTTGTAAACCATGGGTTTCCCTTTTTTCTTTTTTGATATTGGTCCTTTTAATAGGAACATATTTACTAAAGAGGTAATTAACAAGTGACATAAATTTAATATCTCATCGACATTTGTATATAACCAGCAATTGTTCCACGGTAGCAAGCTAGCTTCACTAAAAAATGCATCTTTATCAACTCTTCTGAAATCTCTGAAACAAAGGTGAGTGGAAGCAATTGGGTTACAAAATACTAAATCATAGCACAAAAATAAGATGTCATGGTCTGTGATATCAAACAAAGAAAATTGATCAACCTATTTTGAACTACATAAGCAGTTGGAAATATTTTTTTAAATAAATAGCTGTGCCACCACCACCTCATGACCCAGTTTGTCTATCATTTCTTATCAGCACATAGTCATTAAGGGCATAAACGTCGGTAGTATTTCTGCTTTGAACCAGGTCTCTGTTACACAAATAATGTCAATGTGTGTGTTATCAAAGGAATAGTTTAAGTAGTCCAACTTTGGAGTGTTTAAGCTTCTTGAATTTTAATGACACACTTTAAGTCTATAATGCCAATTGCATGCTATTTTTAAAACTGTCTTCAGGTGAATGTTACTGCCATTTCGGCCAGATTTGCCTTGATATATTGCAAGTTGATCTTTGGGCTCATCTAGTCTTAGTCTTTTTTAGTATATCATCTTTCAAAAGCAACTTGCATGTTATACCTTCCTTGTCCTGAGGAATGCGTGAAGTAGTTCTGCAATTCCCATCAATGTTGCTATACGACATTTCTTCTCAGCCAGGATGCAATCTATTTCATAGCTATAATATGGTAACCTCGCAGAAACTCTTAAATTCAGTTGCTTAGAGTAAATACCATAACCCACGTGGCAATTTATTTTCTTGTAGAAGTTAGTATCGCTCATTCTCTCCGGGAGTCATCTCTGGATAGAATGTGAGTTATAATAATAATTTAGTTTAGATACTACAGCTGTTAGTCCTACAAGCTATTAAGCTTGAAGCTTTAAATCAAGCTTGGTGAAAAAATTATAATTGTTATTTTGTTTTTTTTTTAATTTTCTTAGCCTTTACGCAACATGTGAACATAAGGACTGTCTCAGAAAAAATTTACGTTTTTTATTTTTTTTAATATTATCTTTCTGATAATCGTATACATAGGTCTAAAAAGACACAACACTTGTTCTATATAAAGTGACGTTTAGTATGATGTATTACACTTGAAGATAGCACTTCTAACGACTAAGATGTCTAGCAAGCAACAAAAAGTCCGCGAACTGATTTTGTCCACATACCTGCAAAATCCAGAGTTAAAATATTCTGCTATAGAAAAAATAGTTGGTGCATCAGAAGGAACTCTTTACGGTTTTTTCTAATTATAAGAAGGGTCTACCTCTTTCACGAAAAAAGTGTACAGGTAGAAATCCAGAAATTTCTAACCCAAAGGTAGCGGTGAAGCGCCTTTGCAAGCAGAACTCCAACACCTCAGTGCGAGTTATGGCGGCTAGAGCAGGTACATCAAAATTCACTGTACAAAGGATAAAGGAGAAAAGTAAGCTAAAGGCATATAGACTTCAAAAATTACCAGACCGTTCTGATGAAAAGCAGTTGATGGCTCAACTGCGAGCCCGAATATTGTATGAAAGGTACCTGACTAAGTTCGATTTCAGCCTTTTATGACGACGAAACAAATTTTAAGCAGCTACCTGGGCATGAATATTATGCATCACGGTAAATTCTTTGAAAAACAAATTTCCAAGTTTTTAAAGCAATATATGTGAACTCAAATGCAGCTTCTTTATTACGCAAGGCACAATCAATTCCAAAGTTTATACAGACGAGTGTCTGGAAAAACGTCTTCTACCACATGAGGTGACGTTCTGGCCTGATTTAGCAACCTCTCATTACTCTAAAGCTATGATGGAATGGTATGCAAGTATAAAGATCCCAACTGCCGAGAGCTTCGCCCAATTTAAAGATATTGGGCTCTAACGAAAAGAGATGTTCGAAAGAGTGGTAAGACTGCAAAACATTTATAAGACTTCAAACTTAAGTGGAAAAGATCGTGCCGAACTGTCGATGAAACAACTGTGCAAAATTTAATGAAGGAAAGTAACAAATTTTTCTAAAAAAAAAAAAATAATTAATTAGTTTTAGTTATTTATATTCTGAACACTAGCCATTATTAGTACAAAAGGAAAAAAGACCAAGAAAATTTCTACGTATTTTTTCATAACTAAAAAACAAAACGCAAGTTTTTTCTGGGACAGTCCTTACATATACTTAAAGATATATTAAAATAATTATAAGTACAAATTTACATGGTCCAAGGCATAAATTCAGGAAAAATTTTCTCTGCATGTTGTGGAGCTCAAATCAAGTCGCAGTTAGGTAATTTTCAGTCTATGCTCGAGTTGACCTTTTGTCAAGCTAATTTTATAAATTTTGCAATTGTTTATGAGAGTTGTCATGCTGTAAAAGGAGATGTAGCCATAGCATTAGTTCTACTAACCGGTTGATAAATTAATTTATAAGAGTTACGAGTACTTGCCGAGAGAGCACCACTTATGCACATAAAAGCGGCTCTTTGTACTTTATGCATTTTTTTCGTAGGTGAGCTTGTTTAATGCAAGCCACCATACCACTATGATATATAACAGAATCGGTTTAGTAGCCACTGTGTATATCCAGGGAAGGATACGAGGTGATCACCCCTATTTTTCACTAACAGCTTTTTTTACAAGAGTATAGCTGTGGCTTTTGTAACTCTATCTTCAACATTAATTTGCCAATTTAGTTTGCTATCCAATAACAGACCAAGATACCTTGCATTGCATAGTACGATAAATCTTCCTTAAAGCGACATACTCCTAAACCAGCCTCATCTGCCCATGAAAAAAGTTTTTTATGGCATCCTGAAGAATTTGACAGTTGGGTGATTTGACACATGCAAATTGACAGTACAAATCGGATGGTAGCATTGAAAATTGAAATTTGATTTAAAAATTTAACATTTAACTAAATACACGCCATCTATTGGATACTAGCGTTACAAAATTTACTTTCGTATTTAAAAGCTTCAAACGACACATATCGTACGATGAAATCGCGCAATCGCAAAAGACCATACCTAGTAGGAGCTAGTTAGGTAAATGGGGCAATGAGCTAAATTTTTTATAGCTTTTGTCTTTTATACGTACCAAGTCTCATTCATTTGTATCAACTAGTTGGTGATATATACAAAATGATGCTTTATTCACACATGGGAGGCATCGTACCTCCCATTTCCTTTGAAACTTATATCAAGCTCCATTCATCTGCTTCCAGTAGTTGATATATGATGAATATGATTTTGGAGGGCGTGTCATTGCCCATTTTTCTAAACCAAACTTTCCATAGACCATAAGAAGTATTTGAAAAACAATTATGAAACCTTCGTGAAAATTTTATTTAAAAAATCCTTTGATGTGAGGGCCACCCTAAGTTTGCACTCTAAATAAAAGTGGTCTTCGAAAAAATGATATTTAAAAATATTTTTGTATGTGGGCCACTCTAAATATGCACCTTAAATAAATGTTTTATAGCTTTATCTATGTGCTTCTTAATGTAACAGACACGCGGTGTGAATTTCATTTGAATGGATTAAGTGGTCTTTTCAAAAATTCTATTCAAAAATATTTTTGTATGACGGCCACCTTAAATAAAAGTTTTTTTGCCTAAGCTATGCCTCTTGATATAAACGCTTAGTGGTGCTGATTTGGGCCACCCTTAATAAAAGTGGTGTGAATTCCATGTGAATCGATTAAGTGATACTTGTGTATTTTAAAAATATTTCATGTAAAGGCCACGCAAAATATGCGCCCTAAATAAAAGTTTTATAGCTTATATCATATATATAAGTTATATGCTTTTCGGGACGGATCCAACAAATCAGAGATCATTAAATTCGGTCCAGCCGCTCTTAAGTTCTAAATGGTGTGAATATTGCGTTGTAAAAATTCTGTACTCATTGAGCAGAGTGCCCTAAAACGACCAGCTCTGAAATCGGTTAACCAAAAGCTGAGATATAAGTTGTGATAGCGAGATTGAAATTAATGCAAATCTTTTTATTAATTTTTTTTTTATTTTTGAAATCTTACTGTTCATATTAGAGGTTCAATTTATTTTGAAGCAGAAATATTTCGTGAGTTATATTTCACTAAGTCAAGATCACAAGTTATTGTTTTTTAACACCTCCGCACAAAGTTTTCGTTCAAAAAACTGCTTAATCTGCATAGTTTACATCATATACATATGATTTTTCATATTGCAGTTTGAACTTCCTCTTTCTTTTGCTGAAGACCAACAAGCGAGATTGATGTGCTTTAGAAAAGACTAAAAAAATATACCTATAAAAAAAAAATTTGAATCTTAAATCATACCGCGATTAATGTTAAATTTAACAATATAATTGATAATTGTTATTGTAATTATACAAACACAATTTTTTTATGTTAATTTCTTTCGTAAGGCGAAGGAATAGAACCAAAAATATAATTTTGATTTTTAGCGCATGGTAAGTTCCAAGTAGAAAACAACAAAATTTGTTTTCCTCTTATTTTCTTAATTTATTCTTAGCAAAGATTGGTGAAATATCCGATGCAGAATCATTTTAACATTTTATATTATATATTATATTACAAAATTATAACCAACTTCACAATAAAATTAAGAAAGGAAAAATATCAACGAAAGAATTGTGACTAAGTTAAAAAGTTAGTTTTTGCCTTCCCGAACAATTTATTTCGAAAGAACTTGTAAGTTTTTCGAGAAATAGAAGAAAGAAAAGGAATATAGATTGATAATTTTTTTTTTGAAATCATATGAAAGAAAATAATACTGAAGAAAGTGAAAGAACTAAAAATAATTTTAAATTAAATTTTAGTGCTTAAACAAAAAATAAAATCAAGATTTTGCGTTAAAATATAAAGTTAAATTAAGCCATTAAAATATTTACATATAAAAAAATGGTTAAATAAGTAAATGGTAAAAAAGGAGAAAAAAAACAACAAAGACAAGGCACTTAGAAACAGCAACAAGAGTACCAGCAACGTCAGCGTTAGCGTGGTGGGATCTATGTACATAACAAGTAAGAAGACTATTTACATATAATTGCAAAGTGAGTAATTTTTATGCATTTATTTAAACTGATACAAAAATGATTTACCCATTTTAAGAAAAAAAAAGCATCAGTAATTAAATTTTGTATGCAAAATGGAAACGTTTATTTAAGTAACTGCGCAATTTTTTTTATTTTTTTTATTATTTATTTTTTTTTTAATTTTACCTCTTAATTATACTTCAGCTTAAAAATAATGAAATTACTAAAAATATTATATGGATTTAAATATGGATTCATTTAAATGCATAAATAGTTAAGTTTCAAAATGGGTGAAGCTAACTATAAGAGAACTAGTTAGGGGCCATCCATAAACTACGTGACCGAAAAACCCTTTTGTTAAACCCTACCCCCCTATAGTGACGATTCGTGACTTTACTCTATTAATCCCCCCTCCCCCTATTTAATTACGTTGCAGCATGATTTTTAAAAATATTTTCTACTAATGAATTTTAAAATAGAATACATGGTTTATTGAAAATATTAAACATTAATAAATGTAACATATTTAAAATGAATAAATAATTTTCAATATTGAAATTCTTCCAAGAAAAGAATTCCCTCATCTATCCAAGAAGGTATATCCTCAATTAAAGTAATATTTTTCTCTATATTTAATTGTTCGTCTTCCAGTTCAACAGCTTCTACATTTTCTATATCTTCTACATAGATCCACTCTGGTAGATCGTCATTCGAAATGATACATAAATGTTCTCCTGATCGCTTACTCAATATTCTCAAAGGTCTAGAAACGCTATCTTCAGATTTATGTATTTCTTTTCTAAAATGATACGTGGAGCTTCTAAATTTACTACTTAATCTGGCGTTGAATTTGAAAACTAATTTATATTTTTACAATTTGAAGTCACGTAGTATTTCGCGAAACCCCCGTCCCCCGTCGTTACTTTTCGTAGTATTTTTCATGAACCCCCATTCCCCCAAATCGATCACGTAATTTTTGGATGACCCCTTATTTGGAGACTTTTTTTTATTTTTTTTTTTCTGTTGGAACTCTATATACATGGAATATTTTTGTAAAGCTGTTTTGTAATAAACAAGATGAGATAAATTCGTAAAATTGTGATCTTGTGAGAGAAGTGAGGTCGGTTGTGGTGAGTATGGATGGGAGTGGAGGCTTTTACACTGACTCTCTTTTTTGGTTGGGTATGGGAAGAGTAGAGAAGCAAATATCATCTTGGCTTCTCGTCTTCTTTTGGATTTTTTTTATGAATTTGTGTTGAAATGACTTTCGGTTCTGTTTTGATTCGTGAGAATCATGTTCCATTCCAGACCATCTCTCGGTCAATGATCTTATATACAGGACCTTTCGGTGTTTGCGGTAATTTTTATTTTTCGTTTACGTGCATTATTGTTTTGTCTTCATTGGTGGTTGTAGAACTATGGAGAGCAAGAACCACACCCAATCCGACGAGCTTAGTCCAGGTTAAACTAGCATGCACTCGCTCTGCCACCTACAACGAGCCGCTTTATGACAAAGCGTGGAAAGATTTTAGTATCAACAACATGGCCGTTTGGGGGGTGGGGTCGATTTCAAAAGATTTTAAGCACTGCAATCGTGTTCAGCATCCTCGAAAACGGAGGTGAAAAATATTTCTTTTGGGGTGGTTTTTGGCCATTTTGGCGGTGTGGTCAAGTCAAAAATATTTTTAAACACCCCTATCGTGTTCATCATCCTCGAAAACGAGGGTGGCGCGGGTTTCCTTGCTTACAGCAAAAATTAAATATTCACCCTGTGGGTGGTTTTTTGCCGTTGGAGTGGTGGGGTTCACTCCAAAAGAATTTTAAACACCGCCATCGCGCTTATCATCCTCGACAAAAAAGAGGGGTGACACATATATTTACCAGTGGAACCCCCGGAATATGCGATCTGGTTGCTGCTAAAAATATTTGACCTTTTCGAGTGCTTTTCCGACTCACAGAATTCACCAGTATAGACTAAAGATTTTTTGTGGGAAGCAGGTGTTCAGCAAATCAAACAACAGAAATATCCATTTTATTTTTCAGCTTGAGTTGAAGATCGCACATACTTGATCAAGGAATTAAGATCAAAATAAAATAACACGTTTCAACTCGCAGTATATTTTGACATTTTGATATATTTTCCTTTTTAATCTTGAAGAAAGTTTCATTTTTTGTCTATCAAAATAAAGTTTTCGTGTTTTTTTGCATACCTATTCAGTCCTGATGATTAAACTCTTCTTATTTAATTTCTTAGCGTTTTTGTAACTTATTGGATTTTGATATACATATATTTTTTTCCGACCTTTCTGTTCGGTACTTCTTAAAGCTTCTCCACACTGAAGGCATCCACGTCCCGCGTCCGCGTCCAATACTTCACACAGGGCGCGATATTTTTGTGTGAGCGATTCAGTCTGTTCTCTTAATTCTTCTTATGTATCATATGTTATTATATGTTTTTTGTAAGTCTTTTAAAATTTTATAATAAACGGCCACCTTATGCCGTTTTTTTGCAAGTGAAAAAAAAAAAAAATTTTTCATATTGTTACTTCACGCAAAAAAAAAACCTAATTGTAGATTCATATTGTTGCTTTTTATTGAATTTATTGCAGTAAAATTATACTTAATTGTCATATTGACTTCTTTCCCAATCTCGTTCCATGCCTCCAACTTTTTTAATAAATTTTTATAATCTTCGTCAGATTTGTCGAATAAAAATCTATATTTACGCACACTTTCAATTAAAATTTCAATTTCCTCACTCATTTTGCTTATTAGATAGCACAGCGTCAACGCGATATTCTGTAATTTTGTACAACTTGAACGCTGAACGCTGCGTCCCAAAAATAACGCCGGCGTTCAATCGCGTTCAGTGTGAAGGGAATGATTCAACATTGTGTAATACAACGTCATTTTGGGACGCTGACGCGGACGCGGACGCCTTCAGTGTGGAGAAGCTTTTAGTGCAGAAAAAGATCACCAGCAATACAAACAACGGCACCGGGTGTGAGCTGTAGAAAACAACAAGAAATGCACGATTTTTTTGGTTTTTTCATATGAACTTTTCTGAAGCAAAAAACCGACAACAATGCAAATAGCGGGATCGGTTTCAAATTTGTTAGTTTGTAAGAAATCAAAATAAATAATCATACTATTGGATTTGGTGATTGTCGTGTAGCAACAAAAATAAATTTTATCAAATGCAACTTTAAAGAATTCCCTGTAATTTGTTTTGCTTTTGGCTCTATTATATTCGTACAGCAAGAAACTGCAGATTTCGTTCAATATTATCTAATTCCTTGCTGGGATTCACACTTTTCAAATTTGGTACATTTCGCCAAGCAACAATTGAATAATTTTTGTAACTGTAATAACAAATTCAAAAAAGATTTGGCTATGTTAGAGTGGATATACAATATTTTAAAATAAAAGTTAAAGTCATGTTAAATTTCACCTGCAAATTTTCCACAATTGATGGACTCTGAACCATATATTATTGTAAACCAATAGAAGTGAATGGTAATATCCGAAACATATGTCTCCAGTTACCAGGCTATATTAATCCATTTGCTATCTATGTATGTGAAGTGCCTTGAAAAAAAAAGCATTCATCAATTTGATAAACTTAATAGAATATTGGTCTTTGCTAATTGACTTTGAGTTCAATGAAATAATGTTTAATTAAACCAATTTATTATAATGTTATCAAATCAGATTTTCGTACATAGCGCAATGTTCCGCATAATATTTGGCCAGCACAAGACTTATTCTTAAATATTCTATAACTTGTTTTATTTGTGATTATCAAAGAAGTGGCAACATTAAGACGTGTATCATTTTGAAACGAAAATGTCAAAGCCGTCCAAAATTACTAATATCAGCGCCAGGCTGCAAAGCTAAGATCCTGCTGTGTGAACCGAGATGGATCAAAATCTCTTTTTATATTTGTCTATTTTACATTAACTTATAATTAGATAAAGCTTCAAAATAAATTTTTCAATAAGGGGCATACATACCAATATTTACAACTGTTTGAAATTGTAAACAAGTCAAAGATGTTATCAAATTTTCCAACAAAGTAGGGGTGGTTTCCGGGCTATTATCAATCGAGGAATTCAAATCCATAATTAGTTTTTCTTGTTTTTTTTCTTATAAAAATTGGAAAATGGCCGAAAAAAATGAAAAAATGCCGATTTTCTACTTCAAAGTTTCAAAATCGCTAAATGTTATTTTACCGCTGATTCCGTATTTATTATATTTTTATTTTCTTCAAAAAATGCCGCAAACCCCATGTCATTATCATCATCATTATCATATGATAGCATTTTTCTAAATAAATAGATCTGGCAGAATTTGAAATATTTCTACGATTTTCAAAAATTTGAAATAAGCTTACGGCATTCCTTTAAGCAAATAAAATTAAAATTGTTTGCAAGCTATAGAAATAAATACTATTCTTGTAAATTTACTAGTTTTCGGCGTTTTAATATGTTCGATTGACACATCGGCGTTTTGAAGTCATCGCTCAAATTTGTCCAAAATCCATTTGAAAGCTTATCAAAATATCGAAATGGTTTGCATAGGGTGACAATGAAGTTACAATCCGGGTATACAAAGTTATAATAACAATTGCCATCTAACGCGCGGACCTATCTTATTTTCGGGCATTTATATACTCATAAAACGTAAAGTGGGAGAGAAACGCATTAAAAGTTTTCAATAAGTCACTTTTTATATGAAAATGATGAAAAGTATGTCTACATAAATTCTTCTCACAAAATAAAACATGAAATGGCGGATATATCACGTTTTTTGAGTTATACCAGTCTTGAAGTAAATGAGCGATATGTACATTGACTACTTTATGTACTCAGTGACATGATTTATCGGAAAAACACACAGATTGTCACACATTGCGTTTTTAACCTAGCTAATATTTATTCAATATTCATAACGTTTTTGCTCATTATTTGATGATATGGATGAACATTCTTGCACGCAAATGTGAAAGAGATTTTTTCAGTGTGCACACATTTTTTCATGCTCATGATATTATTGCTTATGCTTATTTGATATTATTTTTCATGCTCATGCATAATTCTACAGTTGAAACATATGTTTGCTTACACTGTAAAAACTGCATCTAAAACTACACTCTAAAAGGGTGTAATTTTTAATGTAAATTTAAGCAGACTATGTACACGTACATATAGTATGTGGAAAAAAATTTAAGCAGTTAATATGGACAAATAGTTACTAACTATCAAACGTTTAAACGTAAGCATTGAATGTAGCTTTGCATTGAAAAATTTGCGAAATGAAACGACTACGCGACCCGTCGCGACGCTACGGTATTACAAGATCATTCGTGAAAGTGATAGTTAAGTGAAGTTTACACGTGCACAAAATATAGTATAAATAAATAAATTAAATTTGGATAATTTGACACAAAGGAAAAGTAATGAGTTATGAATCGTATTTATAAATGTGTGTAAAATCATGTTCGGTTGTAATATTTGTGGCATTCATTTTAACAATTTAGTTTTGTATCAGAAGCATCTTTACATTCATAAGTCTAAAATAAATGTCACTTTTTAAGTGTTTACATCCAAAGTGTATGAACATTTTTTCTAAATATCGCCTTTTTAACACACATACTTATCGTTGCCATAATCCTAAGCAAAATAAATCATTTTAACTTTAAACGGAGGCTTCAGAGTGAAAATACAGGTGCTCGCCTTGCAGTTTTAATTCTGGAATTGCGAAGAAAGTCTTGGCTCATTTAAACATTCTCAAATTGCAAGAGCAGCGAAGAAAAAATATTGAATTTCTTAAATAAATTAAATAAAAAGAATATCTTGAACGCCTTAAATCAACCTTCCAAGAGATGACCATAATATCTGGAATTTATATATTTTGGGAAGACACTTCATACATATTTATGAGTTTTGAGGTGAGTGCTCATTGCTTCGCTATTTTTTTTTTCTCTATTAGTTTGGTACAAATATGGAAAGCAACGTTCAAAAAATTCCAACAAATACACCATTCGTAGCATTTGTCAGTAAGTTTTTAAGCCTTAATTTTATATTAACAGATACAAAACGCAACACTTAAGATCTGATTTCTCTTTTATAGAATATAAGATTGGAGAGCAAAAAGAATTCGCTTACATTTTCATCGAAAAAATGTTAGTTGAGAAACTCGGTAGAGAATTTTGTGCATCTTTTGGCGCAAGTTATTAACTTCTCTTATACATTCAATATGTTGTATCCCTTGGAGATTTCACAGTCCATAGAGTTCCTTGAACGTTTTTACTACAAATACCATCGCAATTTTCTCGCGGACATAAAAAACAAAACAATAATTTACAAAAAGTAAACTCTCTATTACCTAAGCTAACTAACTACAATTGAATTTCAATATTAAAATTATTGCACAATGCACAAATATATTAAAAGAAGTATCGGTAAGCAATATCGATGCCTACTAATGTATTTTTTATGTCTGTAGCTCATTTTGCTTATCGGAATCAGTTTTTGAGAAATTATTGATCGTACTATTTATGTACTTATGTACAATATTTTACAAATTGAATAAAAAGTAATTATCCTATTTTCTAAGCTAAGTTGAAGTTTTGTAACATTTTTGCTGTACGTATTGCTTTTTTATTTTCATAATATATAAATAAATTAAACTCTTCATAGTTCTCATAATTCATAATATCGTTCACTTACTTCAAGACTGGCATAACTCAAAAACCTATAGTAGGAGAAAAACGAATTTAAAGTTTTCAGGAAATTAATTTTTATATGCAAATGATGAAAAGTTTGTCCACTTAAACGTTTCTCACAAGGCAAGTTTGTAAGGCAACTTTCTGATTTTTTTCACACAAAACATAATGTTGGTGGATATTTCTGCATCATTAACTCAAAAATTACGTCTTTTGAGTTATGGTAGTCTTGAAGTAAGTGAGCGATATATTTCATCAATGCGTTTTTTTTATCCTTTCAGTATCTTCAGGATGATTATTTGAAGTACATACAAACATATGTATGTACATATATAAAATATGTGTAGTTTCTGGCTTCTTAAATTGTTCCAAACGTTTGTTAAAATCATCTGAGTAAAGATATTAGTATGTTCTTTGATGATTTTGATTAATTTTGTATGTTTAATTTGAAGAGACAGAAATTATTCGCATGTGTTTGCTACACATACCCAGCAGGCAATTGAGCAAGGCCTTCCCCGGAGAAGGCCTGCTAGCACTGCTCCGATTGTAAGAGGCCTTCTCAAAACTAAATTTTCATGCAAATGAAAAAAATTTTTTTTTATTATGATTTTTATTTTTATTGTCAATATTAACAATAAGTAAATTTTATAAGTAGGATGAAATGCTACTATGCCTTACCACAGCAGGCGTGCTATTATGCCTTCCCACAGCAGTAGTGCTATAAGGCCTTCCCATAGCAGCAGTGCTATAAGGACTTCCCACAGCAGCAGTGCCATAAGGCCTGACATTAGAAGGCAAAGGAGAAGGACTTCATGTATTTTTTTATTTCATGTATTGCAATGTTTTATGATTCGACAATACCTTTTTTGTCATTGCATTGTACTTATACGACATCAAAAGTAGATAAATGGTTAGAAGTAAGGAACGGTGTGCATGTTGCTAGGCTGGTTTTCTGTTTCCTGTTATGTTAAAGTGGTAGAGTGTTGTGTATTCAATGTCAAATTATAAATTAAGAAAACGTCACAAAAAATAAACATTAAAAATAATAGGGGTTGACGCAGATAAAAAAAAACATTTAACTAAGAGTCTCACGACATATTAAGATTTAATTTTTTCAAAGTACTTCTGTGACCCCTTCTACGGTAAGTGCTCTAAGAAGGGCTCTTGACGCAAGCGATATAGGAAGACCTGCTTGAAGAGTATTTCTGTTAGGCCTGCTAAAGAAGGCCTGTTTTATCGGGATGTTTCATATAAAAAAGAAAGTAAGTTTGAAAGGAGGTGGTAAGGCCTTAATCTTACCAAGGAAGGCCTGCTAGAAGGCCTGCAAGCACCTGCCCTTGCATACTGGGTACTTACCTACATATGATGTAAGTATCATAAAAATGTCAGAGATTATTAAAACATCTCTGCTTAAAATTAAGTATATGAAATTTTAATTTGCACACATTAAGTTGAATTATGGATTAATATTAAACATTTTTTGTGCAGATTCTGGACACGTGAATTTTGGATGTAAACAGCTTATGAGTTTAAATTTACACAATTAAGACTCTATTTTTCCACACATTAGTTTTGAAATTAATACGTGCGTAAAATTGCGATCATTAAGCGAGGTAACTAATAACCATTCTTAATGATGGTAAATTTACACGATTATTTTTTAGAGTGTACATATTTTGAAAAAAAAGTTTGGCAGCCATTTTTTGTTGTCACATGCAATAAACCAGTGATGTGCATGAATCAATCATTTTCACTTTCAGGTGATTCGCAAAAAACATGGTTTGTAAATAAAGAGCCTAACCGCCTAATGACGCATCTTTTGAATTGTGACGATATCCGAATTTGATACAAAGGTGTGAAACTGCATTTCGCGCACTACTTTTCGAACAGCTTCCAAAAAGTTAAAAATTTCACAAAATAGAAAACGAAAAAGACAATTTATAAATTGATTATGACCATTAAAACGGCAAATCTATTTCGTATCAATTGGAGCATAATTAATGCAATCGGAGGGAGGAATACAAAAATTCGCTCAGAAATTAGAATCTCTGATTTTTTATTGCTGTTGTTTTAGTTGCAGTTGTTTTAGTTGCAGTTATTTTTGTTGTTGCTGTTGTTGTTGAAGTTTAAGCTTGCGTATATTTTGATTTTGTTGCGTCTCTTTGTTATTCTCACTACTTTTTTTATGTCGTTTCAAATCCGATTGTAGGCAGTGGCAAGAGACGATGGACCAGTAAACGGAGAGGAAAGAAAAGAATATCGTCTCTTTGACACTCAATCGTTTCAAATAAATGGTTTTCCCGACTTCTGCATAAAATCAACTTGATTGTGACTTAAATTTACACAGCTGCAGTGGCAAAAAACTTTGCAACTACCACATTCAATCTTCTGGTTTCTGCCCACTTTTTGTTTATATAACTTCTTTACAAAACACATTGCTAAGAATCTGTTAAAATTGTTTAAGATAGAAAACGATAGCGCGTAGAGACTTATGCGTGTTGACACCACGACGATGCACAGTGAATTGTATTATGTACTTTAGGATTTTTCTCGTTTTTTAGAGCAAAAAAACTTTTATTTTCCAACTTTCGAAAATAAGAGTCAAAAGAACTTTTTACATGTGACTTTTTAGAATATAAGTCAAAAAAAATCATATTTTTTGAATTTTTGAAACTTTTAAAGACTTTTTTTTTAATTAGTACATAAAGGTTACCATCAACCCGGGCGAGCTGTTTGTTTTTTTTTTTGTTTGATATAACCTGACTTACTCGTGAATTATTGTTAACAATTGAGGAATACGAACTTTTGAAAATATCTCAATTGAAATTATTGGGACTAGCAGCAAATGCTTGAACGTCTTGATTTATTGTTTGGAAATTAATTTTCTTGATGAAAGATTCACTATCATTAGTAACGATTGCAGTATGATAAAAAGAAGCATGTATTATTGAGTGATCACTTATGTCACAATATGTGGATGCATTTTTTATAGCACTTTTCAGATTTTGTGAAAAAACATGATCAATGCAGCTAGATGGCCTTATTGTTAATTAATGCAAAAATCTATAGTTATAGTAGATTCGCGAATATTGATATTTGAATCACCGAAAAAAACAGTATAAGAACTGCCAAAAAGCATCAACTTATGAGTAAGTATTTCATAAAATCTTTCAACATTATGTAGTAACCAGCTACATTATAATTCAGATCCACGCCTTAATTGAAGTCAGCGTCTGCAACTTTGGGAATACACACAAGTATTTAGTATATTAAAACCATGACTTAACTATGTAATAAGGCTACTGCGAAAAAACATGCTGCTTCTTCCAAAAGTAGGTCTAGTGTCAAATTGTATAAGATTTTTTGCTTTGAATATCAAATTTGACACTCAAGCTTTCTAACGTTCAACACTTTTTGATATGAGTTTGACAGCTGGCCAGAACATTTATAGTTAAATCATGATTAGAACTGCAACGTACTTAAAAAAAGGCTTCGTTAAATATCTGCAAATGTCAGTTCCTTAAGAAAAGAGCGAAGCTGAACGCACTTCCTGTACGGAATTAGCAACTACATAAAATATATATTTTCATTGGAACCAGAAGTGGAGAATGCATTAAGAACATGCTTCTACAATGAAATATACGCATTTTATAATAAACGAAATGTAAAGGAAAGTGCTTGGAGTGCAGTTGTAGAAATATGCATTTAATATAAACAAAAAATTAAAACACACAACAATTTCATTGATAATTCAGTGACGCGACGCTCTGCATTTGCCAATACTTTTTCCCTTAATCTATACGAATGGTACAAAGTAAGGTATTTTTATTTATTTTTTATCTTAAACTTTATAAAATGATCACATATTTGCATATTTATTGTTAAACGTATCTTAATTAATATAATTCAACAACATGTTGTGAATGAATTCCATTTATATAGGATATATAAGAAATAAGATATGTGCGATTGTGGGATTGTATCATTGTTTGCAACTGTGGCAGCATCGTTTCTTAAGTTTTAATAAGTACAATATTGCTATTGAAAAGTCTACTCTGAGATTCTTATGTATTTGACAGTTTTTTCTTTCAAATTTGACAGTAGATTCAGCTAGCCCTTGCATGGTTTAGTTGGCCCGTTAATCTATATAATTCTCCATAGTGAGAGCTCTCACTAAATATAACTCTGTTGACGGATAACGCTAAGTTCACACGAGCACATTTTTGCCAACGCGCGCTTAGGTACTTTTCACACTGGACGTCATTGAACGTTAAGCTGAAATCGCAATGCAGCGTTCGGTCTGTCGCACTCTGACAGCTGAAGTAGAAACAATGCATGCTTATGCTGTAATTTTAAATGCGACTTCAGGCGTTTCGTTGCGTTTTATCGTATATACGATAAACGCCATACCCGAAGCTCGAGTAGAGCTACTTTCTACTAGAACGTGCGTTTGACACATTATTCAGCTGTCAGTGTGTTTGCTTACGTGTTTTTGCTTCAACTGAATTTTAAATAAATAAACGAAATGGAAAGATTTGAAGAAAATTTAATTTATTTTATGAAAATAACATTCAAAACTAAGAAACACGACAAAATTAGGCAGAAAACTGACAATGTCGAAATGACAGACGCTCGCAACATTATGATTTACAAAAACTAAGGTCAGGCGTTTTGACAGCCAATATCGTACATTTCTGTTAAGTTTTTCAAACGCCGATCAAAGATGGAGAAAGCGCGACCGTCCGAACGCTGCAGTGAGATTTCAGCTTTAGCTATACGCATGACTTAACCATTAAGGTTCTGGGAAGCTGTCAAAGCTTGAGTGTCAAAATTGATATTCTAAGCAAAAAAAAATTTGATACAATTAATAACCTTATACAGTTGAATCATGGTTATACGTAGTAGAGCAAAAATGAACGCTGTTAGAGCTACAAAATTTTCTCACCTCGTGCTTAGATATATAAAGCAAAAACATAAAATATAAAATGTTTGGTGAATCCAATAAATATTCAACGATGTTGACATGCCTGCATGAAAAATTATTTACAACGACCACATTACAGCTGAAACCACGGAAAACCAACGCGCGTTTTAGAATAACTTTGGCGTTGACAAAACCAACGCGCGTTGATAGTGGGGCTCATTGCATACATCGCCACTCTAGGGTAGAAAGGCACTAACTCACTTTTTTCTTGAAATTGACAGTTTTGTCGGTAAATCATTAACCCCGCGCAATTTTTATCGATATTGGTCTAAGGTCTAAGCTTAAAAACGCATGCAAAATCTCCTTCCTGATCCCTTAGGAAAAAGGGTATATAAGGAAAAGAATGGAAGGGGCAAATGCATGTTTACATATATGTCCATAATTCTGTAACGGATGTGTCGATTTTTAAAATGAGGACGTCATATTATAGATAATCAAAATTGCTATAAGTATTCAAAACTTGATGTAAGTGCTGGCGTTTTAAATTGTGACGAATATACCAATTTTTGTTGCAAATGTTGAAGTGTCAAAAAATCATTGATAGAAATACCATTTGGGGAATATAATGCCATTAACATATACGTCATAGCCTCTCCTAACTGAACCATTCAAAATTTTGGGAATTGCATTTATAAAACTTCTTTATATGAGGATTTAAAGTTTTTTCTCATCTTGTGAAATTTCAAAACTATAAGTTAGAGTCTTTCTAACTGAGAGCGACGATATGAACTTCTGTGTCATGCTGAATTGGGCGTTAGCTAAAACGTTATACGAGACATAATAACTTCGCTGAGTGCAAGCGAGGTCTGGTCATGTCCTTATATTTCATAAAACGAACGTATCAACGATCTGCCAGTTTGCATGCCAGAACATTAGTTATTTTTATATCAACAATATATTTTATACACATATAATTTGCTTTATTTAATATTAAAAATAAAATGCCTCCAAGTAGATTAGATAGTTTATATCGAAGAATGCTGATAACTAGATTTTTTGAAAAAGGCTGGGGAAAACCTGAGAATCTTCAGAGGTGAGCGCAATAACTATTGCAAACTAATACAAATTGGGTTACAAATGTCGCTAAAGTGTACTTGTGCCAACTTTTTGCTTGAGTTACATAAATTTATTATAGTCGTTGAGCCCACCAATGATACGTATGTCAATCTATCGATGCGCTATTAACGCTCGTCTGCTCAACGTTGTCATGGCTTAATACTTGGCAAAACCTACTATATCTTATGTGGTTTTTAATTCTGAGAAAGTATGTAATCAAAAAGTGTCGCTCGGAGATATAGATATCAGAAGTCGGGGATATAGCTTTTAATGAAATCGTCATAAGTTGGGAACCCCTTGATAGATTTTCAAAATACGGGGATCATATAAAAGATAATTTAAATAGGCAGGAAATCGACCCATATATATATTAGAAATTCGTTTTATAGTTTTCGAGATATGACGATTTCGTCTTAAGTTTACTAAAGGGACAACTGTCCGATTTGATTTGTTTTTTTAGGAGAAGTAGCGTGTTATGAATACCCCTGGTAACCCCTGGATGAATTTTCAAAATATGGATATATTAAAGGTTATCTAATTAAGTATAAAATTGTGACATTAATAATAGAATTCCGATGGTTAGTTTTCGATATATGATGATTTTTGTAAAAAGTGTGCCTTTTTTTTTTAAAAAAACCGTTATTTTTTCCAAAAAATGTATTAACCTATAGTGATACATATATATTTAGAAAGAAGAGTTTATTACCTTTAAAATGATGTGCCATTTGTACTATATTTTT
Source organism: Meiosimyza decipiens (assembly GCA_963680825.1). Lineage (NCBI taxonomy): Eukaryota > Metazoa > Arthropoda > Insecta > Diptera > Lauxaniidae > Meiosimyza > Meiosimyza decipiens. The sequence continues at coordinate 70,696,342 of OY804258.1, read as the reverse complement.
TTAGTGTTAATCAAATTTTGTACCGGAGAACATAAAAAGATTATTAACTTAGCTTTACTCTTATGTAAAATTACTGTGGCTTGCAACCCAGGTGTTGGATATATCATAGACTGATACGCGGCCGAAGGCCGCCGCGAAGCCGGTGTCGGATTTATGGGAGTTTTAAATCCTGAGCTGCGGCCGTAGGCCGCCCACTTACCCTTACTCTTATGTAAAATTACTGTTGCTAGCAACTCAGGTGTTGGATGTATCATAGGCGGCCAAAATTTATTTTTTCGTTAAAAAAAGAGTAATGGTTTTAAAGGTAGCAACAAATAGCACTCCATTTTAAAGGTAATGAATTTTACATTCTAAATCGCTATGAATCACATAGGTTAATAATACATTTCTGGGAAATTCAATTATTAGTATCACAATATCTTATTAAATTATCTTTAATATGATATCCATATTTTGAAAATTCATCCAGGGGTTCTAAAGTTATGGCATTTTTTTATAGAAGCTATATCCGCAACTTTGGATGGCTATATCTCCTAAACCATATCCGACCGAAAATTTTTTTTTGCAGATTTATAATTTATTTATGATACGCTACTTCTCCAAAAAAATATATAAAATCGGAGAGTTGTCCCTAAAGTAAACCTGTTCCTAAATCTATTTTTACCGGAGAGCAAAAAAATTAATTCATTAAATTTTTTTGAAAAACTATTTAAAGACAACAACAACATATTTTATTTTCGTTTAATTTTTTCGTACAACTTTCACGAAATCGGATACAAACTTTATCCGCACCGCTTACGGGTTTGAGCTATGAAGCTTTAATTTTGTGACAGTTATTTCTAAAACCCATACTAAAAAATTGGCAAAAAAATATTAAATACATCTACAAAATTTTCAAAATAAACACCATAATGTCGCTCGGATCTAGTTTCGGAGATATAGCCATCGGTAGTTCTGGATATAGCTTTTGTAAAAATGATCATAAGTTGAGATAATTTAATGGTATTCAACAATGGTAAACAAAGTTTTGAAATTTAACCTATAATTTTGGAGATATGAGGATTATTTGAAATTTTGACCAATTTTTTTTTAAAAAAACTTTTCACAAAAAATGTGTTAGTGGTCAATAATTTTTTTAGCATATTAAGAGAGCCTAGTTTGTTCTATTTAAAATGGTGTGTAGTTTGTTCTAAATTTTTTATTATTCACCCCGTTTTTTACCAGAAAACAAAAAATTTTATTCAATGAATTCTCATGAAAAGTATGTATTTATGGACAAAAGCAATAAAAATTCAACAAATCATATCTCCAATACTATAGGTTAAATTTTACTTACCATTATTGAAGGCCATTAAATTATCTTTCTTATGGGTCCAAAATTTTTGATATCCATGCAGGGGTTCCCAACTTATGATAATTTTTACAAAAGCTGTATCCGGAACTTCCGATATCTATATCTCCGAAACTAGATCCGAGCGACACTTTTTTTTCATATTTCTTGTTTATGTTATACCCCTTTTTTACCCATAAAAAAATAAATAAAATTGGAGAATGTCAGCTACAGTAAACTTAAGCCAATTATATTATGATTGATAAATCTTCAAATCCTACTTCAACAGTCATGTCTTTTTCATCGTTTCCTTCTTCCTCTCGTTGCTGGATCTCTGTACATTGTCTCGAGAAAAAAAAAATGCATCAGTAGTTGTCCATTGATACCATTTGTGGTAGTTGATTTAACATTCGAGTAAGACTGGCATGACTAAAAAAGCATAGAACTAAAAAAGAGTACAGTTGTATTCATCCAACATCTACTTCTGCTTTACAATATGTACTTATATCGTCAACCAGACCCAAAGGAAAGGGGTTCAAAATGAATAAATAATAGTTTGGAGCCAATCCAAACTCCACTCCTGCCTGCTTCAGAAAATCTTCTTAATACATACCATTTTTTGTAATTGCAAGAAGGGTTGTAGTAAAAATTGTGGCTATAAAAAAGTTAATAATTTTGTTCACCAGTATGTATCAATTGCCAAGACCAGTTTAGCTTCAATGTTGAATAAAATACCACATATTACAATACTTATAGTATCAATGAGGAGACAACTGATGCATCTTTTTTCTCAAAACAGTTATACAGAAATCCAGCAAGTAGAGGAAGAAGAAAGCGAAGATAAAGACATGTCTGTTGAAGTAGAATTTGAAGATTTATCAATCATAATAAAATTTTCCAGAGAGCAACAATAATCCGTTCCACTTTGATCATTATTAATAGTTCCATGTCTGATCAAACTTATTCCATCACCATGAAATGCATACTGGAGAAATCACGTTTAAAAAAATGCGGCAAGGACACTAGCAATAGGTAGTGCGGAAATGTGTATATGATGCAAAATACAACTTTTTGAACTTTTGAAATCATGATATCTCAGGAATGATAATTCGTAAGAAAAATGTTTCTAAGCAGTTTAGAACTATTAGACTGTTATGATCCCCAACTCATTTTTACAATATCACTTACTTACTTACGCGAAAAGTGCAAAAAACTGATATTTTTGACCTTGAATTAAATTCTTAACCAGAAGTAGTGTACTTAAGGCCTGAACCAATTTTCAGTGCTATGCCAATTATTAAAGACTTAAATGTCTATTTTGACTGGGCTATACTAATAGATTTCAAGTTTATAATATTTGTGTCGATTTTATGCTTTATTAAATTACCTATCATATGATACCCAAATTTTGGTAAAAAGTTGCAACTTTTAAAGAAAAGTCAAAGATCATTATAAATTTTCAATATCAACTTTATTTAATTTTTGATACTAATACTATCCTTATTATTTATTTTGTTGATTGAACAAATTTCACATCTACTGCCAAAACATATGTTTGAAAATTTTGACTACACAAAATTTGTGCCAACATTTTATAGGGCTTGAAGTTATTGTTTCGCTCTCTGCAAATATTTTTAGTACAGCAACAAGATAGTTAAAAATAGCACAATTTATCAAAAACTTGCACGAATTTTTAAGTAATGGAACATACCAAATATCACCGATTTGATTTAATTTTCCGTTTATTGGCAACCCAATACTAATTTTTTGCTTACATTTTCTTTCTATAATTTGTAATATCTTTTTTTTTTGGAAATGTTTTTTAACAATAAATAAATAAATCAAAAAAACATACTACCAAGCATACATATGTTTGTATATGTATATTAAGCGGAATATGACAGCTCTAATTTTTTCTGCCAAATTGTCAAAATCTGACTTAAATTAAAATCTAAAACTAGTAAAGGTGTTATCTTCGGCCAGGCCGAAAATCACATACGCTACACTTAATTGAAAGTACTTATTAGATAAATGTTAAAAAATGTTGAAGAGGTTAAATAAGTCGAAAATAATGTAAAAAGGTTCAAAAATGTTGAAAAGTGTTGGAAAAATCTGAAAATGTTTGAAAAAATATGAAAACCATTGACGAAACTTGAAAGAAATTGAATAAGTCGAATAATATGAAAAATGCTGAAAAATTGATTAAAAAGTCGAAAGAATAAAGAAAATGTCAAATGAAATTGAATGGGAAAAGTTAAAAGGCTGAAATGTCAAAAGGATATGGGAAATCTTGAAAAAATGAAAAACATGAAATATGTCACGCCCACTTCTCCAATTCCGCCCACTTTTGTTTCAATAAATGATATTCGTGATTGACATGCACAAGCCATATTTTCGCACAGTAGCTTGTATATTTTGCGATATGTGCCGTAATTATTCCTAAAATTTAGAGCACCCACACACCCACTGGCACAATCCAGTCCGATTTTGATCCAGAAATAGCTTTCCACTGTTGCTATTTCGCCAGCTTTTGACCTATATTTACCTAATAGCCAGTAAACCACTTACATCAAATTTCAGATCAATTGCTCGAATAGTTCATTCAAAATATCACATAACTTTATGTTAATGAGGGAGGTGCCACACCCACCGGTACTATTGTGCCAAAATTTTGCAAGAAAACACCTTTTAGCAAGTTTAAATGCTATATTAAATTTCATAACGATTGCGTTGTTAGTTCTCTTTTTATAACGTTTATAAATATTGTAGGCTGTGCCACGCCCTCCAACGGAATTTTCCAGTATATTGACGAAGCTTGTATTGATGACTACTTTCAGTGGTATCATCCCTAAAATTTTAGTGAAAATCGTATGTGCCAATTTGGAGTTGTACGAAATACAAATTTTCAATTGCTAAAAAGTGCCACCCACTTTATGCACAGCTTAGTATTTTACCAAATTGCATCACAATATCTTGCACGGTTTAGGAGCTATGACGTTATAATAATTATTATTTAGGGCTGTGCCACGCCCCTTTAAGAGCCTTTGCAAACTTCAAGCTTAATTTTGTTGTCATCTTCACCAAATCACCAAGTTTCATCAAAATCGCAACAACTTTTTTTCAAAATGGACTTGGGGTATATTTACATAGAGTATGGGGGGAAGGCGTGGCCGTCAACCGATTTCGCCAATTTTTATATGCTAGCAGCTTGCAAGAAGGTTTGATCTGTGTCCCAAATTTGATTGAGTTAGCTTGCTTAGTTTTCTCGTAAACATAATTTCAACAGACAGACACACAGACAGATAGACGGACATAGCTATATCGACTCAGGTGGTGACGCTGATCAAGAATATATATACTTTTCCATACCTGCTACGCCCTCTTCTATGCGTTACAAACGGAATGACAAAGTGAATATACCCTCTGTGTAGGGTCAGAAGTTTCTAACCGATTTATTCATTTGTGGACGCGTTGGAAATGCATTTTAATAATCTTTTTAACCGTCTTAAATCCTTTCAGAACTTGTTTTTATCGAAAAGGCTATTGAGATGTAACTTTCAAACATGCATCATATTCTATCGAACATATTTATCTGATTTGAGAGACATATTTTAGTTCTGCTTGCTTTGCAAAGTAAGTAGATAAAGACAAGTGCTATATCAGACACCTTATGAGTCAAAAAATTATATTTTTCAAAGACACACTTCCTAAAGTCAATGGTAAAATTTTAAGATCAAAATTATATTCCTACCATACTGTCTTACTACTGCTGTTTAAAGAAAAGACATTTTCTTAATTTCTCTTCTTTTTGCGAAGTTTTTACTTGTAATAGCACAGGCTCCTGAATACTTTTAGTTTTACAAAATTTCTGCCTTTTTAGCTTAATGTTAATACCTTTGCTTTCTTCCAACACATTTTTAAACAAAAGTTTAGTGGGCAAAGTCGGTGATCGGACCATGTGATACAAGAGAAAAACAGCAACTGAATAAGGGATAATGGTAATACACGCACACATATCATAAAAATACCAAGTATTACGCATAATCGTTATTATTGGATTCCCCGAAGTCTTAAAAAGTGGCAGTGCACTTTTGTGTAGAAATCTTGAATATCTTTCTGTTCACGTTTTAGAGTAGTCAATGTAAAAAATACAGTGTTCACGTTTTGGGAATGTTTATGTTTTCGAGGGTTCACATTTTCCAATGTGTACTGTAGGGTGATTCATTTAGAGTTTTTCCTTTTTTTAAGTTTAATTAAAACACTTAAAATAGAATTGGATGACGGAATCTTTATTATGACCTGAAAGAACAATCTCTGGCCTTTACTTTTCAAAGATAATTTCATTTAAATGTTGGCCGCGATTACGCCGTAGGTGTCTCATTCGGAAGGTTAAATTGTCGCAGTATACAGCGAATTACCCGAGTAATGTTGGCTTTCAACTATTGAATCGTAGCTGGCTTGTCGACTAAGACTTGACTTCACATAACCCTAAAAAAAAAATTTAAAGGTGATATCACACGATTAAGGTGGCCAATTGATGTCAAAATTGCAACAAATCATGTGAATTTTGACAGAATATTAAGTGGAAATTTGAATGAATTCGGTAAATTTCCACAATTTGCATGCGTTGGTCTGGCGTAAGTCGATTCAGGATGAAATGTCAAACACTGAAAAATGCTATCTCTATAGCTAGCAACGATGAATGTTTGGGAAGGCAAAAACAAAATCGTAAACTTAGCGGCTAAAATTATAGTTGCTAAGTATCCTAGGAAGTTTCTCAAATGCCAGTGTTATCCTTCAGATTTGTATTTTGTCTATTGTGATTTTATGTTTTGTTAACTATGAAGTTTGGTATGAAACAACATTTTGAACTTTACGTAAAAAGATATTTTTAAAATGTTGGGAGGCGAAATGATGTAAGTTGAAAATAAAATTAAAAATATAAACATAAACAAAGATGTAAGGTGTAGTCCGTTATGAAAATAAAAGGGCGCTCCATGTTAGGAAAAAGCGATATGCATATGCGGAAGACATGATTGTCCAAGAATTTACGGTAGGTGTCCAAATTCGGAGAACTGTAGTGAACAAATGCTTGAGAATTTCTTACTATTTCTCCCGGCTATGACGAAATACATAATTCAATGCTGAAGTCAATTCCTAAGAAAGGAGTCTTATATCTTATGCACACTTTTAACTCATGCATTAAACTTGGATATTTTCCACGTGTCTGGAAAATTGCTAAAGTCATTCCATTGCTGAAACCTGGTAAAGATCCCACAAATATATCAAGTTATAGGCCAATAAGTTTGCTCAACACACTTGGTAAAATTTTTGAAAGAGAATGGTATTATACCTTTGGACCAATATGGATTTACACCACATCGTTCAGCTACACACCAAATAAAACGAATCTCAGACGATATCCACTCCACATTAAGGCAAAAAGAATCCTTAGCTATTGTAACGTTTGACATTGAAAAAGCATTCGATTGCGTCTGGCACAAAGCTCTTGTGTTTAAACTTATAAATTATAAATTTCCATCACTAATAATTAAACTTATTCAAAGTTTTATGTGCAACCGTCAATATTTTGTCTGCTACCATCAATGTAAATCTGACTATCATTCAATATTATCAGGAGTACCCCAAGGCGCTGTTTTGAGTCCTATTCTTTACAATATATTTATATCTGATTTTCCGACTTTAGAAAACACGTCGAGGGCATTTTTTGCTGACGATACCGCAATATATTGCGGTATCGTCAGCTTGTATATACAAGCTCTAAAGATTGCCAAACTATAATGGATACACTTCAAATATCACTCTTACAATATTACTCCAAGTGGGAAATAAAAATTAATGCCTGTAAAACATCTGCTTCGTTTTCCACCCGCAAGAGAAACTCAATAAACCTTCCTCAGCATAAGCTCACAATTGGCTCAACCGAAATTGAATGGGAGTGCAATATAAAATACCTTGGTGTTATCCTGGACAAAACTCTCACTTTTCAAATGCACACACTAATCTGAATTGAAAAAGTTAACAAAATGATAAAAATTTTATATCCACTATTAAACAGGCGCTCCATATTAAATCAGTACAACAAGCTACTTATTTTCAAATCAATTTTTCTTCCTATTCTAACCTACGCATCTCCTGTTTGGATTAACTGTGCTGAAACACATTTGAAAAAGCTCCAAATTGCTCAAAACAAAGTCTTAAAAATTATATTAAACCTGCTTTGGCACCATTCAACAAGTGATATTCATCAACGCGCACGTGTTAATACAATAAGAGCACAATGTTGCAAAATCTATTCTAACTTCCATTCTAGTCCTTAATAGTGTTTAGTTTTAGTTTTAAGTTTAAACTCAGTGAGGTTTTTGCATAAATTTTCCACTGTAAATTTTCATATACTTTCATAAACTTGTTAAACTTCAAAATCTATTTTATAGCTGCAAGGAGTATAATTTCTCCAATCACTAAAACATTAGTTATTATTAAGAACATGAAAATGTAATGAAATATATTCAATAAAATTATTACTGAAACTGAAACTTACTATTTCAATTTATTTCTGTTTCACTTCATCTGGCAAAATTATTTTCTAAATATGTATATATATTACCATATTACCGTCCAACAACAACAGCAAGCGGCTTGGACAGCAAAATGCGTACTCTTTTGAGTGCCGACAAAACCACTAAAGACAACGCAAAAAAAAAACTGGCGGCTCTCAATGTATTGTTCCATATATGGAAGAAATTAATGAAATATTTGGCAATAGTCCATTGGTGGCCAATAAACATACTTAGAAACTTTAATGGAGCTTACAACTTCATGCGATACACCATCCCCATCATCACCGACAACAGAATTAACCATAGAAACAAGTGAAGCATCCCAACAAGGGATTGTCTCTTCCATCATACACACCTACAGCTCCACCACTACAACTACTATAAACAACAAAACTTCCACTACCAACATCACCACCAAATAGAAAGCCATTGAAAAGACCTCCAACAACCGATCCGGAGCTACCACTACCACCACCCACAAGCGTACCACTGCCTTCACATTCTCCACCAGCAACAGTTGCACTACTACCGTGACCAGACAATCCAGCTAACCAGCTTGCAGGTTGATAAGCTGAGCCACATAATATAAATGAATCGCTCGGGAATAAAGCACAGCCCGTCTGCATTCTGTTGAAGAAATCAGACCTGGCAAGAACCCTGCAATAATGTATCAACCCTGGTTCGCCACAAGTTATATCGACGAATCTTTCGTCTGCATCGACAACTCCCTGTAGAACTAAACTAAAGGTATGCTTTCTATCAAAGAAGTTTTCCATATTAGCTTCGGGAGCTTTTATTCGAATGTGAGTGCAGTCTATGGCCCCAATTACACCAGCAGCAGTACCCTGTGCCATTTAATAAGTATATTCGTGGCCAATGGAAATGACCCAAGATGTCACATTGTTGACCACCACCCAAGCTGAATGAAACGCACCTATTGTTGGAGATGTAATTTTTTGTACTTTAGTATATATGTACATAGTTACCGATGACTGATGCTGTAAGTCGTGATGGACACAATGCAAGAAAAAAACTTTCCAGCTAATGCTATGAAACTTGGTACAAGAACATTAAACTGAAACAAGAAACATTCGAACGGTCGGTTCATTTGAGCAAGTAGTACGCACTTAAATAGTAAATCGAGGAAGCTTTCCAAATGTAAGATACTTGGTAAAATGACAATGACAAATATAGCTCAGATGAAAAGTGTGTAAGTTTGAATGATAAAGACGTGGCGCCGCACATAGCAGCAAAACTTTTAAATTAACAATTGAGAAAAATCTAAAGGAATGTCATACAACCTGATACAGACTGCGTGAGTGTACTTGAAGTAGCCATCAAGTTACTCGCCACGATTGTGAGTCTACCGAGCTCTTACGAATGCAAATCACGAGTCAAATCAAAACAAAAGACCAAGCAAGCGTGAGTGCTGCAATTACAAATAAAATGTCACACAAGTTGTGCGTTTTGATGCTTCCTTTCACTCTTGATTCGCGTTTTGTCTGTTGAGAAACAAACATCATGTGTACTGTGAAAATGGGTAAATTTACTTCAGCTCCCAATTTCTATGAAACCAAACTATTCTTATGTAATTTTAAAAACAAATGTGTGACCAAAAAATGTAGGTCATATCTAGTTTCGGAAATAGTCGAAAATTGCGGATATAGCTTTCGTAAAAATCAATATGTAGCACTTTGTATCGTAAATAAATTGCGCACTTGTGGCAAAGAATATGAAAACAAATGCAACTCTCGGCAGGATACTGATACCGACGTAAAATCAATAAAATATTTTTTTGGTTCTTTTAGGAACTCACCCGGGCGTGGTGGCTATTTTAAATATGACTTTACCACATTGGGTGTTTTATTCCAAATTTGGAATATATTTATGATTTTTTTTGGATTTCTCAAAATATTAGTACTTTTTAGAAAAAATCTAAGGAATAATTGAATAAAATAAAGAAATAAAGTAGTAAACGATACTTTTGTCGATTTTATAGTTGATAATCAATAGATTTTATTTTTTTTTCTTAAAATGATAACATATGGCAACATACAGAGTTGTTACCAAAGAATATGAAAAAGAAATGAAACTCTCATAAGAATACTAATACCAACGTTAAACAAAATTTTATTTTTTTGGTTCATTTTGAAACTCACCCGGTCGTGGTGACTATTTTGCATATGGGTTTACCACTTTGGGTGTTTTATTCCTAATTTGGATTAGACTTAAGTTTTTTTTTGGACTTTGTCGATATATCACTTATTTTTAACCAAAATCGAAGAAATAATTGAATGAAATTAAGAAATAAAGAAGTAAATGATACTCTTGTCAATTTTATAACTGATAATCTATTGATTTTATTTTTTTTGTTAAAATGATAACATATGGTAATATATGGAGCTGTCACATTCACTATTGGATTTCACCACTAACAATTTCAATAACAACAACAATCAGCTGACATACATGAGAAAATTACATTTTCATCATGAAATTGAATCATCATGCACTTAATGCCCCAATTTACGTTCCATGCTTTTATCGTATTATAGCGCCAAGTCTTAATATGATCGCCACTATTAAGATCCATACGCATGATACGATTGTGGGCTACACCTAGCAGTTCCTCCTTCTTGTGACCATCAAATTTAATAACAAACAGCGTAACACCAAAGTCGGGCACTCTGTCATCCTTGTATGTACTTTATTTTTGATTCCATCAGTGACAATTTTTTGACATTTGCGTGAGCCTCCAAGATGCGGTAGACTGATTTGTTTGACATATTCTTATAAAGGGTGTTTTTTTTAAAGGTATAGAGCTTCGAATTGAAATAAAACACAAGAAAATCGTTTTAATGTCCATCAATTTGGCTTTATTGGAAGGATAATTTTATGCCATTAATGTTTAAATATGATTTCGGGCATGTGGCCGCCGCGGCTGGCTCGAATAAAGCCAATTCCACAGGTCCAATTTTGAACCACTTTTTCGAGCATATGGGGCCGTATGTCGGCAATAACGCCACGAATGTTGGCTTCCAAGTCCCCTAACGTTTCTGGTTTGTTGGCGTTGACGAGCGACTTCACATATCCCCAAAGAAAATAATCCAATGGTGTCAAATCACACGATCTTGGTGGCCAATTGACAGGTCCATTCCGCGAAATTATGCGCTCATCGAATGTTTCCTTCAATAAATCGATTGTGACGTGCGCTGTGTGGCATGTAGCGCCGTCTTGTTGGAACCACAACTCATCCACATTCATGCCATCCAATTCGGGAACAAAATAGTCGGTTATCATGGCTCTATACCGGTCTCCATTAACGGTAACTGACTCTCCAGCATTATTTCGGAAGAAGTATGGCCCAATGACTCCACCAGCCCATAGAGCACACCAAACAGTCAGTTTTTGTGGATGTAAGGCGTCTCAAGGGTCTCATGTGGATTCTCTTCACTCCAAATGCGGCAATTTTGCTTGTTGACGTAGCCATTCAACCAAAAATGAGCCTCATCACTGAACAAAATTTTGCGATGAAAATCAGCATCGAGATCAATCTCATTTTCGGCCCATACACCAAAATCACGACGCATTGCATGGTCTCGCGGCTTTAATTCTTGCACAAGCTGGATCTTGTAAGGTCGCAAGCCAAGATCTTTGCGCAAAATCTTCCATAAAGTTGATGGACAAAGCTCCAATTGCTGTGCACGGTGGCGAATCGATTCATTCGGGTCCTCTTCAACATTTTGCTCTACAGCGGCAATTGTTTCTTCGGTGCGCACTGTTCGACATCTCTGCGGATGCGTATTATCACATAGAGTAAACGTATGGTTAACCGAATTAATTGCTCTGATGGACGATTATGTCGACCATAAAATGGACGGAGCTTGCGGTAAACTTCGCGAACTGAACCATTATTTTCGAAATAAATTTGCACGATTTGCAAGCGTTGTTCTTTTGTCAACCTGTTCATGATGAAATGGCAAACCAAACTGAACATAAATGACATTAGAGTTGCCAGATTTGACCATAAAATGCCAGTTTTATTTCTATTCGAAAAACAAACCTCTAAAAAAAACACCCTTTACATCTTAGGCGACAGGTAATCAACTGGTTCAATCGAACGTGGGTCAACATTTACTGCAGCACCATGTACTGGTTTTTGCATATTCAGAAATGATTTAATGCTAGCTACCTCACTCTCATATGAACTATCGGCAAGGGAACGACCTTTTGCCGCAAGACGGCAAGCAGCGATCCATTTCGCGTATTGTTCTTCCGTGTCACAACGAATCCAAATCTCACTGTTTGGACCATGACGTCCTTCTGGTGCATTATGTGGGTTTTGACGCAGCAGAACAATGTTCAATAATAACAAACGACGCTCCATTAGGTACTCCAAAACGTGCCAATCGCAGTTCAATGTCAATATCATCTTCTTCAGTTGAATCAGGATCTTTAGCCACCATTTCCATGCGTTTACTAAGTGAAACCTCCTCGTGTTGTAGCTGCAAGGAAACTTAAATTGTTTTAATACAATATTACCAAGATTTTTTCAATACAAAAATAATTGAAATACTTTAATTTATTAATTTAAATTATGTGATAGCTTACCTTCCTTCTCGTTGTTTTGATATTTTTCAATTGCAAATATTGACAAAACTTCAAAGTCAGCTGTTCTTATTCACCAAAGCTAAAAAAATTACACCAAACCCACGGATGAAATAATCTTTTTCTTTCACCCGCCCTCTCACGAACAAGAGAACACTTTTACACCCTCTTGCCAACAAACGTAAGACGTCGACGTCGGTTTTCCGCACCTCTCTTTTGCTAGCAAACCACCGCACCAACAAACGTGAGACGTCCACGTCGTTTTCTAAGACGTCGTTTATTTTTTACACAATTTCTTGATTTGTTCTTCCCTTCATAAGCCTTTTATGCATAACGCTGAAAAATATGAGTAATCCTACATATACCCACATAATATTAAAGATTTTTAAAAAGCAAACATATACTCAAGTTCTCTTGCAAGATCCAAAAAACCTTGCAATTCCTTTTTAAAAACTTCATATTTTCTCATATTTTCACATATTTTTCAATAGTTTCTTGTATCACCGCGGTGTTAAGAAGCTGCCACATTGTCGAATACATATAGCTTATGACGTAAAATGTGTGGAAATATATTCTCGGTCAGCAAATTAATTACCCTGAACGAAAGATATCAATATTGCAAATACGTGAGTTTTACTATTTTTCACATTGTGAGCCAATTTGACAGGTCATCCATTTATGAACTAAAAAGTGTTTCTGAATGCTTATAATGACGGTATCAGACGGTATCAAATTATATAAAATTTCAAAAAGGACTAAATAAATTGAAATGCGACTATTATTACAATCTCTAACATCGCAAGCGAAACTGACTTTAAAAGATAACTCTGATTTCGTACCAAAATTAAATTCAATAATATCGATATGGTTGAAATTTTACTTAAAAATCGGTGATAAAGGAAAGACTTAAATCACTTAAAAGTTTTGAAAAAAATTTTCTTAATTATAAGAACAAACCATATATGTATGAATATAACAGTTTCATTGCTCAGGCATATTTTTTTTCATTAACTGTTGGAAACTATGTATACGCATTATTATGGTCGTGGTTATATCTATTGCCGTGACTGCATATAATTTTGCATCCAAAGCTTAAAGTTTCATTGCTCAGGAATATTTTTTTTCATTAACTGTTGGAAACTATGTATACGCATTATTATGGTCGTGGTTATATCTATTGCCGTGACTGCATATAATTTTGCATCCAAAGCTTATTAAGGGACACACAGGTAGTGTACATAGACGTTATTAATATTGAACGTAAGCTTGCATTATTGAAATTAATCTAACTAAGTCCTATGATATGTATTAATATTAATTTATTATGCCAAGTTTTTTCCCCAAGTTTCTCCCAAATCGCCCAATAACACCCACAGTCGAGAGTAAATTTCCATAAAATTTACTTTCCAACACACGGCATCATTGGTTTTAGCGAATTTTGACAGTCAATACGTGAGAGTGAAAAATTTTGGCGCAAAAGAGTTTAATTTCTTTTTCATATTCTTTGGTTGTTACATTCAGTATTGGATTTCACCTCTGAAGATTTTAAAACATTTGCGCGAAATGTATTAAAAGATATGACCCACCTTTCATAGATTCTAAATTACTAATATACGTCATCGTTTTCGATAAAATAGGATATTTATTGAAAGTTTTAAGCTAGCATTACTCATTAAAATTTTCAAAATTGAACGACTTGTCTCTGTAGCCCACGAAATCACCGAAGTAGTTAAAAATCGTTGCACAACATTTTCTGCATGTCTGTAATAGCACCTTTGCACACTTTCATGCCAGCATTAATTCTCCATGCGTAAACCGATTTCTTAGCTCAGTCACTGTTATGATTGGATTTAAGTCAGTATTTTCAGCAAATTTGATGGAATGGATGGAATATCTTCAAGTGCATCAGTAAAGGCACGGAACGTCATGGGCTTCTGATGAATGGCAGTAGCCACGAGCAACGTCTGAAAACCACAGTTGTAGCGAATTAGTAACTCCGTGTTGCAGCTGCAAGGAAACTAATATTATTTTAATTGAATTTCGTCAAGATTTTAATGTAGGGGCTTAACGTCCAAGACAGTTTAAAAAAATTTAGCTTATTAGGTTGGCGAGCTACGCTGTAGAGTGATGGCCGCACTTGGTTAAGTCTTTAAAATAAAACATAGACGAATGCGCCGTGATAGTGTTAAATTCTGATTTTATTAATTAAAATCGAAACTATTTATACAAAATAAACTGGAATTTTCTTAACATTTCTCCAACAACAACAATCTCCACCCTCCGTTCCGATACTTTGCCTTGATTGGCGATCGCTCTTAATTTTGCCTGAGTTAGAATTTCGTTTCGCTCAAGCTAATTTGTTTCTGAGTTGGTCTTGAAAATATAAGGATGAAATTTAAGTGTGACTGTCACTCGGTTGTGCAGTCTGTTGCGGTAGTCAATGACGAAGCCTCAAATGCACAGTCATTGGCATGTAAGAGTAACCTAATATCTGCATTCATTTGTTGTTGCTTTTGTTTGTGCTGGTGGCTTCAACGGATAGCGGCAATATCACAAAAAAGAAAAGAGTAAAAATGAATTTGACTTGCAGTTGTTTGCATAATAAATTTAATTTTTTATTGCTTGACCAAAAAAGTGTCATTTGAATCTATTTAGTTTATTTTTGATTTCCGTAAATCAAAATTTAAAGCTATGAATTTAAATTTGAGTACTTTTAATTTGCTGCGCAATATGTATATGGGTTGATTTTTATTGCTTTTAGATTAAGTGGAATTCGGTGAGAACGTTTAATTTATTTGGTTCCCTTGGGAAGGAATTTATTTAAAAGTTACATAGTGACTATGCAAGTTCACTCACCCTTATCCTTAAGCGAAAAACTATGTCTCAAAAAGGATTTTTCAAGACGGTGGAACTTTATGTATACTTTACATAAAATGAACTGTTGGAATAATATCTATATAATAAAATTTAATTTTATGGAAATTTTAATTTAATATAGTTATTTGCTTAAGCTATAATTCAATGTTTAAATTTAATATATTGAATTTATACTAAACATTATTACATTGAACTTACAGTCATTCAGCAAAGACCAATATGATCAATGCTTTTTTTATTCAACAAACATGACAAAGATAACAAATGGAACAATTTAACCTGGTAACTGGTGACATATGTTTTTAATTTATTAATTTGCTTAGTGATTAAAATCGTTAAGAAAATTTAGAATATTTAAAAAAAAATTATTAAATTTAACTAAAATGTTGATTGTAGATATTACTTTAGAGCATAAAAAGAACTTAAAATATTTATTTAGAAAGATAAGAGCGTGAAGTTAAATATGATATTTAACTAGTAAAGATACAAACCATCTCACTTAACAGAGCATTAACAGAAAAGTGTTAAGGCGACGCAGAAGGCGATTTGGATAGGAACAAAATAGAATTGTTCATCATTTCCAAAGTAATCAGGGTGCAAGAATCGGACTAACAGGGCTCGATGAAACACAGAATAACGTTTAAAACAACATATATATTCTGATTTTCTGCATGTGAATCTCTATGCCAAAATTCGTGATTTTTTTTGGTGAAAACCTAACATGTCATCTGGCCACTAACCAGTCGTTTTTGACTGTGCTCCAACCGGACTAACAGGGTTCGAAAGAACACGGAACTACGTTTAAAACGACATATCAGTTAAGTGCAGCTTCTGATTTTCTGCATCTGAATCTATATGCCAGAATTAGTGATTTTTTTGGTGAAAACCTAACATGGTCATCTGGCCACTGACCAGTCGTTTTTGACTCTGTTCCAGCCGGACCAACAGAGTTCGATAGAACACAAAACTACGTTTAAAATGACATACCACTTTAGTGCAACTTCTGATTTTGAACACTAAAATTTTTATTAAAACTTTCAGATATTTATATAAATACAAATCCTTACATAACCCTAAGTAAAATAGAAATTCAAATTTAACTAGCGGAGACACAATTTTTGATATTTAACTAGTAAATGCATAAACCAACTGACTTAGCAGAGGAATGTTAGCACTACGCAAAAGGAGATATTGAACATGGTCATCTGGCCACCGACCAGTTGTTTTTGACTGTTTTGTTTTTGACTGTGTACGGTACGACGACGCTACCCGCACTGTTTGCACCGAGCTGAGAAGTTTTCGGTGATCTTGCTTTTTTACCACGTATACTCATACCTCGCACTAATACCGCCTAAGTGGTAGCCATTGAGAGCTTACGTTTACTCGCAGTTGGTACGCCTGTGTATCGACAGTGATGCCGTTGCTTGAGCTGCTTTACTATCCGCATGCTGTACCTGCGCCCAATAGGTCAGTTTGGAGTCTAGTCAGACACCCAGATTCTTAACCGCTTTATTGGTGGTGAAATTTTTGGAAAGTGTCCTCTTCGGTATTTCTATCGATATGTGCCCTTTTGTAAGGATAAGCAACTCCGTCTTTAAAGGGGCTATCTTGAGACCGTGGTTATCCATCCGTGTCTGCGTTCGTATCATGACCTAATTTATTTTCCGTTGAGCGTCATCGGTATTTCTAGCTGTTATAACTGCTGCAATGTCATCTGCGCAACCAACCAAATGGGTGTCGTTTGGCATTACAGTACGCAGTATTTCGTCGAAGCAAACGTTCCATAGGTCTGGGCCAAGGATAGAGCCCTGCGCCGCACCAGAGGTTATTTGTTTACTTCGAGCGCCACTACTTGTGTCGTATACCAGTGTTCTGTTTTGTAGGTAGCTATATACCATCCTCCTCAGATATTCTGAAACCCAGAATCGGTATTCTAGAGCATCTATCATGGCATGCTTACCCAGGGTTGCCAAAAGGATTATCTGTTTGCTGTGTTGATTTCCCCTCTGCGTTACGTGGACTCTTTTTATGACGTCTGCTGTATCATCAACTGTAGATCTACCAGGTCGGAAGCCATATTGTTTGTTTGACAGGCCTCCAGAGTTTTCTATTACCTGTGATAAACGTTTCCCTGCTGTAACATCATACATAATGGACGATATGAGGGTGGCGCTTCTGGATCACCTTTGCCTTTGTTGATTGAAAATAGGCTTTGTAAATTTTAAGCAATAGCTGTAGTCGCTGTTTTGTGATCATACGAAGTATCTGAGATTATATCCCTTTTGAACCCGGTGCTCTTCTGTTTTTCAGGAAGTTGGCAGCTTTGATAAGCTATTCCTCTGTGAATAACTCTGGAGGGTCTTCGCTGGAAAGAGCGACCTTATATGTTGGAAAAAGCGTATTTACGATGTTTACCATATTTTCTTCCGACAAGTTTGCCATGGAGTGCTTAGCGCCAAGCATCTGTGTAACTAGTTTGTAGCCAAGGCCCCATGGGTCATTGTTAATATCGCTGCGGAGTTCCTCTCATTTTCTCTTTTCGCTTGCGAGTATTTTGGTCTTGAGAAGTTTTGTGGCTTGCTTGTACACTTGAGCCTGGTCGGTGGCATCGCTCCGTCTTCTTGTCCTTGTGCATGGTTTTCGCCTGCGGATGCATGCTATTCTTAAACTGCTTATTTCGTCCGTCCACCAGTAGGCAGCCCCGCTAAAGAAGTTTCACTTCAAAATCAATGTTACGTTGCGCATTGATCGACCCCCTCCCGCCCCTGTAACGCATCGTAACGTTTTACATCACCCCCTCCCCCAAATTACGTTACGTAATACCTGAACGCACCCTAACGTACCAGAAATGTTCCATTTGAAATATTGGAAACGAAATGCTACAGAAGTCTTTCTTACACAGTACCGCTCAAATGCTTTGCAACTGAAATTACTTCTAAAAAACATCAAATTATTTGAGTCAAACAATAACTTTGAATTTAATCTTAGTTTTATTAACTTATTGTTGATTTTTTACCAAAAAAAAAAAATTTCGTTAGCTAACAGCAACAAAAATTTAAGGTAAACAAAAGTGGCGAAAATTCTAGAGCTCAAAACATGTGCAACTCATCACTATACTAAGAAATAATACATAACCAGCCTAATATTTAGTTTCTTAATCATTGTTTCTAATGACTGCATGACATCTTCTAGACATTGATTCATAAATTTATTTATTTGTAAGGTAAAATAGCGTTTCATTCTTTTTCTATCGCAGCGAATAGCTCATTACCACTTTTGAACATTTTCTTACCGTTTATGCGTTTTACCACCATCTACATGTTCTCTATCGGGTTGAGGTTGGAGACTGATTTCGACCATTGTCATGTTGAATTGGCCAAGGAAGTGGCATGTTCCACTCAGTCAGCTGCTGTCATCGTGGCTTCAATACGCTAAATGGGCGTAACTCTATCCATCGAGAAACAACTCCAGTACATCACGTTCTAACCTCCGTGTTTAAGTGTAGGTGTTCTGTATTTGACGTACGTATACTTACAATGTGGTCCACGAATGTTTTATTTAGTTATTCCTCGTCAACATCAGTGTACAATGCTCAATCCAAAATATAGAAGGCCTACAGTTAAACACGGATCACGACACGGTTGGTCTTTTTTTAAAACTCACTACATAAGTTTCGATTGCTCCGTTTAAATACAAAAAAAAATTCTTTTGCAAAAATCATAAGTATAAATTTGCTTAAATCGGACCAAAACTGTAAAAGTTATTCGAAAACTATTGAAAAAAGATAAGGAAACGTTCATTAATTATGTGACGTGTTTTGTTTTTTGAAAATTAGGAACGCCCCTCCCCTGGGTGAGATCTGGTGAGACACCTCCTCTGGTGAAACTACTCCATAATTTTTAAATACATAATTAAATTTATATGCTTATGAATTTTGCTTCATGCCACTAATACTAACATAATTTCTTCTATCCACTCGGCATGTTACGTTTCAGAAACAGTACATAACGTACCAGAAATGTTTCATTTGAAATATTGCGAACGAAATGCTACAGAAGTCTTTCTCATGTATTTCAAATGAAATGGTTCATATGCAATCATCCTGAGCTGTTTCTGAAAGGTTCCAGATTCAACGTTTCCTGAACCTTTCAAATGAAATATTTCTGACACGTAAACGAAATCTTTAACATGTAATCATTCTAAAATGTTTTTGAAAGGTTCAAGAATTTTGTTAACTGAATTTTTCAAAATTTTAATAATGTTCCCAGAGGCTTTATATGTTTTGGGTCTGATTTTTTCAAAGTTTACTTTCACACAAGCATTAGATAAGTAGTATAGGCATGTAACAAAACAAGTTTAAAGCAGACAAAATAATTTCAATTTTATTTATTTTAGATTATTCGAATTTCGTAAAATAATCTCTCGAAGGGAAAAATGCTATAAACTTATACCATGCGACTATCCTGTTGATATTGTTAAAGAAGAACGTTATCCCGATTGCGTGATTTTACAAGGAAAATTTACTACCCCATTAGAGTTTCATTTACCTGGAGTAGTCCCTAAAGCAGCTCAACAAGCTCATTTCCAAGTCTTATTACCTAGAAAGTGGACACATCAAATACATAAACCGATGTGCATCCACTTGGCAGGAACCGGTGACCATGTAAGTAAATTATTTATTTCTATTATGATTTTCGAAGTGAATGTCTAATTTTTGGTTCATTTTTAAATTATTACAAAAATAAAAATATTTAAATCTTTAGACAATTATTCATAAGTTTTAGTTTATTTAAATCTTAATCCAATAAAATATATATCGGCGACATAAAAAGTAAAAACATGTTTGCAAATATTGAATGATTTTGAAATTAAATTTAATTAGGTTTTTGAAGCTAAAAATTTTACTGGGAAACGTAATGAAAATTGTACCCTTAACATCTTGCCAAAGATTTCTTTTTACACCAATCCAACAAAACTTCATAAAGCAGAAAAATGTGCGCTACTTCACCTTTTGGATCGAAATAGTAATAATAAAACTCAAGGGTTAAAATATGGGTTGCAATGTTACTCAAATAACCAAAACTCAGAAAATCGTTATTTAAATATTTACAAAATGGATTGTTAAAATATATGTAGTTAAATTTAACTTTAAAACACTGCTTGCGTAAACGCGCCACCAACACTAAAGGGCCAACTAAACAATGCATGGGCTGGCTTAACCTATTGTCAAATTTAAACGAAAAGTCTGTCAAGTGCTTAAGAATCTCAGAGTAAAGGGCCAACTAAACTATGCATGGGCTAGCTGAACCTACCGTCAAATTCGAACGAAAAGTTTTTCGAATGCTTAAGAATCTCAAAGTAGACTTTTTAGTGGCTATATTGTACTTAGATGAACTTAAGAAGCGATGTAGCCACAGTTGCACACCTATGAAATATTCCCACAATTGCATAGATGTTATTTTTTATATTTCCTAAATTAAATGCATTCACAAAAAGTTATTGAATGACATTAATTAAGATACTTATAACAATAAATATGGGCATTTCCACCGAAAGGTACACCATGACAAAAAAATTAAAAGTTATTAAAAAAGCGTTATTATCTGATATTATCTAAGAAAAATACTCAAATTTTATTAATTCATAAAATTTATACTTGAATTCATTCACAACAGTGGGCAAATCGACTTCAAAATTGCACAAATTCAGTTTCTCTTTTTTGTAATTTTAAAGAGTCTTAAATATTTAAATATATGTAAAGATGTTAAACAAACACTAAGCTTAAGTTCAATTAATGTTTATTTAATATTAGTTAAAAAGTTATTTTAGGTTAATTCACATATGAAATATAAAGTTTAATTTAAATAGAAAGTTTAATTTAAATATAAAGTTCAATTTAAAGCAACTTATAATTTATCAACTGATAATTTAACCGACGATTTCAACTGCACAACTTAACGCACGACGGAAAAACTACTGACTACTGACTCTTCTTCACGACTGCATAGACGGCTGAACATAACTTCTGACAACTAACTGCTGACCACTGCTGACAACCGCTGACAACTGACTGCTGACTTAACACGAGTATTGACTACACCTTACACTCGGCCATCCTGTTCTTCATCTGTCCCAGATGATAATAGATCCTCATTTGCAACATCGGAACGCCACCTTTTCATGTTATCACTGCTTGACATTGTGTTTATAGGTCCTTCAAAAACCGCTGCTTTTTCAACGTTATATCTTCCATTTCGTTTAATTTTCGTCACTCGTTAAGGCCCCAAGAATTCATTAGCTAATTTTTTACCAGCGACAAACTGCGTTCTTTATGCAGCAACCAAATCGTTTATTTGATACTCTTGATCAGCATTACGTTTTTTGTCAAAGTTAGCTTTATAAGTATCTTGCGCGTACTGAATCTGCCTTTTTGCTTTTTCCCGAATACTTTGTCGCTCCATATCAAACGACTGCTCATACTCCTCCTGTAGATAATCGAGTACATCGCTGCATACGTCTATCTTCATGGCCGTGCCGAACATCAATTTGAATGGTGCCTGTTTTGTCGAACTTTGAACGCTTGAGTTGATCGCCTTCTGCACTTGACCCACGTACTTATACCATTTTGACGTATCTTCTGCTGACAGCTTAGCTAAAACTGATAAAATTACACGATTCGCCCTCTCGATCTGCCCGTTGCCTCTTGGTATTCCTGTCGTCGTTAACACTTGTTCAATGCCGGCCCCACTGCAATAATCAGTGAACGCCTGTGACGTAAACGCCGCGCCTCTGTCACTTATCAATCGACCTGGATGTCCAAAAATGTTTGACCACTCTGTCAGCTTACATATGACTTCGTCTGCTGAAGTTGAGCGTGTTGGGTATAACCATACAAACTTTGTGAACCCATCGATCATCGAAAACATATACTTATACTTCTTTGAAGTCGCATCCATTGGTCCTATGTGATCTACGTGTACTGTATGTAGTGGCTGGTCACCTTTTTCTAGAGTGTGTAGCTCACCTGTCTTCTTACCCAGCATTTTATTATGTAGAATACATTTTCACAATTGCTGCTTTATTTTCGAGATGCGGTATATAGTACTTTTGCTGAACATTGTGCATAGTTTTCCGTACTGCAAAATGTCCCACTTCATGTGCTGTTCGAATTATTTCGCCTTCCATCACCTTCGGTACCATCAACACATCGTTACCGTCAACGCTTTTATATATTAAATCCCCTTTCTTTTTGTAATCTTTGTAAGGTCCGTTTTTTAAAATTTCTGCTATTGCTGCCACCTGTTCATCGTTCTTTTGCGCTTTTGTTAATTCTGTTGTAATTACCATTACTTCAGGATATCTGCTCAAAAAATCTGCGTGTTTCATCGCACTGCCGTTCCTATGTACAACTTCAAAGTCATAGTCTTGCATATAAAATATCCACTGGGCTACTTCTCGTGGCAACTCTTTCTTTGTTACTGTCTGCTTGAATGCTGCACAATCTGTTACTAATTGAAATTTAATACCCAACAGATAATGCCTAAATTTTTGCATCGCCAGAAAAGCTGATTTGACTTCTTAAATGTAACTATGTTTCTTTTCTTCCGCTGTTGACGACTTTTTACTCCAAAAATGTACAGGATGTAATTTTCCTTCCACTTGTTGCATCAGTATCGCACCAAAGCCGTACTTCGACGCATCTGTGTGGAGCTCTGTTGCTGCATTCCTGTTGTACAACTGAAGAACTGGTTCTTTAATTAGTGAATATTTCAGCAACTGAAATGATCGTATTTCGTTTTGACCCATTGTAAATTCTACGTCTTTTTTTAGCAGTTCAGTTAAGGGCTTTGCTATCTGAGCATAACCTTGTATAAATTTACGGAAATATCCCGTTAGACCAAGATATGATTGGACCGCTTTTATATTTTTAGGAATTGGGAACCTCTCCACCGCACGACTTTTTTCTTTTCCTGGCCTCACCGTCCCGTTTGGTACTGTGTGCCCTAAAAAGTCAATCTGTTTTCTTAAAAAGTCACATTTGCGCCACTTAATTTTTAGTCCGTATCTCGCAGCTAGATCTAACACCTTTTGTAGTCGTTCCAGAGCCTCTTCTGCCGTCGCACTGTATATCACAATGTCGTCGACATGTATCTCCATTATGTCTTCGTTTATCAAATCTTGAAATATATAAGAAATAAATCTAATAAATGCGGCTGGTGAGTTGCAAAAACCAAACGGAGCCCTTTCAAATTCGTATAGCCCACTTTTAATTGCAAACGCCGTGTATTTTTTGCTGTCCTCTTCCAATGGCACATGGAAAAAGCCACTTTCTAAATCCATAACCGTGAAGTATTGCGCTGATTGTAATTTCTCTAACACCTCATCGATCAGTGGCACAGGAAACGAATCTTTCAAAACCATCGTATTTAATTTGCGAAAGTCTATGCATATTCTATTAGTGCCATCTTTTTTTCCGGTTACTACTACTCTACTAGCAAACTCAGATTTAGACTTACGTACAATTTTCTGCTGCACCCATTCTTGTACCTGCTTTTCCACTGCTTCTTGCTGATGAAATGGCAACCTTCTTGGCGACTGACGAAACGGAACTACATTATTATCTGGTATTATTTTTAGTTTAATTGGACACTCTATTTCTTTGGATTTTTTGTTAAAATCGACAATCATTTTTTCAATTTTACTTTTAAACACAAGCGGTGCATTAACCGAATTTACATCTTCATTTATTTGATAAACGCTAAGAAACTGTTCGTCACTAATTAAACGTTCGAAAGTATAACCATTTGCATTACAACTGTACTCAAATTTGTCCATAAAATCATTACCAAAAAGCACTGCATATTTTATGACACCGTTTGCATCTACAACAAATTTTTGTTGGACCTCAAATCCATCAACTTCAACACTTGCCATAAAATAGCCTTTTGTTTTTACTGGTACGTTTCCAAGTCCATATAACATTGTGTAAATATTTTCTATCACTATGTTTTTGAATTTATTTATTAAGGCATGTTCCTGAATAACACAAACATCTGATCCGGTATCGATAAACCCGTGCATTTCTTCACGGTTTATCCAAACATTTTTAAATCGTTTGTCTTGTCTTATTACGTTCACTTGCTTGTCTTTTTCCGCACAGTTTTTCGAAATATGTCCATGCTTGTTACACTTAAAGCACTTTACTTCTACATTACATTCTGGTCTCTTGTGCTCTGTAGAACCACAATTGAAACAATGTTATTTTTTCACTCTAACAGTCCAATTAGATTTTCCGTTTTTGTTATTCGTGTCTTTGTTTTTATTCCACTTTTCGTATTTATCGTTCTGATCATTTTTTTCACTCATATTTACAGCTGCAAAATTTTCATATTTTTCTTTTAATTCTTTCAGAGTTTTTGCTTCGTAAAATGAATATTTAATTTCTTGTTTGACTTTTAGTCCGTCCACAATATATCTTATAATTGATTTTTCCTCAATATCACCACAAAATGCTAGTTTCTTCATTTGTAGCACATATTCTTGAAACGTTTCAGATTCTTTTTTCTTTCTTTCTCTTAATTTTTTGTGTAACTCAGCACTACTCAATTCTTTATGAAATTCAGTTAACAACTCACTCTTTAGCTCCGCATAGTTACTTACAGCTGTTGTTTGTAAAAACAATTGAGCTGTTTTCGTCATTTTATTCCGCGCCTGAACGTACATTTGTTGCGAGTTGAGCTGATATGCTTCCGCATTTTTTTTCAAAATTGTCAAACCACATTTTTACTGAGGTAGATTCCCCATCAAACTCATTTATAATTTTGTTAAAGGATTCAAGAGCAACAGGGTGTTGTTGTTGATTTAAATTTAACATAAGTAAACGCACTATTTCACTGAGATTGTCATTATTGTCTTTTTTTTCATTTAGTGGTGGTTGTTCTTCGTCGTCATTCATTTTTATGTCCACTTGTTTATTTTTGTCGTTTACTTTCTTCACTTTTGTTTCAAATTTTTTCTGCTTACTTAGCAACTGTCGACTACTTAACTCAGGAATTTTTGTTCCTTTCTTTTCAAGGTTTTCTCGCGTTTGTAAGAAGCGTTCGTACCGTGCTAGTCTTTTAGTCTCACCTGTTTGCACTAATGTGTGTGTCGCATTTTGCATGTTCCGATTTTCAGGGACAACGCATGACCAGAACAACCGTTAGCGTTAAACAAAAAAAAATATTTTAAAATTTTGTACAGTCAACTGCTTTTTTTTTGTTGTTTTTCAACACTTCTTTTTGCGCTTTGAGTTAAATTTTCACACCGCACCGAAATGCTTTTCACTTTTGTAACCTTCTTTTATTTTATTATTTTTTAGGTTGAGCCCCCAAATGTAAAGATGTTAAACAAACACTAAGCTTAAGTTCAATTAATGTTTATTTAATATTAGTTAAAAAGTTATTTTAGGTTAATTCACATATGAAATATAAAGTTTAATTTAAATAGAAAGTTTAATTTAAATATAAAGTTTAATTTAAAGCAACCTATAATTTATCAACTGATAATTTAACCGACGATTTCAACTGCACAACTTAACGCACGACGGAAAAACTACTGACTACTGACTCTTCTTCACGACTGCATAGACGGCTGAACATAACTTCTGACAACTAACTGCTGACTACTGCTGACAACCGCTGACAACTGACTGCTGACTTAACACGAGTATTGACTACACCTTACATATATAAGAGAGATGATACATGATGATAGTCATTCCGAATAATCTCTCTCCCAACATCACTAAGCTTTAAAAAATGTAAAGACATCAGACTATTCTTTATTAACTGTAAATTTTTAATTTGCTTTAGCTCATGTTCTAATGTCCCGTCCGACATCAAAAATCATAATTTGTTCTCATTTCGTGGTTAAAAACAGCAGCAAATGTGTCAAAATATTTGTTTAAACAGAGTTTTATGAATACAATTAAAAAAAGAAACAACGAGTGCAAAAAAGTAAAATTTAAAATTTTTAGAGCTGTTTTGTTAGTTTTACAAAAATTTTTCGGACGGGACAAACTTCAAACAGCTCTAAAAATTTAAAATTTTATTTTTTTATATATATACATATATATATATACATACTAACATATATTAAGCCACAACAAGGAAGACGTTTTCTGTTTTTTAACGAAACTTATACAGCAGTTACAAAGTCAGTATGGAAATTTTATAAATATATTTATAAAAAAAAAAAAATAATTTATAAAATATATTTATAAAAAAAAATTATACTTTTTTGATTTTTTAAGAGAATTCCGGTGCAAATACATGGAATGGAACTATATCGCAAATTCACATGAAAAAGGCGCAGTTGATGGAGTAGGAGCAAATTTAAAAAGAAAAGTTTGGCAAATAACTATATCAAAAAATGTCGTTTTACTTGATGCTTTTGCTTTTTTCAAATGCACACAAAATAACATTAACGGTGTACAAGTTCATTACATCTCTTCAGAGCAAATTAAGGAGTTTTCACTACAATTAGTAGACAAATGGAAGGATGTGTCAAGCATCCCTGGTACCCATAAACTACATAGCTTTTCTTTTGATGGTCACCAAATTAAAGCAGCTCGGACTGCATATTCTTTTAAGAAAAATATTACTGTTTCCTATTTTCTTGCTTAAAATTGATCTCGAATTTGATTTTAAATAATATTAAATTTGATTTATTAATTACTATATAAATCTTAAATATTGTTACGTACATAAATATCAAGATATCTTATGAATACATGAAAAATTTACCAAGTAATCCTTAATGGAAAAATATGTCCCATTCGCAATGTCCCGTCACGACTCATTTTATATTTTGTAAGAAAGAAAATAAAAAAGATTTTTCAATTGAACGAAATTTAATAAAAAGTGGTATTATTCCATAACATTTTAAAATTAGTTGCGTTAAAAAATGTTGGTAGGTTTCGCTGAATTATGCTTTTCTATAAATGGCCATGAAAAACACTTCCATTTTTTGTCCCATTCGAATGGCTCTTTTATTGCCATTATCTTGGAACCGGTAGCACGTCTGCCCTCAAATTTACCACTAAATATAGTGCTACGAAAGGGTTATTCTTTTGAGTAACAGAAGAAAAAGAAAGTGTTTTACTTTGACTTTTATTCCACTTTAAAAGTTTACGACGGTCCCATTCGACAGTATGGAAATGCCCATATGCAAATCTATGATCATATTATAAATTTTAAGAAAAAATAATTCAAAATACCTGTCGATAACAAATACTGACGAGATGCGATTACTTCCCTACAGCACGCCTTAACCTGATCATATATAATATGTTCGAAAAATTTCGGTATTGGTGATAAATTAGCCACGGGCCTGTAGTTTGAAACATAATATTTAAACCCTTTCTTAAAAATGGGAATACCATCAGGCCCGGAGCTGAAGTCATCATCAATAGACGAGATATATTTCTCAATGAGGTCAGGTGTGAAAGATATCTCATTAACCGAAACTAAAGGGTCGTTATCCATATATTCAAAATAGTTGATCTCAGAGCTAAAGGAGATTTATTAAATAAAAAAAAAATGTTCTAATATTCCAACAACAATTTTTTTGAATGAAAAATGTGCGAATTCTGTTGAGGAAGCAGCAAATCTCTTTGCTGAATTTTTTAAGTCAAACTTAATATCTGGCACTAACGCTGATTCGGGTAATAATTTTTATCTTGAATCATACGTTGACTTCGGTTCACTTAGCATATCAGTTCATGATATAACTCAAGGGATTGCTAACCTTAAGGAATCCAGTAATGCTGGAATAGATGGTTTATCAACATTGCTCTTAAAAAACTGTGCGTCTTCGATTTCGCTTCCCCTTTGTATAATTTTCAATAAATCTCTAGCGGAGGGAAATTTTATTGATAGTTGGAAAATTACTTCTGTCACACCTATCTTTAAAAATGGTAACAGAAATGACGTATCTAATTACAGGCCTATTTCGAAGATTCCTATTGTTGCGAAGCTCTTTGAAAGTATCGTAAAAGATAAAATGTACTTTGCTGTAAAAAATATGATTTCACAAAACCAGCATGGTTTTGTAACAGGGCGTTCAACATTAACAAATTTGGCTGTATTTACTAGAAGCTGCACTAAAGTGATATGTCGTTTTAAACGTAGTTCCGTTTTCTATGGAACCTTGTTAGTCCGGTTGGAGCACAATCAAAGACGACTGGGCAGTGGCCAGATGACCATGTTAAGTTTTCACCAAAAAAATCACCAACTTTGGCATAGAAATTCACATGTAGAAAATCAGAAGCTACACTAAAGTGATATGTCGTTTTAAACGTTGTTCCATGTTTTATCGAGATCTGTTAGTGCGATTCTTGCACCCTGATTAATTTGGAAATGATGAACAATTCTATTTTGTTAAGAATAAAATTTAAACTTCAGTTTAAATCAGTTTATTTTTTTATAAATTCCTTTTGATTTTAATTTTTTCAACATGTTAACATTTATTTTGCATACTGAGTTTTCATTCTCTCCTTTTCATAGAATTTGTTTTTTCTTCTTCGCTTGTCTATGGAACAACAGACACTTTATAATACTCAATTGCATTATATATAATACTTAAATACTGAATATAAAAATTAAACTCAAAACTTATTAGGTTATGGGCCCAGTGGACAACCATTCTAATTGGAAAGAATTTATTAAGATTAACTTTAGTTAACTTTAGTTAATCTTAAAAAAAAGAGTTTGCTGTCTACATCATGTTTTTTTTTTTGCGTACGTGACTTCGTGAAACCAAAACTTAACGGAAATCAAGGTTAAGTGTTTTTGTTCCCGTTGCGTCAACTCCTTGGTTTAGCGATAAAGCTTTTTTGTGTGATGTTCATTCATTGAAAGACAGTGACACATAGCATGTCGATTCAAGGACCACGAGGAACCTGTGCAAACATCGTTATTGATTTGCTACCTACACTGAATTGGTTAATCCAATAGAAGTTGTCGTGGGAGATGGAAAGATAATCACAGCAGTTGGCAATGAAGTGTAGTTCATTACAAATTTGGCACGAGAAGCTTGGCCATCAGAATTTGAAACATGTGCGTAGTTTTTTAAGGAAAAACAATATTGATTTTATTGATGAAAATTTCGTGTGCTTTTGGCAAGCAACACAGGCTTAGTTTTGATTTACGAATGGTGCGGGCATCAATGTGTGGTGAAATTATTCATGCGGAAGTCAGGGGTCCTACAGAGAAGAAATCTTTTGGTAGCTCTAGGTACTCTGTTTTATTTAAAGACGATTTTTCTCATTATCGAATTGTTTTCTTCCTCAAAAATAAATCGGAGGTAATTGAAAAGCTTAAGGTCGTTGTTAGAATTTTTGAGAAGCAGTGTGGCCATCCAATAAAGATTTTGCAAACCGACAACGGGACTGAGTTTGTAAATAAAGAGTTGAAAAGGTTTTTAGAAGAAAATGGGATTCATCATATATATTAAGTGCATTAAAAAAAGCAGTAATCAGTAAATTTTTACTGACAAGGAAATTTATTTTGCAATATCAACAATATCTTGCTGATTACTGAAAAGAATTGCAGTAAAAACTAATTTTTACTGATTACTGAAAAAAATTTGAATAAAAATAAATTTTTATTGATTACTTAAAAAATAGGAGTAATCAGTAAATTTTTACTGTTTTAGACTCCTGGAACGATTCAGAATCCCAGCGAATGAAAACAACTGTTCTATAGGTACAGATGAAGACAATGGGGTGTTGTATTTTAGAAATACGTTTTTAATTGCTGGATGAATTCTTAGACAATTTGTCGTTGTGTCTCGATTGACCAGGTATAAAATTGTTTCCTGAAGATAATTTCCAAAACTAGTGGAAACACACTGTACGCTGTCTATACAAATACATATATTAATACAAATATATAATGGGAAATTAAGTATAAAAACTTTACCATTACTTTCTTCCCCGAAATCAAGGTGTTTGCGGTGTTTGAGGCAGAACACGCGTTTCGGCATCAACTATTTTGCAATACTTCACCACATAAGTATTGAACGTTAACTTCACTTCTTCTTCAGTTTGCATTGTTGCTGTTTCTAAGAGAGCTTTTAAAAATACTTATTTTATGTCAAGCATGCACAATGGTTTATATGCGGATGGTTAGGTAGGGTCGCCTTTGCTGATCAGTACCAGTTTTTGCTTTTTGCACACTTTTGGGAATAAGCCTTCCTTAAGGCATGCATTATACATCGACAGTAGAACGCTTGGGCGATTTGCCGCTACTATTTTCAGTATTTCTGCAGGATTTCCATCAGGTCCTGGAGCCTTGCTGCTCTTGAGAGATTTTGTTCTTCCTCAGAAAATAAAGGGGTTGGTCCGACGGGCAACGCGTCTTGTTCTTCCTGCTGCAAGCTATGCTTAGAAAATAAGGCATCAACGATGTTGCCCATGGTTTTGCCGTCTATATCAGGGCCAGGAGTTCTAGAGCCCAGTTTCTTGGTTTGTTTGTAGTTTTCGGATGCATTTGTAGCGGCACCTATCCATTAAGCTCTAGTGAGTTTTCTTCTCATCTATAGGCAGCTTCGTCTGATTTCTGCGAATTCTTTCGTCCAATCGCTACATAGTCACATTGGTGAGAGTTCTGACTTCCCCAGTTGTGTCAGTTGGCAATGAGTTTTTGTCGATATTTGCTAGTAAATATTTGATTCTAAGTTTTGCTGCATTCCACTTTTTCGTGCACCTTCTTTTCGGTCCTTAGATGGGGTGACTTCTTGATTCCAGATGTTAAGTGATATACTAGTGATCACTTCCAGTAAAGTCTTCTATGACTCTCCATTCTTTAAGCTTTCCAGCTATGCTCTCTGACGCTAGAGTGATATTCGGTGTGGTGTCTTCGCACCCTGGTCTTCTGAAGGTCGTAGATGCGTCAATGTTAGCGATGGTTAAGCCCAGCTTAACAGCCGTGTTTAGCACGCGCCTGCCTCTGGAAATCTCCTGCGATAATGAGAAGATCTCCAATTCCCAACTACCCGCTGGAGAAATTCGGGCTGCACCTTTTCTCCTTTTTCCATTTCTAAAAGAAGTGCACCAATCCATGTTTTCCTGATGGGCCGTTGACCTCTGTCACTCTTCTCTTTTTGGGAGTTTTTCCTCCTTTTCTTGCCTTCGTCTCCTTTTCCTTATTTGTTTCTCCCGTTCTTCCGAGAGCGTTTGCTTTTGGCCGTCTATTGACTTCTTGCATTTCTCAGAATCGTTTTCCCGCAGCTTTTCACCTTTATTGGACTTTCCCTCATTTACTGCTGTCTTCTTTGGGCGGGAGAAGGCCGTGGTGGTTTCTTTTCACCCGGTAAGGCTAGATGCGTGCCTTTTCGGCCGGGTCGATGAAGTTTCATCCACTACAACAGCATTATTTCCTGCATTTGAATCCGGTAATGCAGTCTGCTTTCCTCCTCCAATATTCGCCAAGACTTTCGGCTATGCGTAATGATGTCAAACAGTTCCTCCAGTTCCGTCACACCATTTTTTACATCTATGCTGATGTTCCTCTGTTTCTGCATTGGCAGCTTCACCTTAATAATGGTCATCCGGCTTTTAGCCAGAGCCTGCTTCTCATCTTCACGTAGCTTGAAGGTATATTGCTGGCGTGTAGAGGGTTTCTCTTTTTGAGTTCTGCACAGCAGACTGCTTGATCAGGCTCCCTTCACTTAATGGGCCCCTCATCGCGTCAAGGTGACAACCCCCAAAGAGGTTGATTAATGGATATTTTTTTTAATATTATTCATACAATCAACTAAACAAACATCTTTTACTACTGTTTCTTTCCTTTATTTCATTTCAAAAATATAAAAAATCCATATTTTTTGCATGAAGTTTCTCATTATGTTATTGCGGATAGCCCTCGCATCTTCTACAATATATAATTTATCCACAACGTTGTCATTATTTTAATGTGTTTCATGAACTGGTAGAAAAAGAAATGACAATTATAAATTTTTTAAAATTCATTTAAAAAACCCAAATTTTAAGTGCAAGTGTAGCTCTAAGTGGCAACTCTGATCACAGACTTTAAAAAAATTTGTCACCATAGCAACTGTGCAATTTTGCCAACCATAAAATCGACACACTAAACTGTTGCGGTAATGTTGCGTAGCGGCGACAAAATACAGTTGTCAATCATGAAAGCGGTGCAAATTTCATAAGAATGTGTCTCATGGAATTAATATCTTATATATTTTTATAAAATTAGTATTTATTATATATATTAAAAAAATAATGCTTAAGTTAAATTTATAACTGAAAAATCTTCACTCCGAGTTGATAAAACTATCCAAAAATATGAAGGAAATAAAATTCAGGAGAATTTCTAAGCAAAGGGTGGAGGCATTACATACACACATTTGTATATATGTATATAAAATATAGTTTTGTGTTGTCCGTATCAAATAAATTTAACGGTCATCGCTAGTAACCTAAGCTTTCATTTATCTCATAGGCTTTCTATCGCCTTAACCTTGGTTTACAAGTATCTATTTTAAACTATGATATCGTTCACTGTGACTGATAATTTGTTTATTCATTACACCTTCGCTTATCATATCGTGCATGTTTTCCTCATCTAAGAATAATGTAAGAAATTAATGGTTACAAATGGTAATGCATGGTCCAAAAAACTATTGGGAAGCTAAATATATGTACGTAATCGTATGTAACATGCACTAACATGTAATAAAGGGTGTTTTTTTAGAGGTATAGAGCTTCGAATTGAAATAAAACACAAGAAAATCGTTTTAATGTCCATCAATTTGGCTTTATTGGAAGGATAATTTTATGCCATTAATGTTTAAATATGATTTCGGGCATGTGGCCGCCGCGGCTGGCTCGAATAAAGCCAATTCTACAGGTCCAATTTTGAACCACTTTCGAGCATATGGGGCCGTATGTCGGCAATAACGCCACGAATGTTGGCTTCCAAGTCCCCTAACATTTCTGGTTTGTTGGCGTAGACGAGCGACTTCACATATCCCCAAAGAAAATAATCCAATGGTGTCAAATCACACGATCTTGGTGGCCAATTGACAGGTCCATTCCGCGAAATTATGCGCTCATCGAATGTTTCCTTCAATAAATCGATTGTGACGTGCGCTGTGTGGCATGTAGCGCCGTCTTGCTGGAACCACAACTCATCCACATTCATGCCATCCAATTCGGGAACAAAATAGTCGGTTATCATGGCTCTATACCGGTCTCCATTAACGGTAACTGACTCTCCAGCATTATTTCGGAAGAAGTATGGCCCAATGACTCCACCAGCCCATAGAGCACACCAAACAGTCAGTTTTTGTGGATGTAATAGCGTCTCAAGGGTCTCATGTGGATTCTCTTCACTCCAAATGCGGCAATTTTGCTTGTTGACGTAGCCATTCAACCAAAAATGAGCCTCATCACTGAACAAAATTTTGCGATAAAAATCAGCATTGAGATCAATCTCATTTTCGGCCCATACACCAAAATCACGACGCATTGCATGGTCTCGCGGCTTTAATTCTTGCACAAGCTGGTTCTTGTAAGGTCGCAAGCCAAGATCTTTGCGCAAAATCTTCCATAAAGTTGATGGACAAAGCTCCAATTGCTGTGCACGGTGGCGAATCGAT
This sequence comes from Meiosimyza decipiens, assembly GCA_963680825.1. NCBI lineage: Eukaryota > Metazoa > Arthropoda > Insecta > Diptera > Lauxaniidae > Meiosimyza > Meiosimyza decipiens. Next base: position 70,662,286 of record OY804258.1, on the reverse strand, counting down.
TCATTCGGGTCCTCTTCAACATTTTGCTCTACAGCGGCAATTGTTTCTTCGGTGCGCACTGTTCGACGTCTCTGCGGATGCGTATTATCACATAGAGTAAACGTAGTGCGAAAACGATCCATGGTTAACCGAATTAATTGCTCTGATGGACGATTATGTCGACCATAAAATGGACGGAGCTTGCGGTAAACTTCGCGAACTGAACCATTATTTTCGAAATAAATTTGCACGATTTGCAAGCGTTGTTCTTTTGTCAACCTGTTCATGATGAAATGGCAAACCAAACTGAACATAAATGACATTAGAGTTGCCAGATTTGACCATAAAATGCCAGTTTTATCTCTATTCGAAAAACAAACCTCTAAAAAAAACACCCTTTATATACATTGTGCATGCATGTTTTCGGTAGAGATAAGTTTATGCTGAATACCAATAGCTCATGTTAGCTTTAAGGATAGTTATAAAATATAAATAGTTTCTGAAGAATATTCAAACTGTTTTATTTTACAATTAAACGTAAGTCGCTGCACTTTTCCATTTCAATACAACATTCATTCTTCAACAAGAAGATGTTGAGGCATCCTTCTCGAGTATTGTCGAAAAAAAAACGGGTTTTCACCGGCTATTTAGTAAAATTTATGTTCGTTAAAAAGTGTACAACCAAAGATTTGGAGCTACGTCTGGAGCTTTCTAAATATGCTGGCGATGTTTGTGACCCCATAATAAACAGAGAAACAACTTCTGATTTATATGGCGATGAAAATGATGCTTTCGAGGACGAAAACATATAAAAATTTCAAAAACACCAAAAAGATTTTATTTTTTTCGATAAAAAGGAATGAAAACGAAAACAATGATACATCATTTTATAGAAAGAGAACTAAGCTTTCTTGACATCCTAAAATGTTATTAACACATTATTTATAGAAAAATATCGGTTTTAAAAAAAATGTTGCTCAAAATTTTAGAAAATTCTCCTGAGCTGTCGATTAAGTTTGAAAGATTCATTTACCATTATTGTATGTAGCTCATCACTTGTATCCATATTTTTATTCCTTTTAGCCCTCTATTACCCCTAAAAAAAAATTAGGCAATGGGAGCTAAACTAAACCTAGTAGAAGTAAAATTACTGCTTTAGGTGCTGCTGCTGTTGAGAATTGTTGTTGTGGGCGTATTGATGTAGAGCACCGTCTGGTGCTCTTTCCTCGGTTTAGAGTTTTGAAGTCTTATCCACAAGAATTTGTCTGGATATGAAAATGATCAGCTGTTTATTACTCTCATTTTCCCTCTCTCAATAACATATTTTTTACCTATTTCTCCTAGCTGGAACACACCTACAATCGCTTCTTGATTTGCCTTAAGAAATGTTAATATTAATTTTATGATTTTATGTGTTATGATTCTAGGCTATAAGGAGTAATTGCTATTATTGATTATAGAGTATATGGCTTTGTTTTTTTTTTCAGTTCTTTTGGAGACGAAGAAATTTTATGGCCAAGCCATTGCTAAGGGAAGCCAATATCGGAGCTATCATTCTAGAAAATCCGTTCTATGGAGTTCGAAAACCAGAGGACCAAGTGTAAAAAAGATCAATTCTCTTTAAAACAATGACTCTAGCACTGTGGTAATATAAATATATTTAGGTATACATAGTTCAAGTTACAGCAATCATGAATTTAATCTTTTATGGTAAGTGTTGATATAGTGAGTTGGTCATTGAATTATTTCTGTAGTTATGTTGGAACAGGAAAATTAGAAAAGAAAAACGAAAAAATTAACGAATGGCCCATACTTTGGCTACACGCTCGTTAAAATAAACTAAATGAGATGAACAGGCCCTTCATGGTTGGCTACTAGTTTTTGTCTCCGAGACAACGCAGTATGTAGATAGTTTCATGTTTCGGGTTCATGGTTGGCTGCAGCTTACTGTCTCCATATCATAAATTAGAAGCGTGGGAAAACGAAAAATACAAGCATGCTATATTTTATTTATTGCATTGACCAGTTAAGAATCATAGCTAAATATATACACATACTATAAGCACGTAGTTACCCGTTTTTATTCCTTTGCGCTTGTAATTTTTTTGTGGTTTTTGCACTAAAAGTACTGAACATAAGAACTAAGTAAAGAACAGAATATTAAGTTTTGCCTTTTTCCAAAAACAAAAATAAAGAAATTACTTCTCGGTGAGCCCGCCGATATTTACATATAGCACCTACAACTTCGTTCGCATTGCCAGAAAAGCTTTCAACGGAGCGCTCGACAAGAAATTTGTAATATTAAAAAAGTTACAAAAGCAGTTGTATATAAAGGGGGAAAAGTGTTGAGTTTTGTCGCACTATGTTTATATTTTTTGCTATGATTCCTAACTGGTCAATGCAAAAAATAAAATATAGTATGCTTGCAGACTCTTAACAAATCTTACTGAAGATATCACGTAGAGATAATTGAAACTAGTATGATATAAGCAGCTATTTGCCCATTTTTGTTCCCTTAAAGCATTTTGCGCTTGTAATTTTTGTTTGCGTTTTGCACTAAAAGTACTAAACATAAAATCTCAGTAAAAAACAAAAAGTAGATTTATGTTCGCCCTCAACGAAACTCCTTTAGAAAGCCAATACGTACATACATATATCGAGTATATCACACATTTCCAAAAACTTCAATCAATCGCTCAAATTGATTTTTAGTGGTGATTTTTGTACTGAGTGAACTCTTTCGGATAAAATTTTTTGACTTTTCCATTTTGACGATGTCAAAATGGCTGTCTTCGAATTTTAACATTTCTAGATACAACTGCAAGAAACTGTCGCAAACCATGTGAAAGCAAAAAATTGTAGAAGACATTGCCACGTAGAAACTTCGGCGAAATTGTAGGCAACCATGAAGGGTCTCGAATTCATAATATGGCTTATGCTCTGCACGTTTTTAAAGTTATTTTAAAAGTCCAAAAACTGTTTTATAAGAGTAACTTAGAATATAAAACTATTAAAAATATTGTTTAGATAAACTTTGTAGCTGGAAAAACTCTACAGAAATTCGGTTTTTTATGTCTTAACCTAATTAAGAATTCTTAAACCTTTGCTTCAAGCTTTGTGTGTTGTGAATTGTGGTTTTGAAAAATTTTCATTAAAACCCCGTTTTTAATATATAAATTAAATGATAACATTGAAATAATTCCTGTAAGATCTTACAAACTAATTAGATGCTTTATTTTTAATAATTTTCAATATCCGCACTCGCGATCATATCTCTAATTATGTGTTCCAATTTCTTGACTGTTCTTTTCTTGACTTTATCAAATTCAAACTTTTGTTTGTTTTTTATAAAATCATTAAGTGTCAAATATATCGCTAAGCTCTTTAGATTCTCCCGCTCTACTAAAAATCTACAGGTTATTATACCTAAAATTAGTTCATCTCAATTTGAACGTTAATTTTTAGTTAGATTTGCTAGATATTGGAATTGCTTGCCCATATTCCTAAGAAATTTCTCTGTGCCGTGCAATCTTTTCAAGAAGGGGAATCTTAGCATGTGAACTATGTACTTATCTATATTTAACGTTTTGTATTTTTTATTGCAGTATGCGGTATGCATTCTATTCCTATGAAATTGATTGATGATATGATTTTCCTATTAGATTATTTATTATATTATCATGTACATACCTTTTTATAATTTTTCTTTCTTTTTATACACCTGTAATTTTTATAAATTTGGCCGAAAGGCTTTAAAATGAAAATTTTTTGAATAAATAAAATAATAACCGTATTCACTGCTGTTCAAAAGTTTAAGACTATATTAAATATTAAAAAGCTTTTGTGTATAGAGCGGGATGACCTTACTACACCAAGTTCAGCAAAAATACTTTTTACAATAAAGGTAAAAGTGAGCACAAATTTGCATCACAATTAAAACTATCGAAGACTAAAGTTCACTTGAGCTATATCGACAAACTAAGAGTTTCGAGACTATAGTTCCATCTGGTAGACCAACAATTACAACTAGCAGAGACGATACACTCATCAGAATCATCAGCAAGGAGACAAAAGAAAAATAACACCGGAAATCTACAATGAAAGCAATATCAACTGGTCCAAAAATAAATCTCGGTTGATTCAGTAAAAAGGCGTTTGAGAGAGCAGTAATTTTTGGTCGTATAGCTCTTTGTAATGACGAATCGAAAAAAAGGAAGATGTTTTGATAAAAATGAGCTGGCCGGCGCAATCTTAACCCCATTGAGCTTTTATGGAAAGAGCAAGTACGAGGCAAAAGTACTTTTTCAAAAGAGATGATATGGAGCACAAGATAAAATCCAAAAATTAATTGGTAGAATGCCTCGGTTAGTTAAAAAAAGTATTAGAATGTAAAGGTGAACTTTTGAATGAAGAGATATTTTAAACACTAAAAAGAGTATTAAATAACAACCTATCATAAAATACAAAACCAAAAAATTGATTTAAAAATCTTTGATATGTAATTTTTAAAGTTCGGTTTATTCTTGCACTTCTTTTGAGCCAGTACGTGGTGAACATTTAAATTTCTTGAGGAAGCTAGTACCGGTCTTGAACTTTTGCATGGCAGTGTATATCGGCTCATCAGAAACCAGTTTTAATTGTTTAATTGACATTTTCAAAAATATAGAAACGATAATGCTCTAACATATCACAATATATATATTATCGAAATACATTAACTAAGATACATTATGTAGTTCACGCCACTTTAGATTCTATTTTTAGAACAGTGACGTCAAAGTAAACCATGTTTTACCGTACGTCGTTTGTAGTCATATTTCTTCAATTATTCTTCTCTCATTTTTTGCTGTTGTAAAATATTACAGGAATATTGATTTCTAGCTGATGCAGAAAAATCCATGAGGTGAAGTCATAAAAAAATTTGCGCTCTCATCGGCAATTCCTCCATTCAGATTGAAATGTAATATATTTTGTTGAGTTTCGTTTTGAAAATCCATACTCACTCCCACGCTCTCAAAGTGAAATCTTGTATAATTATACCTGGAAAAAAACAAAACGCATCCTGCAAACACTTTTAATTTGGCAAAACCCGTTGGCATGATATATTTATCTGTGCAATATCTGTATGCAATTTTAGAACTTTAATAACTTGATAGGAATATCATGATAATTTTTATTGGAGATTGATATCAAGCATCTAAGGAATAAAACTAAAAAAATTTGATGAAAATTGATGGTGCAAGACCATCGATGGGCATAGATTTCGATTTATTAATTTGGAATGCTACCTGGCTGTAAGCCTATTGTCATCATTTAAAATAACAAATATTTAAGAAAGTTTTTTTCATTTTGAACAAAAATTAACCAAAAATTGTTGAAGACAGAGAACTTATCACAAAATAAAAACATTATGTGCACCCAAGTTGAACCAACTTTAAAGTCAAAAGTCAAAAACAGTTTTTCGATGATTTATCGCTTTTAATTGCTCGAATACTATTATAAGTTAGGTTAAACCATAGTTTTAGATTTTTCGATTTTTCTATAATATGATTGCAGCACTTTTTTACCCATGAATAATCGTTTTCATGATAAAAGTCCGACAACGGAAAAATTGTGTAAAACACAAGACTAAATTTCAAAGTTGATGATTGAATTATATTTTTTCTTCAAATTAATCCATCCTACACAAAGTCCCTTGGACGTTTATAAAACAAAATAATCCTCAACTTTTAGCTATCTTTTGCTAAAAATTAGAATCCAACCATAATTTTTCGATAAAATGAAATAAATTTTACCACAACATTTTGTAATGACGATTTTCTAAACCACCCTATAAATATAAACCAGTTTTTTAATATAAGTCCATTTGAAAAATCCATTACACAAGTCAAACAGTTAAAGAATTTAACTGTCTTATCTAAATTTAATCGCTCAAAAATATTTCAAGCAACCCGTAAATGTGTAGAATTTTTCCAGCTCAACTTATATAAGAATAAAATTTTTGCTGCCATGCTGTATTTTTTTAAAAATGAAAACTGTCAAAAAAGTGGCGTGTATTTTAGTAAACAAATTACGTAATCAATGGAAGGGTTTAGGAGGTAAAGCCTGCGTCGTAGTTGAATAACCATTTGGTTAATACCTTCTGAATGCAAGCCAAGTGAAATCTTTTTCAGAATATTATTGATAAGTAGGATATAACTCAAAAAGTGAATGACCGATTTCAAAGTTTTGTACCTTATTTTTATAGCTTGATAAATTATTTTCCAAGTGTCCGCTTAAGTTTATTTAGAAACTTCTTTCCTTTGTTATTAAATTATCGTTTTCTGACGAGGTTTTTAATACTGGCAACGAATATGGTATCAGAAGTTGGGGACGCATCTAGTTTCGGAGGTATAGATATCGAATGTCGCGGATATACAGGCAGGTTCTGCATTTCATTCGAAATCAAATCGGATGGAGAAAGTAAAAGTTGCGAATACGTTTCTCATTGTTCTGTATTTCGTAAGTTTTGTTCCTTCATACCTGGATTTAAATTCATTTTCAACAATATTCGAAACAAATAGCTGTCGCTTGCCTTTTATTAATTAAAAATTGTGAAAAATATCTGCGTCTTGTGTTGTGGCATCGGTACTTGAATAGGATAACAATAATTTAAAAGAATGAATACGTCGGCGAGATCACTGCAACTCATTCGATATACCTGATGATTCTTAAGTAAAATGCAATTTCAAAAATAGTACATCATAAAAATATATGCCCTTTTAGTTTTATTAAGCTATCGCATAAATAAAGATGCAGTTAAAATGTTGTTGGATGTGGTTGCACCTCGTTTGAAACAATCATCAATTCCTGCATTTAATCAAGTAGGGGCTACCTTACGGTTTTTATCAGAATTAAAATAACAAAAATACGAGATGTATATTTTAATCAATAAACTACCAATTCAGAGCTTACATCTAAAATACAGAACTTCAAAGAATAAGTAGTGCAGAAAAAAATATAATATTTGTATGTATATATAAACGAGCGGCTAGTTCGAACTGATACTTTATTTCCTCTTATTCCAGAAAACTTTTCTTTAAACCTGATGTTTCTTTAAGTAGCTTATTTTTTTCGTGCGGCGAATTTTCGACTTAAATGTTGTGCCTTTTCCGTTCAACATTCTGCTCATAAAGTGGTCTGTATATGCGTTTTGTATTTCTTTCCATATACTTTGCATGAACAGCGACCTCCTTCATAATCGCCGTCTGCTTAGCCATCATGTCGGCCAAATTTTTTTTTAAGGCTTGCCTTTTTCGCGGCGTAGAGCTCAAAACTAATAGTGAAACTATTTTGATGGTTCAGAAGTACTTGAATCAGGCTCATCGATTAGATTGAAGCTACAGTCTTTGGCGCCAGCTACACCTTCTACCACCGTATAAATACCGCTATTGTGCTCTCCACCGGAGATAGAACACATTTGTTGAAAGGGCCACCCCCGGTTGCAATGGCCTCATTTTTGCTGTCGGAAACCTTTTTGCGGATAGATTCTTTCCAGTCTGACCAAACCTTAACAACCAAACTTTTGTTTACAGATTTTTTTTAAGTGCATAAAGTGTATTTTAAAACAATAAAGCCTAAGAGCCCGCTGTAAAAAAGTTAAGTATATAAGATTACAGAATAGGATGTAAAGATAGAGATGCATTTGTCTTTGTCTTGTCTTGCCGATGCACACCTGAGGCCTGAAAATGCTCAAATTTCGGTTAATTTAGTTGTTTTAATTAAAAGTGTATGAGATTATGGCTTGAAATGTATGCTGCACGATAGACCTTGAAGAGCCTAAATAGAATATGTGAGGTTGCATTGTTGCTATCTTTCCCAAACATGGGCTGCCACCGTATTTTTTTTAATTAAGATTACAGCTTGAAATGCATGCCAAATAATAGAGCTCGAAAAGCCAAAATATATAGGATTGCCTTGACAAATCCTGTCCCAAAAAGGGGTTTCCACCTGTGTTTTGGACTAGTTTTTCTTAAATGGGTGGCAACAAATGCTTGGGACAGGATTCGGCAAGACAACCCAGCACATTCTAATTAGGATCTTCGAGCTCTATCATTTGGCATATATTTCAAGCTATAGTCTTGATTAACAAAAATTGACCCAAAAAATCGGTGGCAACACGAAAAATTATTTTATTAAAAAAAGTGCAATTTTCTTAATTTTTTTACTCAAATTTCGAAAAATGAAGATTTTGCTCAGGTAGCTACCCTAAAAGTTTTTTTTTATTTTGTTGATTGAGGATATATTCGAAAATGAGTATTCTAGAACATGAAGTTATTTTGAACTTAGCTATTGCCATATACTGCATTGCTTAGTTTGGTTTTTTAATTATTTTGAGCGTATACCATAATAAGTAATTTTTATCACAGTGCTAAAGTTTAGAAATATAAAAACTATTTTAAAAATAAAACATTCGACTAAACAAAATTGAAATAGATATAGTGGCCAAAAAACGTTGGCCAAAAGTTGTAAAAAAACGTTTCGAATAAACAAAATTTTTCGGAAATTAATAAAAACCGCATATAATATATCGATCGTTTGCTGCAAGGCCGTCATAACTCAAAAAATCTAAAGTAGGAGAAAATCGCATTTAAAGATTTTAATAAGTGACTTTTTATATAGTATGAAAATTAAAAAAATTATGTCTACATAAACTCATCTCACAACACAAATTCAATAACTTGAAAAAATTTTGTTTTGAGCTATGACGGCCTTGCATCAAACGAGCGATATGATGAATTTGGTGATTTTTTGATATAGTTTATTTTTAAGCCTTATATTGAATGCAAGTCTGTATAGTATGAAAAGTATACGGAATTACTAAATGAAATGAAAAAAAAACTATTATTTCACCAAAATAAGGATAGTAGGATTAGTTTCTTCAGCGAATTTGACGGGGTTTTTTGAGATATCGCTGGGTTTAAAGGTTCCATTCCGAAGACAGTTGGCTGGCTTGCATGTCGTTCTCGAAAAACCATGTCTCGTCGCCAGCTATCGCGCGTTTCATGAAAGTGGTAGTTCGAGATATTTCCATTGTAAAAATCGGAGAGCACAACAGTATGAATAACAAAAACAGCAACAGTACTGTACACACACACTCAGTGACTGATCGCGCTCCAATTCTGCGTGGTAACTCAGTACAGACCTGATAATATACAGGAAAAAAACTCTGGCGTTATCTCTAAAGCGTCCTTTTTTAAATAATAAATTCCGGTAACACAAAGCAGAGTTCATTTTGTTATGAATAAAATAAATCGATGGAAAGTTTTTGAATGGAAACGAACAAAAAATCGTCAATTTTAAACAAAATCATGTATGGTGAGAGTCATATTATTTACTGTCAATTGTGTCGACTATGTCAGCGATAGTCTGCTAAATATCATAATTTATCTCAGGCCTCCGACATTATTTGACGACCGCTGTATTTGAGAACAAAGAGCATTTTTACTATTACAAAAAATGCACCAGTCAGTCAATTGATTGATTGATTCATTGCTTTATTTTAACTAGCTTTGATAACAAAGGAACAACAAATAAACCAGAGAATATAGACATATGTTTCGATTCTTATTATATATTCACGGTTGGTATCTAGGTTTGTTAGAAAACGCTTAGCTTGTTTCTTAATGTTTAAACCATGAAATAAAATACCCGTCATGCAACGATCCGTAACTTCGAGATCAAGTAAGATACCAGAGCAGCGATCAACCGAAATATTTGAAAAACGACCGAAAACATGATCAAGACAGGTTCTAACTCTCTTCGCTGACATAAATAAATCTCTTGTATATTAAGTGAGACGGCCATTTATATAAATTTTTTTATTTGTGTCACCACTAAGTACAGAAGCATTTAACTATTCTTTCGCATTTTTTTTTGTTGACATTATTTTTTTCTTAACGTCAAGCGAAGAGAGCTTGGCACACACAATGTTAACAAAAGTGGAATCAGAGTTCTTAATGCTAGTATAACACTTATTAATATCGTTTGATATCACAGAGATATTTAAGCTTCTCTTAGTATGCTTTGAAGACACTCTGCTGCATTACCTACGTTTGGTACTCCCACGATCTCAATTTCACTCTCCAATTGCTGTTGTGCTTTCCAATTTAATTTGTTTTCAAGGTTGTTGACCTGTAACTTCAGTTAAGCATTTCCTTCCTATAGTTCCCGAATTGTAGAGAGAAACTCAATGTTTACCTTTTTAAATTAATAATTTCTTCATATAGCAGTAGCATAGTAATCGGATTGTCAGACGATTCTAGCCGAATGGGAGACGATGCACTTCTTTCTTTATGATTTTTTTGCTGTTGTTACATTCTCGACACTAGTGTTTTTTATTGCAGGCTGATGTTGTTGTTTAGTTGCTTGAGATTTAGACTGCTGTTCTGCTTGAGATGTCGCTAAGCGAACTTCAACACGTTGCTCCTGTTGTTTATTAGCTTCTCTGACAATGCTAGAGGCTGTTGTTGTAACGATTTACGCCGTAGAGAACTACACTTATGGCATCTATACTTGATGTTATTGTTAATTATGAAGTAGAAATCATGTTTCTTCAAATTGACACATGAACAATGAAAGTATCATGCGCAATCTGTGCAAGAAACTTTGGAAGCAATGTTCATCTCGATTTTTCTTTACAAAGCGAACAATTCATGTTTTCTATTTTGAAAATATAACTTTAATTAAGAGCGGAGAAATAACGCGTGCGCACCCCACGACACTCACTCTTTCACATGTATGTATGACGCGTGTATGTACGGTTGAGGAGCGGTAGTTTTACAAAAAGACTTCGATCATCAACAATATCCCTGGTGGAATACATAAGCTGCAGAACGAAACCAGCAGAAGAAAATTTTGATTCATAGGAATTGGAGTTGATGGCCATTATAGGGGCGCTAAAGAAATGGCGAACCTACTTGCGGGGCATAAAATTGAAAATAGTCACAGATTGCAGCGCATTCACTATGACGTTGCAGAAGCGCGAAGCTCCGCTTAAAGTTTCTCATTGGGTCATGTTCCATCAAGATTTTGATTATGAGATTGAAGGTAGCAGTGGATCAAAATTGAAACACGTAGACGCGTTGAGTAGAGTTTCTTGCTTAGTTATGGAAAGGGAACTGAATCATCAAATGAAACAAGCACAAAGATATGTCGATTGAGTTAGAGCGGTGATAAAAATCCTCGAAAAGGATGAGTATGAGAACTTTTATGTAAAAAATGGCGTGCGCTATAAAGATCCCGTAAAGGACCTAGTAGTAGTACCATTCTTGATGGAGAAGAAAATCATAAGAATAGCTCAAAAACAGGGTAATTTCTTGACAAAAAAGACCCAAGAGTTAGCTGAAAAATCTTATTACATTCCTCAGCTCAGTTCGAAAGCAGTCAAAGTTGTTCGAAGTTGCATAGAATGAAAATAAAACTGGTAAAAAGGTAAGGATTTTGAACCCCATAAATAAAGAAGATAAAACGTTAGGAACGTAACATTTGGATCATGTGGGACCGGTGGAGATGACGAATAGGTCCTACAATCACATCCTGGTTGAAATACAAGTGCTGAAGCAGTTGTAGATCGGTTACAGAGACAGGCGGTGACCTTTGGGAATCCAAAGAGAGTGATAACGGATCGAGGAGCTGCTTTTACATCGAATCTGTTCAAAGATTATTGCGAGAGCGAAGGCGTGCAGCATCTGCTTATAGCGACTGGAGTTCCTCGTGGAAATGGGGAAATGGAAACATAAGATAGTTGTGTCCATGCTGTCAAAATTATGTTGCGAAAATCCTAAAAGCTGGTATGAGCATGTGGAAAGAGTTCAACAGCTTATAAAAAGTACTCCACCCCCAAGCACGAAATTCTCGCCGTTTAGAATACTGACAGGAATAGAAATGCAAATTCCTGGCGTACCAGAACTTCAAGATCTTTTAGATAGTGCCTAATTCGATGAACTACATAGAACGGCAAAAACAACGCAAACATGCACAAGAAAGCATTAAAAGTATACAGCAAAAGAATCGAAAGACTTTCAATGCGAAACGTAAGCAGGAGCCATATTATGAAATCGATCAGTTAGTCGACATTAAGCGAACTCAATTTGGAGCTGGTTTAAAATTAAAGCTGAAATTTTTTTGCTCATATAAAATAAAGAAAATTCGTCATGGAAGGTACGAAGTCAGCAAATCTGCAGGATGGCAGAATGTGGGAATTGACCACTAAATGCACCCAGATAATCACCTGGCAACGCCAGCACGTACAACAAGATGTAGACAAGAATACTAACTTACACACTGAACTTGACAACGAAAAAGGAAAAAAAAACGACTAAACGAACGAACAAAAGACAGTCTTTAGAAATCGCTCAAATGTCGTGGTATAAAATAAATAAATAGTGTTAAATAATTATATGTAAAAAAAAACGTAAAATAAGTGAATTTAATAAAGATAATAAAAAAAAAAATAATAAAGAGTGTTATTTTACCCAAAAATCGGCCATCATACATAAATACGGCCAAAGCCCAAAACACAATTAAAATATTACTTGAGATGACCGATCAAAACAGCAAAAAATATATCATAGAGGGCACGCCTATGATTAGTAGAAATGCACTTGCATATAATCAACTTAAACTTAAATACGGAAAAATGTGAACAAGCATAGAGGGATCAGCAAAATGCTTACCAATATAAAATGCTCCATAGAATTCTTGTTACGATGCCGAGACAGGAAATTGTACCAAATTATTTAAAAAATAATACGAAGTATGTGCGAGATGATTTCTTAACAGGCAACAAAAAATTACTACCGACAGTATTAGCCCAAGACCCGGTTGAAAAAAAAGTTGAGTGTATAAGATTACTGGATGAGATGTACAGGAAAGATAGAAATGTACTTTGGTGAAACTTACCTTCCAGGGTTGCCTTGCCAAAGCCTGTCCCGATGGCCGAAAAAACCGAATTGGTTTATTTTTTTTTTTAATAAAAAATGTAAAAGCTTACAGCTGAAAATGTATGTCAAGCGATAGAGCTCGATGAGCCTCAATAATATATATGGGGATGTCTTGTTTGAGCCTGTCCTAAACATAGGTTGCCAACCGTTTTCGGACCAATTATGGGATGCCACCTGTTTTTTGGGCCAACTGCTTTCAGAAAAAAGTTTATGGTTTATGGTTTTAGCTCAAAATGTATGTATGTCAAATGAATTAGCTGGAATAGCCTAAATATAACATATAGTGTTGCCATGCCGAATCCAGTCCCAAACATGGTTTTTTCAATGAAAAAATAGGATATTTAAATGAAATTTTCATTTTGATCTATTTTGTGAAATATCGGAAATTGCGAATGAATTTTCCAACAATTTCTACGAGTATAAGCTGCGAACCTTTTAACTGATCTCAACAAAATGGATATAACTTGACAGGTATATACATAATAATTAAAAATTTTGTTTATATGTAGACAAAAAAATTAAAATTCAATTTAAAATAAAAAATCTTCTTAAACAAATAAATAAAATTTATCAAAATATATATAAAGAACCAATAAGAACTATATTGGCGATCCTGCCAGGAACAGCAACCGCTATTTGTACAAGCTTAAACAGGACCTTCTGATCAACAACAAACTCAATTTCGTTGCACTATTTTAATGCAACCACAACAAACAACAAGGAATTAGTTACTACTACTGCTGACCTTCAACAGATGCGATCACAACAGATCATATTGCAACATTTTCAACAGGAGCAACAACAACAATATTCGATAAGTATAATACACATCACCTTTAGCTTTTAAAACGAATGTCAAACGATAGGGAGGGAAGAAATTTATCGTTTGCATATCGTAGGCACTACACTATACGTATGTACACAACATTATTGGGTACACATTAAAGAACTTATTCATACACTTAAACTTCTAATAGAACCAACCCACCAAACAACCCCTCCCACAACAATGAACTTAAATCGTACCCCCCCTCACCCTACATTAAATCGTACCTAACCTAACCCAATACTTGATCCTTACCACCCTACACAAACACCAACCCTTTCCTCCCACCCCTCTCGCCATGGAGCCATGGACGGAGACTTTATCACCTTCAACACTGACACACTACCCAACCCCTTCGATACTACCTTTGTCCATCTGGACAAATTGTTCAGAAGAATGGTTTATCCAAGCGTACATTCAATATAACGGACAAAACTAAATACGAATACTTGATCACTGCACTACCACAAGACGTAATAATCACAGTTTAAGACTTCATACAGAAACCTCCAATAGATAATCTGTATGAAGGACTAAAACGAGTGCTCATTGAACGTCACTCTTTAAGTGAAAACAAACGTCTTGATAAATTATTTTCTGACACAGAGATGGGTGACCAAAAACCATTTCAATTCTACAGATCACTACTTCTTTTAGTAGGTTCTTCGGTAGATCCAGAATTTCCGTAGAAATGGATTCGAAAATTACCGAAGAATCTAAACATTGCCTTAACAAGTTCAAACAACAAAGATTTAGAAGAACTTCTTAGCTTAGCAGATAGATTATGGGAAGTAATGACCGAACATGAAAATTCTGCAATACACAAACAACCAAATTTACCGAACTACACACAAAATGAATTCAGAACAGGAATACAACCACACAACTTCTTGATAAAACCAACAAGTTAACACTAGAGGTAGAATCAATTAGATCAGAACGAGATCATAAACGATCATACCATCTTTCAAATTCTCGATCAAGAGGTTTCACTAGTAACAGATATAACTTCCAAAACAGCTCTCGCCAACGTTCCCAAATCGTCTATGTAGATACCATTATAAATTTGGTAAAGACGCCAGACGATGCGAACAACCATGTTCATTCGTCCAACACAATACATTTAACTAAAAGACTCCATCATCGCGACGGCTGATGACGGAAGTCTCACAACACTTACACATGAACAATTTAAAACTTCTCGTTAATAGTGGAGCAGAAGTTTCTGTACTCCCATCTTCTAAATTCAAAAATCAGAGACAAAAGTCCGACATTATTTTGACAGCAGCTAACAGCACTTCAATAGGAACTTATGGTAAAAAACTACTAACACTTAATCTAAAATTAAGACGTGATCCACCATTTACTATTTTGATCGCATACATTTCTAAACCATTTTGAGGCGCTGACTTTCTAACAAAATATAGTATACTTAATGACTTAAAACACAAACGTAACCATTAACCCACTCATGAAACTATCCATAAGCGCCATTTTGGAATACACAGAAACACCATTACCAAAGCTATTCTCAATCAATAACAAATATACTCAGTTACTCAAAAAATTCCCTGCACTCACAACAGAACCAGATTGTACTGCACCAATCAAACACAAAACAGTACACCATACTTATAACAACACAAGGACGATTACCTTACAACAAACCTCGACGTCTAGACCTGCTAAAAATGAAAATAGCAAAGCAAGAATTTGACTTCTTAGTTAAAGCTGGCATTTGCTGACCTTCTAACTCAATGACAGCATCTCCATTACACTTAGTTCCTAAAAGTAAAGCAAACGACTGGAGACCATGTGGAGATTACAGAAGAATAAACACAATAACTGTACCAGACCGCTACCCATTGCCACACATACACGATTTTTCAATAAATTTACACAACACTAACGTTTATTCAAAACTAGACCTAGTGCGAGCCTATACACAAAACAGCAATCACTACACCCTTCGGAATGTTCGAGTTCCTCCGAATGCCCTTCGGCTTGAGGAACTCAGCGCAAACATTCCAAAGATTCATAAACGAAGCTCTAAATGGATTAAACTTCATATTCGTATACTTAGACGACATACTAACTGCCAGCGAAACAGAAGAACAACATTTACAGCATTTAACACAAGTTTTCACACGTCTCAACAATTACGGACTCAACATCAAACCTAAAAAATGCGTTTTCGGAGTCGATAACATAACATTTCTAAGTTACAACATTTCACAACATGGCATACAACCTTCTACAGAACGGATAAAGTGCGTACAACACTACATGCAGCCAATCACAGTCAAGCAAATGATAAAATTCATCGGTATGACAAACTACTAGCACAGTTGCATTCCAAAACTCGCACAACATTAGAACCAATCTATGAAATGGTTACCAACGCATCAAAAACCAAAAACAAACAATTACAATCGACAAAAGACACTCTAGATGCATTTACTTCAATAAAAGATAGCTTCGCTAAGCAAACACTTCTTAAACATGTTAACAGTAAAGCGAAACTATCAATTGCTGTAGATGAATCTAACACAGCAGTCGGTGGAGTCCTACAACAAGAACAATAACAATTTACAACCACTAGCTTTCTTTTCTAAAAAACTTTCACCAACAGAAAAAAAATACACCACATTCGATCGTGAAATACTCGCCATGTACTTAACGATTAAACATTTTAGACATCACTTAGAAGGCAACACATTCACAGTATACACCGATCACAAACCTCTAAAAAATGCAGTTCACTCAAAATCAGAACGCAGTCCAAGACAAACACGTCATTTAGAATACACCGCACAGTTTACCAACACAAGAGAGAGAACACTGTTGCAGATGCTCTATCACGATACGAGGTAGAAGAACTAAAACCACCAGACCTCAATCTAAAACAATTACACATCGAACAAACAAACGATTCAGAATTTAATGACATAATGAACAAAAACATAAACAAATTTGAACAAATCGATATTCCACAGTAAATTTTTAAGCGAAAAAAATGTGGGATTTTCATTTAATTTTCAAAAAAGATTCTGACAGAGGATAAGATGTTTCATTAGAATCAAAAAAATTTGATTTGGATGGAATTGCCGCATTTTTGAATAAATTTTCAGCAGTTTTTCAATTTTTGACACCAAAACTTAAAATGCGCATAACTTCGTAAAAAATGTTTTTCAATCAAATCGAGGGAATACATGTTCTCTTATTTCCTCTGAAAACAATTTGAAATCAGTCCAACTGCATGACGTACAACACACTTAGAAATTTTCAGACCAATACAAACAGCAAGTTGGAGAATATGGAACAATCGAATGTTTTGCATCAAATACCGTGCAATGGGGACGGAATAAATAAATGTGGACAATTATAACTACGTCGGAACAACAAAAACTAAATTAAAATCAAGACTATCATGTTCCGAACTTCAGCAACACAAAACTATTGCAACAAGAGAAGAACTATGCGAGATGCTACACAATAGAAATGTTGGACATCATCAATACACCTAGAAAAACTGAACTACAATGCCGACACAGACAACTGTGCGTATGTTTACAAACATTTGATTAATGCGTTAAACAGACGTACGGGGACGGCAAAACGGCAACGATTACACCCTTTAAAGAAAATACCGTCGGATCATCATTGGAGTAAACACAATTGCGTCGGACGGTGCGCGACAAAAAATTCAGCAGCCATTTTGTTTTCATCGATATTTCAAACGTAAATAAAAAAATTGACACAAACTGATTGGAAATGCAACACTGATCGTCCTCCACCGACGTTGAAAATAGAATTAAACCCAAATCACTGGTACCCTATGACAGGTTGCCAGTCATGCGCCGCAGTTCTGTTCCATTGTACGTGTTATTATTTTGTCAGTGGATTATCGTTGACGTCCGGGAAAAATTCCTGAGTTGATACTGATGTTGAAAAAGTGCTTCAATACATCGACTATGTCAAAAGATATATTTTTTTATGATTCTATTGGATGTACGGTCACTACCACAGGAACTTGAATTACTTGGAGATCAAACTATTTTTAATAGGACAGCGCCGAAAATTGTGTCAAAAAAGAAGCTATTTTCAGGAGTAATGCTATCTAGGAGTATACACCCAAATTTGGATAGATACATACATGCAGTAGAAGAAACATTGAGCAACTGTTGCAAATAACGGATGCGACCTATGTCAATATCTCTACTCTCTTCCTTCTAATAAAATGATGTGAAAAGTAGAATATTTTTTTAGTAGAATGCAGCATATCAACGGGAGCTGCACTTTTGGATTTTTGCTTGGTATACTGCACTCTGTTGTTCCGATTCCTTCTGCTCGCGCAACTCATTTTCGCAAATGTTATACCTTTGTGTTTTTTTAACTATATAAAAGTCTTCTTGCTCGTATTCGTGCTACCTGTAATTTGTTTCTTTTTTTAAAGTTTTTCTTCTTAGTTTCATTCATAATGAAATCAAAGTTTTGCTGAGGGCTACAACATAAAGTTTATTTATGGAACTTTGCTTATATAGTTGCTTTTGTGCATCTGATACTCCTTTACATAAATATAAACTGTGATATATGAATTCTTTTAGATATTTTAATTTATTTTAATTTTTTTCTTAAGAATTAATTAATTTTAATAGTTCTGAAACTGAAATTACGTGATAATTTACGTTATTAGACACCGCAAAACACTTTTATGTAGTCAAATTTTTTTTCAGCAAAATTGAAAGCTATGTATATTATTTACTATTATATTAAATGTAATTTTCCTTTTTTATATATATATTGTAATATTTGTATGTATGTATTTGGGGATTTAAATCATTTGTAGTATCCTTTTGTAATGTCCTTTTGTATTAAGAAGATGCACATATATAATATTATTAAACGAGCTTAAATTGCATGTATATACTCGTATATCGGTCATTCTTTAAATAACCGTGCACTTTGATTTTTTTTTTACTTTTAGAACATATTTTGAAACCAAATATCTCAAAAACTGTGTGGAAAATAAAATATCCAAGAATCTTTTTTATTTGGAATTGATTTAGTCCTATGATAAAAGAAAAAAAATTAAAATTTATTTGATTAAACATTACACATACATACATTTATTTTCATAAAAATGTTTCTTAAAAATATTTTGATGCAACATCTTCTGTTCTTAATTTTTATATGTTATTCTTCAATCAAACATTTGATTTTTATGATTTTTTTGTTGTCATCTTTGAATAGATCTTTAAGATGCATCTGCTTTCATGTCGAAATTCCCACCATAACTTTGGAAAATATGAATTTTTTATGAAAGCGCGCACCAGTCTAATGGAATGAAATGTTTGATATTTTCCAAAGCTATGTCGGGAATTTCGATTTAAAAGGAGCTGTGTCGGGAATTTCGATTTAAAGACTCAATTGTATCCTATATTGGTGTGATAAAGAGAATTCTGTAGACAACATCCAGTCATCAACTCTAAAAGCACTTGAATTTGTCACCAAATATTCAAAAGAACTCACATCTGCTGTTGGTGTCCGAGCTACTCGAAATGCTGTGATGTGCGTTCGCGTCGCTGCCGATGACCATGTTAAGCCACTAGTTCTTAGCCCATTGGACCAAACTTTTGAAGGTTCATGACGGATCTCGTTCTTCATATGAGAAGTATGTGGATGAGATTATCGAACTTGGTCCCTTCAGTTCGCACAATGCCACGGTCAGGCCCTCGTTAATGTAATTAGGTTGAAACAAAATTTATGTCATGCCTAGCCTAATTATGGGATCTAATCTGACCTTCCCTGCGAAGAGGACAGTCATCTTTTTTATTTTTTGTGAATCACCTAGGGACGGCTATTACTACTAGGTAAGTATAGTTCCACTGATAAAATTTAACGTTCTCCTTGGAAGCACAGCTCCACCCAACAAAGTGATATTCCTAGGAAGGGGTAGCCACTTGTTACAACAGGAATATACCTGATGCAACAGGATTTGACTTGCAAAACTAACGATGGCACTATCAATAGTTTGAGTTTCACCATCACAATCGAATGGTGTCCATTTCTAATTTCTGTAAAATTTTTGGCGGTGGTGACTTGCTGCGGGTAAGTAAATTAATAAAAATATTTTTTTTGTATATCATTGGCAAGTTGCTCTACATAATGGATAAATAAAAAGCATATGTTAGCAATTCTGTACGTAAGAGAGATAATGACAACGCTTTGCCTTGGATGGTTGCTACGCATATTTAACCTTTCAGAATTGTGGAAGCTACAGGATTTCGTAAGTTTGTCAAATGCTTATTGGATCCTTGCTACGTTTTACCAAGCAGAATCTGTTTGTAGAATGTTTTATTAATAATACGTACGATGATATGAAAAAATATTTGCAAGTAGTTTTAAATGGCATGGATTATTGTGGCATCAGAACATATTGCTGGACATCGCGGGGCAATGAAAACTATTTGTCACTAACTTGTCACTTCGTAACAGAAAATTTGTAATTGCAAGTAGCAGTTTTGTCGACAAACAAATTATTAACTGATATAAACCACACTGCGGAAAAATGTCGGAGTTGTTGCGGAGTGTTCTGTCAGAATGGTCTATTCTCATCGCCAAGTAATTCTGTGACAATTTCACAGTTTTAATGCTGAACAGGCGTCAAAGGACTTCGAAGATGAAATAGTTACCATCCATAGAATTTCCAAAGATTATAATACAACCGTCAACATCAGCTCATATGCAGCAAAAACCACATCAGCAGCGGCTTTTAAAATCTTTTAATAAAAAGAAGAACAAGAGAAAGTCAAATCGAATAGAGCTGATGCCATTATTGATGTACGACAGTATCTTGAAAAGCCAAATGCACCACGCGACTGTGATCTATTGGAGTACTGGAAGGTAGTAGTTTTTTTATCAACCCAAAACAAATTTTAACGGATCAACATATAATTTTACAGAGCAACTTGCCTTTTTTTTTGTGTCCCAGCTACTTCCACAGAATCTGAGGGAATGTTTAGCAACGCCGGTTTGATTGTTTCAGAAAAAAAGTCGTCATTGAAGCCAAAAAATGTAGGCATGCTGCTCTTCCTTGACAAAAATAAATAGGTGATCTCACATGATATCTAAGTCCACAATATAAACATACTCGTAGTGCCTTTATAGTTTTTTAGAAACTTGGACGGATGAAATCATGGCGGTGATTTTTTTTTGTGTTATTAAATGATATTTTTTATGTAAGTTTGCTTGTATGTATATACATATTCATTCATGTTCCTTTTTCTTTTCAATAAAATATTTTCTTATATAAGAAAAAATCAATATTTCATTAAAAATATTGTTTTCAAAAGTTAAACCTGAAAATCAAAATCGTCAATATAATTGTTAACCTCCATCCCAAAAATTATATTAAATTATTTTTTCGATAGTAAAATATCGAATGGTCCGACTATCGATTGTCTTGCAGCTCCAAACAGTATTACATTCAACATATGTACAACAACAAATCAACATTAAAGATCAGTGGCAAGAACAACAAATCAACATTAAGGTACAGCGGCAGAACAATTGGTGAAGTATAGCGTAACAGAATGCTGCCAACTATAGAGCTACGGATATTCTGGTTTATGTGCCAGAAATATCAAATCTACTTACACGATAGTTTCAGGTTAAAGTACTTGGAAGTGCCACCTCACAGTGTACAGAAGAACACTAGGTTCATGCGCCTAAATTAGACTTATACAACATATAAGATCTACGGATATTCTGGTTTATGTGCCAGCATGTGCCAGTCAGTTTACATTATTAGTACGGTGCGGACGTGTTTTTTTCATTGTCCAACAGTTTTCAGTCTAATTTTTTTACTTTCGTCTAATAAGTAATTTACTATGCCTTGTCTCTGTGATCAAAAGGTTGAACGTGGTCAGCAATCTATCCAGTGTGGCAAGTGCAAAAATCTTTTTCATTTAGCTTGTGTTAACATTTTACCAGCTGATCTTGAATACATGCAAAAATCAAAAAATTGCTTCTTTTGTAAAAACTGTAGGTCAGTGCGTCGTAATTCTCTTCGTTCTCCCCCTCCCACGCAGTCATCTCGTGATAATTCGGTCTCTCTGACGTCGTCTACTAATGCCGAAATAGTGCAACAACAACTTAAACCGGTTTCAACACATCAACAAATCTGCAATAGCCGCGAAATTACTCTGTAAGATGTGTTTTGTGAAATTTGTGCTCTTCGAACGGAAAATGCGCGCGCTCTATCTATGATAATCTCTTTACAAGACGATTGATGACTTGCAATCTGAAGTTCACTCTTTACAGTCTTAACTGTGGATCAATAATTTAACTTCTGCTATCGCTCTTCTAATCGATGATGTTAATCTCTTAAAAAATAATGTTGCTTATCTCGTGAGTGACAAGCATGATAAAAACTCTACGCATGATGGAATTTTGCCGTCCTCGGCATCGGTTGATGTGACTCACTCTGATGATGTTGTAATTGTTAGTAATAATGAGAATGCTTCTACATCATATGCTGCTGCGGCTGCGGCTGCTGCTGCAATTTCTCCAATTCTGGCTGACTCTCTTCATCTGTATGCTCGTAATTCAGTTGTTTATACTCCGCCATCTGACAGTGCGGTTACTCTACAAGCTACAAAAACATATGCTGCTGCTGCTTCTGCTGCTGCTGCTTCTGGAGCTGCTGCTGCCTCTGGTGCTGCTGCTGCTGCTGCTTCTGGTGCTGCTGCTGCTGTCACTGCTGCAAAATCTGTAACTAATGCTGCTTCTCCCTTGATGTCGTCTCAACGTAACTTCGAATCTAATGTGAAGAATAACAATAAAAAAAAACAAATACTTGTTGTTGGTTCCAATTCTACTCGCAATTCAGAGCTTGAAGTCGCTGATGGTATGAAATGGTTACATTTATCTTCTTTTGCTCCATCTGTTACTTCTGAAAACATTATTGAATTTCTTATTAATCATGCAGGTATAGATAGAATTCATCTATCTTGTTACAACCTTGTTAAGAAGGACGTTTGTTTGGACTCTATTAAAAGAGTTAATTTTAAATTGGGTGTTTCTGAAACCTACTACGAAAAGTTGATTGTTCCTGATCTCTGGCCTGCGAATGTTAATGTGCGCCCATTTGAGTTTTTTCAAAAACCAGGAAAATAACAGTTCAACCCATAATCAATTTTATCAGCACTAATAATAATAGTAATCGAATTAAAATCTATTTTCATAATGTTTCTGGACTTAGAACTAAATCTAAATCATTCCTCGCTATGAGTTCGCGTTTGGATTTTGACATCTTTGTCCTAATTGAGACATGGTTAACTGTGAATTTTTTCGATAATGAATTTTTTGACGCAAATCTATACAATGTATTTCGTAAAGATAGAGATACTACAAAAACTGGCTGTGCAAAAGGAGGCGGTGTTCTGATTGCGGTACAAAAAAAACTTTTGGCTTCTATGTATGCTCTTGATAATCAAGATTCCTTACTTGACCAGCTCTGTGTGCGCGTTCAAAGTATTTCTGGTTCAGTGTTTTTATGCGCCTCTTATATTCCTCCGAATAGTGCTGATAGCCTTTATAAGGCGCATATATGTAGATAATATTTTATCTTTAGTTCTTAATAAAGTAGGGGATAACCATCTTTGTGTGCTAGGAGATTTTAATTTACCTAATGTATCTTGGTCGTATGTTGCTAATAGTACAGCACTTATTCCTAGTAATATCAATAGTACCTCTGAAGTATATGTGGTTGATAGTTTTTTAAGTATTGATCTCATACAAATTAATAGTTTTTTAAATAAACTGAATAGAATTTTGGACTTAATATTTTTAAGTAATAATATTAATTTTAATTTGTAATATTAAAAGTAAAAATTGTAATGTTTCGTTTAATTATAATTTATGTAATTTTCTTAATGTGAATAATTTATTTCAATGCTTGGACTGGGATGCATTGCTACTTGATCTAGAAGTTACAACTTGCTTTGATATTTTTAGATCAAAAATCATTGAAATATGTCATAGCAACATTCCAGTTACTATAGTGAAGAATTATAAATTACCGTGGCACACTAGAGCCCTTAAGAAGTTAAAGAATTTAAGAAATAAATTCTTTCGCAAATTCAATAAAACTAATGATGTAAAATATTTCGAAATTAATAAAAAATATTCAAAGGATTTTAATTGCTTGGATAAATTTCTTTATAGAAATTACATTTTAAAATTTGAAGCCAACATAAAAACTAACTCCAAGGCTTTTTGGCGTTACATTAAATTGAAAAGAACTAGCTCAAGTATTCCAGCAACATTATTTTTTAATGATAAATCTGCTAATTCTCCCACTGATGCATCCAACCTTTTTGCTGAGTTTTTTAGTTCTAATTTTACATCTGAGGCTGATGCTCCAAATTATTCTTGTAATTTGGAATCGTCAATTGATTTTGGATCTTTAATACTGTCTTATAATGATGTGGTCAGGGGCATTGAACAACTAAAATCTTCTACCCAAACAGATGTTGATGGGCTTTCTGCGGTTTTGCTAAAAAAATGCACATCACTTGCGTATCCTCTGTTGGTTATTTTTAACAAATCTTTGTCTTCGGGTGTATTTATCGACGCTTGGAAACTTACACTTATTACTCCAATTTTTAAGAGTGGCAATAAAAACGATGTTGGTAATTATAGGCCCATTTCCAAACTTACGACCATTTCTAAGCTCTTCGAGTGCATTATCAAAGATAAACTATTTTTTTTCTGTCAAAAGTTTGATTATTCCCAATCAACATGGTTTTGTACCTGGGCGATCAACTGTTTCCAATCTTGCAGTTTTCACCGAAGATTGTATTCTAGCATTCCAAAAATGTCTTCAGATTGATGCAGTTTACACTGACTTGTCCAAAGCTTTTGACAAGGTATCTCATTTAATTCTAACAAAAAAGTTAGCTCATATGGGTTTTCATTCCGTGTTCTTGGAGTGGATTAAATCTTACCTAAACAATCGTAGGTGTGTTGTTGTGGTGGATAATGTGCAGTATAATTTTTTTGTTGCATCATCGGGCGTTCCACAGGGTAGTATTTTGGGGCCCTTGCTCTTTGTATTGTTTGTTAATGATATAAGCAACTGTTTTTCTTTTGCTAAATATTTGTTGTATGCAGATGATCTGAAAATTGATTCTGTTATAAAAAGCCCACAGGTCGCCTTAATTCTTCAGGCAGAACTTGATAATGTTTTTTCTTGGTGTTCTGATAATTGCCTTTCATTAAATATTAATAAATGCTTTCATGTTACATTTTCGAAATGTCATAATGTTGTTCAAACCGCTTATCGTATTTCTGATTGTTTTTTGCAGTCACTAGATGAAATTAAGGATTTGGGAGTTATTTTTGATTCCAAGTTTACTTTTTCCAGCCACATCAACTTTACTATATCTAAGTCGTATGCTATGTTAGCTTTTATTAGACGTAATAGTACTGAGTTCTCTAATCCGTACACCATTAAGCTCCTTTTTACGTCATTTGTTCGTTCTAGGCTTGAATATGCTTCTTTTATTTGGAGGCCTTATCATGCGTGTTATATTCATCGAATTGAACGCATTCAGAAAGTTTTTATTAGGTATGCTCTGAGGTCTCTTCACTTTGAAGATCCAGTTCCTACTTACAATTCTCGATGTATGCTAATAAATTTAAAAAATTGCAAAATAGAAGAGCAATACTTTCATTAAGCTTTGTTTTTGATGTCATCAGGGGTGTAGTAGACTGTCCTTCCCTTTTAGAGAGGATTACTTTCAATGTCCCTGCTAGAGTTCTTCGACATTTTGATATATTTTACGTTGGCTTCAATAGAACGAATTATGCACTTAATGCTCCTCTTACTAGAGCGTTAATAGAATTTAATAATGTCTCACAATTAATTTCAATAGATTTCTCCTCCTCTAAAAACTCTTTTTTGAATTTGCTGAATTTAGTTTTTAAATAATATTTTAGTTTTAATTTTATTACTTTATTATTATTTTGATATAATTATGTTTTTTTGTTATAAGTTAGTCTGTAAGAATAATACTGTTCATTGACTAGCAATTTTGAAATAAATAAATGAAATAAATGAAATATCAAATCAAGTAAAAAGCTGCTTAATCATTTTGTTTCATATAGCATTATCGCGGAAAACTTATTTTGTTTCATTCGGAATATAAAGAGTCTTGTTGAACTTATTTTTGGTTCCAAAGAATATTTTAAACTCTGAGGATCAGTTAATTTAACAAAGACTCGAGTTTTATTGTCTTCAAATAGATTTACTTTTCTTTTAAAGTAGAATCTAATTAAATCGAGGATAAAACCTTGCAGAGTTATTTGTTGGGCTCTAAGGAATATTTTCAATTATTCCAAGAATTCGAGTTCTGTAAAGATCCGTGGTCTATAAATTAAAATTGTTCCTAACAAGGAAATAAAAAATTTCACATTTATTTACATACCACTAATAACTTGTTGATATATAAGCAAATCCAAATGAAATTTGCGGTAGGTCTCGTAAAGACACAAAAATTCTACACAAAAATTTTGAGGTAAAAATTTTAAGCCTTGAAAATACAGCAAAATAGCAAAAAGGAAAAAATAACATAGAACTCAATAATTACGCCCATGCAAAATTGTTAGGAGAATTTTATAGATTTACAGATAAATTGTGAAAATATTTAGAAATTACAGCAAAGAGCAAGTGATTCTAATGAAAAAAAGCAGACGTGACTTTGGATAAAATTTTGAATTTTGTTAAACAAATACCATTCAGTGACTCAGGAACTGCCGAAAACATTTAAAAAATCACGCCATGTTGAATCTAAACGCTGAGCAGATAAGAGATTTAAAGGAGGAAAATTTTAGGCTAAACGATACACTGGATGAGAGAAATATTTCAAAAATTAATTTTTCATTAACAGTGGGACGAGAATTGGAAGAAAAAAATCGCTCTTTCATCGAATTCAAGAACTGCGTTCAAGATTAAGAGAACAAGAGTTTGAGCCAGCAACTTAAAGCCGAAACACTAAATTCAAGAAAACAAATAGGCAATTTTGTTTGAACTAACAAAAGCCACACATCAATTACCACGATGACTGAAAAGCCCAATTCATGGAGCAGAACTCCAATCAGCTGCAAATTTGAAGATAACTCTAGCCCAGCGAAGCACCATAGTCTATTTTTCAAAAAGAATTGAAGAATTAGAAAGGGTGAAAAGTTGAATTTCTGGTCAAACAACGACAAAATAGAAGAATACCGGGCGTCTTACCCCACTTTATTCAAAACTTCTACGTTGAGGTAGATACAAAGTAATAAGAATAATTGCAGAAATATAATGATAAATTGGATGCCTTTAAAAAGGATAATGCAGCAGCGCAATTTTCACAGCAACAGGCATAGCGACTTGTGGAGCAGCAACAAAGGCTTCAAGCGGATAACCTACACACAGTAAGGGCGGAAGTTCACTATGAGCAACGAATGCCTCAATCAGGGAACACATCTACATTGGTTACAAAAAGTTACGGCCGTATCGCTAAATGGGTACGAGATACGGTACCTTACTTTTCCGGTGCAGAATCACCAACAACTAACGCACATTTATGTAGGTCTATGGAAGCATAAGAGTCGATGAGGAGATCCACCGTCTTTGGGGTCGTAGAAGAATTGATCTCAAAAGTGAGACTTCATCTGAATGGTGACGGGTATGAGCTGGTCAGAGCAACCCATTTCAGTAAAACGCAAGACTTGTACCAAACTTTAAAGGAAACTAATATAAGAGAAAACCCTTTGAAGATTGTCCAGAAAGAAATAAGTAACTCACATCGTAAGCTTTTAAAATCACTACAGACATCCGTTTTGGATAATTTCAGAAAGAGCTATTCAACATTGGATGATCAAATGTATAAGCGAGAACTGCTGGAGTCTGTACTGATAGCATTTAAATTGGGATTAAGGAATCCACACCGAAATTTGTAATGTTGATTTGTAAGGCAAGTACTTTAGATGAATTACTGATGGAAACAATCTCTGCAGAAGATACTCTGCGAGTGAATTTAGAGCTAAGTAGTACTAGCAGTCAACACATTGCAAGCAAATGTTGACCAACCTAATTCAAATATTTTTCGTAACATAAATGCTCAGTCCCAAAGTTTGGACAAGCAAGCTGAACACACAATGAATAAGCCACTCCAAGAAATCTACAAGGAGTAATTTTGCAAGCAGAAAACCAACTATGACTTGTTCGTATTGCAACAAAAAGTGACACACAAGAGACTGCCTTGTTAGGAAAATGTGAGAAATGTTCAAAATTCGTTCCTGCACTCAGTACAAAGTTTTCACAAGACTGAACGGATTTAGGAATCAACGAAAATAGCCAAAATAAAAATAGTTTAAATTCTCAACGCCAACAACGGGGACAACAGATTTCGAATACATGTCCATGTAAAACCATTGAACATGCAATGGGAAATTGTTTTGCTAAAAGAGATTTTGAAAAATGTCAGAAAACTAAGAGGGGCCAAAGGCGGGCCAAAAGTCTGGGACCCCGAAAAACTTAGTAAATTAGGGCTAAATAAAGCATTTAATAATTTGAGCCGTTTTCTTTGAAAGTGGTTCAAGCGTATTTTATTTTATATGGAGATATTTAAGATTCTGCATTTGAAAAATATGGATATATGTTATAGTTTTGTATTTTTTAAATATTAAATTGATTTAAATTTATAATGTAATCATTTTTTAAATGTGATTAACAAAAATATAAACTTTTAATGACTTCTAAAGGAAGTTTTTTGTAACTTCGTGATCTACGAAAATTTGTAATGAATAAAACAATGAAAATTTTTACAGACTATTCGAAAAACTATAAATAAAAAGTTCATAGTAAATTGTATTCATTTTTATCATTTCCTTCTTTTTTGATAAATTGGACCGCACCGCTTTCAAAAAAAAACGGCTCATTTAAATATTAATTATGAAATCATGACGCATATAATGTAATACATTTACTTGAAATCATTGAAAAGAAGATAAAAAAATAATTAATTGTTTCAAAAAAATCAATATTTTGTGTGACATTCTTTTGCTACAATGAGAGCTAATATTCTCTGTGGCATGCTATCTGCGCAACTTTTCACCACCTTTTGGAGATGTGCAATATGATGCCAGACGTCAATCAGCATTTCTTTTAGCTCATGTTTTGTCCTTTTTGCCTCTTTACTCATCTCGTGTTTCATGAGCTCCTGGGTTTATATCCAGTGCCTCTAAAATTTATCAGAGACCACGCCATGATGGGCATGAGAAATTAAAACATCGAAAGAACGGGATTTAGTACGGGGTTAGGACGTTTTGACTTCAACAGGATGCCATTTGGTCTGACAGGAGCCTCAGCAACTTTTAAGAGACACTTAGACAAATTGTTATATACGGTAAAAAAAAACATACGGTGGCACGAAGAATGGCTACGTAAAGTGTCTACAGTACTAAGACAACATAATGTAGGTCTGATAAACTATTACCGGAATTTCATCAAAGATACGACTAAATTAGCATTACTAATAAACAAGTTATCGAGAAAGGATGCAAAGTTCGTGTGGTCGAACGAATGTCAGAATTCATTTGAGAAATTAAAAAAAACAACAATTTCACCACCCGTAAGCGATACCGAGAAAAGATATCCAACCATTGAAAATGAAATTCTTGATATAGTGTGGGTAACAAAAAATTTTGGAGCGTATTTGCTTGGAAGACATTTCAAAATATACACCGATCATCAACCATTGCGCAGTATTTCCAACCTTAAGGATCAAACGTCACGTTTTGGAATGATTCAGACATAATCCATCAGAATATGATATTAAAATACGCTTCTAAGGACAGGGAAGCAGTATAGATGGCCATGGATGCAGAAATATGTGTAGAAGTATATTAGAAAATATACCAAATGCCAAACAAATAAGAGTTCAAGACTCAGAAAAATGCCTATGGTTTTAACACATGCACCACATACACCTTTTGATAAAGTATACATGGATATATTCGGCCTATTAGTGGAGGCCGTATCAGGAAATAAATATGTATTGACATTTCAGGATGATCGTTCAAAATAAATGGCATGTGTTGCAAGCCGTATACTATATCCCGAAAATATTGATTACTGACAACGGTACGAATTTAAATGCAAAATTGTTTTCGGATACCTGCAAGATGCTGGGAATTAAAAAATACACAAAACGCCATATTATCCGCAGGCTAATGGTTCTTTGGAAATAAGACACAGACCACTAGCAGAGTATTTGCGAAGTTTTGCTAAAGAAGATGGTTCGAATTGGAACCAATGGCTGACGGCAGCGATGCATGTCTATAACAACACGATACATACTTCTACTAAAGTTTAAAATTCAGATAACTCATGAACTAGTGAGAAAGAACTAAGAAAAGGCAAAATAACTGTCGAAAAAGCAATATGACGGTTCAATCAATCCCGTTAAATTTAAACAAGGGAATAGAGTTTCGATGAAAAATCAAACTAGGAAAATAGCTTTTCTCGCAACTGGGTGGGCCCTTTTGAAGTTTCAGATATCAAAAGGCCTGTATGTCACAACCGAACTTCTAATAGAAGGGAAGAAAGAGTATACACAACTATTTAATGAACCTACTTGATTTACAATAATACATTTATCTTAAATCTATATAAGTAAAATTACAGTCGTTTTCGATATTCGCGCATGACGCAAAAACTACTGAATCAATTTCCATCATATTTGTTTAGTTATATTCCATAGACACTTAGTATCGAACTCCAATAAAAAAATAATCACGATATTCCTACTAAATATCAAAATATTAGAGTTTTAAAATTTCTCAAAATTAACATTTCTCACAAAGAAACAAGTATGCATGCATAACAATTCATTTAATGGGAAGTTAATGTATTTGTGTGTGTTTTGTTTTTCCCATGACAATGCAATGGAATATTTATGGAAAAGAAACAAATTTTAATCTCTCATTCTCAATTTGCATTGCAAACACCACAAGCGGCGGATTACAAAGGCGTGTGTCGATTTTTTCAAACGCGAATAAGAATTACAAATTTCCGCAAGGCTAATAACTGTCCCAACACGAATACGACTTTTTCAACTGTAAACAATATATCTTCGTGTGATCAAAATCACATTATTGTTTTACTTTTACATGTTTATTAATAATTATATATTTTAATTTACAAACATATATTTGTTAAGAAATGAAAATGAAACAAAACGAAATAACAGCAATTTTAGATGAAATTAGTGAAGATAACTTAATTCGGAAGATATATTATTTTTAAATACAAAGCTGGGACTAATGAGATCACTATGCGAATTATATGTATATTTGTACGCATTCAAGAGATGTATACACATATATAGCATACAAATATTAAAATTTAAGTTTCAAAACTAAGAAAACTAAAATTTTGGTTTTGAAACCCAAACGAAAGTCAAGAATTTTTGTTACATATTAATTATATCTGGTTTCAAAAACAGGAAAGAAAGGAAATCTTTTTGCTCTGATTCAATAAATCACTTGAATAAAGATAAGAAATTAGACATTTACATAAAATACGAACATATATTTCTATTCATACGCCTTTAAGACTTATATACATGTGCAGTACGACCTTGCTCAACGCAACTAATAGAAATTCGGTCAGTTGAGATGACTGAGGTTGTTGCAAAAACCGAGTAAAGAAATGTTTTCTCCAAAGGTGCTGTTTTTGAATAATAATGCACATTATTCATGAAAATGAACTCGCAATTGAATGCTTAAACACAAGTGCAATGAGAGTAAAAGTATTTTATTGAAAATACTGCAATTACTTTATTTAAAACCAAAAAAAAAATTAAAATAAATATTTTTGATGCTGTAGTTATGTACGTATGTATGTGAAATTTAATTTTATGAAATTATTTTTCAAAAAAATCAAAAATTTTTTAAAGCTTTTTGTTGTATGCCTGCATATTGTATATTCTGCATTGCATTTTCGCAAAGATCTTACGGAATCAAAATATTTTTTACGCCAATTTCTTTATCCCATTGAATACAAAAGCAGTGCTAGCCTTAATCTTCGATACAGATGGCGTTATTCCGACATTGGTTTCTTCTGCGCTTTCAATTTCTTCCACTTGACCTTCGTTTTTCAATAACTGGCATTTTATAGCACACACGAAGTAACCGGTCGCAAAATAAATTTATTTAAACTGAATAAGCACGAAATAAATGTACACGTAGTTCTAAATATTGTACATACATACATATATTTGTTCTGAGAAATAGCAGTAACATTTAAAGAAGCATTTCAAAATCAAAAAAGAAGTCAGAGTAAACTAGATCAAAAGTTAAAAAATTCAAGTTGCGATAATTGAGTACTGCTTTTTTTTAAGTTGCGTTAACAGAGTCTACAATGTAAACAATTGAGGTGTTGCAATAATCAAGGAGTTGCGTTCATCGAGGGTTGCGTTGAGCGAGGTCATACTGTATATACTTACATTAGAGGGGTTCAGAAAAAAACTTTTTGTTTTTTCACGATGTGTCAGCAGAGTACAATATGTCTAGCAAAAGATTCTCAAAAGGAATTAAATATTGAAAACTGGATAAGCGCCCCCTATTTTTAGTTGTCTACCCATTTTAAAAAATATTGATTTAAAAAATAGTGCAAGTTAAAGATGTGATAAAATTTTTGGACTATTATCGATAGAGGAATCCGAATGCGTGATAAATTTTTCTTCTTCTTTTTTTCTTTTAAAAAAAAAGTTTAACATTGACAGGAAAAAAATTAAAAAATACCGATTTTCTACTTTCAAGTTGCAAAATTTACCCACATTATTTTACCCTGATCCCGTGGTACATAGTTTTAATGTGTTTTCACTTGCTTAAAAGAATACCGCAAACCACATACTATCGAAAACATTTGTTATCTATATTATTAAGTTTAGAATATATTGTATTAAATTTATTTTTATTAATATTTATTTATTTAAATTTATTTGATTATGAATCTTTTTTTAGTATAATATTTTCATCTTTTAGTGTATGTGAAGGAGCTTTAGGATTATCTATTTTAGTTGCAATAATTCGTATCTTATTTCAAAACCAAGATATCTACATTTTTCTAAATTAACAGACCTTTTCGCTCCTTTTTCTCATATAATCGATTCTGGCACATATAATTATTTTGGATGCCCACATACATTCCCTTTCGATACACATTTTTTTTTTAAACTTAAACCAACGTCCAGGGGATAGCCCCTATAAATGCTATGCATTGCGTTGATTTGTAGAAACTAGAGATACGGTAGTGTGATGGGGGATAAGAAGAGTAGTGTCGGTGGATATTTTTTTTGAATTTAATAATGTCAGAGCGGTCAGGAAAAACACTTGCAGGGAGATTTTCCACAACCTAATACTACGACAAAAAAACCGTCGTGACGCAAAAGGGATGGGTCTGATGAGACGCCCGAGTGCTACGAGAGAAAACTCGAATTGTGGGGACCAGCTCATAAATTTCTCTAGTGCACATCCCATTAAAATATCTATAAAAAATAGTCAAGCACCCTACGTTACGTCAGTGCTCGAGAGAATCAATTGAAGATGCAATATCAACATCCCTAATTAATTTTATCGCACGTCGCTGAACTCTGTCCAACAGCTCCAAAATAGTTTTTGGAGCCCCGGCCCATAAGTGCAAATTGTACTCCAGTTTAGGTCTAATATAGGTGAAATACAGGCTAATATAGTCTAATATAAATGAAATATGGACAGTTCGAAGGTCAATAGGGTTGAAGTATTTCATACACAGTTTTAAAAAACTTAAACAATTGACTGCTTCTTGCGCCACACAACACATGATCTGTCCACCTCAGATCTGATTGAATTGATATGCTCAGAACTTCAAGAGTTGTTGATTTCGAAATGCCTACGCCAGCCAGAAAGTATTCGTCTGTAAGACAACAAACAACATTGGGTGTTGCCAGCATTAAAATCGACTCAATCCGAGATTGTTTTTAGGTCGCTTGAAAGCGTGTCATTCATAGAACGCCTTTCTCTCTCAATTTCCACAGAGCTTGGCCGCTTTTTAAAGCTATATGAATGACGAATGTTGCTGTCATCCGCAAAGGAATGGATTGGGTTTGTAGTCGAAGACAGAAGGTCATTGATAAAAAAAAGGAAGAGGGATGGAGACAGGACTGAACCCTGGGGGACTTCAGCATTGATGGAGTATTCATTTGAAGTGAAACCGTCTATGAAAACAAGTATAGAACGGCCACTGCAGAAGCACGTTATCCAACGAGCGAAGGAATTACCGACACCATGTGCAATTAGTTTAGACACGAGGGCGCGGTGCCACATTCGGTCAAATACCTTAGAAGCATCAAGAGTGACAACCATACTTTCACCGAAAAGATGAACACATTGATTCCACCTTTCAGTGAGGAACGCCATAAGATCTCCGGTAGAGCGGGTCCGGCGAAAACCGTATTGGCGATCACTAAGCAATTCGTTGCGAGCCAAATAGTTCATAACTTTATTACGCTCTCCATTACTTTTGAAAGCGCAGAGCAAATCGCAATGGGGCGGTAATTTTGAGGGTTGGTAGCAAAGCCTTTTTTGGGAACTGGCTGGTCACTAGCAACCCTCCAACATGATGGAAATTCACAACAAGTGTAGGAGATGTTAAAGAGATTGCGCAATGGCTGAGCCAGTATTGAGGCACACTTTCTCTACACATGGGCTGAAATATCATCTGGCCCTAAGGTTTTGTTGATGTTAACGTTCGCGAGAACTCTTTTCACTGCCCTAGTTCGAAATGTAAATCAAGATTTACTCTCTATGTACGGGAGTGGTTGATCACTATCTAGGAGTATTACATTCTTAGCGAAGATGCTCGCCAAAAGACTAGCTTTATCAACAAGGTCAGTAAAAATTAGACATTCATTAAGAGAGTTAGAATAGACGATGAAGTCTGATTCTTCACTCTCTTAACGAGAGCCCAAAAGTTTTTGCTACCTTTCGGTTACAAAAGGATTCTTTGGCGCATGTCAAGCTCATGTACAAACTTTTCGCAGTGAATCGTGGCATTACAGCGATTTCTACCCTCTTTGCGAAGTCTTTCGGTATCAGCATTTCTGTCAAGACGTCAATTCTGAAACGCTATCTCTTTGAACCTGACTGCAATCCTGCAAGTCTTATTAAACCAAGAACGATCCTTTGGTTTAATGTTAATATTTTTAGAAGGAATAAAGGCACCCATACTCAATAAGATAATTTCCTGTACCATTAAAGCCGCGGCATTTATGTCTCTATCAACATAACACAATTTCCAATTGAAATTACTTTAGAAATTATTTAACGCATTCTAATTTGCTTTTTCATAAAGCCATACAGTCCGCTTCAGGGCTTTAGGCGAGATAGCGCGTAAAGTAGAGCATGGAAAAGCTGCGAAAATGGTGCAATGGTCCGAATTACAAAGAGGCGCAAGGACAGACATATCATATTTTTCCTGATGTGAAGTCAGAAAGAGGTCTAGTGTACGTAGGCCATGCCCCTAGAGCGTGGGATATACGTGGGGTCATTCATTAGTTGAGTCAATTGGTTGGACTCGTTAAAAAGCTCAACATAACGTCCCTCGGGAGTTGTATGGCCAGAATGGCGCAATCAATTGGAGTTATGATCATTAAAATCACCAGCAACAGCAATTCATTATCTGGGTACGACTCAAAAACTTATGGGATCGAATCAGACAGGAAATCTACCTTATCGCAGGTAGAAATCCTGTCTAAATTCGGGCTTCTATAAACGAAGCAGAATTGCAAGATGTGCGCCTGAACTTTTAATTTAACCCACATGGAGCTAATTTCGGGGTCCGTCGTGTTCAATTGTTACTGGCACTGGTACGCAACATCACTGCGGATATATGTGGCGATGCCCCTATGGGCATGGACAATGGCAGTAGGTGATACCCCGGTATATGAAAATTCTGTGGATCAGCATCCGCAGACACCTGAGTGCCATTATTTGGGGTCTAAAGCTGGATACATGGGCATAGACAAAAAAATTCGCTCCAAGGCCACAAATGTTGCAGAAATCTATGCGAAAATTAACCGACATCAGACAAACTGCAGCGAAAAAGAAAAAATAAAATAGGAAACAAAGCAAAAAGAGCTCAATAAAATGCAAACGAGACAGTGTTATGTGTAGTGTTTGCATTGTTACATGTACTAATTCACTACAACACACCTACGAAATACTATACAAAAAACAAAATACTTTGTTGCTTTTGAATTATTGAGTTTTTAATTTATAACTTTTTGTTAGTGCTCAAAAATTGTTGAAGAAAATTATAAAAAAATTTTAAATAAAAGATATTATAACAAAAACATATTGGAAATAAAAATGTCACTTTTAAATAAAAACGAATATTTACTTTGCCTTGACGCGCACACACCATACTCTCTTAATGAAGCTTCAGTCACACTACCAATTACTATAAGTGTAGAAAGTGATATGGGATATGATTAGAAGAGAAAACAAAGACAGCAATAATGCAAGCTACGACAGAGCTACAGAAAAGCCCTTTGCGTGGTTCGTGTTATTAGTCGTTAATTTTATTTTGATTTAAATTTTGTTTTGTTAACTGCTTCTGCGTCCACAGTTGATTTTATTGTTGGTGATTTTGTTTGTTTTATTTTGCATTAGAAACTTTATTTTCAATTTTTTATACCCTACACAGAGGGTATATTCACTTTGTCATTCCGTTTGTAACGCATAGAAGGGGGCGTGGCAGGTATGGAAAAGTGTATATATTCTTGATCAGCATCACCACCTGAGTTGATATAGCTGTGTCCGTCTGTTTGTCTGTCTGTCTGTCTGTGTTTCTGTCTGTTGAAATCAAGTTTACAGGAAAACTAAGCAAGCTAATTCAATGAAATTTGGGACACAGATCAAACCTTCTTGCAAGCTGCTAGCATATAAAAATGGGCGAAATCTGTTAAAGGCCACGCCTTCCGCCCATACTCTATGTAAATATACCCAAGTTTATTTCGAAAAAAAGTTCCCGCGAGTTTGATGAAAATTGGTGATTTGGTGAAGATGAGAACAAAATTAAGATTAGGCTAGGTTCTAAGTTTGCAAAGGCTCTTAAAGGGGCGTGGCACAGACCTAAATTTTAACTTTTATAACGCCATAGCTCGTAAACCGTGCAAGATATTGTGATGAAATTTGGTACACGAATACATATCTTATGATTCTTGAATTGCGCTTAAAATGGGAAAAATTGTAAAAGTGGGCGTGGCACTTCTTTACAATTAAAAATTTGGATTTCGTATAACTCCAAAATGGCTAATACGATTTTCATTAAAATTTTAGGGATGATACCACTGAAAGTAGTCAACAATACAAGCTACGTCAATATACTGAAATAATTATTTTAAGGGCGTGGCACATCCTACAATATTTATAAACGTTATAAAAAGAGAACTAACAACGCAATCGTTATGAAATTTAATAAGGCGGATATACTTGCTAAAAGGTGTCTTCTTGCAAAATTTTGGCACAATTGTGCCGGTGGGTGTGGCACCTCCAATATAAGCGAAATACGTTTAATGACAAAGATAGTGTGCTATGAGAGTAATCTTCATAAAATATTTTGTAGAGGTGTCGGTTACTATAAGCTTCGAAATCAAATAAATCTTGACAAGATTGCATCAATAGGCGTGGCAACTCCCTCATTAACATAAAGTTGTAAGTGCTATTTTAAGTGCACTATTGGAGCAATTGATTTGAATTTTGATGTAAGTGGTTTACTGGGTATTAGGTTCATATGAATCAAAAGCTGGCGAAATAGCAACAGCAGGCGTGGCACCTCCCATACAATTAAAATACCTTAAGTGGCATAACTATCGAAATATATGAGCAATCATACTGAAATTTGGTGTAAGAGGATTGTTTATAAAAAGCTATTTCTGGATCAAAATCGGACTGGACTGCACCAGTGGGTGTGTCACTGCCATAGATTTTAGGAATAATTACGGCACATATCGCAAACTACACAAGCTATTTTGCGAACATTTAGTTTGTTTATTGAACCAAAAGTGGGCGGAATTGGAGAAATGGGCGTGGCATATTTCGTGTTTTTCATTTCTATTCTATTTTTGTCAAAATTTCCCATATTCTTTTGACATTTTCAATCTCTTACCTTTCCCTTTCAATTTCATTCGACATTTTCTTTATTCTTTCGACATTTTCATCAAATTTTCAGCATTTTTCATATATTTCGACTTATTCAATTTGTTTCAATTTTCTTTAATGGTTTTCATTCAGGTTTTTTCCAACACTTTTCAACATTTCTGAACCTTTTTACATTATTTTCGACTTATTCAACCTCTTCAACATTTTTTTAACATTTATTTAAGAAGTACTTTCAATGCAGTGTAGGGTATGTGAGATTCGGCCAGGCTGAAGATAACACCTTTACTAGTTTTATTTTGATGTTATGATTTATGGTCTATTTTTTTTTTTTTTTTGTTAGTAAACAATAAAAATAGACGACTTAGACAACAAAAATAGACATTTAAAATAAAAGGGACCGCGTGGCACGTCCTTCTATGTTAAGTACGAAAACACTAATGAAGTTCAACTTTGTACTCTTTATCTGAATTAATTAAAAATTGTATATTGTTCTGTGTTTAATGAATTTAGTGCATTTTAGGGCAGTCGCGCTCCTTCTATGATCGCTTATAGAAATATCAAAAATATAATTTTAAATTAATTCTTCCACTCAGATAAAGAGTGCAAAGTTAACCTTCATATGGTCTATCGAAAGGGGATCTATGTAGGGATCCAATATAAAATATATGAACCAGATCTATACGTACAGATATGTGCCAGCATCAGTTATGTGAAAAAAGTACTAAATATTAGCAACTTTGGGTACTCGCCCTCTTTTTATGATCGCTTGAAAAAATTCTAGCTACACAGTAATGTTGAGAATGACGATATCGCAGCCGATCGAAAAATGATTTCGACCCACCCTAGTATATATACAGGCAAATCTCGGCTCAAAACCTCATAACAAAATAAAAAACAGTTGCAGGTACCGTTTGTTTTTTGATGTTCCATTTGGATCAAGTTTTATGTAAGTGCTGTCGTAGAATTAATATGGGAAATGGAAAGAGAATCTCACTATGTGAAAAAATAAAAATATTGGATAGCTGTAAAAAGATTATAAGCCAAAGTGTGATTTCATATAAATATGGAATACTAAAATCTTCCATATGGACTTATTAAACTTCAAATTGAATTACAAAATTTTCTCATACTTGAAAGAAATTAGTAATGTTACAAAAAATCGTTCCAGTCAATGGAATAGCACTAAAAATCAAAGCCTCAGAAATACAAAAAAAGTTGTTCGATGGTGAATTCCACGCAAGTAGCCATTATTTTTAGCAAGATTCAAAAACAAACATGCTATAAGGCTACTTAAATAGTCTGGTGAAAAATTATCTATTAATGTGAATTTAAAAAGTTTGTTAAATAACATGAATTGGAGATTCTTTAAGTATTGAATTAAAATTAACGAATTTGCATTAAACTAAATGCATACACATATATACCATTTACATTTAGTTATATATAATATTAAAATATGTAATATAAATTCAAAATTTTTTAAAAATGGAAATGAACAAAAATTTATCAAGTAATGAAATGGTAGGAAAATAGATTTTTGTGCTAAATTAATGGATCTCTTCATTTATTATCATGGTCCTGTACTACGGCAATTAAGCAGTAGCAGAGGCAGTAGATGGGTGAAGAAACTCTACGTTCACAATTCAAGGGAGCAAATAGCGCATGAAAGTTGTTCTATTCGAGACCAAAGGTGTGTGACAAAGTTCAAAACCTGTTTCGTAAATTTAAATATCCAAATAGGAGAAAAGAGAAGATGAAGGCGTTAATAAAAAAGCTATACTGAAGAATATTTCATGCACAATAAGCGAAATATCTAACGTTAATATCTGTGACGTTAAATGGTTGTCAACCACGTGGTGGCAGGGAAGAAGGAAGAAAACATAAGAATAAGCTGTCATGCTATACAGCCGGCCACATAGCCATATAAGGCCGAATATACACTATCGTCGCCCATTAAATCGAAGCAGAGTTTCAGTTTGTGGAGTGACAAGTCGAGCTTATCCACACAATCAAAGCCAAGCAGTTCCAACCAAGAAGGACAAGCACGAATGTAGAAAAATAAAGGGCCATAAATTAGCTAGGGTTATTTAAAAAATTAACTCAAATAGTAACAATTGCTTACACTTCTAAAAATAATTTTACTTCACCTACAACAATTCCTTGCATAAAATATTAAAACTAAATTTTCAAGAAATTAAAATTAGTAAAAATAGCAAAAAGAAAAATAATAATACACAATAATGTGTTCTTAAGAAAAAATTATTGTTAATCCATAACCATAATTTTTTCTTATCCCAATGGGGGAGGATTGTTGTGTAACATCATAATTGTATTATCCAATATCATTAATTTGTGTTGCAAGAGTTTTGTTGGTCATTTATGTTACCATAGGCAAACTCTGCTTGTTAGGAAGAAACAAGAATGAGAGCACCATGCGCTGAAATGCAACAACACAACTCTCATGTAAAATCCACATTGTGCAACCCGAAAACGTTTCGCCCCACTAGATTTGGCTGGCCAAATTTCGTAAAGTAGAAAAAGGTTTTGTTATTGTAATCGTAAGTAAATGCTTTAGAATGTAATTTTTATTGTAACTTTTATTAAGCGAAGTGTTAAGTTATTAAATAAAACAGAGTTCGATTTTGATTTGCAAAGAGAACAGCTATCACTTTTATTTTTGGGGATTCTTTGGGGACGGCTATTACTTCTAGTTAAATATACCACACTGCTAAAATTTAACCAACTTGGAGGCACAACTCCAACGTCGATGCCGTTAATAGTAATATGACCTGCTGCTTAAACTTTTGCTTGCGAAAAATCAAATAGTCGAAGACATTGCAGAAGTAGAAAATTATCGCTGATAAACTGCAAAGCACTTCAGCAATCAACGTCAACTGTTGACGAAGTCGCAAGTTGAAGCAGCAGAATTTAAGATGTCTTAAGTTGAAAGCATTAGTTTTTCAAAAGTTGCAGTTGACCCTTTGCGCTGATGCTTTTTGATTATTTTTCTTCATATTTTGTTTGGATCTCTTACAGGTAGAGAATCAATTTTGAATATTTTTTTAATTTTCTTTTTGTTGCAATGCAATATTTCAATTCTGATTTATTACAAAAGTATTGTATGTAAAAATTTTGTATTATTCATTGTCATCCAGGTCTTGAAGCAGCGGGAAAGTATATATGGCCGCTTCGCTGAAGTTCGAAATCAGGAATTCAGAAAACACAATAAAACATATAACTCTTAAAGCTGAATCCGAACTCCTTCAAATCAGCTACTACTAATAATATTTGTAACATCGTCTTAATTTTTTTTTAATAAATACATAGAATAACAATATGTTTTTAAATAATTGAAATATTTGTGGTGCTGTACACAAGGATTTCTAATAGTTCTTAAATGACACATCACGTGAGGGTCCTCTATATTAAGTTTCATATATTTACGAATATTAGTTTGGTCAGAACAAAAAAAAATTCTATTTGAATAAGTGAAATTAATTATATCTGTTAAGTGTCACTTATGATTGAATTTAAGAAACTCTTTGTTTTGTGGGTGTCTACATCATTAAATTACCATATTTACCAATTTTGAGTCGTTCGACACGCACATTCATGCAGAGCTCTAGTACAAAAATTATTTGAACATTAAAATCTTTCTTTGTAGTGCATCGGAACTAAATAGTAAATACTTATGTTTTCACAAAAACATTAAATTTAAATTAAATTATATAATAATTCGCCAATTGCGAGTAGATCTTAAAAGAATTTCTAGTGCTACTATTCTAGTACATACTAGTGAAGTTTGTTAATTTTTGCTCACTGTCGTTATAATTATTTGCTGAGTCCAAAAGGCTTTTTAAATTCTCGTATACAGTTACATAGGGGCAACAAAGCTAACACTGCATACGAGAATTACAAAACATAGATCAGATGTTGAAAAAGAGAAAACGACAACAGCCTTGGCGCGACATATAATTGAGAAAAAGCATTCCGCAGACTTTGACAATGTCAATATTTTACCAAAAAAATATGTACATCAAAAGGTATACTCTAGAGAACCTTCGAACTTATCTACTAGTACTAAAACAGTTGCACCAGTTAAGTTTAAGTTAGTGTGAATTATTTTGTGTTTTGAAAAAGAAGAAATGTAAACAATAGATTTTATCTCAAAACAACTGTTTTTATGTTAAAACAATGTATGTAAGTCTTGTAAAAACTTGTATGTAACACAATTATTAATGTAAAAAATGTTCGCTTAAATTGCTAAATAAAAGGCCCTGATTAAGGGAGAGACAACGTCCGAAACGTTGATCAACTTAAATTAAACAAAGTATAAAAAACTTTGACTTATGCCCAAAAGTAATAACATAACTTTTTTTTAAACTTTGGAACCACTTTAAAAATAAATGTCGAACATATCGTACAAAAATTACCTTAAAGATTAATAAACAATAATAAAACGATATTTTATTTTCAGGAGATCGAACTTGCATAACGTTTCTGACATTTTTGTCATGGGAGGTTGCTTGATATTTGAATGTATGGTTTTGCTACATTGGTGTGAGAGAAACGGTTTTGGCCCATTAGGAATAACAGGCTTGTCAATGGGTGGACATGTAAGTTAACTGTGTATAATTAACAAAATTTTAGTTTTTTGTCAAAGAGCTTGCCATAACTATTTTAATATCTTTGTTCCAATGGCTGATTAAAAAAAAAATCACAGCTTAAAATTAAAAACCTAATAAAATATAAGGAAACAAATAATTTGTTTTGCTAAGCTATAATTACACAGTCCACCAAACTAGTGGTCATCCTATTTTGAAACTTAATAGACATTTTCTATATACTTCAAGCTATTTCTTGAGAGTTTTGTATACTTGTGATCTCTTATTCTCTCTAACCTTCAAATGCAGAAAAAAAGCCAGGACGTG
Organism: Meiosimyza decipiens; assembly: GCA_963680825.1. NCBI lineage: Eukaryota > Metazoa > Arthropoda > Insecta > Diptera > Lauxaniidae > Meiosimyza > Meiosimyza decipiens. The sequence continues at coordinate 70,619,309 of OY804258.1, read as the reverse complement.
CTGGACTAGAACTCTGTTCGGCAAAATTGATCAGTACAAAAACTATGTTGACTGTGTTATCGGCGCTGTGTCACCCAAAAAATTGTTAAAGTTTGAAAATTGTAATAATTAAAATGTATTGTATTTATATTTTTAGTATCCCCTAAAGATGAAAAACGATGTTTTTCGAAATATTGGGAAAAAATAAATCTTATTGATAAAATAATAAAGATAGACCTCGAACCGAAATAATAACAACGATTCAACCGGAAAAATTATTAGTTTCAACTAATAAACATAACGATTCAACTAATCCAATATTTTATTTACAGACTTAAAACAATAATTTGTTTGGACTAAATCAATGCATAATAAACTATCAATAAAATATATTTCGTGGGAACGATTGATATTAGATGAGGTCAGCACGTTTGCAAAAAACTCCAAACAATTTTTGCATCCCGGCACCAGATTCTACTGCAGTGACTGGAAGCCATTCTATTTAACTTAATTCTGATGAGTTGGGATGAGTTTCAACATCATCTTTCTGACCAAATGTATTGTCAAACCACTAGTTTTCACCAACTACAAATAAAAATAAAAACAATTACATATCAGCTTCCTAAGAATCATCTTAGACCAAATATTTGTCAAAGTTAACACGTGTAACTGAAAGAAAACAAATTTGATTCGTCGAAAGTCCATGAAAATCGAACGACTCTCACTTACCATTTTCTTGAACATAATGCTTTTCCATTTTATCCTTTTTCAGTGCAAGCCTTTCGGCCTTCTTTTTCTCTCTTGCTTGTAAGGTTTTGTAGATACCGACCATTGCACTAGGACGGCCTTTATCGTGCTTTTTCGTGAGAAAATCTTTATCTTCTTGAATTTTCATCGTTTCTATTGCGTTTGCGCGTGCAATGTCGAATAAATTATCTAATGAATCGACAAAATTTTTCTCAAGCGGTAATTGTTTGTCGGTTCGTCGAAGTTTGTTTTCACAATTGCATTCCATTGATTTTGAGAAGCTTACCAACAATATGGTTCTGAACAATTTGGAATACGTGCCTTTTCCCAAGTCAAAATCACTTCACAATTTACCAAATTTGCACTTTCTTGTCGGTCCAAATGTATCACTCGCATCAAATAAAAAAGCACACGTAGTGCTTGGCGAACTAAAAGCAATTTTACTTCTCGAATTCCATAAACCATTGCGCTCCAATTAAATAAATATCAATTTCAGCGTCTTTCAATCGTGTTTTTACTGATTGAGTCGACATTTTTGCGAAGTAGTATATTTTTCTATTTCAAATTTACTATCTAGTTTTCACTGTGAAAAAGTTTGGAACAAAGACAAGCATTCGTACTTCATACAACCGTTACGAAAAGGGACTTTCGCCCCTAGGGATATTTTATAGAAATAAGAAATCGTAAAAAATAGTCATCAGTCAATTCTTCAGTAAATTAAATAAAACTAATAACTTTTAGATGAATTCGAGTATTTTCATTTCAATTGCAAATTATATGAGAAGAAATTAAAAGAAAAAATATCGTTATGAGGCTATCTATGAAGCGCTTTCGATGTATTATAGCTTATTCGAAAGGTATTTTAACGGAAAACAAATCAAAGCAATCATTGAATTAATTTAGTAAAGCTTTAAAGCATTATTTTTAATTATGATAAAAAAACTATATTTTCGATCAGAAGATTAGCCTTTTCAGCTTTGAGTGGCTTGAGGGCCGGGTTTCTGATATCGGATCAGCTTCATATTCTTTATTTATAAATTCTGGGTCAATTGGCATAAATTAAACCATTTTGGAGTCCAAACAACAATTATCGGAATTTTGAGTAACTCTAATGTTCGTTGTTTACATTTGTAAAGTTAACTTTGTGCACCTTTTCTAGTCTAGAACTGCATGACTGATGTATTTTTATGGCAAAATTTAGTTTGATGAAAGCACAAAGGAAAACAAACGGCTTATCAATCTCTCCGAAAAAAGTTAACAAACCACTTATCAAGAATTTCTTAAGTGAAAAAGTTTTAGCAGTCAAAAACTTAAAAAGGTGATCAAAACAAAGCAGACACTTTTAAAATAAAGCAGATATCGTCTGGTAATACTTGATATGTAAAGGGGAAAACACACTCCAAACAATTTTAATTTTTTTACAATTACAATATAAGAAATAGTCTGAATGTAAAAGTTATGAACAGTTTTTTAAATCCACATTTAACTATGAATAAATTAAATACATACATAATTGCCAAATTTATATTTATGGGCAAAACAGTTTTCATGCATTACATATGTTATCAAGAAAAACTAAATGTTTGTTATATTTATGTACAAAAAGAAAATAAATAAAATTTCGCTATTATAAATTTACAAATTAGAAAGAAATCGTCCGAACTTAAATGCTTTACATGTACTTAAATATGTAGATAGAATGACCTTAAGAAGGAAAGTGATTAATTAACATTAACTAGTTTTGATATTGACACATAATTATCATCTGGCTTGCGCTGTAAGAATAATAGAAAATATAAAAAAATGCACAAATTATACCGTTTCTTAAGATATTTCTTCAGGTCTTTTTAATATCACTTCAAGAACTTCTGAATAAAATTATTTTCTGTTTGAGATGGGAAGAATACGCATGCAGGTTATTAAAGGGTCTGAGGAAACAAGAAGTCTATTAAATATACCATCACACAAATAAATAAATGTAACATCACATAAATAACAGAAAATATTTCAGGTAACTAGTGATATTAGGCTTTTATTCGTTTATAACTTCTTACAATTGGTCAAGAATAGTGCGTTTGAAAAAAATTACTACATGGGACCACATTTCCTCTAGAACAGAGTAAATTTCACATTCAGGATTGGATTGTATATCATGTGTGTCATTCCAGTCTCTCATTCCCTACAGTTTCATTAATAAATTTTCAACTTTTACGATAAAATAAAACATTATTGAAAAAAAAACACGTGCGATATAAAAAAAAATCATTATTTTCAAGATTTGCATATTTCTTCTTACTAAATTGTTTAAGCAGTTAAATATCTCTACTTTAAGATTCCAAAATATTTCGATCATAAACACTGACGAGCAATATTGTAACACGGAAGGAATACTATTATATCAAAAGGTTCTACCTGCATTATTGTTTTGTTGGCGCGCTTATCATCTCTCAGTAGAAATAATTTAGGCCGCCTGATTGCAACTAAAAATAAGGAAAAAAGTCAAATGTTACAGATTTGCATTCTTTGCACATTTATTATTTTATTCGTAAGAAACAATCAACTTAATTATTAAGTTCAGTATCCTCCTATTGGCTTCTTGAGGTTCTTAATGCAATTTCGTATACTGGTTATGCATTTTCTCACAAAATGAGGCAGAATTATGTTCAAAAATTTCTTGGTCCGCTCCCACAGCTCATGAACTCCCTTTAGTAGTGGGCTATGGGAAAGCTATGATTTGACGTGGCTCCACAAACTTTATTGAATTCATGTTCGGAGACCAGGGCTGTCAAGTTGAAAATGAGACTGCCTTCCAAAAAGCCAAAAAACCTTATAAAAACAAAAAAATGATCAATATCAACATTTTTATTCCAATACCAAGTACGCCCATGGGGCTGAAAACGACCGATTTCTTTCTCATCATCATTTCAGTTTTAGACTGAAGATCTAGATACCACTCAAACGAATGAAGTGCACTAAGCAGTGAAACATAAAATAATATAAACGAAAATTTTTATTCGAATTTCGGGCTCCAACGATTTTTTTAAAAAAGAAAATGTTTATTTCCGATAAAACTTGCATTCTCAAAGATTTTTTGAACCCAAAAATATTTTGAAATTTTTTTTTTTTGGCTTTTAACTTAAAATAATATATATATATACATATATTAAAATAGTATATTTTTTAAAATTGGGGTCTGACGGCTTGTTAATATTTAAGTGGTCGTAGAAACTTTTTTGCTACCATTCGGGAAAAATAAGAAGTAATTGATTTGCTACAAAAAAATATGAATTTTTCATCTAGAGCCAAAGACAAACATTTGGCATGAAAGCTGATCTTTTTAGCTTTAAAACAATATAACAAAATTATTTTTCCGTTAAAATTTACTGTAAAACCATAAAACGTGCAACCTTCACAACTCGATATCTCTCGTTTGGTTTTTGAAATTTGCTAAAAAGAACAGTTTATCCCTTTTATTTACTTTTTAAAGATTATTTCATATAAATATTGCACGCGGCTACGCCTGAGGTGGTTCCGTAAGCTCCAATTTCGGCATACTTTTTCCAGCATTTTGGCCGGTATCTCACTAAGTGGAGCTGTAATGTTGTCTTGCAGGGCTGCAATTGTGGCTGGCATGTCCGTGTACACGAGACTTCACGTAGCCCCACAAAAAATAGTTGGATCAAATCGCATGATCTTTGCGGGCAATGGACTTCTCCAAAACGTGAGATTAAGTGTTGGAGAAACTCGCCTCTCAATTGGTCCATGGTATCGCATGTCAACCAAGTTCAACTCTTCAAATTTGGGCAAAAAAGTCGGTAATCATCGCACGGTACCTTGCTCTATTGACTGTAACGTTACGATTTTCATTATTTTTGGAAAAGTACGGACCAATGATGCCTCCGGCCCACAAACCGCACCAAACAGTGAATTTTTCATGGTGAATTGGCAGCTCTTGAACTGCTTTTGGGTGCTCTTCAGACCAAATTCGGCAATTCTGTTTGTTGACGTTCCTATTGAGCCAAAAATGAGCTTCGTCACTGAAGAAGATTTTTTGATAAAAAATTGCGAAACACATTTCTCACAGAGCACGAATTTTGATAGTAAAATTCAATGATATGCAATCGCTGTTCGTTTATCTGTATATTCATGGTGAGATAGCAAACCTTACTGAACATTTTTGGTATTGACACATGTTACGATTCACGCGTGACGTGTCAAACTATTTACGCTGAAAAAACAAATAGCAAAAAAATCACCCATTATAATGCCTATAACATGTAAAAAAAATTTGAGCGATTAAAGAATAGGTCGGTCAAAAAGTCCGGTTTGTAAATGAACGTCTCTTAAGCAAAAAAAAAATCATCAACAATATCGTCTGAATTACATAGAAAGTCGAATCTCTTTTCGCACTAGCTGCTATTTCGCAATGTGTTTTATGTTGAAGAAAGCTTGAATTAGATATCTGAATCTAGCTCTCGCAAAGGCTTGACAGTTACAGTAAAAATGTTCAATAAATTATTTCTGGAATACATTCAGACAGTTGCGGCAAAAAGCGTTAAATTAAAAACCTTATTCTTCGGCATTATTGCCAATAGTCCTGTGCAATTTGCGGTGATTCTAACGATGACACTGCATCTTTTGGAGAGTAGGTCAGTTTATTTTGAATTGTTAGCATGGCTATATAGCTCTGTATGTTTTACAGTTTTTTGGGGTCATCCAGATATTTTCTGCCTCGTACAAAAATAACTACTTATGCCAAGCGGACAAGAGAGGAACCGTATCTTGCAATTTGTCACCCCTTTCATTATGTTTAAAATTGCTATGGCTTGGAACCCATATGAAAGTTATGCAGAACTGACGCCTCAGCCTAGCTAGTTCTTTCCTACATTGCTCTACTACTTTAGATTTTATCGTCTCCGAGTTAAAAACCTTTATGACGGGTCTGTCGAAGAAGATTGCTAGCTTTTCCATATTTCCCACTAACCTGCAGGCATCGGGAATAGCAAAGACTTAGGCTAGGTTTGTGCAAAATATGTCGGTTATTAATATTCGCGATATTTTTTTCGATAGCTATCGGTGATATTTTTTATTTTGATATATGGGGTAAAATTTACCAAGCGTACCAGGCTAAAGTAATTTGTGCTCCGATCTTATTCAAATTTTGGTCATTTGTGGTTCTAGTATCGATCGATTAAATTCCATTTTGCTCCACCATTTTTAGTTTTTAAAATACAGAGGTGTAAAATTGGTAATGTTTGTAATTTTTTCTAAGGACTTTTGTTTTTGAATATTCGTTACTTGGATTTCATTTGTAAATTAGGAATTGCAATGAGTGATTCCAACAGAGTTTTTCATGATTTTACCAAAAAAATACCTTTTGTTTTAATTTTTTTTTATAAAAATTTTTCATTTTAAAATGGTTTTTGTCTGTTTGGAAAAATCACATATCTTAAAATATTTTTATTTAGTATTTGTATAACCAATATATTTGTATAGTATGAATTTGTAGATTTTGGGCTTTTAGGTCAATATATTTTTGATGCAAATAAAACAAATTCTATTTCATCCTTTTTCCCAACGTTTCGCCAATGGATTTTCGGCTTCCTCAGGGGTATTTATTTGATGATGAAAAACTTAAAATAAAGAACAATTTTCTTTATAAATTATGAACATCACGAACACTTGTCAACTTACATTTGAGTTACATTTAGATAAAATTAAGGTTTTTAATACATAAAGTTCACACAAAAATTCACAATGAAAAATACAACATTAAATCACTGCACTGTAACTAAGACTGATATTACTATAATCCTCCTTTCTGTTTATTGCCGTCTTGTAGCCTTGCCTTATACAAAAACTTTCCAGAGTTAGCCTTGCACTCCTGATGAAACTAAGTAATCTATGGGATATGATAAAACATAACATTTCATAAAGATAAGATGGAGTTTTCAAGTTAATTAATTTATGCAGAAAAATGCAGTCCCTAGCCATTAGATAATTTTAAATGGATCACCCAAGAACTTTCTTTTTCCAAGAGGAAATATGATCGTACCTTCAGAGACCATATAAAAAAATAATTAATAAAGGGAACAATTAGTTGCGAAACTAGACTTCGCTTAGTTTCAACCGGAGTGATCTCAGCAGATTTTCGCATTTCTACATGATCAGTGCATGTTAGTAAAGGGTTGAGGTGAAACCCAAGACGGTGGTAGTCTTATTTACAAATTTAAGTTAAGAGGAACAAATAAAAAGAGTTGGAAAACCATTAAATTAAACTTGGCTCGTGAAATCGGTAAAACGTGCGATTTGGCAGTATTCAAGCAAATACCATTTTGAGTTGCCCATTTGCTTACAGTCGCCAAATCCTCATTGAGCGTATAACCCAAATCATCAATAAAGCCCGTGTGACGAGACAACATCGTAAATCGTCAACATAAGCATGCATTTTTATATTGCTACACAGCAAAAAAATTTCGTCGGATGACACAAATTGTATTCGGAGAAGAAATCACCCACTTTGACTTTCTGAAACCCATCCTCTAGATAGCTATTCAATTGACGCAAAGAGCTATCACAAAATTCAAAATAGTGCTTCAGCTTAGAACATGAAATTGTGTGACTGACGCTGTCAAATGCCTTAGTAAAATCCAGGAGGAAAAGTAGGGTCAATAGATCAAGACCATACCAAATTCGAATATTGTCAAGTGCTTTTAGCATAGCAGTAGATCAACTATGACCAGCACGGAAACCCGATTGCAGTTGAGATAGAAGTTTATGAGTATTTAAGTGTTGAATAATTTTTTCAGACAATAGTGTCTTTAGATAACGACGGCAAAATCCTTAATGGTCTAAAATCATTAGCTACACAGCAGATGGTTTTTGTGAGCCTAACTACATAAGACAAAATTAATTTAAAACCTTCATAGAAATTTCATATTCTCGTATAGCATTAGACTTGATATTCATTTATTTTTTAATACATGAAATTCATCAACTACCTGAAACTCAATAGCCAACAGGTTTTCATAAATTTTTCGGGTTAGGTTCTGAAAATGTGGATAATGTTCTATTGTTTGGGTAATTCTTAAATACGATTTCGGAGGGTGTTTTCCTCCCCATATAGTGCAACATCAGGTGTTTCACAAGGAAGCCACCTGTGGCTGCTTATGTTCATTTTAGTAATTAATGACGTTACACATCGTATTAAAAACTCCCATCGTTTAGTATATAGTTAAATGTTAAAACGAAATCTTTTGCGTTTTTTATAAACTTTTTACTGACAAATAATTTACGAAACATAATTTATTGTGTTTTTGACATTTAACTGACTGGACAATACTAACTTAAATTCTAATGACATAAAAATAGCAAAGCAAAATCACTGTGTGAGGAAATACCGGTGAAGCAGGCGAAACAGAAGCAACAACACAATTCTTTGGAATTTATTGTTTTGTCTATATCACTTGCAATAGTTTATTACTTCATTCACACAGTGGCATAAAATAATATATAAAAAATATGACTTGATGAAGTTATATGTGGTGCCTTATATTACTTTAAGGGACCACATATGACTATATGCAGTTGACATGAAAATATACAGGAACGTGAAGGGGGTTGTTGATACTTTTCCACTTCTGGTGTTCTAAGAATAACTTACATCTTAATTCTGATAAATGCCAAACTATGATTTTACAGGAAGAAAAATATTGTAGGGTTTGATTACAAGTTCGTGTCGATTGAGTTAAAGACCTAGATATGCATTTTGATAAATAAATTGGCGTATACAGAGCAAATTAATCATATTTGTAAAAAAGCTTGATCTCTGCGTGACCTTGTTAAAAGGTGGGCGAAAAATTTGATAGCCCTTTAGTAAATATGTCTTCATAGAACACAACTGTGCATTCTCACTTAGAGTATGACAGCCGAGTATGTTCACCATATAGATATGTAAATAGAATTGAGACAATGCAAAAAAATTTTATTCGTACTGGGTCTCTTGCTGCACCAGAACTTCTTAACAACATTCATTTTAATACTAATCAGAGAACTACTCGTAATGCTTATCAATTATTTTATGAAGCGTAATAACATTTATATGTCAATGTAAATTTATACACATAATTATGACATTTATATATGTATTGTATATTGAGAAAGTGAGAAAAAGCAAAGAAAAACTTAATAAAATAAATAGCAAGCATATATTTTTCATTTCCAAAATTTATTTTTAAAAGCTTTTTACTTGGCTCAAAGCTAAGTACTTATAAGCTAAATAGTTAAGAAGGCTTATGCGGTAGTAGCTAAATGTACTTATCCTTGGACATTATGTATGTATCTTACGGGCCAACTAATATAATAAACTCTAGTTTTTGTTGAAACTCCAACAAGAACTAATATAAAAAGGAAATTTTATTTGAATAAACAAATAAACAAATTATATAAAATCATGTACAAAAATAGTGGAGAAGTCGAGTAGTTTCATTAATGTTACTAATCGCTTAAAAAAGTTACAGTTCTTTAAAGGCAAAAATGTTGTTTTCATTATGCTGGAAACGTCCAGATATTCTGTTGCAGCAAAATTTAAATCCATATAAACATAAACACGTGTAAACTTTGCACTGCATCGTAGCGCTGCAAGTAGTCATCAAATTAAAATTTGCTGAGCAGAGTCAGGGCTTTCAAATCAATAATGTCGAATAAATTTCTTTTGTCAATCAGTATGTACCCCAGTGATGCCAGTTTGAGGGAAATTTCGCGATTTGCGGGAAATTTCGCGATTTGCGGGAAATTTCAAGTCAAAATAACGCTAAAAGGGAAATGCGAATATTTTCGCCTATTTAATGAATAAAAAGGAATTTTATTGAAATTCACATTTTACGAAATTTTTTAGCTATCACCAACAAATTGAAGTTTCTTTCTGAATATTTCATTGCATTTCCCATCTTCTATTTAAAAGTCAGTGCACATCACTAATTTATCGAACAGCGAAAATTGAAAAACATGAAATTTTTTTTTAAAGTATTTCTATAACATTAAGCGAAGAGCAATAAATGGCGATATATCTAATGTGGCATGAAATCGGGAATTTAAAAAAATTTAATGATGAGTTTCTGTTTAAGAATTGAAAAAAATGGTGGACATTATATTGACATTGCCACATTCTAACGAATGAGAGAATTTTTTCAAGCAGAGTCAGAAGTTCTTTTCAAGCGAAAGGTTGTATTTGTTATAACTTTGAAGTTAAAAGTGAACGCTTACGCCTTCATAATACAAGCAATTTATGTTCAAAAAATTAAGAAAATTGCTATCGGTTGAACAACGATAAACGTTCATACATATGTATGATAAGCGTTAATAAATATTTTTTATGTCATATGCATGTATGTATATACTGATTATTTGTATATATGCAAGTTTTGTTATCCGTGCTCATGTTTATTTATTGACTGAATTATTAACCTATTTTTAATTGTGAGATCTTACAAAATGTACCTAATTATTCTAAAACTGAATTGTTTTGTTTTTATGCTTTAGTGTTTTGTTAAATAAACTTGATGTTTTCTATTGTACAAAATGGGTCTTTGTATTGGCATATTGTCTAATTTAGCGTAATTTAAAACATAAAATGTATTTGCTCGCTAACAATTCCAATTATGTTATCAAGAGCAATCTATAGTAAAAAATTGAAAAATTCCTTTTTTATTTTACAAGGGAATTTTCATGGGAAAATTTGATGTATAGTTGAGGTTGCAGATATCTTGCTATGCTGCATGCAACATGCACATGTGTTTTCAGCATTAGGGTTATTGTGGAATTAAGTCTTGATTCTTCGACTGAGATATTGTCGTAGTGAGTTGAACAGAATTGGGACGGGTCGGGAAAGCGGCAACGATTACTCGCTGTCAAAAATTATAACATACTTGATCGTATGAAACTCAACAGAATTGCAGCGTACGACTGGTAACCTGCCAACGGGTACCCGTCTATTTAGATTTAATTGTAATTTTTTTTGACAGCGGGTAGTCATTGCCGCTTTCCCGACCCCGTCCCAATTCTGTTCAACGCATAAATAACCTTATGCTTTGTTAAGCTTAAGTTTATGCATGGCCAGTGTTATCTCTTCAAGAGAATGAGTTAGGTTGGAAATCAGCGTTGCCGAATTAGCTCCTAAGAGCCAAATGGCCCGTTTCAGCTCACATTTGGCCCTTCGCCCAGGCCATCATAATTTGGTCCATTTTTCTACCAAATTTCGCAATTTGTAAAAAACTGAAAAAAAATATAGCATTTTGTTCAGTCAACAACCGATACTCCGAACAGTGTTGCTTTACTTTTGAACAACTCTTAATGAATCAATTTGTGACACTTCGTAATTGCTCATGATAAATTAAATTGAATAAATAATGTCACAGTCATCTTAAACCAGTAAGCATCGTTAAATCTTTTCTGTCGATATAGATATCTTCCATGGGAAGTGATCCAAAGAATTTCATGCAATCTCACCAATTTTGATCAATTCCTAGGTTTGGAAGCGAAGTCCTTGAGTAATTTTTGAAACATTGAAAAATATTCGCAAATATTCAATTTTGAAAAGGTTGGCCTCTTTATAAAAGAATCGTAACTAAGATTATTTTCAAGATATTGGCACGATTCTTTTCTGAATCACTCGTTACAAAAAATACTATTAGAAAAAATTTTTAAAACCTGTTTTGGAAAATCAAAAATAAAAATTTGAAATCAATTTTTGAAAATATACCATCTCTAATTTTTAAAACTTATATATACATATATATATCTATAGGTCCCAGACCCGTACCCACCATATGGGCCGCCCTCACGCGTCTTATTTGGTTATATATTTTAGGTAGAAAAATAAAAAATCATGCTATTGGAAATGCATTCCCTCCCCAACGAAAAGTTGGGTTGGTACGGTACAGATAGGTCCCTAGAAACCCAGTAACTTACAGAATGGGATTCTGGTAACTTCTCGAGAAAAAAGTTAAAATGTCCGATGGGAAAAATATTTTTTTACAGTTTTATTTTTTCTCGTTCTGTAACTATGATTTTCCTAAACTGCGGAACAGCGGGTTCCGGTTTTTTTCCGTTTATGAGGTCCGTTTCGGATCCGCATCCGTTTTTGTGCACATTGGGGAGTTACTGTTGTGCGTTCACATTTGTATACGTACACACAATTCGATCTCGTTACACTCAATTACGTTCTTACTAGAACTTGCAGAAGAACTTGTTGCCCATCATCGGTTATATTTTATTTTTATGGCTGCTTGTTGTAAACAAATAAATATGTGATCTTATTATGAATTTCGATATTAATAAAGAATTTTTTTGTTTTATACTTCAAACTTGGTGAAGTACGCTCATACCATTTGGCTTATTACGCAGTTTGGGATGTTAGTAGTGTGCCATTCTTACTTTGGAATGGACGTGGAATGTTTTTAATTTTAAAGAAGTTATATTAAAAAGTTTATCTAAGTATCTCTGTAACTCTATTGAGTTGTCGTACCTCAAAAATAAATCCTAGCAATAACTTCAATGCTGACTAAATCTTAATTTATTTTTAGATGGCCTCATTAGCCGCAACAAATTGGCCTAAACCAATTGTACTAGTGCCGTGTCTCTCTTGGTCAACAGCAGCTCCAGTTTTTACAACGGTTAGTTCAAATTTTGCTTAAAAATATCGTTTCAATTAATAAATCAAAAATAATTCGATTTTCATTATTTCCATACATTTTAAGGGAGTAATGAGTCAATCCATAAATTGGGACATGCTTGAGACGCAGTATTATTCGGATGGCAATTATAAAGAGCGACTTTCAAAAATGGTGACAGTTATAGACGATGCGTTTACAGCAGGTCAGAAGTTTATTAAAAACTTTAATCAGTCGCTTAAAGAACTGGAAAAAGATTTAAGCGAGTCAAAAAATACTACTCCATTGGGGCATAGTAACTTAATTGGTAACACAGAAAAAAACTGTTCTACTCTGATTAATAATAAATCCAAAATCTGCATAGATGACACCATTTTGCATAATAATTTGGCTAAAAAACAAAATTCTAAACTGATTGACATACAAGTCAATAGCGAGAATATTAATACTCTTAGCAATTCTGAAAAAAATTGCAAAAAAAAACATTCAACTTTAACAAAACTTATGAAGTATATTCTTCCCCAACCGTCCTTGGCTCAAAGTGTAAAGATTGATATAACAAAGACTAATTGGTGGGAACGTGAAGCATTACAGTTTATGCGTGGGATGATGGATGAATGTACTCATTTAAAAAATTTTTCAGTTCCCTTTGACACTTCGCTTATAATTGCTGTTTGTGCCAAGGATGATGCGTATGTGCCACGAGAAGGTTGTTCAAGCCTGGAAGAGATTTGGCCTGGAGTTGAAGTCCGGTATCTTGATGCGGGACATGTAAGCGCTTATGTTTTGCACCAAAAACTTTTTAGGTTAGTGTGCATTTGCTTGGTTGGAATTTTTTTTAATATTTTAATCTCACATGTATTTGCTTATTTTAGGTCTTGTATAATAGAGGCATTCGAAAGAGCAAAGAAAAAAATTGAAAGCAGCAAAGTATCAGTTGGAGAAGATTTGAAACCAGAATTAACGTACGCTCAGCTTCTAAAAAAATACACTAACTCAGTTTGAGGACATTCTTTTCAAAGCATAGTTATTCCACTTTATGCAAATAATTATTCAAGTTTTTATTAATGACTATTATTCTAATCAGAGCCGTAGGTAAGGTAATAATTAGTGCCAAATTCCGTCATCGTAAACTATCCTCTAAACAGCGCAGTTTGGATGTTATATACTCCTAATCTTGATAGCACAGTAACGGCATTTGTAGTTATTGCAATAATAACATTACTACAATGCTCTCTAACTTCCAGTTTTATGTGCTTTCTTTTGAGGTCTCTGGAGTTTGTGCCACAAGCCTTAGCATCGGAACTGATTTGAATACAAAATTATATAGACGAGTAATTTAGTGAGAGGCACAAAGTGGATTTACTTTCGCTTAAAAACAGCATAAATAAGTTAAAAAATAAAGCAAAATAAATTCCATGTACATAAAACATTTCAAAATTATTTTTCCAAATACATACATAGCCGTAAAGATCCCTGTATTTAGGCAGGTCAACCACGGGGCGTAAGAAGTCTCAGCCCCTTTGTAGCAGGGGTTTGTCACTGGCCTATCTAAAAACAATGTTATTTCTACGCACTTTTTACATTGGAATGTCATTGCAAGGGGTATCCAGACGCTGCATGAGAAAAGGTTTGCCGTTCGGGGTAATCCATTACTCATGATTAATGGGAGTAGATAACAGGCATAACCCAATAATGAACTAATTTGTAAAGCCTATGAACCTTTAAAATTGGTATATGCTTAAAACATTCCAATTAGCAGAGCAACGAACTTCTTTATTTTTAGGGCTATATTTTCTGTCAAAATCAGCTAAGATAAGGCGCCTACATTTCCAAATCACATACTCATAGATAAAACCACGCGTTGTTAGATTTCTTGTCTTCTTTATTTTTGTTTCTTTGTAGTGATGGTGCAACTTTTCACTGTTGCATAATTTGAGTTTGACAAGATAATTCTTCCGTTAAAATTATAAATATAAGTGTGGAAGCTGAAGAGGTTTAATATCTCGAAAGACATGAAAAATATTCGATGAAATTGAAAAAAATTGGAAAGTTTGAAAAGGCCAAAATAAGTTGAAAAATGCCGAAAAAGTAAGAAATTTAAAGCTATGTAAAATAATGAAAAATGTCGTAAAAGGTTGAAAAAGTCTAAAAATTTTGTAAGATACTGAAAAAGTCGAATAAATATGAATAATGTTAAAAAAAAGTTGCGTTACTATTTCTACTGCACATCATTTTATGACCTCAAATGATGAGCCATATTCTTCCAATACCAATTGCTATTAATACGCGAAGATTAGCCAAGAAAGTCGACGAGTTTCGAAGCTGTACTATGCTGGTGGAGTTTGCATTTACGTTGAAAACAGTGTAAGTGCAGGATATGTTATAGATCAGCATTTGGTAGTTCGAAGGAATATAAATTCTTAGAAATTTCTAATAAATCAGAAAGAGCACTCGTTGAATGTGTTACAGACCCAACCGCAACGTCGACTTGGAGCCACTTATGGTAATTTTGGAAAGCTTTCTGTTATATTACACAAACATTATTGTAACAGGAGACTTCAAAAGCAATATTCTTGTTGAAAATAGTTTGATAAGCACAATGTTTTCCATTGGCCTCTATCCTGTCAATACCGAGAATCCTACCCATTTCACTAAGACTTGTTTCACACTCTTAGCTATGTTTTTCGTTAACAGCATTGAACACTTACTTTTATACAAACAATTACTAGCAGCTGTATTCTCAAAATACGCTCTTATATATCTAAAATATGAGTTTAAACTCGGGGCATCCGAAGAAACATTCACCTATCGTGAATTTCAAAATATCAACTACCAGTTACTGATTGATGCAATAAATAGGGTTGATTGGACGCACATATATCAAATGGTAAATGTTGATAAACAAGTTGCTTTTCTACAAAACAATATTTATAATCTTTTCAATCATTTTATGCCTATGAAAACTAAAAGGATTCGATGTGACGAAAAATCATGGCTTACAAGCTTTTTTGAACACAATTAAAAACTTTTTTTTTGAAACAATAATATTGGTCAAAAAAATTTTATCGCATTTTTTATATCTTCAACATGATAGGCCAATCGCTTAAAAAAGTTTCAGCTTATTTAAGAAACATGAGGGTAATGATAGGCCCATTGTAGATGGAATGACCCTTATTTAATTTGAATTTGTTATGAAAGTAAAAATCATATGAAGCTATTTAAAGGAAAATTAAATCAAGTACTTTTTTTCGTAAATTAAAGCCAAATATTTTCTTTTTTGCAATCATTTTTATATAAGAAATCATTAAACTAAATATTTTAAAATTTATTTAATTTAATGAGTGAACGATGGTAATTTGGTAAATCTGTGGTGAGTGTGGCATCAATATTTTTTTGTAGAGTGGGAGGCTCGTTATAATAATAAATCCATATAATTTTGAACATATTTTTTTTGCAAATCCAAACTTGCATTGAGAGTCTTAAGAAACAAAATTAAATTGGAACAGAATGCAGGTCATTGAACTTTGCAAATCTCTTTTTCTCTTTATACCTTCAGTTAAAGCGAAACACATAAATTTCTTCTTTAATGATTTTTGATGTATTACCAATGTATCTAAAAATATATATTTTCAAACTAAATGTGTGCAACATTTGCTTATAGTTCTTAAATAAAATTAAGATTCTTAAAATTAAATCAAATTAATGAACAAATGAATTTGGTTGAAATACATAAATATGCCCATGTAAATACACATATGAACGCGTTAACACAATTATACCTATTTTAAAGAACTGTTTTTGTATTCATGAATTCACATATTAATACATTATATTTAAAATCGAAAGCTTGAGTCTATGTTTTTGATTTCGAGCTGAGGCACATTTAGTTTCAGTTGTGATATAGGTATTCGTGGGATCTTTAGAAGATTTTTTGTCTTTCGACCGTCAATCTGTTGATCAAGGTTTGGAAGGTATATTGAGACGACAACACCATGTCTCATAGCTGTAGGCCTAACAATGATAACAATTTTCATTTTTTTTTCCTCTACTTTATTTCCGTTATCTACGGTTTTTTCCTACATGCAAAACTTTTTTTTGTTATTTATTGTAGTGGTATCTAAACAGGCGATGGGACACAAAACTCCATCCCCATTAGCCGACGAGCCAGAGCCAGATTCCCTGCGTGCACCCGCAACCTATCACTTGCCAAATTATAGCCGCTATTATAGGACGTTGTTTGCTACAAAGTTGCAAGTTAAACCATCTCTTACATATATTGCTACGCCACCCCCATGGCTATCTCTGTCTGCATGAACTGAAACCAAGTTTCCGAGACGCACACTACATTAACTGTTGGTCTTTATATGACATACTTTAAGTCCTTCCTTTTGCTTACTTAAGACGCGAACAAGAGGATATACATTGCCACTGGAACCGCTTTGCATATCTCTACCCAAACTAATAATTTGAAAGATTTATAAAAATATTCAATTAAGCAACAACACAAAAATACCGATAAAATCTTAATGGATTTTCTTTTTCGTTTAGCTTTAATGAGTTTTTCAAAGTAAAAATCAGAACAAAATTATAATTTAAAGAAAAATAATTAACATTTGATGTATAAAAAAGAAGAGGATGTTATTTAATTTAGCAATAAAATAAAATTTTTGACCAATTTTAAGTTACGGCGTCTCTATGGATATCTGTAGTAACAGTGTGTAAATGCTCAAATTGCGAAAAATTTTCCATGGATGTTGTCTGGCTTCATTTAGACTGCGTTTTACATAGA
The DNA here is from genome assembly GCA_963680825.1 of Meiosimyza decipiens. Taxonomy (NCBI): domain Eukaryota; kingdom Metazoa; phylum Arthropoda; class Insecta; order Diptera; family Lauxaniidae; genus Meiosimyza; species Meiosimyza decipiens. The sequence continues at coordinate 70,602,122 of OY804258.1, read as the reverse complement.
AAAGGCCTTTCATTGTAAAAGCCGCGTATAACAATTTTTTTTTTTTTATTCCGTGTGCAGTGTGATAAATTTTGTAATTCTCTATAATTAGGCACTCACTCGTATAGGGTTAAACCCAATACCATTTAATCGTAATAAACCTGTTTTTCTCGGGGGGTTTTAAGGGGGGAAATCACTTTTTGATTTAAAATTAAACTAAACTTTTAATCTAATAGAAATGAAACTTCGGCGAGAAAAATAACACGGCAGTTCAACTTTGATACAATTTTATTGCTTAATAGACAATTAGGAAGTGAAATTACATTCAATTATAATAAAGAGCGAGATGCGCTGCCCAAAAAAGGGAAAAGCCGACACTAGAGCATAGGGTGTTCACTATTTATTGACGTAAACATGCCGCCCGCCTTGCAGGAATGCAACCTATATGCATAACAACTCAATAAAAAAAATAATAAGTTCAACAATAAAAATAATAGAGCGGGAGCCCCACAGCAGTATGCGCCAGTTGCAGACCTCTTCAGGTCAGGTAGACGCCTACCGGCAGCATTACTTATTGAACGGCGATCACCAGGAACAAGATCCTGACAGACCACATCCAGAAATTGTGTTCTACGCTAGCGGCTGACCAACTCCGCTCGGGAAGATGCCTGCAGCATGATTCTGAGGTACACATCGACCCCAAGCCAGAGATGAACCAGCACCGATTTATACAAAGTAGGGTCAGACAACTTTAAATTAGTGAAGGGCTGCCGCACTCGCTAATTGACATCTCTCAGTAGCGTGACGAACTCCAACCTTCTTTGCACCCTGGCCATAGTATCCAAACACATATTGGTATCGTACATGGCCCGAAGCGACAAACCTCTTCGCCATCGACGAAACTCGTAGTAATGCGCCACTTCCTCACCAAGTCTTTGGATATCCAAAATTGCCCGTTCGGACATTATTCGCCAGGAAGCGTACTATGGCCGTAGGAAACAACCACACCACGCGTTGGAGGGTTGCCGCCGATAGAGGGCTAGGAGGAGCCCGCTTCAGGACTTTGTGTCTAACCGAGGACTCTGGTCGCGGTCTCACACTGGACGACCTAGGTCCAGTTTTCAACCCCTTAGATGAAAATTATTGTTGCTGCTGACGGCTAGGCTGCTTCTTTGCACGTCATCTACCGCGAGACTTTTTTACTGGTCAGCCGAAGCGCATCCGTGAATACAAGTGAAGCAAGCTGTGGTGGTCATCTCCGCAGTGGCGACACCTTCTGTCGCTCCGACAGTCCCATCGCGAATGACTCCATGAAAGACAGTTGGAGCAGTTCCCATGCAAGGGTACTGCTCGCAACCGTTTCTCCAGATAAATCTCGAGGAACTGCCTGCCCAACAGCAGGTTATGCTCCAATGAACACAAACGACACCTAATTTATTGGAAGTGGGATTGACGCGTTGAATACTACACGAATTATCGTTGTAGTACTTTCTGATTTAATACCGCATGATGCAGCAAATAATAATAAGATGGTGAAATCTCAAATCTCGGTGGAGAGACCTTTTTCATGTGGTTCAATTCAAAATAATCGTTAACCACTTCGTTATATTGAACTTTGAAATTAGGATTTTTGGTTAAACGAGTTTCACCTTTAAGAAATTGTTTAAAGGCGATGCCTCGGGAAAATCCCAAGTTGACTTCGTCGGGAAGCCACTTTTGAAAGGTAAAGTGACTTTATAGCAAAGTTCCTCCAACTCCCAAAAACGTGCGATCTGCTTGTCGATCGCAGCCTCATTAAAATGAGTAAGGAATGTAGTGAAACTGGATATTTCACTACGAGGTATAGGGCCTGTAAATATTCAATCTAAAACAGTTTCTTGGGCAAGAGTGACCCAAGAATGTTGCGTTGAATGTCATCGAGAACTATAGCGGGGTACAAATTGCCACCGATAAGTTCATCTATTTGGCATCTATGGAAGAAATGTGGATCTGCCAGTTGAAAATCAGGCAGGCTCTACAAGAACGTTGATTCAATCGAAACTGAGGGCAAATTACCAGTTACGCGGGATAGGACAAAAGCAGTAGCTTAAATCTGAAACTGTCTATTTTTTTTGGGAACTTAAAATCAAATCGCAAGCTTGAGTAACCTGCGCTGGTATTGCATTATTAAGCCCTGAAACTTGTGCATTGACAGCACGAGTAAGAAACTTCTGCAAACGTTCGGATACTATCGTACCTTCAGAGCCAGAGTCGATAAGCGCTCTGGTTGTATACGCCGAACCTAAGTGACATACGGTCAGCATTGCTGTACCTAGCAATACGTGCTTGGCACTACAAGCGAAGCATGATTGGATGTCACTATTAATGGAGTGTATTTGTGTGGAATAGGTTTGAGTATTAGATCACGGGGGGTTGGGTTGCGGATTCGACTTATTTGAGTTTACACTCGAAGCAGGAGATGGGGCTGATGTCGAGTTGCGATGCAAAAGTGTATTGTGACGTTGCTCGCACGTTGCACAAGTATACAGACTCTTGCACTCTTTTACTTCATGAGAATTTGTTAAGCAATTGATGTAATAATAATGATTGCGAACAATTGTTCAGCGTTCCTTTGCACCCAATTTCAAAAATCGAGGGCAAAAGCGCTGCGCATTCTGTTTCGACGAACATAATTTGTAATTTGCTGAAGTGATTTTAATTTGGTAATTATTTAATCGCTTACTGGTATTAGCGTTATTCTGTCTCAAACAGGATGGCATAGAATTTTGCCGATAAATCACACCACTTGTATTGCGAATGTTAGAAACGGTTTCTAGCGTTTGAAACCGACATGTCAAAAATTGGTCAAGGTCTGCCCATTTTGGGATTTCATTCTTATTTTAAATGGATCGATCTTATAATGAAAGCGTGACTGCTGGCAATCGTTTGGAACAAAGGTACACCAGGATTGCATCCCAATTCGAGATATCAATATTGTTCGTTTTGAGCGCGAAAATACAAGTATTGATATCTGTTTCGAGTTTTTTGAGTTCAGTGCCAGATTTTTTAGCAACTTGATCCAAGTTGAACATTATTTTAAGCTGGCTGTTGACTAAGATACGTATCTGCCAGACAAATTTTGCCAGGCTTGAGCAAAACCTTCGTTCGTTAAAGGAGATTTCCGCACAATCACCTTTGCTTCGACACGTGTTTTTTAATTTAAGTGGAAAAGTTTCCGCGAATTATTAATGTAAATGGCCGTAAACATGTCCCTAAGGGACGGCCATGAGAGGTAATCGCTATCGAATACCTCAGTATCGCAGGGAAGTACAGGCATGCTGTGACCCAGTGCAGGTGCAAGCTCTGCATCACCTGTACGACTGGAAGACTTTGCTTGTGAAAGCCCCGCAAGTCTTTCTGCTACTCTTATATAAGCCAATTTTTGCTTGCTCACTTGTCGCTGGTAATTTGTCTAAGCAAGTATCATAAGCAGTTTTGACTTTACTCCACTGAGCTCTTAATTTTGGGCATCCAGAGAAAATACTGGATGTGACTCTACAGCATTGAAATCTGTTTCGAATTCAATAAGTTAATTCGTCAGACGATTAAATGTCTTTAAATGAGACATGGTTACTGCTTTATTTTTCTTGTATGCAGCTCGGATGGAAAAAATTAGAAAAATAAAATTTTCTATATAGAAAATATAAAAAATTTTTTGTCAAAAAACTTCCAACAAAATTTGTTGGTAAAAATTTTCCTTGAAGTTTAAAAAAAAAAACAAAATAAAATAAATTTAAAAAGTTTTTTACTGAAAACGAATCAAAAAGAATGCGACTTAGCAATTTTATAATGCTAATTACCTGCGCCTGAATTCAATAAAAACAACAAAATGAACAGATTTTAAAAAATTTGTTAAAATTTTTAAATATTTTTTGGCCACCGTGCAACTTGTTCCAGAAACTTAACTCTTGTAAATTTTCTTCAAATTGCTGGGTTTAGTCCCACTGTGAAACGAATTTATTCTCACTTGCAAAAAAATACCGAAAATTTCAGCAAGTGAGTTTGTTGATTTCCAAGCACAAAGCGCTGTTTTAGCTTTGACCAGAACGGACACGACACAAAGAAAAATAAAAAAAGAGCCTATTGTGTACACTTGGTACAAAATTTGGGGTGGGAATTCGCACTTTACCAAAAATTGCAAAAAATTAAGGCAAAAACAATTGCATGTGCACAAGTGCAGAAAGACTGCTTGTACTCTATCACCAATAAGTCTCGACTTTTCTGAGACACAAAAACAACAACACTGTTGTATTATTCCGTTTGATTCTAACCCTGTTCTCAAATTTTCGCTTTGCAAAATAATTTCTCGGTAGTTCAAGTTCAAAAGAGTAAAAATCTCTTTTTGAAACAAAAACCCACAAAAGAATTTAAAAAAGCCTGATGAACTCAAGAAACGTTGTACATATATGTACATTTATGGGTGGAATTCGAAACCAAGGCCTTGAAAATACATAAAAAATGGTTGAATTATAAATTCTACAAAGTTTCACTTTTTTTTAAATTTCAAACGAAACCACGTAACTTGTAATTTTATGTTTGCAGAAAAATTTCAAAAATATATCCAAAATGCCGTCGGCAAAACACAAAAGTTTTTTGTTGAATCTGTTGTGGTTGCTGTTGCAGATGATGCTAGAGCAGTTGATGCAGGTGTAACATAGAATGCTGGTACTGTTGTTGTTGCTGTTGTATAAAACACCAAAATGTCTTGCTTTTAAGTTTAATTGTTTTTTAATTTTGTGAGTCACAAAATCTTTCGCGAAAAAAAAATTTATTTAAAAAAAAATTTTGTTTTTTAATAATGTTTTTTTTTAAGCGCGACACTAAAAAATCGGTTCGAGAAGGATCAAATATTTCTCTGGAGATTTTAGAGGGGGAAATCACTTTTTGATTTAAAATTAAACTAAACTTTTAATTTAATAGAAATGAAATTTCGCCAGGAAAAATATCACGGCGTTTCAACTTTGATACAACTTTATTGCTTAGTAGACAATTAGAAAGTGAAATTACATTCAATTATTTTAAAGAAAGGGAGCAAGATGCACTACCCAAAAAAGGGAAAAAACTTAACGAACAGCACTATGCTAACACCAGGGCATAGGGTGTTCATTATTGGCGTAAATACAACATTTGCTCGCGTTTACATAGTGGAATTGTTTTTGAAAAGTTGCTCATGCGCGTAAATCATTTTCTTTTCTGTATATTTTTTTTCGCGCGTCTCTTCACGAATACTATTTTCATTCTGCTTTATTTGTTTGGAGATATATTCTCTTTGTTTTGAAAAGCGCAGCTCTAGCAGCTGGTTCTAATTCGAAAAAAGTGTATCTATTAGTTGAACTAACTACAAGGACAAGATCAGATCCGTCGCTTCCGATTCTACGATGTTTGAGGGGTTTTTTAAGTCGCGAATGAACGTTTCATCACAAATCGATTTCGCCTCGCGCTTACACATTTTTTACGTTTCAACGCGGACTTGTTCTCTTCGAAGAATACCAACTCGTCTTTTTTAATGTTCATGCAACTGCAGTGAAAATATTCATTACAGAGAGAGCACTCTATTTTTTATTCATGGTTTCGCTCAATCATGTTTCCACAAATGCAAGGTATTTTCAAATAACTAAAATCATTGTTGTTATACTCGTATAGGGAATTAATTTTTTTGAATGGAGCCTTCACTGTATTTAAAAATGTAATTAAATAAAGTTTGGTATACACTGTGGCTTCGCTTAGTTCAAAAATACTGGTCACCGCAATTTATGAACAGTTAATACAAGAGAGACTCTGACGTTTGTAATAGGATAGAGTTGAGTCATTTATTAGTTTTATTTTTTTTCTTTTATATGTTATGTGAATACTCTACGCACAGAGTCCCGTAGACAGAAACAATAGTCTAAATTCGAAGCATATTTTAATTTATGGATTGTAGTAGTTCCGAGTTTAAAGCTTGCGCGCAAAAATTAAGATCGTGGAAACAACATTAAAAATTATTTCAAGATTTCGCACTTAACCGAAACGAACTTTCACTGTGAGTAAATTAAATTGCTATTTCGTGTTTTTCAATTTACACAGTTTATTTAATTGGCTTTAATATCGTTTTATTCAATAATTGGAAAGTGCTTAAAAATACGTCCGTTATGTTTGTCAATATAGCAAAAACCTTTAAAAAAGCAAATCGCAATGAAAACACATAGCAGAAACTTTCAATCTATTTTCTCACGAAAGTGGAATTGAGAACAGACCGAAATCACTTTATTTTTCATGTCTCTCTCTCTCGAGCAAAATGTACTGCGACATCCTATCTTCCCAAAAGGAAGTATACACTTTGCATGAATCAATGTTGTGTATTAAACAAAATTGGGGCGGTGTCAGGAAATTGGCAACGATTACTAGCTTTGAAAAAAACCGTCGGAAAATCGTTGGAGTATACATAATTGCAGCGGGTGACGAACGACAAAAAAATTCAGTTGCCATTTTGTTTACACAAACGTAAACAATAAAATTGACACAAGCTGATTCGAAATCCAACACTGATAATCGCCGCCTGACGGTGATTATAATATTAAATCTAAATCGACGGGTACCGGTCGGCAGGTTTTCAGTCCCATGCCGCAATTCTGTTACATTTCATACGATCACGTGCGCTATAATTGTTAACAGCGAGTAATCGTTGACGATTTTCCGACCCCGTTTGTATTCTGTTCGTCGCATTAGTTACAATTTAGCAGTGTCATTTGTAGGTCTGTATCATCCGAAAAAATAGGTAAATATTTATAGAGCTTTTTCACCCAGACAAATTTCTTGTGGATAAAACTTGAAAATTGTCAAACTCGTAGGCAACGAGACTAGAGGCTCACTTTTAACAAGATTGGTATAGAAATTTCCTGTCTCAACTGTATCTGCCCAGTGCTTGCCTCATAAAATACTTTTCAGCGCTTTATTTTTTTCACTTGTTGAACCTTTAAGAAGGACAAACATAACAAAAAGGTGGAAATCAAATCATTTGTTGGTAAATGCTCATTTATTAAATATAATAATTCAGCAGTTTTTGATTGAAAAGGAATAGTAAAGTTTAATGTCTCCTAAATAATCAACCAGATCATTCTTTCTGAAAAACTGTTTTTCGATGCGCACAGTTTTAAAATTAGAAATGTCTATGTCTCCGAAAGTTTATGTGCGTTATCAACTTCTGATTCCATATTCTCTTCTAAAGTAAACTTATTCTCAAGTTATAGAAATCAGTTACAAAAAAAGGTTTCACTTGGCTAGCATTCAGAAAGTATTAACCAAACGGTTACACAATAGGGACGCAGGTTTTGCGATTTATGTATAAAAGTTTATTTAATAAGTGAACAGCTGATGACGCGAAAAAGCGTCGAATGGGTTGAAAGAGGATCAATTCGTCGCGTCAACGCTATTTGACTTTCAACGCGTCGTGCTTTGTAACTTAGTCCATACGAATGCAGCGAATAAATTTTTTCTGATTAAAGCATGTTCTGTAAATCTACTGTTACAACTAAAGCTGTGTTTCGAATTTTATTCAATTACCCAATGAGCCTTAAGCTAGATTCACATGAGAATTTTTTCAATGTGCGTTTTCCTCAACGCGTCGTAAAATCCGTTCGAATAAACAGAACTGCGACGTGCGACGGTAAATTCAGTTCTCATTTTGTGCTAACAAGAGAGCTATTTTTATATTGGAATATTTTTGATTGTGATACAGCGTAGTTTTTATTTTGTGAGTGCTGCTAAATTAAAATAAAAAATGAGCTCCATTGTCGTAAGACTAGTGCAAATAAGGGCTGTCCCAGAAAAAACTTACGTTTTTTACGGCCGTTTTACGGACCATTTCTTAAAGGCGATACACCCTTATTAGCAAAAATAGTTTTTATAGCTTCTTTTATAGGCCTTTTAAAAAAGACACTCTCCCCTCTTTATTATCTCTCAAGAAACTCGGTAAAGTAGCTTTCTGAGCTATTTAAAAGGCACCCTGAAAACACCTAAAAAAATTTTCCGATTTTAGAGATTTTGTTGATCTTATTTTATTTATTATGTAAATTGTAGAATTTTGTTATGTTTAATTTTAGTTTATTGTGAAATTTAATATATACTTAAGCACTTCACTCGTTCTCGAACCCATGTCCAAGCGATTTGTTGCGAATTAAACTATTCCAACATTTAGTTAAGTTATCAATTAATTCAATTTTATTAACATTTTAGTTGAGTGTAACATAAATAAATTCTTCAAATATTCTGCTGAGTTGCTGTATTAAGGTATTACCTTAATACAGCAACGAATGACACAGTTTAAAAAATTATTTAATTCCTGGTTGCTTGCTAAGCAATATTTCGTTTATTTGTTTTTATGTTGTAATTCTCATATTTTTTGTTGTTATTTTGTAATAATTATTGTTAAGCATTTTATTTGTATATAAACTTGAATATTTTAATTAATAAATCAGATGCAATTTGAAATTCAACAAACTGTCTTTTTGAATTGTTTCTCTACACACGAGATCTTCAGGTTAAAGTGCTTGAAGATTTCAACACACAAATTCCACAAAAGAACACTGGTGGAATTTGTGTGTTCATGTGCCTAAACTAGAAATCACACTAGACATTCTAACATAACACGATTCATAGTACTGCGCGCTACCTACTAGGCTACCTGTGTATCCTTCTCACTTTTCTTTTGATAAAGCGACAAAAAAATGGACAATAATATGGCCCATCTCATGTGTCTCTGAAACATGAGACGTCATGTTTTCAGCTGACTAATAGGCTTCAGATTTGAGACATAAAAGACATGCGGTCTCTTTATCATGATTTTATATTTTGTTCTAGTGAATATTATAAAACCAAAATTCGCTACAAAGGCGAAGTATTTAATTAATTTGATACCAAGCAATTTTAAAGACATCACTGTTTTGTTAGCTGGATTTTGGTTTTCATAACTTCCTCTGATGCTACTACAGTCTTCACCCGCATATAAGAACCGGTTCTTCTATTAAAATAGAAGAACCACTGGCTCTTCTATTCGTTTAAAAGGACCGGTTCTTATATTCGGGGGTTAGAGTGTAAGATAAAAATTTATGGATTTTGTTGCAAAATTATTGTTGCATATACGAATATGACTTCATATGTTTGCCGGGATATATTTTTTTATTTTTACTGGGATATATTTTATTTTTTTACTGTCAAATGTCAAATATATTCCGGATATTTTTTCTGGGATATAATTGATCAATATTAAATGTCAATCTCACTACATTCAAATTTAAAATTTAACAGCAAGCGTGGGTGAGCAGCTGAAACACATTGAAAATATTTGCCTTTTTAATGTATGTGCATTAAAATTATATTTTAATAATTTTTAAATTCAAATATTTAATAATTTTCAAATTCAACCCCAACAGGATGAATATTTCTTCCAGTGGTTCTAGGAAATGCTATACCATAAAACAAAAGCTTGACATTTTGAGAATGTATTCACCAAATTCAAAAGGCAATGGGTTTTTTTCTATTGCTAATAAAACAGGTGTTCCAGTTGCAAATATCAAACGTTGGTATCAACAGCGGGACCAACTAAAAGAAATGGTGAAAAATTTCGATATTTCAATAAAAAAAGCAAGGAGATTAGAAGGAGGAGGAAAAAAATGTGAATTTGATGAAATGGAAACCCAATTAATTGGTTGGATACTGTATAGGAACAAGAAAGGGTTACGAGTTAAAGATAAATATATTAAAATGAAAGCTCTGCAGTTTAGTAAGGAAATTTTTGAAACTTCTGGAGATATAATATATGAAAATTTCATAGCATCAGCAGGTTGGTGCACACGTTTTAAGAAACGACATAACCTCGTTTCAAGACGGCAAACTACTTCAAGAATTCTTTCCGACAATGTAGAAAATATTATAAAGGATTTTCATACACAAATTTTTGATATTATACAGAAGTATAACATTCAACCACGGAATATAATTAATATGGATCAAGTTCCCCGATATTTCGAATCGGAGGCAAAATTTACAATTGCATCCAAAGGAATACGGAATGTGTTATTGCGTAAATCATCTTCGTCACACAAGAAATTTACTGTTACTTTTGCAATAAATATGGAAGGTAAGATGTACAAACCACACTGCTTATTTGCAAAATTAATTAAAAAACCTAATGTTGCGGAAGGTTGCTTGGTAGATGTTAACCAAACAGGCATGTGGAATGAGGCTATTCTTAATAAATACATAGAAAATATTGTGTTCAAACGCCCTGAAACGTCCTTTTATCATCAACCAACTCTTTTACTGTTAGACCATTATGGTCCTCATGTTACGTTAGCAAAAAGTAAGCGACTTGAAAAATACAATATTTTCATCATTTTGATCCCACCAACACTTACAGGGCTCCTTCAACCGCTTGATGTTTCTGGTAATCGCAGTTTCCAAGAATCTTATAGCACATCTTATGACACTTATATTTCGAAGGCTATAGCAGATAAAGAAATGCAAACAAAAACAGGAAACGCAAAAGTACCATCTTATCTTATTGTCTCACAATGGGTTATGAATTGGATTAATAGCCAAACTCCGGAAAATATAAAAAAATCTTTTATATTATGTGGAATTGGTCATAAAGATAATTTCAATATTAGTACATTACATGATCCATTAAGAAAAATATTGGTACCAGTATTTGATCGAGAAGAGTGGGTTGAAACTTATCGTGAGCTGATTAATGGCATATGCTATTTTGATGAAGATTGTTCGGAATGGTTCTGGCCTCCAGATTTGACCACAAGTTTGCTTAGGTGCATAATGCATGTTAATTGCGTAGATAGTTGCACTTTTTCTGAATGGCTAGAATCTTATCTTCCTACTCTACTAAGTATTATAGAAAATAATGAGGTGATAAGTGAATTTTTGGATGATGACGAAAAATCTTATCTTAGAGCAGGTAAATGTAGTATATCTGGCATAGAAATAGAAGCAATTTCCATTAAGGAAAATTGGAACATTAAAGTGATTAATCTAGACAAAGAATGCGTTAAAATTGATGAAATTTTTCACACAGTTGAATCTCCAAAAAAAGAAATAACTATTATTAATGCTGAAGGCTATTTTGGTATAAAAATTTAATTTTATTTATATAATACACAAGATTTAGTAATTATGTAATTACTAAATATAAATTATAAGTTAGTTGTCTTTATGTACAAATGAAAGTTGATAGTACATTATATTAAATTATTATTATTAGTTTATTTTGTTTTGTTTTTGGTTATGATTAGGTATGTTGAATAATAATAAATGCCTTTTTTCGTTTTGATTATAAAGTGTGTGTGTTTTTTTACATATCCGAATATAACTATAGTTATTTTATTCGAATATAAGAACCGGCCCTTATATTTGAAGGCTCTTTTATTCGAGGTAAGTAGACCAACTTTAAAAATGCCAAAAATTTTGAACAATCCGAATAGAAGAACCGGCTCTTATATGCGGGTGAAGACTGTAGGGACATTAGCGATCATGTATGCCAGTCAAAAAAGCAACAGTTTTCAATGATTATTGATAGCGGTCAAACTATCATTCATGTTTAACCATGCCATTTGTCCTGTATTTTACTGGATACTCCTGTATTTTCAGCGAATATCCTGTAAAAAAAATTACTCCTATATTTTTGTGAAAAGCCCTGTAACTATTCTGTTAGTATCCTGTTTTATATCGTTTATATATGTTTTATATTGACTTTAAACTTAGCATTTCTTTTGATAATAAACGATCATTATCTCACTAAGTTTGTTGTTGTCAGTTTCTGTTCGCCAACCTTTACGTTGATAACGCAATCAAAACTGTTGTACAAAAAAAGTTGTGAAATTAGGCATATCAATTATTTACCAAGTTTTGAGAATTTTGTGTTTGCATCGAATAATGGATTGAAATTTTTACGCATTTGGAAACTGAGGACTGCGATTACAAAGAAATGGCAGCTAAAGTGGGATATAGTATACTCATTGTTTACCCGGCTCGACCGCCTCTGTGGAGCAAGTATTCACATCTACTAGTGATAACCCCCGAAAATCGGGTGAGTGTTCTGTACACACTAACCAGACCTGAATTTTAGAATTGGCTTTTGATGAACCCTTACTGGCCTTCCCGGTCCCGGTTGCGATTTTCTAGAAACACAAAAATATTAATTAATGCATCGCGATTTCATTGGAAATAAGAAATTTAGTTTTGCTTTTTTTTATTAAATAGAAATAATTTGGAAATAATACTTATGTGATTTTAAAAGAAGTAAGGACTTTTTTTCTTTTTTTAGTGAATATGAAACTTTTTTGCAAAAAAAAACAAATCCGCGTTTTGTTGACAGATTCACATATCACGGTAGAGGCTGACTAATTTGTCTCTTTATTTTTCTCGGTTATAAATGATTAGAATATGCGTTTAACAAAAATAAATAATTTTTTCCTTGAGCCAGGTTGTTTTTTACCAAATTAAGATAAATATTTCACATAGCTTCCTCTTTCAAACACAGTCTTACAATTTTTGTGAGCCATTATATAGAAAAAATCAATTGTTACATAAATCCATGGGAAAATTTTAATCTTGTTGTTGTTTTAAAAATTTATAGTTTTATACTAAGGTTTTAAGAGTCCCAAACATATTTGTATAAGCTATTCCTTCTGAAAATTTTATTTGGATTTTTCCTTGAATTATGTCACTTGGGACATGCCACGCTAAAGGCATTTTCCCATAAACATCCACCCGAGGGTTCTTAAAACATGCAGTTAGAATTTTTTAAAAATTGGGTGGAATGTTCAAAAGTAGATATGAGAAGATTGGTTTCAAAAGTAAGGCCAAATTTAGTTTAAGCTTTAAAGTAATACCCCGCACGCAAGAAGCGAGAGTTTTTTACAATCAGAGGCGTTCACGTATTACGTAACGCAATTTTTGAAGATTTTGGACCCCCTCCCCCATTTAACGTTTTTCTGTAACAAACCCCCCCTCCTTAGACGTTACGTATCACCCAAGTGGGGTGGGGTTTACCTACCAGCGAGTGTTTTCTTCTTCGCTATGGCAATTCTTTGGTAGTTAACCAGTGCATTGCTTGAAAATATTGATAATAATAGGAAACCTTTCCACGCTTATATATCTTAGCTTTTGGTTAGCCGATCTCGAAGTAAACTTTTATCATTTTAATAAAACATTTTCATTGTTGTTATTCAATAAACATATAAAGAAAGCGCTTCATTATACACACCTAATTTAGAATCACTCTCACTAAAGAAGTTTCACTTTAAAAACAATGTTACATAACTCGTGGTTCGAACCCCCCTTCCTCGGTAATACATTGTAACGTTTTACAAAACCCCCAAATTGCCAAATTTAGTTTTAATAATATAAAAGCAGAAACTTTCCAATAATATTCATTACATTTTTAAAAAAAAAATGCATCACACCTCCCAAAAAATGAATCCAAAATAAAAGTTTCCATACAACAATAACATGTGTAACACGAAGTTATTTTTCCCTCTTTCTTATCAAATATCAAGATCCACTAACATTACGCACACACACACACTTATTCATTGCTATTGCTTTTCATATTTAAGTAACAACAACGCTTAATTGGAAAACAATAACAATTAGAGAGAGAGAGTAGTGGGTATGTAAATTTTTTCTCCTCGCTATGGCAAGGCTTTTGCAGTTAATCAGTGCAATGCTTGAAAGAGTTGAAAACAAAGGAAATCTTTCGACGCTTATATCTCAGCTTCTCGTCAACGGATTCTGGATCCAATAATTTTCCGCAACTCTGCTCGATGAGCACTTCAATTTGATATAGCATTTGTCGCTATAGCTGTTGTAGATCGCGTCAACTAAGCCTTACCTTCGAGGAATAAATATATAGATAGTATGAACAAGACGCGTATAACATTAGCTGTCATAAAAAAAAGTTCCAAATTTTTTAAAAATTAATACATAGATCGAAAAAAAATCTTCAACTAAGAGCAATCTATAAGCATTTTGGAAATATGTGGAAATTTGAATGAACAACATGCACGGAAACATAAAGTTTTATTCTGGAAAATTAGTTTTAGCGACTTTTATTATATTAAGAATTATTACATTGAACTTGCAGTCATTTCGCAAAGACCAATATGATCGTAAAAATTTTACTTAATTGATCAAATGCTATTTATTCAACAAACATGACAAAGATAACAAAAGGAACAATTTAACATGGTAATTGGTGACATATGTTTCGGCTATTACCACATATATACATATTCTCATATGTATATACATACCCTCATCAGACCAGTTTTTGGTTAATGTTGTACATGTAATCGAACCCCTGACCGTTCTTGAATTGCAATTTTATTTTTGACGGTCGCTCTTAACACTTGAGCTGTTGGGACATGACCTTGAGGTGTACAATGTGCGCTTATCTATTTCAATCCTATTTATTTGTTGAATAAAAAGTATTTGATCAATTAAGTAAAAATTTTACGATCATATTGGTCTTTGCGAAATGACTGCAAGTTCAATGTAATAATTCTTAATTTATTCTGGAAATTTACAATTTTAGCTTTATGCTTATGCTTTTGAATATCTCAAGCTTAGATGTTATTATCTCCAAAATTATTTAGCCAATTTATAAACATTTACACTTTTTTAAAAATTTGGAGTTTTATTTTTAAATATAATATTTTTGAGAACATTGTAGAATTAGTTTGGCTTCAAAGTCAGTAACAAGGAAACTTTCTTAAGAAAGAGAACTTTGCAAAAATTGACAAAGTTTAGCAGCGAGAAGAAAAAAAACATAATCTTCGATTTTGCACATTCAATACAAATATAAATTTGCATTTTTGTGTAATATGAATGAATTTCAATAATGAAAAAAAATGTCTTAAGCCGAAACATGCAAATGAAGGGAATTAATTGTGCGAATGTTTGGTGAGTATTTTCGGATATTTGTCGTCACTGTTGCGGTCATGTTATATATTGTAATCGACCTTTGTCGATCGGTGCTTTTGTTTCGGGATTTATGAACATTGGCAGCACGAGCTGGTGTGCCGATGCTAGCAGTTCGGTAATTTTGGATGGGATCGCTGCTGCTCATATTGCACCTTCACCGTACAAATTTATACTCATGCTGAACTGAGTTGCTGAGCTCTTCAACAAAAAAAAATTCTTATAAAATTCAAAAAATTTAAAATTTGCGCATTATCAAAAAAAAAATTTACAAATAGAAAAATATGGGCCTTCCTAAAAATTGTGCATTCGTTACAATTTTAATTAGTTTTAAGTTTTCGGCAAAAAAAAAACAAATCTATTGAAATTAAAATAAAATATGGGCCTCCCTAAATTTCCCACACCTAAAATTGGTGTCTACATAGGACCGCGGTACAACTTTTTAAACTATCATATTCCTTTTCATTCTTGTAATTAAAAAGAAATAAATCTAGTTAATTCATTTTGTATTTTTTTTTCTTTGTAGTTTTATTTTTGCATTCTTATGGAAAGTAAATCAATTTGGTTAATTTATTCAAAGTAGATATTTACATTAGAAGTTTTATTAATTAGCTTAGTTTAACTTTTTTTTCTAATATTAACTTAGAGAACTAAAACTAAATTGTGTTTTGGAATCCATTTATGGTTTAAAGATGAAGAGCAAAACTTCGCATGATTTATGTAACTAAATCACGTTACTGAAGCAATAATAAAACATTAGATAAACGTTAAACTAAGCTATAACTCTTAAAAGCAAGCCATTTGGCACAAATGCATTTTTTATATTGATGTTATTATTGTGCATTTCATTTGTAGTGCATTCATTCTAATTTTAATTAGTTATAAGTTTTCCACAAATTTGCACGTTTTCTGTTTCCAGGTTATCGTTTTGTTTTGAATGTCAACTTTTTATTTTTTTTTGGTTATTATTTTATTCTCACTGTTTTTTTTTTATTTTTGTAAATTTCAGTTTCTTTAACTGTCACTCTTGCTTCTTATACGTCAAATTTTCTCTTAGGTTGTTATCTCAGTATCCAATTTATGTGTCTATAAATATCAACAATTTTTCACTGTTCTTGTTGTTTCATTTTCTTTTCTGTTTGGACGCTCTCTCTGTGAAAATTTTCACTGTCTGTAACTCCGTCTCACTTTTTCTTTTAATATACGTATTTGTATTTTCTGTGCCGTTTTTTCTTTTCAATGTCAGAACTCGCGATTAGGAGCGCTAGCGCTTTGCCACATAAGTTTCCTTTGTTTTTTATATGAATGTATGCGTATTTGTTCTGCTTTTTTTTTTTTGTAGTAGGAGACGGAGCGCTGACGCTTCTGCGAACTTAGAATTAGGCTAAAATTTTTTATTCTTTTTATTTCTCTCAATAGGTTTCATTAAGGTCTTACAAATGTTTTCCGCACATGGTAGATGAATATTCTATAACATACAAATCTGATTTCTCACTTTTCTCTCATTTTTTTAACTTTTCAAAAATGTTACCAATTAATTAACTTTTGAAATCATATAATAATTTGAAAGTTAATCAATTGCTAATTATATTATTATTTTTCTTTGGATTTTTCTCATTGCGCCTTTTGCGAAATAGATATTTTTTATTTTTCTTTAGCAATCACGGGGCTGCTTTTTTTTCAAAAAAATTCCTTCATTTTTCGCTTTAAAATTTAACGTATATCAAAAAAATGGCAGCGATAAGAAAAATCTCACGTAAGACATCACTACCACCTTACACAAAACGCAAAAACCAACTCCTCAGATACTCGCAACTTTCCCTTGTTTAACCAACCGACGCGCTGTTCAGTCTTCTGATTGGCTGATTCGCCGCGCGCAAAGAAAAGTCTCGAACAACAGACGCGATAGAGCGATTTTACGCAATATATGTCATTTTGACTAATTTTCCGAATTATTGCTTAAAAAAAAATTTTGATTATCTGTAAAAATTGCTTAATTCTGTTGAACAGTTCAAAAGCAGTTGTGCATTCAAAAATATGTTTCGATGATCATGATCGATGATAGGCACAAGCTCTTCTGCAAGTTCTGCAAGTTCTAGCAAGAGCGTAATTGAGTGTACCGAGATCGCATTGTGTGTACGTATACAAATGTGAACGCACAACAGCGACTCAATTCTACTTCAACAACCAACGAAGCAGGACCTACGACAGATAATTGTTAGCAAGGGTATGTTTTTGAAGCGATTTATGATACACCCAAAAAATTTTGACTTCTTTACAATTTATGACTGGCATTTTCAAAATGATTTAAAGAGGCTTCAATGTGACTCCTCCCTTCTCCTTGAGCGCGGGCTGAAATTTGGTGAAAAATCGATGAAATTACTTATCCGATTTTAAAAAGGAAAATTTTGTCTCTATATTCCATGTTTGGCACAACATATTTTTGCGAAGCAACTTATTCTTCTATTGTATTTATTAAAAATAAGAAAAGAAATTTATTAACTATTGAACATCTAGGGAACTTATTACGATTTTTATTTTCATAAGCTAATAAAATATTCAAAAGCTTAATTTATTGTTAAATTCTCTAATCATTGTTAATTTCTCCATATGGTTGTTTTACCACTACATGGAAATGAAATTTTGCATTGATGTTGGTGCCCATCATTGATTTTGATATATAGAAAAGTGAGTAAGACTGGAAATGATTCCTAACTTTAAGTGTGAATAGCAAAAAAACATAGTCTTCGATTTTGCTTAAACTGCCTTATAGTGATTATACTTTCAAAACAAATGGGTGACAAAAGAATAGACTTGCACTTTTGCATTATATGCCCAAATTCAATTATTACTTATAGCTATTTTTTTAAAGAAAATTGCCTTAAATGACTACATAAAAACGGTTAAATCGCTTTGAATTCTACTAAAATGAATTGAATGACTTATAATTTTGGACATATAATTTGATTTTAGTTATGCACTCTCACTGTTAGTTGTATCAAATTCGAACAAAAACCACGCCCACGGCCAATACAAAGTGAACACATAAATATGGTAAATTCTATTTAAATTCCATACATATATGTTAAGTTTTGGAACTTCAATTTTTGCACATCATCTTTGATCTTTAAGAAGATTACTTTATATCAAAGCATCAAACTTGGCTGGAGTCCCATCTTATTTGTGAAACTAAGAAGTTGGATGAAGTTAGGATATTTTTATTAAGAAATAAGATACAAGATATAATTTAAGATATCATTTTTAGAAAGCAAGTACGAGCAGGGGCATAAGCCATGCCTCGCATGAAAAAGATTCATGTAGTAGAGCTTGCACTATAAGCAAAGGTGGTAAACAGCTGAAAACTATGAGAAAGTATCTGAAAGGATTATGCGTCGGAGGGTTCAGAATTTGATAAATGAAAGTCACCTAA
The DNA here is from genome assembly GCA_963680825.1 of Meiosimyza decipiens. NCBI lineage: Eukaryota > Metazoa > Arthropoda > Insecta > Diptera > Lauxaniidae > Meiosimyza > Meiosimyza decipiens. Next base: position 70,583,704 of record OY804258.1, on the reverse strand, counting down.
AGAAATTGAAAGTCCACCGAATTTGTTGATAAAACGAAAAATTGTTGAACCACCGGCTAGTAAGTGTCTTACAACAATTCGAGCACTTGGCCTTCGTTGTGATTTAAACTTATCGGTAAGGAAATATAGACTGTTGTGTTCGGCGTCCACCCTCAATGTTTTCCCGAATATAGAATGTTAGAAAAATGCAAAACTGAACTGATTCTGAAACCAATTACATCTGACATATCAGCTGAAGTGAGATTACAGGACTTATTATATCATACTGCTTCAAATATATATAAAAAAAAAGTATTGATTTCAATAAAAATAAAAGTTGTGTGCTTAAATGCAAATACGGTTTGATGGAAGCTGTTACGGATTTCTTATGGCCTTTTTTTTGAAAAATAAGAAAAACGTAAGCGAACTTTCAATGCGATTCATTAAACATACTTAAACTGGAGTTGAACTGTCAACATTATTTTCAGCCACCTATCGGCTACAGTAGAAACTTCAGTTTTGTGTGATGAAACTGAATGAAATCAGCCGATAAAATCGCCCAATCGCAAACTGACACCTGGCTTGACAGCTCAACCAATAGGAATTCGAGCTCTGGCGTCCCCATTAACCCGAAAAATCCGTTTTTAAAAATTGCTTAAAATCCTCTTTCTTAATTCTAAATTTCATTATAAAATACACACAATAACCGGTATTCAGATTTAAGCAAACAAAACTGAAAAAATTATAGCCTTAAATTATGATTATTCCAAAAACCCTTGCAAAAAAATTTAGTTTATAGTAGCTGTCAGAATTTAAAATGTCAAAAAAATCAATTGTGAAAAGTAGACACTAATGGGCCAAGGATGCCGACTAACTTTTTTTGGTGTAAGTGGCGGATCGACACGCGGCATCATGCGATAGAAAAACGGGAGTTGCCAAAAAAAAACTTGAAGCGGGCAATCATCAGTTGGGAGAAAAGTTTAACTGCGCACGGACGTGCGGTCGCTGCTCCGCAGCGTGGTGGAGTTGCAGAAAATTTTCAATATGCACGGTCGAAAGCGGGATAAGTAAAAACTATTTTAGAAAATCTACTAAACACTAAATAAATACAAACCTATAGCTAACACCAAAATTAACTAGTAAAGGTGTCATCTTCGGCCAGGCCGAAACTCACATACCCTACACTGCATTAAAAGTACTTTTTAAATAAATGTTAAAAAAATTTTGAAGAGGTTGAATAAGTCGAAAATAATGTAAACAGGTTCAAAAATGTTGAAAAATGTTGGAAAAAACTGAAAATGTCAAAAGAGTATTGGAAATGTTGAAAAAAATAGAATAGAAATGAAAAACATGAAATATGTCACGCCCACTTCTCCAATTCCGCCCACTTATGTTTCAATAAATGACATTCGTGATTGACATGCACAAACCAAATTTTAGCACAATAGCTTGCATAGTTTGCGATATGTGCCATAATTATTCCTAAAATTTAGGGCGGTGACACACCCACTAGTACAATCCAGTCAGATTTTGGTCCACAAATAGCCTTCCAAAAACAAACCTCTTACACCAAATTTCAGTATGATTGCTCATTTATTTCGATAGTTATGCCACTTAAGGTATTTGAATTGTATGGGAGGTGCCACGCCCACCGTTGCTATTTCGCCAGCTTTTGATTCATATGTACCTAATACCCAGTAAACTCCTTACATCAAATTTCAAATCAATTGCACCAATAGTTCACTTAAAATAGCACTTACAACTTTATGCTAATGAGGGAGGTGACACGCCCACTGATGCAATCTTGTCAAGATTCTTTGAATTTTAAAGCGTATAGTAACCGGCACCTCTACACAAGATTTTATGAAGATTACTCTCATAGCACATTATCTTTATTATTAAACGTATTTTGCTTATATGGGAGGTGCCACACCCACTGGCACCATTGTACCAAAATTTTGCAAGAAGAAACCTTTTAGCGAGTATATCTGCCATATTAAATTTCATAGCGATTGCTTTGTTAGTTCTCTTTTTATGACGTTTATAAATATTGCAGGCTGTGCCACGCCCTTCAACAAAATTTTCCAGAATATTGAATAAACTTGTATTGATGACTACTTTCAGTGGTATCATCCCTAAAATTTTAATTAAAATCGTATGTGCCAATTTGGAGATATACGAAATTCAAATTTTCAATTGCTAAAAAGTGCCACACCCACTTTTACAATTAAGCCCAATTTATACGCATTTCAAGATTTATAAGATTTGTATTCGTGTACCAAATTTCATTACAATATCTTGCGCGGCTTACGAGCTATGGCGTTATAAAAGTTAAAATTAAGGGCTGTGCCACGCCCCTTTAAAAGTCTTTGCCAACTTCAAACCTAGCCTAATCTTAATTTTGTTCTCATCTTCACCAAATCACCAAGTTTCATCAAAATCGCGGCAACTTTTTTCAAAATGGACTTGGGTATATCTACATAGAGTATGGGCGGAAGGCGTGGCCGTTAACCGATTTCGCCAATTTTTATATGCTAGCAGCTTGCAAGAAGGTTTGACCTGTGTGCCAAATTTCATTAAGTTAGCTTGCTTAGTTTTTTCGTAAACCTGATTTCAACAGACAGACAGACAGACAGACGGACGGACAGACAGACAGACAGACAGACAGACAGACAGACAGACAGACGGACACAGCTATATCGACTCAGGTGGTGACGCTGATCAAGAATATATATACTTTTCCATACCTACCACGCCCCCTTCTATGCGTTACAAACGGAATGACAAAGTGAATATACCCTCTGTGTAGGGTATAAAAACTATATATTTATTGATAGAAGAAAAGTGAAAAGAATAAAAGTATTTTTTCAGCTCAAGGAGCATATAGTAGAAACAAGAGAAGAAAAAATTTCCAAATATACAAAATTAAACAATTGATAATTAAAATACATACGTCCATTATAGCAGACCTAAGACAATAATAAATAACAAAAAAAAGTACCGCCTCGGAAACAATAAATTAAAGTGAATTGAAATTGAACAGAATTTACAAAGAAAGTCACAAAAATACCAAACTACAAAAAAATACTTGACATTAAAATATAAAACAATAACTCAACACAAAAAATAAAATACCAGCAACAACAACAATACCAGCAAAAACAAACAACAACAACGACAACAGCAGTCAGAGCTGTCATCAAAGCCAACTGCAACAGAGCTGCAACAAAACAACATTCAACGTCAGTAAAGCAAGGTACCCCAACGTAAATATTAAATTTATAGTATATACATATTCACAATTATATTGTAATTTTATTATATAGGTATTCTATTCAAGAAAACTTTATTTTTTTATATAAGTACTTGTAAAATTATTTAATAGTTACCAGTAGGTATACTAATTTTTTTTTAACGTACTCTATTTCTGCAGACGTGCATATTAATCTTAGATTACGCCCAAATAGTCATAAGATTTCTTTGAATTGATATGTAATTAATTTTTTTTTTTTAAAGAAAGAAATTTAATTAAAGATTGAAATGGAAAATCAATTCTTTTGATTTGCGTGAAATGAAGATTTTCTAGGCAGAAGGTTTGAGGGAGGTGCCAGGGTAGTGTAATCCGAGATGCCAGCAGGAAAGTTTTAGAGAGGTGACCTGGGGTTTTTCTGCTCCCTGTAGCTTTGATTGTTTTGTAACTTTTTGTTCTATGATGCGCTACAAGCGGCAATGGGAGAACCGCGCCCTAGCTGGGATATATTTTGCTAAAGTAAAGCAAGTTATTTTCTTGATTTTGCCAGGCGTAACAAAGCTCAGGTCACAGTGTTTACAAACAAACGTTTTCGAATGAGCATAACACAGATGAATTTTTGTTTATTGTTGCTCTTGTTCCTTTAAAAATAACTGAGATAAACAGTCAGAGAGAAATATGGATAAATAATACGCTATGGCGAGGCTTTTGCAGTTAATCAGTGCAATGCTTGAAAGAGTTGAAAAAAAGTGAATCTTTCCACGCTTATACCTCCGCTTCTGGTCAACGGATTTTGGTTCCAATAAATTTCCGCAACTCTTATGGATGAGCACTTGTTGCTATAGCTGTTCTAGATCGTGTCAACTAAGCCTTACCTTCGTATAATAAATATATAGATTATTATGCGGGGACGGTAGCGGTAGCGCGAGTTTATACTTTTGTCCTCAGTCGCGAATGCTTTCTTATGGAGGTGCACAATGTGGCATAAGAAGTTTTCACTTCAAAAAAAAATGTATCAGCATTAAGCTAAAATTCAAAAAGATTTTAAAGAAATACTGGCCTTTATTATTGAAAAAGTTAAAACTGGTTACGGGACTTCAAATAATAGCAACACGGCCCATAGATTTTTTTCAAATATTGAAGTAGTAGCTAATATTACAAATATTGATGTCAATTTAGTTTCAAATTTTAGTTTGATACTGCGAAGATTATCCAGTGGAAAACAAACATATTACAAATTTCAGATCACTTTTAAATGAAACTTATAAAATATACATTGATAATTATTCTTGGTTCTAAGTATATGCCAATAACAGTGGAAAATATTAATCCATGGCAATGAAATAATACAGCATTTTAATTTACCGATCAGACTTTTATTTGAAGACACATTAGAATATAGTCAAAATTATCCAGGAAGTACAGTCTGGAACACACAAGAAAAAAAAACAGGGACGATTCAAATCGTGATCTGATGGTTTCATTTTTGATTAATTCTGACCCTTTCATTCCTTCGAATAGAAATATTTTCAAACAGAAAGAAAACAGTGGTATGAATGATTTGTTGCCATACATTAAGGAAGATATTGAGGACGAAGCTTTCTGGCTGGAATTAATATAGAAGGCTTAGTATGTAGTGACAAATCAGACTCAGACAACATAGTCGCCTATTCAATGTTTTATTTTAAAATATTTTTATTTGAAATAGTTTTTCAAATATGAATTATGTATCTATCGTTTCACATTTATTTATGTATATTTTTCAAAAAAATAAAAAAAAAATTTGTGAAAGCTGTTAACTGGTTTTAAATGGTTGTTTATTTCCTTTTAAGGAAGGTAAAAACTTGACCCCATTTTTCGCAGCCTTATTTTTAAAGAAGAAAGAAACCTACTTGTGAAATTTTGTATTGAAGCTATGCTTGGTTATGAACCGATTTTATTCATTTTCACAAAACTTCTTAATCCTTAAAAAAAACAGTCCATGCCAAATTTCATTACTCTACGACAGATTTAAAATCTGAGTTAAAAGTGAAAACTTTGAAAGCCATTCTGACCGCTAAGATCAACTTAGACATGTCGTGCATTGATTTTAACAACTAGATAAAAACTAAACTGGATATGCTGCGGAAAATCATAGCGAAAGATAAGAATTTTGTTGAAACTTAGGTGGAACTGAAAAAATCGAAAACGAATCAGACAAGAAAGAAATGGACGAAGACTCAATTTAATTTAAGTGCCAAAATATTTATTCATACACGACAACTACTACCAAATCTGCTTAAAAAAAAGAAAATGCATCCCGTAATCAATCCGGTATTCGGTAAATTAAATCCTGTGAAATGAGATTTTTCCTCCAATTCATCCTGTATTTCCTTGAAAAATTTATGGCATGTTATTCAGGTTCGATGCTCAAGTCGTCATTCAAGTAGTGAAACTTCACTCATAAGCAAGAGAGACAAGAAAATTCGGTGCCCGTAAAATAAGGAGTAAATATGTATGGCTATGGGCTGCCACCAGAAAAAATATTCACACGTAAAGATAAAAATTAAACTTTGATTCTCTGAACTCATGGACTTCAAAACCTTTTTAAGGATGTTCATGCCAAATTATAATTATATGCTGAAACTCGTAACTCCACTCATAAAAAGGAGGACACAAGATAGAGAGAATACATAAATGTGCACGAAAACATTACATGAACTCGTTGCGCGTTGCAGCTACGCTCGTGTGAACTGAGCCTTAGTGTGTTACAGTATTGACTGCGGGAAATTGTTGACTATATCTCGTCAGCCGTCGGTATTCTATTAACAATAACATGCTGTCATAATAATACTCTTCGGAGGATCGTTCGAGTAAACGTGATTACCATTTCAGGGTCGGTTCACTTAAGGTTATTGCAACGTGCGTTAGCTTACGTTCCTTTCAACATAACACAAAATTATATTCAATAATCCACATCATCAACGCACGTTCTTTGAACGCACGTTAATTTTATTAAAGCTGTTATTCTAAAACGCGCGTTGGGAAAACGAGCGTTGTGAGGAACGCAGCGAAAATTAACACAAGCTGATTCCAAATGCAGCACTTATCGACAGATTTCCGGCAGTCCGCCGCAATTCTGTTTAATTTCTTGCGATCATGCGTGCTATTGTTTTGACGACGGATAATCTTTCCCGATTTCCCGTCACCCGTCGGGATTCTGCTAAACGCATTAAGCTGTCAATTTACTTCGACGCAACGAAAACTACGGTCTCCATGGGTGATGGCCTTTAGTAGAGGATAAAAGTGTTTATAACTTGAAATTGTTGTGGCGATTTGTATCTGTTTCCATTACATTAAATATTGATACATATTTGTTAACCTATTTTCAGGTAAATTAATTTGATTATATTGCAATATGGCTTACATTGACATCTTGGTAAAATGACTAATCTTGTAATATACTATTTGTAAATTGAAAAAATGACTTCAATGTGACTCATAATGACCAGTTAAACAATTCTATGCACGCCTAATTGTGCAGTGTTCATGCTACAGCTAACGCTAGGAAAATCTGTTAATATTTTTGTGCCTAAATTCACGATAAATCCATCTGGATGTGCAGGACAGTTTCAATATAAATAATTTTGTTGGCAAAATAATACTATCAAGAAAATAGGGCATAAGTTTACTTAATGAGCCTAAATACACTAAATCCTTATTAGGGGCCGTCATCGCAGATTTGAGAAATTCTAGTGGAAATTGACTAAAAAACTACTAACTAAATGAGCCCGATATGAAAAGGTTTATCCATCCGGAAGTATTTTAATTTAATTAATTAAATAAATAATAACTTCCTGTTATCGTGGAAATTGATTCCAATTATAACATTTCTAGAGAATTTCATGCTATTTCAGAAAATCCTTGTATGACAACCTATACTCTGCCGAGAAAGTCTACCTATCTCTCCTTTTGATTTTGTAATCAAGCCATTGTTTTTTAGCGAATCTAACAACGAAGATGCAAACAGAACTTGGGGCAAAAATCTCATTTCGGAAACATAGGAAATGGGGTCGGGGATATCATTTTTAATTTAATGATTATAAGATGGGAACACCTGGATCGATTACCATAACACGGATGTCATATGAAAGGTAATATAATAAGCTATAATAGTGGTTCATAAAAGTTTTGTTATAGCTTCCGAGAACTTTTTTTAAAAGCCGTTATATTTGGCAAGCATTTTATTATTTACATATGTTTGTAGTAATACATAAATAAATTTCTGTTTATATCCTTTTAAATGATGTGCTATTCAATGTTTTAAGGTAAACAAATAAATTTCTCTAATATTTGTTTTAATCAAAACATAAGGTTTGCAAAGAAAAGCCCACGATGAAAAGCACATCATTTAAATGACGTAAAAAGTTGGTTTTAATGTGTTAATAAACATGTATGTTAATAATAAATTTTTTTCTAAAAAGCCACGGTTTTCAAAAAATAGAGGTGGTCAGAAATTTAAAAAAATTATAGTATCTTGAAAGCTATAACACATATTTCAAATTATGAACTAATATTATAGTTTATAAAATTGTCTTTCAAATACTCTCGGGGTACCCAACTTCCGATGTCTATATCTCCGAAACTAGATGCTTCCCGCAAATTCTGATTCCATATTCGTTGTCATTGTTGTTTTTGTTGTATTCAAAGCCTCGGAAGAAAGCAACGGTGTAATTAAAAAATGAGAGAGGCTCCTTACATATGTCAATTCCTTCAACTAGGTGTGATAGACATCTTCGACAAAGTATAAGTTGTCATACCAGATTTTTCTAAAAGAGTATGCAGTTACCTAAAAATGCTCTGATTGAAATCAATTTCAGCCATATCATTAACAATAACGTCCTTTTAAGATAGGTGACAGACATTTTCGGCAAAGTATTACCAGATTTGTTAGAAAGAGCAATCATGAAATTTCCTAAACATGCTTTAATTGAAATTAATTTCCATGATAACGGCAAAACAATATTTTTTTTTCATTGATAATTTGATTAAAAATGTTCCGGCTGGAAAAATCTTGTCATACCGGGCTCATTTTGTTCTTATGGTTTTCTACAGTTAATTTTAAATAGAATAATTCAAACCCGCGGTCATGACAATTTTGATTGCATCGGCTACCCGCCCATTACGAGGAACTTGATACTGACAATTAATATGGGACGCATCTAGTTTCGGAGTTATAGGAATCGGAAGTCATGAATGTAATATACTATGATACCTTTAATATAAACCTTTCAATACTGACGACGGATATGGAAAAGGCTTCAGCTTACTTTAGTACTTGGTATTTAACGACAGTCATTCTTTTTTTCTTAAATTTCCTTTTTCTGATGTTTTTAATTCTAAGACATAATATGTGATCAAAGTTTCTGCTCAGATATAGTTTAGAAGAAAAGAATGGAAGTTGCGAATATAGCATTTATAAAAATCAAAAAAATAAGTTGGGAACCCCTGGACTGATATCTAAAAAATGGGTGTGATAAGATAGATAATTAAATAAGCTACAACATTAGCAAAAAGACATTTGAAAAATTAGCCATTAGCCAGGTTTCAAAATCTGACTTTTCTGAAAATTTGTGTGACGTTTATTTTAAAACCCATTATTTTTTTTCAAAAATTGTTTTGATAATCTATAAGCTCTTAACCCTTGTTTCTACACCAACATGCCGGGTATGTTTTCCATTTTCAAATTGATATATTTTAAGTTCTAGATGTCGTATCAATTTGAAATTTTGGATATTCTCATAAAATACTGTTCTATCATATTCCAAAAAAAATTTCGTCTTTTATCTACAGCCAACATAACCAGGTATGCATTAGAGGTCTGCGTAAGCAAGTCTGCCAAGCTTTTGTGTGCAGAAATCAAAACAAAAGATATCAAATCAACCGCAAAGGAAATTTTCTACAAATTCAAGCGATCGTATGAGGTCGTACGTTTTCATGGTTTCTTTCACTCTTGATTCGAATTTTCAATGTTGAGAAGCAAACATGTGTACTGTGAAAATGGCTAAATTTACTCTTCAGCTCCAAATTTTTACGAAACCAAGCTTTTCTTATGCAATTTTAAGAATGAATATGTACTGTCGAAAGTTGCGGATATAGCTTTTGTAAAAACTAATATAAGTTGTAAACCCCTAGATTTATATCCAAATTATGGAAGTCGGAAGAAAGATAATTTAATGAGCTACAATATTGAGATCTTTCAAATTAGACCTATAGTTTTGAAGATGTGATGATTTTTCTGAAATATTTACAAATATTTTTTCTAAAACTGTTACCATTTTCAAAAAACGTGTTCATAACCCATATTTTTTTAAGTCTTAAGATCCTAATTCTTTTGCTTTAAAATTATGTGTCATTCGTTCTAAATTTTTACGCACTTACTAATCGTAACATACAAATAATCAATCTTTTAAAACGCAATAAACCAAAAGCCAATCCTAAGTCAACGTTTGCACGAGGAAACTCTTGAGAGAATGTTTTCCTGTTTGTAGGCAAGAAGGGAAAAACGAAATGGTGGTGTACAGAATTTGTTGTACCCGCTAAATCCCTTTCGTTCTATTCGTTGATATTATGCTTTGAATTTACGTTTGCTGTGGCCAGTTGACGCAGTAATTACCTTGACATTTTCTTGCACAAAGAAAATCTAGCTTTCGTGTGTAAACGCAAAACAAATTCACAAAAGAGAATAGACAAGAATTTGTCTGACCGAATTTCCTTAAACGTTGACTAAGAATGTAGAAATAAAAGAAGCTGGCGTCAATGTGCGCTTTGTTATTTGCTTGTGTGTGTACATGTTTCGTTGGAGATGAACAACGTTCACAGTGGATCAAAACTCACAAGCAAACGAGTCATTCCTTTGTATTGTTCTCTTTTGCGCTCCTGGTACTGATGAGTTGCAGAATGTCGCGCTTCATCTATACTTGACAGTAACTCCTACAGTCCTACGTCAAAGCAATAATATGTGTAGAAACTATGTAAATTATAGGTTAGAAATGAAGAAAAACATTTGTGTTTCATTATTAAAAATTTTTATTTATATAACATTAGTTTTTATGTCTATATGTACATATGTATAGAAAAAGAATATCAATATTATTAACAATATGTATTATAAAAAAACAATAATTAAAACAAAAACAGTAGTTTTTTATGATGCGAATCTATTAGTGTTCAGTTAAGCAATTTCAATTTCATAACACAACTTAGCAAATAGTTAACCAACTAAATTCGATAGGTTAACTAATTGTTAAATAATAGCTGATTGCTAATTGGTTAACTAAGCACTGTAAAACCGATCCTGAGCGATATCTATTAAATGTTCAGTACAAACTGGCCTTTGATATTCTTTGCAGGTTTTTTGTTGATCTTCTTTTGGGACATAAGAAACAATTTCCCTTATGCTTGATTCTGCCAGAATTGTCACGTTCTTCTTGAGCGCTAACTGGAAGGATTTCAATGTTTGGTGTTACTGGACGGCCCAACATAGTTTCAATTCCACTACGTGATGAAAAATATCGCATTATTTGTGCATTTTGTGAACGATTCTGTATTTCTGACATAGCTTATTGCTCACTTAACTGTTGTAGGAACAACTTTCTACGGTTTGTTGATGTCTTCAAGTGTGCATTGTTTTCCATGTAGATCACGAGTGCTGCAAATGCAGCCACGTCTATAATGATATAAAAAAACCAAAGGCCATCTCTTCGTTCTTCTCTTTATTGAATATATACCAAGGTATTGTCCATATTGTCAACGCCTCTTTTATTTCTGTTGTAATCGATTATGTAATCGTGCAGGTCCATTGTTAGAGGATCTGAGAATCTTATGCAAAAAAAATTGGCGGGGTTTAACTTACCAAATTGTTCCATCTTTCGCTGTAGAATTATTCAATTGGATTTTCCAATTCTTCATTCAAATCAGTTTCATCACCAGGATCATATGCTGGTAACTGTAGTTCCTCGAGGAACTACATATGCAGATCTGCATATGAATACATACACATACACACACATTCATTCGTATTTTGCTCATCTTCACTGTCCGCTTCCAAAAGCTCCTCCAATTTTTAGCTCATGGAATTGTCTTCAAAAGTGAGTATCTGCAATTGCAATTATATTTTTTATCAAATAAAAGCGCCATTTTTATTCAAATGCCGTACGACAAAAACTTGACATTAACGAAACATGCCTATTTATTTACCATTTTTATGCGCGAAATCATACAGAATTTTTGAATTTATTAGTTCTTGCATTTGACCTTTTACCAAAATTTCGGCACATGATTTTCCATAATTTGCTGAAATTTCTCCAATCTTCTCGTACTTGATATATATTATTTCCATTTGTACAGATCGGATCAATGTTTTTTTTTTATAACACTGTTACGTTAGCTTTCGAAGTGATTTGAAAAATGTTTTTACTGTCAATATATGAAAAATATCAATTTAATTGTTTAAATAGTCTTATCATGCTATTCGCCCAACTTGAATTAATTTGATTAATCTCTGATGCACGCAAAGCGCGCTGCGTGACTTTTTAAGGTATTTTAATTAATGTGCTGTTTGTAATTGTTTTTTCATTGCTAACACTATTTTTTCGGGAAAACAAATTAACGAGAAAAGAAGGAAATTTTCATGAAGTTTTGGAATTTTCGACTAGTTGAAACATGGAATTTAATCTGGCGGTTAAATGTAAACGAGCAAAAAAGTACACATGTAACTTTTGCACTCAATAAAAAGGCTTTCCCACAGTTTACTTAAATATCACCGAAACACATCAGAGCGCTGAAGTTAAATACTTAGGTATACACCTCAACAGACGCCTTACTTGAAAAGCTCACATCGAAAAGAAAAAATTTTAAATTAAGTTGAAAAAGATCAAGCATTAATTGGCTTTTGCATAAACATTCAAAACTCAGCCTTGAATATAAAGTTCTATTGTACAAAATTGTATTATACCTAAATGGTCATATGGAATCCAGCTGTGGGCAATGCAAGCTTATCGAATATAGAAGTATTGCAAAGGTCTCAGTCAAAAATACTTCGAACTATTTCCGGCGCACTATCGAATATAATCATACACCAAGCAGATACAGAAAAGCATACAGGGATCGACCAACAAAAACTACACCATCATCCAAATATACTGGCTAGGGACCTACTCCTGACATCGAAAACGTCTCGACTGAAGAGACAAGAATTACCACCCCTGTAGCCATTAACTCAAGACAGAATTTGAACAACAACATTTCTAAGCAATGGCTTAGAAAAGTCCAATATTCTATTAGTTTCTTAAGATTTGTATAGCTATTGTTAGTTTCCAGCGAGTTGGTTCAGTAAATAAACAAGCTCAAAAAAAAAAAAAAAGCGGTGAGCTCGCCGATATTTTCATATGTATATCATTTGCAACTTCGTTCGTATCGCCAGAAAAGCTTTTAACGGAGCGCTCGTCAAGAAATGTGTAAAATCAAAAGAGTTTCAAAAGCAATTTCGGCGCACTATCTCTATATTTTTTGGTATGATTCTTAACTGGTCAATGCATAAAGTAAAATTTAGTATGATTGCAGATTCTTAAACGTCGGCTAACAAAGCTTTCTGATGATACCACGTAGCGGTGGTTGAAACTAGTATTTATAAGCAGCTAGTTGTCCATTTTTTGTTCTTTTAATGCATTCTGCGCTTGTATTTTTTTGTTTTTGCACTAAATGTTCCAAATAAAAAAGCTCAGTAAAAATTATAATAACAAGTCTGCGGTGATAGTTTTTACAAATAAAACTAAATAATTTAGATAAAAAATCGTCTGTTGTTTTCGTAAAAGAATTAAAAATTTTAATAAAACTTCGTTAAAAATTTTTAACTTGCTGCTGTTTTCGTAAAAGAATTAATAATTTTAATATAAATTTGTTAAAATTGTTGCATCCGCGGAAGCACAAAGAAAATTGATCTTGATGATCCCTCTCGTTTTTCATGTAGCTCAAGAACTGTACAACTCCAAGTGAATAATTTACCGATTCATCTGTGGAAGAAGTTTTGAATGATGTCATCGTTTGTGAAAAAAATAATTAAAATTAAAAACAAAATTCTTGGTGTTATACTTTTTTTTAAAAAATGGGTTGAAAAAATAAAACTCTGGACAAACGATGCATCAATTAAAAAGTACTAGTTTCGCCTGTAGTCGAAAATCTACCGTTTGCACCAAGTCTTTAACTTAGAAGAATTTCGCCGACCTATGACTAAAAAAACATCTTTGCCCTATGATCTCATACAGTTTCACTTATCGCCACACCTCATCTCACTCCACCACACCTAGCGTCTGCCACACATAAGAATCTGCTTCAACACACATTCACAAAAATCGCTTGGTATAATTTTAAATTGTTAAAATTTTAAATACACCTTGCAGTTTTTGGGACCATTCATTACCATTTGTAGTCATTGATTTCATACAATATACTAAGATGGAGAAAACATACACGATGTATTAAGCACAACAGACAGCTTGGTCAAATGGTTAGGGTTGTGAGCTCATAGTTAATAGTGCGTTATAATATTGATATTTTTAATTGTCTCTTATCCGGAAACTAAACGTACTTATATATACATATTCCCAATAAACAATTCAAATCGCTCTCTGCGTTCGCCGGTACTAACGCTCGGGTTGTATTTGGAAGTGGGGTTTCATAATAATAATAGAGTTTAGCTACTACAGCTATTAGCCTTCTTAGCTATTTAGCTTCAAGCTTTAAATCAAGTAAAAAGCTTTTTAATAAATAATGGACAACACAAACATTAAAATACAGACCACCATGAAGCTACAAATTTAGCTACAGTTAGTTTTCAATCTAAGCTTGAGTTGACCTTCTGATAAGCTAATGTTATAAAAATCGCAACTGTTAATAAGGGTTGTCATGCGATTAAAAGGAGCTGTAGCCATAGAATTTGTTCTACTAACCGGTTGATAAAATAATTGATTAGAGTTACGAGTACTTCTCCGATTAGTATTAAAATGTATGTAATCAAGAAGCTCTGGTGCAGCAAGAGACCCAGTTACAAGTTGATGCAAATAAAGTATGTCCGCAATATTTCTACGGGACCTCAAAGACTGCAAATGTAATAACTTCAAACGATCCTCATAAGGAGGAAGGTTCAAAGGGTCAGTCCAATTTAAGCCATTGAGAGCAAAACGAATAAAGTTTTTTTGAATTCTCTCAATTCTATTTATATGAATATTATAAAATGGTGACCATACTTGGCTCGCGTACTCTAAGTGAGGACGCACTATTGTATTATATAAAGTCACCGTTACTAAAGGGCTATTAAATTCTTTTGCACCACCAAGCAGAGATGAGGATTTTTTACAAATTAGATCAATATGCTCATTAAAAGTTAATTTAACATCAAAATGTATACCCAGGTCTTTGACTAAATCGACACGACATATTTTCTTATCTTTTAATTGATAATCAAACTTTACCATATTTTTCTTCCTGGTGAAAATCATAGAAGATTGGCATTTATCAGGATTAAGATGTAAGTTATTTTTAGAACACCAAACCTCGAAGGATTTCAAGTCAGACTGAAGTGGAAAAGTATCGTCCACCCCCTTTACGTTTCTGTAAATTTCATGTCATCTGCATACTATATACTAACAGATGGGAATTTCATTCTCAATGTTTCAATTTTCATTGCAAATCATAAATCTAACTTTAAATGCTTGTAAAATCAAGTAGGGTGAAAAAACATGGATAAAATTTTCAGAGATGGTACTCCTGTATGTTTTGAAAATTTTGAGCGTAAAAAGCTGAAATCGGTGATAGAGTATTTGGGAAATTGATGTTTTCTTGAAAAGTCAATTTTTTTTTATGTTTTAGCACATAGAAAACGTTAAGGCATTCATTTATTCAGATTTTCAGTTTTTTTGTCATCTACTAGTACACAACTATCTAAATATAATATAAAAGCTAATTTGAATTGTGCGGAATTGCAGAATTGCCAAGGGAAACTGGAGGACAATCTCCTCTTCTTGTCGAAAATGTGGTGTGAATAGACTTTGTTGGGTTAACTTTAATATTCCATTTTCTTAGCCAATTTACAAGTATGTTCAATTCTGATTGAATTAGCTCTTGAATTAACGCTTCAACTGATGAACTGCTGGCTGCTAAGATAGCAGTGTCATCTGCATATGTCGCCACCATGATACTTCCAATAACGGGCATATCAGATGTATATAAGGTGTACAAAAGAGAACCTAGGACACTGCCCTGTGGAACTCCGGCGTTTATTTCGCAAATCTTCGAGATGTAGTTATGTTTTACGTAAATACTTCTGTTCTTTAAGTATGAATTAAGAAGCAAATATATAAATGTTGGAAATACTTTTTTGCATTTAAAAATCAAACCATCATGCCAGACTCGGTCGAATGCTTGTTGAGTGTCTATAAAAACTGCAGAGCGAAATTTTTTTTCTTCAAATGAATTGGTAATGAACTGCACTAAGCGATGTACTTGTTCTAGTGTACCATGCTTATGCCTAAAACCAAATTGGTGGTCTGGAATTATTTCAAGCGTTTCAAAAATCGGAAGTAATCATCGAATAAACAATCTTTAAAATATTTTAAAAAATAGCGGCAAGAGGTTTATCGGACGATAGGATGAAACTTCATTTTCTGGTTTATCAGGTTTTGGAGTCATTATCACCTCGGCGCATTTCCATTGAAGAGGAAAATAACTAAGCCTAAACATTGCATTATAGAAATACATTAAGTATACTCTGCATTTCGTTGGAAGCAATTTCAGTGCTTTACCGCTAATGCAGTAGAAACCAGGAGATTTTTTGCAATTAATTTTAGCAATCTCATTTTTTACCTCAGTTGGGGAAATTTTTTTAATCGGAAGATCCATTTGACATCCTAAAAATCGCAAAATTGCGTCTGTGTTATCATTGAGTGTAAATGGCTGAAATGTGTTTACTAGAAATTTAGCAAAAGTATCTGCTTTGGTTTTGTCTGTTTTACACCAGAAACCATTAACATCTCTTAATTGGAGGATCTCTTGTGGTATTTTTAAATATTTTGTCGCTTGCCAGATACAATGCTCATTTTTACTGTTGGTGGTAGCATTCAGACTTTATAAGAACGATTCAACAGACTTGTTTTTATCAGCCGTACTCCCATTTTCGGAAACGCAAAAATTTTGCGATTTACTTTTCAAATAGCAATTGTACGTGCTCCGATTTTCGTAAATCACAAAATGATTCCGGTTTCAAATAGGAAGCTGTTGGGTCGGTGAAATGAAAAGTAAATTGCCGTTTTAGCTGATAATCTGATATCTCTTCATCAGGAGATTCTCGGAATAAAATTCGTTGAAATGGACAATGTGAAGGTTCCACTAAAATTTGTCGATACATCTTCTGTATGTCACTATTGAAAACATACTAAAACATTCTCCGTCGTTTGCACAGCCACAACAAAAAAAACTTAACGCTTTCTCACTTAACTTTTGCGTTCTGTGTTCAAAACAGCAACACACGTTAAGGACTTGTCCTAAATTTCTTAGCATGAACATTTCGGATAGATTTTCAACGCTTAGCATCCCATTTCGGCCAGATTTGCCTAGTTATATTACAAGTTGACCCTTCAGTCCATCTTTTATTAGCATTTTTAACCATTTCTACTTTAAGCAGAAACTTGCAGGTAGCAAGTGGCATGCCAACACCTTCCTTGTCCTGAGGAATTTGTGCAGTAGTCCCCTGCCTAGCAAGTTCATCCGCCTTGCAATTGCCGTCAATGTTCCTATGCCCAGGCACCCAGATGAGGTGAATGTTAAAATGTTGAGCCATCTCGTTTAGAGACGAGCGACATTGTTGGGCCACTAGTGAGTTTAGGAAGACTGATTCTAGAGATTTGATAGCTGCCTGACTATCTGAGAAAATATTTATATCCTTTTTGGATACAACATTCCTCCTTAGCCAGGATGTTACTCCCTCTATTGCCATAACCTCCGCCTGAAAAACGCTGCAATGATCTGGTAACCTCGCAGCAATTCTTAACTTCAGTTCCTTAGAGTAGATACCATAACCCACTTGGTTATTTAGCTTGGAGCCATCAGTGTAGAAATTAATATGACCCCTTCTCCCCGGGAATCCTCCCTTCCAGTCATCCCTAGATGGAATATGAGTTACGTAATCCCTGTTAAATGAGATTCCTGGAACAACATTGT
This sequence comes from Meiosimyza decipiens, assembly GCA_963680825.1. NCBI lineage: Eukaryota > Metazoa > Arthropoda > Insecta > Diptera > Lauxaniidae > Meiosimyza > Meiosimyza decipiens. The sequence continues at coordinate 70,566,222 of OY804258.1, read as the reverse complement.
CCAACTTGGAGGGTACAGACCTCAAGCTATGAAGAATAGTTGAGTGCCCTATTCTACCCTCGGACCAGCAAATAGTTTCCCTGAGTCTAATGGCAGAACAAGCTGCCATCTGTTTACCTAACAGGTCAAGAGAAACGAGATGGAAGAGGACCTATAAAGCGTCAGTTGGTGTAGTCCGCAGAGCACCGCTGATACACATGGAAGCCGCCCTTTGAACTCTCTGTAATTGTTTGTAATAGTTGACCTTGTCTAAGACCGGCCACCACACCACAATGCCATATAATAGAATCGGTCGAATGACCGCTATGTATAGCCAGTGAATAATACGAGGTGATAGTCCCCATCTTCACCCTACCGCTTTTTTGCAAGAGTAAAGCGCTACGGTTGCTTTCCTTACTCTTTCTATAACATTAATTTTCGAACTTAATTTCCTATCCAATACCAAACCAAGGTACCTTGCGCTATCTTTGAAGACAAGTCTAGTGCCTTTTAGTGAAGGTGGTTCTATAATTGGAAGTTTGTGATTCCTAGTAAAGAGTACTAGTTCCGTTTTGTTCGGATTTACACCTAAACCTGCCTAATCCGCCCATGAGACCAGTATGTTTAAGGCATCCTGAAGAATTTCACACAGTGTATTTGGGAATTTGCCACATGCAATTAGTGCTACATCATCCGCATAGGCAACAGCTCTACAGCCGTGCCTTTTTAGTGACATAAGCATCTTGTTTATTGCCAGATTCCACAGAAGAGGAGATAGTACACCCCCTTGCGGCTTTCCTATGCAAACGAACCTATTTGTCTTGGATTTGCCAAGATTGGAGGTAATGGTTCTGTTTGTCAATAACGTTTTGATCAGTTCAACTAGAGAACTGCTAGTGGCCAGTTTCAGCAGTTCTGATATTATCATAGATCATTACGTAAATATATAAGCTGATAAAATAAAAAAACACTTTGCACTTTAATCGAGAATAAAAGGCAACATAAAGAAAAGCTTTAATGCTGTGAGCAAAAACTCAAGTTCAGCAAATAAGCTAGTTCTCACTCGCAAAGAAATCTGCAAAGCAAAGACAAAATGAAAGAACTAAGTTGCAGTGAGCGAAAACTCAGAAACAACAACTAGAAATCGCGCGAAACGAAAATTGAGTACTACCTAAGTGGAGACTTAGATATACATCCACGCAACGATTAAGTTCGTATTTTGCTAAGGTGTACCAAATCGGCTTTTTATTCCGAAGATAAATTTACGGATTTTATGTGCAACGGTGCTACAATTGTATTTGCAAAAAATGCTCGTTACTAACCAATTTTTTGGTCGTATATGCGACATATATGGAAAAAAAAAATAGAAGATAAAACCAGGATCTCCAATATAAGAATTCTTATTTACTTAACTTTTTTTTTTTTTAAAAACAAAAAAAATATCGATAATTTTTTCTTTTCTTTTATTTTAAATAAATGCAAATGAAAATTAAGTTCCTAAACGAAGCATATCTATGTAAGTACGAGCATAAAGAAAAAAACACTTTCGTTAACAGAAAAATGGCGCCAAATACCAATGGTGGTAGGTGATCTGCAACCTCCTATTTATCACTTTTTGCTCATGTAAATTTTTTTTTTGTTTTTAGGCAAATTTTCACGGTTTTCAATACTTTTTCTTCCACTTTTTCTTAGCACCTTTTTTTATTTCACTTTTTTTATTTCATTTACATACTTCGTTTAAAACCACTTTCCTAGCCTTTCTTTGTGTTTTTTTTTTCTTCTTTCGATTTCAATACTCCTAACAATTCTTTAGTTTCTTTATTTGGCATTGGTATTCACTTAAATTTCTATTTTAGTATAGAACACTGCTTCTTTTTTTTATAAAGAATACCGTCTTGCTCACAAATTTAAACGAATAAAAAGAACCACGCACCTTATAAAATCCGTGTAGAGACTGATGGTCTTTTACAAATGTTTGTTTTTCCCAAGTATGAAAACGTAGTTTTCAAAGAGAACTTTGCAATAATTCCGCAACTGGTCTTTCTGCTGAAAACGAAGAGATGCAAGCTGAAGATCCGGCTCGAAGGACCAAAAATGTTGGTGTGAATAGCAAAGCTTCTAATGGTCAGAGAGACTCCAAACTATTAGCGGAATTTGTATATGTAAAAATAATAGAAAAAAAATTCAAGGTAGTAGAATTAAGTTTTTTATTGTATGGATGATGTTCTTACGTTATATCGCTTCAACGTTCCAAAATGGAAGAGAAGCCAAATATACAAAAATGGTTTTAAGTAACCTAAGGCATCATTATGATTACTTAACATATTTTATATGTTGGTAGCTATACGTTACTAATTAGAAGTAAAACATTTCATAAGGGATATGATACTACAGTGCATGTTAAATGTTAAACTTAAACCTAACAAGGAGACTTTTGGCATGAACAGTTGAAAAGCTGCGATTTGAAATACATTTATATAATTCGATAGGGATAGGGTTACATCACGTAAACATTTTATTTTAATACAAGTGGCTTGAAGGTAGTTTAATTTCACTTCATCCAACAGTTCATAGTTGACATTAGATTTTATTAGAATGGCAGTGTCACCATCAGCTTTGTTGTCAGGGTGATTTGTACATAGTAAAATGTAGCCTTTTATTGAAAAGTATGATCTATCTGTAAAATGAGTCTCAGAAACTAAAAATACGTCTAGCATATGAGTTTGTAAAAATATTCAATTTCTTGTCTATGATTATATAACATAAACCATTGGCATTCCATATGGCAATTCGAAGATCTAGTTTTGACATAATTTATTAAGTAATAAAGAGATCATGTTCAATAGATTGCTTGTGAGCTCTAACTGTTTGTTCATTAACTCCTCAATTCTTTTAAATGAATTTGTGTGTGGTTCATTACTATTACCTTTTACAATATTGGGGTAAGTAGGAATACTATGTTGATGGTTTGTATTGACAGGATATGCTGTATTAAAGCGTACATTCTGATTTGTGTTGTCATTGCGGGAATAATTATTATTTTGCATTTTACTTTGATCATATACATTTCGTTTTACTAGACTTTGATAAGCTTGGTACCCTCTATAATTGGCAGGATGGTTTTGCTCACAATTAAAGCATGTTGCTGGAATATCTCTGCTTTTGGTACACTCAACAGTTGGATGTTCGCCGCCACATTTAACACATTTAAATTTTTTTGTACAATAAGCTTTTGTGTGGCCAAATTCTTGACATCGATGACACTGGGCCACTTCAACAATTTTACGCAGTGGTCCAAATTTAACAATAGCGTTGTTTAAGGTAAAAATTTCATAAATATTTTTACTGTTGTGATTGGGTTCAAGGTCGACGAAAAATTTAGGCAAAGGCTCTTTAGTAGCCTTGCTGCGAACATTAGAAATATGTCTTACTTTATGGCCTAGATTTTCAATACCACATTTAAGGTCATCTACAGGAGTAGAAATATTAATATTTCGTAACACAACTCTGTACGCTCTCTTGCTTTTTATTTGATAAGTGTGGTAATTCATTTTTTTGGCATTACAGTACGATACTAATGATCTGTATGAGCTTACGTGTTTAGCAATGATCTGGACTTGTCCGTCTCTTAACCCTTTGTAAGAGAATTCAGTAAGAGCAACAACTGTAGCAAATTTTTTTATCATCAATGTTACTAACATTGGGAATAAATATTGGTGGAGGTTTAGTTTCTAATGATGATTCATTGGAGTCATGCTGACCTTCAATGTTGTTAACCAATGCAGCAAAACGATTAGTTGTAGTGTTAGTTGATGGCAAATTGTTGTTGTGTGCAATTCTCTTGCTTTGTTGTCTTTCTTTTGGTGATACAGAGCGGATTCTCTGTTTACGTTGTGGGCTCTTTTGCCAGTCTAATATTACTCTCATCATTCATGTGACTTGACTCTTCCATACTGAAAAGCAGTCATGCAAGTTTTTTTTTTTTTATTTATATTTTATTTTTTTATGTTATTTTATTGCTTAATTTTTTTTATTATTTTTTTATATTATTAAACCGCAAGTTTTGTAAAACTTTTACATGAGAAATATGCGCTTTTTGTTAAAAAAAACCAAATATTTTGCATCCGACACATACGTGTTGATCTATCAAGAATCGGGAAAGTACGATTTTGACAATTTGATTGAACATGTGAATCTGTCATCAAAAACAGAGGCTACAGCACAAGATATCAATGATTTAAATGTTTGTGCATGCCAAAAAGTCAACAAATACAATTTTAACACGATATTTTCTCTTTTTTCACAGATTGTGTCATTTATATGTCTAGCTCATTCAGGCCCGTGCGCAGGGGGGATTTTGGGGGTTCCAACCCCCCCATTGAAAATTTTTTTACATAAACTTTTATTCACAATATGTTCTCACTTACTTTAAAAAAGCAAAAAGAATTACGCCTCTTACGAAAAAAAAAACAAAAATTCACTTTTTATGAAAAGAAAAATTAAAGATTTTATGAAAATAATAAAATCTCCCATGCATAAATATGTATAGAAATAGGTAAAAAAGGTATAACAAATGATACACTTAAAAGTTTATGTACATGCTTATTACTATTATACTGGTAGTAATTTTTATTTCACAATCCAGATCCAAGAGAAATTTGTCGCTTAAATATCCTGATTTTTCATTAAAAAACCTTATTTTGGAAAAAGCATAAGAAATTCGAAGTGTTGTTAAGGTTAACTTGCTTCAAAATTTTTCCCAACTAAATACCTCCTGAAACCTGTTTTGCCCTTGTTGGTAAAGTTTTAAAGCTCTTATCTGGTCGTGAACAAATGCTACGACAACTTTTCTATGCGGCGTAATCTAAAACTCTACCTTGGATCAACAATGTCGGAGGACCAGCTGAACGGGTCGGCTCAATTAATATACATTCATCGCGATATCGAAATTAATGTACAAAGAATTTTTTACAAGTTTTTTACAGTAATTCGCAGAATCAGCCTCTTACATAATGACAACTAATTATCGACTCAGAACTTATGTATGTATGTATGTATATTAGGGTGCAAATATAAAATCTTTTGAAATGCTTACGTCTTCTAGTCTGAAACGGTTCCATGACCCGTTAATTAAACTTCTGTAAAATTTTAGCTAATTCTTTTACGAATTAGCGGTCGCGGGTTTCATCTGAAGTGTTCTTAAAAATGTTTATTGTCCCTTGATGTTGGTGCAAACGAAATGTAGGTTAACTTTCAGAATACCAGTCAGAGCACTTATGTCTCTCATGTATTTATATTGAGTCGCTGAATACGATTAAGGCAGTAATTTGGCAAAAAAACTTTTATTTTTTGTTATATTCACTACTTTGCATGGAAAATAAAAGAAAATTTCTTTGTTGCAAACTAGTCAAAAACTCTTTTGTACGATTTAAAAGATCTTTGAATACAGGGCCCATAAAGAAAATCAAAAATAGAAAAGTTGTATATATGTTTTGGTACTAGAAACTCTTTTGGGCCTAAGAACTAGTGAAAAGTATATGATTTATATTTATATACTATACACTCATAAGCATATATGTATATTAGGGTGTGCCATTTTTGAGCAACTTTATTTTTTCAACTAAAAAACAGGCTTAAAACTTTCAGAAAGGTGCAAAAAGAAGCCTCTGAAAATTTGAGCTCTTAATATTAACATTTAGAGGTGCCTGTTTCTAACTTTCCATTTTCCATATAAATTACATGGAAAAAAATCATTTTTTTTTATTGTTGTAGCTTGACATCAGAGCATTGTAGAAATTAACTGAAACATTATTTTAGTAGGAAATTGAACGCTCTACAAAAAAAAAAAAAAAAAATATGATATTATTTTATTATTTGATTAACTGTTAAACAAAAGTAATTTTGCATTAGGCTCAGTAAAATTATAGACAAAATTTTTTTTTTTTTTTTTTTGTAGAGCGTTCAATTTCCTGCTAAAATAATTTTTCAGTTCATTTCTACAATGCTCTGATGTCAAGCTACAACAATAAGAAAACAAATAATTTTTTTTCCATGTAATTTATATGGAAAATGGAAAGTTAGAAACAGGCACCTCTAAATGTTAATATTAAGAGCTCAAATTTTCAGAGACTTCGTTTTGCACCTTTCTGAAAGTTTTAAGCCTGTTTTTTAGTTGAAAAAATAAAGTTGCTCAAAAATGGCACACCCTAATGTATATATAACATATTTATAAAACAATTTCTGTATTTTTTCTATACTTTGTAGTCAAAAATATTTTTTTTGCGAACTTCATAACCTAACATGAAATATCCGAGTTAAAACCCCCCTTGGATGATTTCTGCGTACGGGCCTGACCTCATTTCATCGGATTTTTTAAATTTTGATCATATTTTTGTTAATGGATCATAGCTGAAGTTCGTATTATTATTGAATATGAAGGGTGTATCTTTGCAAAAAACCAAACACTTGCTGTTTGTTAATAATATTTACGATACTGTAGCATAAGAAAGAAAATATAAAAAAATGTGCCATTTATATATCTATATGTATGTTTGGCTATAGCATACGTATGGAATTTAAAAAAAATATCTGATTCTGCTAAAAATTTTCCGCATAAAAGTTAGTTAAAAATAACACCACAACCCAAATTTCAGCCCCTTGAGAGTAGGTGGGGCTCGGAGTGTTGTTAGGTGAAAGTCGAATTCGGTGTCAAATTTCCATCTTTACTTCGTGGTGGCTCATTTTAACAGGTATGAAAAGACAAAAAATGAAACCTGTTTCATTAAAGAATTATGATTAAAATCTCGATTCGATGCACCGTTTTTAAAGTTGTCGTATTTAACTAAAACCTTTTCACTTAATTGGGTTGTTAAATAGGCCTTAAGGCTTAGGGGTCTAAATTTTCAAAACAATTTCGCTTAATCGGGTCGTAAAAAAGGCTCAGGGGCTTACATTTTTTTATGTATAGTAGGTGACAGCAAAAAAGTTATATCCATAATGTTAATGGACTGAAACGGCTATTTCCAGACCAAAAAATGGCTTGTTCTCAGGGCCTCGGCCACTTAGGGGACTGAAGTTTGGGATTTTCAAAATGTGACTTTTTAACGCACTGAGGGTTTATCTAGAATCTCTACATTAAAATAAGATATGCAAAAAAAAAAATATTGAAAAAGTTTTTCCTTAGATATTCCGCTTCTCGCCGCTAGTCAGAATTTTTAGGAGATCCCAGAAAGATTTTTTTTTTTAAAGATTATTTGTAGCTCGCGAACGAGTCCTACAATTTGCTGGCTCAGACTCCAGTAGAAATTTCCTGGAAATGCTGTGGCTGTGTTGCGTTTTTCCGTAAATCGAGTGACAGACATAATATTAACAAAGATTGGTAAACTGTACGATATGTTAGCTTGACATAAACAGGATCAGCTATGATACTTTCTGCCGTGGATAGTAAATTTTCTAATGAAAAAGTACATGGCAAATCGCAACTTACGCCTGTCTCAAATATGTCGGACGGAAATCGGCCAAAGAGTTTATCTTAATAATAATTTACAGCCTGCTGCTATTAAATCAAAGAAAACTTGTCGCAGGCTGGTACCAATAAGAAAATTAAGAGTTTCAAACTTCTTTCTGTCAGTAGCGCTCGCCGCCAATGCACACTGAGAGATCTTTTGCAACTTTTAGACAGTCTGTCTGATCAGATCTAACGTACTTACATGCAATTTCTATAGAACCTTCCTCATTTTTCTATTATGAGTAACATATATTTACATTATTTTAGTTTTAGTAAGATTTTTAACATGATTTTTAACTGCTGTCGGGTCAAGTACTATAAATTTTTACTTAATTTTCTTAATTATTAATTACTATTTACTTTCTTTCACTAAATTTTGCTACTTAATTAAATATCTAATTTTGTTATACCTATTACTTAATATTTTACTGAATTGCTTAGCATAGAAGCGAAGATATGGCGTTTTAAGTCTTTTGTCGTATGGAAAGTGCCACGCCCCGTTGCCTAATCACTACCCTATCAGTGACAATATACTGTCTAGTACCAAATTTCAAAAGTGCGTTTAATTATTTTTGCTGGTGGCAAATCCCGTTGTCTAATCCCCTCCATAAATTATCATAAATCATATGCATCCTAACACCGAATTTTAAGATTCTTGCTATCATAGGAGTCAATATCAATGCTGAAATATAAAAAGTGAAAACAGTTGGCAATGCGAGGGACTACGAAAGGTAGTGAGTAAAGTGATGCGAAGCGGAGAAGCTGAACAATCGTACTTTATACATAAACTACAAACCTTTGAGTAATTGAAACATGATTTTTATAACTTAAATCTTTTCTTTATGATTTAATCCTGACATATGTTTCCAATCATGAAAATAGAGGAAGCAAATGAATGCGCTTGAAGTGAGTGAAGAATTAGGGAAGATGTGCCGCAGCCTATTATTTACGTTATACATTTAATTAAATTATAATAAATACTGTATGTACCTTAAACGTATAATCCGTTAACCTTTCATAAATCTTACAAAGTTTCAGTTAGATTTCCTTTTCATTTTAGAAAGCTTTTTAACAATGTGAGCCTTTTCATTTGAAACATTTCTGAACATTTTTTATTACGTGATCGGACTTTTTAGCCTGGGTCACTTGCGCTATTTTTTTATTACGTCATCAGGACTAAAAATTATTGTTTCATTTCTCTTATTTGTAATCGAAGATGATTTTTTAAAAATAAGAAAATTCACTGAAAAATGAGATATCAGGAATATTTTTTGAGTGAAAATTTTTCATGTTTCTTGCAAATTTTTTTCTCCAGCTTTGTAGCAAGGAACTTTAAGACAAAAAGCAATGTATGCTTCCAGTTTTAATTTTATTCAATATAAAGACTTTTTTAATATATTTAAAAATCTAACAACACAAATGAAGAGCAATTACAATAAAAGGAGCACCATGCTTTGTACCGTACTTTATTATAAATTTTGTTTTACAAATATAGATAAAAATACACAATTTTTAGAACAGATTGTATATGAATTTACTGTTTTGCATTTCACTTTATTTTGGTTATAAACTTCACTAGTTGACATAAGCTAATGTCAAGCATTCAATTAATAATAACAGTTGCATTATTAACTGATTGGAAGTAATTGGAAATATTTTGGTAGCACTAACTGGAAATAAAGTTTTCCTCTCCTCAATTAATTACAAATAGAAAATTTTGTTCTCAACAAAAAAAAAAACTGAAAGTTTCTTTTTTCTTCAGATATGCATGATAGAGCTGTTTATTTATAATTAACAAAAAACTTTACTTAACGTAGCATCAAATAGAATTATAAAACATTATTTAGATTCCATTAGAAAAATAAGTAAACATCGAATCTGGAACCTTTCTCAAACACTACAAAATGATTACATTTAATGGACTCATTAAAGATTTGATTGATTAAAGGTTTCGTGCCGCAAGATTTAATTTGAAAGGTTCAGGAAACTTTGAATCTGAAACATTTCAGAATGATTGCGTGTGAAACATTATATTTAAAATATATAAGATCAGTTTCTGTAACGTTTCATTTGCAATATTTGAAATGAAAAATTCTAGTACGTTACGTTCTATCTATGAAACTGCAAAACTGGTAGAAGACATCAGTATTAGTGGCATGAAGCACAATACCTGAATACATTAAATATTTTTAATTAAGTATTGAGAAATTATAGTGTAAGTCTCACCAGGGGGAGGAGTCTCACCAGGGGGAAAAGTCTCACCAAGGGGAGGGGGTCGGAATTAAGAAATGCATTTGCTACATTTTTTAATGAAAGTATCGTGTTTACTATGTTATAAACCATGTATTTATTGAGAAAGAAGCAAAAACAATTCAATCATAGCAACTTAAAAATGAAATTAAGAAATACTAACAATTTTGGGCTATACGACGAAACATTACATTTAAATTGAAATAAGGAGGAACTACGCTTATGAAATGTCAATATTTTCAATTTAAAAACAAAAATTTCAAGTGTCCTTATTTAGTTGTCCCAGCCAAAATCGTTAGTATTTATTTATTAACTTTAATTAAAAATTAAAATTAGTTAAAAATGTAATATTTTATTAAAAAACTATATATATATATCAAGATAAAAAAATGTTGTCCCTAATTATATGACCACCACTGTATACATATTTTCGAGAACACAGCGCACGGTGGGGTATATGACACGAAAACATGACATTAATTCAATAAACATATAAAAATTAAAATACCTCGTGAAAAATGATAAGATTCTGCATCACTACCTTAAAAAATTAGTGAAGAAAATGGTTATTCCGCATTGCTCTCTGAAATTTGACATTTCTTTGCTCTTTGCGGGCTGTGATAAACTTATTTGATTTTTTTCTGATCTTTTTTTACACAATTCGAGGCTGTTTTTTTTTAATAATAAAAACTCGAACAAAATTTTGATGGAGCCTTCTTGTTCAAGTTTTTTGTGAAAAGTGATTTGAAATATTTTAATTCGATTTTTGGTCGAAAGCCCGAATATATATAAGTGCATTTTGATTACATATGTACATGCTCATAAAATTGTGAGAAAGGTGAGGTGGGACACAAATTTTTCAATTTTAATAAAGCATGGACATTAAAGTTACACTCTGTAAAATAAAAGTTGTGGTTTACTGCACTTTTTTGAGGTATTTCCATTTTTATGGTGATCTCACATTTGAAATCTATATATTAATACGTGAAAAAAATATTGTGCGTAACATACACACTGCCGATGGAGCATATAAAATAAAGAGGATATACGCGCATGCATGATTCCCCCATACAAAACGCTTTAACCAGTTAAAAGCATTAAGCATTTTGATCGCTATGGTTTTAGTTTACTAATTAACTTATCAAGCGGTCCGCAAACCGACATTTTGACCTTAATATACATTTGTTCCATTTTACTCAATCCCAAAGGTCCAATTTTGGGTACGAAAAATTGCACTTTTTGAACTTAAAAATTTTAACTGTGTTTTTTTTTTATTTTTATCTTTTTACCGGTTTTGCGGACCAGGGAATTACATTCTTAATAAAACCCCTTCGGATTTTTTTGTTTCAGACATTCTGGACTGGAGGTATCGTGCTCACCGCAAAAGACCTCTTCAACGCCACCTCTGCTTTTGATATTTTTTAAAATCGCTCCCTTACAATAGCGGATGTTGCGTTTTGATGCCGTTCAATTGCTTTTTTAAAAGTGGGAATATCAGCCAATTTTACTGCATACAGGCGATTATTTTGGGCGTTGTGGCTGTCTTGCAACAGAAATAGTTTCTCATCAGAAAAAATTATATCGTAACTTGCGTGCCACCGAAGGAGTTTCTCTTTTTTCTTCCTTCTCCTTATTGTTTGGCGCTCTGTGAGGCCGTGAATCCGCTTTTTCTTGAATGCTTTCTTCTTCATTTTTTTAAATAATGTTTTGTATGGCTTTGTTTCACACGCTCATTTATCTGGTGATCTTTCTTTCCGAAAGAGCTCAATTTTGACGTATTCGCTCGCTCACTTTTTGTCCATTTTTGGAATTCTTACGGAACTTTTTCGACTAGTATTTTTCGTAACTTTAAAGCTTTTAGTGTTCTTAAATGTGATATAGTTCGATACGCAAACATTTTGTTGACATAAAGATTTTTTAACGCCTTTACGATCTCACTGATCCTTGCACCTTTCAAGTGTAATTTCACTACAAGCTCTCGTTTAGCGTCCATGCTTCTAATAATTTTTACACTTGTATCAAGTAGCTATCCTTTCTAAGGATAACACTTTGTTGGTAGTTGCATCTGAAATAAATAAGAAAACCCTAGTTGAAACATTAAGAATACTTACCTGTAGTCCCTTTTCAAAAGTAGAAATTTTTAATATCGAACGAAAACACGTACTGTTACTTTTCTCGTTTAAAACAAACTCTCTTTTATTTAAAGTCTTAAATAACTTTACATCTCGCTTAATGAAATTTATAATAGCAATTAGATACTAAAAGATTTACTTACAATTACAATTACAATAACAATAACTTACGTTAGCAAAAATTAATTCTGGTTTGCAGAATTTGGTTTACAAAAACATTGGCTTACAAACCTAGTGGGATTTGAATGTTTCCGGATCGCACACCTGGCGTTTACTTGCTGATTTATTGTGGCAGTTAAGTGCACTGTGTTCTCTTTCTTGTTAATCATGCTATATTTTTACATCAATTGAACAATATTTTGATCGAATTGTACAGTCTTAGCAGAAACCGATATTTTTGTGTGAAATTTCACAAATCGGTCAATGATTTTTTAACAAACATGACAGAGACTACAAATGGAACAATTTAACCTGGTAATTGGTGACATATGTTTCGGCTATTACCACGTATATACATATTCACATACATATATACATAGCCTCATCAGACCAGTTTTGGTTAATTTGTACACGGAACAGTCGACTAATAACAAATAAAATTTTTACATCAATAACACAGGCCGACAAAAATTATCTCAGAGAAAAAAAAAAGATATTCAAACAAACTCAACGGCATTTCAAAGAGGAAGACTAGTATTTTAAGATGCCGTTCATAGTTTTCCTACAAAAATCAAATCCTTAGAGCTATTTAACCTCAAAATTGAGAAAAATCGTCATTTTTGGCACTTTTAGGTTAGGATATCTCAAAAACCTGACGTGATGGAGCAATTCTGCGACCAGATTCGGAATCAGCGCATCGAAAACCTACGGAAATATATAGTCCGGTTTCTGGGTATGTATTTTGATCAAATTTTGTCGGCCTGTGTAATTTACTGTTGTAGGATGATTTTAATCATCAATCCTAAAACATATAAGTTTGGTACGCTACACTACAACACACTGAAGATTTGTTTGTCCAACTGGTGTATTATTTACGCTGATAACATGAAAACAAAACGGAAAAAACTGCGAGCCTAGAGGTGTTGTGATTTGGACAGTATCGCTGTGCAAAAATAGTAACAATTATTCGTCACCACGGTGTATAACTTAAGAACTACCCAACCTAATGCGTTTTGAGTTTCCAAAAAAAAAATGCCCTTGGAATCTTACGTCAACGACTCAATTAAATATATTTAGATAAAATCTAAATTTTTTTTAAGTTTTACCACAACACAAAAAACGTTAATGTACCTCATACAGTCATGAACCCGATCAAAATGCTTTCTTTTAATTGGTTAAAGCGTTTTGCGTGGGGGAATCATCCGCGTATGCTCTCTTTATTTTATCTGCCTTAACGGCACACGCAATATTTTTTTTGTGCACATCTATGAAACAATGCCTTTCTAATGATATTGGTTTCATGCCACTCTCTTTATAATAAATACTAAAAAGTGTACGATAAATTTCAATGTTCATGTATTAATATATAGATATGAGGCGTCTAGTTGCAAAACCGGCCAAGTCTAAAAAATTAAAATTTTGAGATATTCTCAATATCAAAATCTAGACCATGCTTTATCGTTCTACTATGTTTTTAGATTAAAAAAAAATTTTGACAGATATATAAATTTTTTTAAATTTATTTCTTTTGCATAAATTTCAAGAATTGGTATCAAAACCGGCAAAGTCCATGAACTTGCTTTCAAATCCGGCCAAGTCCATGAACTTGCTCCAATTTTTTTGTAATTATGTTCAATTAAGTTGCGAACCTATGTATGCATATTTCCACGGAAAGGTCCACCGTGGCAAAAAATTTGAAGTTATGAAAAAAATGTTACTATCTGATGTTATGTAAGAAAAATATTCAAATTTTACTAACAATTTACACCTGAATACATTCGCCACGGTGAATAAACCCACTGCAATATTGCATAAATGTAGTTTCTCTTTTTTGTAATTTTGAATATTTTTTTGTCCTAAATATTTAATTCTTAAAAAGAGATGATACATGATGACAGTCATTCCGAAAAATCTCTCTCCCAACCACAATTAGCTTAAAAAAATGCAAAGACATCAAACCAATGATGTTTGCGATGAAAAATCTATTTTCATATCTACCAATAGACCAAAAAACTCAAACCACCGGTTATATCAGTTGGTAATTCAAATTTGAAAAGGGCAAAAGTTAAAAACGTTAAAAATTTGCTTAGCAAATTTTTTGGAGCGAATTCGAGAAGGAATGAAGACCTCAAATTTTATAAAAATTTAATAAAATCGCACCAAAATTAGGCAATGTAATTTAATCAAAAGTAGTTATTATTCTATGAAATTGAATTTTGTTTAATAAAATTGCACTTACAAAACTTCTCACGTTTACGTATTACTTCAATTGAATTGTATTCTAAACCTGTCAAGTCCCACGTCCGAAATCAAAACCGGCTATGTCCAGTACGTTGATATCAAAAACGGCCAAGTCCACTTTTTTCAAAGAAAATTTGTTGATTACTTCGTCAAAACTGGCCAAGTCCATGTTCAATGGATGATAACCGGCCAGGTTTTCTTGTGTTCTCAATAACATAGGCAGATAAAACTCGAAAAATCTGATCTGACCTGTTTTGAGTAAGAAATTTTAGAAGCTATTATGTGGGAAATACGTTTTGATTTTTCAATGAAAATAGATGGAGATAAACGTTTTTCGTTGTTTTTCCAAAGGTATGAAAAAGGCACATGGCCGGTTTTGCAACTGGACGCCTCATATATAAAATAGAAATACGATCTATTACTCTAGTTTACAAATTTGGGCCTCACCTCGAGATCTGATTTCTCGTATAATTTTTTCTATGTATTTTGAGGCGTAATTTCATTTCGTTTTTCTGCACATTTTTCATTTACTTGGCCATATTTCTATCAGTTTTTTTTCGACCTAAATCAGTTGCACACTGTTGAAAAGGTAAGGTTTTCTTTCTGACGGTTTGCTGTTACTGAGAATCGGATAAGATTTGATGGAGTTACAAGCGATCAAAGTGCAAAAAACTGACTTTTTTTGCTCTCTTTCAAAAGTCACATAATTTGAATTGCTCCCTTTAAGGGGGCAACCTAGTTTTCCAACTTGACGAAGAAGCTATTTTTTAGAATTTATTATGCCACTTCCAGTAGAAGATATGAGTATTTTTCAAGAAGACAAAATTATCTTAAGAGCAGTGTTCAACTGATTTAGATCGAAAGAAAACTGATAGAAATATGACTAAATAAATGAAAAATGTGCAGAAAAATGGGCTTTTGGAGATATCTCGAAAACGATTCTTAAGAAAAAAAATGGTTAACATTTTTGGAATCTACGCCCTAAAATACATAGAAAAAAGTATATGAAAACCTATTTTTTTTGTGTAAACTAGTGTTATTGTATTTACGTAATCACAAAAAATGATGTTAATTTGCTACAAAATATGCACACAAATATGATAGTTGTTTCGAGTGGCCATCAAATTGAGATGGAAAAGTTTCGCCAGTTTGCTTTAAATACTGCCTAACATTTTGTCAAGTGCTAGCCGTCGTGTAACATCCACCTACACTTCACAAGTATTTCATTCTCCAATTGGTCACATCTCAAAATAAGCACAACGAAGATTTTTAGAGCTATAGAGGAATATGAAGACATTTAATAGATTCTGGTAACTTCTGACCCTGTAATATGAAGTATGAAAATATTGCCACGAAAAAATTGCGGCAAATGCAGAAAGATAAGAGATTTGTTAAGAACGGAGAACGATGATCATTTTGGTGATAAGGATGATGATGATTATAGAAATAATAATGAAGATTTTGATGATGATTGTGATGACGACGTTTGTTTTGTTGAAAAGAAGTTGATAATATGCTTTGAATTTTTAATTTCTGCCTTTTTATGGATATTTAAAAAAAATTTAACTAATGTATTATATATACAACAACATAATTTTTTAAATTTTTTATGTTTTATTAACTAAAACAAAAAGTTATTGCATTAATTAATGGTCTGAATGAATTAATCTCATGTTTTCCTATCAACCACCCCACTGCGCAACATATCAAATAAATAAAAAAAACAGTTGTACTTTTCCCAATAAGTTATGGAATGGTCGAATAGCAATTTCTCGTTCTAAAGGAACTAGAACTCTCTAACAAATAAAAAAATGCTCTCAAATTAAAAACAGATTCCTTAGAATAGAAAGTTCAAGCATGCTGGTATAGTGCCTTATATGCGAAAACCAAGAGATGTAGCAAACAACGTCATAATAGCCATGCGCATGTACAAGAAATGTAAATTTTTATATTGATTTTTCTGTTAGTCAAACTTTGCATTGTACAATAGTCATTTCAAATAATACATTTTTGTTTTAACATATTTTTGTATATTGTAGTATTTATACATAACACACATCAAAAAACTTTGAAAAATGATCGCTTCTAAAGCAATAAAGAACTATAGAATGTAAGTAAAATACTTAATTATTGTTTATTGAAGTTGATAGGTGATATATAAAAAACTTCTTCATTCTTAAAGTAATATTGTTTGTAGTGGAAAAAGCAGAAATTATTTTTTTATCAGCCGAGTCATACATACCCAATAATTATAGTGCAAAAGTCTGGTACGGTAAAATATTTTCAAGCAACTTAGTGGCTGACATGGACTTAAAAAACTACTAACAAATGCAGTCCATATAAAATTAAGTTTAAAAAAAACTTTATTCTTTTACAAACATTGTTTTAAGAGTAACTAAAAGGCATAAAATTGATACCAAAAAATATTAAGATAGAAGTTGTATTTTATTCAGTGAGATAAAAAAGTTTTTCAAGTTGGAGCTGAAGTGCTTTAAATTTTACGTACAGACGATATGGACGGCTTTAAAACGTTATTATAATTTAAATGAGTACTTGAATTACAAAAATAAAAATGACAACAGGCAAAATTTTATGTCCTCTAGATTTTATTTTGTAAGTCAAGTTAATTTCTGTGTTTACATTTTAAACGTTTTAAATTCATCATCTTGAAGAACATTGTAATCTTATTGAATACATGAGAACTGACTGTAAGGTTGGTTCCAAAGGACGTAGAACAAATTAAAAAAATATTTTAAATGTAAACGTGGCTAGAAATACTGGCTAATTTCAATTTATAATCATTTGTTTATTTTTTTTATTTACTTATTTAGTGTTGCACAGTAAGATATAGTCTTGTATAGTACATCATTGAATGAAAAATACAACAATAAACATTTGCTTAATTTATAATGTAGTTAAGATTAGAAATATATGTATATATGAAACATAAAGATACAAGGCGAGGAAAACAATGGAGGCTACTAATAAAAAGAAGAGGGAGAAAAAAAGAAAATATAGTGATAGAAAATAAATAAAATGAACTCAAACATAAGGAGTTTGAATCAAGAATCTGAAAAATAGTCGCGAATACCAAGCTGCTTCCTAAAGTTATTTGTCTTAACATGTTGGGTAACGCATTCCAAAGTCTAATAGAGCTAATGAAAATATGTAGTCCTGTCAAGGTGAATGTTCCTAGGGATAGCAAAATGTAAGCATTTATTTGATCTTCAAGAACTTAATTTCTCATACAGATATTCGGGTTTGCGAGAGAAAATAACCTTGTGTAGAAAAATTGCGAATATTTAAATAATTCATCAAATCGCAGCCAAGAATACTCTTACTTAATAACGAGATGTGGTCGAACCGATGTACATTATAACCATATCTAGCATCGTTATTAAATGCTACTAAAATGTTATGCTTTGATTGCGAGTCCAGTCCAGCATGCACAATATCAAAGAAATTAATATGCGGCGTAATGAGCTTTATGACAAGTCAGGGTGTAGGTTCAATAGGTAGAAAGCCTGAAGAAAAACGTAAACATCGTAAATTCAAAATATACTTTTCCAACAGTATTTTTGATTTGTTCAGAAAAAGTAAGGTTAGAGTTAAGTATAAAATCAAGGCTCTTAACTTTATTCACAATATCCAACTGAACACTTCCAATGAACAAAGTCGCTAAATTCTTAAGGCAAGGCTCATTTCTCACAATTAGAAGCACATTGGATGTTGAAATAATAAACAGTAAGTTGTTAGCAGCCGATCTGTTCAGTGAGAACAGGTCAGACTTGAGCCTTTAGCATAAATCTCGTAAGCATGAAGTTTATAATATTTACACACATTAAAAATAGTAATAAAAATAGTTACTAAAAGGGGACCTAAAATGGACCCCTGATACCAACGTTAACAATTTTAATAGATGAAAAACAATAAGCTATCATAACACGTTGTCTTCTCTGTTCCAAATAACACTGTGCGACAAATGGTAGGGGTCAGTGATCGGCGGGGGTTCTGACTACCGGGAAAAGTTATATCGGTCACAAAAAAGTGATACGTGTCCCGGCATTTCGTTGGTTCACGTCTAGGAATCGAGATATATCGATTTGAAGTTAGTCACGGTGAGCTTGAAATACGTTATTATCGAACCAGAAATTAATCCAAATTTTTTAATTGGAACTTATTCTACAGTGCATAAGGAAACATTTTCCGTAAAAATTAAAATCGGGGACCTGCCCCTTTTTGAGAAAACCGATTTTTACCTTTTATTCATATTTTTCAGCTTTTTATGATTTTAGCCCTTGAATTGACGTTCACTTCAAGTTTTTCCGACCTTGATTACCATTTTTATTTATTCTGTAATGTATAAATATTGTGGTGCCGTCCAAGTACTTCAGTTTGGGCACTCCTAAAGGTCATGAAGTATTCATCTATATACAATAAAACAAAGTCGGTTTAGTTATCCGCTTCGTAACTTAAGAACGGCTGGACCGATTTCATTGATCTCTGATTATATGGATTTATCTTCGACCCGAAAGAAACATAAGCTATAAAAATTTTGTTTAAGGTGCATATATAGGGTGGCCCTTGCACAAAAATATTTTTAAAAAAGCATTTTCACAAAGACCACGTAATCGATTCACACCAAATTTACACCACATAGCTTTTATATCTAGAAGCATAGCTTAGGCTATAAAACTTGTATTAAGAGTGCATATTTAGGGTGACTTTTATACATATATATACACATAATCGATGGTGTGTCTGTTTGTGATTGCGGAACTTCTGAACGTCTTCACCGATTGAGGTCATGTAAGCCGAGTCAGCTTGTTACACTATATATATCCCTCATAATACAATGTGATGTGCATTTTGATTTATATGGTTTTTCTGTAGACTTAGTTCTTGGATTATGGCTTGTGCCAATATTTAATTTAAGTATTTATTTTATTATATCAATATTTTCTGTTCTGTTACTAAGGATAACAAAGCTCAACAAAATTAACTTTTTTGTTGCCCTGGATGTCTTTGCGGATTTTTATAATTCCAGGTAAACAGTTTACGAATATATTTATGAAAATACTGAATTGGTTCTAGTTTTTATGATATTGATTCTATACAACTCAAGAACGGCTAGACGGATTTTTATTATCTCTGATTTTTTGGATTTTTCTCTACCCCAAGATTTGTCTTTGCCCCGAAAAATAAAATGTACTTGTTTTATTTTCTAATTTATTCTGCTATTTATAGTGTAACAAGCGACCCGGCTAACATGACCTTAATCGGTGAAGACGTTCAGAAGTTACGCAATCACAAACAGACACACCAGCGATTATGTGTATATATATGTATATAAGTCACCCTAAATATGCACTCTTAATACAAGTTTTATAGCCTAAGCTATGCTTCTAGATATAAAAGCTATGTGGTTTAAATTTGGTGTGAATCGATTACGTGGTCTTTGTGAAAATGCTTTTTTAAAAATATTTTTGTGCAACGGCCACCCTATATATGCACCTTAAATAAAGTTTTTATAGCTTATTTTGCTTTCGGGGCGAAGATAAATCCAAATAATCAGGGATCAATGAAACCGGTCCAGCCGTTCTTCAGTTACGAAGCGGATAACTAAACCGACTTTGTTTTATTGTATATAGATGAATACTTCATGACCTTTAGGAGTGCCCAAACTGAAGTACTTGGACGACACCACAATATTTATACATTACAGAATAAACTAAAAATGGTAATCAAGGTCGGAAAAACTTGCAGTGAACGTCAGTTAAAGGGCTAAAATCATAAAAAGCTGAAAAATATGAAAAAAAAGGTAAAAATCTGTTATCTCTAAAAGAGGCAGGTCCCCGATTTTAATTTTAACGGAAAATGTTTCCTTATGCACTGTAGAATAAGTTCCGATTAAAAAATTTGCATTAATTTCTGATTCGATAATAACTTATTTCAAGCTCACAGGGGAATTTGACACGTTTGGTACTCTTTTGTTTGACATAACTCGAGAACGACTATCTCGGTTTTGCTTACTTAGAAAAATTAAGAATTACAATTGCTTTAATCTATTGATATACTGTTTCTCTACATAATCAACAGTTTTGACACTTTCTTTATTAACTTTTTAGGATACATTTCCTTACATTCTAGAATCACAATTGGCTATAAAAATAATAAACTAAAATACAATAGAAAAAGAGAAAATAAGGTTATAAATAATATTAAAACATATTAAGGCTAAATACTAATCTTTTAAAAGGACCTTTTGACATCGAATAATCAAAACAACTAACAGATGACAATCTATTTAATAATGATAGAGCTCTTGACATCGGCTCATTCTGAGCATAATTAGTTTTATGGTTTTTTATGAAAATCAAATCAAAATGTCGCAACTGTCTCGGTGGAATATAAAAATCAATTAACTGAAGTAGCTTTGGGGCTTGTTTCTGTAACTCGTAACGATCGCAGTTACCGACTCATATCACCGATTTGACGTCACTCTCACCTGCACTGTTTCTGTAAGGATTTGAATCGACTTCTGTTTCAAGTCATTCATTTAAAATCGATAAATTGTCACATTCTCCGATTTCACTTCAAGAGAACCTTTTAAAAAAGTTTTTCTGTAAAAAATGTGAATAGATTTAAAATGTCACTTTTGTGTAACTAACTGACTAACGGTAACGCAGGATCGAAACAGTGCTACGTCGCACAAATCCGTTACTTGCCGATGTATTTACAGAAACGAGCTACTGGACAGTCAGTATTACAATGAATGATATCAAAAATTAATATTTATGACAAAACCTTCCGTTTCAACTCAAGGGTGTTTAAGCCTAAAAGCAAGCAACGTGAATAATATGATGGTCTTGAATCACGAAAGTTCAAAGGTGGTAATGAAAATCTAGTAAAAGTTTTCTGAATTCGTTTCAATCTAGCATTATGAGTTACATAAGACGGATTCCAAATAAAAGAGGCATATTCAAATCTAGACCTCACAAATGCAAAATAAAAGCTCTTAGAGGTATGTGGGTCAGTAAATTCAGAACTATGTTTACGAACAAAACCCAGCATTGCATAATCTTTTGGGATGAGAAAATTCAGATGCTCAATAAATGGGAATCCAGCATCAAACACCACACCCAAGTCCTTAATGAGATTAACTAACTTAAGATATATACTTTGAATGGCAAAACAGCTATCAAGTACACTATTTGATTTTGTAAACGTGCAGTGAAAGCATTTATCAATGCTTAACGAAACCTCATTAAGTGCACTCCAGAAGAGAACAATAAAATTAACAGTCACTTCATGGTTGGCTACTGATTTTTATCTTCTAGACGATACAGTAAGAAGACAGTTTCATTTTTCGGTTACATGGTTGGCTACAGTTTACTGTCTCCATAGTTTTAAATTCCACATTTTGTGGATGACAAAAATGTTGACATTTCTGGATTTACTTAATTTTTGTAGCGAAATTCGACACTTATCTCCAACATTTATTGATATAAATTTTGCCACTAAGCTTTTGTTGGTTCATTTACAATTTTCGCCTCAACAATTTAAATAAGTTATTATCGAAATGAAGGTCTATTACGTCCCTGAAGCATGCCACCCATTTTAAGATTCTAGATTTTTTTCAAAACTTAAATTTTTTCTTCAAATTGCCTCTTGGTAGTGATTTTGTACTGAAAGAAAATTTTCAAATGCATGTTTTTTAGTATATATTGTAAATGTTTTTTTTATTTACGTTCACTTTTCCATTTGGGCGAAATCAAAATAGTTGTCCACGAATTTTGACATTTCTGGATACAAGTGTAAGAGACTGTCGCCAACTATGTATAGACAAAGAGTGTGGAATACATTGCCGCGGAAATATTTCGCCATTATATGACTGTAAATAGTTTTCTTTATTTGTGTTTTTCGAACAAAGAAAAATTTAATAGATGTTTTTTTTGCTGAGCTTTTATGTTCTTGTACTTTTAGTGCAAAAACAACAAACAAATTACAAGCGCAAAATTCATTAATGTTTTCAATCATCTGCTTAAAGCAAAAATTTTGAGCTTTTAAGGTAGCAATGAATGTGTGGCGTCCAGTTGCAAAACCAGCCAAGTGACTTTTTCATACTTTTGGAAAAACAACGAAAAACGTTTATCTTCATTTATGTTCATTGAAAAATCAAAACGTATTTCCCGCAAATAGCTTAAAAAATTTCTAACTCAAAACACGTCAGATCAGATTTTTCGAGTTTCATCTGCCTATGATATTGAGAAAACAAGAAAAATTGCCCGGTTATGATCCATTGAACATGGACTTGGCCGGTTTTGACATAGTAATCAACAAATTTTGTTTGAAAAATAGTAAAGTTTGCCGGTTTTGATATCAATGTACTGGACCGGTTTTGATATCAAGGCGTTGGGCTTGACTGGTTTTGAATACAGTTCAATTGAAATAATAGTTCATAAAAAATAATAAATGTGAGAACATTTGCATATGCAATTTTATTATATAAAATTCAATATCATAGAACAATTATTATTTGTCATCATGTATCTCTCTTTAAAAAATAAATACTTAAGGCGAAATACTATTCAAAATTACAAAAAAGAGGAACTACATTTATGCAAATTTGCAGTGGTTTCACTAACCGTGGTGAATGTATTCAGGCGTAAATTGTTTGAATTAATAAAATTTGAATATTTTTCATACATAACATCAGTTATTAACATTTTTTTAATAACTTCATATTTTTTTTGGGCACGGTGGACATGTCTGTAAAAATACCCATGTGAACCTATGTTCGTAACTTAATTTCGAAAGAATTCCAATTGGGACAAACTTTCAGCACAATTGAACAGAATTTATAGAAAAATTGGAGCAAGTTCATGGACTTGGCCGGTTTTGATATCAATTCCAAGAACTCGGTTTCAAAATCATCCAGCCGATCTATTGAAATCTACGTATCAAAAATAAATTAAAAAAAATTTTATATGTATACTGTCAAACATTTTTTTTTTAATCTAAAAACATAGAACGATAAAGCATGGTCTAGATTTTGATATATGAGAATATCTCAAAATTTAATTTTTTTAGACTTGGCCGGCTTTGCAACTGGACGCCTCATGTCATTGATGAACAAAATAAAAAATAAAGGTCCAAGGATGCTGACATTCCTGAAGATGCTGCAAAACTAAGATTTAGTACTATTGACAAAAACAACACATGGTCTAAGACTCAAATAGGTTTTTATCCAATCTAGAAATGAAGTACGAAACCCCGTTTTACTTAGTTTGACAATTAAAGAACTATGTTTGACCTTATCGTTTTTGTTTTTGCAAGCTCATAGCATAGCTTATCCACTTGATATCAAAGTTCAAAAGATGCAACCCAAAAACTTGAGAATAAAGAAAAATTTGATATGGTGGACCGACCAGACACAAACCCATGTTGCTCAGTACAAATATGACCCTTTATTAAAAAGTATAGTTTATCTTCAATAGTAGTTACAAATAATTTAGAGACATTTGTTAATTTAGAAATAAGCCCACTATTTTTAAGACCAGTTTTGAAAACAGGGATAATACACGCTATCTTTCAAGGCTCAATAAAAGTTTCAGAATGTAAAGATTTATTAAAAAATATGCGGCATTGAGGCTTACAAAAGCCTGAGTGTGCTCAATAAAAGTTTAGAGGATATTCCATCAATATCCGCCTTAACGAAATTCTTCATTTTTACTAACGCATTTAAAACATCTGTTTCACACAAAGTAATAGAACCAATGCCTAAAAATTCATTGATGTTTTCTAAGATTGAGGGTTCGCACCATAGAGTATCATCAGTATAAATTTAAATAAATAAATTTAATTTAAAGTAATCAGCAAAAAACATTTACCTTATCAATAACTGTACAAAAGCTCATATCATTTTAAATCATAGAGGTACAAATTAAAGATCCACTCTTTTTTATTTTTCGAAATTCCAAAGCGATTTGGGATTCAATTTGATATTAGTTTCAGTCTTCAAAATAAACTTGCACATATATCATCTTATAATCTAAATTCCCAGTTGATTTCAAAAGTTTTAGAAATTTATTGCTAATATTTTTCAGTTTTTTACGACCAAAAGTATATCACGAAAGCTTATATACCTTGCGAGAGAGTATAGGAATGTGGTCATGACAAATTTGTAACACATTTGATACAAGCAAATCAAAACAAGTTGCGGCATGGGTTTCATCAAATAAATTAATCCAATTAATATCGATTAAAATATTATGAAGAAGCTCAAAATTGAATGCTTGAAAGACTGGACTCAATAAATTTAACATTGAGAACTAACGGAACATTGTGCAAATTGAGGGTGATTGGTCAGATAAATATCAAAAATTCGGCTGCACAAATTAATGAACAATTCAAAGATGACGATTAAAAAATTAAAAAAAATTTGTTTCGATCCGCTCATTAGTAAAGCCAGAAAGTAGATTTTAACAAAAAAGTCACTTTCTCGCCACTGTGTGGCGGCCATAAAGAGTAATAAAATCGGAAGACTCTTGAAATTTGGTACAGACGTTTTTTAGGTTAAATCAACAAAAATATGTGAATATGAAAATAAATTGACTCACGGACGCGCCTGCCTCCCATTCAAAGGTGGGATGTGGCTGGTATTTTTTTTCAATTGGGTATCAATTTCCATAAATTTGACACTGCTGATTTCAAAAATGCTAAATATTGTGCGATATCTTTTACAGTTTACAAGTTAATGGAGAAAACCGTTTCCAAAACTTATCTGTTTTGTAGTTGAAAAGCATTCGAATTTATATCTTGGGATGAAAAGGCAAAAATATTCATTACCCTACTCTCCAACCTTGAAGCAAACTCCCTTCTGAACTTAAGCACCTCCCCTCACATCTTATGGTCTTTCAATTGATACAATCATTGTAAAGAATTGCAAAATGTGAAGAAATAAAAATATTTTTTCTTGCTTGCTGAAATATCGGACTATGTTGCTTCTTTACAAAATTATCACAAGCATAGATTCCGAATATCTATTTCATCTATCTTATCTCTGATAGTGCCTATTCAAAAATACCTTATCACTTCTCGTCAATTTTTGGTCCTTGCTGTTCATATTTGGCATCTTTTGCCCATATCTACTAAACGCATCAACAGCTTTAACGCTTTTAAGAAGAGTAACTTTTAAAAATTTTTGCCTTAGTTCTTATTGTTATTTTTTTTTTATTTTTTAAGTATTTCTTAGGTGAAATTTACACTTTGCTTCAACTTGTGTTATAGTTATTATATGCAAGTCTGAAAATTGTAAACCCAGCTTGTGCACACAAAAGATTTATCCAATGCTCATAAATATTTCTGAACACATAAATACATACATATACAAATGTGTTAAAAAAATCTTGGACTAGGTATTTTGATATATTTATTGAATTAACTTTTACCCTTTTTACTGCAGTACTTCAATTTAAAATTTGAACTTGTTTCTTTTTAGACGAAAGATCGAAAATATTGGCAGAATGACGCAAATGACTCAAGATGAAATAATAAGTAATACGAAAACCGTATTACAAGGCCTTGAAGCATTACGTGTAGAACATGTTTCGCTCATTGGTGGAATGGCTGATTCTCACAGAGATAACGAGAAATGCGACATCGTTAGAAAAAATATAGAGCACATTGAATTGGGCTTAAGCGAGGCACAAGTAATGATGGCTCTTGCTTCACATCTTCAAAATATAGAGGCCGAAAAACAAAAACTTAAAACTCAAGTTCGAAGATTGCACCAGGAAAATGCTTGGCTCCGTGATGAACTTGCAAATACGCAACAAAAATTCCAAGCATCAGAACAATTAGTAGCACAATTAGAAGAAGAAAAAAAACATTTGGAATTTATGGCATCTGTTAAAAAATATGATGATAATCAAGACCAGGAAGAATCTTGTGAAAAGTCTCGCTCTGACCCTGTGGTGGAATTGTTCCCAGATGAAGATCACGATGATAGGAATAATATGTCTCCAACTCCTCCCAGTCAATTCGCTAATCAAACATCTGGATATGAAATTCCAGCTCGCTTGCGCACTTTGCATAATCTTGTTATTCAGTATGCTTCTCAAGGAAGGTAATATGGTTCTTCTAATTTTACAAAAGTAATGTAAGGAGTTTTGCTTCAAAATAGTTTTTGGCATGTGGCTTGCATATTTGTGTGTAATTCTTAATCTCATTAACAAAATCGTAGCTTAAAATTTCAATCAAAACGTAGTACTATAAAAAAATGTTGAACTCAAAAACAAAATTAAATCACTTAACTCATTTATACATTATTTGAGTGGTAATTTTTTCGGTTTGCGTTTTCTATTCGATCAAAGCATGATTTGTCCCTGGTTTTATAATGTTAATAAAAAATATTAAAAATTGAAAAACTTTAATGAGAGCTTTATGTTCAGTACTTTTAGTGCAAAAACAACAAAAAAATTACAGGCGCAAAATGCATTAATTGTTAGAGAACATCTGCAACAATTGTAAAGGAACAAAAAATTCGGCAACCAGCTGCTTATACTAGTTTCAATGACCGCTACGTCATGCCATCAGTAATCTTTGTTAGCCCTTGTTATATCAGTCAAAATAAAGAAACGAGTATTTGACACTCGTTATTAAATTTTGACTTGTCGCACGTTGCACACTTAGATTCTTTCTGCGCTGCATGACTTGCGGTCGAAAATATTTAATAACTTTCGATCTAATAGAGACTCCACTTTTTTGTGAAATGGGTTTTGTAGGTAAAAGAATAAAAAATAAAATTTTATTTTTTTCAATTAGCTTTAGTTGGGGAAACAGCAGGTTCGAAATACATAAACATATAATTTGTTATTGTTTATTTGTTGCCAATGTAAATTTTTTTTAAATTTATTTCGAAAACTAATGCTATAAAGCATCAATTAAAAAAAATCCTGAAGTGATCGATTCTGTATATCTGGAGATAATATACTTTAAGTATGAGTAGTTTTGACAAAATCCTGCCAATTATCGAAAATTGAAAAGTGGATATTTTCGAAAAAAAATATTTTTCAGCTAAATTCAAATATATGTGTCAATCAAATCAACTGTATAAAATTTATTTGATTATCAAAAAAGAGAGGCTTAGACCACTTTCAAAATTAAGGGCTCATATGTAAACTTAATCTATTTTATATCTGTATCGGTTCAAAAGTTGGAAAAATCAACTTTAGAATTTATTACCAAAATTATTTTAAAACCAGTTTTTCGATTTAATTCTCCTTTTGAAAATTTAAGTATACCTACATATTTAACCTTTATATATTTCTGATGCTTAACGACATATGGACAGGTGAAGTTTGTTGATGTGATACCACCTTAAGGGCTATACCCTGAGCTTTACCAAGAGTAAATTATATTCCTGACACTTATAAAAAAGAGGACGTATGTACAATATGTACCGATATGTGACCGGCCATACTAGCTTTTAGGATAAAATAGTTTTTCTTAGATCAAACGAGTTCATCCGAAGCGTGTTAGGATCGATCAGTTTAGCCTAGAATAAACTAGAGTAATTATTTACTTTAATGGCTTTCCCGATTTTCTTGAAATTTTAGTACTTTAGAATAAGTGGGCGAGATTCGCGCGCGGCTCAGGACTTGCATCCTCCTATATGTCCAATGTTGGCTTCGAGGGAGCCTTCGGCTGCGGTTCACTATATTTTACCCCACGTAGGCTTCGCTAACACATGTGTGTTGTTGGACATACTGGAGGATATAAACCCTGAGTTGCGGTCCAAGACCGCTCAACTAATTAGGCCAGTAACATAATATGTATGTACCGATTCGAAACGTATGTGGCTACATTGGTTAAAAGTGGCCGGACATTACCATATATACAGTCTTTGAAACTACTAGAATTAAATCTATTATGTAATAAAGAGGTAAATGAACACGTGAGTTAATAAAATCACCGAAGGCATATTTGGAAACTTGGTCATGAACGTGGATATTGCACACAAAACAAATCCTCCCTTAAGAGCTTATGATTGGTTCTTTTGATTTTTGTGCAACGGTTTAGATATATGTACATAAAACACAAACATTTATTAAAAAAAATCATGTTTTTAATCAGGAATATTTGTAATTACCTACCTATAAGAATATTGATGTGTCATTTAAAAAACTGATTTAATTGATTTATTTAAAAGATGTTTTGAATTTTCCACATTAAGCGAAACATAGACGTAGGTAGTCTGTGTGTACATATATACGATCACACAACGTCGCCAGGCTATGTTTACTTAAAATCTTGATTTTTTTATTCCAATACCTAAAAACAATTTTCCATAAAATAACTTTTAGGTTTAACGAATTGGCAATATATAGTTTATCACATTGGTTGGCGACTGCATTTGAAACAATTAAATTCGAAAACTAAGCGAGTCATAAAGAAATTATATCCTCTATTAGTTTCGTGCATTGTAATGTACTAAATTAGTCATAAAATAGAAGCATGGACCAAATTTAGCCAGAAAATCAAAATACAAGGCTATATATTTAAAAAAACTATTGAAGATACCTATAATTTTTTATAAAAGTATTTTGTGAAGTGTAAATTTAATTGCCAAATTGTGGTTAGTTGAATAAGCGTTGATTGCTCCAACACCTACTACTTTTTACTTCCTCATTTTGAACGAGAGTTTAGTTACTGTCTAATATTTTTTTACAAATCGTTTTCAAAAAAATATTATTTCTTTAAACTCTTTTCTATTTGAGTGGTTATCTGCAAATTTATTATGTAAAGAAAAAAATATATATAATGAAGTTGAGTTTTCTCCAGTTTATTCGGCCAAAAACTTTTTAAGTGACGTACTACTTCTGACTGTATTACTTTTATCTTTCTGGAGTCAAAATAGAAGTCTATTATATTCGCCAAGCAAAAAATCTTAAGAAAAATATTTGTTGACATTATTTTTAGGTATGAAGTCGCAGTTCCATTGTGTAAGCAAGCTCTTGAAGATCTTGAGAAAACAAGTGGACACGATCACCCAGATGTTGCTACCATGCTTAACATATTAGCATTAGTATATCGGGATCAGGTTTGATTTGTCGTCCAGTTTTATGTTAAATAATTGCATTCGTATATTATTAATTTTTTTTTATTTCAAAACTTAGAACAAATATAAAGAAGCTGCTAATCTACTTAATGATGCATTGTCTATCCGTGGGAAAACTCTTGGTGAAAACCATCCTGCTGTTGCAGCTACATTAAACAACTTAGCAGTTTTGTATGGTAAACGTGGAAAATACAAAGACGCTGAACCATTATGTAAACGTGCGCTTGAGATTCGTGAAAAAGTTTTGGGAAAAGATCATCCAGATGTTGCAAAGCAATTAAATAATTTAGCTTTGCTATGTCAGAATCAAGGAAAATATGACGAAGTTGAAAAATATTATCAACGTGCTCTAGAAATTTATGAATCTAAATTGGGCCCAGATGATCCTAATGTCGCTAAAACCAAAAATAATCTAGCGAGTTGTTATCTTAAACAAGGAAAGTATTCAGAAGCTGAAATGTTATACAAACAAGTTCTTACCAGAGCACATGAACGAGAATTTGGAGCTATCGATAGTAAAAATAA
The DNA here is from genome assembly GCA_963680825.1 of Meiosimyza decipiens. Lineage (NCBI taxonomy): Eukaryota > Metazoa > Arthropoda > Insecta > Diptera > Lauxaniidae > Meiosimyza > Meiosimyza decipiens. The sequence continues at coordinate 70,536,305 of OY804258.1, read as the reverse complement.
ACCGATTTGGCAGGTAATATTAGCGCAATAGTGCTACATACAAATTGATCCCCTTACTTTATATGAAATCTATCTCTGAATTTATTGCTATTTTATTGCATTTTCTAATTCTGCTGTTAATTCTACCCAAATAGCGCACACCACATGTTTCTAAGTTCACTGGAAACATAAAAATTGAAGCCAAAGTGAACAAGTTCAATTTCGTATCACCATTGCTTAAAAGCTAAAATTTTTGGTTCTAACTTTTATCGTTAAATTTTTTGATCTTAAATTTCTCGCTGAACCAGAAATGATATCGGTATTTTTTTTAATGTCTGAAGGGCTACATGTCTACTAACCAGACATGTTACTTTTCACTATCACTAAATAAATTCGGTGAAAATATTATTCACCACACTAAATTTAATGAAACAATTTTTAATTTTTACAAAATATATTAGATGTAGTTAAAAGATTTCATCACAAAATTTATCAATTGAAAAAATGTGAAGTATGCAGTAGAATTTTCCACTATAGTATTAACTTGGCATTTTTCAAAACAACAAGCATACAAAATATTTGACAATTTTTGAAATGTATATAACAGCCCTTCCATGGTTGGCTACAAACTCGCCATTTTAGTCGCCGAGTAAAATTTCACTTTTTAGTTGTCGACATTGGCGAAGTATTTCCGCAGCAATATCTTCTACACTTTTTGCCTTTACATGGTTGGCGACAGTCTCTTGTAGATGTATCCAGAAATGTCAAAATTCGTAGAAAGCCATTTTGATATCGCCAAAACGGAAAAGATCATGTACGATGTCATGAAGTACTTACCAAATCTGAGCTTTTAATATTAACGGAAAGATTATGCTCATCATAGTTTTCCATTTTTAATTTTGTCTCATATAAAAATGGTCATATCTTATCACCAATAGATTGTTTAACCAGTTGCATTGTCAATATTTATAGGAAATTAAAAGCTCTACAAAAATGATCTCAAACACTTTTTTCATTAATCTTACCATTTGAAAGATATTCAAGATCAAAGATTGAAGTATTTTAAGGAAAATTATTTTTTTGTTTTGAATTTTGTAACTTTTAGAAGATATTTGCAGTAGAATCCCAATGTCTATTGATTTTAATAGTTTTTCAATAAATATTAGATGATATTTGCAGTTGAATCCCAATGTCTATTGATTTTAATAGTTTTTCAATAAATATTAAAATCAATGTGGGTCCGATTCCAGTATATCAATTAAGCAAGATAATTAAACGATTGAAGTGGCTATGGAAATAAACAAAAATCTTAATCCGAAAAAAGCACCTGGTATTGATTGAAATTGAAATTATTATGGTAAAGAAGCTAAGATAAGATAAGCCACCAGAAAGGGTGACATCTTATTTCCAAGCCAGAAGCTATTTTTAAAACGTCTCAAACCAATTATTAACATTCCTGATTTCCAGTTCTGATTCAGAAATAAACACTCGACCATCGATCAAGTACATCGAATAATAATTGCGATTGAAAAGGCAATTATTGATTGAGATTGAGTAAACGAAATACTTAGACGTTTCTCAGGCTTCTGAGAGAGTTTGACACCAAGGTCTCATCCACAAAATGAGCAAATTACTACCTCAGAACTATTGTCAACTTCTGGAGTCTTACTGAAGAAGCGTATTCAAACGTCTACCCAATCTTGGCTGGGGTGCCATAGGGATCTCTCCTCTACCTTCTACATACTGCAGATATTTCTGTAACAGAAAAAACATTTATTGGAACATTCGCTGACGACACTGCTATGTCTACAGGCGATTCACAACAAGGTGCAGCGAAGCCGTAAATTGCATATCATTATCTTATTTCAAAACCAAGATATCTGCATTTTTCTAAATTACCAGAATTGACATTCTTCGAATTGGAGTCGACAAATAAACATATTAAGGTGATTCAAAATTCTTTTTTTGTTTCAAACAGCCTTACATGATAGCAAAATTCTGGTCGAAGGAGAGCTCATAATGTTAATATTTTCTAATTGTTCAACTTCATCCGTTGCGTTGATGGATAAGTTGCGACTGGCCACTATTCATACAAATGGACTTAATTCAAAAAGTGATGCGGTCTTTTGATTCAATTTCAAAGGTTGTCAAATATTTTTTGGACTTAATTCAAAAAGTGATGCGGTCTTTTGATTCAATTTCAAAGGTTGTCAAATATTTTTTACTTTGACAAGATAATACAAAAAAGTTTTATTCTTAAAATTGTTTTTGGTTTTTTTTTTTAAATTTCCTTTCCATTTTCCTGATGTACTACATATAAGGAAAACATCCATGATCTCTGCGCAAATAGAGTTTGGTGTTTCTTGTGTAATAACCTAAATCTTTTGCTAATTTCACTATATTCACCTTAATACATTATTAGATGAAATTATCAATACCACACGAATGAAAATTAATGAGAAAAAAATTAATATATATAATTTTTGATCCAAAAAATTTCAAGGTATTTTACAAACAAGTAAATTACAATAGTTTTTTGTATCAATAATTACTCACTCTAATTAACAGTGCATGTAATATTACTTTAAAAAAAATTTCATTTTGATAATTTTTGGGCCAAAAATAAATTTTTTTTTATTTCATTTATTTGTTTATTTCATGGAGTGGCATTGACAATCTCAAATTTTATTAAATTTACAAAATATAATTTTAAATAGGAAGAAAATGCAAGTCTCTTAATGTTTTTGCTCAAATTCCGAAAAATTAAAATTTTCCAGCTCTGATAGCAACCCTAGGAGTATTTTTTCGTTTTTTCTTATTAATCAGAATATACTCGCGTATAAATATTCGAATTTTGAGTGTTCCCGAAGAAATTTAAAAAATGAGATTATTTTTAACATCTAGATTTCTTTGTAAACTCCGCGCAAACGTTTATACTTTACTTTTATAACGGTTCATCCAGCAAGAAGTGTCATTTTATATTTCGTGCCAGTTTTGAACTGAGAGAGGTTATTAAATATGGAGCGGTACACACTCATAACGTGCTGGAATAGTGAAAACTCACTACGAATTTCCGGGATGTCTGATTTCTTGAAATGGAAGCTTCAATTGGCCGGAGAGATCGTGCGAATTAAATCCATTAGACTTTTTTCTTTGGAGGTATGTTAATGCTCCACCATCAATCAAAATACAGCCGCAATTATGCGTAGGTAGAGTCAAGGCGGATAGTTGACAGATATTGTATTCAATCACTAATCCTCAGAGCTTGTACTTTATATTAAAATTAAAACATCACCACTTTCCACAAAAATATGACGTTTTTCTATTGATTTAAAGCTACACATCTTGTTGGATAACCCTGAAGTACCACTCACTACTCGTATATGCCGGCAATTTACTTTCTTATTGATTGTACTCAGTTTTGCTTGTTTTGTTGCTTTACTTCAGTGTTCACACTGTGCCTGAACCAAGCAAAAGTTCGATTAAAATGGATCCAAAACCGGTATTTGCACGGAAGTTCTGTATCATATTACGATTGATATTAGGCAATATTCAAAATTGAAGCTGCTCCTTCGAGAAATTGGCATTTCAGTTTTCCATGACCGTATTATATACAGTAGGGCGACAGGAAAAAATCAACTGCCAACTCTATTAATACTTAGAGGTCGCGAGTTTCACTTGAAGTGTTTTAAAAAACATAAATTGTGTTTTTAAATAAATGTAAGTTTTCGTTTAAAATATGCTCTGACTATTGTTTTTCATGAATTATGAGTCGCTGAACACGATGGAGACACTATTGTGCCTCACTCATTTATAAAATCATTAAAAAACAGTAAATATGAAATTAAAAAAAGGTCAGCTTACTTTTTCCTTTTGATGTATATAGACTCTAAATAATATCTGAAATAATTCCCCATTAAATTTTTTTTGTAACTCGACCTAAGACTTCTTTTACTTGTTGAATTCGTATCAACTATAATTCTTTTCTTCGAGAATATTTGGGTTGAAAAAACTGAAGGAGAAGCTTTACCGATTGAAACCTTGTCAGTGCAGGAATCCAGTTTCCATACTAAACGTTCTGCAAGTTGAAAGCGGCATTCTTCGAGCAGGTGATCGCAATATTCAGTCAGCTGTATCAACGAACACAAAATTTTCCATATTTTTGCCAGCAAAATTACCTATCGCCGATATTAATATATATAATCTTCATAAGTTTCTTTTACATGCTGGTACATCCAAGCATCTTTATAAAGACGCTTTTGGGTCATTAGAACGTAATTTGGTAAAGCCTAAAGACGTAGCAAGTAAGTTCGAGTACATGTACACCAATATTAATATCCAAAATAAGCAAAAGTAGCTGATCGAAAGTGCACCGGTTAAATGTAAAAACAGACGTAACGAGTGCAAACGTTCGTTCAGCTGCTATCGTCACGTCATATCTATTTTGGTTATGGCTTAAGAAAAATACATATGTATATCACAACTTCATCATTTGCCGAAGGCAAAGCCAACTCATCAGCAGCAAATAATGGCTATTCTTTCAAGCTACCATGTAAACTATTACCCAAATTCCACTGCACAGGAGCTGACATGGTAGCGCCTTTCCTTCTAAAATTCGCTTACTCGTTGCAGTCTTCATATGTATGGAAATTGGAGTAAAAAGTAGTAATGGCAATGCTACTATTATTAAATATTAATTTGGATACGGTTTAAGATTGAAAAGCGATGATAAAAGATAGTTTTGTACCGTGTCCACATTTACATGGAAATGTCCATGTTATCATATTTTTAGGTCCCAATTAAATAAAAACATATATCTTATGCATGAAATATTGTGAGTACGTATTTTAATTTAATTTGATGTAGAATTCTATCGTTTGCATAAAATTTGCTTAAGTTTCTATAACGTGAAATAGGTAAAAATAGAAAAAAGGTACTCCATTCGGGGTTAATTCACAAAGTCCTTTACATACTAGATAAAACTCTAAAGAAATATTGATTGAAGAGCGAATATAAATCTACCTATTATTACATAAAGCGTTGTCGCTTTTGTGTCAAAGCATTTCATAAAAACAGTTGGCAAATTTGTAAACATTAAAAAATTTGTTTAATAAATTGGAAAGTTTGTTTACTAAGTGCAACATCTGATGACGCGAAAAAGCGTAGAAAAAGTTGAAAGTTGCTCAACTTTTCGCGTCATACGCTTTTTAACTTTCGACGCGGCGTGCTTTGTAACTCAATCTATGCAAATGCTGGGTATCAACGTTTTCTGACAGAAGCGTTTTCCGCGACATAGCGATGACGCGTGGTCTGTAACTCCACTTTTAATGTAGCAAATTTTATGATTTTATGACAAATACTTTACAAATTTGGGAAATTTGTCAACAAAGGTATGTGTAACAAAAACACAACCAATTGATGACAATTGTTGTGTTGTAATAAAATTAACCTTAAACAGGTAGTCCACATAACTAGTAGGTCATAAAGCATCGTTACGTAAAAAAAGCAGGTACAACTAGATTATAAATTGTAATGGTAAAATCCATATACAGGGTGAGGCACGCGAATTGCAATCAACTTCACAGCGCTGCGAACCACAAATTTCTGGTTACGCGCTCCCTTATTTTGCCCAAATACAGTTGTTTTAGTTGTCTACAAGTATCTCAAAGCAGTTACGCCGCGATAGAGTGAAAAGGAAATTATCCGCGATGAAATTCAAACGTAGTAATGTAATCGCGATATATTTCGTCGGAAAACCAAAAGTGGCAATGGTTAGAGACCTACAACGGTTGGAAAAAAACAGAAACTTCACCAGAAACGGTTGCAAAGTCAAGTTGCAAATTGAACGAAATCCTCGACGCAGGGGAAGTGAGTTGGAAGTACTAGGAGTAAAGTATTACAAATTTCAAAAAGGTGCAAAATCTTACTGATGCACAAAGAAAAGTTAGACTGGAACGATCAAAGGAGCTACTACGCTTGTAAAGTTTTATACAAAACTGAACATTTGTGATACTATACTATGTAAATATCCAGAAATGCGAAGCTTATTGTCTTGCGTTGTGGTGTTTATTGGGTTATAGAGGCTTTAAACATAATTTTATGTGGGACACAGCTTGGTGACTATTTTAAAAGTTCAAGTGAAATTGCAAATAGGGATGTTTTAATTTTAAAAGTGCAAAATTGTGATATCATGCTATTAACAGTTATTAGATATATGATCTTGATAGCAACAAAAAAAAAATGTCTGTAATATTAAGGCGTTTCTCAACAGCAGTTTTCGAAATTTATAAAAAAATATCAGCTGAAACTTAACTTATTATTGGGGCACATATCTCAAAAACAATTATAGATAAAAAATTGTAGAAGTCAAATTTTTGTTATGAATTCAGATTCAGCTTATGGGAATAGTTTTCCGAACCCTCTGATATTAAAAGAATAGCGAGAAGGAAATCATAGCTGATCGTCTGATGTTTTTTGTGATATTCACCATTTTTCATGATAAAAAAAAAAATTTTTCGTCCTAAAAAAACTAGTGAAAAATAAATTTTTGGACATTTTTGACTATACAGAAACCAAAAAAAAATATTATTTTTCGAAAAAATTTCTTTTTATCCATATTTTGCAATGAAAAATAGTGAATACCCGTTAAAATAAAAAAATTTTTGGAATTATTAGATAAAAATGCCTTTAAAGCACTCAATAATAAAACAAAAAATTATTTTTCAGTAGCTTTAGCGGGAAAAAAAATTTATTGTCAATTGATTTTCATGGAAAATGGTAAATATCACAAAAACATCAGACGATCAGCTAGGATTTCGTTCTCGGTGTTTTTTTTTTTTATTAGAGCGTTCAGGAAACGATTTCCCTAAGCCGATTCATTTCTTTACGTAGGCAAACTTCTATTACATTCAAGAGAACCATGACTTATTTTCGAATCCTGACAAGGCAAAAATAGTGCATTGTGCGACGCATTGATACATGTAGATGACTGAATCTACTCAAATCTTGCGGTGCCCATAACCTTTGGTTTTCCTAGAAACTTCAAACTGACGGAACATCATTCTCCTTACAAAATAACCGAACATGTATTTTTTTACTTGAAATTATGGGTTCTATGCATTTTTGAAGTTAAGTAACTGCAAATTGATTTTTCTATAAATCTAAAACTGAAATTGTTTTTTTGCCGTATCTTACGACTTATAGGCGCTTTCCTGTAAATAAAAACTTATATGACGTATCAGAACCATTTTTTATCAATTTATACAAAAGAAATCTTGAGTGTTATTTTAAAAAAAGAAAAATATATTTTTTCGAAAAGCCATCTTTTTCTGAAAATTTGGGCAATAATAGTTGAAAGCAGAGCTTGAAATAAACTTTTAATAAAGTTTTTTTAGGTAAAACTTTTAACTTTTATTTTCTTGAAATAAAGGTTCATTTAAACTTTATCATTAGAAAACAAAAGTTTTTTTAACTTATATATATTTCAAAAAGTCAAAAAAGTTTTTTTGGCTTATGTATATTCTTAAAAGTCACATACAAAAAGCGTTTTTTGACTTTTATTTTCGAAAGTAGGAAAATAAAAGTTTTTTTTGCTTGGAAAAACAAGGAAAATCCTAAAGTACATAATATCTTGGGTCACTAGCATAAAATTGGAAAGGAGAAAACTTAGGACTTACATAAGAAAATCCAAAAGGAAATACATACTTAACAAGTTCCTAAAATGAAAAATTTTATAATTTCGCTCTCATATTTTTAAAAAAACTTTTATTGCATGCATCGATGGGAAAAGCCCGAAAATGAATTTTGGAAGTGACAGCGGGGGTCCACGATCCTCCTAAAAGGTTGTTTGGGACCGATTTTACGAAAAAAAATTTATATCACGAATCGATGGGAAAAGACTAAAAATAGATTTTGGAAGTCACAAAGAAAGACCCCGACCCTTCTAAAAGGCTGTTTCGGACACATATATGAAAAAAAAATGCATTGCACGAATCGATGAGAAAAGGCCGAAAATGGATTTTGGAAATGGCAAGGGTGGTCCCCAACCAAGGTGTTTCGGACCCATTTTTCGAAAAAAAATTTGCTCCACGAAACGATGAGTAATGACCGAAAATGGATTTTGGAAGTGACAAGTGAGCTCCCGACACTCCTAAAGGGTGACTAATTCTTTAAGAATATGGTTAATTTTATTTGAGCAGCATAAATTTGATTGAACAAAGAAACTTTGTCTAACTGAAAACAGCGAACTACATTAAAGTCATTTTACCTTTAAAATACTATTTGGCGAATTGTCATTCGAAACATATTTGGAATACGTTCATAACTTTTTTTATTTGTAAAGATATTTCTCAAAATATCTTCGACAAATATATTTTTTTTCATTTGATTTGTGTTATGTGTTTGTTATTTTCAATCAATCCTAAGAATGAATCTGCTTTCAAATTGAAATTCCCGACACAACTTTGGAATATATTAACACCCGTTTATGGGGATCAGGGGACCTCCCCTGTCCCTTCCAAAATCCACTTTCAGCCTATCCTCATCGATTGATGAAACAAAACTTTTTTCAAAAAATGGGTCCAAAACACATCTTTAGAAAGGTCGGGGTGTTTCCCATCGGTTCGTGCAACAAAATTACTTTAAAAGTGCATAGTTTTCATAAATTTTTCTATTTAGAAATTGGCTAAGTATTTTCCTTTGGACTTTATTATGAACAATCCTTAGTGTTCTCCTTTGATATTTTTTGCATAGTGGTCTAAGATATTATTTTGAGATTTTCCTTGTTTTTTACAAGCAAAAAAGACTTTTATTTTCGACATTTGAAAATAAAATTCAAAAAAACTTTTTGCATGTGACTTTTAAGAATATAAGTAAAAAAAAAAACATTTATCAATAAAATTTTTTTTTTTTAAAAGACTTGAAAAAAATTTTTGGAAAAACTTTTACAACAACAAAGATTTTAAATCCTTTATTTAGATGACTTTTTGAATAAAAGTATAAAAGTTTCAAGGTCTGGTTAAAAGTATTCCCTTCCTCGTAGTAGATCCGATATTTACGGATTTTTGTTTCTAACTTAATTTCTTAAAAAATTACTTTTTCGTATAATTTTGAAGTTATGTATGGGACTTACAAATTTTTTCAGATTTTTTTCTACTAAAAACATGATTTAGTACATCCTTCCTTCCTATGATGTTTCTTTCCAAAGTTATAGTCGTTTTAAGGTGACATGAAATTGTAACTATGATCCCCTACAAGCCAACACTCACTTAAAATGTAATGAAAAAATTCATGACACATTAAAGCGGCTATAAATCTGGCGAAGAAACATCGTAGATGACCATTTGAAAGTTCATTCTGAAGAAGAAAGATGGTAGTAAATGATAATATGTTCATTACAACTAAGCTGAAAGTAATTTTAGATCCTATACATAACCTCAAAAGTATACAAAATACAATTTTTTAAGATAAAAGTCAAAATTATGGAATGAAAAGGTTATAAATTTTTTTTTTTTGCATAAGTTGATAAAAAATTGTATGATAAGTCATACGAAATCGCTTATAAATGATGTAACGCGGAAGAAGAACCAATTTCATATTCTGATTTTTAGAAAGTTCAATTTGCAACTGAACTTCAAAAATGCACAAACCCATAATTTCGTGACAAACCAAAAATAAAGAAATATGTGTTCGTGTTACGCCATTTTGAAGTTCTAGGAAAACCTAAGTGTATGGGCATCCCACAATTTGAGATGGATTCATTCACATATATAAAAAAAGAAAATTGAAATTGATTACAAATTAGTTTAGTGGTGCAAAATTAGGTATTTGCTAGATCTGTATCTAAAAAAAGTTTTACCAAATTCAATAAATTTTATTTTGTGTCTGTCTTATAGGTAGCAGAAGAGCGCGAAGAACATAAATTTGATAATCGTGAAAATACGCCATATGGCGAATATGGAGGTTGGCACAAAGCTGCAAAAGTAGACTCCCCAACTGTTACTACAACCTTAAAAAATCTAGGTGCACTTTATAGACGTCAAGGAATGTTTGAGGCCGCTGAAACTCTGGAAGATTGTGCGCTACGTAGCAAAAAAGAAGCTCTAGACCTGGCAAAACAAACAAAAGTCGTACAATTGCTGAATACCGGTGATAAGCGGCGATCCAGACACTTGAAGGAAGATACGGACGCTATCGACGAGGTATAAATTTTTTTAAAAATTGTTGATGATAATTTTGAGAATCGATGCAAAGATTTTTCTACTTGATAGACAACACATCGTCGAATAATGATTATAAATAACTACGATATTCGGAAACTGCAGCGAGAAATGTCACGAAAACATATTAATTCGAAAACTTAATTTTTCTGTGACTGGCAGGTCGCGATATTGGAAGTAGTGGTAACGGTTTTTATCCGTGTATGCGAACGTTGGAACTCTGTATAGTTCGCATTTGAAATCACAAACTCTACCCACACGTGCATTTAAAACGCGTATCTGAAAAGTTCTGTGTTCACGTGTATTTGCTTAAGTTCGTGTGGATGTGTATTTACTAAACTTCGTGTACCACATGTATTCGTGGTGTGATGGTCCTATGTTTGATTCCATGGTTTTATTTTAATTGAAGTGCCTCTTATGGCTGTAACCAATATTGAAAAGTAAAAAAGGTTAAAATATACTTTACTTATTTTACCATCATTTAGTTCATTATGTTATAATTCAATTTCATTTATACTAAATTCATGGGTGTAATAATAAAGGTGTAGTAATTGTCGACAACAGCAACTAAATTTATCAGAATTTAAGTAGTTGGCGCAACACAGCATATCGTTCAGTGGAATTTGCAAGCGCTTTATGCTTAAGCTCTACAATTCATCAAAGCGCTTAACTTTGCTGAACGGGCAATTGAAATGTTATGAATGTCAAAATTTGAAAGATTGAAAATCCATTTACTCTAACGGTCTTAAAATGACTTCGATTTCAGCACGCTTGGCTCTCCCTAAATACTTCACCTTTAGTATTACTCCATGCTATAAACTAAATAATCTATTTCCCCTTTCTTTCCAAACGTATCCCCGTTGGTTTATTTGTTTTCCCTCTTGGTATTCTTCTTTCGATAACATATCCAATTACGTACTTTGTTAGGTTTTCTAAGTTTGTTTTTATCCTTCATTTCCTCATTACGTCGTTGTTTTCTCAAAATGTAATGCGTTTGCATTTCTACTTCGTGAGGGGGTCGTAGAATGCAAGTAAAGAGTCAACCAACAAGAGGTATCTTTAAATTAATAGAAAAAAGCAATATTTTTGTGAAGTGGAATTTGAATCTTAACCTGAAACTGCAGTTATATATGGATCGATACCCACTCGCAAAGCGTGTGGAAATAGTGAAAATTCACTACAAAAAATCGTGAAAATATCACGAAAACGGTTCGTAAAGTACTTGCTGCAGAGTGACGCATATCACACAGCTGGTGAAACAATGAATCTATTGCGTGAAAAATTTCCTGAACGTTTGATTTCTCGAAATGGAGATCGTGCGTGGGGCTATGTTCAAAATAAAGTCTTTGCCAACGCTCTACCAACAATTCATGTACTAAAAGAAAATATCAGAACTCTTATTCGCGGAATACAGACTCAATTATGCGAAAACGTGATGAAAAATTTCATCAGCAGAATACCGTTTGTAGGAGAGTGGGCACGTGTCGTGTTTTTCTTCGTGACTCGAACACTCACGACGTGCTCGTGATAGAAAATTTGAATTCTTACGTGTTCTCTAGTTTGTAGGCATAGCCGAGGCAGAAATTTGGCAGACATTGTAATTTATTACTAACCGCAGAGCCTGCACTTTTTATTAAATTTAAAATATTACTTCATTTCACAAAATACATATGTTGGGTTCTTTATGTTTGCTTACAATATAGAAGTTATTCAAAAGTGGGCATGTGTCTTACTCTAATTGATAACCCAGGTTAATTAAAAAATCATCAGGAAAATTATGCAAAAACGGCACGAACGAAATTTCTCACCGATACTAACTCCAACAACGTAGAAACTTCAGCCAGACTGGAATGGATTGCTACATTAAAATCAAGCGAAAGCTAAGTCCATCAAAGGGTAATGCAAATAATTCAAGAAAGGCAATGTTTCCGAAACCAAAATACAAATTTACGCAGAAAAAAGTTATAGAACAATCGCGACTTAAATTAATAAAAACAAAAAAGCTACTACAACACTACTACAGTTATAATAAAGGACATAGAACCCCACGCAGAATAAAATTAAATAAAAGAAGCTCTTATTCATATCGGATTTAGTCCTAAATCAATTTTGAACATAAAATCCCCCAGCCGCTTTTTCGTGTGAAACTTGAACCAGACGCCCGAAAATTGAAAACAAATTATGTACATTCCATTTATAATTTACGCTACGTTCAGAAGCCCCATAATCATATTGTACTCTCCGTACTATTTGTGTTGCTTGTGGCGACTTTCACTCTCCGTCCGCATGTTCTACCGACAAAAAAGAAATACAAAAAAATGCAATAAATGCAGCGGTAACCATACAGCTGATTACAGAGGGTGCCCAGTATACGCTGAATTAAAAAACAAAACGTGCTTACGTAAAGAAATAGTTCGAAGTCCACCTATCACAAATAGCATTCTACCCACCAGCTTGCCACAAGAAACCCAAAATATGAGACAAATTCTGTTGCGCTTCACATCTAAAGGCAATTGAATCTTTAATATAGACTCAACTTAACAAGAAGAAAGCACCTAATAACTGCTAATGTGCATATTGAACTACCGTCTTGTGCAGTTAGACATTCAATCATACTTTTCAATGGTATACCTCAATTGAGCCACTACCCAGAAGTGTTGAAGATGTCACAAATTACAATGATTCTTAAACCTGGGAAAATCACACAAAAGTTTAATCCTATCGGCCAATACGCTTGCTGCCCACCACATCAAAACTCTTCGAAAAGCTGCTATTGTCGAAAAATATGCCCCACGTAAACCAAATGAGCATAATACCTCAACACCAAAAATTACATTTCAGATATGAAAATTTTTGCAGTTGTGCCACAAGGTAGTGTTCTTGGCCCAATTTTTTACCTTTTATACACTCATACAACTCTATGCTTGCATCTACTTTTGCTGATGACACTGCAATTTTGTCTTTTCACGCAGACCATAATCACATACCCTCGATGAACATATGCGTCTAGTTCAAGTATGGCTTTTAAACTGGCGAATGTGACTTTTACACTCAATAAAATCACTTGAACCACAGTTCACCTATATATCACCGCAATACCTCAGAGCACTGAAGTTAAATACTTAGGTATGCACCCGACAGACGGTTTACTTGGAAAGCTTATATTGGAAAAAAAAAATACAAATGAATTTGAAAGAATCAAACCTTAATTGGCTTTGACACAAACATTCAAAACTTAGAATTGAATATAAAGTTATTTTGTATAGAGTTATTATTATATCCATATGGTCATACGGAACCCAACTGTGGGGCAAGCTTATTAAATATAGAACTATTGCAGAGGTCTCAGACAAAAATACTTCGAACTATTTCCGGTACATCATGATATGTCAAGAATATAAACATACACCAAGACCCTTGAATACCTTTCATAAAGCAGATCAAGGAAATCAAAAAGCAATCATATCAAGTAAGACTGCAGCAATATCCAAACACGCTAGCTAGGACTGTACTCCTAACATCGAATACATCTCGACTGAAGAGACAAGATCTACCACCTCTGTAGCCACTATTGTACACGAATACTGACAACTCCTTCAAGAACTCAAGACAGAGTTTGATTTGAAAAAAAAACAACATTTCTAAGCAATGTTGGTTCAATAAATAAATAATAAGTTTTACAAAAAAAAAAGTTTAAAAATGTTTAAAGGTTCAATACAAAATTTCCGTAGGACCAGTACTGCCCTCAGAAGGTTAGTAGCGTAAGCATATAAAAAATGAATGAAACGAATTTGATGTCATGTTGGTACAGAGTGACCATGCGGACTGGTAATGAAAATTAAAATTACATGTCGTATATTACCCAGGACGCTCTGGCGTACATGAGATAGTTTAAAAAAATTTGGACATCACTAGGGGCGGAAAGGGACTATTTCGGGCACATTTCAAAAAAAAAAATGTTTTCACCGATCATTGAGGACAGGTCGAAAAAAACTTTCCAACATTACTGGGAGTAGCTCCAAACTTTTCAAGTCTATTTCCGAAAAAAATCGTGCAAGAAAGTTGGAAGATCCAATATTGACGTTGTCTAATTGTTTGCTGTCTAACTGTTTTTGCTCATCGACTCGTGCAGCCCGGTCCCAAAAGGGTTCCTTCCAGGATCCGGGCCGCCTCTGATAATGTCCAAATTCGATTTCGATTTTCCCCATCGTCTTATACAAAAAAAGTGTACAAAAAAGAAGCCCAAAATACTGCCTTTCGAGATCCCTCTCTTACTGATGTATCATCCTTTTTCCTAACACGGTCCCTATCACACAATCCAGGGCCGTGGCCCTATAAATCTTCAAAGTCCATTTTCACTTGTCACATGTGACGTTCACGTATAGTTTCAATTAGAATATCGGTCCAATTGGGTATCTCTTGTATTTGTCATGGTCATTTTATCTCGCTTACTTTTTTTTGTAATTGACAGCTTAAAAATGACTAATAATCGAAATTAGCGTCAGTCACCAGAATCGTAGTGAGGATGGTTGTGCGATGGCAAAAAAAATGTCGAATGTGAAAGTAATCCACAAGCAGAAAAATATATTCAGAATCCTAGTGAAGATGGTTGAGAGAGGGCAAAAAAATGTCGCTCATGGTTTTACTAATATCCATCGCTATTTTCATAAAAATACGGATTTTATTGAAAGCTTTAAAGTAACATTACTTGTTTAAATTTGAAAGCTGCAAAACCCAAACCCAAAACAACTATTTTATACGATATCAGTATTTCCTCCGAAACTTCTGAACCGATCGTTATGAAATTTCAAGCAATATACGTCACATCTAGGGGAATCGCATGAACCAAACTCAAGTCAAGTTCTATTTTTTTTAATCCGAAAAATCATCCAAAAAGTCTTCATTCCGTCATATTATGTCGTGCTAGAAACGACTTTGTTGTGTTAGGAACAGACATGGGGGAATTTTCTTTTTTTTTCATTTTCAATCAATTTAGTTTAGTGGTAATAGAATTTTTCCCCAAAATTTGTTCAATACTTTGTGAATAAAGTATTCGCTTAACTTATTACTATTTCTTTTTAATATGCATAGGTGCTCCAGTATATGGAACAAATGCAATTGCCTTAACCCTTTGTTGCATGATTTTCTAGTTTTAAAAACAAAAATTTTTTTTTAATCAAATTCCTCAATCCAATCACTAAAAAAATGTCGGGCCATAGTTTTCCAGAAAAATATGGGCTTTCCACATGGTGCATATCTGCAACGCCATTCCTTAAAAAGCAATTTTATTTTTCTAAAAAAATAAAATAAAATGTTTAATATATCAGAGTATTTGGTGTCACTTTTCAATAATTGAACATATTGATCCAATATTACTCGAAAACGGCACTGATGATTTTCATAAAAATTTTAAAGATAATACCACGGACAGTAATCATCATAACAAGGTATGTCACTATACTGGCAAAACTCCTTGAAGAGCGTGGCATATTTCTAATATTTATAAACGCTATAATAAGAGTACTAACAATGCAGTCATTATGAAATTTAATATGGTAGATAAACTTCCCGTAAGGTGTTTTGTAACCAAAAATGGGCGCAATTGTACATGTGGGCGTGGCACGTCTCATGCATGCAAAAAATGTTAAATGTTATATTTAGTGCACTATACGAGTGATCCCAATAAGATTTGTTATATAAACGTCAGTTATTATAAGCTTTAAAATTAATTTGATTTCGGCGTTCCACCTCCCACACAAGCAAAAACCGTTTAATGTTATACTGAGTGTACTATATCAGTGATCCTTATAAAATTTGGCATAGAGATGTCGGTAGCCATAAGCATTTATATTAAATGGAGTTTGACGGGATTTCATCAGTGGGCATGGCACCCCCATGTTAACAAAAAGTTGTAAGATTGTGAGTTTCTAATTTTTATTTTTCGGCTATTTCAATTTTTCGCAACACATTTCAACTTAATTGAATTTACCAAGATTTTTCAACTTGACTTTTTCAACCTGTTTCAACTTTTTCGAAATTTTAAACTGCTTTCAACTTTTTTCGAGTTTTTCAACCTCTTTCAACAATTTGCAAAACTTTTTATATATGATCGATATTATCAGCATTTTTCTATTGTGTCAACCTCTCTCAATTTCTTTCAACCTCTTTCATTTTTTCGTCATTTTCAATATATTATCGACTTTTTAGCCTTTTTCAACTGTTTCAACATTCTTTTCAACTTTTCTCTACATTTTTCATTTTTTTTACGGTTTTTCAACCCTTTTCAATATGTTGGAGACTTTCAACTTTTTTCAATATTCCATATTTTTCGACTTTCAACCGTTCAACTTTCTTCATTTGCGATTTTTATTTGATTTTTGACCTGTTGTTATTTATGTATGTTGTTTTAAATGAGCTATAGGTCAATTACATATTTATTCATTTATTTTAACTTATTTCAATCTAGTTTAACATTTTTCAAAATGTTCCATATTTTTTTTCGACTTTTTCAACCTTATTAACCTTTTTTGCGAGTTTTTCAACCTCATTCATTTTTTGGACTTTTTCAACTTCATTCAACTTTTTTCGAGATATTGAACTTTTTAGAGTTTTTCAACCTCTTTCAAATATTTTTAACATTTTCGAAAAATTTTTTTTGATATTTTCAACTTCTTTCAATTTATTTCAACTTTTTCAACCTTATTCAACATTTTCCATATTTTTTCGACCTCATTCAACTTTTCTCGACTCTTCAACTTCATTCAACTTATTTCGAAATTTTCAACTTTTTGGAGACTTTCAACTTTTTAAAGATTTTCTACACTTTTCATATATTATCGACTTTTTCACCTGTTTCAACGGCTTTTTCAATGCATTTCAGCATTTTCCATACTTATTTAACGTGTTTTGACGTTTTTCCACATTTTCCATATCCTATCAACCTCTGACAACTTTCTTAATTTTGTTTTCAGCTTAACAACCCTTTTCAATGTGCTTTAAATAATTTAAATTATTCAACTTTTTCCAAGAAATTGCAAATTTTTTCAACTTCAAAATGAAAATGGTCGTCCTCCTGGTACTAGACATTAAAACATCAACTTTAAGGCCTCCTTTGGCTTATATCGTATCAGCTACCACACCTATGATGCCGGCCTTCGCTGTCTTCCCTTCGTGCCTCACAGGGACAAGATCACCTTGACAATCACGCCGGTGATACCGTAAACAAACACAATCACGGTTGTGAACATGAATCACCGTGGCACCGTGGTATTTTGAAAAAAAAAAAATGTTTCACTGAGTAGATGCCGTTAATGGTTTTCCTGAAAAGTGATATTTTATCTTCAAAAAAATTAACGAAACTCGCTTAAAGGTTGTACGAAAGAAACTGAATAACTTTTTCATACAACTCAGTGGCGTATTTATATAAAATACTTTTGTTAATACCATTTTTATTGCATATTTTTATTGAAACATAGTATTTTTTAATTAATAAATTATCTGGATTACATATAAGGTTTAAAACATACGCGCAAATCAAAATAACTCTTTAAAATGTAGCTTTCTACGTCTAGCTACGTTCTCTGTCTGTAAAAGAATGAACTACTAGAATGAACTAGATGCCCAATATAGCGTATAACGATATAACGAATTTTCATTTTAACGAGCAGTTTTTCGAATTGGAATTTTTCCATTGATGTCCTTAAATTAAGAACACTAAAAGTATTCACTATTCCAAATAACGAACGCTGTTTAATTCAACAATAACTGTTGAACTGGAATAAATTTTTTTTTACCAGTAAAGCTGATCGCAAGTATATATAGCATTCCAAAATCTAACTTAACTTTTATGACTAGATATGTATGTGTGTATATGAGTAAATAAAAGCCAGTTTCTTCAATTAAAAACTCTTCGATGTAACGAATTTTACGATATTAGGACTGACCCGCGCATTAATTAGTACGTTATATTGGACGTTTACTGTATTTCAATATAAGTCAAAAAATTGTGCGCATATTTGCGTAAGTTAAACAAAGCTATAAATTTTCTGGAAAAAGTCACGTGAAGTTCAATGCGAGCTTGCAATGTAAAATGGAAGTACGAGTAATGTGTTGCATACATTAGGGTTGAATAAATTTGCTAAAATCAATTATAACAACAAATTATTGACATTATAAACTGGCGTAATCTTCCTAATCTTGCCTAATTTTTCTATATGTAGAGTAAATTATACTTGACTTATTATTTCTTTATGCAGGAAAATATACCTTCCTTAACAGTATTATGCCATACTATAAGGATTTTCGATCAATCTTAATTTACCAAAACAGTAAGGTGAATTCTATTTCATTGGGCCCTTATATTGACCTTAAATACGGATTAAATTTACCAGAAATAAAGTATTTAGTACGTCTATATTTAGAAATAATTTTGTACACAAGCGAAACGCACCATGTTAAACTAAGAATGTGATTCGGACCACGCCTTGTTGATATTTTGGTCACAAAATCAAGTTAACTTACATATATTGTATTTTAAATGAATTAGGACTAAATTATCTAAACCTAAAATGTTAATTTTTTGTCTTTTCAGAAATCTCTGAAGCCGTGAAAAATTTAATTACTAAGACTGGTTGCAGTTATTCAAATACAGAAAGTGGCGACTATCTAATGTTCATATAAGTTATTCGAAATTTAAGTTTATTTACTCATTCCTAAAAAGTTGAATTTTGCTGTTTTAAGTTTAAGGCCTGAATTAAAATATTGAACCGGCGTATATAATAAAACAACATAAATAAACGATATGCTATTTATACTAATTCTATCTTTTTAATCTAGAAAAAATACGTTGAGTGTAGTGTATGTGGAATATTAATTGCTGATACAGTTGCAGCTTTGGTGCCTCCTTTAGGTATGAAAGGAATGACAACCAGTCGCAAAAAATTGTAAAAAATCGGTCTTTCTATAATGACTCTCTGCCATACTTGTTGGTGAGACTAAAAATGATAAAAACGACTTAAATGGCTTTTAAACTTCAAATTAAGATCTAACTTTACTTGACAAAAATTTTGCCTTTTTATATTTTTAAGTATTTTAGTATTTACATATAATTTAGCACTGTTCCAAATTTCTGCTTTTCGTTTAGTCAGCATGTGTGTTTCACATGTTACTCAAATGCACATGTTCTATTTTACTTTGCCACACACAGTTTGTACTAGGTCTTTGCAGCGTTAAACATAATCTGCCTAACAGAACAAGTCAACGGCAAATGTCATAACAACAATTGATATATGGCGCTCATTAGATATCGGTCAAAAATACGAATCGTTGTCCGACAAATGTGAAAAAAATGCGCTACAAAATTATGGCAAGCGAAATGTGTGTTAGATTAAATGTGCATTACATTGCTTTAGGATGTGGTGATAATGTAGTACTACTACACCAATACCCTTAAGCGATAAATTATTGATTAAAATAATTTGTCAAGATTATAATTGAATTTTACTATGAAAAAATATTAACTCTAAACATACATATTATGAAATTTTTATTTTATTTATATTGTAAAATAAAATGTTCATTCTTAATTATTATTAGTGAATTTTTTCAGTGAGTTGTTATGCATTAATTTTATTTTGTCTTTTATTTCAATTAGATTATTTACGCCTAACCTATCAATTATTCTAAACGGTCCGTGATAAGGACTCTGTAATTTCTTCTTATTACATACTACCTTTCTCTTATGTTTAAGGTGTTAAATATAAATGACAACCCTGTTAACAACGTGTATGCTGTTCTCATTCACTTTTTAATTTTTTTTATTCACTCCACGTTATGTATTCAAACTAAAATGAAGTACAGTAAAGTTTATTTTATAATTAATTAAACAGGTTATGGGCCCAGGTACAGTAAAAGAAAGTCCTGTAAAATCTGCATAAAATAAGTAAACATTTTAATTAATCTAAAAAGAAAATGACTGCATTGAATTTTCAAATTGAAAAGTTGGACGACAACTTCTATGATTGCTGGTCAATACAAATGAAAAGCATTTTTATTCATAGTGGATACTGGAAATTAGCAAATGAACAGCAAAAGAAGGAAGAAGTGACACAGTTGGGTTATACATGAAGATTGTCAGTTGGATTTAATGCAGAAAAAGCTGTTGTAAGAAGATCGAATAGTTCCACTGTGCTAAATGCATTGCGAAAAGACAACATGTTTGTGACAGAAAATACTAGAAAGACTGTGTTTGCTGGTAGTAATATTAATTCTGTTTGGCTTAATAGATACGGACACCTAAATCTTAAAAGTTTAAATGATTTGTCAAATAAAGGTATGGTAAATGGATTGAGCATTGATTGTGGCAGTGAACAAAACAATTGTAAAACATGCATGTTGAGTAAGATATATGTATTGTCATTCTCTAAGAAATCAGAAAATAAATCAAATGATTTATTAGAGGTTGTTTACACTGACGTCTACGGTCTGTTTAGAATTCCATCACTTGGAGGTTCCAAATATTTCGTCACTTATTGATGACAAATCAATTTACGAGTATTTACTTCATTAAATGAAAAAGCGAAAGAAGCAAGTTGAAAATCAAACTGGACGTAAAATAAAAACGCTGCGTACTGACAATGGTGGCGAATTTGTTAATTCAATGTTTGACTCATTTTAAGAACAAGAAGGTATAAGCAGGCAATTAACCGTCCCATATACGCCGCAACAGGCAGGTGTTGCAGAACGTGCCAACCAAAAAATTCTTGAAATGGCAAGATCAATGTTAGTACATGCTGGAGCTAAACAATATTTATGGGCTGAGGCAGTGAAATCGGTGTCCCACAAAAATATTAGAAGTTAAAACTCCATATGAAGTCTATTGTGGTCGAAAACTTAATGCAAAACATTTTAAATCATTTGGATCAGTAGCTATTGGTCTCAATAAATCATCAAATCGGTCAAAGTTTGAAGCCAAAGGCACGTAATATATGTTGGGTGGTTACTACCACTTTTAAAGCTTATCGTCTTTTTGATGCGAACCACAAAGGGTAGCTGAATACCGCAATGTGCTGTTTAATGAGGAAGCAGAAGATTATTTAACATTTTACGGTGATGTCGCACAGTGTAATATTAGCGGCAATAAAAAAAAAAGTTCCAAATTTCTCAAAAACTAATACATACATCGACATAAAAATCTTCAACTAAGAGCAATCTATAAGCATTTTGGAAATATGTATGTGGAATGAACAGTGTGCACGGAAACTTGAAGTTTTATTCTTAAACTCTACAATTTTAGCTTTCTGCAATTGAATATCTCAAGTTTAGCTGTTATTATCTCCAAAATTATTCAACCAATTTACAAACATATACACATTTTTGAAAAATTTGGAGTTTTTATTTTTAAGAACATTGAAGAATTAGTTTGGCTTCAAGATCAGTTACAAGAAATAGAATTTTGCAACAATTGACAAAGTTTAGCAGCGATAAGCAAAAAAATCATAGTCTTCAATTTTGCTTAAACTTCTGAATAATAATAATACATTCAATACAAATAGATGACAAAAATATAAATTTGCACTTTTGTGTAATATGCATGAATTTCAATAATATATATACCACTTTTTCGCAGAAAAATGTCTAAAACCGAAATATGCAAATAGAATTATGCGAATGTTTGGTGAGTATTTTCGGATATTTGTTGCCACTGCAGGTGAAGTTATATATTTTTTAAAAATAAGAAAAAAAAGTTTTTAATATCTGTAAAGTTTGCTTAATTCCGTTGAATAGTTTAAAATCAGTTGTGCATTTATATATAGTAAAGTGAGTATAACTGGAAATGTTTCCTAACTTTAAGTGTGAATAGCAAAAAATCATCCTACGATTTTGCTTAAACTTCCTTATAGTGATTATACGTTCAAAACAAGTAGGTGACAAAAGAATAGACTTGCACTTTTGCGTTATATGTACAAAATTCAATAGTTAATTATAGCACTTTTTTGAAGAAATTTGCCTTAAGTGAGCACATAAAAACGGTTAAATCGCTTTAAATTCTAAAAAAATAAATTAAATTGCTTAAAATATTGCACATATAAATTGATTTTAGCCGTGCACTTTCACTTTTAGTTGTATGAAATTCGACCGAAACCACGCCTACCGCCCATACAAAGTGAGAAATTATTTAGGTTTTTTTTTTTAAATGCTTTCCTCTGTCTGAAAAATGCGAATTATGCAAAAATATAAGGTGAAATTATTTAAATTGCGAATTACACAAAATAAATAAATTGAATAATGTTTAAGTGCATTGACCTAAGCTAATTGATTTAAGGAACAAAGTATGCAGTTATGATGAGGTGAATGCTACGTATTGCATTGACCATTAGCTTGAAGAAAAAATATGCAACATAAGTAATTTGGTATTGGTTGCCCTAACTATCTTTTAGTATATAGGACAGGAATTTCTTTTAATAAATCAGATTTAATTATTCCAAGGAATAACCAACTTGTTATTTAATATTCTTACGAAGTCACAGTCCCAAGTACGGTGGTCTTTAATTCTCAAAAGCTAAACACAAAAAAGTCAAGGCTTATGTGCCATTGGCTTACTTCAAGGTGTTTATTACAAAAATTTTTTGGTGACCTCGAATGTCCTGCTCGCGTTCAGCTTGCCAGGAACACGTAAGTTACATCTAAAGCAGATAACAAACAAGGCGCATCAATCACCACAAGAATCAGCGCTACAAATAAAACGAAGACATCAGAGCTGCAGTCCGCTCAAAAGATCCGACACAAGGATCAGCAAGGCGGATCAACAGATACGCAATTTGTAATCAACAGATTCGGCACAAGGATCAAATCGAGGTTCATCACTACCAGTTATAATGAGTGTTGCAAAGGAGCTGATTGATCGGCAGTATGAGGTTGGCGTCCAAGTGGAACAATTGGTATCCACTACATGAAAATGAGATTTTGCAGTGATGTTGGTGCCCATCATTGGTCTTGACTGATTTGACATTCGTAGTTTTGTTTAAGAAGTTTTTTTTAGTTTGACATCATATGAGCTACAGGGTGTTTAAATTTTCTTATTACTTTAATTTTAGTTGGAATACCGGACAATAGTATGTAAAAATATATTGAAACAAAAGATCAAAATACTCTCAAAAAAAATGTTCAGGCAAAATGAGTTTAAGTTATTAATAGGGACGCCAGAGTGCGCATTCCTATTGGTTAAGCTGTCAAAAGAGGTGTCAGTTCACAGTTGCGCGACTTTTATCGGCTGATTTTACATAGTTTCATAGCTCGATACTGAAGCTTTTTCTGTAGCCGATAGATGACTGAAAAAGAGTTGACAGTTCAATTTCAGTTTAGGTATGTTCAATAAGTCGCAATCGCGTTGACATTCTGTTTGCGTTTCTCCTATGTTTAAAAAAAAAAGAAATCCGCAACATAAGCGCTCATTATTAGTATTTATCACTGTCAGTCCATTAACATCATGGTTTCGGCTATGGTGGTGGTGGCGAAAAGGCTGTTGAAAGTGTATCCGAGGGCATCGACGCTTCATATATTATTCTACTTCTACGCAATCATCTTGCAGATGATTTTTGATGTAAATGGTCATTGGGTAAATTATTCTCGCCAAATTTTCTCTCAAATTCGGTTTTATAATTTTTATAATGTCGTGCTCATTTACAGGGCTCTGAAACTGTGATTTAGTTTTGTTAATAGCATGGAAATATGCTTCAATAGTTTCCTGAGGCCTTTGCTTGCTTTCAACTAAATCGTACATTATTTCAAAATCCGACCTGCTGCTCCGATACTGATGTACTAATGCTTGCCGTAATGTTTTCCAGTCCGGGCTAATATCAGTTTTTAGAAACAGCCAGTACCATTTCCTTGCTACTCCTCTGACAAACAAGTAGAAATCTCGTAGGGCTTGAGTTCAAAAGATGAAGTCATCTACATATTTGTCGTCCGAGCCCCCTCCAAAACTGACTCCCCATTTGTCAATGTTGACAGTGGATAAACTATGCGATCCTGATCTTGAGAACTGTGATGTTTTCATTTGCTCCAAATTCGGTGGTCACTCATAGCGTTGTTGAGGCTGCTGCTGTGGTTGCTGTTGTGGCGGTATCGATGACCACTCATTTTGACGTTGCTACATTGTTGGCTGTTGATTTTGCTGTGCCTGTTGCGAAGGTTGTCATAATGGCTGCTGGAGGTAATGAGTTGGCCACTCATACCGTTGCGCCTGCTGTTGCATATGATAAGTATTTTGCCTGCATTCTTGCGCATTATTCTCTTGCATGTTAGTTTTATTATTAAATGTTTGTTTTGCATATTAATCGTCTGAAATAGTAAGCAGATTAGAGTCCGAATCTAGCATGCTTCCAACAGAGCTCTCTTATTCTAAAACGCGCGTAGGTTTTACGTGGTTTTAGCTATAATTTTTTTATTGTAAATAATTATTAATGCCAGCATGTCGATATCATTGAATATCCTAAGCAAACACTGTCAGTCAGAGGATATGTCATCTGATAGACAGCGCTGATAAAATTTTCGGTCAGTAGTGTAATGAACCTCGCGCCGAGGTTTTAATTCGTAGGTGGCCAAGGTTCGGCTACAAAAATTTATAATTTTGCAGGTGGCCAAAATAAATAGTTTTCAATAATAATACGTGTTTTTCTTTTCTTCCTCGCAGTCGCCTGCGTCATTGTTTTCTCGTTCGCACTCTCTTAAATAGTGGTCAACGTTCTGAATTGCGGGTTCCGGTGTTTACGCAGTGGCTATACGTTAGATCGTGACGGGAATATTTGTTCTACCGTTATGCACGATCTTTGTCGCACGGGTTTTGGCGCTGTGCGGTTGTCGTACAACAAATAACGGCGGTGCTGAAAACTATTCTGTCGGCACGAGTGTTAGCGTTGCACCCAGACGTGCGACAGAATAGCCAGCTAGCTCTCCTACTCTACTTTACAATATCGCTGACAGATTTCTCTTGCACGGGTTCTGGTGTTGCGCAGTTGCCGTGCAATAAATACCGTAGGCGCTGAATACTATTCTGCCGGTACGAGTGTTAGCTTTGCACCCAGACGTGCGACAGAATCGCCAGCTAGCTACTTACTATGACTACTGTCTAAGAACTACGGCTTACCACAATGGTGTTGTCCAGGACGAGATCACCGACTGACTGCCCATACTCCCAGTGAGCTGTCCCTTGTATACCCTATTTTCGCCACTGAGTGTAGAGAATGAACAGCTGTTTGTCAAGTCTCCACAAACAGCTGTTCCCTAAGTGTTGCCGTTTGACTGTAATTCCGTAAGACTTAGTTTATTTAAGGCTTAGCATAATTTATGAACATGATTTTGTGTAATTCATTTTGTTCCTTATAAAACTATAAAGTAATGATTCTTTTTTTCAATAAAAATAAATATAATAATAGAAATAAAAAAAAAAAAAATCTCTGCGCAGACTTCTTGTTGTAGGCGGAAACGCGCGAATAATATAATGTGGGTTGCCGTAATAAAATAAAAACACATAAGCTTTAGCTTGTGATCTAATTTTATTACTGTGAATCTTAAGACTAACTTTAATAATTTTTCTTATTCTACCTTAAGCTACATTTGGCGTTCAAATTCAGTTGGCCTTGAAATGCAGAATATGTTACTCAGCATATTTTGCATTTGGGACTTCAATTGAATTTGAAACCCTCTGTTTGTGCAATAGCGAAATTAAATGATAACGCTATTGCAGACAGTTTCTGTTTACATTATTATTTAGTGAGGGGACGTAACTCCTCCCCCCTTTGTATAGAGATACTCCTGGATCTCGTTACAAAATTTTTATATTGATACTGATTGGAAAATACGGAACTGTTACTTAATTCTATATTTTTTGCAATTTCTTCTAATTCCACATCATTTATGTTGTTTTCCTGAGCATTGTTTACAATTTTAATCTGAGTTTTCCTCTTATGTAAGTATATTATATTAATAATCATTGCAAGAATTATCATAGCCAAAGTGATATTTATTCCATAAGAAATTTTTTTGTGGAAATGTAGTTCTTCAATTTGTTTTAAGTTTTCAAATTTTTCTAAATTAATTTTCTCTAATTCTGCCATGTTGTGTTCAGGAAGATCATTTAATTGTATCTGAAATTTCTCATAAAATTCTTTCTTTTGATTCATATACTTTTTTCTTAGAATATTAATTTTGCAATTAGCAAAGTTTATTATATTATTGCCGTTTAAGGTTATATTTCTCTTTGTACAATTTTGGTATACATTCATGTTTACAGCATTTTTGATTAATAAAGTATCTTCGTCTAATTGTAAAATTTCAGTTTTATTATTTATTCTGTATTTATATGTATTATGAAATATACAGTTATCACTTAATTCTAGTTCCTTTAACATGGTGTTCTCTTTGAAGATATAAGGTTTATTATTTATATATGTTATTATTTCATTTTTTTGATCGATTTCTAGATAATGCTTGTTTGGCAACGGAGCAATTAAAATCAATGTCGTAGGTATAGTTCTTGGGAATTTTTATACAGATAATTATTGTATCGTTTTTATACATAAGAAGGCCCATTCTAGCTAGTTTTAGTTTGTAAAAATGGATTTTAAAATACTCGATTTCTTCTTTGCTTAGTATGCTTGGGGATAAAATATTATAATTAGCTGAGGCTATATTGTCCTGGATCTGATCTATTTTCCTTTCTATAAATGTAAGTTTATACACTGCTTCATTAAATTTTATTTGTTCCTGTAGCTCATTGTTTACAGTGTTTAATGAATTTAAAATTTTAGTTCTGTCTTCTTCTACTATTCTTTCTAAGGTAATAATTGATTTGTTAAAGCTACTATTTATGATAATCTGTTTATTAGAGTTTACTATGAGGTTGTGGTTATTTTCACTGTTTACTTTCAAAAATTCTTCAATTTACTGTTTGTCCGAGTCATCCATCAGTCCAAAGAGCCAACTATAAACAGAGCCAATTCCGTTAAATAACCCTCTTTTTTGCCTAAGCATTTTTTCCGGGGTAATAGACTTAACTTTTGCTTCTAGTAGCCCTAATTCTGATAGAAGGATTCCTTTTTTATTTTTTCCCAAATCGGTCATTTCTACATTTTCCTTAAAGGTGTTCAGGATTTTTCCAATTTCCTCGGGTTTTACCATGTGTAAAATTGTATTGGTGTCGGTAACGATTTCTACGGTCCTTAGGTGAATTGCTGTATAGCCTCCTTCCTATAATAGGGGGTTTACTATTATTAAGCCCTGTGTTGCTGCTATTATCGCCATTAATGTGAGTATAGTGAGTTTAGGCGTCTGTAAATTTATAAGGACGTTTTATATTAGTGGTGTGAACATTTTCAAGAGGATATTTTGTAAATTTTGGTTGCTCTTTATGTCTCAAGTTAGTGTAATTTTTTATGTAACCTTCTTGTCTACTCTCGACATACGACTCTCTTTTTTTATTTAATTTCTCCAAAACATGGCGTTTTCTTTCTTCCAACCTACTTTTGATTATATTGTGATCAATTTTATTGTTGATCACATCGAAAGGAGTACATTTAATAGTACTATGGAAACTGTTATTGTAAAATCTAATTGCTTTTGACATTTGTTCTTGTATTGGTAATGTCTCTTCTACGTTAAGTGCTCTGATTCTCTCAGTAAGAGTATTGTTCAGCCGCTCTATGTCGGAGTTCCCTGTATGGCTGTTAGGTTTAGTTGAATGAAATTCGATTCCTTCCCTAATCAAGAAATCCCTAACATTTTTTGTGTTAAATTCATTATCAAAGACAAACTTCCTAACCTTGCCTCTCATTGCTAGATAATCTCTTATCTTTTGTATTATAGTTACATTATTTCTATCGGTTAAATGATAGCAAACAGAGTGTTTGGAAAATTTATCTATAAAAATGATAAATGAACTTTTACTATTAACGTATGTATCTACATGTACTATATCATTTATAGTAGAAGGTGTTTCTGTAAGTTTGAATTTATTTTTTATTGGATTTCTGTCATATTTGGCTGATGAACAAACATGACAATTATTTATTAGTTTGTGTATTAGAATCTTCAGATTAGGATTAAAGATTTTACTTTTAATGTTTTCGTATGTGGCTACTATTCCAGAGTGTCCACTTTCATATTTATGGAATAAGGCTAGTTGTTTTTTCAGTTCGTCATCGTTTTCTACGTCTCTGGCGAGGTAGGTGCACTTTACGAATTTAACTTTGTCATTCCCTGAAAATTCATCAATTAAAATTTTCTGCACTTTGTAGTACTCATGGTCATTTAAGTCACAATATACCCCAATTTTTCCTTTTGAAACTCTTCGCCTTATAATATTTATAACATTTTCGTTAGCAATGTCGTTTTTATCAATAAAAATTCTTTTGTTATTGAATACTGTTTCTATTTCATGTTCTTTTGTTTCTTTAATGACTATTTGCGTTTTGAACCGGTTGACTACTGTTTCTAATGTAGGTATATGGTTACCTAGGTCCTCCTCTTGAGAATGTACAGTTTGTACTTGTATGGAATCATTTTCGCTATCTGTTTCGTCGCCTCTAATTTCGTTATTGTTGACATTAACTTTAAAATCTGCTGGTACCTTTTCACCTGTATCCGTGGAGTTTAGTGTATTAATTTCTTTTCTTTCTGAGTCTATTCTGCTCAAAAAGTCTGCAATATAGTTGCATTTTCCTTTGATATATTCTATCTTAAAATTATATTCTCCTAGATCGATTAAATATCTTTGGAGCCTGGGGCTAATATCCCTTCCTGAATATTTAGCCATCAACCACTTAAATGGTTTATGGTCGCTCTCTAAGTCGAATTCTCTTCCAGAGACATATGGTCTAAAATATTTAACACCCCAAACTATCGCCAACAATTCTTTATCACTTGTTGCGTAGTTTGTTTCGTGTTTGTTTAACGTTCTAGATGCATATGCTACTGGGTGACCGTCTTGAGTCAAGACGGCTCCAATAGCGAAGTTGCTTGCATCTGTTACGATCTTGAAACGTTTAGCAAAATTTGGGTATCTTAGGATAGGAAAATTCGTAACGAGCTCCTTTAATTTTTCGAAGGCCATAGGTATTTACTTTTTGATCCTTTTTTAAGAATTTTGTCATAGGGTGTGCGATTTTCGCATAATCCTTTATAAATTTCCTATAAAACCCGGTCATGCCGAGGAATGATTTAATTTGTTTTTGGGAACTAGGGAGCTTCAGCTCCTGTATTATTGCAATTTTGTTAACATCAGGCTTAATTCCATTTGTAGTTAAAACGTGCCTCAAGAACTGCGTTTCTTTCTTTAGAAAGTCGCATTTATCGATTTGAATTTTTAATTTAGATTTTCTTAAAGCTTCAAATATCTGCCTAATACTTTGAATGTGCTCTGTCAGTGTCGTGCTAAAGACTAAAATGTCGTCCATATAGACAACACAAATTTTATTTATAAAATCACGAAGAAGGTGCATTTGAAGGTGCATTCTTCAATCCAAACGGCATACGAATGAATTCGTAGTGACCGAAAGGAGTCGAAAATGCCGTTTTTTTTCTGTCTTCCTCTCTTACAAGGATTTGATGAAATCCTTTTGCAAGATCTATTATGGTAAAGTACAACGACCTTCCTAATTTATCCAAAAGATTATTTAGATTTGGAATAGGAAATCTGTCGTCGACCGTAAATTCATTCAGTTTACGGTAATCGACTACAAGTCGCCATTTTTTCCTACCTGAATTATCTAATTTCTTAGGTACAATCCATAACGGACTGTTGTAAGGCGAGTTGCTGTTTCGAATAATGTTTTGTCTTAACAATTTCTCTTATTTGTGTTTGGATCTCCTTCTCGTGAATCTGAGGGTATCTGTATACTTTAGAGTGAATAGGTTTATCAGTGGTAGTCACGATTTCGTGTTGGGTTGCACTTGTGGCGGAAAGATTGTCTCCTTCCTTATACAAAAGGTCCTTGAATTCTAACAGGATATTTGTAACATTTTCTTTTTCTTCCTGATTTAAGTAGCTGAAATCAAATTTATTAAGGACAATTGTGTCTCCACTTGGTTCGATAACGCTTATGTTTTCCGCCATATACGGAAGGTTATAGTCTTCAAAAAATATTTTGTTACCTAATATTTCAATATATTTATGTTCATTATCAATTTTTGTTTTTAAGGGTATTAAAAAGTTTTGTCCTATAATTGCCTCGAATTTTTCATTGGAAAAGTCTATTACCTTCCAATTTAGTGTACCTGTACAAGGGAATTCATTTGGGAAATGCGTTACTACTTTGAACCTAACTTGGTTTATTCCGTTTAGGGTTTTAAAATAAAGAGGTCTTTCTACTTCTTCTTTAGGGTAGTTTTCAATTAATATATTTGGTTTTATTACGCTAGTTGTTGAGTATTGTAAGAGAATAATTGATTTAAATAAGAAGTATGGCAACACTTAGAATAAGAATGTGAAACAATTAATATTACACAATAAAACCTTCTTCTGTTACTTGATCTCGAACTAAATGGTTGTGGTTTATTTTAGTCTCGCTATTTTTTTTAAATATATCAGGTTATGGGCCGTTTGCCACGCGTTTATTAATTTTTATTTTTTTTTTTTTGCGAAAGAAGTTTCGGTTTAATACTTCATAAAAATTAATATTGATTTTTGCTTAACAGTAAAATCTGCGTAAAAACATTGTCGCAATGACTTCGAATAACGCGCTTTCGTTTGCATTCGAGAAATTAAAGGGACGCGAGAATTTCGACATCTGGAAGCGGCATGCACAGTCATACCTCGTGATCAAGGGATGCTGGAAAGCGGTGAGTAAAGGTTTACCAGAACAAGCGATTGAGAAAGATTTGGAAATCAATGAACGAGCGCTAGCGGAAATTACTTTGATGATTGAGCCTGGAAATTTTGCACATATTGCGACAGCAGTGTCGGCGAAAGAAGCATGGGACTCGCTAATGGCAGCTTTTGAAGACAGTGGGCTTACTAGAAAAGTTGAACTTTTGAAACAATTGGTACGTCTTAAGCTCTCCGACTGCGAATCAATGCAAGACTACGTGAACAAAATGGTCATGACGTCACTGAAAGTAACGAGTGCTGGTCTAAAAATTTATGAAGAAATTACAGCGTCATTAATGCTCGCTGGTTTACCGGACGATTTTCGTTCTCTTGTTATGGCGGTTGAAAATTCGCAAGCAAAACTTACAGTTGACAATGTTAAGAATTTGTTATTGCAAGACGCAAAATTTGACAACGATCAATGTGAAAGCGCCTTGTATTCAAAGTCAAAAACCAAGTCGACATACAATATTACGTACAAGTGTCATAAATGTAAGCAAAAGGGTCATTTCGCTAAAAATTGTCCAAATAGAGCGAAAGAAAATAGCAAAAAAAAGCAAAACGAAACAAAAGTTCTTTTCGCTCGCTCTCTCCTCGCTAGCAGCGACGATTCAAATATTTGGTACGTGGATTCGGGATCGACCTCTCACATGGTGAATAACATACGAATAATGCAAAATGTAGAAGCTGCAAAGAGCAAAGAAGTTGTTGTTGCTAACAATGAAAAAGTTTCTGTTGACAGCGTAGGTGACGTCGCTATGCAGTTTACAGTTGGCGAAACAAAAACAAATGCGATAATAAAAAATGTGGAATGCATACCGCAGTTATGTGCGAACTTACTGTCGGTACGTCAACTTGCAAAAAAAGGAAATAAAGTGCTCTTCGATGGTGACATGTGTAAAATTTTTGACAACGAATTTAATTTGTTTGCAACTGCAACTGTAAAAGACGAATTATATCGTCTAGATTGCATCGTAGGCCATAACAAGAATGAAATGGCGCTATCAGTAAATGATAATTTCGAGCTTTGGCATAGAAGACTTGGTCATATTTGTGACGAAAATTTAACTAATGTAAAAAATGCCTCAACGGGTGTGCAGTTTGCTATGAAGAGCAACGACAAATGCATTACATGCATAAAAGGTAAACAAACGCGCAGTTCTTTTAAAAGTGTTGGTGCTCGAGCTGAAAATAAGTTGGATCTGGTACATTCGGACGTAATGGGACCACTAAACGCGAAATCGTTTTCTGGAGCACGATACCTGTTAACATTTGTGGATGACTGCACGAGGAAAGTTTTTGTTGTTCCTATTAAGCAGAAATCTGAAGTTTTCAATGAATTTAAGAAATTCAAAAATTTCGTTGAAAACCAATGTAGCAGCAAGATTAAAGTGCTTCGCACTGATAATGGAACCGAGTATGTGAACGCAAAATTCACAAATTACATCGAAAGTTGCGGCATATTGCATCAAAAAACTGCGCCTTATACGCCAGAACAAAATGGCGTTGCCGAACGGCTGAATCGCACAATTATGGATCGCGTACGGTGCATGTTATTGGACGCTGGCTTGGACGAAAAATTTTGGGCTGAGGCTGCTACGACAGCAGCATATCTTCTTAATCGAATTCCTTGTAGAAGCAATGAAAAAAGTCCTGAAGAATTGTGGACTAAAACTAAGCCTGATTTGAATCATCTTCGTATTTTC
The DNA here is from genome assembly GCA_963680825.1 of Meiosimyza decipiens. Lineage (NCBI taxonomy): Eukaryota > Metazoa > Arthropoda > Insecta > Diptera > Lauxaniidae > Meiosimyza > Meiosimyza decipiens. The sequence continues at coordinate 70,503,540 of OY804258.1, read as the reverse complement.
GGATGTAAAGCCATGGCACACGTTCCGAAAGAGAAGCGAACCAAGCTGAAACCAAAATCAGTCGAGTGTGTTCTACTTGGGTACAGCAACCAATCCAAAGCGTACAGACTCTTTGATCTTGCTACAAAGCGCATCATCATTAGCCGAGATGTAGTCTTCATGGAACATCAGTCAGGTAACTATGACTCAATACCAGTTACTAACAATTTACCGTCATTTGTAGTTGACATTGAAGGCGGTCAATTCGTTGCCGATTCAGGGGAGATTGAGTTTAAATTTGAATCGTCAACTGAAGGCGGTTGTGCTGATGAAAACGAAGAATCTGAAGCTGTTGATAGTGGTGACAACTTTGCTGAAGATGTAAATAAAAGCGCAAGTGAAGATTTATTTGAAGATGCTAACGCAGCTATCGAACATGAAGAGCAGTTTCGTCGATCTGAGCGCTTGCACAGCAAGCCCAAGCCGAGCTACAATTTTTGTGCCATAGATTTTATATCGGAAGATCCAGTAACCGTGAAGGAAGCTTTATCATCTGACCATTCAGAAGACTGGAATAAAGCAATGCAAGAGGAAATTAAATCACTTGCTGAAAACGACACGTGGGTATTAGCAGATTTGCCAGTAGGAAAGAAACCGATAAGCTCGAAATTGGTGTTCAGAACGAAGTATGATGCCGATGGTAATATAGTTCGCCGAAAAGCTAGACTGGTGGCTCGTGGTTTTAGCCAGCAATATGGAATAGACTACGACGAGACGTTTGCACCAGTTGTGCGATATAGCTCAATACGTTTTCTGTTGGCTTTGGCAACCAAGCACAATTTAGTTATTCACCAACTTGATGCAATAACTGCGTTCCTGAACGGTGAACTAAAAGAACAAATTTTTATGCATCAACCGTCAGAATTTGACGATGGCACTGGAAGAATGTGTTTGTTAAAAAAATCGATTTATGGGCTCAAACAGTCCAGTAGAGTGTGGAATGAAAAGCTTAATGCTGTTTTGAAAACGTTTGGACTAAAACGTAGCGATACTGATCAATGCGTTTACTATTATGCTAATGACAGTAAGATGTTATATGTAGCTATCTACGTGGACGACATTTTGGTGATCGGGAGTGATATCCATTTGATTGGCGAGCTAAAAAAAAAGCTTTCCGTTCATTTCAAGATGAAGAATATGGGCGAAGCCAGTTCCATATTGGGAATTCGAATCGAACGTGATTTGAAAAATGGTATCACGAAAATTGACCAGCAGCAGTACATAAAGGCTGTTTTAAAACGTTTTTCGATGTTCGACTGCAACCCTGTCGGAACACCAATGGATGTCAATCAGAAACTTACGACAGCTATGTCACCTACGAATGAACGTGAGCAGCAAGAAATGGCAAAAGTTCCGTATATGCAAGCTATCGGATGTTTACTTTTTGCAGCGCAGGTAACACGACCTGACATTAACTTCGCAGTTAATGTGCTCAGCCGATATAGTGCCAATCCAGGGAAGGCACATTGGACAGCTGTCAAGCGCGTTATGAGGTATTTAAGAGGCTCTTTAAATAAATCTTCAAACGTTGTGGGCTACTGTGATGCAGACTGGGCTGGCGACGTGGATGAGCGACGCTCAACTTCTGGCTACGTGTTTAGTTTTCAAGGTGGAGCGATTTCGTGGTGCACAAAGCAGCAAAAGACCGTCGCTTTGTCAACAACTGAGGCCGAGTTCATGTCGGTGGTCAACGCAATACAGGAATTAATTTGGCTCAAGCGAATGGAGTCGGAATTTTTTCATGACGACACCGAACCAACAACCTTATTTTGCGACAACAAAAGTGCTATACATGTAGCATCAAATGGTTCATTTTCTCCACGAACGAAGCATGTGGACTTAAAGTTAAAATTTATACGTGAGAAGCTAGATGATGGAAGTCTTAAACTCGCTTACATACCAACTGACGAGATGTTAGCCGATATTTTAACAAAACCAGTTAGCGCACCAAAATTCTCAAATCTCACAAATAAATTTGGCTTAGAATAGTATTATTTGCTTACTAACGTAATACTATTTTTTTTTTATTACATATAAAATTTGAAATGAATTGTTTAGTAGATTTTTCTTTGAAAAGACATATATACTTTTATTTAATAATTATTCAGGGAAGGTATTGTAAGAGAATAATTGATTTAAATAAGAAGTATGGCAACACTTAGAATAAGAATGTGAAACAATTAATATTACACAATAAAACCTTCTTCTGTTACTTGATCTCGAACTAAATGGTTGTGGTTTATTTTAGTCTCGCTATTTTTTTTAAATATATCATTGAGCCTGTGTCTATTAGGCACCTAATCCTTTGCTTTCCTATTGTGAGTTTTACTATGGGTAGTTGAGTTGCTGAGGCAGGGTTAAAAAACTTACCTCACTATTTCCATTTACTGCCCCTACTTCTTGTATGGTTTCTATATCCATCGCATTATTGCTTGAATTCTTAGATACACGACTTAGCTTTTTGTTCACACTCATATATGAACCTCTTGTCTGGTTCGAAAAGTTTTCCCCATTTCTATTCACGGAGTTGTAGTTGTTACTATTCTGACGATTATAGTTATATGCATTACTGTTGCTATTTTTATGGCGTTGTCTAACTGTCTCTTGGTTTGCACTTTCATTATTGACAGGGTACCTACTCGTATAGTTTTTTATATTACTTTCAATATTTGCCTTAGTTTTTTCGGTATATTTCCTATGCCTAAAATCTATTGTTCTTCTGTCCGTCAATAATTTTAGCTTAGTGTATTTCACAATAATAGTATTTAATGTTTCGTTGTCATTTATGTGGGCTCTAATAGGACCATCAATTTTTTCTAACATGATGTCTACTAAATCCCTATCAACGTTCTCCGGCTTGTAAATGGCCGGTTTTAGTGGATCGGATAAATAGATTTCATGTATCTCAAATTTAGATTTTTGAAAAATTTGGAATAATTCGTTTAAATCTCTTACTTTCACACTTCTGCAAAAATTAAATATTTCGGCATAACTCCTCCTGGGACGAGACTCCTGTAGTAGTTTATCCTTTATGTCCTCCCAAGTGGCGTTTTCCTCGAGTTCCCTCACTCTACGGCCAGCACTGCCCAGTATTTTTTCGTTGGCTACAATTTTGATACAGTATTGCTGTAGACTCTGATTTCCTCCGCAAAGGGTAATATTGGTTTCTACTGCATTGATGACAGCTCTTGTATTGTGATTTACATCTAAGGATTTCAAACGTCGGAATTGTTCAATTACATCCTTTGGTGACATGTTGAATTGGTAGCTCTGATCTTGTTGCTGATGTGGTTGTTGTTGCAGTATCAGTTGCGCTTGTTGTGCTCGCAACTGCTGTTGTTGTTGTTGTATCTGCGCTTGTTGGTCTTCTTGACCTCGTATTATTTGCTGTGCTTGTTGTTCTTGAAGTTGTTGTTGCTGTTGTTCTACTCGTTGCTGTAATTGTTGTTGCTGCTGCTGCATCTCGTTAATTACTCCTTCCTGTCTACGGATTACCTCTGCAAGTTGCTCTGGATCCATTATTGGTCGATTTTGGTTAAAGGTTCTATGTCTCTGCATATGTTTGTTGTTATTTGTAGATTTTCTTCTATAAGCTTGCAGCTGTTTTCCTCCTTTATTTGATAACTTCCTTTTTCACTTTTATAATGAGAACAAAAAAAAAATTCTGTTTCTGTATATTGGTCTTTGGACGTAATAGCTTTTTGTTCTCTTTTTTTTTTTGCACTAATTTTATTTGTGTTAGTCTTTAGACGTAACAAAAAAAAATTTTTTTTTTTTTTAGAAAAATTTTCCACGACGTTGGTTCATTAATTTTTCTTTAGAAAAAAAAAATCCGCGACTGCGCCAATAATATAATGTGGGTTGCCGTAATAAAATAAAAACACATAAGCTTTAGCTTGTGATCTAACTTTATTACTGTGAATCTTAAGACTAATTTTAATAATTTTTCTTCTTTTTCTTGGCGTTCAAATTCAGTTGGCCTTGAAATGCAGAATATGTTACTCAGCATATTTTGCATTTGGGACTTCAACTGAATTTGAAACTCTCTGTTTGTGCAATAGCGAAATTAAATGATAACGCTATTGCAGACAGTTTCTGTTTACATTATTATTTAGTGAGGGGACGTAACTCGCGTCTTAAGAAACGAAAAAGTTAAAAAGGACTTACATTGCATTTGCATAAATAAAATCTTACCAAAAATTTTATTGCATCAATTGCGCGCTTCTCTCTTTATAGATCCCATTCTGCTCAAACAGGTTGAAAACTATTTCAAGAAAATGTAATGTCGAGCTTATAATAAAGCCAAACACAAGGTAAATAGTATAATAGAAAACTGAGTACCTCTCCTTTTCACAGGAATTCCAGTAACACTTTTTCTTTATCTTTGTTTTTGATTTATAAATCATTATAAAACTTTTATAATAGTAAAAGTATTCTTTTATATGCTAGTAAAAATTAAAATCATAATCAATAGCCGTGTTTAATCTGCTTTGGTTAAATCAAAATTCCATACAAGTACGTGAACCAACTCAATTTCTGGTTCAATTTATTTAACTTTTTGTCTTTTTAAAATTTGAAGAATAGATGTCGCACATCGCAAATAGTTTTAGAAACAAAACTAAATAATCAAATATATATTGCAACTTGGTTTGAATTCGCAGATCCGGTTGTAGGTCTCGCGAGGCCCTAAGCATGCAGTAGATGCTTGGCATAAATATTAAAATAAAGTCAGATGATAAAAACAAAAAGAGTGTTTTCCTTTTCAATACAGTTGTTATACCTGGCAAATTCATGGGAAAAACTCAAAATATGAAACATATCTCCCGGCTAGGGCGCGGATTTCCCGTTGCCGCTTTGTGGCGTATGCATAGAAAATTCATGTAATTTTCCTAACGGGTAGCAGAGAAAGAAAACCCCCAGGTCGCTAATTCTGAATTTTTATGGGTATGGCATCACAGTCACCCTACTTATGGCATCTCCCCTAATTTATTTACCTAGCAAATATCCATCTATTGTTATTTAATTAAAAGAATTGATTTAACTTTTCATCTGTTTCAATTCAGATTTTTCTTTAATTTTAAATTCATAATTATTTTTTTTTTAATCTAACTTTTAATTCCAATATTTTTAATTTTTCTTAACTTGTTCTACACCGCGGTGGCAATATATTGATTATGGTAAATATTGAAATACATTTAGATAATATGTACAAAGTAATGAACAGTAGTATAAACTACATAAAATTAATGAATAGAAACAAAAATTTCCCTAATATACCATATAATAAAGGTAGGTATACATGCATAAACTTAGATTTACGTGCGGGTAACCTGCTGCATCGTATTTGATTGTTTTTGTTGTACAATTTTTGTCTTGGCTGGTGCTATTGTTGTTGTGCAAATTTCGTCTTGGCTGGTGTTATCCTCGTTTTTGTTCATTTAATTTATTATAAGTTTATGTAATTCTAAGTTCGTTTGTTGACTTTTACAGACTTATATATTTTTTTATATATATATATTCAAATTTAATCTAAATAGGTTCACTTTAGTGTAAGTTAGTTTTTCTCGTGCTAATGTGTTGGAGTTTCGGTCAGTCATTTCTTGTAGGGTATACATATATTAGCCGTGTTTTATTCTTTTTGGTTAAACCAAAATTCTATACAAGTGGGTGAACCAGCTCAATTTCTTGTTCAATTCAGGCCCGTTCGCAGGTGGGGTTTTTGGAGTTCTAGCCCCCCCCCCCATTGGGAACTTTTTTACATAGACTTTTATTGAGAATATCTTTTCACTTACATGAAAAGCTACAAGACCTGCGACTCTTACGAAAAAACAAAAAAAAATAATTTTTTTTGAAAAGAAAAATTAAAAATTTTATGAACATATCAAATATGTATAAAAGGTATAATAAATTATGCACTTGAAAGTTTGCTTATGTATGTATATACCTTTCAAGTGGTACCCATTTTGTTGAGATCAGTTAAAAGTTTCGCAGCTTATACTCGTAGTAATTTTTGGAAGTACATTCGCAACTTCCGATATTTCACAAAACAGATCAAAGCGAAAATTGTCATTTAAATATCCTGTTTTTTCAGTAAGAAAACCTTATCTTGGAAGAAGCATAAGAAATTCAGTGTTGCTAAGGATATATTGCTTCAAATTTTTTCCCAATTAAATACCTCCTGAAACCTGTTGTGTCCTTGTTGGTAAAGTTTTATAAGCTTTTGTCTGTTTGTGAGCAACTTTTACATGCGACGTCGTTTAAGACCCTACCTTAGACCAACAGTGTCTGAAGATCAGCTAAACGGACTCGGCTCAATTAATATATGTACATCTTACTGTCGAAATTAATGTACAAAGATTTTTGGACAAGTTTTGTACAGTAACTCGCAGAACTAGCCTCTTGCTCAATGATAACTAATTACCGAGTCAGAACTTATGAATGTATGTGCATTAAGACGATAAGAAAAAATCGACTGTTTGAAATGTTAAGGTCTCCTAGTCTGAAATGGTTCCATAACCCGTAAAGTAAACTTCTGCAAAGTTTCAGCCAATTTATTAAGAATTAGAGGGCGCGAGTTTCATCGGAAGTGTTCTTACAAATATTTTTGGCCTTTAATGCTGGTAAAATCAAACGAAATGTAAATTAACTTTCAGAATACCAGTCAGAGGACAAGATAAGACCAGTAATTTGGGCAAAAGACTTTTATTTTTTGTGATATTTACTAGAAATGGCAAATCTCATATCTAGAGAGCCACAACTCTGACCACCCTTATTTTCTCTCTGAAAAAAAAATCAATAAAATTAAACATATCGCTAGCCGAAAATTTTCGATTTTAATATTTAAATTGCAAAATTATTGCTTATAACTTAAGAGAAGAAAATTTTTAATACACTAATTACAAAATAGACCTAAAATGCTAACTTTTATGCCTTGACGGTTTTTCGACCTGACGTGTACATTTTGAAATCGAAGCGTCCGAAAATTCATATATTTTTAAATTTTGTGATTTTCAAAAAATCGTATTTTCGAAAAAAGTCCTGAAAAACTTTTTCCAAAAACACATGTCGAACATTTTTAGACAAAGTATTGAAAAAAAATTGATTTTGTGAAATCTAAATTTTGAATGTAAAATCGAGGTAGACTTTCCCATGTGTATATACTAAACATACATGAGCATATGTGTTTATATAATATATTTATAAATCAATATCTGCATTTTTGTATTTTTGTATGCTTTGTAATCAAAAATACTTTTTTTTCGAGCTTCATAGCCTGTCATGAAATATCCGAGTTAAAACCCCCCTGAGATGATTTCTGCGCACGGGCCTGGTTCAATTGATTATAATTTTGTAGTCTTTGCTATATTTGAAAAATAGATGTTGCATATTGCAAGTAGTTCTAGGCACAAAACTAAGAAAATCAAATATATATGGCAACTATGCTTGAATTTTCAGAACAGGAGGCAAGTCACGCGAGGCCATATGCATGGAGGAGGTGCGGGTCCTATGTATCAAAATAAAGTCACATTATAAAAACAGTGATGAAACAATTGTTATTAATTGTTGCTTTGGTTCTGCTTTCATTTTTCTTTTTTATTGTCAGGTTTTTTTTTATGATCAGGAAAATGAAGAACAATTTTTAACGTCTACTATGCTTTGAAAACAGTTCAAAAGTGTTTGATAGCAATTTAAAAATAAATTAAAAATCATATACAGTGGAATCCCGATAATTCGTAAGCGCAAGGGACCAGGAACTTTTTACGATTTACAGGGGTTTTCGATTTAACGAGGTTTCGATTAAACGAGGTTAAAATAAAGGCAGTACGAATTAATGAGATTTTGATTTAATGAGGTTAAATTAAGAGTAATACGAATTAACAGTTTTTTTTTATTTATTTAGTAAATAATAAAGTCACTCTGTCTTTACTGTGTTTACCACCATGGCACCTTTCATTTATAAAATAAGCTAGTCTTGTCTGCGTTGAAAATATCTTTGGCATTAAAATCCTTTTTAAGATGATATAATTTTTCTTTCCATTCTAAACAAACACCTTCATTAACGGCAAAACTTTCATCGCAAATTTTTTTCAATTTTACATTGTTCCTTTTTTTAAAACGATCGAGCCAACCGCTGCTTGCTTTGAAATTATTCACGTTAAATTTTTTAGTAAAAATCAGCGCATTTTCCATTAATTATGGGCCTCCAACAGGAATAGTAGACTTTCGGTACTGAGTAAACCATATAAGTAGAGACTTTTCTGTTTCCAGATTGCATTACTAATATTATTTTCTGTAGGATTGAAGTAATCGTTGATGGAGCGATTTCAAATTGTGTAGCCACTTCATTTTTTTTGCTCCATTATCAATGGCTGAAATGATGTTTTGCTTTTGCAACACTAATAAAGTCTTATGTGTACGTTTGTTTGCTATTTTCACCCCACTCTATGTTTTTCACGCACGTCTGGTAAAGCAACGAGCAAACTGACCACGAAAATCACAAAAAATTCCATCAAAAAAAGTGAACGATAAACGTAGCCGTAGCTGCCTACTATGATTGATTTTTTTTTTCAAACCATAGTTCCATAGAATTTTGCTTTGCATTACGAATTATAAGAGGTTGTCAGATCCAATTACGATTTATAAAAGGTTAAACAGACTTTATTGAAAAAAATACGAGTTATCGAGAGGACTAAAATGTATGCAATTTTTACGAATTAAAGCGATTTTTTCAAGGGACCAACAGTTTGTTACGAATTATTGAGATTTTCGAATTGACGGGGTACGAATTATCGGGATTCCATTGTACTGACGCGTGAGGTCTCTTACCGCGCTAAGCCCCGTTCAACGAGTTTGTAGGCCATAAATGCAGCACTAATGTCAAAAACTATGAATCCTCGAAGCGATCATAAGCAGAATTAGAAAAGGTTAAACTTATGGGTTTAATTCACTTTTCGGTTCAACAAAAACGAATGAAACACGGATATTGGATGCTCTAAAACTTTTTTTTGTTGTTGTTCTTTTATGTATTTAAGCACGAGGTTAGAAAATTTAGTTTCTATGGCAGCGTTAATTTTTCCTCTGCTACGCTCCTCTGCTACGTAGCTCGATGACTTCCCGTGTGATAAGTACCAAAACGCGAGCTGTCAAAATCGTGCGTTGAAAAAACGCTCGTGTGAACAGACCCAAAAAGGCAAAAAAAACTAAATCTAGCTCTAATATCTTTAAAATGGTAACACTGCAAATGGCATTACTTTCAGTGAGCTGGCAGCTTCTTTGTTCTTTTTTACTTTTGTTTCAATTTGACAATACACAAAAAGTAATTTTTTCTTTTGTTTTCCAATTTATTGGAAAAATTTTGGTTGTAAACCCATCACAAAGATGTGAAAATGTAAATTGAAAAAAGTGTAAAATTGTAAACAAACTCGGACGGACAAATTCAGAATTCCACAATTTGGAACATATGACCGATTTTCATTTACGTTACGTAGTTTTAATTAGATTTTTCTGGGACAAAATTGCAAAAAAAGCTGCAAAATTGTTAGTCCAATTGGAAGTTTTTTTCAAACTGTATGTTTTCAAGTGTATGTTGATTTCAGGGAGCTGGCAACTTGTTCGTTTTCTTATTTACGTATTGAATTGAAATTAGTTTTTTATATGACTAGTGACTTTGTTATAAATATAATATGTGTAAAACTTACACATACGGCTTTTATTACGCTTTGTTACTATTTTTTAATTGCGTAGATAATAAGTGCTTACGAAAAGTTAACTTTAACAGTTCGGGCGGAAGTTGTGGAACTCAAAATATATCAGAGGAATTTGATATTGCCTTTCATTCCAGCACTATATTAAGTGAATACATCGTGTCCTTTCACAATTACTATAACTCAAGGACGAGGAAGAAATTTTTGAACGCTGCCTTAAGTGGCATAAATGTAAGATTAATCAAGTTTCCTGTAGTGAAATTAAAAAATGCATTTATTTACAGGCCTCCGAGTGGCGAATACAACCGCGTGTTAATCCTGCAAGTTCTTATCCTAGTGACTTTGATGTAATATATTTGGATGGAAGTTCAAATTCGCTAAGAAAACATCCCGCAATCAAGAGTGTGACGCCTCATCGTTTCGTAAGAAGATCTTTAAGTTATAAACCTGAAAGAAACCTACAAGGTTCATACAAATTACCTCGTAAATTAACAGATGAAATTTATGAAAAAAGTGACTTTTTGAATAAAATATATGGAAACTCTACACAGTTGAACTCTAAAAACAAAAAAAATACTCATGAAAATCGACAATTCACACGGCGTTTGCTTCGTGCGTTTCCCCGTCAAATAACAACTATACTGCGTGCCAATGTTCTTTGGGACTTAGGCATCACTGGTAAAGGAGTAAAAGTAGCTGTATTTGATACTGGCCTAGCAAAAAGTCATCCTCATTTTAGACGAGTTAAAGAGCGCACAAACTGGACTAATGAAAAATCATTGGACGATGGGGTCAGCCATGGAACATTCGTTGCCGGTGTTATAGCATCAGCTAAGGAATGTCTTGGTTTTGCGCCGGATGCTGAGCTCCATGTTTACAGAGTATTTACTAACTCTCAAGTAAGTTCAATAACCTTTGGTCGAATTTAAAAATGTGGTCCCTGAAGTATTTAAAGTTTTATTTAAATTGTTCAAATAATTCTTGTACTAATTTGATTTCCATAAAATTAAATTTTGTTGACAAGATACCCAACGGGAAACGGATGCGAGTACAAAGCATATTAAATATCTTTCCTTGGATGTAGAGTTGAATCACATTGAGCTTAAATTGAAAAAAAAAAAATCCCCTAATTTTTTTATTTGTCTCCGATCAGATTCGAACCTAGGCGGCCTCCTGCGATATGCCAGTGTACTGAGCTGCGCACACTATTATTTTTTTATTATTGTTTCTTTATTAGTTGATAAATAACCATTACATTTATAATTTTGTATAGCCTAATTTTTCAAATAATGTTTAAAATAACAAATTCAGTGTATATTTAATTTTATAAAATCTACTATGAGCCTCTTAAATCGATGAATGTTATTCTCATTTTTGATTATATCAGGTAGTGAATTAAATAACTTTAATCCATTATACATACATTATCGAGTTCTGTGTGCTGTTTTTGTTGAACTTCATTAGTCTGAAGTCATTTGCCCTTCTTAAGTTGCAAGGCTGGATGTCTTTGACATAAACAAGCTCGTCTTGTAAGTACCCTGGAAACTTACTGTGTTTAACATAGAATACAAATATCAGGACTCTTAACGACACGTTGTTTAACATTAAGCCACTTTAGCATTTGTAACATATACGACGAAGGGGTGTAAATATTGCACTTAATTACGCGCATTGCTTTATTTTGTAGTATTTGAAGTCTTTTCTTAACATTGTTATTGCACATGTATAAAATAGTTGCACAGTAGTCGAAATGTGGTAGTACGATTGTATTGAAAATTATTACCGCATTATCGAAGTTTGGTCTTTTTCTAATTCTGCTCGAAAAGCCCAGTTTCTTACTTATCTTGTTGCACATGTAATTAGCGTGTTCATTAAAATTTAATTGCTTGTCTATTATCACCCCCAATGATTTTATTGAATTAACTTCACTTATACTATCACTGCCGATTTGCAATTAGAGGCTTTCATTCGAATTTAAAATTATAAATTTAGTTTTATCAATATTTAACTTTAGCTTGTGCATACACATCCACCTTTCTAAATTTTGTAAGTCCTCTTGTATTTTGTTTTGTATATCACTAAGATGTTTGCAGCTTATGTATATTAATGTGTCATCCGCAAACAACGCAATATTGCACCATTTTAACACAGTGTTTATTTCGTTAATGTATAACAAAAAGAGATCCACACCTAAAGTTGATCCTTGCGGTACTCCAATATTAACAGTTTTTTCTTGAGAAGTAATATCCCTAATTTTAGTACTCAGAGTTCTTGCACATAAATATGATTGAAAGCATCTTTTCTCAACACCTCTTATTCCGTAGGTTTCCAATTTCACGGTCAATAGTTTCAAATGCCCTTTTAAAATCGAGGAAAATCGCAACAACCTCGTCACCAACATCAACCTTCTTTTTCCATTCGTGAATTGTCCAAATTAAAGCCGTTTCGCAGGAATGCCCCGTCCTAAAGCCAGACTGCTGCTTTATTATAATGTTGTGCTCTTGTAAATATAAACTTGACGAATTGCTTGCTGACCACCTTTTCAATAACTTTTTCTAAGATTGTCAACATATTTATTGGTCTAAAGTCCACTGCAGCTTTTGGATTTAAAACTTTAGGAACTGGAACTACTATTGACTTTTTTAAACTTGACGGGAAAACACGTTCAATCATTGAATTATTTGTTATATGGAGAATATCATCTCCCACAATATCAAAATTTTCCAGCAATATTTTTGAACTTAGACCCAATAAGTCCTTTTTCGTATTCGTTTAAGAACTTATTTTAAGTCTCTAAATGTAATAGTTTCAAAGCGAAAATTGGTTTCAATTAGACGAATGTTTGACAAGTACGGCACATTTACAATAGATCTATTTAACTCAACGACACTATCAACAAAAAATTCATTTAAATAATTAGCTATTGCACTCGGGTCCTTTTCTATTGCACCATTTATATTTAAACTATATATATCTTTGCGGTCATCGCCTAAAACTAAACTTTTTATTGCACGCCAGGGACCTTTTTGATTACGACTTTTAGAAGCTACCTTATACTGCACATATTTATTTTTTATATTGTTAATTTGTTGCTTGTAATTATTTCTAGCTAGCTTATATGTATTCCAGTCATCAGAATTGTTTATCACAGCTTTATTGAAAGTTTTAATTAAGTTTAGGTTTTTTAAGACGTTGTTGTACCTTGGTGCAGATTTTTTTGACTATTTATAGCCTTGCGTACCGTCATATGATCAAAAATATTTTTGATTTTTCTTTCGAATAATTCTGTATGGTTACCAATATTATCACTATATTCAAGAATTTCACTATTATTCTACAGCCTTTTAAAGTAGCTCTGCTATATTTACAAATTTTAATATAACAAGCTTCGTTCTGAGGTTTACTGCAATGGACTAGAATACTTATTGTTTCGTGATCAGATATTTTGTTCTTTTTATCTATTCGAACTTTAACAAAACTACAATTTGTTATCACATAATCTATTAAGGACTGTGTATTATTTGTGATTCTTGTAGGTTCGCGCACAATTTGTTTGAATGCTCTATCGTTTATGATGTTGCAAATTCGATTTCTATCTGGTGAAGTTTTTAAATAGTCAATGTTCATATCACCAGTTATAATAATATTGTCCGAGCTTCATGTCTACCCAGCTTTCAAGGTGATTTAGAAATAGGCAAACAGAGCAACTAGGCGACCTATACACTAATACGATCACAACCGGAGCACGATTGAACATAGTCTATAGAAAAAACATCGAGCTCTTCATATTGTATTGCACTTTTAATGTAAATTATTACACCTCCGGTATGTCTCGAATTAGATTGACATTGCACTATATTATAGTATAATTTTCCCCTTTCAATATTGACTTTCCTTTGGAAAAGCACGCAGCTATGATCGAAGGCATTATGATCTTCCCTTAAATTTAAATTGAATTTTAGATTGGCTGAGAAACAGTTTATGCATTTTGGGACTTTATCGTTTTTATCACACTCATTTGATTTGTGTTGCCCAGCACAATGTGAACATGCTTAGGTACGACTGCATTCCGTAGCCTTATGGTTGAAGCCCAAGCAATTGTAGCATCTTCTAACAAATAAGGCTTCAAGCACTTTATATTTGCCCCATGCAACTCTTAATGCTCCTATCTCCAATATCTTTTTATATGCGTTCACTTGCACTTCATTAGTATAGCTTTGAAAGTAATATCCTCATTTTGCAGAAAACTGTTTTTATCTTTTATTTGTTTTATCAACTCTTCACCAATAAATTTTTTTGGCAACCCTAAAATTTTGAGTCTGAAATTTCTTTCTTTAGACAACTGCACTTCTGAACATCTTAACCTACTGAGATACTCTTATTATTAATATGTATATAGTGCAGTCACTTAAGCAAAAAAAAAAGGTCAACCTCGGAATGAGAGATAAGCTGTAAACTCGTATACACTTTCATTTTGGTTTTCCAAAAAGCTGTCTCGAAAGTCTCATAGAATCTCGTGAGATGAAGTATTTATGGTATATCCTAATTTTATATTAATTTATTTAAATTAGATTTTAAGTAAAAATGAAACGAACTAGTAAATATATTGTAATTTTCTACAAGAAAACTGCCCTGTGCAGCAATTATACGAAAATGGACTTCGCATCTTACTAGCGATATATAATGCTCCTAAATCCGAGGGCAATATCGATCATCTTCGATATGCTCAGTTCATAAAGTCTAAAAAGCTTCATAAGCCTGTCCAGTTCTCCAATCTTGCACCGGCAAGTGCAGCAGCTCATCAGCATATAAATCGTGTTCAAAAATGGTTAGTGCATTATTTAGAGCCCCAGGAATGGGGTTGGGTGCTGCAAAATGAACTCCTGGAGCCAATAACAATATTACCACCAGCTCCTAAGGAATTACTTAATACACTATTTTGTAAATGGGTCATTCCATCTCATGTTTTCTAACCGTTCAGACCTTAATTTATTCAGATTTGCAGTTTTTTTGGCATCTACTAGTACACATCTACCTAAAAATAATATAAAAGCTAATTTGGATTGTGTTGGTTTTTTTATATTCATCAATGAATTTTTTTGTTTTACTTGCGAGTTCCAATGCTTGAAAAATCAAATAGGGTGAAAAAACATAGATAAAATTTTCAGGGATGGTACTCCTATATGTTCTAAAAACTTTGAGCCTAAAAAAGTTGAAATCGATTTTGGAGTATTTGGGAAATTGATGTTTCTTGGAAGGTAAATTTTTTTATCATTTACCACATAGAAACCGTTCAGGCCTTCATTTATTCAGATTTGCAGTTTTTTTGGCATCTAATCGTACACAACTACCTAAAAATAATATAAAAGCTAATTTGGATTGTGTTGGTTTTTTTATATTCATCAATGAATTTTTTTTTGTTTTACTTACGAGTTTTTTTTAACACAATTTGAAACTTTTTTTTAAGCAATAATATTGGTTAAAACAATTTTATCTAATTTTTTATATCTTCTACATGATAAACCAATCACTGAAAAAAGTTTCAGCCTAATTAGAAAACATGAGGGTAATGATAGGCCCATTATAGATGGAATGACCCAAATGTAAAAATAGATGTGGTGTACGCTTTGGGTGCAGAAAATCGGGGTTGCAATGCACTTTAGCTTGTAGCCAGTGTAATGGACATGCTTGGCTCAATGCTGTTTCATCACAAAACGACTCTGAGGGAGAGAGTGCATTTGACCCGGAAATTCTAGAATGCATGGTAACAACGATTCAGGACAGCGAAAATGATGACAACGAAACAGATATTTTCACATGCCCGGTGGATGATGAATATTTAAATAATTAAAGATTTATATATTTTCACTTCCTTTCAATTCAAATTGTAAGAAATTATTAGCTACTGAATAAAGACAAAATTACAAAATATTTACTCGTTTTCTTTCCACTTAAAATCATCTTCAAATAAATTAATATAAAATTAGGATACACCATCTTCATCTAATGAGTTTTTAATTACACAAAGTAGGTAAGCAATATTAAATAATTGGCCTCCGAACAAGCCGTCAAATAGGTTTAGCACATTAGCTGACTACATGGACCACCCCAGTGAAATAAGCTTTTCAACTACAGCATTGGCAAATCTAAAATATTTGGCTATTTCCTCTGAAGGTGATGGTTTGTTGAAACTTAGTCCTTTTGCCATCCAAAAAGGTTTGGATTCAATATTAACACTTATCGACTCGATAAGTCAATCCAAAACCTTATCCAATTTCTGTAAGTTTGCACGACTCACTCAACTCAATTAAGGGAATCATCTATGCCCCCTGTTTGATTAATGTTAAAGAAAACGAAATTATAAATGAAATGACCAAGTAGACATAAGAGTTTATAAGTTTACTAAAATTAAAGATAACAAACCCACATTAACCGGCAGCATGATCGTTACTTTTAATCTCTGCCTTACCTAAAACAGTCGATGTAGCTTGGTATAAAATAAAAGTGCAAACTTACTTCCTAACATCTATGCTTTATAAAAATTGTTAGCTCTTATGGCATACTCAAAAGAGATGCTCTAATCCAACAACATGCACTGAATGCAATTTACCACCACATAACCCTACACCTTGCACTAGATTCCAACAAATGAAAGAAGTAATTAAAATTAAAACTATAGAAAAATGTTCTATGGGCGCTGCCCACCGCATTTATAATCAAAAACTTAACTCAACAAAACAGACTGCACCATCATACGCCGACACTGCCAACGCGAAAAATATCCAAAATACGAATATCATCCCTCAGCAAAAAAGATCACCTACTCCAACGACAGAAAATTCAAACAGTAAACTTCCTCGAGTTCAACATCCTGAAAACATCAATAACAACCTCAACGACAATTTTGAAACACCTACTACTTCAAACACGAGTACCAAGAAATTTATAAATCCTCAAGTTCCAGTCAACAATTTAACAATATCAACTTCAACTCAAATCAACACACCTAATTCACCAACAAACTTTTAAATTTCAAAATCATTTTCAACCACAGAAAAAACAAATACTCTATCGCCTATGTCGAAATTAACACAGAAGCTCTTTGCTTCAAAAAATTATCGATGATCCTTGATTCATCCGACTCTTAAACTGAACTGTCTTACTCTAAGTGCTGTTTGTAACCTCTCTTCTTTTTATAAAATTATTTTTACAAAAAGTGAGTTCTAATCCTCAAGTTGAGCATCACAATGTTACAATGGTACATCAAAGGTTTTATCAATAATGTATCCGAACTTCAACTATTAATAAAAGAGTGCCATCCTTCAGTTATATCAATACAGGAAACCCATTGCTCAGTCAACTTCACCCCAATACCACCAAAAAAATTGTTCGCTTACTTCACGAATTCTACTACAAACCAAACAAGGCGTGGGTGTGCTAATAGGGCCGTACACACCATCCTTCATGCTGTCCATCATGCTTGACGTACTCGAATAACTGTAAATTTCGTTTTGCGTTCACATCATACAGCATGCTCTCAAACATAATTTGCAGAAAAATTTTGAGGTGTACACATCACTCGCATTACTCACTTTTCTTCTTTGCTTTTTATTTTACGGAGGTGCTGCTTCCTGTAAAAATAAAAAACCATTGTTTTCAGCTCCCTAAAAACGAAGATATGTCTCTTAAGAAACCTAAATTGTGAAAAAATGTGGCTTTAGGTTCACTCATTCAATCGTGGTAGATTTTCTTCTAGTTCATCATAATTTTTCTGTAAAAGTATCTGTTCTATGTGTATGGAGTGAAATTATTTTTTGTTATTTTATTTCTATTTTTTCGTGGCCCCAGAATCAAATGCAAAATTTTTTTTTTTGAAAATCAGGCTTATTTTCATCCATATATTTTGAACCACTTATTCAATGAAAGATGTAATCACACATTTTTGTGTGTCATTTTATTATCTTCAATTTGGTATCATAAACAATCAAATTAGATATTTCTAGTTCAAGATATTAATTTTAAAGTGAATGGCGGTCGAAAAAATGAAAAACACACAATATTTCGAAAACTGTACCATTCAAAAAATTTTTATTTTCATATTCGAATTCAGCAAGAAAAACTACATAAGAAAGTAACCTCTTATTCGTGGATCATAAAAAAAATTCATTTCATAAGCTAGTGCTATTATTCATGCACACCGTCGATGTTCACTCCATGAAATCTTATTTGAAATGAAAAATTTGCACTAGGCTTCGCAGCCAGCGTTGTACGGACGGACAAGCCAGCAGAGAAATCAAAAACATTTGAAATCCATCCAACATGAGTGTCAAGCGGCTGGTCAAACCGTTCACATGATCAAATAGTGAAGTTTGACAAGCATGATGGACAGCATGAAGGATGGTGTGTACGGCCCTAATAAGAAACAATATTCCACACAACCAAATAATTATAAACTCAAACTTACAAATAATCGCTATCGAAATACAGTTGAATATTAAATTTACAATAGTCTCAGTTTACATACCGCCTTCCCAAACTTTTTTGCAACAAGACATAATTAATATCCTTTCCTCTATACACACGTCAATAGTTATGGTTGGAGACTTTACCAGTTGGAGTCCATTATGGCGCGCCCAAAAAATTAAAACCAGAAGTAGTACTCTAGAAGGCGTCATTATGGCATCTGGATTATGTGTCCTAAACGATGGGAGACTACACATCTCTGTACTCACGGTACACTCACACACATCGACATTTCTACCTGCTCTCCTTCGTTACTCCCCTACATAAAATGGGACATCATCGAACATCTACACAATAGCGACTACTTTCCGTTAAAAATCAACATAATTTTATCGAGAAATAATTGTAAATTTCATATCCAAAAAAATGTCCTTCTGGATTATGCTGAATGGCCCAGCTACACCAAAAATGTTAATCTTGAACTTCAGAGTCGGCCCTCGTCCGTAAATTTCAACAAACAAGTCGATTCCATCACCAAGTCTATACGTACTGCTGCTAACAACAATATACCACAATCATCCAACTGCAACAGATCACATATCCCATGGTGGAACAAAAATTGATCAGATTTAAGACAAAATAAAATTGCTTCATTTCGTATTTTCCGTAGAAGCCCAACTCATCAAAATCTGGATTTATACAAAAAAATATCGCCATTTTTAGAAGTGAGAAGTTACAATGTAAAAGGAAAAGCTTTGAAGATTTTGCTAAACAAATAAACTCAAACTCATCTGTTAGCGAAATTTGGAGCAAGATATGCAGGTTAACTGTCAACTCTACACAAAAACGCTTCTAGCAATACAAACCCCGAATTCTGTCTTATCTGAGCCAACACAAATTGTCGACTATTTTGCGAAGAGCTGGTCCCAATATTACTCAGACTCTAACTTTTCAGCTGAATTTAGACAAGCCAAATCTCTGTAAACTTTTCTGCAGTAAAAATATAAATCAGTTAGCTTTGGAGATAGAAAGAAATATTAACATTTTTGAATTTGATTATTGCCTATCAAAAGCAAAAGGGAAAACACCAGGGTCCGACAGAATATCATATAATATGGTACAAAATCTTTCACCAAGTTCTAAGAATCGCTTACTTTCACTATATAACAATATTTTCCAAACTGATGTAATTCCTTCTGCCTGAAAAACTGCAACGATCGTTTCTATTCCAAAACACGGTAAAAATATTATTCAAATTACATCAAACCGTCCGATTTCTTTACTTAACTGCCTAAGTAAAGTACTGTAAAAGATATTTGGAACCCAACTATTTTGGTTTACAGAACAGAAAAACCATATTGCAAGTAATCAAGCGGCTTTCAAATCCGGAAGAGGGTGTATTGATGCTCTTCTGTACTTAGATAGCTATATCCCGAAAACACTTTTCTTACGAAATCATCTTTCTATCCTTTCAATAGATTTTGATAGAGCTTTCGATAGAATTGAAGCTCACGTCATCTTAAATACTCTATACAAATGGGGAGTTGGGCCCAACAGTTTCAATTACATAAACTCATTTTTTATCTATTACACAATGGCATCCCCCAGGGCTCCCCCTATCTGAGTTTTATTTTTAATCGCATTCGACGAGATCAGTCAAATCGTATAGAAGCACAAATACGTGGATCATTGCTTGTATGCTGGCGACTTATATGTGTTTTACAAAAAGAATAGTAATTACGAGACCAACATTTCATTACAATGTGTGTTAGCTGATATCAATATCTGGTGTAACAACTCTGAAGCAAAGATCTCCTGGGACAAATCAAACAAAATTCACATATGCCGTAAACTTAAATGTGATGCACATAACCACGCAATTACTATTAATCAACAAACGTTGTAAACGTTGGTCAAATGAAAATACTTGGTATAATATTCTCAAAAAATTACTCATAGAAAACCCATTTCATTGCTCTTAAAAAAGCTCTTGGAGCCAGAATCAATCTCATTACATTTTCGCCAGTAAGAAATATCAAGTCAATATCAATACATATTTTAATCAATCTCATTACATTTTCGCCAGTAAGAAATATCAAGTCAATATCAATACATATTTTAATTTTTTAATTTATCTTACAATAGTATTAGTACTAAGCATAAAATAAAACATTTTTTTTAGATTTTGGAAAAAAATCAAAAAAAAAAATTATTTATATAAAAAGCAAAAGGAAGATATCGAGGTTTTTTTAAAAACCTCGATGTTTTTTTAAAAACCTCGATGTTACTGTTAAAGAAGTGAAATTTCTTGTTGTAAAATTTAACAATGAATATAATGCTGCTAATATAAGAGAAAATTACTTTATATCAAAGCATCAAACTTCGCTTGGGTCCCATTTTATTTGTGAAACTAAGAAGTTGGATAAAGTAAGGATATTTTTATTAAGAAATAAGATATATGAAATCATTTACGAGCAGGGGCATAAGGCATGCTTTGCATGAAGAAAATTCATGTAGTAGAGCTAGCACTGTAAGCAAAGGTGGTGGTAGGCAGCTGAAAAACTATGAGGAAGCATCTAAAAAAACAGCGTCGAAGGGTTCAGAATTTGATAAATGAAAAGTCACCTAAAGAAATTGAAAGTGCAACAAATTTGTCAATAAAAAGAAAAATTGTTAGTCAAACAGCTGGTAAGTGTCGAGCACTTGGCCTTTGTTGCGATTTAAACTTATCGGTAAGGAAATATAGACTGTTGCGTTCGGTTGTAAACAGCGTCCACCCACAATGTTTTCCCGAACATAGAATGCTAGAAAAATGCAAAAGCGAACTGATTCCGAAACCAATTACAACATCTGAGATATCAGCTGAAGTGATATTACAGGATGTCAATAAAAAGAAAAGGTGTGTGCTTGAATGCAAATACGGTTTTGATGGAAGTTCAGGTCACAGTGTTTACAAACAAAAGTTTTCGAATGCGCATAACACATAATAAATTTTTGTTTATTGTTGCTCTTGTTCCTATAAATATATCAGAGATAGACAGTCAGAGAGAAATATGGATAAATAAAACTATATATTATAAAAATATGAATTATATGTGTATATATCGTTTCACATTTATATATGTATATTTTTCAAAAAATAACAAAAATTCGTGAAAGCTGTTAACTGGTTTTAAATGGTTTTTTATTTGCTTTTAAAGAAGGTAAAAACTTGACCCCATTTTGTGTAGCCTTATTTTTAAAGAAGAAAGAAACCTATTTGTAAAATTTTATAAAAATTTTTTTTTAAAAACAAAATTTTTTATTTGTATGGGAGATATGCTTGGTTATGACACGATTTTATTCATTTTCATAAAATTTAATCTTTACAAAAAAACAAAAAGCCCGTGAGATTCGTTAGAATTTTACAAAATATGTTAATTTTACAATGGGCAAAGTAGTGAAAACCAACATATTAAAAAATATCTTATTTGTGCATTCATATGTTCAAAAATGAACGGTTGGAATTATGAGAAAAAATTAACTTTGATTTCTGGCTTTAAGCCATTATGTAATTATTGTCTACTGTTTGATTCATCAACAAAATCTGTGTGCCCATGTACTATCGATGGATCGCGTTATGCAAGTAGCTATAAAAACAGTGAATTACGTTGGATCACATGCACTTCCGCATCGACAGTTTATGGAGTTCCTGAAAGAATTAGATTCTGAATATGGTGACGTTGTATACTTTAGTCAAGTCAGATGGTTAAGTCGTGGAAGATGTTTCAGAAGAAATAGACTTGAAAAAACCTGTACCAGAACTAAGAAAAAAAGAGTGGTTATTGGACTTATTCTTTTTAGTGGGCATTGTCGAAGAACTTGATCAATTAAATATATCATTGCAAGGAAAAGACAACCTTATAATCGATTGTTGAAAAAATTTAAGAAATATGAATATAGCAATTAATCAAATATGCAAAAGAAATGTAAAAACTTATAACTGCTTTTGAAAGGCGATTCAGAAATTTAGTAAATTAATTTCCGGCCGCGGAATATTTAGAAGTAGAGCTGGTTGAATTGCAGTACAATATTGAATTAAGACATTTTTGAAAAATCAGAATCAAAACTAGATTTACAGCACAAAAAGTTAATAGCGCTTTTGGTTCAACTTAAACCTGGGTCATTCCATTTATAACTGCATTACCTTAAGGATTTTTAAATAGGCTGAAACTTTTTTGAGTGATTGGGCCAAAACCTTGAAAATAGAAAAAAATGCAAAAAAAATTTTTCGATCTATTGATCGCTAATAATATTTTATTGTTTAGAAAAAAATTTAATTTAAAAAACTTCTGGGTAATGATGGGCCCATTATAGATGGAATGACCCAGCTGCGAATCGTTTTTTTCGAAAATGAAATTGACCAAACACAAAACACACTCAAATATAACGGAGCCTAACCTGCAACACCAATGTGCAAATATTTTTTGCTAAATATTTTTTAATGATTTCTTTTCTTTTATTTCATTCATATTTATGCATTTTTAATATATAATTTTTAGTATTATATATTTGTTTACAATATACGCATAGTTTCATTATTACAATATCTATGTTGCATGTAAGAATAATAGTAAACACTATAATATAACTTACTATTCGTATATGTTTCAATTTTTCACTTCAAAAAAACTGCGACAGTATACCTAAATTTAATATTGTAAATATAATTTTATATGTAGCCCGCGGAGCTAGGATACATTTACAAAGTGGCCCACAATATCATTTGGGTTGGCCACCCCTAGCATAAAGATAAAAATTGGTAGAATCATACATAAGGAAGTAAATTTGAACGACTGTATCTCAGCTAATTTTCATCAAAAATTACTTTTATTGGCCACCATTTTCACAAAAATTGCAATAAACCCCTAATTCCACTCAGAAAAAATATTATTCCCAAAAATTAAAAAAAAAAAATTAAAATTTTTCGGTTTTTTTTAAGGTATTTTGTTAAGTTTTTTGACTTGATAAAGTGCAATTTCGATAAAAAATTTTATTCATACAAAAAATCTGATAATCTGTATTAACCCAAAATGTATAGCTTTTGAGTTATTATTAAAAAAATAAAAAAGGGACAAAAGTCCAAGCCTAAATTTAATAGCACTTTTGGATTTATCTTTCATAGGGCACAATTGAACATAGAAGACAATAAAATATCTTAAATGGAAAAATTGCATTCATGCAAAGGTTTTTTTGCTGGTGTTGTTGTTATTATACAAGCGTCATTTTCAGTTAGTGCGCTTTTTGTTAGTTTAAATAACTTTGGCTGATGTGAAAATCAAGAGGAGTGCATAATTTGGTTGGCCATCTAATTAGAAACAATTAGTTTGTGTTCAAGTCAGCAGAAAATTTTGGACCTTTAATTAATTTTACTGATAAGTTATTACTCAGACAAAGTTGTCAGTTGTGGAGAAGTTAATTTACTGGGTTTCCGATGCTATTGAAATGGGAAGCACGAAGTTGTGACCCTGCAACCCGAAAAGCGATTTTCGAATTTTTTAACCTCAAAATGTCATACCGAGCAATTGCCGCACATGGTTGCTCAATTAAGAAATTTTATGGTTCTGTTGAGCACTTCAACACTTTTGAAGCTACAGAAATCGTGCCAAAAAAAATCGACCCCGTAAAACAACGGAAAGTACGGATGCAAAAATTTTTCGGTTGGCTAAATTAGACCCCAAAATAACACCTAGGGAGATTCAACGCCAATCTTTGGATCAAACTGATACTATGATATCAACTCGTACTGTAAAGAGAGAAGAGCTTAACACAAGATACCTCTAGTGACGAAAACACAGAAAAAAAGTATTGAGTTTGTAGCTAAATGTAGAAACGCTAAAAGGCATATCGGTAATTAAGGACTGTCCCAGAAAAAACTTGCGCTTTTTATATTTTGTATTATACTCTACTTGGTAACCTGATAGGTCTAAGAAGACACAATATTTGTTCTATATAAAGTGAAGTTTGATATGATGTATAACACTTTAAGATAGCACTTTTAACGATAAAGATATCTAACAAGCAACAAAAAGTCCGCAAACTGATTTTGTCCACATACCTGCAAAATTCAGAATTAAAATATTCAGCTATAGCAAAAATAGTTGGTGCATCAGAAAGAACTGTCTTTACGGATATTTTTAAATATACGAAGGGTCTACCTATTTTCTGAAAAAAAGGTCAGGCAAAAAACCAGAATTTTTTAACCTAAAGGTAGCGACGAAGGTGAAGCGCCTTTTTAATCCCAACACCTCAGTGCGAGATATGGCGGTTAGAGCAGGTACATCAAAATCTAATGTACAAAAGATCAAGAAGAAAAGTAAGCTAAAGACATACAGAGTTCAAATAGTACCAGATCGTTCTGATGAAAAGCAGTTAATGGCGCCGATGCGAGCCCGAAAATTGAATGAAAGGTACCTGACTAAATTTGATTCCGGTGTTATGGACGACGAAACTTACGTTAAAGCAGATCTTAAACAGCTACCTGGGCACGAATACTATACATTACCAAAAAAGGAGCACGTGTCTAGTATATTTAAAGAAAAAAAAATTTCGAAATTTCCGATGCAATTTATGGTTTGCCAAGCCATATGCACCTGTGGTCTCAGAAGCAGATTTTTTGTCACGCAAGGCACAATCAATTCCAAAGTTTATATAGAGGAGTGCCTCGAAAAACGTCTTCTGCCATTTATTCGTGCACATGAGGGTACCGTGATGTTCTGGCCAGATTTAGGAACCTCTCATTACTCTAACGCTACGATGGAATGGTATGCAAGTAGAAAGATCAATTTCGTACCAAAAATAGCAAATCCGCCCAACTGCCCAGAGCTTCGCCCAACTGCCCAGAGCTTCGCCCAACTGAAAGATATTGGGCTCTAATGAAATAAGATTTTCGAAGAAGTGGTAAGACTGCAAAAAATTCACAAGACTTCAGACTTAAGTGGAAAAAATGTACCATACTGTCGATGAAACGACTGGACAAAATTTAATGAAGGGCCTTACGAAAAAAGTAAGAAATTTTTATAAAAAAAAATTGTTACATAGTTTTTAGTTATTTATATTCTGAACACTAGCCATTATTAATAAAAAACGAAAAAAGAACAAAAAAATTACTGGATATTTTTTTATAACTAAAAAACAAACCGCAAATTTTTTCTGTGACAGTCCTTATAATATATAATTTTCAGGAAAAAAAATTCGATTTCTCCAAATGCGGTGAACATTTTTATTCGCCTCTTTTAACAAATTCAGTTGACACGTATATCACCTAACTTGTTTCAGAGACTCGTTCCTCTGTTTTAACTCGTCCCATGCTGCACGCTCGATTCCTTCTGCGCTGCATGACTTTCGCTCAAAAATATTTAATAACTTCTGATTCCACTTTTGTAGATAAAAGAATAAAAACCAAAATGATATTTCATAAAATTAATTCTAGTTGGGGTCATAGCATGTGAGAACTTTTTAAACAATTAAATTGTTATTATTTTTCATTTTTTAACAAAATAAATTTTTTTTATATCTACTTCGAAAGCTAACGTTATAGAGTATCAAATAAAAATCCGACATTGATCGGAACAGTACAACTGGATATAATTAACTTTAGTCCTGGCAATTATCGAAAATTCGTGAGTAGATATTTTCAAAAAAAAATTTCAGCTAAATCAAGTAATTTTATGTATGTAAGCTGTAAAATTCGGGCGATTCTAAAATATCAAGTTTAAAACGGTGTGCGGTTTGTAAAAAAAAAATGACCGATATTGATTGTAAAGTGCAATTACAATTTAAGTTACCTTGAATTCAAAAATTATTTAAAAGAAAACATCAAGATTGTTAAACAGATTTGTTCAACCAACAAGTGTTGAGGAAAGAGTTATATTCGGCAATAATGTTTTTTTATCGTCGTAGACTTCAAAACCACCTCCTTATATTATTTTCTTTTTCTGTAGCTTTACTGAATAAAGATATATGTAAATTAGTTATTTATTATCTAAGGCTGAGCTTTTATACTTATTTCATAAAAAAATTAAGTTTTAAGATTTTTATTTTTGATTGTGTTACGAATTCATTATTGTTCAAAAAATGTTATTTCTTTCTTTCAATAAATAATTTATGAAATAATCCAATGTAAGACTTTTGTATTTTTGGCTGTTTGTGGGTTGTTGTAATTTTCACTTTTGTTTTGTTCCGGGCTTAGCTCTAAAAAATATGGTCACCGCCTGACATTTTAAATAGCGAAATAGCTCGCTAATCTTCATTTTATTTCAAAATGCAAAATATGTAGACAAAATAATAATTTGTTGGGTAGCCCTGGCATTTAATCAACTTGCTATGTACTATATACATAGCAACTATAATTTTACTCGTTAAGTTTGCGATTTTGTTTTTGCTTTCCCTTTCAATTATAGTTGCTAGCTACAGATAACTAGCAGCGAATGGCGAATAAAACGCACCTTGTGTCTAAAATTATGGCATATTACCACTCACATAATATTTCGCCATTGCCCTAACCTTATTTATTACATCATGATGCCTGTGGCAAAAAGAGAAAAAAAGCTAAAATCGGTTTTAGATAAATGGACTTAAGGCCGACTTTCCATTAATTCTCGAAAAAATTTTCTCTTGTTTCTAAGCGATTTGTTAATACTAACACACATTTAGGTTTAAATAATGCCCAAAAACCAAACTTCACCAAGAACTAATAAAAAAATGGCTATTACTCCGATTCCCCAAATTCTAATAAAGCTATTGGTTCTTTTGCCACATATATAATAGCATAAATTTGTTATTTTGTCGTTTTTGAAAAGTGTTTACTTGTCGCCTTTCTTTCTACCTCTCTAAATTGTACATTTATAATGTATCTTCATAGGATAATAATGATAGAATTTTTATATATATAATTTTTTATCTATTTCAATTTCAGGTATCTTACACATCTTGGTTTTTAGATGCGTTTAATTATGCTATATTGAAAAAAATCAACATCCTAAATTTGAGCATAGGAGGTCCCGACTTTTTGGATTACCCATTTGTGGAAAAAGTTTTGGAACTTTCTGCTAATAAAGTAATAATGGTGTCAGCTATTGGAAATGATGGACCTTTATATGGAACACTTAACAATCCGGGAGATCAAAGTGATGTCATAGGTGTAGGCGGCATAAATTTTGAAGAAAATGTTGCAAAGTTTAGCTCCAGGGGAATGACAACTTGGGAACTACCACGTGGTTACGGACGACTTAAACCAGACATTGTAACATATGGAAGTCAAGTAAAGGGAAGTAATACAAAGGGCGGATGCCGGTCACTTTCCGGAACTTCAGTTGCATCTCCAGTTGTAGCTGGTGCCGTCACTTTAATAGCTAGCGGAGTAGTAAATAATTTAGATATTGTTAATCCTGCATCGATGAAGCAAGTCTTACTTGAAGGATCATCTCGTTTGTCCGACAATAATATGTTTGAACAAGGCCACGGAAAATTAAATATTTTAAAAAGCATGGAGCTATTAGCAAAATATGTTCCAAAAGTCACACTAAGTCCTCCATACCTGGATTTTTCAGAAAGCTATATGTGGCCTTACAGTTCTCAACCACTTTATTGTAAAAGTATACCTTTAATTGTTAATGTTACTATACTTAATGGCATTTCAGTAACTGGATATGTAACGAAGGAACCTACTTGGCATCCTTACATAAAAAATCATAGTTCTTTTTTGAAAGTGTCCATTACTACATCACATATACTTTGGCCATGGTCGGGTTGGATGGCAGTTTATTTAGGTATGTATTTTTTTTTCACGAAATAGTCTTAAACCAATGACAATTAGACTAGTATTTAAGCCTCAGACCACAGTTTTAGTGAACTAATTTCTGAATCTTAAATCATTATGTTTCAAAGAAGTAGTTCTAAGATATTAAGATAAGATATTATCTCTGAGTATTCGCACATTTAAAAAATAGTTGATTGCCTAGTAGCAATTATGGAGGATCCTAATTTCGGCTGTATCTAAATGACAGGAATGCCACACTGATTGAAGAAAACATCATGTCTAAAAATTAAACTCATGTGTTTAATAAATATTTGGACTTGTCCTTTTTTTTTATTATTTTATATATTACAAATTCTGGCATTATTCTTTAAATTCCGCTTTACCATTTTATTTTTGTGTAACTTCAATATTTACTTTACATTTGACTCGCATTTGTTTATTGAATCATTTGCATTCATTTCATTTGCTTGTTCTACTTGGTCATTCAAATGCGTAACCGAAATTTGTTGTCGCTCCAGTCTCGTTTCATAAGTGGGCTAATGTCGTACTGAGAGCAGTTTGTAATGCATTTGACGCCGTAGTACAAATCTTTTTTTTTTTACTTGTTATTTATTTATTGAACCAATTCGCTTGGAGACTAAAAATAACTATACAAATCTTAAGAAAATAATAGAACCTTACACTTTTCCAAGCCATTGTTTAGAAATGTTTTTTTCAAATTCTGTCTAGAGTTGTGAATGGAGTATCCATTAAGCGTATACATAATGGATACAGAGGTTGTAAGGCTTGCCTCTTCAGTCGAGATGTATCGATGTTAGGAATAGATTCGTAGTCAGTATGTTTGGATGTTGGTGTAGTTTTTGTTGATACGATCGCTTTATGTTTTCCTGTAACTGCTTAACAAAAGGTATACCAAGATCTTGGTGTATGCTTATATTCTTGCGCCGGAAATAGTTCGAAGTATTTTTGACTGAGACCTTTGCAATATTTCTATATTCGATAAGCTTGCATTGCCCCTCAGCTGGATTCCATATGACCATTTAGGTATAATAATAGCTTTGTACAAGAGAACTTTATATTCAAGGCTGAGTTTTGAATGTTTATGCAAAAGCCAATTAATGCTTGATCTTTTTCAACTTAATTTGAATTTTTTTCTTTTCGATGTGAGCTTTTCAAGTAAGGCGTTTGTCGAGGTGCATATCTAAGTATTTAACTTCAGTGCTCTGAGGTATTGCGATGTTATTTAGGTGAACTGTGGTGCAAGCTTTTTTATTGAGTGTAAAAGTTGCATGTGTACTTTTTTGTTCGTTTACATTTATTCGCAAGTTTAAAAGCCATGTTTCAACTAGAAGCATGTGTTCATCAAAGCTATGTGACGCACTATGAGGGTCTGCGTAGGAAGACAGAATTGCAGTGTTATCAGGAAAATCAGATGTAAGCACAGAATTGTTTGTTGGCAAGTCAGAAGTCTAAATTAGGTAAAAGATTGGGCAATTGAACACTGCCTTGTAGTACACCTCCAAAAATTTCTACATCATCTGAAATGTAGCCTTTGCATCCTATCCTGAACTTTCTTAGTAAAGCATGGGTATTTTTGGGGAGCAATTTCTTTATCTTGTGTTAGGTGGTTAGGTGTCGGACTGCATAGCAAGGTATTTCAATAAGCATATTAGCTATTACTAGGTCATGACCTGGTGGTTTCTTTTTATTCAGTTGTATTTGTATGAAAGACAACGCTTTTAGCTGTGAGGCGCAACAAAATTTGTCTCATATTTTGGGTTTATTGTGGTATTTCAAGGAGGATTTGGCTGAAATACATGTTTAAGGTGGTGAACAAATGCTCGACCTTTTTCTTCATTGCTTCTAGCCTATTGACCATTGCTTAGTCTTATGAAGGAATCAAGGTCAGTAGGTTATGGCCTTTCGTAAAGAGTAGTTGGAGGAACCTAGTGGTCTCGGCTTTTTAATGTGTGTGTCTATACCTCTTTCAGACTTTTCTCGTGGGGCCTTTCTTAATTTAATTTTGGCTAGTATTAGTTTATGTTTGAGTGAGGCTGACTCTTGTTATTGTCGCCTGAGTCGTCTTTTTCTTTCACTAAACATTCTATGTGAGAAGAGTTAAAGCGTTGTTTTTATAGGTTGAAACTGAATGCACAGGAGTTGCATGAATAGCAGCTGAAACAGGCATGCTGTTGAATAACTGTAAGGCCGATTCCAGCTCTTCCGAATCTTTAAGACTTACATCAGATAGATGGCTACTGACGTATTTTTGGTATGTAAGCCAATTCGTTTTATTTGTTGTGAGCCCATTGGGTTTTTGCAACAGCTCTAGATAATGACATGGGAATAGCAGAGCTCAAGCCAAAACATGATTCTGCAAAAATTTACCTCTTATTAATTCCTTTTGTAATTGCAAGGTCCATACGATCTGGAATCTTTTGACGGTCTAATGGTCAATAAGTTGGCTGCCCAGTAGATATATAAAAAAGTCCAATGCTGCGATTGGTTAATGAAAGCCAATGTGCTTTACTTTTTGAGTTGATAAGTCAGGAACCCCAGGCTATGCTTTGCATTATAGCCACCAGCAGCTATGCATTTTGATCTTAGTGTATTAAAAAAGTGGTCGAACTGGGCTGTTGTGATCTAATATCTTGGAGGACAATATACAACTGAAACTGTTACTTTATCGTCCCAACATTGTAAGCAAATCGAAGTTGCTTGTAGGTAGTCCCTCATACGGTTCTTACAGTTTTCTATGGTGGTCTGTTTGTCTTCTGCTGTTACAGTTTTTAATAATTGTGACTCCTTTAGGGCCTGGCAGCACTTATGGCGACTTAAATTGGGTGACATACTTACCGAGTACTTCAAAAGTTTAGAACACGTTCGGCACTGTACCAAAATGGTTCCATCCTCTTTATGAATTTCGGACAAAACGTTCCATATCAAGCTCCTGCCCTTGTGTCGCCTGGTCAAGGTGTAGGCGCCTTTAGCAGTTTGCTCTGTCACATACGATAGAGGGTTCGACATTACATACAAGTTCCAATGTACGTATGTATATATAAATTTTTTATTACTACTATTCGCGCCACAAATTATTTCAACGGATTTTTCACTGAACTGAACACATGGACTGCAAACATATAACGGTCCGTGTCAGTGTTGACATGAGCATATTTGAAAAGGTGCCAATGCCTGGCAGAAAACGTACCAAAATCATAAAAATAGTACCGTACCATGGTACTTTAGCTATGAAATCAGTATCAATTTTGATACTAAAGTACGCTCTGTGCCAACACTGGTTCGTATACTCATATTCATACCCATTTGATTGTTGTTATATTCGGGTTCTATTCATGCAATTTGTGGGTGCTTTGATTGAAATCACTTCGATTTTCTTTACCGAGCAAATCAGTTGGCATGAAGCAAGTATGCTCATGCTTGAATTGAGTGAACTTGTTCGATCAGCCGACCGACGCATAGACAAAATGAGCACTTTTTGCCTAATGCTGATTATATTCAGGACTTGGTTTGAGTTGTAGCGAACGATTGCGAGTGGAAACTTTTGTGTATGCTCAAATCAACAAAAATGTAATTTTTGCAGTTCTCTGATGTATACTCTTGATATTACCTATCGTTTTTGCAATTAAGCAATGTCATTTGTATTTTTTATTCGGCCTTAGGTGTTTAAGACAAAATTCAGCATGTTAACCGAACATATTATATTTAGGCTCTTAAAACTCCATCATTTGACACAGATTTCAAGCTGGAAGCCTACACCATACATATAATTCAAAAAAAGTTGGCCCAAAAAACGGGTGGCTACCAATGTTTGGGATATGATTCGACATGTTTTTAGCCTCACCGAGGTAGGTATATGATATAATAATAGAGTTCAGCTACTACAGCTATTTAGTTTCAAACTTCAAATCAAGTAAAAAGCTTTTTAATAAATAATGGAAATGAAGAAACTTATGCAAGCAATTAATTTTCTATTTTTTTATAATTTTTTCTTAGCTTTTTCGCACTTTCTCAACATACCCACTCAGACCACGTGAACATACTTATTTACTAAACATAGATATTAAAGTAATTACATGTATAAATTTACATGGTCCAAGGCATAAATGATAGAAAAAATTTACTCTGCTTGCTGTGGGGCTCGGAAAACAAACATAAAAATACAAACCACCATGAAGCTACAAAATTAGCCACAGTTAGTTTTCAATATCAGCTTGAGTTGACCTTTTGACAAGCTAATGTTATCAACTTCGCCATTGTAAATAAAAGTTGTCATGCGATTAAAAGGAGTTGTAGCCATATAATTAGTTCTACTAACCGGTTGATAAAATAATTGATAAGAGTTACGAGTGCTTCTCCAATTAGTATTAAAATGTATGTAATCAAGAAGCTCTGGTGCAGCAAGAGACCCAGTTACAAGTTGATGCATATAAAGTATGTCCGCAATATTTCTACGGGACCTCAAAGACTGCAAACGTAATACCTTCAAACGATCCTCATAAGGAGGAAGGCTCAAAGAGTCAATCCAATTTAAGCCATTTAGAGCAAAACGAATTAAGTTTTTTTGAATTCTCTCAATTCTATTTAAATGAATATTATAAAATGGTGACCATACTTGGCTGGCGTACTCTAAGTGAGAACGCACTACTGTATTATATAAAGTCACCGTTACTAAAGGGCTATTAAATTCTTTTGCCCACCTCTTAATAAAGACAAGCAGAGATGATTTTTTTTACAAATTTGATTAATATGCTCATTAAAAGTTAATTTAACATCAAAATGTATACCTAGGTCTTTGACTAAATCAACACGATATATTTTCTTATCTTTTAATTGATAATCAAACCCCACAATATTTTTCTTCCTGATAAAAATCATAGTTTGGTATTAATCAGAATTAAGATTTAAGTTATCCTTAGAACACCAAACTTCAAAGGATTTAAAATCAGACTGAAGTGGAATAGTATCACCAACCCCCTTCACGTTCCTGTAAATTTTCATGTCATCTGCATATACTAACAGATGGGAGTTTTTGATATCATATGTAACGCCATTAATTGCTAAAATGAACAGGAGCGGCCCCAGTTGGCTTCCTTGTGAAGCGGCTGATGTCGTGCTAAATGGGGAGGAAAGCACTCTTCGAAATCTTATTTGATATGAACGATCAGTTAAATAGGATTCAATCCTGCTGAGAAAATTAAAATGAAAATTTAAAGAAAATCAAATTATGTGATAATTTGTCAAATGCTTTACTAAAGTCAGTGTAGATGCAGTCAACTTGCCCTGGTGGGTCAAAAGAGCTTAATGTGAAATAAGTGAAATCAAGGAGGTTAGAAACTGTAGATCTGCCATTAACAAAACCATTCTGACGAGTTGTTATGACTTCACTACAGCACACCTTGACCTGATCGTATAAGGTGTACAAATATGAAACCGGTAATTTTTTATTCAAAAAAACACGTTCATTTTGCGAATATAGTTCCAAATTTAATCTTCAAATTAATTCCCCTCGCTAGCTACACATCTTTTCCATCTTTCAGGCAATTTATGGATTCCTCGCCAAAAAAATTCTTTTTTTTTTGAGGCTATCCATTCATCGAATCGTTGAGTGCGTGTCCCATCGATGAAAACAAATAGTAATCGGTTGGCGCCAGGTCCGGTGAGTACGGCGTTTGGGGCAGGGGCTCCCAGTTGTACGATTCTACCAAGTTTTTATTGACCGCTGCTCGATGTGGCGATGCGTTGTCATCTTGGAATACAATTTTGTCATGGCGAAGTTGAAATTCGGGCCTCTTCTGACGTATAGCACGGTTCAAAGCGATCAATTGTTGATGGTAACGTGCACCAGTAACTGTTTCACCTGGTTTTAGTAGCTCATACCAAATAACACCACGCTGATCCCAGAAAATACACAGCATTGCCTTTCGGCCGAAGCGATTTGGTCTTGGCGTTGATTTGGGTCGTTGGCCGGGGCTCAAATATGATTTTTTTCGTTTGGGATTGTTGAAATAAATCCACTTTTCATCGCCAGTGATGATTCGATGGAGAAAACTTTTTCTGTTTTGCCTGGCGAGCAGCAATTCACAAGTGGTTTTTCGGTTTTGTTGCTGCCTGTCGGTCAGTTCATGTGGCACCAACTACCGACCTTTAAAATCTTTCCCATGGCCTTCAAACGCAAGGAAACGGTTTGTTGTGTCACATTAAGTTGTTCAGCGAGCTGTTGTTGCGTTTGACCATCATCTTCGTCCAATAATGTTTGCGATTCGGTGTCTTCAAACTTTTTCGGTGGCCGGCCGCGCTCCTCATTTATCACATCAAAATCACCACTTTTAAATTTACTGAACCACTCATTGCACTGTGTACGACCAAGAGCATGCTCGCCGTAAGCTTCAACAAGCATTCGATGCGATTCAGAAGCGTTTTTCTTCAAATGGAAACAGAAAATCAATGCTTCCCGCAAATGAGAGTTTTCAGGCACAAAATTCGACATCTTTACGAGCGGAAAAAATGCGTTGTTGTATGAAACTTGACAAATTGTGAACTGAATATTGTTGACAGATGACAGAACGAACAATTAAGACATTTGGTGCGGTTCGGAAGCTCATACATATACGGCTATCGACCGCTAGATGTCATTACCGGTTTCATATTTGTACATAATATGTTCAAAAATTTTCGGTATTGATGACAAGTTAGCCACGGGCCCGTAATTTGAACATCATTTTTACACCCATTCTTGAAAAAGGGGCTTATGTATGCATTTTTCTAAAATTTAGGAAAGTAGCTATCTCTAATTGATTTATTAAATGAAAAACTGAGGGGCTGACTCAGCATAGAGCTACAGATATCTAGTACTGTTGCAGGAATACCATCAGGTTCGGAGCTGAAGTCATTAGTAATAGATGAGATATATTTCTCTTTTTAAGGTCAGGCGAGAAAGATATCTCGTTAACTGAAGCTAAATGTTCGTTTTCCATATATTCAAAATAGTTTATATCAGGGCTAAATAATTCAGTAGAAAATGATTCTTTTACAAATTAGCAAACAACCCGGCTATAATTTGGGGGTAGCTAGTGAGTTCATAAACTTTTCTGAACTCCCCAGATGGAAACCCGTCATACCTTTTTTTTTTTGAATTAAAAATCCCCATAAATGCTTGAGGTCATAAAAAATACGTAGCCTAATTTTATTCAAATATTCAGAATAAACTAAAGCTGACATGTCTTAAAATTTAAAAAACAGTTACTGATAAGCAACTAGAATCGGTTTTCTTCCAGAGACGCCTCAGTTCCACTACTTGGAGTGCAGCACCCCCCTCTGATTCCACCTCCTCCTCCCAAACCTCCATCTCCACTGGTACTGGTGGTGCAGTAGCACTGGTTTTTGTGGAGGTAGAGATAGATCCTTTGGAGGCAAGCTCTTCATCTTTACGGTATACCCCAAGTGTCACCTTGTTGAAACCGTGCTTGATAATACCCTTAGTTGCCGCCAGTGGTTCCACGGACTCCTTGTTGAAAAAGACCGTAGCCTGCATGGATGGACCGACTGGTGTTTCCAGCTTCCCAATCTTCCAATTGTGAGTTGGAAAATTGGGGTTGCATAGTCGGACCATCCGCAGGACTGCGTGCTCTCCTAAGCATACAGACGCAAGCCCGGGGCCTGTGAGGATTTTCTTCCTTGTTGACAGCTTCCAGTCACTTGCGCGGGTACACCTCCCCTAACCTACTCACGGCTACCTTGTAAAGCATGGTAGGCCGCTTTTCCTCGCAGGAAATAAGTTTATAAAGGCTCTGATGCCAGCATGCCTCTTCACAGGATGGCAGAGGACCACGACTCTCCTCTAATATCTGGAAGAGGGTGTTTGCTAAGGTAGCATCTACCTACTTCCCCTGATAATGGGGAATTGCCTCGTCCTCTACCGCCCTGTCAAGGACTACCAAAACTTTCCCCTTACGTCCTTTTACAACCTCACTAAAAGACAGACTTTTTTCGGTTGTCTTTTGCTGCTTGGCATCAGACGTGTCGTCGTGCGAGCTCTGCCTTTTAGGTAGCTTTTTTGAATCAGCCTTTTGTACAAGGCCTTCGGACCCTAAGTCGAACCACTTCGCCCATTGAAGGGAGTCCTTATCCTCCTTGGACATTGAGCCTTGAATTTCCTTTTAGAGGGTCGAGAGTACTTACTTCCTTCCCCTGCAGAGTTCTGCTCCTCCTTAGAGTCCCCAGCCGACTCTGACTAACCTTGCCCTGAGGCTGTGGCCGTTGCTGA
This sequence comes from Meiosimyza decipiens, assembly GCA_963680825.1. Lineage (NCBI taxonomy): Eukaryota > Metazoa > Arthropoda > Insecta > Diptera > Lauxaniidae > Meiosimyza > Meiosimyza decipiens. The sequence goes on along the minus strand of OY804258.1, from coordinate 70,467,251 downwards.
ACTGGTTTGTCCAAGACAGCAAAGTTCCCCCATTTGATTGATGACCATCGCCGGACTTCCCAGTCGACTTTGACTGGCTTAGCCGTGAGGCTGTGGCCGTTGTCCCACTCGTTTGTCCTAGGATGGGCATCGAAGGTCCCTCAGTATTTTTTGAGGTATTGTTAGGGTTGGACGTGAATTCCAGAGCCCTTGTTTGTGTTGTTACTATTTTTTTATATTTAAGTTTCCACGAGTGCAGGACGAAGTCCAGGTGCGTGGGTAAGGCTGGTTAATACCGGACAGCGCCAGGTGTCCGGTATGTTCCGTTAGCGACTGGTTAATTTTTTTCTGAAACTGGGCCCCCAACCTGAACGTTCCTCAGCACGCAACGCATAATACCTTGGTCCAGCCCACGCAAGGGAACAGAAGTCCATCCACACAGAGCCTGCATGTTTGGATATGGCTAGATTGAAACGGGAATTCGCCAGACGACCCGAGTCCGCATTTTAAGGACTAGATAACCCAGTAGCCATTCATTCCTCGGCATATGCTGTTCCACCTTGGATTGGGGGAATTCCTGCCTGAAATAATTTCAGGGCAGACACCCACCAGTACCAGATACTCACGGTTTAGCGATAAGCACCGATTTGTGCCGGCCCGAAGATACCCCAGTCATTTTAGGAGTTACCATTCCCTAGCCTAGCTATGCTAGCCAGCCCTACAGTCAAGACTTAACTTCCCGGAGAGCTGTCACCAGCGGCAACCAACTGGGAGGTCATAGCTACACTTCTACATGCCACTGATGGCGGCGCGACACACCTGTGATAACTGTTAATTATGTATTTAATGCCTTGGTTCACTAATCAGTGCATTTGGCTGACCGCCATCAGCTTTAGTAACTCTTTTTATTTAAGTTGGTTGAAATTATGAGACTTGGGATGTTAATGAAGTTAACAGCCCCTTCATGATTGGCCACTGACTTTTATCTCCGAGACAATACACAGCGAGACGATACAGTATGAAGACAGTTCCGATTTTCGGTTTCATGGGTTGTCTACAGTTTACTGTCTCCATAGTATGAAGTTCCACACTTTGTGGAAGACAGAATTAATGACATTCCTGGTTTTATTTGACATTTGTGGCGAAATTTGACATATCTGTCCAACAACGAAATAATAGATTTTTTAAAAAACCCAATACTTGCATCAATCATGCAACTCATATTAAAATTTTGGAATTTTTGTGAAAATATCAATTTTTCGTTCCAATTGCCATTTGGTGGTGATTTTTGTACTGAAAAAACATTTTCAAATACATTTTTTTGAGACAAATTGTAAATTTTTTTTATTTACGTGCACTTTTCCATTTTTGCCGATATCAAAATGCCTGTCTCTAATTTTTGACATTTCGAGATACAACTATAAGAGGCTGTCGCCAAACCATGTAAATACAAAAAGTGTGGAAGACATTGCCGCGGAGATAAACGGTGAGATAGTAGCCGGCAATGAAAGGGCTGCAAGAGAAGGTGGTTGGTTAGTAGTACATGACTTGGATTAATAAATATGACTAGAGATGCTTCAGAAGACAGATTTGAACTTAATTTTTTGTCGCTGCGAGAATTCCACTTACGTATTGGTAAAACATATGCTTCATCCAGGCAACTAAATGATTTAAAAATGTTATATAAATATTCTTAAATTCTTCGACCTTTATAATTATATATATGTTTTGTTTGTTTTTATTTGAGCCTTAAGTCATTTTTTTTTTATTTATTTTCAATTTTCACATCGAATATTTCGATCTTCTTCCAAGATCATCTCTAGCGATTGCATTGAAATTTAACTAATTTTTCATAGGAAATTTTTTACATTAAACATTTATTGGAATAATTTTTTTTTGTTGGGTTTGTAATTGTTCAAGGAAGGTTTTAAAAATTTGCAAAAATTTGAAAGAAAACTCGGAAATTTACAAAAAAACAAAATTTTTCAATTTTCCACTTCATTTTTCAAATTCAGCTTTATTTTATTTATATGTCAATATTTGCTTTGTTATTTATTTTGTTGATTGAACAAATTTCACATTTACTGTCAAAGCATAGAGATAGGGATCGGGATAGGGATGGGGATTGTTATGAGGGTATGGTTAGGGTTGAGGTAACGATGTGGATAGGGGGGAGATAGGGATAGAGATAGGGATAGAGATTGAGATAGGAATAGGGATGGGGATAGAGATAGGGATGTGGATAGTTATGGGGGTATGGTTAGGGTTGAGGTAACAATGGGGATAGGGGGTGGAGATAGGGAAAGGGATAGAGATAGGGATAGGGATGGGGATGAGGATGGGGGTATGGTTAGGGTAAAGGTAACGATGGGGATAGCGTGGAGAAAGGGATAGATATAGAGATAGGGATGGGCATAGGGATGAGGATGAGGATGTTGATGGAGATAGTTATGGAGATATGGTTATAGTTGAGGTAACGATGGGGATGGGAGTGGAGATAGGGACATGAACAGAAAGGGCAGAACAACGTCTGCTGGGTACACTAGTATAAAAATAAAAAAAACCGACAAGAACACAAATTAATACAAATAATGCAAAATTTGGTTGTAAACCAAAACCGCCACAGCTGTCGTCATTTTATTTTAAGCAACTGTTCATTTCTTCTTTCTCTTATTGTTCGTTTTGTAAATTAGGTATCTGTATGAGAGGGCTACATTCTCCGTGTCAGCTTTGTAATTAATTCTTTTAGTGGTGGGTATGCTCATGATGTGTAGTATTTCCAGAGTCAGGAGACTCACATGTATTCTCTGTTTATAGTATACGAACATTGTCAAAGTCTGGTGTGTGAGAACACTCCGCACAGTGGGATGAGAACGTAGTCCTTTGTAAATTGTATGTAAATGTTTGTTGATTTTACTTTTAGTGTTGTTAAAGAAACTTCCCAATGTGTTGTCCATTTTTTAAACAACTCTTCATCATAGAAATGAATCTTGATCATTCTCTCTACAATGCTTGGTACATAGGTGTTCGTCTTAAAGATGTTTATCTATGGAATTTAGAAATTGACTTTATTATTATGTCTGGGAAAACTATTCATGGTAACTGGTTTTGTGATAATTTTCTGGCTCTCTGTGAAAAGTGGATCGCTTCTCGTCAGGACCCGCTTTTTGAAATTATTTGCAGTGTTCAAAATTATGGTTTTTTGAATTTATAAAACAAACAATAAGAAGAGAAAGAAAAAATTAACAGTGCTTAAAATCCAATGACGACAGCGATGGTGGTTTTTGTTTGCAACAGTTTTTTCATATATACGTATATTTATGTTTTCCTCAGTTTTTTATATTTGTTTATTTTATTTTTCTGTTTTTCAAAATTTAGTGTAAAAAGTTCATATGTAAAATAGAAATAGAAATGATAAGAATATCGACCCTTTTTTCACCCTATAAATCATCAAAATGGAAAAATATCGTCAAACATCGTTTCAGTGGCATCGAAAACTTTAGGGTCCAGTATTTTTGTATTTTTTTTTTTGTGTAGATATATCGCATCAGTACTTTTGTCCACTAAACTCGATCTATCCCACAGTGCGGCATGCGCCATCTTGATTCGCTATAATGTGTAAGATATTTTTAATTAAGAGTTTAACTTAAGTTATATAATAAGATCTTAAGCTTGTTAAAAGTAATTTTACACAATACCTTATTTTCGGAGTAAAAATAAAACTCAATTCTTTATTTGTAAAATAATGTTATATATCCGATAAGTTTTAATCCGATATAATTAAGTTTTCTATTTATTTTCAGCTGTAAATGATGATGGTTGCGATTTTGAGGGAATTGCAAATGGATACATTCAATTGCTTGTTGAAAGTCAGTTGCCATCAAATGAAAATAAAACTACAAGTGTTGTTAATTTTCCAATCAGTGTTAAAATTATACCAAAGCCACCGCGACATAAGCGTGTATTATGGGATCAATATCACAGCCTACGATATCCTCCTGGGTACATTCCGCGTGACAACCTAAAAATAAAGTCTGATCCATTAGACTGGAAAGCAGATCATATTCATACAAATTTTCGTAATATGTACAACCATTTACGAAGTTCGGGATATTACGTAGATGTTCTGCGTGGATCTTTTATGTGTTTCAATGCTTCAGACTATGGAACGGTTTTGATTGTAGACCCGGAAGAAGAGTATTTTGATGAAGAAATAATAAAACTTCAAAATGATGTGTACAATAACGATCTAAGCGTTATTGTATTTGCTGATTGGTATAATACTACCGTGATGAAAAAAATTAAGTTTTTCGACGAGAACACGCGACAATGGTGGATACCAGATACAGGTGGAGCGAACATACCAGCTTTAAATGAACTATTAAAATCTTTTGGTGTATCGTTTGGAGATTTTGTAGCTGAAGGATACTACTCAATCGGAGATCATAATATGTACTACGCTAGTGGATCTGTTATCATTGAATTTCCTGACTCGGAAGAAAGTGTCGTAATTGGTGCGAATTTGTATGATCAGGGATTGCAGGTATTTAAATATATTAGGTCTCTTGCTTGAATCTTCTGATAGAAAAAATATTTTCGGTTTCTTGGTCTTACTAAAACTAATTTCACAACATCAGCTCTGATTTTAAATACTTATTAAAACTTCTACCAAGATTTTAATATCTGTATCAACATTAAACATGTATTAAACAGACCGGCCGCGACGATTACAGTACGTAAACGAGTGCCGTAGTGATCTAGATATTAATAAGTCCTCAAATTTTGCACACAGGTATTTAAAAAATGTACTTATAAACAACAAAGTCTGACAGTCTTGCCTTTTGCAAAGGGAGGGGCATGTGTGGGGTAAAAGTGTTTTTTTTTGCTATTTTTTTTAGGAAATACCGGTCCTATAGAAATATTTTCTGCTTTTCTTAACTTTTTTCTATGACTGAAAATAAGCGAGTTACGAATTTTTTCAAATTCTTTGGAACGCGGTTAGTGTAATCCACACGATCGCTAGAAATTATGAAGATATTGATTCCATTGAAAGCAAGCCCCGTAGTTGCCGCACAAAAGACCTATTCGCAAAGATGTGAGTTTGATTCTAAAAGAAGTGGACAAAAATCATAAAGTCAGATCCTCAAAATTGGTGGAACACATAGCTAGTACATCATATTAAAGTGTAGATCTACGCAAATTTCATACAATATAGAACTTCACGCAAAAAATCTCTCACTTCTGTGAAAAATCTGTAACGCCGGTTCCCCAAATCATCACTTTGCCACCACCTAACTTTACATTTGTTTTAAATCCTTTGAACCATTGGCGTGTTTTTGTTCCACCAAACCTTTGCTCTCCTATCACTTCCAAACAAGGGCATTTGGATTGATCTGAAAACGAAAGTTTTTACAGAAATCGAAACCTTTTCTTTGGATTGTTTGGCAAACTCAGATTTGGTGTGATGAAACCGAGGGTCCAAAAACAAGCATGCAACGAAACCCTTATTTCGCATTAATGTCATCGTTCTTTTTCGAAGCACTGCAAAATCATGTTTCCAATTGCTGCAGTCAAAGTTTGATTTTCCGTAAATATTTTGCGTTTTTGCCACTCTGCATAGTGCAATTGCTGTTCTAGAAATTTGTTCATCGTTTTTTAAAGGGACCAAACACAATGTAATAGCTTTCGATAAATTCCCAAAATTGGGTCGTCTGTTTCAAAGTTTCCGTCCATGGGTTTGGTTTTAAACTGACTCGGTTTTGATTAATACATCTTTCGCTGTTTTCAAATCATCCAGCATTGTGAAGGTTGTTCCCCATCTTGTTGGGCAGTTTAGTTGAGGCATCTTTAAGTCATTTAATTTGAAAATTTCTCGATATCCGTTTGAGGTTTTCCTGTTATGTTTTTTCAAATTGCGACAGGTTACCAGATAATTTATAATGTCTGAGCTTTTTGTCACATCGAGAACACAAAGTAGAGCTGTATGAACAGCACAATGAAAGACTTGAATGTTGCCCAAACTGTCATATTTTCTACCATATAAATTTTATTTATGAATCCGTCATTCTGGTAATCCTATTCATTTTCTTCGATTTCTGATGTTCAGATGTTTATTTATTGTAGGTCTGTATCAGCCGAAAAAAATAGGTAAATATATAAATTATTTAGTTCTTTTTTTCAATTTAATGAAACTCTCTTTTTAATGATGAACACTTTTATCAAAACTATAGTATTTTATTTCAGTTACACTTTATATTTGGGCTATGCCCAACTGAAACAAATGCAAGTCGAAATAAAACTGGACTTAAAATTATCTTACTCTTATAACGAAAGCCGTTGCTTCATTTCAGAATGTGTGAATTTGCTTCGCTTGCAAATTCACACACTTTGCTTTAACACGTTCCCTGCCAAGCTGTTTTTCACTAGGTGTCATTTCTACGCCGCGTGTACCGAAAACAGTACACGGTAAGCGCTTTAATAATTTTGTATAAATTCTTATTTTTTTTTGTTTTTGAGAGAATTTATATTATTTTTGAGACTATTAATATTAAAACAATAATGCATACATAGTAACATCAAAAAATTATATTTATTTCAGATTGAATAATTAAATAAAAATGAAGTACAGAAAAGAACATGAAAACAAGTTGGCGTAGAAATGAAGCTAAGCGTGTACTGTTTTCGGTACACGCGGCAGGGAACGTGTTAAAAAACATCGATTTGCTTTGTTTGCGAATTCACACACCTTGGCTTGTGTTTTTCTATGGAAATTTACTTGTAGTAAAAAAATGCTTTGCTAGCGTCTACAGGCTAGCATTGCAAGTGTTAACTTATATAAATGTTTACAAAGTCTTACCACAAAAAGCGTATCATCCCGAAAAAATGAGAGTGAAAAATTAGCTGACCACTTCCCCTCCAAAAAAAAATCTGTTTGTAAATTATTTGAAAATAATTATTAATAATAATGGTATTTTATTTTGAAACTTATTTTTCAGAGACATTTTTTTTTATTTGTGACGGAAATATTTTTTAGGTTGACTAATAATTGTTATTTCCCGAAATAATTTTTTTTGGTTGCGAGAAAAAATTCATTCATTCTCTAATATTTTTTCTAAATTTGAATTTGGTTCAGTTTTACAAACAGGGTGGGCTTTAGGGCGGAAAAAGCTCGTTCAACGGTAACTTGTGTTGCTGTCCGATTTTTCATAACATGGGTGACGAATATTTTTGCGATCTCCAATACTCCATTAGGTTATCGTCGATATCTATACGAAGTGGCTTGAAATTGACGATATGCAGCCATGACCTTTCGGTTCGTTGGTCATCTAATCGTCATCCGAAGGCTCGTCAACTTCTAGGTCTCTCAAAGATTCCCTGAGCAAACATGTGGTACTTTGGGTCGTGGACTCGTCGTTTAAAAGCTTGTAGTAAAAGGTGGCGAAGAAGTGGTGGGAAAACCTCTTTACTGGAGTAATTAGTCTAAAATAGTTTTTAAAAGTTCTTATTAGCAATAATGTAATGAAACATTAAACTGTTCAGTACCAACCTTATCCATGTTAATAATATGGCATGTAAGTTGTTTCAAGTGCTTCTTAACCGAACTAAGGGTCTAGAGGTAGCGCCGCACATACAACATCAACACTTAAAAGGTCCAGATCCCTTTCGTCAATACTCTTGTGAAGCGTTGAAACCATCGGAGAGTTATTAGACTTTGTTCTTAACTTTAAATTAAGCCAGGCTTTTGTAGTGGTGTGACGGTGTTTTATATTATTACTCTGATGACCAAGCTTTGTCATCAGGCATACGCGGTGTATACCAGCAGAGCTGGTTGAGTGTTGCCAAGGCTGAAACAAGCGGGGTGGGAGCCATTGGATACGCAAGCCTTGCCAATAAATCTATTTTTACTGAAATTTTGTGCCCATCTATCAGTAAAATGTTGAAAAACAATTTTTTTTGGTCCATGATAAAAATGCATTAAGCGCAAATGGTTCGTGTTTCGGATATAAGACACACGCAACAGTTTGATGTTATTAGAAAACAGTTTGAGGTGGCTTTGAAAATACAGCTTCCATTTTGAACAATTTATATCTGTATTATTTTTAATTCTATCGCAGGCTAAATCCTACAGATGTCGCTTTTCGTGACACCGGTTCCGTTTCATGAGTTTTGAATCATCCCGCGCCTAAAGAAGTTTCACTTCAAAAATAGTTCATAGTTTGAAAGCCATAACCAGAGAGTACAATTTTTATAGAGCGTACGCATACGACAAGAAAACGGAGTGAAAATAAACGTGGTCTTTCATGTTTAACAGTCGCATATTGATCGAATTTTTATTATTTTCATTTGTCGTAGGCATATACAGCGTACCACCGTGACATAATTTATGTCACTTGTGACGTAAAATTGTTGGTGACATGGTTGAAAATATTGCTGTATTTCAGAACGAACAGTAATTACAACAATAACAGCAACAGGAACAATATTTTTTACTGGCAAATTTCTAATTCGAACAATACGATCTTCAATAATAATAATAGAAGAAATTCGAATTCCAAAATAGGAATTGGAACAGTACCAAAAGAAACGAAATAATGATAACAGAATGCATGTTGTTAACGACAACATATAGGGAAACGAAAATCACTCGGAGGTCTCAAGAGAAGACTATCCGGGACAGCAGAAATAAAGATTTATAGTATCTCGGATAAAAATACAAATTGCACTATTGTCAAATGTAAAAATTCTAAGAAAAATTAAAAATTTTTAATCGATACAGGAGCAGATACTTCAATCTGTAAGCTAGAAAACATAATAAAAGAAACAGAATTGACGATAGAAAATAAAATAAATCTAACAGGAATAACAAATAAAGAAACTTTAAGCTTAGGATCAATAAAATTATGACTAAATTTCCAATATAACATTATAGGACACTATTTTCATGACGTCGACAATGACTTTCCAATTGAAACAGATGGAATTGTTGATAGAAACTTCTTATCTAAATACATGTGTAAAAATTGACTACGAAACACAAACACTGACCATAATACTAGGAAACACAGACACAGTAACACCTCTATATTTTAAAAAGGATACATACGACATAATAAGAATACCACCAAGGATAGAAATTATACAACCAATAAGCTTATAGTTGACAGAAGACAGCGTAATACTAAATGAAGAAATTCAAACTGGAGTATTTTTAGCAAACTCAATAGTCCCAGCAAATGGAAAATGCCATATCAAAATGCTTAATACTACTGAATCAGACGTAAAAATCAATAAATTAATTCCAAAATTTTAACCATTAGCAAACTACTTATATTACAAACAAAACACATAAGATGAAAGTAGGTTTAAAAAGGTATTAAAAGAATTGGACATAGCACCAAATCATCCACTTACAAACATATTCAGAAAATGTCAAAATATATTTTATATAAAAGACGAACAGCTATCAAACTTTTATACGCACAAACTTATTCAATTAAATAGTTGAGCGATATTTGATTGAAAAGGAAATGTAAAGTCTGGGTCGCAACCCACGCCAAATATAACGTTGCTGATAGAAACAAACTCATCCCCATGGGTTTCTACCACTGACTGAGTGAGCTGCTCTCTGTATTGTGGATCTAAGTATAGATATAGTTATATTATCTTTTCCTAACTTAAGATTTTAATAATTACATTATTATTTAATTACATTAATATTTAGTTAAGTTGAACTTAATTTGCAAGTATGTACATCCGAACCGTATTTGTTTAAAGACAGCAATTAGATATTTGTATAAATAGAACTTCAGAAATACAAAAAAAATTTACAAAAAAAAATAAAATCAATGAACTAAAATTATTATATAAAAAATACCACAAATAAAAAAAAAAACACCGAAATATATATATTAGTTTCGAGAAGTTTACCACAAAGAAAATTAAACAACAGCTACACGGAGTCTCGTTGTCTTAAAAAATTTCGCTAGTTAGCCTGCAGAAAAGTTAGTGTACAGTTTATTAGAAGTAAATAGGAAGATAATAAGTCGCAAATTCAATACAAAAGAAGGTGAAACAACACAAATTAAATGTTTTGGAGTGTAATAGTCGCATGATTGACTATAAATTCAAATGCACTCTTAAAACTTAAATTGGACAAGATTATCACTCGTGCTTTGTCGCAAATTAATTGAATTATAAATTTTAAAATATACGGCGTTGTTAGTTTAATGTTTGAATTATAAATCATACTTACAAAAATTAAAATCTTTCGAAACATTCCCTTCAAGAAAAATTCACAAACTTATTATATATTTTGGATTATGAAGATAAAAATAAAATCAACTAAATAAATCTAAAATTTATTTGATCAAAGAAAAAAAAAGACATTATAGCTAGTTAAGTTATTGAGATAAACTAGGATATATCAAAATAAGATATGTAACCTCTAACGAATTTTAATTTGATTTTCTTGGAATCTTAAATTTAACATTTTGTTTCTCTCACTTTTACTTGAACCCCTTAAAGATGGAAGGTCTAGACGATGGGTGCACAAAGTGCGGCCCTCAGAGATGTATCTTATGACTCGCAACTCACCAAATGGCATTTTTACACACATCTGCAAGTGGAATTAATAAATTTTCACTCCTGTGAAATATTAAGGCAAAAATAAAATTTTGATGGAAAGGACAAATTTTAACAATGATAGAATAAGGAGCAATACCAAAATTTATGTGATACGGCGGCGCGTCACGCATTTTTGTTTGTTTCGAGCTATATATCAAACTTCAGTATAATCAATCAGAACAAAATCAAGCTGACTCCAAACATTTCTAAAATTATAAAAAAATGTTTATTAATAATTTGGCTCGCCGCTTAAAAAATGTGTGCATACCTGGTCTAGACATACAACAAAAATTTAAATTAGTAAGTAGTAATTTAAAAGGCATGGCTCCGTTTGATGGTGATGAAAATTCATTAATTAATTTCGTCTCTATAATAGAAGTAATTATACCTACTTTCGAATCTTTTGATGCTCTTTACAAGCAGTTCATTTTAGGGCTAGTTAAAGATAAAATTGTGGGTGATGCCCAAAAAACTTTGCTGATAAACGGTGACCCTGCAAATTGGGCAGACATAAAGAGAATTTTGAATAACTTCCGTGGTGAATGTGAGACGACAGAGATTCTCATCGGTAAGCTGAGGGCTTGCCGATGCAACTCTAATATAGAGAACTTTTACCAATCTATTAACAAACTCGTTTGTAGGCTTAACATTGCCTATCTTTTACCTAACTGCCCAAATTTAGAAAGCAATCAAAGAATTGCACTTCAATCGTTTGAAAATGGTTTTGAAGAAACAGTTCGTAGTATTATAACCAGCAGGAATCCTGAATCTCTGAGGGATGCGTACGGAATAATAAGAAGCAACAATAACTTACAATACACAAATCAGAACAGGTACTTTTACCAATCGACAGATAAAACTCGATACAGAAATCACACTAACACCTTTGACCAAAACAGAGTAACAACAAATTCCAGAAATTATAACCAAAATAACGTAGGTAATGGAAACTCTGCCAACGAAAGGAGCTTTGGAAATTTTAGGAACTTTAGAACTCAGTTAATGAAAGAACTTCAGGTAATTTCAGAAACTGCAAATGAAAGAAATTCTGGCAATTCTAGAAACTCTTGGAATCAACAAACCCAAAACTTTAATAACAGGAATGAGCCAGAAACAATGGATATAGGCACAGTGCATGATAATAACAACGATGAAACACGTCAATACGAAAATTTTCAAACGGAGAGGAGAGAAAACTCCCACATGTAGTTATAAATTATCAAACAAAGAAACTGCGATTTATAATTGACTCTGGAGCCGAAATGAGTACCATAAATACAAACTTAACTGACTCAAAATGGAAAGTCGACAGTGCCCCGGGAAAATTAAGAGTGTTAGGTAGGGACATCCACGTCAACACAAAATACATAATTACCTTATTTAAAGAATTCAATGACGATAAATAATTCATGGAATTTTATGACTTTCCGTTGCACAGAAAATTTGACGGTACAATTGGAAATAATATTCTCCTAAATCTCAATTCAATTATAAATTACAAAGCAATGCAACTTATCACTAACAAAGAAATAGTACCAATGTTTATGAACGAGAAAGAAGAATTGTATCATGAAATGTTCCCACACTTAAGCGATGGGGTTGAGTTATTCAACAACGAATCAAATAATAGAGAAATTCCAAATCAAACCTTTGCAGAGCACTTATCAAGTTAGGAAGTAGCCAAAATAAAAATGCTCCTACATTCCTTTAAAGATATTTTTTATATTGAAGACGATAATTTGACCTTCACAAGCGAAATAAAACACAAAATAATTCTTAAATATGACAGGCCAATCTATAATAAGTTCTATAGATACTCTGAATTTCACCGACAAGAAGTCGATAGACAGATTAGCGAAATGTTAGACCAAATCATTATTAAACCAAGCAACAGTCCTTATAACGCCCCAATATAGGTTGTTCACAAAAAACCGATCTATCAGCCATGCAAAAGTGGAGAATTATCGTGGATTACAGGAAACTGAGCAAACCGTATGCGACAAGTTTGCAATGCCAAACATAGAGGAACATTTAGGCAAATGCAACTACTTTCTACAATCGAATTGGCAAAAGGGTTCCACCAAACCGAAGTTGACCCAAAATTTTGCGCAAAAACCGCATTTTCAACAGCCAGTGGTCATTACGAATTCTTACGTATGCCTTTTGGTATGATGAATTCACCATCCACGTTACAAAGGCTTATGAACCATGTTTTTAGGGAATACATCAACAAAATATGTGTCGTTTACTTTGACGACATTTTCTACAAGTATAGAGGAACATCTTATTTCATTAAAAAAAAAAATTTTAGATACCTTAAGACAAGCTAATTTAAAAATTCAAATTAATAAATGCCACTTTGCGGCAGAAACAACAAGGTTGTTGGGTCACAGCGTTACAAGGGATGGAATAAAGCCCGATAAGTTCAAGGTCGAAGCGATTAAAAAAGAGGCAAATTCTTAGGCAATTTTTTAGTATTACGGGATACTATAGAAAGTTTGTGAAAGATTAAGCGAAAGTAGCATACCTCTTAATAAACTGTCTTAAGAAAAATGTCAGAATTAATCCGAAAAGTGGCGATTATATCGCCAGGTTCAACAAACTGAATGGTCTTTTGGTTAGTGATCCAGTGCTCAAACACCCGGATTTTTCTAAACATTTCGCAATTACAACGGATACGTCCAATTACGCAATTGGGGCTGTTCTAAGTCAGAATGACCATCCTATAGGTTATGCATCGAGAACTCTGAATGAGCACGAAAAAAGTTACTCTACAATTGAAAAAGAGCTACTCGCAATAGTGTGGGCAGTGAAGTATTTCAGAACTTAAGTCTATGGAAGAAAGTTTAGCATTTGCACAGACCATAAACCTGTGACCTTGAACCGAATATGAAACTCTTAAGATGGAGGATAAGACTGAATGAATACGACTTTGATGTAACGTATTGCTGATGGATTAAGTAGATTCACTAATGAAAACCACGACAGAAACTGGTCAAATGTTCAGGATATGATTTTAAATGTGGAACAACCACAGGATGACATGGATTCAACTGCTGCTACAATTCACAGTGCTTTAGAAGATGAAACCCGACATATTGACATTATTGAAAAACCCATAAACGCGTACAAAAATCATATATATTTAGAAAGAGATAATACTGAAAAGTTTACTGTAAAAATAGTGAAAAAAACTATTCGAAATTACATCACCGTGTGTGAAAATAGCAATTTGGTTAATGTTCTAGAACGAGTATTAAAAAATAAAGGGTCGATGTGCGTTTACTGCACGGACGACGGACTTTTCGTAAAATTCCAAGATATTTATGTTAAATTTTTTACGGCTAATAACAATTTGAAATTTCTAAGAACAGACAAAAAACTAAAAGACGTAACTGACAAAGAACACATGTGAACTCTTATAAAGGAAGAGCATTTACGCAATAGCCACAGAGGTATTCAAGAAGTATTTAAGCAACTTAAATCAAAATATTGGTACCCAACAATGCTTGAATTGTTGCAAGAAGGCTACGATTCATGAATTAAAAGATGGAACCTGGATTTCAATTCTATTTGCTATAAAAGAGAGAATCAGATTTCGAGGAAAAATGAAAAAACTGATTCATGATAATGAAACATGTATTCTACATAGTTCTGTCAAATTATTTGCTGACGGAAACTCAATAGAGTCCCACACAACCACTACAGGTTCAAAAACAGGAAATTTTGATGTTGAGAGGCTTCGTGGAACATTCAATGAGAAGACAAAATTCTAAGCATAATTTTGGCTTACAATAACTCAATTCGTTCCACAACCAACTTCAAACCCATGGATTTATTTGAAAAGAATTTGACAAAGGAAGATATCTCAAACTTAACTCTTAAATTTGAAAAATAATAGGAGCATGGGATAAATATCCTCAATAAAGCTAAGGACCAGAATTACCCCCTGTACGATAACATTGTTTGCAAAAGGCAAAGCAAAGCAAAAATAGACCTAAATATAAAAAACTAAACTAAAGAAATTAGATTATATTATAGACATGAGAAGAAATACTAGGTATTATAAAACTTAACGGAAGCGAGTTTTTAAACTCGAAATTCATCAATATTATGATAGTTGTGTTTTTTCTGACGTACCAACTATTTTTGCTATAGCTGAATATTTCAATTCTGGATTTTGCAGGCATGTGGACAAAATCAGTTCGCGGACTTTTTGTTGCTTCATAGACATCTTTGTCGTTAAAAGTGATATCTTCAAGTGTTATACATCATATTAAACGTCACTTTATATAAAACAAATATTGAGTCTTTTTAGATCTATAAAATTATCAGGTAGAGTATTATAAAAAGAAAAAAACAAGTTTTTTCTGGGACAGTTCTTATATGTACAAAGTTTAGTTATCTATCAATGATTTCATTTTTACCATCTTGAACTTTTTTTAAAGTTCCTGGAGTACAAGTTACATTTATCTCCTGTACTTTTTCTGCGTTTTGCCCCACCTCTAACTAAAAATCTTTTTATAATGGGGCAAGTCACTTCAATGATTGCACTTTTTATACTCACATTAAATTAAAATTATAACGAAATTTGGATCACAAATAGCTTAATAACTTTTCGGCAAAAGTTACTGCTTGTACAACTTTATGTTTACAAATTAAATTGAAATATATTTCTGCTAAAAGTAGCGTTGGCGCATTATTGAATAGCAACCCAGCGCAAATATTTACTGAGCTAAGCAAACTGTCAAAATATAATTTGTTCTTATTTTGTAAGATGGCTTCCGGCTATTTAATTTCATTCTTTTTATGATTAACTTGCACGTGGCATGAAGTGAAATTAAAGTCCGCGTAAATTAAAATAGTATGAATTGTCAGATTAATAAACTAAATTGTTGAGAAAGGCCATAAACACAAGTGTATGCAATTTTACTAAATTTTATATTAACTTTATTGAAAGATCTGTTTCCAGATTTTAGCTCCAGATATTTCATGTATAAACTGGTTGCTTTGTGTACAAATATTTAACTAATAAAAACTCAACTGAAATCCTATACATCCTATGATTGGCTTAGGCACGCTGTGGCTGGGCGGTCGTCGCACAAGTAGACAGCAGAAGAAAAATTATTACAAAACTGCTTTAATAAAATTAAAATAATTTTAGTGAATTTAAACCCTAAGCAAAATCTCTTATTTTTATACCAAGCAATAGTTTTAAAATACACTTTATTAATTTTAAAAAAGTCTACAATAAAGAATTGTGGCTCCAATTTACTTTCGGATATATAGTCATTGGAAATCTCTCATATAACTTTTTAAAATTCACTACTTGTTGAAGGTGCTGAGGACAATTTGGTTTTTAAAGGAAATCAAATGAACAAGATCTAGAAATTTTAATAAAATATTGGTAGCTATTCGAAAAATGCTACGCGTTGCTTTCGTATGACACCTTAATTTTGAAAGTGTGGTAATTTGACTAGTCAGAGAAATTTCAGCTTTTACTCACTCCTATATCGCGATTCGACATTTTTAATTTTTTACCACAAAATCCAGTTCGAACGCAGTTAATGATTACAGAATTATATGTAGCGAATCCCAGTCATTGGTGATACAAATGACAAGATAAAAACAAATAAACAAGATTTCATTTCATGGGACATAAGGTTGGCAACTCTTGGATGTTCAACACTAACTTTAAATCATGCGGATTGCGAAATCAACTTCAACTCTCCGTGTCGAGTTGCGTATAAATTCGATCCGAAAAGGTTAATTTAAAAGTCAATAAATTGCAATAGAGACGCACAAATAAGTTTGAAACCGAATTAAATTATAAGACGGCAGATTCTCTGCCTTTAGTGGCAAAAAAAAAAGAAAAAAAAATTTACTCTTTATTTCATAATAAGTAAGTGCAAAGGAATGCCGGTTGAGAGCTCACCTCCGACCGAAAAAAAAGACAGTGCCGAGTCTAAAAAAGATAGTGATTACGAAAAAAAAAATAAAAAAAGCGGCTCTTCCGTTAAAACTGGTAACCAAAGTGCTAATATATAAACAAGAGTGCGTACCAATTCGAAAGTGTCGCCCACCAACACAACCGATCGCTCTCGCGCAAAAGCACGCACACCGAGTACACACACTCCAACAAATATTAAAATGCACTCTAGAACCAGCTACATCTAATCAAGTGGGTCCTCTCTCTGCTAAGTCACCATGGAGCGGACAATGCAGCAATGTGTCACCTATGACATATTTAACTCCCCATCAGTAAAATGATGCCAAATCCGCAAGTATAAAATTTCTCAAATTTTCTTATACTTCTAACCAAGAAAAAAACCTATACCTCTGATACAACAAGGTAGAAACTTCAGCAATCCAGACTGGAATGGATCGCTATATTAAAATCAAGCGAAAACTACGCCCATCAAAGGGTAATGCAAATAAATCAAGAAATATGTATAAAGTAAGTGAATGCGAACAAATTTCTAACAAACCACTTAGTGAAAATCGATATGTTGTGCTTGATAACGACCCTTCCTTACTCAATAACGACAACATGAGTGAATCAAGCAATAAAACACTTAAACCTCCTCCCCCCATCTATTTGCGTGAAAGCAGTTTTAATGCACTTGGTTGTAACTTGGTTTCTCTTATTAGAACAGATACCTATCATATAATTCCTCTAATGAAGGCAATGTTTCCGAAACCAAACTACAAATTTATGCAGAAAAAATATAGAACAATTGTGACTTGCCTTAATAAAAATCAAATAAGCTACTACACCTACCAGCTTGAAAGCAGCAGCTAATAAAGTCCGTAGTACGCGAGGTGGAACAAACTGAAATAAAAGAAGCTTTTATCCAGGCCGGACTTAATCTTAAAACAATTTTCAGCATAAGGAACAAAAATAAAATGCCCAAGCTGCTTTTTCGTGTGGAACTTGAACCAGATGCCAGAAAATTGCAATAAAATTATGTACATTTCATTTATAATTTGCGCTACCTAATAAATCGCAGAATATCCGTTGAGGAACCCCATAAACGAATGGGACCTGTGCAGTGCACAAGCTGCCAGGAGTTTGGCCACACCAAATCATATTGACTTCCACCCTTCGTCCGCATGTTCTACCGCCAAAAAAGACGCTAATACAAAAAAAACTGTAATAACTACGGCGGTAATCATACAGCCAACTGCAGAGGATGCCTAGTATACGCAGTCATGCAGACTTTTACAAATAGCATTGTACCTACCGATTCGCTCAATATATCAGCTCAGACCTAAGCTAACGTGCTTAAATCAAGCCAGAATAAACCTGAAAATATCATAGTAACAGTCAAAACTTTGAAACCATGCTTATAACGCACATTCAATGAATGATTCAGTTCATGACGACAATGCAGACAATGATGAACAATCAAAATCAACATATGAATGTTTGGATTGGAAACAAATGAAGACTCTTGAAACCTGTCATTGGAATGCGAAAGGCGTAAGCCAACACAAATTAGAAATTAAAAACTTTCTTTCGATAACGAAATTGATAACGAATTGTCACAATTTTAAAAGATATGGGTGTAGATCCTACAAAACATGTCACCCTGATGCTGAAGCACGAGGATGTAGAGGAATGCTCATTTCAACCCGAATAAAGCAATACGCATTTGAGCAGTATGAAACGGATTTCCTACAAGCTACTTCGATTTGCTTGCATTGTTGGGGTGACAAAGTATCAGTTTCAGCTGTATATTGTCCGCCAATATATAAGATCACGGCAATCCAGTTCAACCACTTTTTTAATACATAAGGATTGAAATTCATAGCTGCAGGTGACTATAATGCGAAGCATAATCACTGGGGTTCTCGACTTATCAACCCAAAAGGCAAAGCACTATTTGGACAGCCAACTTGTTGGCCTTTAGACCCTCAAAAGATTCCAGACCTTATGGACTTTGCAATTACAAATGGAATTAATATGTCAAATTTCAGCAGATTCATGTTTTGACTTGAGCTCTGACCATTCCCCTGTAATTATGCATCTGCATAAATGTATAGAGCTGCTCCAGTCAATGAGCTTACATCAAATAAAACGAATTGGCTCAAATACAAAAAATATGTCAGTAGTCATCTTTCAAGTTGACAGGATAGAAGCATAAATTAGAAAGACATTCGAAGATAAAAAAAACTGCTCTGCAGAGTTCCTTGATGTAGGGAAAGCTTTTGATAAGATGTGGCACGAAAGACTGTTACACAAAATAAAAAAATTACTCCCTAAAAATACACACGCTTTACTAGGGTCCTACCTTACCAGGCGAAAGTTCGGTGTAAAATGTAAAATTTATGTTTCAGATGATGTGAAAAATTTGCAGGCGTGCACAAGGTAGTGTTCTTGGCCCAATTCTTTACAAACAACTCTATGCTTACATCTACTTTTACTGATGACACTGCAATTTTGTCTTGTCAGGCAGACCCTTATAATGCGTCACATACCCTCGATGAACATATGCATGCGTCTAGTTGAAACATGGCTTTTAAACTGGCGAATAAATGTAAACGAACAAAAAAGGACAATAATAAGACTTGCACCACAGTTCACCTAAATAGCACCGCAATACCTCAGAGTACTGAAGTTAAATACTTAGGTATGCACCTCGACAGACAGTTTACTTGGAAAGCTCATATTGAAAAGAAAAAAAATACAAATGAAGATGAAAGCATCAAGCATTTTACATAAACATTTTGTTTGAATTTATTGCCTGTCAACTTGCGTGTTATTTCGTTGATCGTGCTGAAGTCTCTGATTTTGCAGGCTGTTGAAGTTTGGCTGCGAGGTTGTTGTATATTTTTCACGCGTCCTTTTTCCAGGAGGCTCTTACTAAAATCATAAGTTGAAATTGTTAAAAGTTTGCTATTTCTATTTCTTGTGTCGAACTATAACGTGCTTCAAGTTATTTTTGTCACTTCCTGTCTTAGCGTTAAAATCGGACATAACCATATATACATGGTAAGTATATACATTGATGTGTGAGAAGTTCATCGTAGCCATTAATTGGCTATAATAGCTTATTTCATTGAATTATCAGCGAGCTCAGTTTAAGCGTATATTTGTTTTATTAACATAAGCCACATTATCCTTCATTGACCAGTTGCCAATTCATCACTGATCTCGCTACACATATGCTGAGGAGGAGTCCAATTCGATCACAGGGTACGTCATTTTTTGATCGATTAGAGTAAAAACACGTTCCGCCAGAGCTGACTGTGAGTTAAAATGAATCATTTTATCTGCGTTCATATATCCTTATGCTTCAATAGTGAATTCCTCGAATTTATTTGTCGCTTGTAATAGTCATGTGTCCGAGCGTTCCAGGTATCAATAAGTTTGTCTGCTTCCGGATTCGGTAGGGTCCTCGGGATCGTGAAGCTCGATAGCCACGGATTGGCTGCGACTACTTAAGCAGCTACTCCGCATGTCAATGGAGTTAACCTATATATACAGTGCTGGTGTGATAGTTCTGGAGCTGAACTAGCATTATCAAAATGCAAACATCATCATATTTGTTGTAAGCAGAAGTGCTAAGCCCAAATTATCACAAAAATCTAGCCATAGTCAACTCAGACCAACTGAGAATTTTGGGAATTATATTCAACAGTATATACCGATGGCAATCTCATATTGAGCACCATCAGCAATCACTTTCAAACCGACTCAACATTATAAAGTCCAGCAACAAATTTAATTGTAACTCTCTCACGCTAGTCTCCGTCATCGAAGCCCTAATAATGTCGAAAATTCACTATGGACTTTTTTTATATGGATATACATCAAAAGCTCACTTGAATAAGTTAAAATCAATAAAGAACTCTGCTCTAAGAATGGCCACAGGCGCATTCCGCACAACCCCCATTAATAATATGTTATTTGAAACCAATATGAACACTATTGAAAATAGACTTAATCATATCACTGCAAAATTATGTAAGTCGCTTATTGAAAGTAATGACACTCCTTTATAATCTCTTGTGATCAAAACTCAAAAGCCTTGAATATAAAGTTATTTTGTATAAAGCTATTATTATACCTATATGGTCATACGGAATCCAACTGTGGGGCAACACAAGCTTATCAAATATAGAACTATTGCAGAAGTCTCTGTCAAAAATAATACGAACTATTTCCGGTGCACCATGGTATGTCAAGAATATAAATATACACCAAGAACTTAGTGTGCCTTTTATAAAGCAGATCGAGGAAATCAAAAAGCAATTATATCAACTATAACTGCAGCCACATCCAAACACACTGGCTAGGAACCTACTCCTACCTACTCCTCGATACATCTCGACTGAAAAAACAAGATTTACCACCTCTGTAGCCACTATGTACACGAATACCTCTTCAACAACTCAAGACAGAGTTTGATTTGAAAAAAAAAAAACATTTCTAAGCAATGGCTTGGATAAGTTCAATGTAATTTTAGTTTCTTAAGGTTTATATAAGAAGTGAGATCGAAAAAATCTTAACACACGTTTTACCTAATAATTTTTTTTGGGTGTTTAATTTAAAAATTTCTTTGATCTAGTTATCTTTGAAAAATATGTCCGTTATTATTTTTAATGAGAAACATGTTTATTTGTTATGAGTTTGATCAAAATGAGTGAAGAAAAAGAAGTACGTCTTAAAATTATAAAAAGTATTCAAAAAAATCCACAAAAAATTAGCCAAAGAATTGAAGGTCTGCCGTCAAATGTTTCCAATGTAATTAAACAGTTTCAGGAGATTTTTACCATCGATAGGAAATCTGGTTCGGGAAGAAAACAAGGACCACATGATATTGGGAAAGCCAAGAAAATTGAAGGCATGTTGAAAAGATCTCCAACCACATCTGCAAGAAAAGCTGCCCGGTTAGCCCAGTGCTCTGACTATTTGTTGCGAAAAGTTAAAGCCAATGCAGGTTCGACAACATACAAAGTCCAAAAAGTTCCAGACAGGAATGCTGCAAAAAATTTAGACGCCAAAAGTAGGGCTCGGAAATTAAAATCGAATTTCATACAAAAATATTCATGTTGTATAATGGACGACGAAACGTATGTACTGGCAGATTTTACGCAGCTTCCGGGTCAAAATTTTTATGTTGCTGATGCTCGAGGAATTGTTGAAGAACAATTTAGAACCCAAAAGCAGACAAAGTTTCCTAAAAAGTTCCTGGAATGGCAAGCTATATGCAGTTGCGGCAAAAGAAGCAAGTCATTTGTTACAGTGGGCTCTATAAATACCGAAATATACATCAAAGAATGTTTGAAAAAAAGACTTTTGTCTTTCATAAGAGAGAACAATGTGTCAACATATTTTTGGCCCGATTTGGCATCATGTCACTACGGCAAGAAAGCCCTTGAGTGGTACCAAAGCAATAATATAGTTTTTGTACCAAGAGAGGCCAATCCTCCAAATTTTGCGGAGCTAAGACCAGTGGAGAGATATTGGGCTCTTGTAAAAAAAACTTAAAGAGCACAAAAAAGGTGTCCCAAAATATCGAAGATTTTAAAAGGAGATGGCCAAACTGTTCCAAAAAGGTGTCTGAAACAACAATCAAATCTCTAATGGAAGGCTTACCAAAAAAGGTCCACGAGTTCATAAATAGTGGTTAGAAAAAACTATATTTTTCTGTAATTTGTAAAAGATTATCAATTAAATATAAAAAAAATCAAAACTCTAAGATCAGCTGATTAAAAATAATTGAATTTTATATATGTTAAGATTTTTTCGATCTTACTCCTTAGTTATTGTAGTCTCCAAGCGAGTTGGTTCAATAAATAATAAATTTTTGAAAAAAAAAACTCTTGGTGCAATCTGCATTTTATCGTTCTTGATTGCTTTGTTTCTATTACATTATAATATAAAACTGACAATATATTTTTACGCTAAACTTTTTTGTTGACAACTAATAAAATTATACCTACTTATATTGATACTTAATTATATTTTTTTTTTGTCTAGATAATCAAAAATATTGACTCAGACCTTAACGATAAAACTCTCGTTCCGATACTGGGGCTTTTGCAAGCAAGGCAACAATTCCGACGCGAATATCCTCAAGACCAGACGCACAGCCAGTTAGCACAATCTATATATGAAGATAACATAATGGAGCAAACAGATACATATGCAGGACAAAGCCTAGAACGAAACCCAATCTTAAATAAACGTATTCTTCTAAAAAGTGATGCTGTTGAAGAAGCAAATAAACTCGATCAGAATACTGAAAAAATTTATGTAAAACCTTCGAATGGCATGAAACATAACAACAAAATAAAATCTGAAGGTCGAATAGCAGTGTTTGGTGACTCTAATTGCTTAGACTCAACACATATAGAAAAACCATGTTATTGGTTATTAGATGCCTTATTAGAGTTTACAATGAATTCACACGTACCAAGTTTATTGCAAGATCTCAGCAAAAAGTCAAATTTAAAATTTAATGGAAAGCATCGTTTGCCATTACGTCTCGCTACTAGCAGTTTACATATTTATTCTAAAGTTATTGATTCAGATAATATGTTCAATAAGCGAAAAGTTGAAAAATGCGAAGAACTTCGATGGGCTGATGGAAATGCTATTCAAACACAAATCGACAAGCTTTTTTTTGAAAAAGACTATACTCGGAATTATGAAGACATAAACAAAAGACTTTTACGAACACTAGAAAGCGAAAAAGGTAAAATTTTCATTTTAATTTGATCAGAGCTGTGTTGTATTAAGGACTACACCCATACCTCGGTGTAGTGGCTCCCAGCTCTTCTGAACCAAATGTTTGTTTGTTCAAAATCTGGTTCTGTTAGTGCCTTGCACTGCAGGCTCGGTTAAAAAACTAGTTTGGTTTGATGTAATAACTAAGCGTCTATCTTTATATTTATCCGAGTTTTAATACACTTTCTTTTTTATGACTGATTAAATGTTAAGTTTTATGTGCTCATCTTTATAGCCAAAAGTGTTCATAGCAAGATTGGTAACTTTGCTGGAATAATTTTGTATTACGTGTCAAACCTGTTGCAGTTATTGTCCTGTGCTTGAATAACCAAAAATTTTCCTACCGAATTTTATAACATATGCAAGAAAAGTTATCTCTGCATAGCGTTTTAAAGCTTTTGCGCAAATCGGAGGTTCCACGCTCTCTTGTGAACTCCGCTAACATTTTGTCAGATACTTGATTGTGTCTCCTAATGCTCGCGTTTAAAATTTAGTAAAATCTGCTTGAATGGTGCACAGCGTATCAAAGTTTTTACTTGAATGATAGTCCGTGATTTGTCTAATACAGTGGACCCTCGGTTAACGAACACCTCGCATAACGAACATTTCGCATAACGAACACATTTTTTTGGGAAAAAAAGTTTCGCTTAACGAACGAATTTTCGCATAACGACCAACGAAAAAGGGGGAAACCTTAATTGCATGTAAAATTTCTGTCTGTGTTTAGCATTCTGCAGACTCAACAGTTTCGCAATATTTGAGATAAAATACAAAACTTAGTTTGCTACATCTACATTCACGATACACATTATAGTGCTCTCTGTGTTTAGCTTTTGTTTCATAATTGCCACAAGCCAATGAAAGACCGCCTTACTCTGCTTTTTTGTGCCAATGCAAGCGGCGACTTGAAAATAAAACCACTTCTTGTGTATCATTCAGAGAATCCACGTGCCTTCAAAAAGCATAATGTCGACAAGAGCAAGCTAAATGTCATGTGGAAGTTCAACAGTAAAGCTTGCGTGACACGTGATATTTTTACTGAGTGGATCAATAAAGTGTTTGGCCCCTCTGTGCAGAAATATTTGATTGAGATGGATTTGCCTCTTCGTGCCTTGCTTATTATGGACAACGCTTCTTCACATGCACCAGGTTTGCAAGATGATCTCATACTGATGCTGAACTTTCTTTCAATAAAAGCTGAACTTAAAATATTTTGGTGTATTTTTCCAGTTCTTTAAAAGTTTTGATGCATTTTATGTTACTTTCTTTCAATAAAAGTTCAAGTTGAAACATATTAGAGTGTATTTTTTTCGGCCTGGAACGCATTATTTTATTTTACATTGGTTTATATGGGAATAATGGTTTCGCTTAACGAACATTTCGCATAACGAACAAGATGCTGGAACCAATTGTGTACGTTAACCG
This sequence comes from Meiosimyza decipiens, assembly GCA_963680825.1. Taxonomy (NCBI): domain Eukaryota; kingdom Metazoa; phylum Arthropoda; class Insecta; order Diptera; family Lauxaniidae; genus Meiosimyza; species Meiosimyza decipiens. The sequence continues at coordinate 70,442,485 of OY804258.1, read as the reverse complement.
AGGGTCCACTGTACTTGAATGTGTCACAAAGTGTTGGTTGCCGTACTTAGTTTGCTTGTATGGGAGGTTTCAAAATTTGTGCTTACATGGGAGGTGTCACATCCATTTTTCAAACGCCGCCAAAATTGTGTTCAGTGCTTTCCTCTTGAATAGATTTTATAGCATGGCGTATCAAAAATTTCTGGTTGCATGTTAGGTGCCACGCCCATTCCTCCAATAGCCTTTTTACTCTATCGAAGTAAAAGCAACCCTATTTTATTCGGCTTAGAGTAAAAAATATCTTTGTAAATTGGTCTAGATGCTCTTAAACCCACCACTATCACACAAACAAACAATAGAGTGTCTATTTTGAAAATTTTATACACCTAGCGAAAGAATTATAAGTGCAAAAATATTTTGCTCAATAATTTTTAAAATTTCTAGTTTTAAATATTTTTAACTACGACAAAATATTTGTTTGTGTGTACTGTTTATCCGAGTATTTGACTTTTACTTTTGTTCACCATTTTTGATACCGTTATTTCCAATTAATTTGCGCGACTGCAGTCTGTAGTAGGAAATAATTATATGTGCAAATCGATCGCCTCTGTGTTCTAGCTGTATTGTAGAGAAAAAATATAGTTTTTTTTGTGGATTACTGAAATAGTTAAAGCATTTAAGAAAAGGTAAAATTATTTTTATGCTGGAAACTGGAATTTTTTTTATTAGAACGGTTTTTAGATCAACATGCCGCGCGGAAGCACCTTGTCGGAGATAGAGCGGGGAATAATTATAGCCCTTAAGGAATCAGGAGTCGCAATAGGAGAAATAGCTGCTAGAACTAATCGGCATAGAAATACAATAACTAATTTTTTAAAAGACCCACAATGTTATGCTTCAATCAAACGAAGTTTAAGAAAATCGTCGGTTGGTGAAAGAGGTAAGAGAGAAGTTAGGCGTCTTGCTGTGTTAAAAGGCTTGAGCCCCACGGAAATTAAAGGTCAGTTGGGCCTTCAGGTTACAAAGCGAAGGATACAGCAAATTTTACAAGAAAGTGCAAACATTAGATATGAAAATCGGAGCGCGAAACCAAAGCTTCTACCTCGCCATAAAGTAGCAGGGCTTCAATTTGCTGAAAAGTATACATTTTGGGACGAGAGGAGTGGCGATCTGTTATCTTCAGCGATGAAAAAAAGTTTAATTTAGATGGCCCTGAGGCATCCACGGCAGACACGTTACTCTCGCAATTTTCAAGGAGGATCGCTTATGGTATGGGCTGGGTTTGGGTACTTACCAGGGAAAGACACAGATGTGCTTTGTATCTCACAAACTTAATGCGCTGATGTATATAGACTTGTTGGACAATGCGTTGATCAATTTTGCAGAGGATACCTATGGTGAGTCCTGGACTTTTCAGCAGGACAATGCTCCCATACACTCCGCAAAAGTTACTAAGGAGTTTTTTTGCGTCCAAAAATATACCCCTATTGCAGTGGCCAGCTGTTAGTCCGGACTTGAATCCCATGGAGAATCTGTGGAGTATCCTTTCCTCACAGGTGTATAAAAATGGATGTCAGTTTGAAACACTCAAGGACCTTAAAACCACTATAAAAGAAGAATGGGGAAAAATTGATGATTCCATACTCAAGTCATTGGTTAATTCTATGCCATTTAGACTAAGTCAAGTAATTTTCCACGCCGGTGGACATACTAAATACTAAAATGTTCTTTTTGACCTTTTATTTTGAGTTTGTTTTAAAAAAATGAACTATAGTATATTTAGTTTTGCACATATAAATATTTATTTCAGGATTCTTAGAAATTGCATTATTTTATTCATAAGAACCAAAAGTATCAGAATACATACTAAATATTTTATGTCTGCATCATAATAGTTTTGCAATAAAAAAAGTATTTTTAAAAAAATTCAAATAATGGCTGAAAAAATTGAACTTAAAGCTTTGCACATATAAATCTTTCGCTGGGTGTAGATGTTTTTTATTTTTTTTTTTTGCCTATATTTTCGAATGGGGCTTAAAAACAATTGTCCCACAGTTTGAACTTCCTAGCTCAAACTTTTAAACGGCGCGAACAGAGCTTGTTTCCGATTTCATTGAAATTTTACGATAAAACCGACTTACTAAAATATAATATAGTAAAATTATGCTTTGGGTACGAAGATATAGCGTTTTAGGTATTTAAGTAGTATGGGAGATGCCACCCACTGTTGTCAAACCACCCCTACATTTTTCGTGTGGCTGAAAATGTGGACAAAATACTCCTTAAGGGTTTTTTTTTTGTTTTTTTGCGGTCCCATAGACCTATATTATAGAATCATGTTTGAAGAAAATTCTCCCAAAACTTCAGCTCCCTAGATCAAACCTGCAACCAGCGCAAACAGTTTTTTTCCTACTGCAGTTTATATGGGAAAAACGTTGTTGTAACTGAAACGTAAAAAAATTTAACTGATTTTACGTTTTTTCCATATGAATTGTAGTTTTCTTCGCTCGTGTACACTTACTATAGATAACGTCGGAACAAAAAATTTTTTTGACAGTCTCCTTCATCCTAAACTCATTTTCGACCTTTTTCCATTTATGCATTATTTATTTTCCTTAAATAGGGTCAAACAAACGTCGGGGTGCAACTTCCTTCAAAATTTAGATACGACCTCTTCGTATCAATTGCTGTATTAATTTTTTTCTTCAATCAGGCTCAAACAGGTGGAAGGAGATGCCTTCCTACTTTCAAAATGAATTTTCGACATTTTGGCGTGTCAGACATTTTTAACTTTAAATCAAGCCAAATTACCCCTGGGGATATCCTTACCTCTCTTCTAAAAAAATTTAACTGATTTTACGTTTTTTCCATATGAATTGTAGTTTTCTTTGCTCGTGTACACTTACTATAGATAACGTCGGAACAAAAAATTTTTTTGACAGTCTCCTTCATCCTAAACTCATTTTCGACCTTTTTCCATTTATGCATTATTTATTTTCCTTAAATAGGGTCAAACAAACGTCGGGGTGCAACTTCCTTCAAAATTTAGATACGACCTCTTCGTATCAATTGCTGTATTAATTTTTTTCTTCAATCAGGCTCAAACAGGTGGAAGGAGATGCCTTCCTACTTTCAAAATGAATTTTCGACATTTTGGCGTGTCAGACATTTTTAACTTTAAATCAAGCCAAATTACCCCTGGGGATATCCTTACCTCTCTTCTTCTAAAGTCCATTTTCACTTTTCATCTGAGAGCGATTGTTTATTGTTCAATGTGACTTCAAAGGCAAAAATGTGAAGAGAAAGTCAAATTTTGATAGCTCCAAACGAAAGAGTGTGTTTGCTTTAGTATGGTGCCCAGTAGGTTAAGCTAGCCCATGCATAGCTTAGTTGTCCCTTAGCTCTTTGCAATGAAATAACATGAGATTTGTGGAAATTTAACGAACCTTTTTAATAAATGCGTTGTAGTTCTAATATACTATTTATGTGTATTCGCACAGTTGCATAAATTGATTTCAGTCAAGGCATGCACGGTTTCATTGTCATTTCTTCAAATGCGTTTATTTTTGGCAACTTGGCAACATTGAATATTTATGTCAAAGAGCGCCAAGTTTTTATTATTTTCTGTTTCATAAGTTGTGGTGAAGTTTAAAATAAGTTGGCACTCTTTAAGGGATATGTTAACGGCATTATATATTAATAATAGACGGTTAAGTAGTGTCGAAAAAGTATTCTATTTGAAGCAAAAAACTCATGACGAAACTCGTGTGGCTATTTTCCCATAGTGTGGAGAACCTCTCAGAAATGTATGAAAATAAACGCATGTAAAGAAATGCATAATTTACAACGCTTTTCAATTCGTCCTAAGTTTTTGAGTCCGGTGGTTCAGTCAAAAAACTGACGCGAACGATTAATAACTTATTACGACCAGGGTTGTCATGTTGAAAGCAAAGAATCAAGGAGCTGCACGATACTACACAAGAATGCTTGCTATCATTGGAGAATCTTTGAGTAGAGACGAACTCATGAGATCCGCTGCTACTTCCAATCTTAATAAAAAGATTAGATCGCGAAACTTATATTTTATATGAGCACACTATCGCAAACCATAAGTAAATTCTAAAATTAAACGAGTGCTCACTTTTTTTGGACGCTCAATTCCAAACGATGAAGGCTACTGGGACAAAACTAAGGCCTATGACAGTACTAACAACAACACTGAATCAATTATGTAAATTCTGCTATAAAAAAGAACATTTTTTGTTTACATGTGCAAAGTTTTTGAAGGCGTCAGTTAAAACCAATGAATCATGTGATCAAAAATCGACTCTGTTCAAACTCAGAAGTAGGCACAGTACTCCTAACTGCCGTGGCAGATCATGTACCAGATGTCAGAAAAAAACACAATACATTGTTACATCAGGAAAAAGACGGTCAAAATATATCGCACCGCCCTTTAATAAACAGAATTCAAGTTCTTCTGTTACCTATTATGTTATGTTATAATATCATCTAAAAAAAGGGCTACGTGCTACTTAACACAGCTTTAAGTAAGGTAAATACAACCAATGGAGAAATGATAAATTGCAGAGTACTTTTGCATTCTGGTTCCCAGATCAACATTATAACTAGCAGGCTAGCAAAACGTCTTGGTATTTCAAGTCAGACCACGTCAAAGTCCATAGAAGGAATTGGAAGAAAAAGACAAGTTGAACCCAGCGGGCATACATTAATATTCAGTCCCGTATAAATGGATACCAAAAACCCTTGGAACAGCAACGTGTGGCATATGGACAGAAAATGAGGAAAATCTACACGAAATGATTCAGCGATTGTGGAAAATGGATGATCCGGAACCCAAAAATTCAAAGTTAACTATTACAGAATAATTATGCGAGACACATTTTCAAAACAACACTCAAAGGGACTCATTCGGACATTTCATGGTAAGGCTACCATTTCAACAATATCCTGAAAATCTTAAAGATTCAGAAACAATAGCATTGACCAGATCTAAGGATCAAACCCTCAGAGAGAAGTACGTAAAATTTATGAACGAGTATGAAGAATTAAGACATATGGAGCAGATAACCACTAAAATCGTATCAACACCACATTATGCTATCCCACATCACTGTGTACTGAAACCAGATAGCAGCAGTACAAAACTTAGAATCGTGTTTCATGCTTCATGTAAAACCAGTTCTGGCATATCACTGAATAACATTTTATTTACTGGTCCAACCGTGTAGAGTGAAGTTTTTTGAATTGTTTTTGCACTGATATTCAAAAAATGTATCGAAAAATTTCGTTACATCCAGCATTTTCAGTTAAACACAGTAACATATGGTACTAGATCTGCCCCATACATAGCAACAAGATGCCTACAACATCTTGCAGAAGAAAATATAGAAAAATTTGAATTGGGAGCTCTAGTTTTAAGGAATAATTTTTACGTGGATGGTTGTCTCAATGGATCCAATAAGCTGTCAACGATGCTGGAGATGCAGAATCAACTCAAAGGAATATTAGAACCTGTTGGTTTTAAACTACGCAAATGGTGTGCAAACCACCCACAAATATTACAAGATCGATTAGTGTGATCAGGAAATCGATTTAGATTTCGACAATGATGACAATACTTCCATAAAAACACTTGGGTAAGTCTGGCAACCAAAAAAAGGATAACTTTTGCATCAGATCTACGTCTCATGCAATCACGAAACGCATAATCACGTCAGAAGTTGCAAAAATATTTGATCCACTAGGGGTACTTGGCCCAGTTATAGTAACAGCTAAAATCATCATACAAGACTTATGGCAATTACAACTTCCTTAGGACCAGGCAATACCAATAGAATTACATTAAAAATGGGTTACCTGTCGAGAAGATTTAAAAGCGCTGAACAGTTTTAGCTTTGAAAAGCACGGTTTTGGACAACAAGTAGCTTCATCCGTTCAGCTTCATGCTTTTTGTGATGCTTCGGAAAATGCCTACGGAGCTGCAATTTTCGTGCGTGCAACAAGACTACTGTGTTCAAAATCCCGAACGGCACCTCTGAAAAAACAAACAATTCCACGCCTGGAGCTATGTACAGCAGTCCTCAGCACTACGTTAATGAAAAGGGTGAAGAATGATCTTAACCATAAGGGACAAATACACTTTTGGACGGATTCGGAATTTGTGCTCTACTGGATAAACTCAAAATCATCTACACTTAAACGTTCGTCGCAAATATGATTAGTCAGATCCAAGAATGAACAACAGCAGATCAATGGCGCCACGTCTCGACAAGGGACGACCCGGCAGATGCATTTTCACGAGTATTGATGCCATCAAAATTAAAATGAAAACAAATGGTCAACTAAGTTCACCAAGTTGAGTTATAAGCCACAGTGTTCAGAAATAAAGCAAATATCCCCCAACATAACTGAAACAATGTGTATCAAAGATAATGAACAAACCACATCCAATGTAATTCAATGGTAATGTATTCACAAATGAATTAGATTTTCAAAATCAATTATAGAAACTCATTTAACACTCCTCAACGAGTCGTAGGTTACATACTTCGATTTATACCACCCATTAAGAGTATGGCATGTAATGAGTTGATGCTAAGCACACAGGAACTAAATGACGTTTTTTTTTACAATCATCAAGGTCATTCAAAAAAACTATTTCAGCAATGAGCTCAAGGACTTAATGAAAGAAAAAACCGCAAAAGGTGCAAAGCCCGTTAGCCGCCTACAAAAAATCTAGTTTCCTACAATGATAAATTGCCGAAGCTTTTTATGGAAAGGGAATGTACACAAGGAAAATATGCATTGTGGACCTCAAGCGCTAATTTCTTTCTGGCCAGTTACAGCAAAAATTATAGCTAGAGCAATCATCCAACGGTGCGTTAATGTAGCAAGGCGAAACCAAAGATGTACTCCCAAATAATAGGAAACTTATCTGCTGACGGAATACTTAACACCTTTTTCAAAGTATTATTGCGGCAAATAAAATCCACCGTGCCTATAGTAAAATTTTCCGCTGAATCCGAAAATCACAGTGGTTTTGCTGGATCAGGTCTGGTTTTTGAGATAAACGGCAAAAACCAAAAACATGCACTGTTCCGGGAGGTAACACCATATAAGCTCATTGAAAATGTTATTTTACATAATACTCATTCCAAAGTAATATATGTCACAATAGCACCACTAGTTTGGTCGGTACGGCTAAGAACCGTTATCAAAAATGCAATTTTTTTGAATTTTTCAGAATATTTTCAAATTTGGCACCTTATAACTCGCAAAATACCTATGGTACTCAAAAAGTAAACTATCCTAACTTGTAGTAATTTTAAATACAAGACTCTGAGCGCAATATATTTATATTTTGGCTTCATTATTTTTAAGTATGTTAAAAAAACTATAACATTTTCAATAAGGCTATATGGCGTTTTTGCATGTTTTTGTTTTTGCCGTTTATCTCACAAACCAGACCTGATCCAGCAAAACCACTATGATTTTCAAATTCAGCGGAAAATTTTACTATGGGAACGGCGGTTTTTTTTGCCGCAGATTTTCTTGTAGAGCAGTCTTATTATTACCGGTATCGACTTCTTATCGACTGTTACATTACAAGATGCGAGGAAAACGTCCTCAAATGGCTTATGTAGCAGTATTCTGCTGCTTCACCTCAAAGGCTGTCGACTTAGACTACTTGGAGCTGATTAGCGACCTCACAACAAATGCTTTCATAGAAGCTTTAAAAAGATTCATTGGTCGAAGGGGTCATTGTCAAACTATTTACTGCGACAATGCAACAAATTTCCAATTACAGGAATTAAAAAATATTCTTCAATCACAAAGATCTAAAGGTATATGCGGAATGTAACAATAGAGGCATCACTTATAAATTCATACTCTCACTTTAGAGGCCTATGGGAAGCAGCTGTTAAGTCTGCAAAAGGTTTACTCATAAGAATCTTGATGTCAGCATCCTTTACTCGAAACAACGTTGATTGAAGCAGAAGCCATTTTGAATTCACGACCTCTAACTCCTATTTCGAATGACCCTAATTACATGACAACTCTTACACCAGGTTATTTTTTGATTGGAGAACCAATTAATTCATCCATTGATCAAACGTCCACACTAGTAAGTCTAGTAACTCATTGTTAACAAGATGGAAGCTGGTGACACATATTAAGGAAAAATTCTGGAAACGATGGTCTCTGAAGTATTTGAATGAACTACAGTATCGTCACAAGTAGAAGGAACAAAGTTCAAATAGCCTGGTCAAATGGATATCATAAAAGATGACAATGCGCCTTTATTAAGGTGGCCTTTAGGCAGAATTAAAAGGGCTCATCATGGTCAGGATGGAGCTGTACGGGTTGCGTTCGCATAGCGTCAGGGATTCTTAAAAGACCTATATATAAGTTGGCACCATTACCAATTGAATTAACTGAGGAATCTACACAGGCCAATTCCGGGGAGGTGGGTGAGTTACCAAAAAAAACGCGCACTAAAAGCATCAGTCGCCACCAGCAAATCTGTATTGACTACTCTTATGATTGCACTACTAATGCTACCACTAGCGTTAGCGCAATACATTAAAATACAGAAGTTCAACTCAGATATTGGTATACATTTTGAAGAGATTGGAAGACTCAAACGTGCTACAAGCCAAAAGAATCTCGTTGTCTACTATGATTTAGAACTATTAAGAACTGACATCATCGCGCTGAGAAATGGTATTACATTTCTTCATCATATATGTGACAATAAATCAGCAATGTAGTTGTAATACCACTTTATCTCATTTTCAACACATGGCTGATGTGCTTAAATTAGACAACTCCTTTTTTCCAACAAGGCGTATAAAAATAGGTGCTATGAGTTTTGTAGGAAATGTGGCAAATTCGCTTTTTGAAGTACTGGACTCCGATTATGCTGAAAAAATGTCACATACAATAGAGGAAGTAAAAGACAATGAATATTATCTATTGAGATTGCTAAAAAACAAAACCTCAGTCATAGGCTTCGCTCTTAACTTAAAAAAGATAGACCGAAACACTACTAAGGTTAAATTCGAGCAAGTGGAAAATCAACTAAATATCCTCGCTAAAACAATAGAATCCGTCGAACAGTCTGAATACCAATTCCTGTTATTCCGAACTTTGACATCATTATTAGATCAACTGTAACTAATAATAACCAATATACGGCGGGTGCAAGCTGCAGTCCTCGACGTCCTAACCGACGCACATCATGGAAAAATAAGTCCCGCTTTACTTTCTGTAAATCAACTTCGCAAGGATATAAAAAACATCAAGGATCACATGCCAGCTAACTTGGATATACCAGTTGAAGATGATAACGCCATACAGCTATATAAAATCATGACTGTCAAGGGAGGCGTAACGAATGAAAATACAGTATTTCAATTTCACTTCCACAGACTATCCAAGAACAATTTGATATTCTAAAAATGACCCCTATCCCAACCATAATTAACTAATAACTGTTGCACCTTGTGCGGCAATAATTGCAATTGATAAACATATTCGATCAGTACATACCTTTAAGTCAATGTGATATTAAACCCTGTATTATTATTCAAGATCTGGTTGTATGCACCATTCGTCCAAAGTGCCACAAGGAATCACAATTTTGTTCCTGTGAACTTGGACTGCTTCAAAATGAAACACATGCGCCATGCAACTTAAAAAAAATTGAACAAAACTCAACATGGATTGAAACGGAACAAAAAAACCAATGGATCTTTGCGTTAAAATTTGCCACTCGGTTGACGATCGTATGTGACCAGAACTCGCAACAAGTATCTTAAACAGTTTCGGGGATTCTCACAATTGCACCCCAGTGTGTTGTCAAAAACAATATCTTGACACTGGATGGATCCAATATAATATCCAGCGTAATACGCACTTCTTACACTGGCTTCAGAAGTATTCAAATGTTATCCACACCGGAACAAGTACGAGCCGTATTGCGAAACCACACCATTTTCAGTTACGATGACCAAATCAAAAAGCTTACTGAATTACAAATGCTACTAACAACAGAAAATTTTATGCTGCCCCATAAAATCCAACATCAAAATACTTGCAATACCGCATTTAAAAACAACAACGCCCCAGCCACTTTCGGCTGTACAGCAAAAAACCGACTTCGCTATCAATTTGGACAGCAGCAGTTGAATTATATTCAACGGGGGGAGGATGTTCAGTTTTATACATTTTATTTAATATTACATATTTTACTCATATACAGCCCGTTAAACACATTAACAATGTTGAATGTTGACAAATTGCAAGGCGTTGCATTTGTCTAAAGTCAATGTTCGCTTTTGTCTTGTTAACAAAATGTAAACATTGCAATTTACGTTAATGTTCGCATTGGTTTTGTTTATGGTGGCTGTATTTTAGAAGGTCATAATTTTTATATTTTTGATTAGCTTGCGTGATTAATTAAATACTTTTAATTTATCGATTAAGTACATAAACGATATGATTTCAATAAACTTCGCCATTATTAAGCAAGAATTAAAGAAACTAATATCTTTCAGTTCAAATTAAAAGTTTCTTGATTTTAGTGGCCGCTAAACGTAACAAGACACCCCCGACCCATGGTAAGGTGTTTTGTTGCTGACCCCTGGTAAGGTGTCTTATTATCATCAAATAACATTAGCTGTTACTGTGGGTTTATGTGCCTACAGCAGCAACCAACCAACCTAGATAGTCTTGGTTCAAGTGCTAGGATTATTGTAGAGTGATAGGTAGATAAAATATTCTCAGCCGCAAAACACTAAGCAAAAAATTTCTACCCAGTAAAATTGGACTATTTGATTTTGTTACTACAAAATAACCTTAATTCTTTTAGCCCTTGTAATTTATAATTGCATAGGACTCACCGAAAATGTTCATTACTTCCTCACCGTAACCAGAATAATACACGGTCTTATTTTTGAACGATCGAAAAATTTGTTGTAAACACGAACGAGTATATGTGAGCAAGGCGCACCAGTGTCGCAGATTACTTGTAACCCAATGTTGTCGATTTCAACAAACAATGTACATATATTGATTTCGACTAGCATAAAAGCGGCAATCCATATCACATCCATCATCAATGCTGTAAATGGAATTTAATTAATTATTATTTTTTTCATAAAAATTATTGAAATTGTTCATCAGAACCCCTGCAAACTGTAGAGATCTGTCCTGTGTACATGAACTGTTTTTGTGATAGAATTCTTTTAATCCATGATTTTTTATGCCACAATGCTTGCACACTGTCTTCTTTAACTGATTACTACCGTTGTTCCTCTTACTGTTGTTGATGTTGCATTTCTTCACTTTGCCATGGGTGTTGTTGCTGTATTTTCCTTGTGGTATGAGATAGTTGACTTAATTCTTAGACTTCTGCGCAAATTTTTGCGTAGCATCGCCTTTTTGAGTGCAATATCTAATGTAATGTATTCATCTCCTTCGCATAGTTTTTCATTGATAAATTCTCGGCGGCAATTTAATAATAAATTTGTCCAACACGAATTGATCCAACATATTACCAAATTTACAGTTCAGCGATAACTTATTTAATCTTGTGTACCATGCAACTGCCGTTTCTCTATCTGACATTTTTTCGTTGTGGAAATTTTTCCGCTCGTGAAACACAGTAATTGGTGGTGTGAAATACTTTACCATTAATTCGTGCAAATCTTGTAAAACTTTGGGCTGGGTAGCGCTGGACTGCATATGATATGTATAGCGTTTCATATGCGAGTGAACCAATCATTTTCAAAAGTATAGAAACCTTCACATTGTCTTCTTTAATACCAATTTCTAATAAATGCAATTCCAAGCGTTCATGCCACCATTTTCAATTGTCATCTTTATCAAATTCAGGCATACTTGATGCTTGTGTAATTTGTATAATTTTGCTTTCATTGGCCATTTTTATTTTCAGTGCTAATTTGCACGCTGTTTGAGTGATCTAACCTGAAAATTTACCCAAAAAAAATATTTTTCTATTTAACTCTTGCTTGACCTCGTCACCAATTTGTGGTGTACTTATCGAAGAAAACAAACACGCCTTACTCAGTTGAGAGTCAAGCCAAGAAGGCCATTTTATTCTCATTCTTACAGTATGTCGATTCTATATATATATTCTATATTGTAATAATAGTAACTAATAATAATTAATAATGAATATTCTACACTTATAATTTCTTTTATTATTTTCAGCGATAGATGCATTCCGCAATAATTCAGAGGTTGGCTCAAAAACTGGAGATAAAAAGACTTTATATGACAACAGTGCAATATTTATCCCTGTATTAAGTTATAAAGAAAACAATACAAGTGAATCATTTAGTTACTCTATAGTTTTTATAATGATGTTAACAATGTTAGTGCTATGTTTTTTTTTATACTGCCTTAAACGCCGGAATCTTAAGAGGCTTAGTCGTGGAATACTTTAAGTAAGTCCTATTTATAAAACTTAAGATTTCAAAATAGAAAATAAACTTGAAGGTGCAAACACACTTGTAGAAATATATTTTTACGTATGTAGTGAATAAGAATTTTTTTAATTCACATACATATTTAAACTAACTTATGTTCATCTTTTATTTCCTTGTTTCCGGAGAAATCTTTGCAGCTTACCGGATAAGGTAATCTGATGTCAGCGATCACAGGTCTTCCGATTACAGGAAATCGAAGCGAGAGATTCCTAATGAAATTTGATATACTGACTATATTTTTAATCGTAACTTCAAAGATTGAAAATCGATGAAATCGGTGTATGGGCATTAGAGTGGGTCAAATAAATCAAATGTTTTTTTTTTTTTGAATCCGACAAACGGAAACTAGTTCCTAGGTACCTCTAGGAAGTACTTACCAAATCTGAGCTTTTAATATTAACGGGAAGATTATGCTCATCATAGTTTTCCATTTTTAATTTTTTCTCATATAAAAATGGTCATATCTTATCACCAATAGATTGTTAAACCAGTTGCATTGTCAATATTTATAGGAAATTAAACGCTCTAAAAAAATTATTTCATTCACTTTTTTCATTAATCTTACCATTTGAAAGATATTCAAGGTCAAAGATTGAAGTATTTTAAGGAAAATTATTTTTTGTTTTGAATTTTGTAACTTACTAAAAAATAATTATTGTCAAATGAGCTTCAATTAATTCTATAGGAAATTGAACGCCATACAAAAAAGGTCTCATGTGGTTGATCAATTACTCTAACCATTTAGAAGATATTTGCAGTAGAATTGAAAAACTATTAAAATCAATAGGCATTGGGATTTTATTGCAAATATCTTCTAAATGGTTAGAATAATTGAGTAAAAACAACTGATCAGTAGAAGCAACTCTCGTCACTAACTACTTAAGAAAGGGAGGAATCGTTCGCAATAGATATATTTCTACTCTTTAGAATTAAATAAACTACTACCACTGCATCCATCAAATCTTCAAAAAACATAGAAATAGAATTTTGCTACAATATAATCAAATATTGAATATTTTATTTTTATTTACAAACTAGCATTACCCTGTGCTCTTCGCTTCACCTTAAATTGAAAATTTCGTTCTAATTTTTAAAAAATGGTCATTGTTAAAATGATATTTTAAAAATATGCACCCTAAAGAAAACTTATATAGCCTATGACACCCGCCTGATCGATACTAACATACTGTAAAAATTTCATCAAAATCGACCAGATAGCTTCCGCTTCCATCAAAGGCAGACAAAAACTGAATTTTATATAGTAGATAAAAATTTATTTATTTATTTAGCTGACTGCCAATTCTGTTATCGCAGTGGCAAGCTTTTTAATAGCTTGCAATGTTACAAGCTGCAATTGAAGCATGAGCTCATCCCGGGCATTCCTCTGTTCGATGCTGCGCATCACTAAGGCATGCTCGGGGTATGTGGTGAGCCGAAGTTTACGCCACCTGGCGAAGCAGAGCCCACGCTGCTGGTTGCCGACGAACCAGCCTCTTCAACCATGACTGTTTTCGAAGATGTCTAAAAATTGAAATTAAAATTGTTTAGCTTCCCTAGAAAGCTATCTTTATTTTCACTTTACCTCTATTCCCAAGGTAACGATTCCTCGCACACCATCAACAGCAGAAGCAGCGAATGTGCTTTAGGCAGACCTCTGCCCACAAGTTTTGCATCACCATCGGCGATCGCGCAGTGTTCTTGCCGGCCAAAAGTTGGGGATGCTGCCGGAAAAATTCAATGTAGAACAGCAGCTGCTTTTGCGTGATTCCTTCAAATTTTGGATCCCTATTAAAAAAATATCAAATTAATTTATAAATAAATAATAAATTTGAAAATAACTTACTTTTTTGTACTTTCCATTCCGTTTATTTTGAAATATATTTTAAACATAAATAAAAAACTTTGACACGTTCACCATGCGTGGTGAATTTTGAAAGCTTTTTTAACTTTTATATTGCAAATGACTTTTAAGAATACCAATATTTGCTTTACATAACAATCATATTAACAAAAGCTGCTTTACATTTCCTTGTAAAGTTAACAAGCAGAATAGGGCTGTAAGAGAGCACTTAACAAAAAGAGGCGTTGCACCTCCAAAATCTTAAAACGTTCTACTTTAGGAATTTTTTGAGATAACGAAAAATTTGAGAGAATGAATAAAACTATCGTATGGTTCGATTTCGTTATGTTCTGTGAGTATTAATTTTTTCTCTGGAATCCGTATTTCACTTATTGATTAAAACACTAACACAAACCATAGCAATCGACATAAGAGAGCGCAAGGGAATGGTAGCGTTCTGCTCTACGTACAAAAAGCTTTATTCGCTTTGTTGTAATTTTGAGACGCTATTTGCTATCCAATCCTGTATCAATGATGATTTTTGTCATTAGATTCGTATGTAAGAAAATTTTTTGTTTTTGAAACGAAAGATGGCTCGAAAAATATTTTTGAACATCACTAAGGGAAGCTCGGGATCCTGGAAAGAATCGTTTTTTTACCCGAAAATGGGACCCCGGGCCATGGTACCCATTATTGACCGATCTTCGATAAAAAAATTTTTTTCAAACAAAAGATAGCTCAAAAAAATTTTGGACATCACTAAGAGAGGCTCGGAACCCTGGAAAGAAGCGATTTCAACCCGTAAATGGGTCCCCAGACCTTGGTACCCTCATACGAATCTAATCACAAAAACGATCACTACATTTGGTTCGAAAAGCAATCGCGATTCAAATCAAAAAAATTGTAACGATCGAGGGAGATCGTTCAACTTGTAGTCGTGGGGCCAACAAGTGACATTTTTGGAGATCTATATAAGAGTTCTCTCTTAAAAGTATAATTTTTTACTTTTTATTTTAAAATGCCGTGTATTTTTGGCAGAAAAGTGATAAAGTTAAATGTTTTGGTTGCAGTGATTATTTTCACTGCACTTGCATGAAATAAACCCCAAAAAAAGTTGAATATATGCAAAAATCAAATAAAAAACTGAATTTGAACCCGACAAAAAACATTTACGTCATATTCGGAGCTTTCACGAGTTCATCAAACTCATCAACAGCTACACGCCGAACTGGAGCAATATTCCAGCGGATATAGGGTTCGAACAACAAAAAAATTCCTTACAGCAATCTGACAGCGGATTTATAAATTTTTGGTTTCATTTTCAGTATTTATTATAAAGTGAGGGAAGTGAAACTTAAATCATTTCAAAGGTGCTGTTCCGTAGATGTGCACAAGAAAAAAATTATTTGTAATATGTGCCGTTGAGGCAGGTAAAATAAAGAAAACATACGCTCATGATTCTCCCACACAAAACGCTTTAACCAATGAAATGAAAGAATTTTGATCGCGTTCATGGCTGAGGTGTGGTGTGGTGAGGTGAAATGAGGTAAGGTGGATAAGTAGAACTAAATAAGATCATGGTCCATGAGCAAAGGCGTTTTTTTCGTCATAGGACGGCAAAATTCTTCCAATGATAAAATTTGGTGGGTACGGTCGAGTTTCAACCACAGACGATACTACTATTGCAATAATTAAGTGATCTGACTTTCAGCCATTTAGCAGCGATCAAAATTCAAGTAAAATTTTATAAGTGGTACAATGCTTGATTTATTAAACAAACTTTGATAACAAAGGAAACGGACAACAATTCTAGAATATAGACGTACGTTTCGATTCTGAAAATCTCATCAGTATATTTTTGGTTGATGCCCACGTCAGCACTAAAACATAACTATTAATGTCAAGCAAATGTGGAAAAATTTTAAGTGAATTCAAAGAATACACCATTGCGTTCATCTCTCCAAGCATGACGGCACTTGAGTACATTTACCAAAAATTGCTTTGTTATCATATTTTCTTAATTGTAATGTAATGACACTACTTGTTTCAAGTTCATCGCAGATTTTGATGATGCGGCGTGTCCTTCATAATTTAGAAATTTTTGCTTGTTTGCTTTGTTTGTTTGGCTTTTCATAACAACAATTAAATGATAGTTGAACTTCAGCCATTTTGTTTATCTCTATCTTTATCTATATTTCATGTTTAGATCTTCAATTATAGTATATTATCAAACAACATAATTGCACTAGATATACATGAAATAGTTAGTTGATAGAATGTCAAGAGGCGAACGTAGCATGAAAAAGAAAATTTAATTTATGATGGGGAATAACATAGTTATATTTTGAAGATCTATCAAAATATTAAGAATATTGTACAATACTTTAAGCTTAATAATCAATATTCTATCCAGAGCAACGGAATGAAAATATTATCTATAGCTAAATGATTCAAACAAGAAAGCCACTGTTTGGTTTTGGTTAGAAAAACAGATAAAACTCTTTAGCATCTTAGGTTTCTGGCAACGCATTAAACAAATGTGGTGCTGTAATTTTGTAAAAACGTAAAAAGTGTGATTTGTCTAATTAACAAATAGGAATAGTACCGAAATTTCCTGTGTTCATTTTATATGGAACTTTTTTTTTTAAAATCGTTTTTTAACGACTTCGTGAATTTAAATAAAACTCATTACATGTTTTTTTGTACCAAATGCAATTTTAATTACCGCACAAGCTTTTGACGTCATAGTCCCTACAAGAACACTATCGGTCAGATGATAAGTCATCTGATAGGCGCTGATAAAATATATACATAGTTTGTTTTTGGATGAAATTTGTCAATACTCACCAAAATGAGTTGCGCCTGATGTAAAAACCCATCGTTGCTGATTTATATTATATAGTCCTTGCCGCAGCTTTAGATCCACTGTGAATGCATTCCTTCATTCGTAGGAACACAAAATTATGAAAGCTTTTCCTTCGAACCAACACCGTGGCATAATTCACAAAAAATCGGAATAGTGAAATAATAATTTTAAAGAAAACATCACACGAAATATAAAGTCAATAGTCTTTGCGAATCACAAAATGTTTTTTTTTTTCTTAGTCAAATTATCACGTTTTGATTTGCTCGATTTTGACAGTTCGAGAAGAATCAAATAATAAAAATTATAACCGTCATGCGCGCTTGAGATGTGTGTGCCGATATCATGTTGGCACTATTATTTCATTGATTATGCAGACATGAACGTCTATATGGTTCTTAACGTAAGTAAGTAATTCCCTTTAGTGGACAGCAAAGGAAAAACAACTTCGTTTTGAAAGTTACTAACTCTTGCTAGCAGCAGACAAAACAACTATAAATAGCTTAGGCCCATTTTTCTTTTTGTTTGTCTTTGTTCACAAAACTTTTGAACGGTTTAGCTCAATATAATAGCTATTAGAACTTCGTGTTATGTTGTGGTAGGCTGAAAATTTTTTTTCATAATGCGTATTTTTCAAAAAATTCGTCATTTACACATATTTTATTCATATTATTTTAATAAAAAGGTTTTGCCTCATTCTATCACAGTTGAGTTTACTAAAGGCTCAACTCCCACTACGTGTGAACTGCACACATGAATTATTTTAATTAAGTACAGAATCGGCCTGCTTGGGGGTTAATTTAAAGTTTAGTTTTAACTAAAGTGTATCTTATTTTGCGGCTTATGTTTGTTTTGAAAATACGGTCGGTGAATATTTTTCGGGTTTGGTGATTTTGCGGAAAATTTTAAAAAAAAAATAAATGTGGCATCCATGGACCAGAAACCAAATAAACAGTTTTTTTTTGTTAGCATCGCATGTGGAGTTGGACAAATAAAAATATTGTCGAAATATCGATTATTTGCTGAAAAAACGACATAAAAATGAAGAATATGAATAGTAAAATAAGAATAACGAATAAAATTACGTAATAATAAATAGCAAATAAATTATAAACTTAAAATAACTTATAATGTTTCATTTTCTGGACCGGAGTCCCTGAGGTTATCGATGGCTTCATCATTTAGTTTCAATTACCATTTTCTCATTCTATGAGCCTCAACAACTCCATCATACGGCAACTGAGTCAGCTAACAGTTTTCTATGTCGCGTATAACATATCTATCATTGCCCATTTTGTGTACAATATATGGACCCTTATATTTTGGGAAAAAATTTTTATTGGTCCCAATTGCAGTGTATATTTCGAATCACCTCGAACTCGCCTTTGCTATATTTTTTGGCATCTGTGCTATGTTTCAAAAAATAATTCAAGTTATATTCCTCAGAATTCTTAATCGCTATTCGGCACCTGACCGTATTTGTAGCAAATCGCGAACTTGCCCAGAGTCGTGTTTTTCTTCTAAATATTCTGTAAAAATATCGACAAGCTCACTACGCTGTTCCACTCCAAACAAGAGCACGCTTGGGCAATTCTTCGTCGCCCCATGAACTGAATTATTGATTGCATATTCCACTTCAAATAACTTACTTGACCAGTCAGATTGCTGTATTTCTTCACTTAACTTGCCTAACATTGTCTTAATTACTCTATTAACTCTCGACCTGCCCATTTGCTTGGGGAGAAGCAACAGCCACTTTAACATGTGATATATTTTGCTTAAGCAAACATTCCCCAAATTCGAGTGACGTGAAACAGATTCCTCGGTCGGAGATAATTCGTCTAGGTCGGCTATAATAGGGAAAATATTTGTCTAATGAGGCAATTACCTCACGAGTACCAATGGAATTTGTTGGATACAGATTTACAAACTTTGTAAATGCATCAATATCGACTAATTTATGCTTCCTCTTTGACTTAATCGACGATAAAGGTCCAAAATGATCAATATGGGTCATATCAAATGGCAGAGGGTTTTTTGGAATATTATATAAATGTCTCTCACTGGACCGGACTGGGGCACTACACATTATACACTTCAAACAGTTTTTAATAAAATATTTATTTCTTAACGCATTTTTGAAAACCAATAATATAAACTTATCTTGTCGTAACTCTTATCAACTGCCTGATGACCTATCTTTTCATGAATCAACCTTATCACATTATCTTCCATTCTGTACGTATAAGACATTTCGTGCATTTTCTGTAACCCTTAATACCAGGCCATCTACTAAATCAAAATCTTTTGCTGCCTCATTTTCAATTCGCTTACGTATATTTTTAATATTTTCATCCCTTTCTTGAGCAATTTGGATTCGGAAATCTAATTCATTTGCAGCTAAGACTGATGCAATTTGGAAACAACTCAGAGCGTCAACATGTCCCATAAATAAACCACGTCGGTGTACTTTAGAATAATTGAAAATCTCCAGCTCAAGAGCCTATCTAGCTATTCTTGGATTGACCTGCTTTCTTTCTAAGGTCATGGTTAACGAATTACAGTCCGTATTTATTTTAAATGGTATTCCTTCCAAATACACTCTAAATCGTCTAAGCGCATAGAATATTGCAAGCGTCTCCAGTTAAAAACTGTGATATTTTGATTCCGCGGCGGAAGTAATTTTTGAAAAATGTGATATCGGATGGAGCTTTCCATCGCTTTGTCGTTGAAGGAGCACTCCCCCAAACCCAATCGTACTAGCATCGCAATGTAATTCTGTCTCTTTTTTAGGATTATAAATTGCTAAAATCGGAGCTTCTGTGAGTCTGGTTTTCAACTCATTAAATACGTTCACACTGTGTTGGAGATTTTGCATATTTATTCTTTTTTTATTCAATTTAAATTTCAATATAAGAACTGGTAATAACATATTAAAGTTACCCTGGAAAAATAGTTCTCAATAATTTCTCAGTTAACAGTTCTTTATTCTAGTTTCTAATTCTTCTTATCATGTACATGTAAAAATTATTTAAACTGTCCTTTTTCTATCTCATTCATGCATTAACTGCGTATTCTGAATATGGATTAACGATTTACTCTCTTAAGTTCTCATTTTAAATTATTGAAGCATTTTATGTAAGCTAAGTTACTTTTCAATTTTTTAATAAAGTCAGACTAAGGTCATAGCTCAACAACGAATGTTCTTGCTCCCGCGTTTTAAATTTTATTAAATTTTTGTACACACTGTGTTCATCTAAATTAAATTCAATGCCCTTCTTTAATAAATCTTGAAATTCGAGAAAATGATGGTATAAATTGTCTAAAATAAGAAAATAGACCAATACAAGAGTGCAACTCTTTTTGATTAGATGGCGTGGGATATTTTTTAATCGCAACTATACATGATTCACTAGGAGCTATTCCCAAGGATGATACGGAATATCCCAAATATTCGATCCTATCTTAACCAAATCTACTTTTTGAAAGGTTAAGCATGATTCCGCGTTTAGTAATGCAGTAACACGGTCTGCAATAATATCGTGTGTTCGGAAAAATTTGTTGAAGCAACTAATATATCATCCATATAAATTATAATTTTTCTTTCGTCAATTAAATCTCTAAATATACTATTTACAAATCGCTGAAATACGGAAGGCGCATTCTTTAACCTAAAAGGCGTCTTTAAATGTTCATACTGTCCGTTAGGAGTTACAAAAGCAGTGTATGAATTCAGGTGAAAAGATAACTTGATGAAATCCACTTTTTAGGTCTAAAACAGAAAATATATTCTTCCCCTCTAAATACTCTATGCAGTCTTCAATGCGTGGTAGTGGATAATTGTCCCGAACGGATATTTTACTTAAACCTCTGTAGTCAACACTCAAAGGTGTGCCATCATTTCTCTTCTTAACCAGCACAATTGCGGAAGCGTAAGGCGAATTGTTTGGCCGTATTAAACGATCGTTCTTAATACGAAAATCGTCGGGGTGAACAATGAAAGGGAACGTCTGTAGTCAAATGAACTTTCATTCAGGTTTAATATAGGAATCCGTAATCAACTTTTTTAATTCGGCACGGTTCAATTTATTCAATAAAAAATTAACGTCAAATTCCAAATCGTCAGAAATAGTTTCAATATTGAAAATAAATGGCAACTCTTTCCGACTTAAAACTAAAATCAAGCTATTCGACAAAGAAGTACAATTTTTTTTTTTTATTCATTAACAAAAGATTTTCTTTTTTGTATTTCAGTTTTATTTCAGTTAAATGAATATTAATGAATCTAAAAAATCTCGGCCCAAAACAGCAGGCAAAATCAAAGTATCATCTGACATAACTTTAATATTAATTTTTCTTATTTTATTTTTGAATTCACGTTCAATTTCATCCAGAATTTTTAGTTTATTTCCACCAGTCCCAAAAAATTTTTGACTTGGGAGGAATAGATTTTTAAGCATATCGTCTGGGACACAAGATTGTTTCACAAAACTAACTGGACTACCGGTATCGAAAAGGGAAAGAAATTTACTAAATTTTGCACTTCTTTTCGAATTACCTTTAAAACGTACCCTCACTAAATTGAGGGCATCTAGTACGCCTTCATTAAAATAACCATCGGCAATGGCAGCAACTTGCTTGTTGTCTTTAGCTTCCAAGATCTTCGTCGGATTAGGACAAGAGCGGTGGTCATGCCGCATTTGCCAACATCGGAAGCATGAATTGATTGGCCGCAACGGAAAAGGACAGTTTGGTTTGATGTGGCCATTTTGTGAGCAGTTGAAACATAAGGCTGCATTTCTATCGGCACTTTTCTCGGCATTCGATTGTGTAGATTTAAACGGAGTGACAACATTTCGTACACCGGCATTATTATTTTTCTGATTTAAGTGTTTTTACTGAAAGCGATTCACAAGACGCTTTAGCTCTTCAATGGTTTGAGCACCCATCAAAAAATTTATGTTTGCCAAATTGTTGCCAATGCAGTCGATAATGAAGTCAACCACTTACGTCTCACAAATATCTGATCGCTTTGCGATTGACTGCATCGTCAAAATGTAGAAGTGAAGCGACTCTTCTCGCTTGTTCCAACGGCGTTGACTCATTATGAAATAAACATGCTGCCGGGTAATGGCAACATCAAACTCTTTAATGAGTGCCATCCTCAATGCATTGTGATTTAATGCAGAGGTCGTTGCGAGGAGAACTTGTGCGGTTCCAACAACCGATCGTCGCAAACTCAACAATTTTAATTTTTCATCGGCATTGATGGAGTGCACGATTTCTTCGAAATCGCGTAGAAAATCATTGACGGAATGCCCCAAATCATCACCACTATACTTTGATATAGCGTGTTCGACTTCGCCGAAATCGAGTCTACGCTCGTTACGTACAACCAGAGCTCTTTCCAACTCCTGGATTTGTCATCGAAGCTCCAAAATTTCTAGTCTCCTTTTCAATGCCAACGGTTCCTGCTCTGCAGCATCATTGACGGCACGTTCAGCAAAATTCACGGCAGTACCAGCGGCAATATTGCAATTAAAATTTTCGGCACAGTTTTCGGTAACATCGGCAGTAGCATGTTCAGCGGAACTTTCGGCAAATATGACGACGTCAGATGTTGAGCATTTGGCAATGACGCTAGCAGTGCTTGCAGCGGCAGCATCAGCACTTGTTGGAGGACTCCCATCAAATACGGCTTCTCCTTCAGTTTCGGTATCGGAAATGTTGTCTTGCCCAACATTTGTAGCGTATAGACGTTTGAGCTGCGCTATGGTCGCCGTCGGTGGAAAATTTACATTTACCGAAGACAAAGCGTCCATATACATTTGCTTACTTCCACGTGGCATTTTGATTTCGTTTTTATTTTATTTTAAATTTCGGTTTGCAAAGTAGAAAATTTTATCTTATCTTATATCTTGAGGCACGCGGATGACTAACCCCACATCTGAGTTATAAAACAATAAAAGATTTGGAACAGGTTTACTTTAGGGACAATTCTCCAATTTTATTTATTTTTTCTGGAGAAGTAGCGTGCTATGAATAAATAATAAATCTGCAAAAAAAATTTGTCGTTCGGATCTGGTTTAGAAGATATAGCCATCCAAAGTTGCGGATATAGCTTTTTTAAAAAACGCTATAAGTTGGGAACCCATGGATGAATTTTCAAAAAATGCATATCATATTAAAGGTAATTTAATGAGGTATAAAATTGTGATATTGATGATTAAATTTTGATGGTTAGTTTTCGAGATATGAAAATTTTTGTAAAATGTTGACCTTTTTTTTTAAAAACCGTTATTTTTTCCAAAAAATGTATTATTGACCTATAGTGATTTATAGCGATTTAGAATGTAAAATTCATTACCTTTCAAATGATGTGCTATTTGTTGCTACTTTTATAACCATTACTCTTTTTTTTAACGAAAACCTAAATTAAAGTGACCGGAAATATCCCAATTTTTTGGTATTAACTTACAATTTTTATTTTACAAGCAAAAAAAATGTTTCGAGAACCCAGAAATTGCTTCTACACGACTTTGAAACCCTGTGAGTAATACTTACCTTGCTATAGTATATCCAACACCTGGTTTGCTAACCACAGTATTTTTGCTTAAGAGTAAGGGTAAGTGGGCGGCCTACGGCCGCAGCTCAGGATTTAAAACTCCCAAAAATCCGACACCGGCTTCGCGGCGGCCTTCGGCCGGTATCAGTCTATGAAGTATCCAACACCTGGGTTGTTAGCCACAGTATTTTTGCTTAAGAGTAAGGGTAAGTGAGCTGCCTACGGCCGTAGCTAAGGACTTAAAACTCCCAAGAATCCGACATCGGTTTCGCGGTGGCCTTCGGCCGGTATCAGTCTATGAAGTATCCAACACCTGGGTTGCTAGCCACAGTATTTTTGCTTAAGAGTAAGGGTAAGTGGGCGGCCATGGCCGCAGCTTCGTTCGCGTATCAGTCTATGATGTATCCAACACCTGGGTTGCTACCCACAGTATTTTTACATAAGAGTAAGGTTATTAATTTTTTTATGTTTTCCGGTAAAAATTTGATTAACATAAAAAAAATATAGTACAAATGGCGCATCATTTTAAAGGTAATAAACTTTTCTTTCTAAATATATATATATCGCTGTAGGTTAATAATACATTTTTTGGAAAAAATAACGGTTTTTTTAAAAAAAAGGTCAATATTTTACAAAAATCTTCATATCTCGAAAACTAACCTTCAAAATTCAATTATCAATATCACAATTTTATACCTCATTAAATTACCTTTAATATGATATGCATATTTTGTTTCATCCATGGGTTCCCAACTTATAGTGTTTTTTAAAAAAGCTATATCAGCAACTTTGGATGGCTATATCTTCTAAACCAGATCCGAACGACAAATTATTTTTGCAGATTTATTATTTCTTCATAGCACGCTACTTCTCCAAAAAAAATAATGAAAATCGGAGAATCGTCCCTAAAGTAAACTTAAGCCAAAGATTTACACAAATCTATCTGATTTCAATTTTCTTTATTTCACTGTCGACGTTTTACACAGAGCCGTTTTTTCAAATATGTAGTGTACAAGAGATATATAAAAATGAAGAATATGAATAGTAAAACAAGAATATCGAATAAAATTACGTAAAGCAGAATATCAAAATACAGATAACATACAGGGTTGCATTTAGTCATACTTACGTTTTGCTGATATACGATAAGGGTAGTCAAATACGATTTAAATTTCGATAACAGAAGCAACAATTGCAGGCCTGGAAATTTCTTCATATTGTTTTTGTTGTGCGCTCCTACTCCAGCAATATCCAAGAAGTATATGTATGAAGATATCAATTGAACTGATTGTCAAACCACCTTAAGCATTCTAAGCAGTGATTGATTTCATATTTGATGTTGTAAAATTATTTTCCTATCTTTTTCAATTCATAATCTGAAAGTCTCCCACTGTACTTGTTTCCAATATCCACATTTTCTTTAAAGAAGACTTAGTGGTATGAACCAATTGTTGAAATACAGTTAAAAATTGTGATGGTTCGGAAGGCTTTCAGCTGTAAAAAGATTTATTTTCGAAGGTATACCCAGCTTGTACACCTTGTCCATTTTTGAAGAGATCCCCAACACCGTCTGGTAGCTCAAATATTCTGGATCTTTATCTTAGAGACTTTTGATCAATTTGATAATAGTTTTCAGTTTCCACAATACCTCGTTAGCTACTTAAATATTTCCGACTCATTTTTCACTTCCCTTATCTGCCGAAACAGCCCAATCGAATTCAAAAATTTGTTAAGTTCCGATATCTAACGCGCGTTTCAGCATAATACAATACTACATTAATTGGTTTATACGCAGCATCGACTGGTAGCACAGACTCACAAGTTCGTTGTTATTCAGGCATTTACACGCTTATACGCCGGCACTAAAATCTTATTGTTGTTGTTGATAAAATAGTTAGCTACGACGTAGTTTATACTTTCGGAGAAAAATTAATAATAATAGATGTTTTCTCATAGTTTTTTTATATAGTATATTCTAAAATTTACATTAAATTTTAAAACTAAGCATTTTTGACATTTGAACATCGATGCTCGATTTCCTATTTGGGGTGTACACATGATCAAACAACTCATCAAATTATTTGTCAAACACTTTGACGGACATAAAAATATGTGGTGTTTCATGAGAATTTGAAAATGTGAACGCTAATCAAATTGCTGGTGAAATTGTTTGATGAAAAACAAAATATTTTGAATTTCTGCTTGATTGACAAACAATTTGATGGTGTGTACGCTCGTCAAATTTGCTAGTACAATTTTGTCATTTGAAAAAAGATTTCAACGAGTGAACATCGCGCGGATAATGAAATGGTAGGCGACTATTTTTTTTTACACATTAGGATGGTGTTTTTGTTTTTTTTTTAACTATGGCTAGAGGAGTCAATGTTGGTTATATTAAGGGATGTAAATTTAAATTAAAACATTTTTATACTGAAATAACCAGAGAATTTATTAACTTATAATTGCTTCGATTTTCGGCGACATTCTAGTTTTTGAGTAAAAATTTATTCATTATTTTAGATGGTATTGTGGTCACAAAAATGACCGATTGTTTTTGTGGTCTTGAAAAGTACATTAGGTGAAATTAAATTCCTTTTCCATCAACATACCATCTCTCATGAACATAGTAATCTGTCCGCCACCACGATGACTTCTCTATGGTGGTCGGAGAAAGACTGAAATTTGACGAAAAATTTGGTCATGTGTACGCTGAGCTGTCAAATTGTTATACAAACAATTTGATGAAAAATCTGATCATGCGTACACCCTTATTTACACGACAGTGAACTTGTGCATCGTCTCACCACGCCGACGTAGAAATACCGAACTACCACTCCGAAGTTCTCCGAAATCATAAGTCAACGCTCAAATTCAGTGTGTGTAAGTAGCATATATCCAATGAGCGACACATGATGTTGGGTCTTTGGTGAGCCTTAAGGGCCAAATAGACTTCTCAGACCGTCTGCGCTATCGTGTTGTTTTTCTTGTCAATTTGACGGCCATAGACTACACAGACTTGACCAACGCAAACCTGATTTTGTATTTCACCCTTGACATGCGATGAGTGCGGACATATTTTAACTATATAAGGTTACTGCAAAAAAAAAAATGCTGCTTCTTCCAAAAGTAGTTGTAGTCAAATAGTATAAAATTTTTAAATTCGATTTTTGCTTTGGATATCAATTTTGACACTCCAGCTTTCTGACGTTCATCACTTTTAGATGGTGAGTTTGATAGATTACGAGAACCTTAGTAGTTAAATCATGAGTGCAGACAGCAACTATGCAGTGGCAATATTGCTCGCTATTGTAATAAAACGCAAACAAAACGAAAAGAGAGAGAGAAACGAAAACATATGATATGGTTCTTTTTTGATTCGCGGCGGTATGTCGAGCGTAAAATATTAATTTTGTTTATGGTCAATTCATTTTTGGCTTCTGGATTAATTTGCTTCAGTTTTGTAACTAAAACTTCATGATCCATATTTTTAGTTATACTGTTTGAATAGTCCTTACTTTTTACTTTCGATCAGTGACGTCAATTCAGAAGGGATGTGGAGAGCATTTTCCCCCCTCTCAACGACCTGATACTGGTTATTTTTCTATGCATTCATTCAATAAACCCATCTAATAGTGGTGGAATTATAATTCTTGCCCAGCCCCCCGCCCAAGATTTGGTGAAGTGATGCCACTGCTTTCGATATGGATGGCAAAGACTTATAAAGTTCAATAAACGTGGTCAAAAATAAATTTTCGGCTTCTACGTTTCCTCTTCTTATGCCTTCAGTGTACTAAATTTTAGGGATTATGACGAGTCTGCGTGAATTTCACCACTCACCATACAGACGGTATGTGTTGACGCACACTAGAATAAAATATTTTAATTTGCAGACATCTGCACAGACCAAAAACAGCCTAAAACACTGTCCTTTATATAAAAGTATCGAAATTCGATAGTCGAAAAATAAAATCAAGTTGTGTTATCAAATTAAAAAACATTGTTGATTATAATCGAAAAAGTATCACGAATTTCGATAGTCGATATATTTTGCACAAGCCTTTGTGTATATATGCAAACACCTACATATTTGCGATTAAGTGTAAAATTACTAAAATTATGGCTGAAAGTGATGATAACATGATGATAGCAATATCTACTGCAACGCCAAGGGACTCTATTGGTTCTGGAGCGGTGTCTTTAAGTAGTGGTTCTTCTATGTCAAACAGTTGCAGCAGCTCTTCGGTTTCAATAAAAACGGCCCTTAATGAATGTTCCGGGGCATGGATAAATTATTTAAATATGCTTAACAGCCTTTGTGCCGCTGGAACAAAATTAGCACTAGCGATAGCGGCTCTTGAGCAGTGTGGGTTAAATGCTGAAAAATCCGCATTTCGCCCGTTGAGCAACGACAAGAATACCGCTCAGAATACTCCTTCAAACTATTTAACCAACTCGTGGAACGATTTAGCTCGGTAGGAATTCTATGACTATTAAGCCAACTCACAAATGAATCTCTGTTTAATTTAAACGTGTATGTGCAGTGGCGATCAAAATGGATGAACGTTTGTTGCTTTCGTACTTACCTGTACGCAAAATCGTTATAAAAGAAAATGCAAGAAAAAATTTGGGATTTCTGCATTTATTCAATTAAAATACGGAACAGGTTTCCTTTATCTGATGTTCTCCAATTTTTTTTATGGGTGAAAGGGGGTTAAAAACAAATAAAAATTATGAAAGAAAAGTGTCGCTCGGATCTAGTTTCGGAGATATAGCCAGCGGAAGTTCCGGATATTGTTATTAATATTTACCAACGATTCGAGATTCTACCAAGTTAAGCAGCCCCAAACCATCAAGTTGCTTTCTCCATGCTTGATTGTTTTTTTCATTTGATGCTTTTGCAATGTTTCATATGGGCGGTACCAATAGTATTGCTTACCATCTGACTGGAAACGGTTAATTTCGGTCTGGTCCGGCTATTTGACCTACCTTTTTCCCGTCATCTGACTCCAATTCTTAAAATGGTAAGCAATGCTACTGGCAACGCCCATATGAAACATTGCAAAACCACCAAATGAAAGAAACAATGAACCATCGAAGAAGCAAATTGATGGTGTGGAGCTGCTTCAACTTGGTAGAATGTCTGGTCGTTTGTAAAGACTAATGGCATTATGGAAGAATAATATTATTTTCGTATTTTGGAGGTGAATCTACCAGACTTTGTGGACAAAAGTGCCTACCCGGAGGACGAAGTCTTATTTTCAGCAGGAAAGAAACCCTAAATACACCGCTAAAATTGCTAAAACATGGGTCATAGCCAAGAAGTTTGATGAAATAACGACCGTCAACAAATAGATGAGTCAACAGTATCATTTAAGCCAAGGCCTTGGGACAAAATAGTGAAAATGTGTACAAAATATAATTTTTCCTGAATAAGTGGATGCATCCAGATATGTTAAATTTTTTGTGTATGAAGTTTTTTTACTTTTGCATACATAATTAGGCAATTCCCTACATTGTTCGATTGATAGTTCAGTAGCACAAAGTGTGTTCAGTTGCGATGTATTTTTGTACAACATTAACTTATGACATATGACTTTACGAGACCTAATGAATTGCCTAAATATTTTAGTAGAATAAATGAAGTAAAAATATAATAATGATTTTGGGAACAAGTTATTACGGAAGAAAGTAACATTCATCCATTTTGCTCGCACTATACATATATAACACGATATAAATGCATTTTTAATTGCATTTAGATGCATTTTTAGTTTTGAAAAATGTATATCCGGAAGTGTGAATCGGTTTTCCTGATATAGCCATCGGTTGTTCTGGTATAGCTTTTCTGTGCTTGGATCAATTTCAACAAAATGAGCATTATGAAAGGTAATTTAATAAACTGTAAGATTGGTGCATAAGTGTTAACAATCGGTTCAGTACTTTGAAGTCTTAAAGTATCTTTTTACAAATTTTTTTTTGTCTCAGAAGACGAGACATGAAAATGTATAATAGATAGTGACTTTTTGTTCTAAATAGACGATATGGTAATTTACTTTAACAACCTTACTACCGATTTTCTTGAAATTTTAGTATGTTGTACAGTTCAGTGTTCTTTTGACTGCCTAGCTAATCGGTACTACGCCTCTTAGATCGCGCTGTGTTGTGTGTTCAAGTGTAATAAGCAAATATAATCTAAATTGCGTTATTTGCAAACGTTCGTACTATAGACTATGTGCTAATATAAACAACGATAATATTGCGGATATATTACAACAAAATCCTAATGTTGTAATATTGTTTTTAATTGTGACTGTTATCTGAATGCTCATACGAATCTAATAAAAGTTGTGGCTGATTTAGGTGTTGATGTCAAAGACCTTAAAGCTTTAATCACTAGTCTGATGTCTAATAATCAAAATAAGAATGCTACTTTGCACAATAAAAGTATCAGTTTGCTGAAGAAAAAGCAAAATTATCTCTTTTTTTTCTCCTGGCTCTTTTATGAAACTCAAAGTTGCCTCCACTGGTGCATCTCCACTTTGGGCTACTGAGAATTCTTCAACTTTGCTTACTCTACCCGACGCTGTTCCTGCTTTTTCTACAATCAATAACCCAAATACAAACCAAAATGCTGCTTTCTCTTCTTTTGCTGCTGCTGCTGCGCTGCCTGTTAACAATTATGATAACAGTGCTCCTTTGATGTTTTTTTTGCGTTCACACTCTTCTTATTCAATTGCTAGAGACTATTGCAACTATGCCTAGTAATAATAATGAAAATAAAAGCATTTCTGTTAGTGTTAATGCGGATTCGGAATTGAGTGTTGCATTTGTCGTCATATCTTTCGTCTGTTTGCGAAGTTGATATTATTAATTACATCTCGGCCAAAGCTTATATCGAGAATAAACATCTGACATGCTATGCGCTTGTTAAAAAAGATAATAAACTTAAAATATTACTTTCAAATTAGATGTTTCGGCATATTTTTCTAATAAATTGCTTAATCCAGGCATTTGGCCTGCTGTTATTAGAGTTCAACAATTTAAGTGGTACTTTAATAACTGCTCAGCATAAAATGCGTCCAACTTTGGTTACTTTAAATTATGATAACTCTCTTTTAAATCAGCTGTGTGTTAAGTTGTGTGGAAGAAATAATATGCTTTTTGTATGTGCATCCCATATTCCACCTAATAGTGCGGAACACATTTATAAAGCTCATGCCGATAACACTAATCACGTTGCTTCCAATATCGCAACGGAGAGTCATCTATGTGTCTTTGGTGATTTTAATCTGCCAAAAGTCACGTGGAAATGTGCTGTGGATAGTAATTACCTTTTTACTTCAAATATAATCAGTACTAATGAAACCTATTTTATTGATAGTCTATTGAATGTCGACTTAGTTCAAACCAATGGATTCCCTAATAAATTGCATAGAGCTTTAGACCTAGATTTCATTAATAATGATATGAATTTCCAAATTGAAGAATACGCTTTTCCATATTCTGTACCAGTTTAGGCACCATGTTCCATTGTATATTGAATTTATATTTTACGAATTCTGAAATTTAACGCCTGAAATTATTCCCTTTAACTTTAATTTTAATCTTTAGGACTAAAATTATTTAAATAATATTTTATTAGATGTTAACTGGAATTCATTTCTGAAAAAAAATAAATACTGCTAATTGCTTTAAAGTTTTAATATCGAAAATTACTAGTACTTCCATTAGTTATATTCCATAACATCGTGGGAATAGATATAAGGTACCTTGGCATCAATAGGTTTGAAAAGCTAAAAAACTTAAGAAATAAATTTCACAATAAATATAAAAACTAATAATTCAGAATTAAAAATGAAATATTTATATTATCCAAGAGAACACAACTTCCTTGAAAAATATTTGTGTACCAATTACATTCGTTAGTTCGAGAATGACATAAAATCGAATCCTAAGGCCTTTTGGGGTTTTATTAAATCGAAAAAAGTGTCTAGTAGTATTCCAAGAACAATATTTCTTAATAACAAAACTGCAAATTCTGTTAGCGGAGCTATTAATTTATTTGCAAAGTATTTTAAATCCGATATGGTCGATGAAACTGGGTATAATGATGAACCGGTTTCTGATGTAATTTCATCTATTGATTTTGGATTACTTCAATTAACAAATGATAATAGCAAATAGATTTTAAATCTAAAATCATCTATTAATTGTGATATCATAAAGGATTGGGAAATCCATAAAAGTGGTAGTAAGAGTGATGTCTCGAATTACAGTCCCATTTCTAAACTAACGAATAAATCTAAGCTTCTTGAAAGTATCGTTAAAAATAAGATATTTTTTCTTGTAAAAAGCATATTCTGTTTAATTCAACATAGCTTCATTCCAGGACAATCAACAGTATCTAATTTGGCTATTTTTCGGAGGAGTGTCTTTCTTCCTTCCGAGGGGGTTGATACCATCTACACGGATTTTTCCAAAGCGCTTGACAAAGTTTCACATTATAATAAGTAAACTTCGGCAAATTGGATTTAACACAGTTTTTCTTAGATGGATTGAGTCATTCTTATGTACCAGAGTTTGATATGTAATTATCGATAGTCATTATTCTGAACCCTTTATGGTAACTTCTATTGTGCCGCAAGGAAGTTAGCCTTTGTTGATTAAGCTTTTTATTAATGGCAATGGTAGTTATTTTATAAGATCAAAGTATCTTTTATGTGTAGATGATCTCAAAATTTACTCTGCTATAAAAGATATTGCTGATTCTTTAGACATACAGTGTGATTTAAATAATTTATATACATGTCAAAAAAATAAATTGCATCTTTAAGTTAACATTTCATCTTTCAGTTAACATTTAATAAAGTTAACTTGATATATGAACATCAATATCATATTGCTAGTTAACAATTAAAAAAAAATTTCTGAAATCTCTGATCTGGCTGAAATTTTTGATTATAAATGTAGCTTTGTTAGTCATTATAACTTCATAACCTTTAAATCATAAGCAATGTTAGCTTTTTTTAGAAGAAATAGCTCAGAATTTTCAGATCCGCACAAATTAAAACTGCTCTATACGTCATATGTTCGTTCTAAATTCGTTAAATACATTTATCGCATAGAACGTATTCCGAAAGTATTTATTCGATTCGCTTTACGTTCTTTAAATTTTTCTGAACCAATGCCACCTTACAAATAGCGTTGTTTTAAATCTAAAAACTCTAGATAATAGAAGGACAATTCTATCATTACTTTTTATTTATGATATCAATAATGAAAATATTGACTATCCAATTCTTTTAGAAGCCATTCCTTTTAACATTCCTGCTAGAAATTTGCGTTTTAATGAACTTTCACATTGGGTTTTGTCGAACTAATTATGCATTAAATGCTCCAATAATTAATGCGTTAACTGGAATTAATTCAATATACGATGTACATGGATTTGATAAATAATAAAATAAAAAATAATAAAGTTCAGTATGCTTATCAAGAATATATGGGTATTTCCACAGAAAGATCCACCGTGACCGAAAAATTAAAAGTTATTAAAAAAAAACGTTATTATCTGATATTATCCAAGAAAAACATTAATCTAAATAATTTACACCTAAATCCATTCACCACATTGGGCGAACCAACTTGAAATAGTATTTTGTTCTAAATATTTAAGTCTTTAAAAAGATGATACATGATGACAGTCATTCCGCAAAGTCTCTGTCCGAACAACAATTAGCTAAAAAACTGCAAAAACATCAAACCAACCTCTATAAATTGTAAATTTTTAATTTGCTTTAGTTCATGTTCTAATGTCCATTCCGCGATCAAAACACATCATTTGTTTTCATTTCGTGATTATTAACAGCAGCAAGTGTGTCAACATTTTTGCCTACACAGAGTTTCATTCACATAATTAAAATGAGAAACAACGAGTGCAAAAAAAATGAAATTTAAAATTTAAAATAGAAAAGTAGTCCTAGTGCGCTGCCTTGAGGCACTCCTGCTCAAATGATGTAGTCGCGGGATATGAAACTTTTAAAATAGACGCTAAAGTTGCTGTTTATTAAATAAGATTCTAGGTTCTTATGTACGTTAGCAGGAAGTAATGTTTAATTTTAAACACTAAGCCTTCGTGCCAAACCTTGCCTTTTAGAAAGATTGTCGTATTGTGTTTTTCTCGGAAGCCAAATTGATGTGAAAGGATTACATTTTTACTTTTTATGTGCGGAAGCAATCTTTTTAGCATCAGTTTTTCAAAAAGTTTGAAAAGAACTGGAATGAGGCTAATGGGTCTTCAAGGGGATACTTGTGTAAGATCTTCGCCCGGTTAAGGTGTCATAATAATCTGAGCAATTTTCCATGAACTTGAAAAATATCCTAGTGAGTATATTGCGTTGAAATTTCTTGTTATGAGGCTGACTGTTGTGCTTGGCAATTAGATTAACATCTTATTAGTGATAAGATCATATCCTGCAGATTTCTGAGAACTAAATTCCTTCTTCATCATGTCATGGATATCCACTATTATTGCTAAAAAAGGCGGAATGATATTATCACTGTTAATTGGATGAAGTTGGAAGCTGTTTTTCGGCGGATTTGGCTTAAATACTGAGTATAGATGTTCAGCAAAGCCAGTTCCCTTTTTAGAATTTGATATAGCCCGATTGCCTAGGGAAAGGCGAATAGGTCACCCAGATTGTATGGGAGTTTTGATTTTTTCGATGCTTTCCATAACGAATAGTTTGATGACTGGTTTGGAGAAACGTTCTCTAGATAGCACTGAAGACCTTTTACTTTTTCTTTTTGTAGAGCTAACTTTAAAGCTGACCTTAGGACTGTTAGTTGGTGCTTTGATTCCGGTGACCTACCTTTTTGCCACTCTCTCCATTTGTTTCTTTTAAATTTGATTAAGTTAAAAATTTCATTGGAAGTTGTAGCTTTTTTAAGTTTGCTACAATTTCTGGCTGAGTGATGTATGGCCTGCGTTAGTGTGGCATTGAGCTCAGTATCAGCTGATTCAACATCTTGGACACTATACAGTGGATGATTTTGGATAGATGAGAACTGACGTATTTACGATAACTTAGCCAGTTTGTGCGCGTATAGGATTGTTCCTCAGGATTCGAAAAACTTTTTACTATTATTATCACCGGGCAATGATCTGATGATAGCTCCAGGCTGGTTTCTGTTTTAGTTGCCTACGAGCAAAATTTCTTGCTATGCCAAAATCGATTAGATCAGGTATTTTTCGGAAATCTGTTGTCCAGTAAGTTGGCTGGCCTGAGGAGATGATGTCAAAGCTCGAAATTCCTTCCAGAGCTGTATACCTTTCGGTAAGATAAGCCTTGATTCCCAAAAGGTATGTTTTGCGTTGTAGTCACCTGCAGCTATAAATTTATTGCGTAAGCTATTAAAGAAGTCTGTGAATTGTGTATGGTCGATTTTGTTATTTGGAAGGCAATATATAGCCGATAATTTTATGTGCTCAGTCCACTCAGTCAAGCAAATTGATGCAGCTTGAAGGCAATTAGTGCTAAAGCATTCTAACGAATAGTGCCTTAATCGAGATTTTATCAAAATTCCTGACCCTCCGCGAGCTTTTCCATTTGGGTGATTGGTGCCGTAAAAAAAAAAACCATATTGTGTATTATTTTTGAGCATTAGGTAAGTTGTGGATAGTAACAATATGTCAATTTAGTGATTTTTTAAGAGTTTTTCGAGCTCAAATTTGTGTTGCTTAACCCCGTTTGCGTTCCAGTAGCAAATTTTTAATTCGTTCATTTGTTAGCTATCAGTACTTGAAGCATTTGCGTTTGATTACGTAGCATTTCTTGCATTATATTTTGCATTGAAGTCATGAATTGAACAAACGTCTGTGTAAGTGATGTCAACATTATTTGAAGATTTTGGTTCAGTATGTAAATGTGAATTAAGCGGCGGTAGGACACTTTGTTTGACTTTTTTATAGACAGGACATCCACGATAGTTAGCTGTATGAGGTCTGATTTACTCAGATTACATTCAGATGACGAATGGAGATCTCCACTGATGACGCATACGCTTGGCAGCTTTCAGTATGTTTTTGTGTGACCGTATTCCTGACAGTTATTGCATTGGACTGGAACTATCTTTTGTCTCGGTTCGTCTACGGTTATTTTTCTGTGCATTAGATACTTGAGGTTGTATATTGGGTGGACTTAATTTTTATAAGCTTAGTTGTTGAAGGCTCTTATTCGATTCTATACAATGGTTGTGAATTTTGCGTCTGTTTATAGTATTTAACACGTTTTTAGTTTTAAAACCTTTGGATTCCAGTGCCTCTTGGATTTCGCTAGTGTTCACTCCGGCTTCAATACCCCTAAACACTACTGTAAGACCTTTGCTGCTCTTCAATTGGTACTTGTAAAAGTTTTTGTTGATTTTCAAAATCCTCAACTATTTTCCTAAAGTTTGTTCATCGTAAACTAGCAATTTTGTTTCTTTAATATTCACTTTTACTATTGGAACTATATGGAAAGTATTATTGCCAATTAATTGGGAAATATATTGGACTATAACGTTCAAACTACTTTCACGAATATTGATTGGAGGGGGTTTTGATGTTGGTGCAGTGGTATCTGTGCAATAGTCTTCATTCCTCAGAGTAGCGAATCTATTTTGTGATGAAGTAATATTTGTTTTCCCTTTGGTTTTCAAAACTTTTGCAGCGCAGGTAGACTGCGCTTGCGTTTGCTTACCAGCATTTATCTATCCAGGCCAGCTTGTATCTTTTCTGACATTTAGAATGCATATTATTATTATTATTCATGGTACTTACTGCTGAACTGCTTGTTGATGGCTTAGCTAGTGTGAAGTTTACTGAAAAATGGGACTTAGAGAGAATAAAAGATAGTTCCAGTTGCGTGCGTAGTATGTTGAGCAATATCTTGTTGATAAGCATTTGATGCTGGGAGGGAAGCTCCATGCTTAGCTTGAATCGGTGGTGTGCTTGTGGACATTATCGGTGAACATAAAGAGAGCGTAGTAGTCGCTCGTAGACAATATGTGTTTGATGATGATGTGGAAATAATGTTAGGAGAATTACATTGTGCGGTCCATGTGAGAATGAAGGGCGCGCATTCCCGGAGAGTACATGACTTGGCAGCATATAAGTAGATAGGCATTGATCGCTGCAAGAGTAAGAAGTTGACTGCGCATGCGTGGTGAGGGCAACAGGCTTAGTGTAAGGTGTAGTTGTGTGAGTTTTCGCGGGAAGATCAGGATTAGTGAGAGAGTTTCGGCGATCTGTTGGTAGAGAGAGCTCTCCACCGGCATTATTTTCTTTTATTATTTACATATTTTGTTTTTCAGTTTTTGTTTTGACTACACTTATTAAATATAATATGTACACTACCTAAATTCGGTTGCATACGATTAGCGCCTTTTCGCAAAGTCCACTTTAAACACAAATTTTATGATGGAGCAAAAATAAATATGTCCGATCAATTCGACGGATGAAACACCCATCGCAATCGTAAGGGAAAAACTTTTGTAATGTAGGCAGTTGCAAAACGGTTAGGCAGACCCCTTTTCTATTTGCGTGGTTTCGTCCGTGAAGAGTTGCGACTACGAGTGTAGCTTTCATGTTTTGATGTTCTTCTGAGAACTGAGAAAAACTAAATAAACAAATTACAACAGCTGTCCCCGCTGAATTGAGCCCCGCTTTATTGATTTGCCCGTTACACATAAAATATACAGTTATTTCCCAGTTAAATTGAGTTCCGAGATTAACTTTTAATAAGTAATTTCCAACTATTTAATAAACATTTTATAACGATGTTTTCTGTCAAGTTATTTTAGATGGTGTCTCACAATTCGCCAAAATTTTTAAAAACTCAAAGATATGTTGCCAACACTCATATTTTGTTCTTTAGATAATATTTTCAGGAAACTGCTTGAGTTTAATGTTAGGGGTTTCTTTCTAGTAACATAATCCCTTTACAAAAACTCTGACTTTTGTGAAAATAAACAAGCTAGAAAAATGTATGTCTCACAAATTTCTAATATCCCTTGTATATAAATACATATACACATGTGACACATTTTACAAATTAAGACGTGTAAAGTTGCAAATCTTGTAGAAAAATTATCTACAAGCTGAACTGAAAATATGAGTGGAAGAACGAGTTCTCACACAAGTTTAAACATTAAGCAAAAAATGCAAGTTATTGCTGATGCGCGCCAACGACCTCTTCTGTCCAGACTTTCTTATACAGGGACTTTAACCAAATCAAACTTATCGAACCACCTACCGGAAAAGACAGAACAACGTCTGGTGGACTTGCCAGTGGGCAATAAAATAGATAATACAATTATTTAGCTTAAGAGACACCTCTCCGATTTTCTTGAATTCATAGATCTTAGAATAAACATATGTATATTAGAGCGGTTCAAAAAAAAATTATTTGATTTTTTCACGATGTGTCAGCGGATTACAATGGCCTTATATGTCTAGATAAGCTGCTCAGAAGGGTTTTCATCCATTTTGAAAACTGGATTGGCGCCCCTGTTTTAAGTTGCCTAACCATTTTGGAAAATATTGAAATAAAAAATGGTGCAAGTTAAAGAGGATATCAAATTTCCCCTCAAAGTGAGTATGGTTTTCGGGCTATTATCGATCAAGAAATTCGGAACCGAGATGAGTTTTTCTTCTCTTCTTTCTTTCTCATAATTTAATATTGACCAAAAACAATTTTAAAATACCGAATTTCACATTCTAGTTGCAAAATCGGCCCATATTATTTGACTGCCGATTCCGATGTACATTATTTTTAATGTATTTTTATTTGCTTAACAGAATAGCGTAAGCCGCATATCATTATCTTATTTGCAAACCAGATATCCGCATTTTTCTAAATTAACAGACCTGACATTCTTCGAATAGGAGTTCACAAATATACGAGTACATATTAAAGTAATTAAATTTTTTTTTTGTCTCAACAGCTATTGTCAATCGAATAATTTGACTCCGTGATTAGTTTTTCTGCTTCTTCTTTTATTCTTATAAAAAAAATTAAACATGAACCGGAAAAAATGAAAAAATACCGATTTGCTACTTTCAAGTTGCAAAATATGGGCCGTTTTTACAACCTTAAAAAGGAAGATCGGTGTAAGAAAGAAAGACGAAGAAGAAAAACTAATCTCGGTTCCGAATTTCTTGATCGATAATAGCCCGAAAACCATACTCACTTTGAGGGAAAATTTGATATCCTCTTTAACTTGCACCATTTTTTATTTCAATATTTTCTAA
Organism: Meiosimyza decipiens; assembly: GCA_963680825.1. Classification (NCBI taxonomy): domain Eukaryota; kingdom Metazoa; phylum Arthropoda; class Insecta; order Diptera; family Lauxaniidae; genus Meiosimyza; species Meiosimyza decipiens. Next base: position 70,403,407 of record OY804258.1, on the reverse strand, counting down.
AATGGTTAGACAACTTAAAACAGGGGTGCCAATCCAGTTTTCAATATGGAGGAAAACCCTTCTGAGCAGCTTATCTAGACATATAAGGCCATTGTAATCCGCTGACACATCGTGAAAAAAACAAAAAACATTTTTTTGAACCGCTCCACAGAAGATGGATTTGCATGGAACGGCGGCCATAAATAGTATTAATTGCGCTGCACTCTTCAAATTTGGTAAAAATGTTTTAAATCTAATCTCACGGACACGCCTACCTCCCATGCAAAATTCTTTTTTCAAAATGAGTATCAATTTCCATTAATTTGGCAATGCTTATTTCAAAAACGCTATAAATTTTGCCAAACTAGCTAGTGAACAATAAAACTGCAAAATTCGTCTAACACTTTACCGAAATGACGTACTGATCAGCAGGCTACCGCCAAATATCACCCCTGTCGATGTGGTCAAAAATATTTCAAATGCTTTGGGCGTAGTGCTTCACCGATACAATAATTCAAAAATTATCGTATCGTCCTCGTAGTGGCGCCAAGCTTATCGTTTCGTACTCGTTCTCGTACGAGAAATTTTTAGTCTGTATCGTTGTCGTCTCGTTCTCATCTCGTTATCGCCGATAATTCTCGGTTATTCTCGTACACATTTTTATATACATATGTATATGAAACTAGCTGAACCAGCGGCTTTCCCGCGCACTACGTTGCACAACCACGTCTACATATTACGCAGTCTTTACTGAAGACAATTGGGTCCATGCACCGAATTTCACAAGATAGTTTAAGTACCCAGAATAGGTATCTATGGTGAAATTAGATTTTATTATCTCCTGTGCTGATTTTTTATCAGTAACAATTTATCAAACTCTTTCAAATGCAGTTTTTTCAAGTGATTTTTAATACCACTGGTATTAGGTTAGGTTAGGTTAGGTAAGAGTGGCAGTCAGTTACGAAAGACTGACTCTCTTAGACCAAACATGATCCGTTGTGATACCACAGGGTGTTTTACTATACCCTCTCGTTGAACCAGCCAGAGTTCGTTATGAAACTAAATAGCTGACCTATACTGACATGTCTAAGGTCATCCAGGTCATCAAATAAAAATGACCCAAGTGCTTTGTGCCGTTTTCTAGCAAGTGCGGGACAGGAGCAGAGAAGATGTTTAATATTTTCCTCTTCCTCCACATCTCCACAACTTCTACAGAAGTCAAAGGACCTAACACCTAATCTCTCCGCATGTCTGCCGATGAGGCAGTGGCCAGTTATGACTGCGACAACTGACGAGACACTATATCTAGTGCGAGAAATTAGTTCAGACGAACGCTTAGCATCCCATTTCGGCCAGATTTGTCTAGTTATATTACAAGTTGACCCTTCAGTCCATCTTTTATTAGCATCCTCCTTAGCCAGGATGTTACTCCCTCTATTGCTATAACCTCCGCCTGAAAAACGCTGCAATGATCTAATAATCTCGCAGCAATTCTTAACTTCAGTTCCTTGGAGTAGATACCATAACCCACTTGGTTATTTAGCTTGGAGCCATCAGTATAGAAATTAATATGACCCCTTCTCCCCGGGAATCCTCCCTTCCAGTCATCCCTAGATTGAATATGAGTTACGTAATCTTTGTTAAATGAGATTCCTGGAACAACATAGTCCAACTTGGAGGGTACAGACCTCAAGCTATGAAGAATAGTTGAGTGCCCTATTCTACCCTCGGACCAGCAAATAGTTTCCCTGAGTCTAATGGCAGAACAAGCTGCCATCTGTTTACCTAACAGGTCAAGAGGAACGAGATGAAAGAGGACCTCTAAAGCGTCAGTTGGTGTAGTCCGCAGAGCACCGCTGATACACATGGAAGCCGCCCTTTGAACTCTCTGTAATTGTTTGTAATAGGTGACCTTGTCTAAGACCGGCCACCACACCACAATGCCATATAATAGAATCGGTCGAATGACCGCTGTGTATAGCCAGTGAATAATACGAGGTGATAGACCCCATCTTCCACCTACCGCTTTTTTGCAAGAGTAAAGCGCTACGGTTGCTTTCCTTACTCTTTCTATAACATTAATTTTCCAACTTAATTTCCTATCCAATACCAAACCAAGGTACCTTGCGCTATCTTTGAAGACAAGTCTAGTGCCTTTTAGTGAAGGTGGTTCTATAATTGGAAGTTTGTGATTCCTAGTAAAGAGTACTAGTTCCGTTTTGTTCGGATTTACACCTAAACCTGCCTAATCCGCCCATGAGACCAGTATGTTTAAGGCATCCTAAAGAATTTCACACAGAGTATTTGGGAATTTGCCACATGCAATTAGTGCTACATCATCCGCATAGGCAACAGCTCTACAGCCGTGCCTGTTTAGTGACATAAGCATCTTGTTTATTGCCAGATTCCACAGTAGAGGAGATAGTACACCCCCCTGCGGCGTTCCTCTGCAAACGAACCTATTTGTCTTGGATTTGCCAAGATTGGAGGTAATGGTTCTGTTTGTCAATAACGTTTTGATCAGTTCAACTAGAGAACTGCTAGTGGCCAGTTTCAGAAGTTCTGATATTATCATATCTGGGTTGACATTATTGAATGCTCCTTCAATATCTAGGAACGCCGTCAGGGCGAATTCCTTATGTGCAAAGGATTTCTCGATACTACCCACTAGTGTGTGGAGTGCAGTTTCTATAGATCTGCCTTTCGTGTAGGCATGCTGAGAATTGGACGGCAGATCAGGTCTGATACTGCTTCGAATATACATTTCTATAAGTCTTTCCAATGTTTTTAAAAGAAAGGAGGAAAGACTTATTGGCCTAAAATCCTTTGGATTTATGTAAGAGCTCTTCCCTGCTTTTGGAATAAAGATGACTTTGGTCAACCTCCAAGCTAGAGGAATATAGGAGAGGTTAAGACAGCCTTTGAAAATAGCTACCAACCATTTTATAGTTAAACGAATAGATCGTTGCAGTTCAACTGGTGTTACACCGTCAGGTCCTGGTGATTTGTAGGGTTTGAAGCTACTTATCGCCCAACGAATTTTGGATTCTGAAACAATGTCACCAAGAAGGTTTGAAGACCTCTGTTTTTGAAAATTTACTTTCTCTGGAATATATATGGAGTTACCAGGGAAATGTGTGTCGAGTAAGAGGTCTAAGGCCTCTTTGCTAGACGTTGTCCAGGAGCCATCAGGCTTTTTTAAAAGACCTGGCGTGCTGGACGTGGTAGAAAGAATCTTCCTTAGTCTAGATGCTTCTGAAGTCTCTTCTATGTTTCCACAGAAGTTTCGCCACGAGTTGCGTTTTGCCTTTCTTAGCAAACTCTTGTATATTTTAAGACTAGATTTGTATTCGTTCCAGTCGTTTTCTAAACCTGATTTTTTGGCTTTATTAAATAAAGTCCTGCAACTATGCCTAAGGACTTGGATCTCTTTTGACCACCAAGGGGGTTTTTTCTTTCCTCTGGGCTTACTAAGTGGACAAGATATCTCCAGAGATTTATTTAACCCACCCGTTAAGTTTTGAACCAACTTATCAATGTCCTGTACAGTAGGCGGCTCTACGGGGGTTGAGATAGGCAAATATGCCGCAAGTTTCCTGTTATATAGACCCCAGTTTGTCCTTCTTCCGTTCCGGTGAACTATAGGATCTGGGGATCTAACAGTAAGAACAAATTCTATATATCGATGATCTGAAAAGGAGTGCTCAGTTGAAACTCTCCAGTCAGCGATAAAATCAAAGGCGAAGTCCGAGACAAGTGTTATGTCCAGGACTTCCTCTCTATTCTTTATTATAAAGGTTGGCTCACAACCTTTGTTACAAATAAGGAGGTTAGTATTTAAAATATATATTAAAAAAGTGACTCACCTCGTTCATTTACATCTGTGCTACCCCAGACAGTGTGGTGTGCATTTGCGTCACTGCCTATGACTAGCCTAGTTTTATTTGCAAAGGCCTGCTCTACAGTAGCCTTTAATAAAGACGGTGGTAGGCCATGTCGTGAGCCATGTATGACGAAGCTTACCAGAAGCAACCAGCTTCAATTTCCAGGCTAGCAACGACCGTATCTCGGTCACTGTAATTAGAAAGCAAAAACAAGTTAAGATTGGTCTTTGCCAAAATGCACGCTCTGGGGTTACCTTCCACATTCGCCACCAGTAGCTTATATCCTAACATCCTCAGCCCACAGACTCTCCCAGCATGAACCCAGGGTTCCTGTATGAGGACTACATCATCTCCGCTTTTACATAAGAGGATCAGTAAGCCAGCGGATGCCGCTTTAGAGTGGTGGAGGTTAATTTGGAGTACCCTCATCGGATTCCAAATCACCTCCCCCCTCCACAACGGTTTTGTCCGCTTCGTCATCATCAACCTCTTCTAGAAGCAGAGCTTCATCGAAAAGGTTTCCTACCTCCGATAACCTATCAGAGTCCATGGAGTTTCCTTCCAGAGACGCCTCAGGCTCACCGCTTGGAGCGCAGCTCTCCCCCTCTGGTTCCACCTCTTCCTCCTCAACATCCATCTCCACTGTCACTGGTGGTGCAGTGTCGATGGTTTCAGAGGTAGAGGTGGCCCCTTTGGAGGCAAGCTCTTCATCCTTGCGGTAAACCCTCAGCGTCACCTTGTTGAAGCCATACCTGATGACCCCCTTGGCTGCCGCCAGTGGCTCCATGGACTCTTTGTTTAGGAGGACCATAGCCTGCATGGATGGACCGACCGGAGTTTCCAACTTCCCAATCTTCCAGTTGTGAGTTGGAAGATTGGGGTTGCACAGCCGGAGCATCCGCAGAACTGCGTTCTCTCCCGACGGGGTACTGGGTATCCAGACGCGAGCCCGAGGCCTGGTAGGAATTGCATCCTTCTCAACAGCCTCTAGTCTCGCACCTGGATAAACCTCCCCTAGTCTGCTAACGGCCACCTTATACAACATGGCGGACCGCTCATCCTCACAGGAGATGAGTTTGAAAAGGCCTTGGAACCAGCCTGCCTCTTCACATGATGGCACAGGACCAGGAAACTCCTCCAAAATCTGGAAGAGGGTGTTTGCTAGGGCAGCATCCACCCACTTCCACTGTTCGCGAGAAATTGCCTCGTCCTCCGCCGCCCTGTCGAGGACTGCCAAAACTCTCCCCTTGCAACCTTTAACAACCTCACTAAAAGACAGAGGTTTGCCGGCTGTCTTTTGCCGTTTGGCATCAGACATCTCGTCCTGAGACCTCTGTCTTTTAGGTACAGGCTTTTTTATAACGGCCTTTACAAGACCTTCGGGCCCTAAGTCAACCCCCTTCGCCCTCTGAAGGGAGTCTTTATCCTCCTTGGACATGGAGCTAGGATCTACAGCCTCCAAGCGTCGGCGAATTCTCATCGCCGCCAACTTGTCCGAAAATTTCTTTTGGAGGGTCGAACGGACTTGCTTCCGACCCTTAGCAGATTCTGCTCCGTCTTGGCTTCCCTAGCCGACTTAGTCTGACCTTGCCCTAAGGCTGTGGCCGTTGTCGAACTAGTTGGTCCAAGACTGGACAGCGAAGTTCCCCTTTGAGAATCCTGCCCATTCCCAGATTCACCAGCCGACTTTGACTGACCAAGCTGTGAGGCTGTGATCGTAGCCGAACTGGTTAACCCTAGGCTGGGCAGTGAATTTCCCCCAACTTTCGAGAGGTTGGACGTGAAGTCCAGAGCTCTCGTTCCCCCCTACCTTCAAGGCAGGACCAGCTGCACGAAGGCCAGTGCTGGTCTCACCTAATAAGGTGCCGGCTGTATCGCCATTTTTCGGTTTTTTACGAGATCCGGACTCAGAAGATTTGTTTGATTTGTTTTTATCCATATATGTTCCCACGAGTACAGGACGCATATGTCCACCCACGCAGAGGTCCAGGTGCGTGGGTAAGGCTGGTTAATACCGGAGGACGCCAGGTATCCGGTATGCTCCGTTAGCGATTGGGTTATTTTTATAAAACTGGGCTCCCAACCTGACTGATCGTCGGCACGGATCGCATAACACCTTGATCCAGCCCAAGCAAGGAAAAAGAAGTCCATCCTCACAGAGCCTGCATGTGTGGATAAGGCTAGCTTGAAACAGGAGTGCGCCAGACATCCCGAGTCCGCATATTAACGACTAGATAACCCACTAGCCATTCATCCCTCGGCATATGCTGTTTCACCTTGGATTGGGGGAATTGCTGCTTGAAATATTCCCAGGCCAGGCACCCACCAGTGCCAGACACTCATGTTTTAGCGGTAAGCACCGATGTGTGCCGGCCCGAAGATACCCCAGGCATTTTAGGAGTTACCATCCCCTAGCCTAGCTATGCTAGCCAGCTCTACAGCCAAGACTTAACTTCCTGGAGAGCTGTTACCAGCGGCCACCAACTGGGAGGTCATAGCTACACCTCCACATGTCACTGATTGCGGGCACGACACACATGTGCTAACTGTTAATCATGTATGTAACGCGTTGGTCCACCAATCAGTGCATGTGGCTGACCACCTACCACTGGTATTATGATTTATCATTAACGTTAAAATTTCCTGATTTATCCAATCCACACAGTATACAGCAACCATATTTTATTTTATTCACAAATTAGTACTCCAAATACGAATTATACACACTTTTCAACGATTTTGTGAAATTATCCTGTGTTGGACTAACCAGGTCTACTTGTTTTTTTCCATAATTTAAATTTGTAGCCACATTTTTTTCAACTGTTTCACCAGCAATCACCAAGTTGTCTTGCAGCTGATCCATATTTTTATAAGTAAGCAATTGTTTTAAAGGGGAAATATAAAATGCATAGTACAATAATCTATTTTGTCAAATTGAAATTTAATGCAACTATGAAAATGGCTCCATCGCAGGCAAGAATAAACAAAACAAAAAAAATAAAGCATGCTTATTTTGACAGATATGGTGGTATGGTAGCCCTAAAAATATAGAGGAAGCAGCACTATTTTGAGTTGCTGCTACCATGGTAGTATGCGATGTAAGTCCCCACAATTTGTTTTTTTTTTTTTTTTGTTTGTTTTCAGGATGTAAAATATTAGCGTCGGTAAATGCGCGTATATATAAATATATATGTAATTGTGTATGTGTTTATTAAAAATGTAGTGCAACATTTTTTTGAGCAAACGTTTATTGTATATGCGCGTTCAATGTTCGTAATGTTTATCGTACGATAAAGAAGTGTTGATCGTGCGATAAACATTACATTATCGCTGAGAACGAGATATTGGCCATACTTTTCTCGTTCTCGCCGTCGGACATGCGAGAAATAATTTTTTTAATATCGTTTCGTTATCGTTCTCGGTCACGATAACGAGAACGATACTTATCGGTTCTCGGTGAAGCACTATTTGGACGTTCAAATGAACGTAATGGACATCAGTTCCTGCCTTTGGCTTGGTAAAATCAAGAATACAGCTCTGGCGAAATTTTGCTCGGTCTTCAAACGTGATGAGCTTATGAATAAGAACATGGCAAATCGCAACTTGCGTCTGTCTCAGGTATTGTCAGACGGAAGTTGACTCCTGAGTTTATCTCAATAATAATTTACCACCTGCTGCCATTAAATTAAAAATACAGCAAAACGACAGCAATGCACATTGAGCGATCTTGTACAACTTTTAGACAATCAGTCTGATCAGCAATACCGTCAGTGCAATTTCTGTGGAGTCTTCTTAATTTTTTCATTATATCCAGCAATTATGAGCAAGAGTTATTTCATATTATTTTTAGTGATATTTTCAAAATGAATTTAAACTACCTCAATATATCAACATTTTAACATTCACCTCATTTGGGTGCCTGGGCATAGGAACATTGACGGTAATTGCAAAGCTGATGAACTTGCTAGGCAGTGGACTACCCCACAAATTCCTCAGGACAAGGAAGGTGTTGGCATGCCACTTGCTACCTGCAAGTTACTGCTTAGAGAAGAAATGGTAAAAATGCTAACAACATGCAACTTGCAACATAACTAGACAAATCTGAGCGAAATAGGATGATAAGCGTTCGTCAGAACTAATTTCTCGACATAGTGTCTCGTCAGTTGTTGCAGTCATAACTGGACACTGCCTCATCGACAGACATGCGGAGAGATTAGGTGTTAGGTCCTTTGACTTCTGTAGTAGTATTTGAGATGTGCAAGAAGAGGAAAATACTAAACATCTTCTCTGCTCCTGCCCCGCACTTGCTAGAAAACGCCACAAGACACTTGGTTCGTTTTTATTTGATGACCTGGATGACCTTAGACATGTTAGTGTAGGTCAGCTTTTTAGTTTCATTACGAAATCTAGGTGGTTCAACGAGAGGGTATAGTCAGATACCCTGTGGTATCACAGGGTATAGTCAGATACTCTGTGTTATCACAATGGATCGCATTTGGTCTAAGTGAGTCAGTTCTTCGTAACTGACTGCCACTCCTACCTAACCTAACCTAATCTAACCTTTATTTATTTTTAAAGGGTGTTTTTTTTAGAGGTTTGTTTTTCGAATAGAGATAAAACTGGCATTTTATGGTCAAATCTGGCAACTCTAATGTCATTTATGTTCAGTTTGGTTTGCCATTTCATCATGAACAGGTTGACAAAAGAACAACGCTTGCAAATCGTGCAAATTTATTTCGAAAATAATGGTTCAGTTCGCGAAGTTTACCGCAAGCTCCGTCCATTTTATGGTCGACATAATCGTCCATCAGAGCAATTAATTCGGTTAACCATGGATCGTTTTCGCACTACGTTTACTCTATGTGATAATACGCATCCGCAGAGACGTCGAACAGTGCGCACCGAAGAAACAATTGCCGCTGTAGAGCAAAATGTTGAAGAGGACCCGAATGAATCGATTCGCCACCGTGCACAGCAATTGGAGCTTTGTCCATCAACTTTATGGAAGATTTTGCGCAAAGATCTTGGCTTGCGACCTTACAAGATCCAGCTTGTGCAAGAATTAAAGCCGCGAGACCATGCAATGCGTCGTGATTTTGGTGTATGGGCCGAAAATGAGATTGATCTCGATGCTGATTTTCATCGCAAAATTTTGTTCAGTGATGAGGCTCATTTTTGGTTGAATGGCTACGTCAACAAGCAAAATTGCCGCATTTGGAGTGAAGAGAATCCACATGAGACCCTTGAGACGCCATTACATCCACAAAAACTGACTGTTTGGTGTGCTCTATGGGCTGGTGGAGTCATTGGGCCATACTTCTTCCGAAATAATGCTGGAGAGTCAGTTACCGTTAATGGAGACCGGTATAGAGCCATGATAACCGACTATTTTGTTCCCGAATTGGATGGCATGAATGTGGATGAGTTGTGGTTCCAACAAGACGGCGCTACATGCCACACAGCGCACGTCACAATCGATTTATTGAAGGAAACATTCGATGAGCGCATAATTTCGCGGAATGGACCTGTCAATTGTCCACCAAGATCGTGTGATTTGACACCATTGGATTATTTTCTTTGGGGATATGTGAAGTCGCTCGTCTACGCCAACAAACCAGAAACGTTAGGGGACTTGGAAGCCAACATTCGTATCGTTATTGCCGACATACGGCCCCATATGCTCGAAAAAGTGGTTCAAAATTGGACCTGTAGAATTGGCTTTATTCGAGCCAGCCGCGGCGGCCACATGCCCGAAATCATATTTAAACATTAATGGCATCCTTCCAATAAAGCCAAATTGATGGACATTAAAACGATTTTCTTGTGTTTTATTTCAATTCGAAGCTCTATACCTCTAAAAAAACACCCTTTATATATAGTTTTAGTTCCAAAATCAATCTTATATTTTATAGTGTACTTTGGCTATTTTATCTTTACTTTTATGTCCCTGCGCACATTTTTCTGGGGTTAGTTATTGACACTAGGTAGCTTAATTGCTTCCATTGTGACTGATAACTCTTTTATCAAATACTTCTCTTCTAAGACATGAGATTCCTTACTGATTGGACATTTTAATGCTCAATCTCTTAAACCAAATTCTAATTCTTCTAAGCAAGATGAAATAAGAAATGTGCTAAACGGTAACTGTCTAGATGTTGTAGGAGTTTCGGAATTGGCTTAAGTTATATGTTTTAAACAATTCAATTAATTTCTCTGGATATAAGATTTTAGGAATGATCGCTGTGGCTCTCGTGGAGGAGAGGTTGCTTTGTATGTTTTTGATAAAATGAAAGCGCGTAATTTTCTGAAAGTCTCTAACTATGACATTTGTGAAGCGTTATTTGTGCATTTGAATTCCAGAATGAGCAATCTATTAATTGGAGTTTTATATTTACCGCATGGTGATGTAAATGAGCTAGATAGTTTTTTGAGCGACTTGTGCATCCGCTATGAAGATATTATAGTAATGGGTAACTTTAATTACAATCTTCTTAATACTGGCAATTTTGCTAGTCTTCAGTCTACTTTACAGCGGTGTAACTTGTCTTTTATCCACAACATTGTTCCAACCCATTACAACAATTTTTACAACTCTTCGTCTCTTTATTTTCTTGTTAGTAATGTCAATCTCTGTTACTCTGTCGAATCAATTTTGTTTTCCAGCTCTTACTTCCAAGCATGGATTTTTACTTATGGCATATAAATTTAGTTCAAACTCTGTTCCTGCTAGAGTTTTCTTTAGATGTTATGAGTCTGTCAATCTAAATGCTTTGCGAAGTGCTGTGGATGCAACAGACTTTGCGCCTATTTATCAAACCAAAGACTGAATCACAATTACAATAGAACACTCATATCCCCCTGCAAACTGAAACTGTTAACCACTCGTCCAATATCTGGTTCAAGTGCTCTGAAATTTTTAATGCTATACGATTAAGAGATCTAGCTATGAAAGCATATCTCGATACTTACTCATTTAGCAATAATCTAGTTTATTTATAAAAAATATAGCAAAGAAGACTATTCGCAAACATAAGAGGAGATTCGTTTCCAAGTATTTCTGCAAAGACAATTCAGCCAAAAATATTTGGACTAGAATTAAAAAATTCTGCTAATTCTAACTGTAATATCGATTTCTGTCATATTAGTCCTGACGATTTAAACTCATTTTTTGTATCCGTGTCGTCCTCTTCTACACCTAGTTCTAATATTAATTTCAATGATTTTATTGATAGAAATGGTAGTCTAAGCTTTCGTAATATTAATGAGACTGAGTTATTTTGTGCAATAAATAGAATTAAATCAAATGCTATGAGGGTTGATGCAATTTCTATATGTTTTCATATGAAAATTCCCCAGGCTACCACAGCAAAACACATTTTTTTGGCAAAATTCGATCTATTTATTCAACATAGTTTCCTTTGAGGGCGGTACACCGAGTATAGCGATCTTCCAATTTTTCTATACCATTTTTGTAGTAAGATGCCGGTTTGTCCTCAAAATAGGCCTCAGTTTCGGCGATTATTGCCTCATTGTCGCTAAATCTCTTTCCCGCGAGCATCCTCTTGAGGTCTGAGAACAGGAAAAAGTCGCTCGGGGCCAGATCTGAAGAATACGGTGGGTGGGGAAGCAATTCGAAGCCCAATTCTACCATTTTTGCGGCTGTTTTGATTGATTTGTGACATGGTGCATTGTCTTGATGAAACAGCACTTTTTTCTTCTTCAAATGGGGCCGTTTTTTTGCGATTTCTTCCTTCAAACGCTTCAATAACGCTATGTAGTAGTAGCTGTTGATTGTTTTTCTCTTTTCTAAATAGTCGATGGACAAAATTCCATGTGCATCCCAAAATACAGACGCCAGCTGACTGTTGCGTCTTTCCACGCTTTGGAGCCGGTTCACCGCGTGCCGTCCATTCAGCTGACTGTCGATTGGACTCCGGGGTGAAGTGATGGAGCCATGTTTCTTCCATTGTCACATACCGACGCAAAAATTCAGCTTTATTACGCTTCATGGGCCTCACACACTCCTCAGAATCATCAACTCGTTGTTGTTTTTGGTCGACTGTGAGCACGCGCGGCACCCATTTTGCGCAGAGCTTCCGCATACCCAAATATTCATGTACGATATAGCTAACACGTTCCGTTGATATCTTTAGGGTGTCAGCTATCTCGCTCAACTTCACTTTACTGCAATTCAAAATTATTTTGTGGATTTTTTGGATGTTTTCTTCCGTAACCACCTCTTTTGGGCGTCCAGTGCGTTTGCCGTCTTTGGTGCTCATTTCACCACGTCGAAATTTAGCATACCAATCTGTAACGATTGCTTTTTCTGGCGCAGACTCCGGAAACTCTTGATCAAGCCATTGCGTGGCTTCAACTGTATTTTTTCCCTTCAAAAAGCAATACTTAATCAGCACACGAAAATCTTTTTTTTCCATTTTTTGCACAATAACAAAAGTTGCTTCACTCAAAATGCTATAACTCAGGAACCAATCGACCGATTGCTGTCATATTTTGACACTGATCGTTTGAAGGTTGGTACTACCTGAAAATCATATGGATTTAATTCAAGTGGCGCCATCTATGGGTTAGCCTGGGGAATTTTCAAATGACCTGTTATATGTAACCATATTTTGCACTTCATTAACACTATTTTTAAAAACCAGTTGCTTTCCACTTTCTTGGAAAACTGCTAAAATAATACCAGTGCACAAGAAAAACAATTGTAATTGTAAACGTTGCAATCTTACTCGCTTTTTCTAACATAGTCGAATTTATTATGAAGGATAAGCTCGCTCGCCATGTGAAAAAACTAAAGTTAGTATACCCCTGTCATTCAGGGTTTCGGCACCACCATAGTACTACCTCATTGATTTAAAGTTTGACCTATGAAACCCGAAAATCATTGGACATAAAACAGCCTTCTGTTCTTGCTTTGCTAGACTTAAGTAAAGCTTTTGATTCCATTAATCACAATATCCTTATTTTGAAATTATACGATCAATTTAATGTCTCGCGTACATCTTGTAAACTTTGTTTTCATTTTTATCAAATCGCTCGCATTTTGGAAGTTGTGGGGGCAGCTCGTTACAAGTCGTTAAACTGTCCTCTGGTGTACCCCAAGGTACGATATTGGGTCCATTGATATTTGTGTTGTATGTCAATGACATCGTATCTTGTGTCTCCAAATGGACTGTTCGTATCTTCGCCGACGACATCCAATTATATTGTTCTAGCTCTAGTCGCACCATATTCGGTTGTGTCGTCAAAGTTCAAGATAGTCTACTATCTGTCTCTAGATGGGCTAGTGATAACCATATTCTATTAACTCTCAGAAAGCTAAAATCCATACATTCGGTGATTCCTACAATACTGATACCTTTAGTAACAAATCTTTTAACACCTGTTCATTAAGCAAAACCGAAACATATTTTAATAGAAGATGATGTTTGTCCTCCAGTAAAACTAAAGGATCAATGCGACTTATATTTATGTTAACAAATTCATTAACAAACGCAAGATCAAGGTTTCTGTTGCTTATTATTAATTTGATCAAGACAACAATCAGAAAGAATATCCAGAAATTCAGTTATTTCACTAATGGATGAAGTTTGTGTACGAAAGCAGCAATTGTCCGTTATATTCCATGCAACATATGTTAAATTAAAATCTCTAAGTACAATCACGTTATCATTTACAGTGAGACGATTATTTATTCCTCTAAATTCTTCACCGTGTCGTAAATAGGTAGTGTGATCAGCATTTGGTGGAATGTAGGAACAAGTTAAGTAGATGGACTTATTCACAAGTTTGCTAAGAACGCCAACAAGTTCTAAATTAGTATTGTTTTTAAACTTTAATTCCTCACAGCATAATGAAATGTGCACCGCCAAAAAGACTCCACCTCCTATTTTAGACTTACGGTCTTTTCTGAATATTCGATAGTTGCTACAAAGAATTTCATTGTCCAATTCGCTCTTTTTCTATAATAGTAGCAAGAATTTGGAATCATCTGCCACCCCAGCTAAAAGTTTTATCACTGCCTCCCTGCGAATTCAAGAAGCTTGTCTTTGTCGTATTCTGAATCATAGATTTCGCTAATTATGCGTACATGTTAGTTATTTTTTCCTATATCTTACGTTCCTGAAGTGGTTATCGTTCACAATTGCTTGACAAAGTGTAACCCCAGTGTTTTTCATATTTGTTTCCAGAAGTGTGTGCGTTTGGTTTTTCAATTTCATTTATATATATAGATTTTTATTTTAGGTTGCCAAATTTAGTAATTTATTAAGCATTATTAACTATCAATATAAGGCCCTTGTATGGGCATTTAAAAATTGATTAAACGAATCAAATAGACAATACAATAGTTTAGTTTAAGAGACAGCTCAACGATCACAGTTTGTAAGAAGTTGAGAGGCGTGTTAATTGAAAAATCCATTCCCTTTGTTTAGTATGTTATTAGTTGTGTAACTTTTGAACGGTACAATAATTTCACACAAATCTTTTTTTTTTAATTAAGCCTTCTTAATAATTTTAATAGTTGTTTCAATACATGTTATCTAATACTTTTGGGGATTTCTTTTGTAAACGTCAATTTTCTGCACTTATTCAAAGATAGCTACTGGTCGGCGAAACTCTGCGTAGTTTGATTAAGTATTTGAGGTAGCTAAAACTGTCTCGAAACTTTTTCCAAATAAACTATACCCGCCATGTCCCGCCAGTAGAACATTTTATTCAAAAATAGGTAGGCACCTCATATGAACTAACCTGTATTTATATGGCAGTGCCATAAAACAAGTGTATTGCTTTTGCTGTATTGTTCATGTTTGTGTTTCACTTTATTATTTTCTTCTTTTTACTAACAAAATTTCACATAGACATACATTTGACGAGTTCCATCGCATGTATCGCCACAGGTAGATATCTGAGTGGGTGCTAGGTAAACCCCTTGTTGTGCATATCTGTTCATACCTCTTTGTAAGAAACTTCTTGTTATGACCATTTTTATTGTTTATTACATTGATTTCAATTAAATTATTGGATACTTTTGTATATAAAGCCGAACACAAAAAACTCAGGCGTAATCATAACAGTAATGGAAAGTGTCACGTACGAATTTGTTGCTGATTTGTATTTGGAAAATAATTAAGAAAATTATATTACCGTCGCAGATATAATTGGCGACAATATTGTTAGCCACAATACTATGAAAACTATATTAAAGAAAGTAACAGCATAAAAAAGCGCCTTCAGCTCTGCGACCACTCGAAGCTGAAGTTCAAGCAGATAAAAGAAACTTGGCTTAAACAAATACTGAAATACGAGTATGAATTATACGACCAAAGTGATTCTGTTATCGATTATGAAGATAGAGACGTACAGCAAACCAAGAGGGGAAGGCCTACGAAACCTTTCCATAAGAGTTCTGACCGATCTCAAAGAAGAAAACTTCTGAAGATCTCGGAAACTTGTAGCAAAGTGGTTATCAAAAATGCCTATTTGCAGTAATTATACTCCGCAGCATAGCTTTTGGAAGCTAAGATTGTTGAACGCGCATCAAAGGCTAGCCCAAATCGTTAAAGAAGGAGCTTGAATGCCTTCCTAACACCTTAGCAAAAACAGGAGAAAGACAATGACACCAAGTGTTTATTTCCTGATTCAGCATTAGCGCTCTTCATTAATGTTAAGAGGACAAAGCACCAATATGAATAGGTAAGACGGTCTATAATCGGCATCGGTTTAAAATGCTACCCAACATTGATGTCATCAAAACTGAAAAACCATTGTATGCCGAAAATGAAAGAATGCAATGTAACAGAAACATCAGCAGCTGTTAAATTTCAAGCTCTGTTGAACCATACTGGTGAGCGATCACTGCAAAGTATGCCTGAAGAGGTTATCAAGCTCTGCAGTGGAGATTTACAGCTTATCTGCAAATGGGGTTGCGATGGCTCATCGGCACAAAAGGAGAACAAACAAACTCTTGCAGAAGGCGTAAATCATATCAATCATAATCATATGTTTATGGTGTCTGTAGTCCCCTACGGCTGGTTGACTGCAATACTACAGGAGTCGAAGAAAATCCATCTACTTCACATCAGCAAGGACGTGCAGGCAGACTGCGAATGAATAGAAAAATCCGAGTCCTTCATCTACGAAGTACTGCAGGCCAGTGAAATTTGTCTTTCAAAAAGAAACTGTGATAACCATTATGGAAGAAGTGCAGTCTATTAATACGCAGATGAACACTTTGGAAGATTCCATCTTAGTTTTGGACGGAAAAATTATCACTGTTCACCATAAATTGTTCAAGGTCTCGCAGGTATTAAGTGACACGAACATTTTTTGTGACGTTTTCTGAATTTATAATTTGACATTGACATAACATGAAACAGAAAACCAGCTCTGCACGAATGCATTCCCTTTTTCGTCTACAGTAGGGCACCCTACTTCATTGAACACTGCGATAAGAAAGCAATAGAGTATGAAGTAGCAATAGAGTGCGAAATACGAAAGCAATAGAGTATGAAGTAAAATGAGAACATCATAGAGAACAAAATATGTAAGGTACTGTTGCGCTGAAATAAAAGCATTCAAGTCTCTTCTCGCGACTACAGAGCTTGTTTCATCAAATAGAAACAAAATGTTAATGGCAAAAAACAAACCGGGTGCAGTAAATAAAAGAAATGCTTTGATATGTTATTAGGATTATTCTCAATAAAATGCAAAAGAAAATACTTAATAAGTTTCTAAAAAAGAAATTCATGGTAATTATGCACTTATATTTAAAAAAAAAATTACTGCAGGAGTCGATGGGAAAAGGCCGAAAATGGATTCTGGAAGTTACAGGGGAGCTCCCTGACCCTCCTAAAAGAGTATTTTGACCCAATTTTCCGAAAAAAATGTATTCCACGAATAGATGGGAAAAGACCGATCGCTTTGGTACCACAGCCACAAATGAAAGTCTTTTTTAAACATTTCTTTTTACATAATATTCTTAACTAGCTTTGCTATCAGTTGTGACTTAAAGTTAAACCTTGCTTATTCTGTCAAACCTTGACTACTACCTTTACCACCTTAAAAAGGATAAATTTGGTGTTTTTATTGTGTTAGTGAATGTCAATGCTAAAATTTTTTTTTAAATGGATTTAAAGCAAAAGATATCGAATTTTAAAAAATCGATACGATTCAAAAGCTACTAAGCTGAACATTTATGTACGAATTCTAGTTTCTTGAATTATTTTATAATGACATCCCTTTTACTGAAATAACAACTTATTCACCTAGTGTACCCAGTGTAGGTGTTTTAAAAAATATGGTTCAAATAATTACAAAATATAAATTTAAGCGTCAACTTGAATTTTTTTTTATTTATAAGTTAAAATTTCAGATGTAATTTTGAGCTTAAAATTAATATATAGCTCGTAAACTCATGCAAGATTTTAATATATTCTCATACGCGCAGATTGAACTTAAAAAATTTTTGATTAAAATCTTCGGCTCTTACAAAAATGTTGACTGAAAAATTAATGTTAAATATTGACCTGGAGCTTAAATTTAATGTACATATGTTGTATATAATATAAAATTTTTGTTTTTTAGGGCAACGACTATTGCCACTTCCACGGTAAAATCACATACTGTTGCAGTTTTACAGGACTTTAAAGTGCTACCAACATTGGAATCATCCCAATTATGCGATGGAGAACAACAGCGGATTAGGGAGCACAACCAGTTGGTGATTTTGGAAAATGCCCAGATTATGATTAACGTTCAACATCAGTTTTGTGCTGCCAGTTGTGATGCGTTTTCTACTTTGACTTGTTGCTTTGTTTGCCAAGCACCTGTTGGATTCGCTCATGAGCCTGACTGCTCTATGCTCAAACAAAAGTAAGAAAACTGCACCAAATATTTTTAGTCCCCTTGCTGCCAAATTCACTAGTTCACTTATTTTATATATTGTTTGAAAAATTAACCCCTCTACCCAAAAATTAGAACTGCTTAGAATATTTTAATACAACTTCTATTAAAGGTTATACGTGAAATTTTATTTAAAGAGCGGCTCATTTGCAAAATGAAAAAAGAAAAAAACAAAATCACGGACGTAAAATGGCGGTTCAAAGAAAAATTGTTTTCCCCCAAAAAAATTTTATATGCGCCATTGGCATTATGAGATCAGACCGTACGCGACGGCTGCACAAGCAATTCCACATTTGTTTGTACTTTGTTTTGTTGTCGCACGCGTACAAAGTATGAAATTTGCATTACTTTATGCGTTTCATACTTTGAATTATTTTTTTTCTTTACTTTATAAGTATGTATGGGTGATTTTTTAAGAGTTCGTTTTTTGAAACTTGAAAAAATAACAGAAAATTTGCAATAGTGAATGAAATATTTATTTGGAGGTGGTTCATCCGTAAGCTCCAATTTTGGCATACTTTTTCCAGCACTTCAGCTGGTATCTCACCAATGGCAGCTGGAATGTTGTCTTCGAAGGCTGCAACACTGTACACTAGTGACTTCTTTTAACCCCACTAAAAATAGTCTAGTGGGGTCAAATCTGATGATCTTGGCGGCCAATGGACTGCTCCAAAACGTGAGATTAATTACTCACCAAACTCGCATCTCAATAGGTCCATGGTATCGCGTACCGTGTGGCATGTGACACCGTTTTGTTGAAACCTCATGTCAACCATGTCCAATTCTTAAATTTTGGGCAAAAAAAAAATTCGGTAATCATCGCACGGTACTTTGCTCCATTGACTGTAACGTTGCGACTTTCATTATTTTTAAAAATGTACGGTCTAATGATGCCGCCGGCCCAGAAACCGCACCAAACAGTGCATATTTTAGAGTCACCATTGAGCCAAAAATGAGATTCGTCGCTGAAGAGAATTTTTGATAAAACACATTTCTCACAATAGAGCACGAATTTTGATAGTAAAATTCAATGATTTGCAAGCGCTGTTCGTTTGTCTGTATATTCATGGAGAAATGGCAAACCTTACTGAGCATTTTTGGTGCTAACACAGTTACGAATCACGCGTGAAGTATCAAAAAACTTACACTGAAAAAACATGTAGCAAAAAATACCCGTTATAAGCTAACGACTTTAAAAAAGATAAAAGATACCTTTCTCTGAAAGGCATCGGGTTTTTGGATTTTTGTGGAGTCGCTTAAACTGAAGTATGTCGTCTTCCTCTGAGGAAAGGAAGCAGTGCAGTAAAAAATTGCACGCACACCAAAACACAGTAACTTTAACCACACCACTGTAGTTATAAGTCAACCGGAGCAAAAAATGTATTCGAAAATGGGTCGATGGTCCTTTCCAGGGTCCGGAGTCACCTTAAGTGATGTCCAAAAGTCATTTTGACCTCTATTTATTGATAAGTGTAGAAAAATTAGAAACTAGACCGAAATCGGGAACGGTTTGGACCCAGGACCACCACTGGTGGTGTCCAAAATCTCTTTTCGACCTGATTATATTGATTGGTAGAAAAGAAATTTTCGAAATTATACCAAATACAAGCACTATTGAGATCTGGTGATAAAAACTACCTCTCCCCACCGATTGGTGCAAAAAAATATACAAAAATGGGAGAATCTGAAAAAAACTGTATAAAATATTTTTCCAAATTAATTTATTGGCAATGGAAAAACAATTTCTTATGCATTATGCGAGTTATGAATCAACGTAAAATAATTATTGAAAATAACACTTATTGACAAATAATATAATATTCCTTACCAATTATAATTAGAAAGCAATTTTTAAAAATGTTCCTTAAAATTGAATTGGGCAATTTTTTTCGATCACAAAAAAGCAAATAATAGTTATTTTGGGTTGCTGATTGATACATATTTCAAAATATTTTAAATGAGATGGACTATATTACTGCATTTATGAAACCAGATTGTTTTCTCTTATTCTATATATTAGGAGTTGCCAGCAAGCTGGTAGTTATAGTTGATTTTAATATTGCATTTCTGTTGTTACAAATTTTGTTGCAACTATTTAAAATATGTTCGACTGATATATAAATATTTAAGTTAGCAAAATGGGCAGAGATTGCTGGTGGTTGGATTGAATAAGTATGGATGAGTTAGTTTAGTATGTCCGAGTCTCAATCTAGTAAATTTTGTGAAATCCAGTCTATTCAAATAATCATCAAGATTATGTTTTGTGGTTTTGTTGTTTTTGTCATTGTTGGTTTGTCTGTACCATGTTGATTCATTTCCTGGTCCACCCGAATGTCCTAGTATCCAGATATCAACAAATTTAGGGAAATATTTGATCAGTTTGCCTCTTATTGCTTTTGGGTAAAAATCAGAACTATCTATGTTATTAATAGCATTGATTTTTTTTTTATAATTATTGAGTTAAGCTAACAAACAGCAAAAAAATCAAGTAAAAAGCTTTTCAATAAATAATGGAAATGAACAAAATTATACTGCAATTAATTTGATATTATTTTTTAAATTTTTTTTTAGCTTAATCACACTTTCTCAACATACCCACTCACTATCATGGTTCACATGATATTAAAATAATTATATGTATAAATTTGCATGGTCAAAGGAATAAATGTCAGAAAAAATTTACCCTGCTTGCTGTGGGGCTCGGACAACACAAAAATAAATATACAAACCACCATTAAGCTACAAATTTAGCTATAGTTAGTTTGCAATCTTAGCTTGAGTTCACCTTTTAGCAAGCTAATGTTATTAACTACGCAATTGTTAATAAGAGTTTTCATGCGATTTAAAGGAGATGTAGCCATATCATTAGTTCTATTAACCGGTTGATAAAATAATTGATAAGCTTTACGAGTACTTCTCCGATTAGTATTAAAATGTATGTAATCAAGAAGTTCTGGTGCAGAAAGATGCCCAGTTACAAGTTGATGCAGATAAAGTATAACCGCAATATTTCTACGGGACCTCAAAGACTGCACATGTAATATCTTCAACCGATCCTTATAAGGAGGAAGGTTCAAAGAGTCAATCCAATTTAAGCCATTTAGAGCAAAACGAATAAAGTCTTTTTGAAATCTCTCAATTCTATTTATATGAATATTATAAAACGGTGACTATACTTGGCTGGCGTATTCTAAGTGAGTATTATATAAAGTCACCGTTATTAAAGGGCTATTAAATTACTTTACCCACCTCTTAATAAAGCCTATCAGAGATGAAGATTTTTTACAAATTTGCTTAATATGCTCATTGAAAGTTAATTTAACATCAAAATGTATACCTAGGTCTTTGACTAAATCGTCACGACCTATTTTCTTGTCTTTTAATTTATAATCAAATTCCACAATATTTTTCTTAATGGTGAAAATCATAGATTGACATTTATCGGGATTGAGTTGTAAGATATTTTTTGAACACGCTTTGATAAAGAGGATAAAACATATGGGTCAATCCATCTATAATGGGCCTATCATTACCCTCATGTTTTTTAAATAGGCTGAAACTTTTTTCAGTGATTGGTGTGTCATGTAGAAGATATAAAAAAATTTGATAACATTTTTTTGACCAATATTATTGCTTAAAAAAAAAGTTTTAAACTGTGTTCAAAAAAACTCGTAAGTAAAACAAAAAAATTCATTGATGAATATAAGCAAACCAACACAATTTATATTAGCTTTTATATTATTTTTAAGTAGTTGTGTACTAGTAGATGACAAAAAAATTGCAAATCTGAATAAATGAAGGCCTGAACGGTTTCTATATGGCAAAAGATAAAAGACTTTCCAAGAAAACATCAATTTCCCAAATATTCCATGATCGATTTCAGCCTTTTTAGGAACAAAACTTTCAGAACATATAGGAGTACCATCCCTGAAAATTTTATCCATGTTTTTTCACCCTATTTGATTTTACAAGCATTTAAAGCTAAGATTTATGATTTGCAATGTAAATTGAAACATTGAGAATGAAAGCGAGAGAATAAAATTTGAACTGATTTCAGCCTTTTTGGATTCAAAATTTTTAGAACATACAAGAGTACCATTTCTGAAAATTTCATCCATTTTTTTTCACCCTGACATGCTGTCCGGTTTTATTTTTATCCAATTGTAAAAATCAATGCACGACATGCTTAAATTGATCTTAGCTGTCAGAATAGGGCGGTCAAATGTTTGATCCATAAAATCAGTATACTCAAGTATTTGAACGTAAAAATCTGCTCAAAATTTTCTCATTAATTAAATATAAAAATCACAGCTTACAACACATTACATATTTTTTTATTTACTAAAAAAATAACTTTTCGGATTGCACAACGCCTTAGCAAGATAAAATACTTTTTCACTTTTCGAAAACTTCATGGGCCCTCTACACAGCACAGTGCAATTCTCTGCTTTCACTTACTACAAAAAAGTACACAAAATGAATTAATAAATGTGCTACAAAACAGGGACCATTTTACAAACTCATGTTCTCTACTGGTAATAATTTAAATAATAAATAGTTAAATGTAAAAATTATTCAGTAATTCAAATTAAATCTTAAAATCAGTACTAATTGCTAAAAATCAGTACAATTGGGTACTGATTTCAAAATCTTGAAAAATCAGTATTTTTAAAGAAACTTGGTAAAAATCAGTACATGTAGTGATAAATTCAGTACGTATGACAACCCAAGGCCAGAATGCCTTTCAAATTTTCTACTTTTAACTGTGATTTTTCATCTGTCCACGCCTTGTTCATGGGAGCGAACACTCGTTCCACAGAAGCGGCCGTGCCGAATACACAAAGAACATTGTTGCCATTTCTTTGTAATCACAATTCACAGTTTCCAAATGAGTAAATATTTCAACCCATCGATTCGAAACAAACATAAAATCCTCAAAACTTGGAAAATAACTGACATGGTAATGCCTTATATCACAAATTTTTTTGTAGAACAGTTTTGATCACTTTATCAAAGTAAGAGTTGACGAGCACAAGAATAAACTGAGCGAGATAATGATCGTTTACTTTCAAGACAAATGCAGAATTTAAAATCAATGGAAATAAAACAATATAGTTACAATATTTTCCACAAAAATGCAGTGGTAATTTTTTTACAGGATATCCGCTGAAAATACAGGAGTATCATGCAAAATACAGGATAAATGTCATAGTTAGGTATACCATTTGAAAGATTGAGTAACTATTATTAACTCGAGCGAGGAAAACCGAAAAGAATTATAAAATAAAAATTTAAATATGAAAAAATTTTAATAATCTTAATTTTTTATTCAAATTTTGAAAATTTCAAATTTTGCAGCTCTGGCAGCAGCCCTAGGATTAATTTTTTTGTTTTTTTTAGAAGAGGATATACTTGAATATGAATTTCGAATTTCGAGTGTCCTTCAAAGTTATATGATTACATTTTGACTAAAAATTAACGTAATTTCAGCAAAAAGTTGTTTATAAATCAGATTTATCAGATCTTTTGAGATTTTATTAATGGAAATTGCAAATCGATTTCAAAAATGTCTCATTGCGTGTATTCATATTCCATCCAAACAGTATACTCTAGCAACCTTTTTAGCAAATTTGTTAGAAATTAGTCCTTGTTATGAAATCAAAAAACTGTGTTGTGATATGAACATTAACTTAATAGAAACAAATGCCCGTTGTGATGAACTACTTAATGAGATGGCTGGTATAGGTACATCAATAATAAATAATCTGCCAGCATGGTTCAGTCTTAATACAAAGCCAAGATTGTTTGATATGGTATTAGTTGTAGATCAAAGGATCAGAAGCATTTTTTACTGCCTTGAGCTTTCAATCACGACATGCATTTTATGTCTAACAACATTGATCTAAATAAGTCTGATGCTGAATCTTTCTTAAGTTTTAGAGATTTTTTCTGCACAATTAACGAATATTTGATTAACCTTCAAGCGGTCGCGCGGTCATTTGTAACGGCAGCGGTCGCGCGTAATTTAAAAGACCTATTGGATATATCAGAGAATTAAAACACTAATTAATTAATATCTTTTATTTTTTTATAATTAGGAACATTATTCATTGTCTAGGACATTAATTTGTCGAAAAAAAAAATTTACTTTAGGTAAAATTAAGTTATAAAATGAAAAAAAAAGAACTTAACTTCCCTTTGGATTAGAATCCAAATTCGAATTCGGTCGAATCGACGTCGCGCGACCACTTGAAGGTTAAAGAAGCTTATTCATTACCTTGGCAAGATTATTGGTTTTACTTTCACATTTATGAAAAATTTAGACATTTAAACTTGTGCCTTTAAGGCAGGTAAAAATAAAAAAGTTCACACAACCCTGATTTAATGGAAAAATTCTTTAAGCGAATATTATATAATAAGGGCTGTCCCAGGAAAAACATACGTTTTTGATTTTTTGTGTTATGCTCTACCTGAAAATCTTATAGGTTTAAAAATACACAATATTTGTTCTATATAAAGTGACTTTTAATATGATGTGTAACACTTGACGATAGCACTTTTAACGACAAAGATGTCTATGAAGCAACAAAAAGTCCGTGAACTGATTTTGTCCACATACCTGCAAAATCCAGAATTTAAATATTCAGCTATAGCAAAAATAGTTGGTGCATCAGAAAGAACTGTCTTTACGGTTATTTCTAATTATAACCTGTTTCACGAAAAGAAGGTTCAGGCAGAAAACCAGAATTTTCTAACCCTTAGGTAGCGACGAAGGTGAAGAGCAAAATCCCAACACTTCAGTGCGAGATATGGCGGCTAGAGCAGATACATCAAAATCTACTGTACAAAAGATAAAGGAGAAAAGTAAGCTAAAGACATATAGAGTACAAAAAATACCAGACCGTTCTGATGAAAAGCAGTTGATGGCTCAGATGCGAGCGCGAAAATTGTTTGAAAGGTACCTGACTAAATTTGATTGCTGTGTTATGGACGACGAAACTTACGTCAAAGCAGATTGTATGCAGCTACCTGGGCACGAATATTATACATCACCGAAAAAGGGGGATATGTCTAGTAAATTCAAAGAAAAATTTCGAAATTTTCGAATCAATATACGCAGCTTCTTTGTTAGGAAATCACATTCAATTCCAAAGGTTATATAAAAAAAACGTCTTCTACCATTTATTCGTGTACATGAGGGTACCGTGATGTTCTGGCCAGATTTAGCAACTTTTCATTACTCTAAAGCTACGATGGAATGGTATGCAAGTAAAAATATCAATTTTGTTCCAAAAACTGCAAATCCGCCCAACTGCCCAGAGCTTCGCCCAATTGAAAGATATTGAGCTCTTATGAAAAAAGATCTTCGAAAGTGGTAAGACTGCAAGAAATATTTAAGACTTCAGACATAAGTGGAAAAGATCGTACCGTACTGTCGATGAAACAACTGTGCAAAATTTAACGAAGTGCCTTACGAAAAAATTAATAAAAAACGAAAAAAGACCTAAAAAATTACTTGTTATAGCTAAAAAGCAAAACGTAAGTTTTTTCTAAGACAGTCTGAAATACTGATTAAAAATGGGAAACTTATCGCAAATCAAGAAACTATGCACCAGTTTTAACTGGATATGCAATAACGATATACTTTAATTCAAAATTTAACACAAATTTGCCACCAAAAAGACTACGGATTTAAATATATACTTTCTTCGACAGTTTCTAAAAATAATTAAAACCTTATGATTTTCACTGATCCAAAAAATTTTAATCTAATGTATATACAATTTTAACTCGTTTAATAATAGTAAATAAATAAAAAAAAAATTAAAAAAAAACCACTGAAGTAAACATGTATACAATAATCTGTTATTTCCATAACTTAGGTCTCAACTTGACCAACGATCTCAAACACCATCTCCACATTTCGGTACTTCGCAGAAAATTGAAACGAGCCGTGTTGGATCTTCTACTGAACAACGAGGAGTAACATTCGGATCTAATTCTAGCCACATCTCTAACGAGCCTATTTACTGTACGTAAACTTAA
Source organism: Meiosimyza decipiens (assembly GCA_963680825.1). Classification (NCBI taxonomy): domain Eukaryota; kingdom Metazoa; phylum Arthropoda; class Insecta; order Diptera; family Lauxaniidae; genus Meiosimyza; species Meiosimyza decipiens. The sequence goes on along the minus strand of OY804258.1, from coordinate 70,377,578 downwards.
AAATTTTCTTAGAATTATATGTAAATTTGCACTTTTAATGACACACATCGATAAGAAGTTCTGTTTCATAACCTGCTATAAGCATTTACCCAATTGTCGGAATCAACATTTATTCAAGCGATATCTTGTTTTTCCTACAGACCATGTTGGTCAAAAGAGTTAATAATGCAGTATGTCGGAATGCCTCTTTCGATTTAGATTTTCTCATTTTTGCGCTTTAAAACCATAGCTTCCAAACACTCAGAGATAAATTCAGAAATTTGGTATGTAAGAACGCAAAGCATACAGAAATAAAAATTGATTTGAATTTATAGGGTGTAATGCAGAGGTGCATAAGTTTTTTAAGCGGGGAGCCAAATTATCAATACACAATTTTACTGCGGGCCAAAAACAAAACAAAATCGGTTGGTTTTTTGTCTAAGTATATATTAAATTTGGGTATTGTTTCCTATTCCATTATTGATAAAATTTTTCTTCCCATTAACATTGCATTTTTGTCTCAATATTACACTGGAGAGCAGACTATTATTTCCAATTGCAGATCTTTGTAAAAATGGTATTTGGTGAGCTGCAAGCCGTAAGATACATCCCTGAAGGCCACATACGGTCCGCGGGCCGCACTTTGTGCACCTCTGGTGTAAAGTATCCAAATATTCGAAACTAAAAGCACAAATAAATCATGACTTAATAGAGCCACTTGTAACAAATTAAGTTAAAACTACAATTTATAAGGACATTATTAATTGCACAGGAATATAAATTTTTTTTTAATTTGATAAGGTGTAGTGTTGGTGGGGTAACACGCGTAGAGGCAGCTCTTGAATAAAAGAAAATTATAATAATCTATTTGCAAATCACTTGAATTCACTTAAATTGTTCGTCCTTTGTTTTGAAACAATTATAATCAACTTAAAATATATGAAATTATGAATGAGTGCGGTTTGTTTAATCTAAAAATCGACAGATAAGATTTCGGAACTCTATGCAGCTTTTGTAATGAGCACTTTCACTGAAAGTGAAGTCGAATATTATGAAAAGAGAAATAAAAAATATAAACCCTGTAAATGTGTTACTTAACGCAAAAAATGAATTCTTGATCCACCTATTCTCTTATCTCCCAACGTCATTGCCTCTTCTAAGAGTACAACTTCGTCGAAAAGTTCTACAAGTCCAAATGGACACAACAGTAAGCACATTGCACTGTCATCATCTGTACCTGTCACTCAAAATGACAACAACGTGGGTGAGCATAAAATTACTCTATAAATGTTGCTCAGTGAGATCGTTGCCTTAAAATCGATCGATAATAGCTCGAAACCCACCCCCAATTTGTTGAAAAATTTGCTAACCTCCTTAGCTTGCACCAGTTTTAAAATCAATATTTTTTAAAAAAGGTAGACAACTTAAAACAGGGAACGCAAATCCAGTTTTCAGTTTTAATGAAAATCCTTTGGAGGGGTTTTGTCTAGACATAACTATATGGCTATTGTAATCCGCTGACACATCTTTAAAGGAACAAAAAAAATTTTTTAGGTTGTGTGTTCGTACATAAAATAATTTCTTTTTGCTATTTTATTGAGCTAATCAGTTCAATAATTTTTGTGTGTCAAAACACCAAAAAAATTAAACTTTCAAAGATAAATAAAAAAAAAATGGACTAAAGCTAGTTATACTAGTTTCGTCTTCTGCTAGGAAGGCTCAGCAGTAACTTTTAAGCTGATTAGTAAGAGTTTGCAAGACTTGTCACGGTGAGCTTGAAATACGTTATTATCGAATCACAAATTAATCCAAATTTTTTAATTGGAACTTATTCTACAGTGCATAAGGAAACATTTTCCGTAAAAATTAAAATCGGGGACCTGCCCCTTTTTGAGAAAACCGATTTTTACCTTTTTTTTCATATTTTTCAACTTTTTATGATTTTAGCCCTTGAATTGACGTTCACTGCAAGTTTTTCCGACCTTGATTACCATTTTTAATTTATTCTGTAATGCATAAATATTGTGGTGCCGTCCAAGTACTTCAGTTTGGGCACTCCTAAAGGTTATGAAGTATTCATCTATATACAATAAAACAAGTCGGTTTAGTTATCCGCTTCGTAACTTAAGAACGGCTGTACCGATTTCATTGATCTCTGATTATTTGGATTTATCTTCGACCCCAAGGAAACATAAGATATAAAAATTTTGTTTAAGGTGCGTATATAGGATGGCCCTTGCACAAAAATATTTTTAAAAAAGCATTTTCGCAAAGACCACGTAATCGATTCACACCAAATTTACACCACATAGTTTTTATATAAAGAAGCATAGCTTAGGCTATAAAACTTTTATTAAGAGTGCATATTTAGGGTGACCTATATACATATATATACACATAATCGCTGGTGTGTCTGTTTGTGATTGCGTAACTTCTGAACGTCTTCACCGATTGAGGTCATGTTAGCCGGGTCAGCTTGTTACACTATATATATTTCTCATAATACAATGTGATGTGCATTTTGATTTATATGGTTTTTCTGTAGACTTAGTTCTTGGATTATGGTTTGTGCCAATATTTAATTTATTAAGTATTTATTTTATTATAACAATATTTTCTGTTCTATTACTAAGGATAACAAAGCTCAACAAAATTAACCTTAAATAAAGATTTTATAGCATATTTTACTTTCGGGGCTAAGATAAATCCAAATAATCAGAGGTCAATGAAATCGGTCCAGTCGTTCTTAAGTTACGAAGCGGATAACTAAACCGACTTTGTTTTATTGTATATAAATGAATACTTCATGACCTTTAGGAGTACCCAAATTGAATTACTTGGACGGCACCACAATATTTATACATTACAAAATAAACTAAAAATGGTAATCAAGGTCGGAAAAACTTGAAGTGAACGTCAGTTAAAGGGCTAAAATCATAAAAAGCTGAATTTAATTTTTACGAGAAATGTTTCCTTATGCGCTGTAAAATAAGTTCCAATTAAAAAATTTGGATTAATTTGTGATTCGGTATTTCAAGCTCACCGTGTTGTATGTTTCACTTCTTGCATAGATCTGTTGAGAATCCAAGCAAAAAGTTAAACAAAGAAAGCAAAAACTCTTTTTTTCTGTTTGTTTATCTATGTTATTGTAACATCCTTGATATTACACATTTTCTTGCAGACGCTTGGAACACTGCTGAAGAAAAACGAAAGGAAATAAATAAAATATCAAAAAACATTTGACAACAAAAAATATGGTTACATGGTATATAATTCACTTAAATTTTTGTTTTTTAAGTTATTAGGCCGAATGGGAGGCTTATATTTTTTTTTCTCAAAGATGCTCGTTATTCTTGTCTGTTTTGCACGCTCTATCTTTTGGGAGACAACGTAAGTTCACATATGCTCTAGTTCCTTGGAAAATGTGTCTTCAGTGAGCAAATGCTGCTGCAGAAGTTCAATCGCTATTAGTAGCTCTTTCGCTGGAATGGGCTTATGTGAAACTTCTTCCTCTTCTATATCTGATTGGTCCGACGACGAATCTGCTATAACGGTCTCTGCAATTTCTTTATCTGTCAAGAGTCCATCGTTCGTTGTCGTCGCAATTCATGTAATTTTGTATACTAGGTTAAAAGTTTCATCAACTTGATAACATTCTTCGATGTGTTCTAAATTGGGGTTCGTATCTCTTCACTATTGAGTAAAAGCCCTGCCTTAAATGAAAGTACACATATTTGCAATTTTAGCATCTAAAAGTTATTAAAATTTTAACATTTTGAAGCAATTCGTTATACATGTTGGTTGAACCAACCACCATCTATTGATTTTGTAAATTCAGTCAGAGCGCATTCTACTGCAGCTAATTGTTTTTTGACAATATTTCGCATATAATCTGTGAATCAATCCTAGATCCAAAGGCTGTATTTGGAGGCAAAAATTGCGGTTCTGTACTTGTTAAGCCAAATACTTTTTTATGAACTGCTTCGTTGTTGACGAACAAATATTTTTTCCAGTTTAATTGTAGTATTTCTTTATTCATAGTGTGCAAAATATCTGCCCAAATTTGTTGAGTCATCAACACTTTCTTATTGGAATAATATTTACCGAACGAATTTTATTCTTCAAGCATCACGGATTTTGTGGCTTATCAATAACATAAGCATTTTTATAATTCACAGTGGAGTTGCAAAAATATAGAATTGCCAATCTTTCCTTTGAAATTTTTATATCTCTGACCTAACAATACGCTTGTGTTAAAGTTGGCGATGGCAGTGACTGTAAAAATGACCAGCTCCATAAGCATTGAAAACATCAGTTGCTTGGTACGAAGGAAGTAGCCACCCTAATTTGTAGTTCCAGCCACACCACCCACACTTTCTCTGTTACATATCAACACTGCTTCACTCTCACGATTCTTCCTCACGAAAATTGTTCCACGTATTGAAAATGCAGCAAAGAGACGTTTTTCTTGTTTCATTTTAACTGCATACTGCGTCGCAGCACGACTTGCCTTAGTCAAGCTCTCATTCATGTAAAACTTTTGCGCTCCACCACATTCAATATCATTGAGCGTAAGTTGTCTTTTTTTCGACTTGCAAAAAGCAGCAACAGATTTAAATAAATTACTACGCTCAAAAGCAGACGTGACTTTGACTATTATTGGTGGGTCATTGTTGTTGCTAACGTTCGCTCTCAGTCTAAAAACATCTCTCAGCTTAGGTGAATCACTCCAAATTGTGGAGCAAATTTTATGAAATATTGATAGTAGGTTCTCATGTTGGGAGAAGGGGATACCGTGTTCGGCTATTTCTCCGTTAAATGCAGTTGAAGCAGCATCACTATTAAAGTTCTCATTATTATTTTAATTTCCCAAGATTTTCCCCAAGTTTTTTCCAAATCGCCCAATAGCACCCACAATCGGGAGTAAATTTCTATAAAATTAACTTTCCAACGCACGGCATCATTGGTTTGAGCGAATTTTGACAATCAATATGTGAGAGTGAAAAATTTTGGCGTAAAAGACTTCTTTCCGTATTCTTTGCTTGTGCGTTTGGATCAGGCGTCGTTTTTCTAAAGTCTGAAGATGAATAAGATTACAGCGAGCATTATATAAAGGGATAGGTTCATTAAAAGGGATGAAACGCAGAGCATTTTTTAAGAATTTTTTTTGAATACGTTTAAGGCGATCAATATGAGTCTTATATATCGGATTCCAAATAAAACATCCATATTCTAAATAAGATCCAACATGTATGTATACCTCATACAAAGTTTTAAGGGTAAATGGTTCTAAGAATGAGAAGCTATTTCGTTTAATAACGGCTAAGAGGGCTTTCGGTATGATTCGATTAACATGGTCATTTAAACTGAAGCGTGAATAGGAAAATACACTGAGGTCACATAAGTAATTCAGTAACAGTTGATATTACGAAATCGTCAAAAAAGTATGAAGTATGGTGACATTTACCGAGATTCAGAGGTAATTTATTATTTTTGAACCACATGTAAAATCAGTTTGCAAATTTACATAACGAGAGTAATGCTTCACTTAATAATAAATCTTCAAATCATCAGCATATATCAAGAATTAAGAACAGGAGAAACGCGTAGAAATATCATTAATGAAAAGGATAAATAACAGTGGTCCAAGAACACTATTGTTGATTTGTATGATAAAAAGTTCCTTCCAGTACATAAACTAGAAGGTTTTTATTTAATGATTACTAGTACTTGGAACTAGTAACCGGTTAATGTTTTAAAATGATTCAAACGCTTTTGTGTTTTAAACTAGAATAAATTTTTACTGATGAAAGTTTCTTTTTATATATAATTAAGTGCTTAACAAAAAGTGCACACAAAAAAAAGTACAAATTAATCAAAAAGTTAAAAAATGTGCACTATGCAAAATGAATTAGTTAAAGTGTATTGACTTAAGCTTAAGCTTGAACGCTACGTAGTGCATGACGTCATTCGTTTCCGTAGCCGCCAAACAATTATAACTCCTAACATAATTGATAAGAGTAGAGCTAAGTAACTGACAATATGATGGTGAATACTGTTTGCAGAAACCGTAGTAGGTAGTGTTGTGAGTCCTTGTTCTTGGAGTGCCAAAAGTTGTACCTGCAGGTTTCTAAGTGAGCCTAGATGTGTGTTGTTCAAAGCTGATGTTGGTGGTAATGTTGTTTCATCAGAACTGGTCATTATAGATATATGTAATATGTAATTGCGTGAACATTTCACCAAGAGACAAATTATATCTTGAAAGAAGTGGTTCGTTTTATAAATGCAATGCTTGTTTGAGTGCGCGACGTTCGTCGGTAAATTTACGATCTCCTCCTGTTTTTTCTTCTGCTACCGTGCCATCGGCTACTACTTCTCTTTCCAAGCCGGAGTTGCCAGGCCCAGCTGCTCCTCAGAAACAACACCATCAGCAGAATAAACAGCATCAGCAACAAGGAGAAAAACGATAAAGTGTTGACAGAACAAAATCAACAAGAGATAAGCTCAAACAAAGAAGTGCCGTTGCCGCCTACAATCACATTGGAAATGATATACCAAGAAATAATGTCTCTAAAAAGTCTTCATGCGAGCGCGCCCAATTTAATACATTCTCTTCTTGATGAGAACAAAATGCTTGTAAATAAAGTCAATTCTCTGCAAGATGAAGTAGAATTTTTACAACAGAAAAAAAGAGAAAAATGCGTTGAAATTATTGGTGTTCCAGATTTATGTAATGATAATGCTCTTGAATGCGCACTAAAAATGTTTTATACCGGCTTAAACCTGAACGTAACAGAGGCACAGATTGATGACTGTTATGTTAAGAAAGTTAAAACATCCAGGGGCTCTGCATCGGCTGTTTCTACACAGGAAGTTTTATGTGTCAATTTTCTTTCATGCCGCATTAAAAAGAATGTGATAAATAGCAGAAAAATATGTAAAAACAATCTCAACACCACAATATTTAACTCAGCTCCTGCTTCGGCTATTTTTATTAATGAAAGCCTTACGCTCAAAACCAGACTACTCTTAAACGAAGCGAAAAAGTTCAAATTGGGGAAAAAATATTCTTATCTTTGGGTTAGCAATGGTAGAGTGTTACTGCGCAAGAAAGAAGGTGACAATTGTTTGGTTATTAACTCAATTGAGGATTTAAAGAAGATAGTCTAGGTAAAATTTTTATATTTTATTCTAGTGTGATGGGATTGTGGATAGGTTGCCAAAGTAAAGGCTTGCCACAGTAATGGCTATTATAATTCAAATGGCTAAAAATGCCGCTGTTAATTCAAAACAATCTAAAAGATGAGTTTGCTTTTGTTATTCAATGCAATCTGATTTATTTTTCAAAAATGTTTATCTTATATACCTTAAATCTAAATAGTTTCCAAATTTCCCCTTCACACATATTACATACATATGTGTTGCACATATTGTGATGTGCAATTTGAATTGACCTATTTGAATTTGTTCTACATATTTTCTTGCCATACACAGTCCGGCACTGGGTCACCAGGTAAATTACTTAATTTGCTGCACTAAACAAAATTTGCTGTACAAACAAATCAGTAGTAAGTGTCATAACAACGATTGATATATGACACTTAAAATTTCGGTCATAAAATATAAATTGCTGTTACACACATGTTAATGGTTTGTGCGCTACCTGCTTATGGCAAGCTAATTAGTTATGGAAATAACTTGCTGTGGGTTGTAGTGACAGCATGGTACCATTACACTAGTTATATTTGTTAAATTTTGAATAATATGGATATTTCACATCCTCAGGATAATTTATTTAATGTACCTCTTGCGCACTGTAGCAAATTTAATTTTCGTGATATTTCATTTAAACCAAAGAACCCAAATGGCTTTTATATCATACAACAAAATATTAGAAGCTTAAGAAAAAATTTTGATAATTTTATATTACATCTCGAGTCATTTGCTTGCAAGCCGGATTTCATCTTTTTTACGGAAATATGGATCTACGATTTTGAACTGTCACTATTTGCTATTCCTGGCTATAAATGTTATGCAAATTGCAATAATGATTATGCAGCTGGTGGAGTGGCAGTATTCGTGATTGAAGTGTTCAATTGTGATTTTTGCTGCTTTCAATTTGAAAGCTCAGATGTGGTAAAAATTTCTTGTGAAATTGATAGTCAAAAGTATGCTTTCTTTTGTTTGTACCGTTTTCATAATAGTTTGAAACACGTCTATTTTTGAGTGATTTGCATCTACTTTTGTCGAATAATAAGACTGATAATATTATTTTACTTGGTGATATTAACTTATATATTTTACAAAACTCAAGTCTGGTTGATAAGTATTTATTCTTACTATCAGGGTATGGTCTAGAATCCTGTATTAATGAACCGACTCGGTTGTCAGATTAAGCCGGTCAAGTAAAGTCTCTTTATTTAGCTCCGTTTTGGATTTTAATTTTTCAGATCACTGTATGACTTGTCTGTATCTAGAAAACGTTATAAGCTCGGTTAATACAATAAAAACTGATCACCTAAATTGTCATTTTGAAACTGATTTCTCACTATTGAATAGGAGTCTCAATTTTGAGTCTTGGGAAGCTGTTTATAATGAATCTAATCCATCAAACGCTTTTGATTTATTTCAGAGTATACTAATTAGACATCTCAATGTGTGTAGTGTTGAAATTAATAATCGTAATAATAGGTCTAAAAAGCTGAAACCTTGGATGACAGCACAATTAATAACAAAAATTAAAGATAAAAATAAGTTATCGAAAAAGTGTTCTAGACAACCTAGTAACGTAAATGCAAGAATACGTTACAAAGCTTTCTGCAAAAAAGTATCTTTAGAAGTTTCTATTGCGAAAACTCATTATTACGTGAATGAGCTCAGTAAAATTAGGGGTAATGTTGAAAAAGAATGGCAGGTTGTAAATAATATTTTAAATAAGTCTTCAAATAATGAACAAACTACAGAACTTAACATTGATGGTACACGCATATCTGATCCTGGCATTAAATGCAATTTATTTAACAAGTTCTTTGCTCAAATTGGTAATGACGTAGTAACGGGTAATGGCATAAATGACTTTTACTGCAATTGTTTAGATAATGAACCATTCTACCCAAATAGTGCTTTTTTTACGTCCTTTTCATCTCTGGAAATTTACATAATAATCTTAAATCTCAAAAACACATACTCAAGTACTGATGGCTTTTTTTCAAATGCTTTTGTAAAGAGGATTGTGTACAATATTGTGGATGTTCTCAGCTTCATTTTTAACAAAAGTATGCAGGCTGGAATTTTTCCTCAAGAGCTCAAAAAATCAGTAGTCATTCCTTTTTTTAAGAAAGGTGACAAATCCGAATTAAATAATTACAGACCAATCTCTTTGCTGTCTGTTTTTTCTAAAATTTTTGAAAAAGCTGCGGTTTTAAATATAATATCTATAATGGTTTGAATCATAAGAAGTTTCCGCAGCGCTTTTTGTGGACATAACGAAAGCCTTTGACACAGTAGACCACGTAATACTACTTGATAAATTATACAAATGTGGCTATAGAGGCTCTATTTTCAATTGGTTTCAATCCTATCTATCTAATAGAACGCAAAGTGTAAAAATAAACGGTATAGTCACCGATTTTTTGAATATACATAAATATAGGTGTCCCACAGGGTTCGGTTCTGGGACCAATCTTATTTTTAGTATTTTTTAACTCTATTTTTTCTCAGCCCTTTAAAAGTAAAATCATAGCTTATGCAGACGATATGGCTTGTACTTTCACTAGTGAATCTGCGTTTAGCCTTACCTGTGAAATCAGTCATGACTTAGATCTTCTGCGACATTGGTTTTCGTCACACAAACTAAAGGGTGTTTTTTTTAGAGGTATAGAGCTTCGAATTGAAATAAAACACAAGTAATCGTTTCAATGTCCATCAATTTGGCTTTATTGGAAGGATAATTTTATGCCATTAATGTTTAAATATGATTTCGGGCATGTCAATTCTACAGGTCCAATTTTGAACCACTTTTTCGAGCATATGGGGCCGTATGTCGGCAATAACGCCACGAATGTTGGCTTTCAAGTCCCCTAACGTTTCTGGTTTGTTGGCGTAGACGAGCGACTTCACATATCCCCAAAGAAAATAATCCAATGGTGTCAAATCACACGATCTTGGTGGCCAATTGACAGGTCCATTCCGCGAAATTATGCGCTCATCGAATGTTTCCTTCAATAAATCGATTGTGACGTGCGCTGTGTGGCATGTAGCGCCGTCTTGTTGGAACCACAACTCATCCACATTCATGCCATCCAATTCGGGAACAAAATAGTCGGTTATCATGGCTCTATACCGGTCTCCATTAACGGTAACTGACTCTCCAGCATTATTTCGGAAGAAGTATGGCCCAATGACTCCACCAGCCCATAGAGCACACCAAACAGTCAGTTTTTGTGGATGTAATGGCGTCTCAAGGGTCTCATGTGGATTCTCTTCACTCCAAATGCGGCAATTTTGCTTGTTGACGTAGCCATTCAACCAAAAATGAGCCTCATCACTGAACAAAATTTTGCGATGAAAATCAGCATCGAGATCAATCTCATTTTCGGCCCATACACCAAAATCACGACGCATTGCATGGTCTCGCGGCTTTAATTCTTGCACAAGCTGGATCTTGTAAGGTCGCAAGCCAAGATCTTTGCGCAAAATCTTCCATAAAGTTGATGGACAAAGCTCCAATTGCTGTGCACGGTGGCGAATCGATTCATTCGGGTCCTCTTCAACATTTTGCTCTACAGCGGCAATTGTTTCTTCGGTGCGCACTGTTCGACGTCTCTGCGGATGCGTATTATCACATAGAGTAAACGTAGTGCGAAAACGATCCATGGTTAACCGAATTAATTGCTCTGATGGACGATTATGTCGACCATAAAATGGACGGAGCTTGCGGTAAACTTCGCGAACTGAACCATTATTTTCGAAATAAATTTGCACGATTTGCAAGCGTTGTTCTTTTGTCAACCTGTTCATGATGAAATGGCAAACCAAACTGAACATAAATGACATTAGAGTTGCCAGATTTGACCATAAAATGCCAGTTTTATCTCTATTCGAAAAACAAACCTCTAAAAAAACACCCTTTAGTTTTGAGTGAAAAAACTAAATAATGTACTTTAGTGTAACTGGTAATAATCTGGACTGCACAAACTTTACGTACCATTGTACTGGATGTAATAAACACTTAATTGGTAATGAGTTTTGCAATACTGCTCGGCATGCTACAACATATAATGAATCCAAGGATTGTGACTTGCACTGTCTTACAATTGAGTGCGTTAAGTCGTTTAAATACCTCGGTATAATAATTGACTGGAAAATGAACTGGTATAATCATACAAATGCTCTTAAAAAGTACCTCATGAGAGCTTCTAGACAATTATACATCTTAAAATCTTTTTGTTCATTAAAGTTGATGTCATGCATTTATCACGGTATCTTTCAGTCTAAGCTGCAATATGGCATAGTATGCTGGGGAGGTACTAATGCGAACAAAATAAACCCGGTACTTATTGCTCAAAAACATGCTATTCGTATAGTGTGTAATAAAAGTAGGCTGTATAGCAGTTTTCCACTGCTCAAAAACTTAAATGTCTTACCTGTTAAGCATTTGTATTTTTATAGAGTGTTGAAGGTTTTCTTTATTAGATCTGGATATCTACTTAATCGTACTTACTCCAATTATAACTTAAGAATTAATTATGAAAACTTAGTCATGGTTCCTCCACATAGCTTGCATCACTTTTTCAATTTTTAATCATGCGCTGCCCCCAGGCTTTTTAACATCTTACCGTATAAGATTCGGTGTATTCGTAATATCAATAGTTTTCTAAAAGAAGTGAAATCTTGGCTTTTTGGTAAGCGTTTAACTATAATTGACTCCCTTATATCTGTTCATTTATAGTCAGCTTTATATGAATATGTTAAAATATATATATCATTATATCTCTGTAGTATTTTATAAACTGTTTTCTGACATTAACTTTTGTTTTATCTGCAACAAATTTGATAATTACAACAAGACCCCACTGTTACATGAAATTTATTACACATTGGATTATTTCTTAGGATTACTGCTTTCGTCACTTGTTCACTTTGAACAACAGATTGCAGTTTTTATTAATCAATTTGTATTTTTTTTATATTTAGTAAAAATTGTTAGTTTTATTATACATATGTTGATTATTAAATAAAGAATTGAATTGAATTGAATGTATTTCCAAAACTGGTGTACGAAGATCTCAGTGAACTGGTGGTGAATTGAGTTTCTGAATGGTGACTAGATTGTTTCTTACTACACAATTTTCGTCCAGATTCAGTAAGTTCAACTTGGACCGTTTCCTCTTGACACACGGCAGTCATTTGAACAGCTTGTAGAGACCCAAATATCCTATGATTTTTACTACGTAATTGTGTAAAGATAAGGTTGTTGCTTATTTTCACTGAGTTGCAAGCTGGTAGTGTAACGTTGTTAAACAGATTGAATTCACAACAATATGCCTGAGATCCGGCATGGTATTTTGCCTTTATGTTCGAGCAAATATATCGCATATCAATGACTTCTGTACACTCGTTCAGTTCTGCTGTTGTAATTGGAAAGTACTGGTCCCTGTGTCTATTTATGGCCATAATTTCAATTAATGTGTCAATTATGATGAGAGTGTCATTTATGATCGCAGGAAAAGGTATTATACGAAACAGATCAAACGATTCTTGTTGTATTAGCGGAAATTTGATCACGAATATGAGCTGATCGTCAGTTGCTCCTCCTTTGGTTGTTAGTATTTTGTAAAAATGAAGCAAATCTTCCTGTTCCAATGGTAATTTTTGTGACGATGGTAAATAATTTTTGATGTTAACAATTTCCTTTCTTAGTTGGGTAGGTGTCAGTAATAATGGACTGATGGTTCCATAATGTGCATCAGTTAAGGTATTAAGAATAGTGTGTTCAATGCGCTGTAACTTTGAAGCCATGAGTGATAGTTGCATCGTCAGTGTAGTAAAAATTTCAAATATCCTGGCTTTTTTGGACTCTTCTCCAATACGGGAGAGGATTTTATTGGCTTGAGTTTGAAGAGTGGCTACTCGTTCTCTTATATCAAGTTCATCGTGTTTGATTATATGTATCGTGGAATCTATGATGGAGGTTTGATTTCTTAGCATGGTCAGCAAATGCGCCTCATTGTTGTTGACCTTGTCAATCGTCCTGGATAATTCTTCTGCATAATCAGAATCCAATAGTCCAAATAGAGAATGTGCCACATTACCGATTATGTTGATTGCTCCCCGAGAAACTCGATGCCTTGAAATTAAGTTAGTATTTGCTTGAAGTTCATCGTTGATGTTGTCAAAGTGCCTTACTAATGCATTACATGATGCCTTGTGTTGTAATTGTTTGCATAGATATTGAAGTGCGATTGTGCCATTTGCAAAAATTTCTAGCTCTAACTGAATCAGCTTCAAGTCATAATATACTATGATTTTCCATTCATTTGTAATTAGATGTGAAGATCCGAGATGTTCGAAGTAGATTGTTGCTAAAATGTGTAATATTTATTGAAGATGGGGCTACCCAAATTAGAGGTAGTAAAAGTAATGATAACACAGCAGTAGTCATTACTGGACTGTATGATGTCCTTCTGCATTTTATTTGAGGTTGTTGAAGTATTTCTGGCGAATGGCTGAGATTTGACCAGGGTGTTTCACTCTTAGAGTTAAGTTCTAATGGTAATAATGTCTCCTTTCTAGCATCATTCTCGATAGGTAATGGTGCTAGACGTCTCCAAACTCCTGTTGATGTTCTGATGTCGGCTACGCGGACAAATCCATCATTTCCCGTATATATTTTAACGATTCTTCCAAGTGGCCGTTTAAGAGCTGGCGTATTTTCTTCTTTAATGATGACCATGTCACCATTTTTTATGTTTTGGCATTGTGTCTTCCACTTGTGTCTACATTGAAGTTGATTTAAGTACTCTATAGACCATCGTGTCCAAAATTCTTGCTTTAAGTGAGAGACTAGTCGCCATCTTGACAAAAGTGTTGATTTTGTAGGTAACGAAGCTGTATCTCTTTGTGCTGTAAGTAGCTATCCAATGAGAAAGTGGCCTGGTGTTAATGCCGTGAGGTCGTTTGGATCTGAAGACATTGGAGTAATTGGGCGCGAATTAAGTATTGCTTCAATCTCAATTATAACTGTTTCCAGTTCTTCGTAGTGAGTGACGCTGTTGAGACACTTCTAAGTAGCAAATGCTTTGCTGATTTTATGGCAGCTTCCCATAAGCCGCCAAAGTTTGGTGATCTTGGTGGAATAAATTTGAAGTTGATTCCCTTGTCGCTACTAGTCTTGATTATCTTTTCTCGAGCTGAATCGGAATGGATCACATCACTGAAGTCTTGTAGTTGCCTTTTGGCACCGACAAAATTTGTGGCGTTGTCGCAAAATATGTTTTCGCATCGACCTCGCCGACTGATGAACCTTTTTAATGCTCCTATGAAAGCTTCTGTGGTTAGATCACTGACCAATTCTAAGTGCACTGCCTTGGTGGCAAAACAGCAAAACACTACAAGGTATGCCTTGTGTGGTCTTTTTCCTCGAATCTTATAGTGAACCCAGAAAGAGCCACAATAATCAACGCCAGAGTTCATAAATGGCCGTGCTTATGTAACTCTTTCCGTTGGAAGATTGCCCGTTATCTAATTGATTGACGCTGGATTGGCTTTGCCGCAACGCCCACATTTGTTTACTATGTTCCGTGCATAAGTTTTTCCTTTTATTGGCCAAAATCTTTGTCACATGATTGCAAGTAAAGCTTGTGGTCCACAAAGTTTGTTATTGTCGTGTTCCATTTTGAATAAAAGTTTTACCAATGGGTCATTATATGGTAACAGCGTAGGATGTTTTGCATCATAGGCCAGCTCGGTAGCTTGAAGGCGACCACCAACGCGTAATATGCCATCCTTATCCAGGAAAGGTGTCAAGGTAGTTAGTGAGCTGGACTTGCAGATGCCCTTGTGATTTTTTAGTTGATTTGTCTCTTCAATGAATTCTTATTGTTGGTTGCTTCACGATGACCTTCAGCGCGGCGTTTAGCTCTTCTGGCGTTAGCGACTCTTGTTTGGAGGATGATCCAGAAGTATGCTTAGTCATATTGATAATGCGTAGTGTGTAACCAATCACTATCAAGAGAAATCGAAATGAATAGCGATTATTCAGATTATATATCATATGTTGTAGACCATTATCCTCTGATGCAATCGCTGTTGTTTTGTGAATCTTTTTCTTTTCTAAGTCTGATGATATTGAAACCGACCATGGTTCTGGCCATAATGAATCTTTTCCGTGAAGGTATAATGGTCCATAAAACCATATTGAACATGCCATCAGTTTTCTCGGAGACTTTCCCCTAGATAAAACATCTGCTGGGTTGTCCTTTGATCTAACATGACGCCATTGCTCCTTTTGTGATAATTCTTGTATCTTTGCCACTCTGTTTGCCACAAAGGTGTGAAATGTTGATGCAGAAGGATTTATCCACGATAGCACAATTTCAGAATCCGTCCAGAGGGTGGCGGCAGTATCATTTAAGTTCAAATCTTTCTGAATTTTTCGGGTAAATTCTGCTCCCAGAAGTGCTGCACATAACTCGAGTCGTGGTAAAGTTTGTTTTTTGATGGGCACTACGCGAGACTTTGCGCACAGAAGATTTACGCGAGTTACTCCGTGCCGGGATGTTGAACGTAGATATACCGCTGCGCCATATGCCTTTTCAGATGCATTTACAAAAGTGTGAATCTGAACTGTGCTTAGCGTTTCCTTGCCAAAGATATGTCTCGAAAATGTTGAATTGTTTAACGTTTTTACGTCATTTCTGAACTCAGTCCCTCTTTTTTTAAATTCTTCTGGCAGCTTGTGGTCCCAAGCTAAGTTTGTTTGCTATAATTCTGGTATGAATATTTTTGCTTTTACAACTGCAGGTCCCAGAATTCCCAACGGATCGAAAATTCGTGCTAATTCTGAAGTAATGCTACGCTTCGTGAAAATGTCTGTTGTGATAACCTTTGTTCTTATGTAGAACTGATCAGTTTTTGGTAGCCACGTTAGACCCAAAGTCTTGATTGAAGGAGATTCATCATCTGTAAAGTCCAAGTTGACCTCCTGGCTGAAGTGGAATGCCTTGTAATAGCTGAGGATGATTTGCGCACCACCTTCGAGGCTTAAACCCCGTCTCTTTAAGGCATACCTTTAGTTGTGCTTGCTTTTCAATTGCAGTTGCAAGGGTGTCAGACCCGGTGAGTCCATCATCTACATAGAAGTCATCATGTAGAGCCTGCGCCCCCAATGGATATTTACAATTACTTTTGGTTGCTAAGTATTGCAAACACCTTGTAGCCAAATACGGAGCTGAGCTTGTTCCGTATGTTACAGTATTCAAACAAAATACTTTCATTTTTTCGGATGGATGAATCCTCCAAAATATTAACTGATATTTACGATCAGTCTGATTGATGAGTATTTGTCTGTACATTTTTTCGATGTCTGTTGAAAATATATATTTGTGTAGACGGAATCGCAGAAGAATTGTGATGAGCTCACTTTGCACTGTAGGTCCTGTATGTATTATGTCGTTTAGTGATAATCCTGATGATGATTTTGTTGATACATCGAACACCACACGCAGTTTAGTTGTGGTGCTATCCGGCTTTAGCACGCAATGATGGGGAATGAAATAATTTGATTCTAGACTCTCATGAGGGTGTATTTCCGTCATGTGTCCTAAGCTTTCATATTCCTTCATTAAGTTGCTATAATCTGTCTTTAAATTTTGATTTTTCTCCAGACGTCTTTCTAAGGCGAGGAATCTGTTGTAAGCTATGCTCCTTGAATCGCCTAATGTTTCAGGATTTTCTGCAAACGGTAGCTTGACAATAAAGCGGCCTTCACTTGATCGCTCGACATTTTGTATAAAATGAGTTTCGCAAATTTTTTCTTTTGGACTTAGTGGGTTTTGAATATCCTGGGACTCTTCTAGTTTCCAAAAGCGTTCTAGTAGTTGGTTAGTGGACTCGTCATCATCACTGTATACACCGCAAGTAGCCTTTCCATATTGTGAGTGATCTATCATTCCGCTGACCACCCAGCCAAAAACCGTGTTTTGTAGAGTTTGTAGATGATCTTCTAACTGAATTTGTCCATGTAGGAGTAGTTTGTGATAAAACTCCGCTCCTAGAAGAACGTCGATTTTTTCAGACTTGTAAAATTCTGGGTGTGCTAATGGTATGTTTTCTGTAGCACAAACGCTTCAGATCTCGAGGAGAATTCCCCTATTTTGGATTGTATGATGGCGTTTACACGGCGTGTAGAATTACGCGTTCTGCGACCTATCACCTCAATGCAAATCGATGTATTTGTGGTAGGAATGGCTAGGCGTTTTAACGAGTTGTTCTGAAATGACGTTTATTTGTGAGCCAAAATCTAAGATGGCTCTTATTTCATCAGTTTGTCCATTATTTGCCTTTATAATTATTTTTGCTGTGGCTAGAAATACATAGTTTTGGTTGCTATGTTCGTGGTTTGATGCTGCTAGTGTTGCTGATGGTTTTGGTTCATCTGCGTTAGCTATTGATTTATTTGTAGATGATGCCTTTCCCCTTATTCCTTCTAAGTGAAGAAGAGTGTTGTGTTTTTGATTGCATTTACTGCAGTTGCGTGATAGACACGTTTTTGCGCTATGTCCTGATTTGAAGCAATTGACACATAAACTTTGATTTTGGGTCCATTTCAGACGTTTTATGAATTTTTCACAATAATACCACTGTGATTTCCCTGCCCGCAGAATCTACAATTATGCTCCCTTTGATATGTTAGCATTGATGATGAAATTTTTGTGGCATTCGATTTATCCTTTTGTCCTATTGCTTCCAAAGTTTGAAACCGCTTTTGCAAAAAACCCTGAAATTCCTCTATTGTTTGTATTCCTCTTGGATCATTTATTGATTGCTCATATAAAAAATGCGTATGACGATCTAATTTCTTTACCAGAATATGTACTAGTAATGGTCCCCAGGAACTTGTGTTTATATCCATGTTGTTAAGGGCTAGTAAGCTTTCATGAATACAATCATGAAAGTGTTTTATTGATCTAGCTTATGTTGGATTGTTCAGTTAACTTTTGCAGTAGTACATGTGCAAGTACTCTTTTATTGTTAAAACGGTCTTGCATTAATTTCCAAGCTGTTGTGTAGTTCTCTGCAGTCAAGCTCAGGTGTCTAATAAGCCGCTCAGCCTCTCCAGTAATGTTAGCCTTAAGATACCACATTTTTGGAATTTCAGGTATTGCTTGCTCATGAATCATTATTTGGAAAATATCAAAAAATTGTTGCCATTTTAAGTAGTTTCCGTCGAATGAAGGAATAGATACTTTCGGTAGATGAGCGCTAATTGTTCCCTTGCGTTAGGCCCTTGAACAGAATATCACTATTTCTTGCTAAAGTGTACGTTGTTCAAAAATTTATGATTCCAACTCTATGTATGAGCTTATATTGTATCCTTTTGCTTCTGGGTCGTCACAGTTTTCATAAATGCTGTAGTGCAGCTCCTCGATTTGTTGCCAGAGCTCGTTGATACTTTTTAAACTGCGACCTTGTGTGATATTAGGATTGCTGGTGAGCATGGCTAGAATGAATTTTTATTGATGAAAGTTACTTTTTATATATAATTAAGTGCTTAACAAAAAGTGCACACAAAAAAAGTACAAATTAATCAAAAAGTTTAAAAATGTGCATTATGCAAAATAAATTAGTTAAAGTGTATTGACTTAAGCTTAAATGAATTTAAAAACTGCAAAGTAAGGTACATTGCGCTACGCAGTACATTGACCATGCATAGCTGTGGTTACAATAATGTGAGAACTCTAAGGCCGGGTTCACAGTGGGCGCTAGAAGCGAAGATTGGCGAGAAGCGAAGAAACAGTGTATGGGTATTTGTATGCAAATAGCGCGAAGTGTTCAGAGTGGGAGCGAAGCAATGCTAGAACTTCAGCGATAAAGCGAGTTTGAACTGTTTTTATAGCGTCGTAGACGCTAACACCAGAGTTTTTTTCGTGCATAAAACAAATTTGATAGGAGGTAAGGGACAAAACTATTTGCCGTTGTTTTAAATAGGAAAAATGGAAGCAGAGCCAAAGCAGCGGTCAGTGTCTGATGTTGGTTTCATCATCGTTTTTGTTTATTTCATTTGCAAAAAAATAAACGAAAGGGGAACAAAGAGTGAAAGAAATCAATGCACATGTGATCAAAGGATCACATTGATGTAAAGAGAAATGAAGCAAAGGCTAAGCAGCGCTCAATGTTTGTTGTTTCTCATCACCGTTTTTTGTTTTCGTTTCACTTGCTAATGCAAAAAAGGAACAAAAACGAAGAATAGTAAACAAAGAATGTGAAGGAAGAAAAGAGAAAGAAGATCGCAACTCGCTTTGCTTATCGCTTCCACTCTGAACAGAACTAGCATCTTATAGCATTGACTAGCTTCGCTTCTCGCCAATCTTCGCTTATAGCGCCCACTGTGAACCCGGCCTAAAGTAAGCAGTTCTGCTAAGGTGAACGCTACGTAGTGCATTGACCATACGCTAACAGAAATATGTGATTGCACAACTATATTGCGGAACCCCAGAAGTAACGTCAAAAAACTGTGATTTCAGATTACCTATTGATATAAAAGAAACTCTATTAGAAATATTGGACTTGAGTACGGGATACCTTATCAAAACCTTTACAGACATCAGCATAAATTACATTCACTTAACATTAGTCTTCAAATGATGCGACACAGTATTTCGTAAAAATACTTAAATTAGTCATAGCCGACCTACCAGAAATGAAACCATGTTGATTTGACAGCTAATAACATCTTTTTTAACTATTTTTTCTAAAAGTCAATTTTTAAGGAGGATTTCTAAGATATTTTAATCTCCTGACTGTAGACAGGAGCTATAACAGATATTGTTCACTTATCAATAGAGACACCAGGTGAAAGAGATTTATTAAAAAATCATTAAAAGAGGGGATTCGAAATAGATTTGACACACTTCAAAAGAAAGTGGGAACACAGACTATTGAGATCTGACTTGTAAGAGTTTTTCAATTCTAAAATACCATTTTCTATTTGAACTTTTTGTAAAGATAAATAGCCAAAACTTAATGGAGTGTTCATCATTCATAATTATTTGATTATTAAAGTTACTATTATTTTCAAAGTTAGAAACAAAAAACTTTGCAGAGACGGTTTTTCATGATAAAACATAGAAGAGGGAATGGAGGACGTAACTTTTTTGGATTGAATCTATCTCGAAAAACATTATGGGTTACTTTCATACGACTTTCGAGATTTAGTGTGTAATGTTTGTACGAAATTTTATTTAGAAAATCGAATTCGCGTTTATGTCTTTAAATTTCAATCAACCGGAGGGTTTAAATTTTATAAAAAATTTGTTACGCAGATTTTTAAGCTTTTTCAAATCTTTAGTGTACCAAGTAAGTTTGGAAGTCTTTTTTCGTAGCGGAATGTTTATTAAAACGTTCGTAGATAAACTACAAAGAAAAATATTTAAACAATTTTTAGTATTTTGGCCATTGAATGGTACCGATTGATGTCATTAATGAGATCATTTATCATATCAAAGTTACAATTCTTGAAATCATAATAATAAAGATTTAAAGTATTAGATTCAATAAAAGTATAAAATTCTATTTCCAAAAAAACTGCCGAAAGATGAGTCGTTGGGTCGGATATGGGAAAGCGCATTCAAATAATTTGAATTTTACAATTTTACTTAAGAAGATTAAGTCCAGTATTCTTGACAGTTTGCTTAATACAAATTTTATCGGCACAAGATCAATACTCAGAAAGCTATCACCTAAATGATCATGTAGATTATTTGCATTTAGGGGTATAAGCGCATTAACATCATCTGCGGAAGGATTCCAATTTAGGTTACTCAAATTAAAATCACCAGTAACACAATTGCAATCTTCATACCAGAATGGTTTTGAAAATAAAATTTTTAATCATTTTAATTTATAGATAGAGAGTTTTGTATGAATATTTGCTTAGTTGTATTGATTTGCATTAAATAATCGGTAGTTGTTCTCCTGGTTTTGGAAAAATTTTAAATGGACGGGCATTAACATTTGCCGGCCATAAGCCAGAGATCATTAAATCATCATAGAACGAATCCATTGCACACAATTTAAAATTTACTCGCCTCAGCGTATCCAAAGAAGCATATTTTTCAACTAGCTTAAAACATTTTAGATGATGTTTATCTATGTATATTCCAGTGATAAGCGACATATTCAATAATTTTCTCTGTAGTAACAGAAGGCGCAAATGACGTTAAATGTAGCCACTTCATCGTCACAGCTACATCCAGTTCAGAACTGCGATTAGATCCAACAACTATCATTTCATTATTTCTATTATTTTTCTTCACCATTGTCCATCCAAAATTACGTTGTGAAGGCGGCAGGGGAGAAAGTGTCTATGTGCACGTAGCAGAATTAAATTTTTGAGTTGAATTTGGGGTAATAGTAGCAGCAATTGAAGTAATAGTAGCAGAGGCGGTAGCAGCAGCAGCAACATATGACGTAGTTGGTTTAGAGCAAGCGGCAGTTGACAGTGCATGATCAATATGCAATGAGCAAAAAGTAGATGATTGACAAGAAACAGCAGGGTTAGATAACTCAGCAGCAGCAACATCAACAAACTGCGTCAACATGAGCTGCATTTCCTAACAACAAAGTAATATCAGCATCAATTATTTTCTCAGTTTTCTTCTTAGGCCTTTGACCTCATTAGTCAAGAGAGATGTATTAGAAATCACATCAAAATCACTCAGTTTAAGTTGTACCGAGTGCAAATCAAATTGCAAATTATCAATTTTTTGTAATAAGAGTTTTTGTCATTTTGCAAAGAGGTTATCAAAGAGAGATCATGCACATTATCAGATCTAAGAGCAATAATTTCATGCTATGCAATGTTACTTCTTTCTTGTTGCACTTTTGTTGCTATAACAGAGACGAAACCGGTTTACGTTGTTGTAATTGTTGGTCTTTAGCAAAGCTTAAAAATGCTGAGCAATTATCAACTACTACTCTTTCTGGTGGAGTATAAAAGCACGAATGGAACTGCGACGCACACTCGCACAAACTTTACAATAAAATGGAGAATTAGATTTTTGCACACACTCAAAATCATCTGGCAAAATATTTATGCATTTACAGCACTGTATCCAAGCAGAATCGACCGAAAACGATATTGCAACACTCGCACATACAAAACGAAAAACATTTAATTTATTGTTATCAGAAGTTAAACTTTTCACATAGCTGAAATAAGCACGTCTGCACACTTCGACCACGGAGTTTTGTTTCATAAAATGAACAGCTCTCGTAACGAAAGCGTGATCACTGTGCAGAACACAGGCACATAAGAATTGCATGCCAATTCGAGATATTAATTTTTTGCGTTTTGAGCCTGAAAATAAAACTACTAATATTTCTTTCAAGCTTTCTGAGCTCAGTGCCAGATTCCTTAAGGACTTGTTAAAGGAGACTTCCGCACATCCTCCTTTGCTTCAACACGTGTTTTTTTATTTAAGTGAAAAGTTTTTCCAGTGCAGTAAAGCGAGAGATATTTATGCCCGTATCACATCCCCAATGATGAATGGCAACTGCCGCAGGGAAGACGTTTCGGATTTTTCCCAAGAAAACTTTCCCCCTTCCACCTAGATATCATTCGTGGCCAATACGTGTAGTCTCGAAAGTAGTGAAAAAAGCTCGCAGTCGTAACTGATTTCACTAGCCACTCGTGGTGCCCCAACTCTAAAGTTGGTGAAAAATTCTCTTCGGTGACATTTGCTATCATGGTTTTTCGTGAAAGATTTTTATGGGAAGAAAGATCACAGCCTGTTCTTTTTGCATTTATTTCATATTATTCGTAGTATGAGGTTGTGCATTTTTTACACAAATCACAACGTGTTAATATTGCAGAGTTCATTTCATTTTATTGCAGTTTGGTAACCATACAATTTTTTGGTAGTAAAAGTACTATACGAGAGCAATTTGAGAAGTTAGTGAATTATTTAATTTCCCCCGTAGTAACTTTAAATGCAACACTGAACCTGACAACTACCATCTGTTAATAGACTACTATCAAAATTTCAGCTCGCTGAGACGCTTAGTTTGTGTTTGGCAATCATTGACAGCAGATGATCTTGTGAATTTTTGCGAAAATGGAAAAAAGTGAATTTCGTGTGGTCATCAAGCATTATTTTTTGCGCAAAAAAACAATCAACCAAACCACACTAGAAATGGTCACTAAAAATCACGATATCGTGTTGTCCGTTCGCAGAGATTGTTAAGGCCGTAGGCATCTCAGGCGAACGGGTGTAGAACATTCCAATATCATTTGGATATGAAAAAATTATCCGCAATACGGGTGCCGCGTTTGCCACTCTCGACCATAAACGCGATCGTGTGACTGATTTAACGGCGTGTTTGGTGATGTTGAACAAAGATAAGAAGGATTTTTTCCGTCGATTAGTAACCGTGGAAGAAACATGGATCCATCACTACACACCAGAGACAAAGAAACAGTCGAAACAGTGGACTTCACCGATCGAACGTGCTGCGAAGAACGCGAAGACGGTGCTGTCGACTGAAAAACTTATGGCGACAGTATTTTGGGATGTACGTGGTATAATCTACATCGATTGCCTTCCACCGAAAGGAACGATCAATGGTGAATACTATGCAGCCGAATTGGACCGTTTCAACGACGCTTTGAAAGAGAAACGTTTCCATTTGGCGAGGAAAAAGTGCTCTTCCATCAGGACAACGCGCGCGTTCATTCTCCAGATTTGGCCACAGCGACTACTTTCTGTTTCCAAACCTGAAGAAATGGCTCGGTGGAGAGAGATTCACCACCGGAGAGGAGCTCGTCACCGAACAGAGGCCTATTTTGAACGTATTTTTCGGATGGGATCAAAAAATTGGAGGAACGTTGGACGAAGTGTATCGAGCTAAACGGAGACTTTGTTGAGAATAAACTTTGTTTGATTTGTAAAAATCATTCCTTGTTTCATTTTTCAAAGAATTATCAAACGGCTCTCGTATGATTATTATTTTATTTAGTAGTAGAAAACGTTATAAAACATATAGTTATCAGACAATTTACAGAGATCTGGAGTATTACCTTACAGTTTTAAAATTATAATTTACTTATTTGAACTATATATACCAATATCCCAAAAAATCGGAAGTGCTCGGATTTTCAACGCTCTTGATTTTTTTTTTGAGTCTATGTCATCTTGTGATCATTTTGTGATATTTAGAAGAAAAAAGTATTAACCCTAAGTACTCCCAGGTTGGCCGTTTTTGAAAAAAACTACCTTTGAAAAAAACGTAATTTTTTTAGGCATTGCGTAACCGACCAATACATATAAAATTTTCAACTGAAGAACTTCCTTAATGTGAATGAAAAATTTTGTCAAAAAACAGTCGATAAACGTGACTGAATATTTGTTTTTCATGAATTGAAGCTAATAACCTTGTAGGGCATGTAAAAATCTATAAAATGATACTTTCAGAACTTTTTACATCTGTATTTTCATGTAAGACAAGCAGAAATCCAAAAAATAGATATGAAAAAAATCGCTTTTTCACATACAGGTGTGAAGTACCGCATTCAAGCCTATATTTTGTGAAAATGGCCTGAAAAAAGCTTCAAAAATTTGAGAAATAGCAGTAAATTTTCTATTAAAAGGTATCATTCAAGAATTCAGAAATTTATAAATATATATGTGGAAATTATTTCAACGGCTCTCATTTTCATCTAATTTTCTTAAATTCAAGAAAATAATTACCTCTGCGGGAATTAGAGATTGGCGCATGTTGACTTTTTCAAACACGACACGGCACGAACACAAATTACAAATTTCATACACAATTAAAAATTTTCCCAACACGACACGCGACTTTTTTTACTGTAAAAAATACATCTTCGTATGATTGATTTATTGTTTAACGTTAGCATGATTATTAATACTCATAAATCTTTATTTACAAGCATTTTTCGTCAAGAAAAATTAAATATGCGTGCACGGTAGACGTCCAATATAACGAACTAATAAATGCAGGGCTCAGTCGGAATATCGCAAAATTCGGATCAGGACAAATCTGCATGAAAATAAGTTAGATCGGCTAGCGCTATCAAATGGTCGTGATTCCCCTATTATCCTACGCGTAATCTAAGAAAAATTTCCATCCTATGTCGATACCAAAAAAAAAAATAAATCGAGTAAACAAGTCAAAGTTTCTAAAAACACGGATATGTTCACACGATTAGTTTCATTTTTAGTTTTTTTAACCACCTAATTTTCAATTGATACTTTAAATATTCATATAAAAGAAATTTTTTTGTGTACACCAAAAAAAGCAAGGAGCTGTCGTTTTTATTTTTTTCTGTATATGAAATAATAGTCTTAAATTTGTTATGCAATTTTCCTTAATATATGTACATATGTATAATAGTAGGGTGACATATTTTCTTCCAAACAGGTTTAATAGATGCAAGTACACCAAAAAAAATTCTGGTGCAGGAGGGGTCACAATATTAATATTTACTGGTGGCTCATCCTGCTTCTTAGTTTTTCATATGATTTATATGGGAAGCAATGCAGACAGTTT
The DNA here is from genome assembly GCA_963680825.1 of Meiosimyza decipiens. NCBI lineage: Eukaryota > Metazoa > Arthropoda > Insecta > Diptera > Lauxaniidae > Meiosimyza > Meiosimyza decipiens. The sequence continues at coordinate 70,351,808 of OY804258.1, read as the reverse complement.
CGTCTATATCTTTTGAAAGAAAAATTTTACACAAACGAGACCAAGCCCATTGCAAAGAACATACAATTTTGCGTAAAAACTACCTCTTACTTTTTTTTTGTGTAGACAATATCTCGGATTTTTGATGGATTTAAAATGGAAAATCCAGCGCTAATTGAGATAGTTACAAGGTGGAATTTTGTGGCCATAAATAGAAAGATAATGAAAGTACTAGGGATTGAGAATATTTTTAAGACAATCGTCAGAAAATACTTAGGGAATGAAAAAAAAAACTATAAAAAATTTATATTTGTATTGAGTTTAGTGACACAATCAAAAATGTGCATCAAAAATGTTCCACGAGACGCGTTACGTAACGTTGTTTTTGAAGGTGATTTGAAATTACGTGTGTATATTGAAAAACTTTCTTTATATGTTTATTGAATAGCCACAGTGAAAATGTTTTATTAAAATGATAAAAGTTGACGGGATCTACATAAGCTACATCAATAAATGATATATCAAATTAAAGTACTCATCGAGCAGATTTTCCTAAAATTATCAGCTTCGAAATATTTTTATAGTTTTCTCAAGCAGTGCACTGATTTACTACCAAAGCCTTGTCCTCTTGATATTTTAATAGCGACTTTCCGGTAGTTTGCGCAACAAAATTGTGACTTGTAGGTAAACATGATCACTTTGATGTTACGTAACGTTTAAGGAGGGCGGGTACAGAAAAACGTTATGGCACATTACATAGGGGAGAGAGGTTCAAAAATTGCGTTACGTAATACTCGAACGCCCCCTTATGTAGTTTTAGAAGTAACAAATATATTGGGTTTTACGAAATGATCTTATTAATTTATTTGTATCGGAACTTGCCAAAACTGCATATTGGCTTAAAATTCGTAGATTATACTTTTCGAAAAATGCTTGCTTTTGTATTCTATATGTGAATTATGCTAATTTTTCTTAAATTAGGGCTTATAAAGTCATAATTGAGAAATTTTGTAAACTTTGTCTCCGGATTTCAGAAATTTTTTTATATATAATGTGAGAAAGCTGCTTTTTTTCACAACTTTTTCTTTATATCTTCACATTTTGCAACGCTTAACAATAAATTTATTAATTGTAAAAGCTCACAGTGTGAGGAAGTTGCTTTAACTTGTAAAAAAATTTCCTTAAGTGGAGAGGAACAGGTAAGGGCGGTTTTTTCTCTTTTTATCTCCCTTGGTGTAAAAGATATAAGCTCAAATGCTTTTAAAAAACAGAACAGATAAGCTTTCGAAACTTTCTCCAATTACTTGTAAACTATAAAGATATCGCAAAATTTGTAACATTTTTGAAATCAGCATTGCTAAGTTAATGGAAATTGAATTGGTCTCAACCATATCCCAACTTTGTATGAGAGGTAGGTGTGTCTGCTACAAATGCGGTGTTGGACACATTGGAGAATGACAACCTCGAGTCACGGCTGAAGGCTTCCCACTTACCTTAACATACAAAAATTTTCCTACGATAAGCTGGTTCATCCTAACACACTTCGAAACAAGTAGTTTGGCCTAGGGAAAACTAGTCTATTCAGTAGCAGTTGCGTAGGTATGAGTGGGATCGCAAAAAAGTGTTTAGGGTGGCCAGGTGTTGTGGTATTTAACGTTGTGTTTTGCTGTCAGTGTTTATGTTATTTTTAATTAAGTTAAGTTCCGTAAAATTTTTTGGATAGTTATTGGAGTACAACATATTTTTGATTTTATTTATGTTTTGAGTTTGAAAAAATTTGTCGCTGATTGTGTTTTTGTTTGAAGGGTTGCGCAGCTAATTACACAAACTTCAAAAATGTGTGGAATCCCAAATTATACATATTTTATCTCTTCATTTCTACATATGTATGTATGTATTCATATTAATATCACCAAATATTAAGTGTATTAAAAAACCAAAATACCATAACAGGTATTAGAGCGTTAAAGAATGTGTTTCTGTTGGATGAATAAATTGACGAACTTAGCAAATAGCAACATATTCCCAATTTAACTATTTTATCGAATGACTTTATACTGTTTGAACCTTTTTTTTAAAAGCCATACTCATAGCTTGTATGCGATAAATGGCAGGCACTTATTGGAATGGTACCAAACATGAAAGTCTGGTACTTAATAGGCATAATTAAAATCGGTAGGGTTACTCTGTCGAATTTTTTTGCACATATTTTTTTGTAATTGAAACATTTTTCTGCTTCAATAGCATAAGATCTACATTTTTAAATTCAAAATTTTTCGTATCATATTCATAAGAGTTAAATTTATATATACATTTTTAAATTCAAAATTTTTCGTATCATATTCATAAGAGTTAAATTTATATATATTTATAGCCGGATTGGAACAAGTATCAGCCCAATCACCACAATCTAGTTTTCGTGATGCAAGTCCTCTTCAGGGCATTTTAGAAAACATACGTGGACCATTACCGAATCCTGGACGTTTGCAAACTATGAAAGTTCCATTTTATCGAAATGCCAAATCTCCATTAAATTTCCCATTGTTTCCTTTAAATGGGCAAAGGCGATGGTCAGAAGCTGCCGCCGGTGAAGTTTGTAACGAAAATCTTACAGATGTTGAGAGCCAAATGCGACGTTGGTCCATGCCTTGGGAAGCATCTAAAACAGATCAAAATACAGTTACTTGGTCTCAAACCAGAATTATGCCGATATATTCAGTTAAATTGCCGAATCAAAAGCTACACAATCAAGAGCGAAGTTCTTCTAACACGCCAGGTAAGATAAAAATTTAATCAATCTTTGTTTTCTTACATTAGAACGTTACTGTGACTCTTAGATTATCTAACTTACGATCCAGCACAAGTTGTTACCAACGACGCACTGTGGATGGATTTGTATGGAACGGCGGCCATAAATAGTGATAATTGCGCTACACTCTTGAAAATTGGTAAAGATGTTTCAAATGTAAAAATATATGAAAAAAATCGGTCCATGGACACGCCTACCTCCCATATAAAGGTCGGATGTTGTTGAGACCTTTTGTTCAAAATGGGTATCAATTTCTATTAATTTGGCAATGCATATTTCAAAAATGCTATAAATTTTGCGATATCTCTTATAGTTTTCAAGTTATTAGAGAAAAGCTAAAATCAGTGGCGGTAATAATAGCGCTAGAATCTTGAAATTTGGCACAGACGTATTTTAGGATGAAACTACAAAAATTTGTGAATATGAAGAAAATCGGTTCACGGACACGCCTACCTCCCATACAAAGGTAGGATGCTTTTTGAGGCTTTTTTTTCGAAATGGGTATAAATTCCCAATAAATTGGCTATGCTGACTTAAAAAATTTTATAAATTGTCCGATATCTTTTATATCTTACAAGTTATTAGAGTAAAATATGAGATTGCATATAAACACCACATTTGGCAAAGAATATGAAAAACGAAGTTCTTTCTTCTGAAAATAGAGAAAAAAGTAAAGCTATTGATTTTGTCAAATTTATGTTAATCGTATTCTTCATAAGCTCGAAGCATTTTGTGATAGCTTTTTATATATTTTATCTCACTTTATTCTAATTTGGCTGATAACAGGATCTGAAGAAATCAGTTTGTAATGCAAAACATCTTCATTGTTTGCTTTTCTGGAGCAATACCTGCTGTTATACAACCTCGCATTTTTAAAAACTTTATTCGATGCTTTCAGAGCATCTTCAGAAACAGACATTTCGTCGTTATCAGCTATGACGTTATAGATGAATCTCTTGATAGTTGAAGGGAGCAGGCTTATAAGTGCTACAAACTTAATGTAAAAATACTACGATCAAACCACAAGATTTTTAAGTGCAGATTCGTTTTTTTTTGGGCTTTACTGTATTTGTTTTGGTAGGTTAGGTAGGAGTGCGAGTCAGTTACGAGACCGACTCACTTAGACCAAATGTGATCCATTGTGATACCACCGGATGTCTGACTATACCCTCTCGTTGAACCAACCAGATTTCGTAATAACACTAAATAGCTGACCAATACTAACATGTCTAAAGTCATCCAGGTCATCAAATAGAAACGAACCAAGTGTTTTGTGGCGTTTCTAGCAAGTGCGGGGCAGGAGCTTACAAAACGTTTATAGTTTTCTTCCTCTTCCACATCTCCACAAATTCTACAGAAGGCAAAAGACCTAACACCTAATCTCTCCGCATGTCTGCCGATTAGGCAGTGGACAGTTATGACTGCAACAACGGACGAGACACTAAATCTAGTGCGGGAAATTAGTTTTGACGAACGCTTAGCATCCCATTTCGGCCAGATTTGCCTAGTTACATTGCAAGTAGACCCTTGAGTCTAGCTTTTGTTAGCATTTTTTACCATTTCATCTTTAAGCAGTAACTTGCATATAGCAAGTGGCATGCCAACTCACTCCTTGTCCTGAGAAATTCATCAGCTTTGCAATTACTGTCAATGTTCCTATGCTCAGGCACCCAAATGAGGTTAATGTTGAGCCATCTCATTTAGAGAAGAGCGGCATTGCTGGGCTACTACTGAATTTAGGTAGACTGATTGTAGAGATTTGGTGGCAGCCTGACTATCTGGACAAATGTTTATATCCTTTTTGGATACTACGTTCATCTTCAGCCAGGATGCTACCTCATTTATCGCTGTGACCTCTGCCTGAAAAACGCTACAATGGTGTGGTAGCCTCGCAGCAATTCATATCTTCAGTTCCTTAGAGTAAATACCATAACACACTTGGTTATTTAGCTTGAAGCCATCCGTGTAGAAACTATTATAGCCCCTTCTCCCCGGGAGTCCTCCCTTCCAGTCATCCCTAGATGGAATGCGAGTTACGTAAGCCCTCTTGAATGAGATTACTGGAACAATATAGTCCAAATTGGAGGGTACAGAGCTCAAGCTGTGAAGGATAGTTAAGAGTCCTGATCTACCCTCGGACCAGTTTCCCTTAGTCTACTGGCAGCACAAGCTCCAATGCGTCAATCGGTGTGCTCCTAAGAGCACCACTGATACACATGGAAGTAGCCCTTTGAACTCTTTGTAACTGTTTGTAATAGGTAACCTTGTCTAAGATAGGCCACCACACCACAATGCCATATAACAGAATCGATTGAATGACCGATGTCCAGAGCCAGTGTATAATACGAGGTGATAGTCCCCATCTTCCACACATCGCTTTTTTACAAGAGTAGGGCGATACAGTTGCTATGCTATTTCTTTCTTCAACGTTAATTTTCCATCTTAATTTCCTATCCAATACCAGACCAAGATACCTTGCACTACCTTTAAAGGCAAGTTTAGTGCCCTTTAGCGAAGGTGGTTCTATAATTGGAAGTTTGTGATTCCTGGTAAAAAGCACTATTTCAGTTTTGTTTGTATTTACTCTTAAACCAGCCTCATCTGCAAATGAAACGAGTATGTTTAAGGCATAATGAAGAATTTCACACAATGTGCTTGGGAATTTTCTACATGCAATTAGTGCTACGTCATCCGCATAGGCAATAACTCTACAGTCGTGCCTATTTAGTGACATAAGCATCTTATTAATTGCCAAATTCCACAATAGAGGAGATAGTACACCCGCCTGCCGCGTTACTCTGCAAACGGACCTATTTGTCTTCGATTTACCAAGAGTTGAAGTAATAAATCTGTTTTTCAATAGCTTTTCAATCAGCTCGACAAGAAAATTGTTAATGCCCAGTTTCTGCAGTTCCGATAGTATCATACCTGGGTTAACATTATAAAATGTTTCTTAAATATCCAGGAACGCCGTCAGGACGAATTCCTTATATGAAAAGGATTTCTGAATACTACCCACTACTGAGTGGAGAGCTCTTCCTGGCCTTTGAAATGAAGATGACTTTGGCCATCCTCCAAGCTAGAGAGATATAGGAAAGGTTAAGACAGCCTTTGAAAATAGCCACCAACCAAGATATAGTTAAACTTGCAGAACGTCGTAGTTCAACTGGTGTTACACCATCAGGTCCTGGTGATTTGTAGAGTTTGAAGCTACTTATCGCCCAACGAAATTTGATTTCCGAAACAATGTCCCCAACAATATTTGAAGACATCTGAGCTTGGTCATTTAGATCCTCTGGTCCATGCGATGAATTTCCGGAGAAGTGTGTGTGTAGTAAGAGGTCTAAGGCCTCTTTACTAGACGTTGTTCAGGAGCCATCAGGTTTTTTTAAGAGACCTAGCGTAATGAACGTGGTAGAGATAATCTTCCTCAGTTTAGATGCTTCTGAAGTCTCTTCTATGTTTCCACAGAAGTTCCTTTCTCAACGAACTCTGGTATATTTTTATAGACTAGATATATATTCCAGTCATTTTCTAAACCTGATTTTTTTGCCTTTGTTAAATAAAGTCTTGCTACTACGTCTTAGGACTTGAATCTCTATTGACCACGATGGGGGTTTTTTCTTAACTCTGGGTTTACTTAGTGGACAAGATATCTCCAGAGACTTGTTTAACCCTCCCGTTAAATTTTGAATCAGCTTGTCAATGTCGTGGACATCTGTGGTGGTTCTGCGGGGGTTGCGATAGGCAAAAGAGCAGCAAGTGTCCTGTTAAATAATCCCCAGCTTGTCCTTTTTACGTTCCGGTGAACAATTTGTTTTGGTAAAATAACTGTAAAATATTAATAACAAATGCAGTATTCAGTCGTAATAACTTTTGAAATACTCTACGCTTAGTTTTTAATGCAAACGCAGTTTTTTGTCTGAACATATTAAAAACATTAAGCATAAAATAAGTTTATTGGAAAATATGAAATAATAACAATTATAAATAAAAACAAAAAAATTTTTAATTGCATATTATTTGATCGAATTGTAGTCTTAGCAGAAACCGATATTTTGAGTGAAATTTCACAAATTGGTCAATGCTTTTTAACAAACATACAGAGACAACAAAAATAATAAAAATAAAAATATAAAAACAAAAATTTTTAATATATTTACTGGAAAATAAGAATAATAAAAATAATTATAATAAAAAGTAATGATAATAATAAAAATCTTCATAATCAGACTTAAGCCCCATAAACTGCATCTGCCATATATTGAGGTATAAAGAGGGCGAACCTGAAGTAGTATAGAAAGAGAAAAAATAGCCCTTTTCAGTTCCCCTCTGCTCAAAGAAACTTCTCTCAAAATTCCAGCAACTTATTTCACACTGTAAACTTTTACAATCGATAAAATTATTGTAAAGCGTTGCAAAACGTAAAGAAATAAAAATATTTTTTCCTTGAAATGTTGCAGTAGAAAAATAATTATGAAAAAAAACTTCTAAAAAAAGCAGCTGAATCCTTGGATTTTGGTTAACCATACATTCTTAGATAATATATAAAAAAGTAAGCAAATTCGGGGATATGTATATTTTTTTTTGCTGTCAAAGTTTGCAAAATTTCTCAATCAATCAAGCCCTAATTTTAAAAAAATCAGCATAATTCACACATAGAATACAAAAGCTTAAGCAATCATTTTTTGAAAAGTATGATCTATGAACTATTTGCCAATATGCGATATTGGTATATTTCGATACAAATAAATTAATAAGAGCATTTCATAAAAGTCAATATTTTTTGTTCCTTCTAATACTACATTAGGAAAAACTTGATAAAAAACGTTTTTAAAAAAAGCAGCTGGAACTTTGTCTTTTAACTAACCATACTTTCTCATATTACATATAAAAAAATTTCCGAAATCCGGAAATATACTTTTCTTTTCTAAGTTTGCAAATTTTCCACTTTTATCATTTGTCAATATAATTTTTGAAATCCGTGTATAAGATAAAAGAAAATTAAATTGATTTTTACAAAGTGAAAACAATGTACTTTCCGTCATTATGCTACTTTATTGCATTTTGTTTCAAACAAGTTAACTAGAGCACCCTATCTAACAATCGCTTTTATAAAATATTTCATAGAACATTTTTGGTGTGAAAAGCTCAACTTTGAGCCCACTGTGTCACTAAACTCAAAACAAATTTAAATTTTTTATAGTTTTTTTTTCATTCCCAAGTATTCCGTGACACTCGTCTTAAAAAATTTTTCAATCCCTAGCACTTTCATTTTCTTCCTGGGTCATTCTATCTATAATGGACCTATCATTACGCTCATGTTTTTTGAATAGGCTGAAACTTTTTTGAGTGATTGGCCTATCATGTTGAAGATACAAAAAAATGCGATAACATTTTTTTGACAAATATTATTTGTTGAAAAAAGTTTTTAATTCGTTCAAAAAAGCTCGTAAGTAAAACAACATTCAGTGATGAAAATAAACAGACCGGAAGCTCTTCCGGAAGCTCTTTTAAATCTGGTAATGGTATATAATTACTGAAAATATTGAAGTTATTTTCAGTAAGTTTTGTTCGAACCATTGGCTCATTGTTTCTGATCACACCTTATATTTGTAATTAGTTCTTCTATAAACTCTGCTGCTTATAAAAATGTTCCGTCGTCAGCATAGAGCTGTGGCATGTCTTTCAAATAAAGCTTAAATATGTTGTTAACATAGATTAAAAATAATATTGACTCTAACTTTAACCCTTGTGGTACAGGCGTTTCAATTTTTTGTGTTGATCTATTTGTCCCACTAATTTGGACAATTTAAGATTGCTTCCGTTTATATCTAATTCTGCTAGTTTTGGTATCATTATTTTTAAATTCACTGTGTCAAAAGCTTCAGATAAGGCAATTGCCAACTTTGTCTAGGTTTGACTAGGAAATCCTTGTGTTTCTTAACACAGCGGTGTGACTAGAACAAAACGTGCAGATATTCCATCTGGACCATTCGCTGATTTTGAGTTTAAATTCTAATCACCATTTCTACTTCTGTGGCGTCACAATAATGTAATTAAAAGGACTTTGTTATCCCTACTACCTACTCGTAAACATAAGTAATAGGACATGATTCCTCTATAATATATATGAAATACTCATTGAAGGTATTCGCAATATCAACTGGTTCTGTTATAATTTTATCTTTATATGAAATTTGGCTAATTTCAGTTGTTTTTTAGGATCTCTTTCCATTATTAATTTCATTTTGAAACGCCCATATTTTATTACTTGAATGTATATATTTTCAATTTTGTTGCCATAATACTGTTTCTTTGGTTAATTAATTTCATTTCTAACATTTATTTGAATTTTTTTAAATTCATTTTCAAAATATATATTCTTTCTGTATTTCGATTCGAGTTTGTAAAGTTTGTTTTTATTTTTGATCAATGTAAAAAACCCACCATTCATCCACGGACTTCGATATTTCTCGTTGGATTTTGATAATACGTTTTACACTTTTGTCAATGCCATCAGATAGTGATTTATGAAAGTCCGAAAATGAAGTATTTCATACAATCGCATTGAACATTCCTTTTTCTCTAAAGGAGTGATAATCAAAAACATCAATAAAATTATTTCTTTTCGTAAGACTTAGTTCCTTTTTTAGATCTATCGCCATAGAAATTATTCCATGAGCTGTTATCTTCCGATGAAAGTACATATTCATAGTTCAAATTATCTGTTAACCTTGTCAATTATTGTTTGAATTATCTATTGGGATACTTGGTAGATTCATCATTATTATTGCCGAGTAGATTAATATTAAAATCACCCACTATAATAGAGTTTTGAGCAGACCTGGGCACCACTACACCCGTACCTCTCTTCAGTGCTCTTCAATTCAGAAGAACAATATCCATACACACATGTTATGCATATTCCGGTTTTCAATAACTTGCCAGTAAGAAAACACCTTTTTTCATATTCTAACGAAAATAGAAGTGTTGAGCCGCGGCTTTGTGCACAAAAATTAAGCAGCCTTCTGCTCTATCTGATTACCTGTTAGCAAAATATACATTATAGTTTGGCAAATTATAGTAAATATTTTCATTTTTATGGATCCAAATTTCACTTAAAGCAATTACATGAAATTGATCTCTGTACTTTGTACATTCAAGTACATTATATTAAGGCAGCATTCTTCTGTTTCCAAAATAAAATTATTTCATTGATACCTAAGATTGTTTTCAACCACTCCATCTAAACTAATGTTAAATAGTACCATAAAAATATTACATTTTGCTAATTACGCTAGATTACAGCCAAAATGACCTTTGAATACTATTATTAATTTTACATATAAAATTGGCTGCCGATACCGAAAATCCCATTATTGTTTTTTTTTACGTCGTTTTGAGATATTGGTTTTTGGACCAAAAAAATGGATGGTTTCGCTTAATTACAAATATCTCAAAAAATAGCATTATGTTTAAACATGCGATCTGTCATATTAAATAATTTCCTATAAATTATGTTCATACCACTGTTTGGTTGGATTATTAGTTTCGGCGAAATAAATTGATTTCTAAAAAATTATATTTTCTTTCGAAAAAATTAAACAAAAAATCAAAATCAACTGAAAACTTATACAACAAAAAAACTTGTAAAAATATTTATAAAGAAAATAAGATACTAATAAGATAAGATTAAGCCTGAAGTGTTGTACATTTTTGTTGTTGTACACATTTACCATTCTTCCGAAGATCTTTTTTCATAAGAGCCCAATATCTTTCAATTGGGCGAAGCACTGGACAGTTGGGCGGATTTGCAATTTTTGGAACAAAATTGATATTTTTACTTGCATACCAATCCATCGCAGCTTTGGAGTAATGAGAGGTTGCTAAATCAGGCCTGAACATCACGGTACCCCCATGTGCACGAATAAATGGTAGAAGACGTATTTTCTTGAGGCGCTCGTCTATATAAACTTTGGAATTGATTGTGTCTTGCGTAACAAAGAAGCTGCTTCTGAAAACACAGGTGCATATGGCCTGTCAAACCAAATATTGATTCGAAAATTTCGACTTTTTTTTAATTTTCTAGGTACATGCCCCTACTTAGGTGATGTATAATATTCGTGCTCAGGTAGCTGCTTAATATCTTTAACGTAAGTTTCGTCGTCCATAGCAGCAATCAAATTTCAAACAATTTTCGCGCTCGCATCTGAGCCATCAACTGCTTTTCATCAGAACGGTCTGGTACTTTTTGAACTCTATATGTCTTTAGCTTACTTCTCTTCTTTATCCTTTGTACAGTAGATTTGATGTACCTGCTCTAGCCGCCATATCTCGCACTGAGGTGTTGGGATTTTGCTTAAAAAGGCGCCTCACCTTCGCCGCTACCTTTGGGTTAAAAAATATCCATAAAGACAACTATTTTTGCTATAGCTGAGTATTTACATTCGTGGACTTTTTGTTGCTTGCTAGACGTCTTTGTCGTTGGAGTCAAGTCAAGTGTTATACATCATACATTAAACGTCACTTTATGTGGAACAAATATTGTGTCTTTTTAGACCTATAAGATTAGCAGGTAGAGAATAAAAAAAAATAAAGAAACTCAAGTTTTTTCTGGTGCAGTTCTTATATAGGCTATGACATAAAAAAACAAAATTTTTACAATTTTTATTTGGTATTAATTATTTTTAATTTTTTTTTGAAAAAAATACTTGTGTTAAAAATCAATTTATTTCGCCGAAACTAATAATCCAACCAAACAGTGGTATGAACATAATTTATAGGAAATTATTTAATATGACAGATCGCATGTTTAAACATAATGCTATTTTTTGAGATATTTGTAATTAAGCCAAACCATCTATTTTTTGGTCCAAAAACCGAAATTGACCAATATTTCGGAAATGACTTGAAGGAAAAAAAAAGGTAATGTGATTTTCAATATCAGCAGCCAATTTTACATTAGAAATGAATAGTGGCACCTTAGTCAGAAAGTTTTTAAATATTTGTAATATGGTTTGAATTAGAATCTACGCCTCAAAATACATTGGAAAAAGTCTGTTAAATTAGACTAACTTCCAGAAGAACTTTTCATGCACTTGTATCCCTCTGGTCAATAAACTAAGTTTGCAATTTTTCAATTGCAATTGAAATCGCAGAAGTAATCATAATTAGAAATGTAATTGTAATTTTAATCAAACGAAGAAAATGTTACTGTAAAAAAACTAAATGAAATTGTAATTTTAATCGGAATTATAATTGAAGTGTAATTGCAATTCGTTGCATTTATCGTAACATATTTCTAAATTTATGTATTATGCCACGAATGAAGATGTAACATGAGCGTACAATCCACGCAATTTTATTTTAAAAATTAAAGAGTAAGTGGAAAATTATGTTGTGCGTTGTAGTAAATGTAGGAAAAATGTGAACTTTACAACTCATTTCTTTCTATTATAGAATATGGATTTCGGTCTCTGAAATTTGCATACAACAATAGAAGAAAGATAAAAGAACGAAGCAAAACAAAAATTCTATTGCAGACTTTTAATTTCTACAGAAAGTAAGACTTCATGCATACTTTTAGTTTTTAAAGAGAGTTAGTATTAACTTGTAAAGTATATCAAGATAATAAAAATTCTGAGAAGCGCCTTGAGTCTGTAAAATTTTGATTTGTATCATAACCATGTATTCCATTCATGTCTTGAATTGTAGTTGAATTGGAAAACAAATTTATTAACCTGTAATAGTAATTGTATATACAATCAGTACTGAAGCAATCAATTACTTTACAATTCTTGTACAATAGTAGTCATAAGCAAAAAACCGGCGGTTCTCGCACATGACGTGTGACATTTTTTTTTATATCAACTCTGGGTTTCGGAATAAGTCACTAATCCCGTTGTTGACTCATTTCGAGCTTTGATCTTTGTTGAAAATGAAACCTTGTAGAAGAAATAGATACCAGACTTTAATCAGACATCATTACGCAACTTCTATCTAAATTACTAATCGATTTATATTGAATAAAAGGTAAGTTATTGAATATTTATGTTTTTTTACATTTAGATTCACCATGGCCTTCTTCAATAGCCAGCCAAGATGGGTTGGCCGAAGCAATTCAACTTCTGTCGTGTAGACCTTTAACTAACTCATCCCACATACATCCATTGCAACAGATTAATTCTATTGAAGTGTCTCATATAGAAGATCAGGTATGATACTTGCTAAAACCATTATATTATTAAGGTTTTTTTTAAGCTAATGCCCCCGATAATTATCGTGGTGTCTGTCTTCTCTTTCGAAAGCGAAGACAAAACAATAAACTGTGCAGCAACGTATTTTTTGTTTTCAGATATTTCGGCGCAAAGGAAAGCATGGTAATGGTCTGAAACAACTACTTATATGCCTTTCAAGTTCATAGCACAATTCTCCACTCTTATTTTATTTATTGTGTCTCTTTAAATTTCAAATACTTACAATCAGTTACATAATCTAATCACAAATTGGTTTATATATTATAGTAAGTATGTAACTATTTACAAACTCTCTGGGACTCTAAAATCTTTAGCTGGTCTGAAAATAGATTTTATCAAACACCAATACTGTTGATTACTGCCGCAACAAAGCTGGTCATGCAGGATGCAACATAAAGTAAGTATAGATGAGGGGCACACCGTCCATCAGCATGCTGATTGCTTAATAATTTCGGAAAGTGGGAATAGGATAGCTCGTTGGAGCTGTGGATTGGCCACGGCACAGGTTCATGACAACCCGTCGATAGTCGCAGTTGATGACTATTGCGTTTTCCCCGATTTATTTTCAGACGAGACAAGTGAGGTTTCGCTCTTTGATGGCGTTATAGCTGAGATGAGCCAGGTCCTGGCTTAGCACCTGCCGGTCTATCACGGTGGGGAGGAAAAATTTTTGGCGCTAGGCGATGTGGGCGTGATCCCGGTGTTGCACACAAAGGAGCGCACTGCTCCAACACTCCTGCTACTGCTTTCTCCCACTCATCGAGCAACCGCCATGGTGAGCTAGGTCCCGGTCTCGTGGCCTCAACGGGAGATGAGCAGGCGGCGATGGGTTGACAAGGTCGGTTTTTATTTCAGAAGATAGTGCCCGATCCATGTTGTGAACCACTGTACCAGCTGCTTTTATGATATGATATTACGGGACTCATCTGGAGGTCCTATTTTCAATAGCTGCTCTTTAAGATCTCTTTAGTCTCGAAAATACTAATGTGTTATAGAGGGTCCTAGCCAATTGACTGAAATGAACATGTAATTATGTTCTTTCAAACTCGGCTTTTACCAATGGGATGTGCAGATCTCTGTCATGCATTCATTTTTAATAATCCAAGGAGCTCCTGTAATTGTTCTTAATATTTCAGATTGCTATCTTTGTAGAATTTCAATGTTTGGCGCACTCGCATTACCCTACAATTGTAGTCCATAAGTCCGAATTGACTTTATGATTTGGTTGTAAAGGAGAACTTAATACTCTAAACTTAGATGGGTGTATCTGTTTGTAAGCCAACGCTTCTATGGGCTTACGCCATGTCAAACGCTTATCTAGATGAATGCCAAGGTACATTTGTGACATTATCTGTTGGTGGAACAAGGATTCCATTAAGTAATATTGCCGGAGACATACTTTTTCTGAGAATAAAAGTAGCATGGAGACATTTTTGTTCATTGGCTTAAGTTCGTCCTTGCGACGACCAACTCTCGCCCAAAGGCAAATGAGATTGAAGCTGACGTGAAGGTGTTACTGCGTTTATATGTCGGTTTAAAATTGTTTTATCGTGAGCAAATATAGAGGTAGCTATCCGATCATTTGCGGGAATATCTGACGTGCATAAATTATGTAAAAAGGTGCCCAAGATACTGCCCTGCGGTAGTGTTAGCAGAGGTCTTATTTCTAGCTCTGAAAAGACTATTTATCAAATAAGACTCTAGTACGTCGTGAACATTTTGGGGTAAAAGCAACGTAATTTTATAAATAAGACTATAATGCCATACTCTAAAAAATACCTGTAGAATAACGGGGAGCACAGCAGAGTGGTACTCACGGTGCTCGAATATTTCCTTATTTCATTAGTTATAAGGTTTACCTGTTCAACAAATCCGTGCTTGTCCCAAAATCCTGACTAATGAGAAGGGAAATTGTTTTCTTTTTGTGAGCATGGCATCAATTTAGCTAACAACAGTTTTCAAATACAAGGAAGCAAACTCATGGGTCTCTAGGCAGTTTTTAAGCATTATATGTGTAATACGATCAAGTCCAAGAGATTGAATGAAATGGTTATTGATAGCAAAAAGAACAATACTAAGTTAGTTTAAACATAGTACATATATATATATAAGGACTGTTCCAGAAAAAAATTGCACTTTGTTTTTTAGTTATAAAAAAATACCCAGTAATTTTTTTTTGTTCTTTTTTCGTTTTTTATTAATAATGGCTATATAAGTAACTAAAAACTAAGTAACAATTTTTTTTTTATAAAAATTTTTTACTTTTTTCGTAAGGCCCTTCATTAAATTTTGTCCAGTCGTTTCATCGACAGTATGGTACGATTTTTTTCACTTAAGTCTGAAGTCTTGTGGATTTTTTGCAGTCTTACCACTCCTTCGAAAATCTTATTTCATTAGAGCCCAATATCTTTCAGTTGGGCGGATTTGCTATTTTTGGTACGAAATTGATATTTTTACTTGCATACCATTCCATCGTAGGTTTAGAGTAATGAGAGGTTGCTAAATCTGTCCAGAACATCAAAGTAGAATACGTTTTTCGAGGCACTCCTCTGTATAAACTTTGGAATTGATTGTGCCTTGCGTGACAAAAAATCTGCTTCTGAGACCACAGGTGCACATGGCCTGCCAAACCATATATTGCTTCAGAAATTTCGACTTTTTTTTTAATTTTCTAGGTACATGCCCCTACTTAGGTGATGTATAATATTCGTGCTCAGATAGCTGCTTAATATCTGCTTTGACGTAAGTTTCGTCTTCCATAACACAGCAATCAAATTTAGTCATGTACCTTTCATACAATTTTCGCGCTCGCATCTGAGCCATTAACTGCTTTTCATCAGAACGGTCTGGTACTTTTTGAACTCTATATGTCTTTAGCTTACTTTTCTTCTTGATCTTTTGCACAGGAGATTTTGATGTATCTGCTCTAGCCGGCATATCTCGTACTACCTTCGTCGCTACCTTTAGGTTAGAAAATTCTGATTTTTTTTGAAACAGGTAGACCCTTTTTATAATTAGAAATAACCGTAAAGACAGTTTTTTCTGATGCACCAACTATTTTTGCTATAGCTGAATATTTTAATTCTGAATTTTGCAGGTATGTGGACAAAATCAGTTTGCGGACTTTTTGTTGATTGTTAGATATCTTTGTCGTTAAAAGAGCTATCTTCAAGCGTTATACATCATATTAAACGTCACTTTATATAGAACAAATATTGTGTCTTTTTAGACCTATAAGATAACCAGGTGAAGTATAATGCAAAATATAAAAAGCGCAAGTTTTTTCTGGGACGTTCCTTATATATATATATATTTATATATAGAGATTTGGATATCCTTACGTCTATGAACATGTATTAATTTTATTGTATGACAGTGTTTGAGAGAAAAAATAGTAGATGCAAAGGAAACGCCATAAAATAAAATACCTTCGATTGATTATGTTCCATAAAACTTAATATTACGTATAAATCTGCAAAGTCCAAGAACTTACTAGTTTATTTTTGATAAACGAAAAAATTATAATTACACTACCACCATGTGTCCTGGCATAAGAGTGGTTATTTGTAAAATGTGTTGACTGGAATAGTGAAAAAATATTTATTAGCTAAGTCGGTTTCTGTTAGAAGTGTTACATCAAGTTTCTCTCGGTGGAGAACGTTGGAAATTTCTAATTTGTGTTGGCTTTAACCGTATTCTTGGCAGTTTAAACACTGCGCCGGGCCGTTCCGTTTGTAAGGTTCTTCAACAGAGATCCTATGATGTAATAGAGTTCAATAGTGATCGGATGGCTTGTGAAACAGGAAGCCTTTCTCACCAAGAGCATTTTTCATTTCTTCGGTTTCTACATCGAACTCAATACCTTTCAGCACGAGTGGTAAGAATTATTCTTGCCTTAAGCCTTAAACTCTCTAACAATAGTGCGATAATTATTTTCAGATTTAATCTGAATTTTAGTTTAATGTATGTATGTTGCCCCTTGTTAAAGGTACAACATAAAAATTACCATAACCTATTAGCTTACCTATATTAAAAATAATATCATTTGAGCTACGTTCACGGAAGTATATTTTCGGATGTTTGAGTTCCTTAGGGAGTTGGTTGCCACTTGGACCAGTACCGCTATCATTAGTTTAAGCTAAACTTGCGAAGCTATTACCATTTAATGACCGGGAAGGAGTTTGCATAACATTGGTTTTATTATACCTGGCTTTATTTGCATTTAAGTTTTGAGGGCTTCGTTTCCTCTTTACATCATTCACGTAGCGACATTTTTTTTTGAATTGACACTTATCGAATGTAGAGATACGCTGTTTCAAGGCAAATCATTCGAGAGAGATTATTTATTTTTTTGGGCGTCAGGGATGCAATGGTTGCTGAGATAGTTTCTGATATTTTGTGGGAGTCACGTACTTTTTTATGACAGCTGCAAAGCTCAATGGGATTTGTATAAACGTATATGTTAGGGAAAGTAAGCAACTGGGAAGAAGGAAAATTACGAACTATGACCATGCATAACCAGACCTGTACCACGAATCTTACCAATGATTTCAGTGTTGTAGGCGCATATATCTACTTACTATACTGCCCCTGCGTTTGCCACAAGATCGGCTGTGTCTTATAACAGCCGTATTTTTATTTTTGACGCGGTTACCCGCTTGAAAAAATGTATGAAAAATAGTAGGCGACATAAATAAATCGTCGCTTTTATATCAAGCTTGCAAATAGATGTGGGAGTATTTACAATAGGGCTGGGCTGGTTAAAGTGCGATTTGGCAGCACAGTCTCACAAAGTTTCTAACTTTGAATCGAAGCAGGTCCATGTCAACAGGCAAAAAAATTAATTTTTATTTTTTAAAGTCAGTTTGAAAAAGTGTAAATCTAAAATTAAAATAGAAATGTCGGAAGAAAAAAGGTAATTATTTGAAATTTTTAATTTGTATTAATTTTTCATTGTGAATGTGGTTCCGTAGTTAAAGATGTAGCTGTTAGATCTGCTAAAGTAGATGACTTTGTTATTGAAGATGGAAGACAAAAAAATTTTTGGTGAGTTGAATAGAGGAATCTAAAGACACAAATTCTATTTCAAAGCAAACAATACGTTCTTCACATTCATCAACAATACCTTGCTGCGAATTGAAATATTCGGATGGCTCAAATTTGTCAAATGTGACGACACCATTTTTCGTTCCGAAAATTTCTTTCAGCATGTCATGGCATGTCTGATCTTTTCTGCAATTATATAAAATAATTTAGAATTAGCATTAAGCCGATGAATAAGAAGTTAACGGCACCTGCAAGGGTCAGAATTGGCAATCAGGAATCAGCTTTAGAATTTCCCTAACATGTTAAATTTTTGAGATATTCTAACTTAAAGTATTGGGTATTCTCAACCTTTTATAATATCGCGCATGTGCTACGATCAGTACTCACGCACATTTTATTGAAAAGTTCCTACTTTTATCAATCTAAATATCTCCAATAATCAATCAGATTTGAATTTGGCTTTAAAAATTGCAAATGCTAAATACTAACCTCGTATATTATTATAGGTATCCTCCTCCAACAGTCCTTCACTGGTTGAATTTTTCCAATTCACAGTTTTTTGGTACGACCGTTTTAGGTTTCTAAACTTCCATTTCAAAGGGTCTCATCTGGCATCAATACGTAATTGAGTCCGTTCAACAAAAATGTAAGTATATACTCGAATTCTGAATTGGGACTAAGATTTTGAAAATTTAACTGGTAGGTAAACATTAGATCAGCTAACCTTGTCGCCAACTTTTACCAGATTACCAATAATGCAAAATTTTGGTAAAAAAGTTAATTTAATAAAAAACAAAAACCGCCTTAAATGACTTCGCTTTATATTAGAAAAAACCGTAGCTATTTTAAATAAAATAAAAACGAAATTTTCTTAAAATGGGATGCATTTCGACTTTTAAGTCATCATCAGCCAATCGATTTTATTAGACTAAAATCTAAACTAACAAAATTATATTACTGATACACCAAAGCTAAACATAAAAATTGCGCAAAAGACAAACACACAAAATAACATTAACAAATTAAGCGCCGAGAAACAATTGTCATAAATAAAAAGTAAAAATGTAAATCCACTAAGAAAAACATAATAAAATAGAAAATAAACTTGTTGCAGGTACTTATTTTGTATGTTTTAATATGCTAAAAAGAGATGACCTAATCGGAGCTTCCATAGTGTTCATCATAATGTTTTGATTTTTTTGCATGTAAATGCTCTCATATGCGTCTAAGCTTCTGTCATCGTTTATGTGTTTTAATAATCTCAATTTTTTTATTGTAAAGCTGTGCGAATTTTCGATTGCATGTAAAGCAACAGCTGATTTGGTCGGTCTCTGAAATTTTATATGTGCTATATGTTCGTTGAACCTCGTTTCTATGTTTCGCTTAGTTTGTCCGTAATATTTCTGCTCGCACTCATTGCATGTGATTTCGTAAATACCTGCCTTTTTTATATTTTCGGTCTTGTCTTTTGTTGTACCTAATTTATGCTTTAGTTTTTCATTTGAGGAGAAAACCAGATCAATTTGTCCGAAAAAAAAAAAAAATTATTAGTTTTCAACTAATAAACATAATTATCATAATGCACATTCAAATCTAAATTCATATTTGAACAAATCACGAATTCAAACGCTTATTTACCTCCAGCCTTCCAGTTTCGATGATGTACTCTAAAATTTGTGGCACCTCGACATCATTCCATAAGGTTTTTTTTCTTTCCTTATTTGCCAATCCTCTCCAAAGTGTTTTCTTTTATACAATTATTTGCACAAAAATTATTTGTCTGACAACAAAAAAGCTGAAACAGGGTTGCATTTCACTGTGGCATTTCTAGAGTAAAAAAGCATGTAATTTTTTGTTGTTAAAAGCAATTCTGCTCCTCTGCTCACCTGCCACGTCAATAGTGATATTTATTGGAGTTTTCTTTTTGATAGAAAAGACACGTCAACTTGTTTTGAGTTATTTTTAAACTCATATCGTACTACTTGTTTGAATCTACTTAGGGAAAGACCCAGTTTAAAAAATCAGAGTGAACTACAACACCGCAGTTTACAGTGTTGCTGCTGCAAAAGTTCGTCTTGAGTGATGAATCAAGAAATCTTGCATGTACATTCGGTTCGTTTGGACAGAAATTTTGCTTTAAACGGGATTCTCTTCAGCGAAAAATATTAGTAAATATTAGTATTATTATCGCTGTATGAGCTTAAAATTTGTAATTTATTGCAGAAACCATGGATTTAAAAAAATTGATTAAATATTATTTGCCATCCACTTATTTTTAAATGATATATGCTGAAAACTTGTTTTTAAAAAAATTACATCTTTTTAAATTTTTGTTTTAAGGGAACCTCAATTTCATCTGTGCGGCATTAATACCTACTAAGGAAGTTATAATAAAGACGGATAAGAACTCAACGTTGCTGAAGTTTTCGATGTCGTGAGCATGTTTATTTGCTGTATGTAATAAATTAAAAATATTTATAGTTCAGTAAACTAAGTCTATTTTAAGTAAGTGTTTGACATAATTCGCGAAAATATGAGACATGGCTGATGTTGCTGCCTCGATGTTTGGTGGCAGTTCCCACTGACCGTTAGAAGAAGTCGAAAAAAGATTTTTTATCGTTGACTCGAAATGTACCTACACAGGAATATGGGGGTGCTTACTTTGAAAATTTTGTAGATTGCTTTTTATTCTCATATGTCTTAGCATGGGGCCTAAAAGTAATTGTCATTAAATGTGACCTTCCAAGTTCAAACCTGTAAACGGTGCGGCCAGAGGTTGTGTCCGATATCGTTGAAATTTTACGAAAAAAACGACCCACTAAAACTTAGAAAAAAGTCTGCCTTACGTGCCAAAATATAGCGTTTTAGGTACTTTAGTTGTATGAGAGGTGCCACCGTTTGTTGTCAAACCACGTCCATATTTTTCGTGTGGCTGAAGCCAACCTGTGAACCTAATAGACCTTCTCTACGTTTAAGTAGGTCGGTTATATCGTAAAATTTCAACGAAATCGGACACAGTCTGTCAAACTCGTTTAAAAGTTTAAACTAGGAGCACCATGCTGAAATATGGGCAAAAATAAAAACAATCTACAAAATTTTCAAAATCAACACTCTAATGTACTGTATGCGAGCTTTAAATTTGCATTAAATTCCTGCCCGAAAAGTTTGATTGAGTTCAAAGTTGTAGAAGAGAAGAGTTGATAAGTTTTAACGTTTTCGTAATGACACATTACATATATACTATTCGTCAATTAAGACATTCTTTTTTCTAAAATTTAAAACTACTTTGACTTCTCTTTAAAATCATATCTTTCAAAGAGATTACTGGCAGTAAGTGCTAATAGTTTTATTTCTGTGTTATCAGTGCCAAAAGGCGTTCTTCAAGGGTAGGTGCTAAGGTCATTCATTCTCATCATGTAGGTCATTGAGCAAAAGTTTTTAAGGACTGTAAAGTTCACATGTATGCAGACGATGTGCACCTACACGGAAGTAGAGAAAAAGAGTTGAAAATCTTAATGAAGACTGGGATCTAATTCGGACGTGGGCTGAAACATATGATCTTTGCTTGAATCCTTCAAATCAAAATGTTTGTTGATTTGCAAAAAATCCCTTGAACACAAAACTCTACCCAAAATAATCCTCAATAGGTCTGTACTCGAAGTTGTTAAAACTGCTAAAATTCTTGGTGCCATTTTCAAAAGCATCTCAACTTGGAATGACCACATTTATAAAACTATCGGTACGGTCTATGGGATGTTGCGGACTCAGGATATTTAAAATTATAATTTCTTTTATACTCACTGAATTTAATGGCACTTAATTAATGTATGACTTAAAACTGTTTGTGACTTACGCTTGTCAAATTTAAGATGCCTTGTGTCCCTCATTTTACTCAAATAAACTAAATAAAAAAATATGAATAATAAAATATATGTACTAACTTCAAAGTATCAAAATATTGACGAATCTTTTCTTATGAAATTTTTTTTCTCCAAAATTCGCAAGGTTTTTTACTCCTCTACAAATTTTAAAACGGCGCATCTCGTTTAAATCTTACTCAATGAAAATAATTTTATTTTATTTATTTATTTCAGTCTATGAACAATATTCTTGCAGACTAGAGAAACAAAATAAAATAACAAAGTGTACAAATTTTATTATAAAATTCTATTTAAGAATGACACCATACAATTTTTGGTACATGAAAAGTCAATTAAATAGTTTAAGCTCAAATTATTATCCTCTATATACCTCTAAAAATAGGAGCATTTAGAGCGCAATGTTTCTAAATAGAAAGGAACGCATGGCCTAAGAGATCTCAATGGGACATTAAACTGAATTAGTCGAAATAGTTCTGGGCAATCAAGAGATCCAAAAACAAAAGCAATAATAAAGCACGTCTCTTCTCTGGAGATTTTAAACCTATTAGAAGGCAGCGGGCATTATAAGACGGAGAAAAATCTATATGATTAAGAGATTTAACTGCAAATCTTGTATAAGATTTCTGCACTCTTTCAAACCTAAACTTATGTAACTCGTAGTAAGGGCTCCAAATTACTGACCCATGTTCTAATCTAGAACGGACAAGACCTTTATATAAGTCTTTATATAAGATTAAAGAGTGTAGGGATCTCTTAAGAAAGAAGCATTACGTTTAATAAATGCTAACATTGCATAAGCTTTAGGGATAATATAATCGAAATGAGAACGAAAAGAAAAACTTGAATCAAAAATAATACCTAAGCCTTTAATTTTTACTTACAGAACACAAATGATAATTAGCAAGTTTATAGGAAGAGGGAATAACAGAGAAAGCTTTTGAAAAGAAGATATAAACACATTTTTTGAGATTAAGATAGAAGATATTAATATTGCACCAGTTATAAAGTTTATCTACTTCTGATGGTAAAAAAGAAAAATCATTTAAGTCCCTTATTTTAGAAAAAAATTTTAAATCATCCGCATAGAGAAGACATTTGCAATATACAAACAAAGATGCAATATCATTGATGAATAAGTCAATTAGTTAGGACCTTAAATGCTTCCTTGAGGGACACCAGACGAAGCCCACAAAGGGAAAGATTTGCCATCATCAACAGCAACAATGCATTTGCGATTATATGAATAAGATTTAAGCTGACTCAAAAAGTTGGAATGAAAACCCAAATCACTACATTTCTGAATTAAAAGAGCATGTGGAATTTTATCAAATGCCTTAGAGAAATCTGTGTAAATCACATCAACTTGTAAGCCTTGCTGAAACGCTGACCAGTAATGCTCTGCAAAAATTGACAGATTAGAAATGGTTGATCAAACCATGCTGGAAAGGGAAAATTTTTATAGCAAAGAATAAGATGTTTTTTACATATATTCAACAATTTTAGAAAAAACTGTTCATTTAGCAATAGGTCTGTAATTTTTAATATCATTTTTACTTCCCGATTTGTAAATAGGAGTAACAAAGGTTATTTTCCAAGAATCTAGAAAAACACCCGAACGAGGAGAAGAATTAAAAAGTGACATTAAAGGAAATGCTAAAGAAATCGCACATTTTTTTAAGAAAAATGCAGAAAAATCATCAAAATCATTTGAGATCGAGTTTTTAAGGATTTGAATCCCATTTAAAATATCGTCCGGATCCAAAGAAAGCGATCCAAACTTTATTTGATCAACAGAGTTGTTAGTAACTGTGGGACTACTATTATTAGGTAATTCGTAGTTTGACCTAAAGAAATCGTCAAAAAGATTAGGAATACCGTTCGCTTGGTCAGAAGATTTTTTACCTAGAAACAACGTTGAAGGTATGTTCGAGCAACATTTTTTTCGATTTTGCACATCGCCAAGAGTTTTTAGGGTTAGTCTACTACTTTCAAATTTTTGTAAGTACTCCTATACAAATATTTAACACGGAAATTAAACTCACGCATGCATATTATATGTCAGAAAAAAACAGTTTAACTTAGTAAGTACAAACTTTTTATAGAATTTAGATCTAAGATACTTGATTTTCACCAAATATTTTGAAAACCAAGGGCACTTATATATATTGCGCATTTCATAAATGTGTTTATTCCTCTACAACTATGAATTTTTTTTTCATTTGAGGCACATGAAACACTTTTTTCGACCTCTAAGGCTATTGGATAAAATCTAAGCTATTAACAAAATCAAATTTTATATGAACTTATAAAATCAATAAAACCATTATTTGTATATCATATCGGAAATCAAACATGTTTTTATAACTGCAAATTGTTTATATAGCGGATTCCTTGAGTTGGAAAAATATACTATACAAATATTTTAAGCAGTAGCCAGACCACCTCACTCCCGTTTTCGAAGAGGCTGAACACTACATATAGCGATGTTTAAAACTCTTTTGGAGTTGGCCCCGCCCACCAAAGCGGCAATAATCCGCTCCCAAAATGTGGGAGTCACATAATCTGGGTCTTCCATCGGTAAAATATTTGTCACCCCGCCGTTTTCCAAAATGCTGAGCACGATCGCGGTGTTTAAAATTCTGGCTTAAGTTACTTTATAGAATCCTCCTTTTTTCTTTAAACCAAATTTAACTTATGTAGTTTGGATTTTGGTTTCGGAGATATAGCCGTCGGAAGTTGAGGATTCAGCTTTTATAAAGAACTGTTTAAGTTGGAAACCCCTTGACGGATTTTCAAAATATGGATATCATATGAAAGGTAATTTAATGAGGCATAAAATTGTGACACAAATATTTTAATTTTGTTCGTTAGTTTGCGGGACATGAGAAATGTTGACCTTTTTTTTTTCAAAAAACCGTTATTTTTTCCAAAAAATGTATTATTAACCTACAGCAATGCCTATATGTTTAGAAAGTAGAGTTCACTTCCTTTAAAATGATTGTAACGAACCTTCGTGCCGGGGATTAAACTCGCCGGTGTCCAGGGTCCGGCTACAAAAATTTATAACTTGCGGGCGGCAATATTTATATAATTGTTTATTCGGAAATACAACAAAAAAACACAGCGGGGTTAAGTTTTATCAAGCTTTAATATACTTCACTTTTAAATTCAGATTCCTTATTCCTTAATATTAATTCACATTTTTTCCTTATTATAATGAACATATTATTATTAATTCGCGCGTCGTTCTGCAGCGCCCGTCAACCTGTTGGCAATAATTTTTCCTCCAAATAGGTTTCCGACGACCTGTAGTCTCAGTGCGACGTTAGTGCAACTAGTTCCAGCGTAGATTTATTTAGCGCTCGTACCGTGATTAACCGCTGGCAAACGGGGAAAAGACTCGTGCTCATCGACGCGTCGCGAATGATAACTCGCGACTCCTTGTAGCAAATTCACTGCTTACCTATACACCGGGGGTAATCGTATGTTACTTTGCAGAGCACTAGTAACGTGTAACCACCGTTTCTAAAAGAGCCCTATGTTCGCCTATACGCTGAACGTAATTGGGCGATACTTTGCAAAGCACTAGTAGCGCGTGATTACTCACAGCAGCCCACCGTTTTCAAGAGAGAACCTATGCTCACTATACGTTGATCGTAATTGGGCATAACTTTGCAAAGCACTAGTAACGCACAACCACCGCTTCTAAGAGAGTGCTATGCTCGCCTATACGCTGAGCGTAATCATACGTTACTTTGCAAAGCACTAATAACGCGTGATTACTCGCCGCAAATCCACCGCTTACAAAGGAAAACCTATGCTCACTATACGTTGACCGTAATTAGGCGTTACTTTGCAAAGCACTAGTAACGCGCAACCACCGCTTCTAAGAGAGTGCTATGCTCGCCTATACGCTGAGTGTAATCGTACGTTACTTTGCAAAGCACTAGTAACGCGTGATTACTCGCCGCGAATCCACCGCTTACAAAGGAAAACCTATGCTCACTATACGTTGACCGTAATTGGGCGTTACTTTGCAAAGCACTAGCAACGTGTGATTACTCAGAGCAACCACAAGAGAAAACTACTAAATCCCAACGTATGCTGCTTTGACTAGCACTAGCAGCATAAGTTGGTTCTACGACCACAAATAGAAATACCAAAAGTAGCTTACCGTAGTAACTCTTTCGGTGATCTGTGTCCTTTGCTGGTTCCGCGGTGACTGACTCATATTTTCCAAAGTCGCGACCTTATATGTTTCGTCAGTTGCTGTTTGCCTAGTTCCCTTTCGTTCGTGGTGACATTGGTTGTTGATGTTCTGTTTCACCACGAACAGCTGTTCCGACTGCTTACCCTACAGTGTTGCCGTTCCCTTGATTTTTCTCTTATTTTATAGCATAATTTCTAACTTAAGTATACTAGGTTTACTGTCGCGTTCTACTTATCCAAATAATACATGGCACCACACGTGTGCTATATTTTTTTTTTAAACAATGATTTAATTCAGTAATTTCACAAAATGAAAAGAATTAAAGAAAAATAGAAATATTAACATAATATCAAAAACATAAATTAAAAAAAATAAACAATTCAGTTCTACGCGGCTAGCGTCGTATGTGGGCGTAAAACGAGCAAGCGACTTTCGTCCTCACATTTCCCCGTTACTTCCGGGGGAAATATGGCTTCACAAACACGCAATCTCTGCGGGTGTTTCTGAAACTGAAACGTTAACCCCGTATCACCTGCACCGTGCCGCATTGTTTGCCAGTTGGCATGGTTTTGACGAAGTCACGTAAGTCGGCAATGGTGGCGTCATCGAATAAGCTCAGATTTAAACCATACATTCGTTCGGTAGTCTGCGACTGCGCACTAAGAGTTGATGGAGGATTAGGCGCGGCCTTGGTCTGCCGAGTATCTTCAGGCTCAAATCGAGGTGGACTTCGTGGTGGTGGTGTGACCTGCACGTTTGAAACCTTTCTTATTTCAATATCGTATTTTGGCGGCTGGGCCTCAGTTCCTGGGACCATTATAGAATGGAATGTGGACATTGTATTAACCTCGGCCTGTCTGGGTTCCAGCCGCTACTACTAGAGTCATCACTGCTGTCGGAATCGGTACTGCTGGAATCACTACTGCTGGACTCACTAGTGCTGGACTCACTTACAGTGGTACTTTTCGTGCTGCTAAGCTTACAACTTCCGGAATCCTCTGTGTTAAGGCTCTGAACATGACTGATTGGTATATCTGGACTGCTTGTTGGCTGAGTAGTCAAGGCTTGCTGTAATTTTGTACCAGGGTCCACTAGTCCTAGCCAATGTTCCACAATTTCCAGATTTGAAGTGCCTCCTCCGGCAGGTTCTTTAGGATTTTCTGTCATCGTCTCCGTAGTTTCTTTAATCGCTGAAGATTCAGGTTTCAATATTTCTGCATCTTTGTCTGCGAGCACGACGTGAGGTTCGTGACTCTGACGATCGCGGACGCCGTACTCGCGCTTTGTTTGGAAGGAATTGACCCTTGTAAGCGTCCTTGGAGGGGATGCTTTTGGTTAAAGTCATTTGGGCTTTTATTTTGGTCAACGGTTTTGATTGAGCATGGTGAGTAGCTCTTTTCGAATTTTGTAGTCTGCCATTGAGGGGATTGCGTTGTAAAGGTGCGCGCGATGTTCCTGCACCAGCTGGGTTTGGAGGTTTGTTGCTGTGATCTCTGCTGTCATTTTTGGGAAGAAGTTCAGCCCGCAGAAGGTATTGTTTTTCAAACTTTCCCTTTAGACTAGCTTCACTTTCTGGGCGCCGCTGTAGCTTAACTCTTTTCCCCTTTGCATAAGGTACTGGAACATATTCCGGACACAACAGCTTAGTGCGAGGGATTTTGGCTTCTTCCGCATTGAACCTACTTCGAAACAATCGGAGTCCCTCTTCAAAACTGGGTTTCTTCCAACGTGGCTTCCTCTCTAACAGACCGAGTTGCTCCCCAAAGCTAATTTTATTTTTGGTGACATTTGTTTCTTAAACCAGATACCGAGGATGCTGCATAACCAGCACCAATTCTCCAATCTTCGGCTTCCACTGTCGACGACGTAAATTATAATACCTCGCCTGGTTCTGGGCTGCTTTGGTCAGATTGTATCTGACAATTTCAAAAATTTTTTTAAGCTGTTCTGCTCTGCATGTTGGCTGCCGAGTTGCTCTGCCGGTACCTGTAGTAACTTAATCATAGAGTGCCTTAGGTAATCTTGGTTCTCGTCCTTGAGTGAGGAACGCTGGGCTGTAGCCGGTAGACTCCGATGCACTTGTGTTAATGGCTAATGAGATCTCTGGTAGGTTGTCATCCCACAACTTCTCGTTGGTTAATTGTGCAATCATTGTTTTCACCGTTCGGTTAACCCTTTCTGTAGGGTTCTCTTGCGGGGTGTACGGTGCTGTGAAGCGTTGCTGAACTCCCACCGAACTCATGAACTTTTTAACGCTGCGACTGGTAAACTGGGTACCATTATCCGTGACGAAAACTTTTGGGGCTCCATACCTAGCGAGAATTCTCTCACGGAATGCTTTTATTACTCCCTCTGCCGTGGCTTTCCGTAATGGCACCAGCTCGGTCCATTTGGAAAATTTATCGAAAAACACCAGCAGCATACTGTTACCGTGTTTTGAACGTGGCAGTGGTCCGACAAAGTCGGCATAAACGGTTGACCACGGCTCATCGGGAATACTCGTCAGCATCTCACCCGCTGGTTGGCTAGCCTTGTATTTTTGGAAGGATACGCAACTTCTGACGTAACGGCTTATGTCACGGAACATGCCTGGCCAATAATATCAGTTAGCAATTCGAGCGATGGTTTTCCTGACCCCAAGGTGGCCTGCGCTAGGACTGTCGTGGTTTTCCTTCAATACCCGGTTTCGCAAAGAAGTAGCCACACAAAGTTTCCACTGTTCACAGTCTTCGTCCTCTGGATGACCTGGCAAGTGACGGTATAATTGTCCGTTGATTTCGGAGAAATCTGGACACTTGGCAGGTTGCTGGCGAATTTCGGCCCTTTTCTTCTGTATCCAAGCACACTCGTAGGCACTGATGTTATTTATGACTGCCATTTGGAGAGATTCTTGTGGTTGTCTGGACAATGCGTCGGCCACCACATTATTTCTTCCCTTGCGATACTGCACAGTGAATTGGTACTGCTGAAGTTCCAAGGCCCAGCGTGCTATTCGCCCTGTAAGGCTTTCAATAGAGTTCATCCACTTCAGTGAAAGGTGATCGGTTATTACTATGAATTTATAACCTTCTAAACAAGGCCGCATTTTCCGTATGCCCCACACGATGGCCACGCACTCCTTCTCCGTTGGCGAGTAGTTTTTTTCTGCATTGTTGAGACTTCTGCTAGCGTATGCGATTACCCGTTCTTCCCCTTTTTCGATTTGAGTCAGGACAGCTCCCAGACCCAAGTCGCTGGCATCCGTTTGTAGAGTGAACGTCTGGTTGAAGTCGGGGCAGGTTAACACTGGGGCCTCTGTTAATTTTTGCTTCATTTTTATAAATGCATGTTGCTGCTCCTTGCCCCATTTCCAGTGCCTCCCTTTCTTCAGTAAGGATGTCAAAGGTTGCACTATAGCTGCAAAGTCAGGGACAAATCGTCGATACCAAGAAGCGACTCCTAGAAATCTTCTGACTCCTCGGATATTTTCAGATGGTGCTAAGTCTCGTATTGCTGCAACCTTCTCTGGATCTGTGTGAATGCCTTCGCTTCCTACGACGTGGCCCAAATATTTAATCTTTGTTTTGAAAAATTCACACTTCTCTGGGTTTATTCTGAGATTCGCTGCACGAAGCCGTCTAAATACCTCACGCAAATGCAACATATTGTAGCGAAATTTGCAGTATGCCTGTTCTCGAACACCCTGTGGCAGTCATATGTGGTTTCTGTACTAGAAATAATGAACTCGATAAGCGCCATTTAGGAAGTAGCAAATAAACTGAATGTCGCAGCGGTATGCTAGATGATTCTTGAACTCGATAAGCGCCATAAACTGAATGTCGCTGCGGTATGCTAGATGATTCTTGAACTCGATAAGCGCCATCTAGAAGGTACCGGAAATGACATTCTGGATAGTGGTGGAACTTTCAAGAAGGAAGTGAATTTGCTATAAAAGGTTGTCATTTGAGCAGTCGAGAGACAGTTGTTCGTAAACAGTAGAGTAATAAAGGTTGTTCTTAAGCAATAGAGTAATACAGTGGATTTCAAAGCGCTAAAGTGAAATAATTGTCTATACAGTGCCAGTTCAATATTAAAGTTTGAATATCGATAATTAAAGGAAATAAACAATTGTACCGTTTAAAAACTAACGCTTTTGATTTAAATAAACCATTTTATAATTAAATAAAGTTTGTGTTTTTAATTGCTACACAATCCAGTGATCGAACTCAGAAAAGTGTAAGAGATCGAAATTATCCTAAAAAGAGACAGGAAATTTCGTAACAATATGTTCTTCAAGAGTTGATCCCGTTACAACGATATCGTCGAGGTAGGCGAACGCAAATGGTTCCTTCTCTGCTCCAATGATTCCGTCAAGGGCGCGCTGAAATGTAGCTGGGGCTGAATGAAGCCCAAATGGCATGACCCGCCATTGGTAGAGATCTCGGCCGGGAACGGTGAAAGCCGTATACTGCTTACTACCCTTCTCCATGGGTATCTGCCAGTATCCGTCCTTTAAGTCTAGGCTGCTAATGAACTTGGCATTCCACAGACGGTCCAAAATGTGCGTTATTCTGGGTAATGGATAGGCATCTGGAATTGATTTACTATTGAGCTAGCGGTAGCCTATGCAAAGGCGCCAAGCACCAGTCTTTTTCCGTACCAAGACGATGGGTGCACTGTAGGGACTACGTGATGGTTCGATGTACCCTTTTGATAGTAGCCTATTAATTTCCTCATCGATAACTGCCTGCATAGCCGGATTTCGCGGGATGTATCTTTGTTTGATTGGTCGATCGTCAGCCATGATTATACTATGCTTAGTAATGTGAGTCACCCCTTGTAGTCCGTCAAATTTTTGGAGTTCTTTTTCCAAAAATTCATTATTACGCTTACTCTCCGATGTCCCAAGTTGTGCTAAATTTTGATGGTTGACAATTTCTCTGAGGTTGACGCCATATTTTCCTTCTGTAGGGGTTCTAACGTTCTTTGCTGCTGATTTTGTTGTAATTGGCGAGAGTGATCTTGCTGATAAGTGGTTTTCTGCCGTTTCTGCTGGAAATTTGATCGATTTTTACGCATTTTTTTCTGCTTGCTTCGCTGAGAGTTTTGTTGTTGGTTCTGAAGCAGAACCTCCGTCCGATTGCTCGTGGGTTGTGAAGACCTCCGCTGTTCCTGAGGGGCCTGTGGCTGGCTGATTAAACAGCTTTCTGCTTGCCCTGCGGTTATTTTTCCTAACGTGATTGCCTCGCCTCCTATGATTATTTGAGTGCCAAACTTAATAAGAAAATCGAGGCCTAGGATGACATCTTCAGTTGCGTCTGGCATAATGACGAATGTACAGTCCTTTTCGTATCTTCCAAAGTGGCAATCAGTCAGTACTGCAGAATTCAGAGTGCGGATGGATCCATCTGCTAGGGCCACTCCTCCTTGGTATGCGCTTCTCGCAGCTCGGCTACCCAACTCTCGAGCAAACGATTCTTTCATAAAACTTACTGTAGCCCCTGTGTCGATAGTAGCCGCTATTTGCTTTCCCCCTACAACTGCATTGGCAAAAACTCTTTTACAGCTAGTTTGGAGGTGTTTTACATTTGTTGAGGGTGATCGTGCGAAGTGCTCACCCCCCCTCGCTCCGGGTGGCCTCCTTCTGCGTTTCCCGCTCGTCGGCAGCAGGTAATAGTTCTAACTCCGATCTTACCGCATTTCCAACAGAACAGCCGTTGAGGGTTTTGACAATCTTTAGCTAAGTGGTCCCCTTGACCACTGCGGCAGCAAGCATTCCGAACGTTGATTCTTCCTTCATTCTGTGGGGGTACTATCATCCGATGTTGTTCAGCACGGTTTCGAATGATTTCCCGTCGTTCAGGTTCCTTTTGCTTGATCATCTCTAGGTCTTCTGCTAATGATGTCAGTTCTGTAAGTTTGAATATCTAACATATATTCCTTAAATTTTTCTTGTGGCTTTTGACATCTTTTCCTTATCTCGTCATCGAGGGTCTCGAAATATCGTGGTGGCAAAAAGAATTCGGAAAAACTTTTCTTGAAGGCACTCCAGGTGAGCCACTGCTGGCTATTATTTCGGAACCAGGCTAGGGCTCTGTCCCTTAGCAGTTCTGGCATTGTGCGAGGAAGATGGTCCTGATTCACCCCGTAAGCCTGAGCTAATTCTTCCACTCTTTCTATGAACATCAAGGGTTCTTTGCCCCCATCACAGTTTACTGACCACTTCCGCACTTGTTCCATGATGGTGGGATTGTAGGATAAAGGTTCCCTTGGCTGAGTGTCTGGCACTTGGAACAAATCGGCGTTAGCGTCTGGCTGAAAGATTGATCTGAATTAATGGTCTGTTGCTTTGTGACTGTCTCAGGTTGATGTGTAGGCCCAGTGGTTTCATCCGCAATGTCTTTGTGTTTCACTGCAACTGGGTTTGGTGACGCAGATCGTTTGTGGCGGGTTTGAACCTCAAGTAAACGTTGCATACGTTCTGCTGAATGCTTTTCGTCTGTCAAAAACGTTCGGAATCGTTTCCGTAGCTCATCGAGTGTACCTGTAGATTCGAGGTCAAATTCCTCGCAATAAGTCACCAACTCTTCTTTCTTCAACGCGTGGGTCCAAGAAACATTCAGCATTATTACTATTTTCTTATATATACTGTAGCTTATGTTGTTTGGTGTTTTTTTTTTTTTTTATATAGTTTCTAAATTACTATTTCACTTGCCTTTGTTTTTTTTTTAAAGTTCCTTGCTGCACATAAATGTATTTATTTTGATAAATATTATAATTATTTTTGTGAATTATTATTAGGCTTGAATTTTTCCCGACTCGTTTTGTGGGGGTGTTTATGTTTTATTCCCGATTTTTTTTTTTTTTTTTTTTTTAAATCACAGTCCCTGCTCGGGCGCCATTGTAACGAACCTTCGTGCAGGGGATTAAACTCGCCGGTGTCCAGGGTCCGGCTACAAAAAATTTATAACTTGCGGGCTGCAATATTTATATAACTGTTTATTCGGAAATACAACACAGCGGGGTTAAGTTTTATCAAGCTTTATTATATTTATTCCTTATTCCTTAATATTAATTCACATTTTTTCCTTATTATAATGAACATATTATTATTAATTCGCGCGTCGTTCTGCAGCGCCCGTCAACCTGTTGGCAATAATTTTTCCTCCAAATAGGTTTCCGACGACCTGTAGTCTCAGTGCGACGTTAGTGCAACTAGTTCCAGCGTAGATTTATTTAGCGCTCGTACCGTGATTAACCGCTGGCAAACGGGGAAAAGACTCGTGCTCATCGACGCGTCGCATATGATAACGCGCGACTCCTTGTAGCAAATTCACTGCTTACCTATACACCGGGGGTAATCGTATGTTACTTTGCAGAGCACTAGTAACGTGTAACCACCGTTTCTAAAAGAGCCCTATGCTCGCCTATACGCTGAGCGTAAAAATACGATACTTTGCAAAGCACTAGTAGCGCGTGTTTACTCACAGCAGCCCACCGTTTTCAAGAGAGAACCTATGCTCACTATACGTTGATCGTAATTGGGCATAACTTTGCAAAGCACTAGTAACGCGCAACCACCGCTTCTAAGAGAGTGCTATGCTCGCCTATACGCTGAGCGTAATCATACGTTACTTTGCAAAGCACTAGTAACGCGTGATTACTCGCCGCGAATCTATACGTTGACCGTAATTGGGCGTTACTTTGCAAAGCACTAGCAACGTGTGATTACTCAGAGCAACCACAAGAGAAAACTACTAAATCCCAACGTATGCTGCTTTGACTAGCACTAGCAGCATAAGTTGGTTCTACGACCACAAATAGAAATACCAAAAGTAGCTTACCGTAGTAACTCTTTCGGTGATCTGTGTCCTTTGCTGGTTCCGCGGTGACTGACTCATATTTTCCAAAGTCGCGACCTTATATGTTTCGTCAGTTGCTGTTTGCCTAGTTCCCTTTGGTTGTTGATGTTCTGTTTCACCACGAACAGCTGTTCCGACGGCTTACCCTACAGTGTTGCCGTTCCCTTGATTTTTCTCTTATTTTATTATAGCATAATTTCTAACTTAAGTATACTAGGTTTACTGTCGCGTTCTACTTATCCAAATAATACATGGAACCACACGTGTGCTATATTTTTTTTTTAAACAATGATTTAATTCAGTAATTTCACAAAATGAAAAGAATTAAAGAAAAATAGAAATATTAACATAATATCAAAAATATAAATTAAAAAAAATAAACAATTCAGTTCTACGCGGCTAGCGTCGTATGTGGGCGTAAAACGAGCAAGCGACTTTCGTCCTCACATGATGTATCATATGTACTATACGGTGACGTGATTTGATTCCGGAATTGTTACCAAATTTTTATTTGAACGTTTGTGGAGTTATATTCGAACATTCTTAATATAAATTTCAGCAGGGTAAGTATTACACGCAGGGTTCTCTTTGTTTGCACGTTAAAGAAAAATTTTAAGTTAGTTTTACAAAAATCGGTTTAATCGCGGTCACTTGGTTACAAATGGTAGAATTACCGTTGTGTTCTTCATTTAAAAAAACAGTACTATTAAATTTTTTCGCTTAACTTTTGGAAAATTTCAAGTGCAAGTGTGTGTTAAAAGTGTTAAAAAAATTTTAAAAATGCATATTTTTCAAATATACGATTTTTTCCAACATCGTATCAGTGGGCCTGTGACTGAGAAAGTTATAGAGAAGCTTCAGCAGTGGAAAGTGATTGCTCCAATTGGTTCGCTGCAGTGTGCTCAGGGGCACACATTACAGCTGAAAGTGTGATCATTTCCCTGATAATTTTCCGCAATTCCCAAAAGAAAATGGATACGTGTAATGTGCGTTTTTCCCTAAGGAAGGGTACATTTTTTGAAAAGTCGCAGCTGTCGTTATTTCAGGTGGTGTGCTTTGCATATCAATGGCTAAAAAACGGCAGCCTCGCACCGTTGGTGACCAAGGTTCGGCTACAAAAATTTGTTGTTTTGCAGGCAGCTAACGGACCGAAGATTAATAATACGTGGATATTTTTTTTCAAATACGACATAAATTTTATTTCTTATATTCAGTTCTCTTATACTAGCTAATATAATATTTCCCGCGGCTTCGTTTATTTTAACACGAACCCGTACATCGTGTTCTCCCAGAGGCACGACCGCACATGTCCCGCGTTGTTTATTCCCGCTTCGATTTATCACTGTCGGTTTCTGGCACAGCACAGTCGCCGTACGACAGATGGTTGCTCACACGGGCGTGGGCGCAGCTCAACGAACGCGTGACAGGACTGCAATGTTACAATTTTGACCCTACCCTTGACTACGGCTCTGCTTGACCTCCGTCGTACAGTTTTCGGCAAATCCCCAACTCAACACGCGACTTACGTTTTTATATATATATATATTTATATATTGTATATAAGTTATATTTCTATTTAAAATTAAAACTTCAGTTTTATATTATTTAATAGATGTTTATTTTTAACGACTCTTTTTGGTGGTTGTGAATCTTAAGACTGCTGAATATCTGATTTACTTATTCTAATTTACCCTAGTTTCGGTGTTCAAATTCAGTTGGCCTTGAAATGCAAAATATGTTATTCAGCATATTTTGCATTTGGGACTTCAACTGAATTTGATACTCCCTGTCTGTGCAATGAAGTAGTCAGCGATAACGCTATTGCAGACAGTTTCTGTTTACATTAAAAGAATATTACATACATATTTATTTTTATTTAAGTATTTTTCGACGATCACGTTGACGTTGTCAACTTCAACGTGATCGTTCGAAACAGGGTGAGAATACGTAACTCGCGTGTGGTAGAGTCACCAATGAGCTACTTTCTATCCTACTGCTAATTAAACTAATAAAGGCTTATCAGCTCCAGAGTTGCTGAGTTGTCCCCTTGGTGAGACCACCAGCTGACTCCTCCTACTGCTGGTGCCTTTTATAGTCTTTTTTACTGCGTGGTTTGGAGAATGAACAGCTGTTTGTCAAGTCTAATCTACGCTCTACTTACTAATTTTTACATAATTTTCTAGCATAATTTCTTTACTTTAATGTATAAAATCAATTCATTTGTTTCTTATAAAAATAATACAAAAATAAAGAAATAACAATTCAGATTCAAATTCATTTAGTTTTAAAATATATAATAAAAACTATAGATAACTTTCGCGTTAATTTGCGGGCGGAAACGTGGGTACCAACTTCCGCCTTCACAATATTTAGCAACTATTTTTAAAAATATATAGAAGTAATAAGTATATAATACAATATATAATATAATATATAAAAATATTTCGAAAAAGACTGCTGTGATTGGGCTTCCTTTCACAGGGACGTAGTAATTGCTTCCATGACAGTTCAAAAGGAAAGAATAGGTAAAATTTATATGCATGGAAACAATTAAAAACATTTATTCATAAGACAATTTATTTTGATATTCATAGGCGGTGTAAATAAAATTGTCAAAGTTGACGGATCGAAGTTCAGCAGGCGCAAATATAATCGTGGCCATGCCGTTGAAGGACAGTGGGTCTTCGGCGGTGTCTGAAGAGGCACTGGACGCTTTTTCTTGGTGCCATTGGAAAGTAGGAACATTGTTCCTGAAATAAGTCAATTCGTCTGATTCAGAATCAAATTATTCTGATGACGACATAATATAAAAAAAAGGAAAAACCAGCAGCCAAAAAAATAGAG
The DNA here is from genome assembly GCA_963680825.1 of Meiosimyza decipiens. Classification (NCBI taxonomy): domain Eukaryota; kingdom Metazoa; phylum Arthropoda; class Insecta; order Diptera; family Lauxaniidae; genus Meiosimyza; species Meiosimyza decipiens. The sequence continues at coordinate 70,314,939 of OY804258.1, read as the reverse complement.
AGTCTATCTATAAGAGATTTAATATTTATTCAAAAATTTCACAATTTATTTAATTTTTTCGTTAAAAACCGAGTAAGTGATTCGAAATTAGCAACAATTGCCGCATCATTTTAAAGGTATAGGTTAATAATAATTTTGTTTGGAAAAAATAATGTCTTTTTTTTTAAAAAAAGTCAAAATTTTTCAAAAAATCTTATATCTCGAATATTAACGAACGAAATGAGAATATTTACGTTACAATTTTATGGCTCATTAAATTTCCTTTCATTGGATATCCATATTTTGAAAATCCGTACAGGGGCTACTTATGCGGTCTTTTATGAAAGATATATCCGCCACTTCCGATAGCTATATCGCCGAAAGCAGATCTGAGCAATAATTTTTTTTAGCAGATTTATTATTCACAATACGCTACTTCTCCAAAAAAATAAATAAAATTGGTCTTAAACTAAAGTTGTTCCAAAATTGTTTTGGAGTTGACCCCACCTCTAAATGGGCAAACCCCCTTCGCCCTCTACAGGGTGAAAAAATTTGTTTAGGTGCAAACGAGAAAAACGCGTCACCCGTCGTGTTCGAGGATGCGGAACACGATGACGGTGCTTAAAACGATTTTCGACTTGACCCCACCCACCTCCCAAAATGACCAAAAGTTACCCTCTAAAGGGTGAAATATTTTTTTTTGGCCGTATGGAAGTGGTGCCAACTCTTAGAGAATTTTAAATACCGCCATCGTGCTGAGCATCCTCGAAAACGAGGGTGACAAATATTTTACAGATACCGTTTTGGGGCAGCTTTTGGCCAATTTGGGGGTGGAGTCAAGTCGAAAATAATTTTAAGCACCGCCATAGTGCTTAGCATCTCTAAAACGGGTTGTTACAAATATTTTACCGATGGAAGCCACGGAATAAGTATGCGATTCCCCCATTGTGGGGGTGGTTTTTGCTCATTTTGAGGGATGGGACCAACTCCAAAAGAATGTTAAATACCGCCATCGTGTTCAGCATTCTCGAAAACGGGAGGCGATGGGCAGGTTGCTGCTCAAAATACATATTTGTATTTTTCGAGGTTTTTTCAGACTCACAGGACTCGTGCACACGAGGCAAAAAAGTGTTGTAGGCTGGAAAAATATGTTTCGTATGAATTTCTTACGTAAAAGATTGCAAAGAGTCAAAGCTTACTTGCTTAGTTATCTAAAGGATTCAAATAATGTGTTTGATTTTTTTTCTTACTTTTTTTTTGCTCTCATCGTTCTCAATACTGATTATTATTGAAATAAGTATTGTTTATTGACAATTTAAAAATAAAACGCTTATTTATGAAAGTGGATGGTGTGTACTGTGTCTTAAAATATATGTCGGTTAATGCTTAATTTGAATTTTATTTTTAATTGTAATTCATTTGAATGATCTGTCAACAAACTGTCATATTCATAAGTTGCTTTGTTAAATAAACTATTATCAGTAAATTGCCTTCCATCAAATTTATTACATGTTGTCATTCTCTGTTTTGTGTTTCACGTTTGCGAGAGCGAGGTGACAGCAAATAGCTTTGCCGAGTGTGGCCTTCAGCGTAGGAGTAAGAGAGACAAAATGAGGTTAGTAGAAAACACTAGAGCAATGATTTCTTAAGACAAAAGGAAACGAGTTAAACTGTGCATAAGTTGGTTATGGCAGTTTGATTTTGAAAAGCAAAAGAGGAACAACGCTGAGGGACTCACTGTGCAATTCGAAAAGGTGGAACACAAAAATGATGGATGAAGTGGACTTGACTCACCAAACCCCGACACATACTTAAAATATTTTTTTGCTTTCATGGTGTGCTTACCAAAGGTAATTTAATTCTTTCATGGATATCAATCTTAATAAATTTTTTGAAGTTTTTTTATTGCAGTTTCTTATGATCACAGCTATCGCTCTTGAATAACGACATAACGCTACAATATATAAACGATTGAACCGATTTTCATGTGTGAAAGCTTTTTAAAAATGTTATCAAAAAGTAAATTTCATAAATAAAAAATAAGTATTATATGCTTACTACGGATTGAATCATTTGATTTTTCTTTTATTTTTAATTTCTCAAATTTGTTTTATAAAAATTTCACAGGTCGACAAACCTTACTATCTGAAACTCAAATATATTTTTCAAAGGTTATCGATTTGAGGATATATCACATCGGCAAGTAATTTTTATACCCTACACAGAGGGTATACTCACTTTGTCATTCCGTTTGTAACGTATAGAAGGGGCGTGGCGGGTATGGAAAAGAATATATAGTGTGTCCGTCTGTCTGTCTGTCTGTCTGTTGAAATCAAGTTTACGGGAAAACTAAGCAAGCTAATTGAATGAAATTTGGCACACAGGTCACACCTTCTTGCAAGCTGCTAGCATATAAAAATGGGTGAAATCGGATTTCGGCCACGCCTTCCGCCCATACTCTATATAAATATACCCAAGTCCATTTTGAAAAAAAGTTGCTGCGATTTTGATGAAACTTGGTGATTTGGTGAATATGAGAACAACATTAAGATTAGGCTAAGTCTTAAGTTTGCAAAGGCTTTAAAAGGGGCATGGCACAGTCCTAAATTTTAACTTTTATGACGCCATTGCTCGTAAACCGTGCAAGATATTGTGATGAAATTTGGTACATCTTATAAATCTTGAATTGCGCATAAAGTGGGCGGAATTGTAAAATCTTCATAAAATTTTGTGTAGAGGTGTCGGTTACTATAAGTTTCGGAATTAAATGAAACTTGACAAGATTGCATCGGTGGGCGTGGCACCTCTCTCATTAACATAAAGTTATAAGTGCTATTTTAAGTGAACTATTGGAGCAATTGATCTGAAATTTGATGTAAGTGATTTACTGGGTATTAGGTACATATGAATAAAAAGCTGGCGAAATAGCAACAGGGGGCGTGGCACCTCCCATACAATTAAAATACCTTAAGTCGGATAACTATCGAAATATATAAGCAATCATACTGAAATTTGGTGTAAGAGGTTTGCTTATGGGAAACTATTTCTGGATCAAAATCGGACTGGATTGTACCAGTGGGAGTGTCACCGCCCTAAATTTTAAATATAATTACGGCATATATCGCAAACTATACAAGCTATTGTGCTAAAATTTGGTTTGTTTATTCAACCAAAAGTGGTTGGAATGGGAGAAGTGGGCGTGGCACATTTGCTGTTTTTCATTTCTGTTATATTTTTTTTTCAAAATTTCCCATATTCTTTTGACATTTTCAATGTTTTGCCTTTCCCCTTCAATTTCATTCGACATTTTCTTTATTCTTTCGACTTTTTCATCAATTTTTCAGCATTTTTCATATATTTCGACTTCTTCAATTTGTTTCACCTTTCTTTAATGGTTTTCATATTTTTTCAACATTTTCAGTTTTTTCCAACATTTTTCGACATTTTTGAACCTTTTTACATTATTTTCGACTTGTTCAACCACTTGAACATTTTTTAATATTTATTTAAAAAGTACTTTTAATGCAGTGTAGGGTATGTGAGTTTCGGCCTGGCCAAAGATAACACCTTTAATAGTTATTTATGAAACCATTAATTGAATCCGATTATAAATTAACCGCGAAAGTTTTGTGTGAGTAACTCTGTCTATTTCAATTAGTTTCACTAACACTGTTTCCAGCCAAATAAAATAAAACAAAAATGGATGACAACAACTATATATTGAATAATAGCTGATGTCCGCGACTTTGTACGTGTAGCCTGTTTTTATTTTTTTCTCCGAAGGCAAACAATTTCTATTTTTTTTTAGTAGATCTACTGCAATTTTTGATCATTCTTAAAAATCCTGCGTTGTTGTTGTTTGCAATGTAAATTGAAAAATTGAGAATCAGAGCGAGAGAGTAAAATTTTAATATTCCCTTGTTTATTTTTTTCATAAATATTCCATTACATTGCCATGGGAAAGACAAAGACAAAACACAGTCGGACACATTAAATTCCCATTAAACAAATTGTATCCGTATATGTCCTTCAATCGTTATAAGTAGCTTGTTTATTTGATAATTTTACAAAGCTATTCTTACGAGGGCTCAACTGGAACTGAACTATCTTTTTATTTCTAGCTCACTTCACAGGTTTCTTGTTGATTTCATCATTCTGTAAAACTGCAAGTACAGCGTCTACCGTCCATCCGCTGTACATAGTTGCAATGCAATTCCTTGAATAGAATCACTCTCTCTATTTGTTTATTTGCCTGACTTCGTAATGTGATTCTTTGGTAAGATTAAGGCCTTGCTACCTCCTTTCAAATTTACTTTCTTTTTTATATGAAATGTCCCGATTAAACAGACCTTCTTTAGCAGGCCTGATAGAAATACTCTTCAAGCAGGTCTTCCGTGCTTCAAGAGCCTTTCTAAGACCGCTTACCGTAGAAGGGCTCACAGAAGTACTTTGAAAAAATTAAATCTGAATACGTCGTAGGACTCATAGTTAAATGTTTTTTTTTTATCCGCGTCAACCTCCCTTCCGTTGATATTTTGATGTTTATTTTTTGTGACGTTTTCTTAGAATATAGATTTACATTGAATACACAACACTCTACCACCTTAACATAACATGAAACAGAAGACCAGCCTAGTAACATGCGCGCCGTTCTTTACTTCTAACCATTTATCTACTTCTGGTGTCATATATCTGTCATTCCATCTATAATGGGCCTATCATTACCCTCATGTTTTTTAAATAGGCTGAAACTTTTTTCAGTGATTGGTCTGTCATGTAGAAGATATAAAAAAATTCGATTAAATTTTTTTTGACCAATATTATTTCTTAAAAAAAAAGTTTTAAATTGTGTTCAAAAAAGCTCGTAAGTAAAACGAAAAAATTCATTGATGAATATAAACAAACCAAAACAATTCATATTAGCTTTTATATTATTTTTAGGTAGTTGTGTACTAGTAGATGACAAAATAATTGCAATTCTGAATAAATGAAGTCCTGAACTGTTTTTATGTGGTAAAAGATAAAAAAATTGACTTTCCAAGAAAACATCAATTTCCCAAATACAAATACATCATCGATTTCAGCCTTTTTAGGCACAAAATTTTCAAAACATATAGTAGTACCATCTCTGAAAATTTTATCCATGTTTTTTCACCCTATTTGATTTTACAAGCATTTGAAGTTTGTGTATACAGTGGAATATTTATGAAAGAAAAGTATCGGACTATTCAAATTTGCTCGCTCTACTTCTCAAGGTTTCAATTTACACTGCAAATCCTAAATCTTAACTTTGATGATACTCCTGAATGTTCTGAAAATTTTGAGCCTAAAAAGGCTGAAATCAATTCAAATTTTATTCTCTCACTTTCATTCTCAATTTCATTTCTCACTTTCATTCAAATGTTTTAATTTTAACTTTAAATGCTTGTAAAATCAAATAGGGTGAAAAAACATAGATAAAATTTTCAGGAATGGTACTCCAGTATATTTTAAATTTTGAGCCTAAGAAAGCTGAAATCGATGATAGAGTATTTGAGAAAATTATGTTTTCTTGAAAAGTAAATTTTTTTATCTTTTACCACATAAAAACAGTTCAGGGGTTCATTTATATTTATTCAGAATCGCAATTATTTTGTCATCTATTTACTAGTACACAACTACCTAAAAATAATATAAAAGCTAATATGAATTGTTTTGGTTTGTTTATATTCATCAATGAATATTTTTCGTTTTACTTACGAGCTTTTTTGAACACAATTTAAAACTTTTTTTTTAAGCAATAATATTGGTCAAAAAAACTATCGAATTTTTTTATATCTTCTACATGACAGACCAATCACTGAAAAAAGTTTCAGCCTATTTAAAAAACATGAGGGTAATGATAAGCCCATTATAGATGGATTGACCCATATGTACAATGCACATGACAATAAAGTAATGTCGAATCATAAATCATTGCAATGCATGAAATACATGAAGTCCTTCTGTTTTGCCTTCTAGTTTCAGGCCTTATAGCACTGCTGCTGTGGGAAGGACGTATAGCCTTGCTGCTGTAGGAAGGCATAATAGCACGCCTGCTGTGGTAAGGCATAATAGCATTTCATGAGTATACAATCAATGGAGTGTAACTATTCTGCTAATTAAAATTTCACTACTTATAAAATGTACTTATTGTTAATATTGACAGATTATAAATAAAAACAAAATTCATAATAAAAAAATTTTTTTTTATTTGCATGAAAATTTAGTTTTGAGAAGGCCTCTTACAATCGCAGTAGTGCTAGCAGGCCTTCCGCGGAGAAGGCCTGCTGGGTAGTTATCAATTTAATTACGTGATAACTTGCATGCATGCCTGTTACTTTGTGTGCAATGTTAATTTTGAGAAATTTTAAAGTTCTAATATTTCGATATTTAATAGGAATATCGTGATTATTTTTATTAGAGATTGAGACCAAGCGCCTGAGGAATATATCTAAGCAAATTTTATTAAAAGTGATTCAGTAGTTTTTGCGTGATGTGTGAACATTGAAAACGGCTATAATTTTATTTATATAGCTTTGTAAAAGATATTTGTTTAATAAATATTTAACAAAATTTTACTTTTTTTCAGTGAAAAACGTCAAATCAGGTGAAATGTTCTTGCAGCTGTGGGGAGAAAGGTTGACATAGCTGCGACGCAAAAAAAAAACTCGACTGTCTATAGAAGCCATGCAGCTGGCAGTGCGCGATTTCAATTACAACATTCTTTAATTATTACTTTTTTTAATAACGCTAACACGATATTTTTGTTTTGTAAATTTGTATTGAAATTAATAATTATGAGCTGGTCGTCTTCAGTTACTTCACTCATTTTAATTAAATTTTATTGAAAATATTACGAATTTTAATTTTTTCACACACGCGATTATGGAAAAGGCTTAATTTAGCGTATGGTAAGATAAACATTTAGTAATTAATTAATTCATTTTTAATATATGTAGATATTTACACATCTACATAGTATACTACATTTAACGCAATTGAATGTCTAAACTATGTATCCACTCGATAGCAGCCTGAGGTTGGGCTTTCATTCGAGGCATTGGAGCGCCATTCTCTCTTCTATTTCTCCGTTGCATTCAAGTTGCTTCTTCTGAGGCCTTTTGAAAGTTTTAGGGATGGATGCCGAAACTTTCCGCAGGATGTTGCGCTATTTTTTATGTCGTTGTGGATTATTAGATGAAAGTTTGAACTAAGTTTTTCACATTCGCGCAGGAATGTGTCTTGGATATATGTATGTATTGCTTAACATAGGGAAATCAAGTTGGCGAGGAGCTGATAGTGCACATCGACGCATTAAGCTGACATCATACTTTATTCGTGTGGACACTGTTGAGCTAGACGGGTATGCAATACTCAGCAGCGAAGAAAACTAAGTCCAGCGTAGTGGATCGGAGCGTTTTTTCGTCAGCTCCCCATGTTGTTGAAGCTAATTTATGAATTATGTGTTTCAGGTTTTGAGATTTGCTGCAGTAATCGTGAGGTGTTGTCTAAATCGCATTGTACGATCACGCATGATTCTCAAGAATAATGAAAGAAATTTTTGTCTTATATACTAAAAGATAGTTAGTGCAACCAACACAAAATTACTTATGTTGCACACTTTTTTTTCAAGCTAATGATCAATGCACTACGTAGCATTCACCTCATCATAATTGTATACCTTGCAGTCCTTTAACTCAATATGAGGAAGAAATGATATAAGTTTCATGACGGCCAAAATAAATTTGAGGCTGTTTTCTCAAAATCGAAATTTCAATTTATTTTTCAACATTGCGAACCAATTTAGGGTACTATTTTCAAAGTAAATAGCAAAAGCAACATTGCAGATCGTTCTTGCTTTCCGCAAACTTGCATATTATCTTTATTTTCAATCTGCAAGAAGTACCCCTCTGAGGGATGCCAACTTAAACAAGCGAAAAACAGTCAAAAATCACAGATGTACAGTCAGCAAAATAGCTATAGATATGTGCGTACAATATTTTACGGCAAAATTAAAGTATGCAGAAAGCAAGAATGATTTGCAAAAAGTAATTTCCACAATTGACTTTTTTATTTACTTTAAAAAAGTACCGTAGATTGCTTGGCAATGTTGAAGAAAAAGGATTGAATTTTCGATTTGTAGAAAAAATTGTCCATATCTCAAATTTCTTCTGGCCCGCATGAGCTTATATTATTTCTTCCACATATTTGTACAAATCTAGCATATATCTTCTAGTGTGGTCCTTGAGAGGATCAACTTTAATTATTTCCATTATTTAAATCTGTTTGTCGACATGCTCGCTTTATATCTTCTGTTAGTTGTTGGTATTTTTCTAGTTTTTCTGTGTGTGGGATGTTCTTTTACAAACCGAACACTTTTCTGACGACGCATTTTTTATTTGGCTGAAATTTTGCTTATGGGTTCTGTATCGAAAAAGAAGAGACACGTGTTCGAGGGTTTTTTGAAAAAAAAAATATTTTTTTTCAAAATAGAGCTAATTTAAATTTTGAGCCTTTAATGATTTTTGGTATGGAGACTCATTTTCAAAAATTTCGGTTTTGTTAAAGCTAGAAAATTGATTTTATTTTCATTTCAAAGTTAAAAAATTAAACTTTAGTAAAAAAATTATTCCTTAAAAAATTTTAACAAGTTAATGTTTTTATAAACAATTTAAATATTTAAATCGATTTTTAACACTTGCCCCCACTCTGTATCAAATTTTTAATACTGCCATCATATTCTATGTCAAATTTCCTATCAAAAACGTTTTATTTTCAATGGAGAAACTATTATTACTATAAGAACACGAGCACGCCTCATTTTCTTGCTCCATATCGTTTTTCAATATTTAAGCGACGCACAGTGGCAAACTTTTCAAAAAAGCGTTGTAAAAATCAATTTTGGTGTGTGTTTGTTTGACTTATTTGATGCTCTCATCGGATAAAGAAATGTCTAGAGCTGATAAATTTAAAATTTCAACCTTTTCGGATAAGTAGTTTTTTTAATTAGTCAAAACATTTTTGAAGTTGGCAAAAATTTAAATATTTGGGATAAAAATTTCATGTTTGAGCTGAAAAATTCAGCAAATGCTGAGACAGATATGAATACTTTTTCTCGTGAAAGCATCATTGGTCTTAATTAAATAAAAAAAAAAGAGCGCCACTTTTTTTAATAGTGGGCGTACCTTTTTGTTTTGGTCAAAAACTACATACCTTTTAAAGCTTTTGAGTCAATTATATGCAATAAAATTAACTTAAAATATTTTTGAAGGAAAAATTCCTGAAATCTTTAAAGTTACGTAAGAATTACAAGAACAGCCAAATAGATGTCAAAAGATTTGTATATAGAAAAAAAACCAAAATTCATTTCAATTTTCCTACCGCTACATGATTTCTATTGCCAAAAATATTGCGAAAGAGAAAGGCATATGAAGCGATCCGAACCCTAAAAGCCATCTTTAGAAGTAGACACCGTTAACACTATAACTACCTTCTATCAGTCTGATGCTCACACTCAGTTAATGCCAGGCTAAAAATATTACGTCTCTGTAAAAGTGGATCGACAAAAAACACAGATATACAAGCGCTTACTTTTGAAAGGGTGTTTTTTTTAGAGGTTTGTTTTTCGAATAGAGATAAAACTGGCATTTTATGGTCAAATCTGGCAACTCTAATGTCATTTATGTTCAGTTTGGTTTGCCATTTCATCATGAACAGGTTGACAAAAGAACAACGCTTGCAAATTGTGCAAATTTATTTCGAAAATAATGGTTCAGTTCGCGAAGTTTACCGCAAGCTCCGTCCATTTTATGGTCGACATAATCGTCCATCAGAGCAATTAATTCGGTTAACCATGGATCGTTTTCGCACTACGTTTACTCTATGTGATAATACGCATCCGCAGAGACGTCGAACAGTGCGCACCGAAGAAACAATTGCCGCTGTAGAGCAAAATGTTGAAGAGGACCCGAATGAATCGATTCGCCACCGTGCACAGCAATTGGAGCTTTGTCCATCAACTTTATGGAAGATTTTGCGCAAAGATCTTGGCTTGCGACCTTACAAGATCCAGCTTGTGCAAGAATTAAAGCCGCGAGACCATGCAATGCGTCGTGATTTTGGTGTATGGGCCGAAAATGAGATTGATCTCGATGCTGATTTTCATCGCAAAATTTTGTTCAGTGATGAGGCTCATTTTTGGTTGAATGGCTACGTCAACAAGCAAAATTGCCGCATTTGGAGTGAAGAGAATCCACATGAGACCCTTGAGACGCCATTACATCCACAAAAACTGACTGTTTGGTGTGCTCTATGGGCTGGTGGAGTCATTGGGCCATACTTCTTCCGAAATAATGCTGGAGAGTCAGTTACCGTTAATGGAGACCGGTATAGAGCCATGATAACCGACTATTTTGTTCCCGAATTGGATGGCATGAATGTGGATGAGTTGTGGTTCCAACAAGGCGGCGCTACATGCCACACAGCGCACGTCACAATCGATTTATTGAAGGAAACATTCGATGAGCGCATAATTTCGCGGAATGGACCTGTCAATTGGCCACCAAGATCGTGTGATTTGACACCATTGGATTATTTTCTTTGGGGATATGTGAAGTCGCTCGTCTACGCCAACAAACCAGAAACGTTAGGGGACTTGGAAGCCAACATTCGTGGCGTTATTGCCGACATACGGCCCCATATGCTCGAAAAAGTGGTTCAAAATTGGACCTGTAGAATTGGCTTTATTCGAGCCAGCCGCGGCGGCCACATGCCCGAAATCATATTTAAACATTAATGGCATAAAATTATCCTTCCAATAAAGCCAAATTGATGGACATTAAAACGATTTTCTTGTGTTTTATTTCAATTCGAAGCTCTATACCTCTAAAAAAAACACCCTTTATAAGGGAATGGTTTAAGCCTTCCCAAATCAATTATCCAACAAAAAAATGTTATTTTTCGAAATGCGCTAGCTTACGACCGAAACATTGTGTACTGGCAGGAGCGAGTGGTACTTATTCAGTTGTGTCCGTCCACTACATAAAAATGTAAAATTATTAAAAGATGGAGCAAATTTAAAATCAATCAAAGCCGATGCACTACGACCTATCAAAAGCTATCATGATTGTTTGGATCGTATGGTGTGTGATGTGCAATCTACTGATTGTTTTTTGGGATCGGGTGCTAAGTGCCCTGGTAAAAGTAATGTCATTGAGCAGTTAGAAAAGAGTTTTGAAGAAAAATTAATCGACAATATTAAGTATAAACAGTGGGTTACAACTGAAAGAACTTCATTACAAACCTTGATATCTAGTATTGATGACTTTTTAGAATTTTTGAGTAACAGTTTAAGAAAATTATAGCTAGATTAATTTTTACTCAATAAACAAAGAGAATTTTTAAATGATAAGAAATTCGTGAAAAATGAATGCATTATAATATGTGATTTTTCTAAAACTAAGCCTTCATAATTCAGAAATCTGTTCAAGGTATACATTGGAACAATGATTAAGTGACAATACATCCCTTTTCAATATACTATAAAGATGAAAATGATGAGTTGAAAATCAAGAGCTTTGTTTCTATTTCTGAATGTTTACGTCACGACACTATTGCTGTTCATCTCTTTCAAAGCCAACTCGTGGAATTCATTAAAACATATTTAAAAGATATAGATAAGATTATATATTTTTCGGATGGTGCAAGCGGACGATATAAAAACAAAAAAAAAAATCATCAGTATTACTCATCATATGCACGGAAAAAACAAGAGCTCGAAATTCTTGCAAATATTAATCAAAATTACAGAAACATTAGTAGGATTTTTAGTAATCTAGAACCGGTTTGAATTGTATCTTGGATATCATCATTTTTTCGAAATCAAGTCTTAAATTTTTACAAAGTTGATATTAATATAACTTAATTCACATAATAAATTATTGCAATTATTTATTGTATTTGAAAAGGACTGTACTATTTTTTCATTAAAAGAGGTAATATTTTTAAAAAGTACATTACAAAATTTTTATGATGAAATAATAAATAACTGAAATTGATTTTTAGAAATATTTTTTTAGTTTTATATTAAATTAAATCATATGTGGGGTTAATATACTCTACAATAGAGCTTTGACTCTGTAGAGTTAAATTTACTAATAATATATTAGATCATGATCCGAATAAAATAATTTTTCCTAAAAACTGTGTAAACATACATACATACATTTAAATTGAATTCCAACATTATTTATTTAGTAATTTTATCAATGATATACATCTTCATAATAAACAATAATTTCATGAAAGGAGTGCTTCAGTCTTAGAGATAAATCCATTAATTTGAGGCCATATATTTTAAATAAATTAACGCTAAATTTCGAACACATCTACATTTAGAAATTTCGTATGAAATAAATAGATAAATATCCTTCAAATACATAATTCTGCTGTACTCATAATCAGCCTTATCACCGATGTCGAGCGTCGACAATATTGACTGTCGACTTTTCTCTCGAGTCGACTTGAAAAAGTAATCATCGAACTAGCTCAACTCTATGATGTTTGTAATAGATTATTTTTTCGACAGTAATTTGTGTGACAGATGACTTATACAAACTAAGGACTGTCCCAGAAAAAACTTACGTTTTGCTTTTAAGCTATAAAAAAATACCCGGTAATTTTTTTGGTCTTTTTTCGTTTTTTATCAATAATGGTTAGTATTCAGAATATAAATATCTAAAAACTAACTAACAAGTTTTTTTTAATAAAAATTTCTTGCTTTTTTCGTAAGGCCCTTCATTAAATTTTGTCCAGTCGTTTCATCGACAATATGGTACGATTTTTTCCACTTATTTCTGAAGTTTTGTGAATTTTTTGCAGTCTTACCACTCCTTCGAAAATCTCTTTTCATAAGAGCCCAATATCTTTCAATTGGGCAAAGCTATGGGCAGTTTGGCGGATTTGCTATTTTTGGTACGAAATTGATCTTTTTACTTGCATACCATTCCATCGTAGATTTAGAGTAATAAGAGGTTGCTAAATTTGGCCAGAATATCACGGTAACCTCATGTGCACGAATAAACGGTAGAAGACGGTTTTCGAGCCACTCGTCTACATAAACTTTGGAATTGATTGTGCCTTGCGTAACAAAAATCTGCTTCTGAGACCACAGGTGCATATGGTCTGCCAAACCATACATTGCTTCGAAAATTTAAAAATTTTTTTTTCTTTGAATTTACTAGACACATGCCCCTTTTTCGGTGATGTATAATATTCGTGCCCAGGTAGCTGCTTAATATCTGCTTTGACGTAAGTTTCGTCGTCCATAACACAGCAATAAAATTTAGTCTGGTACCTTTCACACAATTTTCGGGCTCGCATCTGAGCCATCAACTGCTTTTCATCAGAACGGTCTGGTACTTTTTGAACTCTATAGATCTTTGGCTTACTTTCTCTTTTGTACAGTAGATTTTGATGTACCTGCTCTAGCCGCCATATCTCGCACTGAGGTGTTGGGATTTTGCTTAAGAACGCACTTCACCTTCGTCGCTACCTTTGGGTTAGAAAATTTTGGTTTTCTGTCCGAACCTTTTTTCGTGAAACAGATAGACCCTTATTATAATTAGAAATAACCATAAAGACAGTTTTTTTTGAAGCACTAACTATTTTTGCTTTAGCTGAATATTTTAATTCTGGATTTTGCAGGTATGTGGACTAAATCAGTTTGCGGACTTTTTGTTGCTTGCTAACATCTTTGTCGTTAAAAGAGCTATCTTCAAGCGTTATACATCATATTAAACGTCACTTTATATAGAACAAATATTGTGTCTTTTTAGGCCTATAAGATTATTAGGTAGAGCATAATACAAAAAATTAAAAACGTAAGATTTTTCTGGGACAGTCCTTATGTGGATGAAATTCAGAAATATTTTTAAATTTGGTGTCAATTGTGATTCGTTGAGCAATAACTATTTAAATTATAAATGAAAATAAAGTGTAATGGATAGTGTGGCACACTTTTTTGGCAGTGATGAGGAAGAGGACGAGGTTCAGAAACGCAAATTAATAACAATTCGACAAAGCATAAGACATTACTCAACTCCGTTTAGCTTACCAGATTCATAGTAAGTTCAGATTAGTCCATTTATTAATAAATGTTTTCGTAGATTCGTGCGCAGTTTTAGATTGCAAGGAAGCTTTTAGGTATTTGCTTGAGGAAATTCGAGTCCACATTATAACTAAACACTCCACATGTTACCAACATGGTGCTGGCAAAGATTTTCATTTGGGTTTGGCACAGTCTACAGTATCAAAGGTTTTCAACGAAGTCATTGACGTCTTGAAATATAAAATATATCCAAAGTGGGTGCGTGGGAACATGACTAATAAAGAAAAATCCGAATCGAAATTATGATATTTTGAAAAATTCGGACTCCCGGGGGTCATTGGATGCATTGACTGCACCCACATCAAAATTATTAAGTATATTGACGCAAAACAGTGTTATAGGATACATATATTTAAATATAAGAAAGGCTCATGAGTGAAAAACAAACAAAGCATTTGTTTGATTTCTTAGACATATCATAACTTTTAAAAATATCCCTCTTCACGGGATTTTTTTAAAAAAAAATTGCAAAAATTGAATTTTTTATTTCCTTTTTTTCTCAACTTGGCGCCTCTTCTATTCAAATTTTTTGGTGGCCAACTTAAGTCTTTGTTCTTCTAACTTAAATCGCTAACGATTATAGCTTTCAGAATCCTTCATGTGGTTTTCTGTTTTGAAGTCCCTGCCTGACTTCAATAAATAAATTCCTTTGTATTTCTACCTGTTCCATCAAAAGTTCAGTTTTGTTCTTTATTCTTGTTTCCTGGGTGCATCGCCATATTTTATTTATTTTTATTTATTTATTTATTCACCAATATAACTATTCAAGTATAATTATAATAGATAAATATTAACAAAATAAAGTAAATAAAAAGAGTTACATTGATAAATTACAACATTCTGTTGTCAAAAGGAACAAGAGATGAATGTAGTACTTAAATTTAAAATAAAGCGATAATTGAATAAAAAAGCGTGGGGCTTAACATATAGTAAATAAAAATAAAAACTATTAAATAATTGAAAAAAATAAACAACAATAAATAACTGATGAAATTAAAAATTAAGATAATTAAAAGAATCATTAATTTAAGACTGCCAAAAAAAAACCAAGGGAAGAGCTATACTTGAACACGAAGAAGCCGATCAATTTCGACATATTCAAGATTAAAGAGCCACAGTTTAACAATTTTTAAGAAAACTTTCACATTACGCAGATTTCTAATTTCAACGGGAAGACAATTGAATAATCTGGGTGCAACAGACAAATAATAATTAAAAAAATGTTGAGAAGTGTGATTTAGTGTCGGAGCAAGGTTTAAATAATTTATTCTTAAATTATAAATAGAATAGTATTTGTTAACTAAGTAGCCACCTCGAATGAAAAACAATTTTAAAACTTTAATAAAATATGAATATTTCAGAGGGAGTATATTCAAATTACGGAATAGCGGAAGACTTCTAGCTATCCGACTTTGACTACATATAATTCTAATTGCATGTTTTTGTGCATTAAATAAGGGGTTAATTTTACAAGGGTTAGTCACACCCCAACAGACAAGACCATACTGAAGTTTAGAGTGGAAGATGGCGTGATAAATACATGTAAGCAATTTCCTATTACAAAATTTTTTCAAATGATAAATTTGCCTTGTAGCAGCCATCAAGTAACTTTTTAAATCATTTGTATGAAGAGTCCAGCACATCTTCCAGTCAAGCAACAAACCAAGATACTTGTACGACTTTACCCACTCAATTGAGAAACATTTATTGGAACAACTCTTTTCTGCAAAATAAGTTTGTAAATCTCCGGCAGATCTACAAGAGTTCTTGTCTATTAAATATTTATCACAGCTGGCAAAGTGAAATATTTGATTGCAAAATAACGCTCCTTCCCAGAAATATTAAAATACATTAACTTAGTTTTATCACTCAAAACAAGTTTATGAGTGGAAAACCAATGTCTCAAAATAGAAAAGTCAGAATTAATATCCACAGCAAGCTTATGAGGTGAATCACATGCAAAAGTGCAAGCCATGTCATCAGCAAAGGCTATGACCTTACTTTCAAATTTCAAGGAAAAATTAATATTATGTTTAAACAGCTACTATATTTGTTATCCAACTTTACTCTTTGAGTTCTGTCGGACAAGTAAGACACAAACCAGGAATAAATAGAATAGATCCCCTGAAGCCACATTTATAAAGCTTTTCCAAAAGCAATTTATGATCAACGGTATCAAATGCTTTGGTTATATCAATAAACAAAGATGGAGTCGACTTTTGCAGATTTAGACCAGAGTAAATGTTATTACAAAAATTTAGAAGAGCATCTTCTGTAGACAATCCTTTTCGAAAACCAAATTGGCAGTCACTAAAAAAATTGTATTTATTTAAAAACTTCAGCATTCTGTATTTAATAGCCTTTTCAAAAATTTTAGAAAATACTGAAAGCAAAGAAAGCCTGTAGTTATTAAGAAGAGTTACATCACCTTTTTCAAAAAGGGGAATGACCTCAGCTTTTTTCAATTCATCTAGAAAAATGCCAGTGATAATACTTTTATTAAATAGATCGCATAGAACGTCAACAATATTGCAAACAATTTTTTCACAAGATTAGCTGAGAAACTATTTTCAGTAGAGGAGTTGGAATTTTTTAAACTTCCAATAATTTTGAACAACTCAAACGAAGATATGGGCTCGAAAAAGAAATTATCGGTTAAAAATTGCTCCTCAGCTAAGCAGTTACAAGAAAAATTATGATGGTCGATATCCGCGACAACATCATGGCCTATTTTTACAAAATAATCATTGAACGCATCTGCTTTCACACTCGAGTCGGAGATAACTGTTCCATCTACAATTATTTTAGCAGACTGATCACTTAGACGTTTTTTATTTAATAAATTATTAACAATTTGCCACTCTTTTTTAATATTGCCCTGAGCCATAACCAATTCATTAGCGTAGAAGTTATTTTTACAAGCTTCCGATTCTCTAAATATTTGCTTACAAAGGAACTTGTTTCACACTTTTCTTATATAGCTTTTTCTTTTTTTGTATTTTTTTCATTAAATCATATGAAATCCAAGGCTTCAGCCGCTTACATTTTTTACGTTTACTCCTAAACTCACTAGAACAAGCATTGACATGGCTTATTAAAACATTGTTGAAATTAGTGAAAGCTACTGATGGATCACGTTCCTCATAGACACTGTCCCAAAATTCATATAAGAGACGATTATTCAATTTTGCGAAATCAATTTTGTTGTGATAAGAAACACAAGGCACTTGTTTCAAATTTTTTAAATCCTGAAAACATAGGAAAATCATACAATGATCAGTTATATCAAATTTCGCTACTGAGCTAAATAGGGTAATATCGTTAGAACGACCTAGCCGCACAAAAACATGATCAATACAGGAAGCAGTAGTTTCCGTAATTCTTGTTGGTAGATTAATGCATGATTCGAAACCGAACGAAGAAAGAAGCATCAAATATTTGTCAGTAAAGCCAGAATCAATTAATAGATTTAAATTTAAATCGCCAAGTAATACTACATTTTCAGACTTATCATTCGATAATAAAGTATACAGCTCATTTAAAAAACCTTCATTTGTAGAACTGTGGAATCTATACATGCAATAAAATGTGTAGATTTTAGTGTCAATCATACACTTAAGTTTAATCACATCAGCAGTACCCAATGACAAGGATACGAAATCACAACTCATTTCATTACTTACAAAAATTGCTACACCTCCAGATGCATAGTTGTTATTGCAATTGGCAAATAACTTATAACCATTTAAAAAAATCAAACCGGGCCTATTTAAAAAAGAGTCTAAATGTAAAACAAAATTGTCAAAATTTTTCCTCATACTTCTTATGTTCTGGTGCACTAAATAAAAATTACACTGTTCGGAAGGAATGGCAGAAATCTGATTAAAAGAAACATTTTGACATTGCGCAAGAGAAGCATTTATTTGAGGATCCGAATTTATATTCATTATTAGCAGAGACAAGCTCAAAAACTAAGTAATTTTAATTATATCATCCATAGAATATATCATTATCGTACCCTCATTCTCCTTCTTGCGCATCAAAACTCTACCATTACTAAACCAAAGGAACTTATAGTTTTTCTCCCTTTTCAATTTCTGGCAAGCCTTAAAAATATTTCTTTTATTGCTAGACATGCTTTCGTTAACATAAATATTTGAAACTGTTTGAGCGTTATCAAAAATTTTAGTGTTTAAATTTTTTCTATTTTTATACTTTTGTCTTAGCATAAGTTTTTTGGTAATACGTGACACAAACTTAACGCATAAAATATTTTGGTACGTAACCGAAGAAGAATCATTGCCTTTTTTATTTATTTTGATACGTTTAACAAAACGGTCATCGATTTGAGATTCTACTACATTTGAATTTAGACCGAAAGAGAACACTTTTAATGCACAATCTAATGCGTTCTCATTATTTACATCAGGAATGCCAACAATTTCAACACAGTTCAAATTTTTTCTCAGTTAAAGAGTTTACTTTTTCTTGAAGGTAGACGACCTTTTCAGTTAGCACTCTTTTTTCTTCTTTTAACGATGCAATTAAAGAAAGCGCATCTTCATGCATTTTTTTTAATGCTATTACTTCATTATAAATGAGATTAAGTGTGATTACTCTTTGTGGTAATTCAGCGACACACAGGTTAGCTGTATTAAGTTGCTTGGACTGTAGCTGTTGTTGTTTACTTGATGAATGTTGAATATGCTGTTCTTTAGTTGCTGTTAGATGATATTCTGTTATTGTTTGTGGTGAGTTTGCATCAGCTGTTTGGTTAGTGTTCTCTTTGTCTTTAGAGACCTCTATCGGTAGTTGTTGTTTATTAGATTTTAATTGCTCAGAGATTATTTTATTTTATTGCATTGCTATTAGATTTTTTTCCGCGGAGTTTATATTATTTTGGCTTGCTTTGCTCTCAACGGAATTATGACTCATCACAGAAGGAGAAGTCAAAGGTTGATCTTGTATAGATTTTCTGCGAATTACGCTGCACTTTTCGCATTTGAATTTTATATTGTTATTGCAGTAATAACTAATATCGATTTTGTTCAATTTCACGCACGCGCCATGAAAATAATTGGAATAGTAAGAACAAGCAATTTTCATGCAATCACCGCGTTCAACTTTTTTATTGCAAATTTGGCAAATCATTATAAATTTTTAAAATTATTTTAGGAGCGAGTTAAAAATATGTGTTGACCCCACGACTACACGAAGTTAACGAGATCCTTCATCTGATGTATCTTTTCTTAACGCTCCTGCAGATGTTGGTGGTGCTCGATCAGTTGGTATCTGTGCTGCGACCACGGAGGAAGTGCCGAAGGCCATGCCGACTGGGTTGATCATTTGCTGGAAGCACATTATATTTGCAACTGTTTCTTCCAACGGGGAAAGACTTTTTTGCATATATATTCCGCCTCCAGTTGCGTGTGACTCACGCTTGTTGTGTGCAATTTTTTTTTCACTTTTCCTTTTAAGTCTATCCAAACCTATAATTATACATTTTACCTAAAGAATATCAGAGAACATCGATTTATTTTTTCTTACCTTTTGCCAGCCGTCGCCTTCACGCATTAGTGGACCCTTCGCTTCGCTGCTATCGAGTTCCACTCTTTTTTAACGTCCAATTTCGTTAAGCCTTTGTTAAAGCTTCTGGCAAATTCCTCCCTCAAACTGGTTTGTATTTGTGATTTTCATTTTTATGCGTTACTTTATGCGCTACTTAACTTTTTCACGTTTTTACTTAATGTTTTAACTGTCGACTACAAAAAAAAAACTCGACAAAAACTTCCACTTTTGTCGACGCTCAACTCCCACATCGTCAATTGACATTCGTAAATTGTAATAAATTTTTTTACGTTTGACATTTGAAATGACGAGTTCGACAACGGTGATGCGACAATGCTGCTGTCGAGTATTTTATAGTGGACTTCGACAATGATGATAGGGCTGAATGTCTTTCACTTATTCACTTTCTTTTCCACTTAACTGCACTGATGTGATCACGTCGACACTTCTCAAGTAAATGACTAAGCTGAACATAGTAGACTAATTAGTTTGTTTATGCTGATTATTAAACCAATACTTTTTAATGTAATAACGGACTGAACTTCCAACAAATAACTACACAAAAAATAATTTAGAGGAATAGCAAAGGCATTGAAATAAACACTGATACTGCTTCTCTGAATCTGTTGTTTTGAGTAAAGGAAGAACACAGCCTAGCTAATCGCTTACATTTCTATTTTGTTTATGTTTCGTACCATAGAAATGAAACACATTCTCACAGAGTACAAATAAAAAATAAAAGAGAAATGATTTAAAATATTAACATGCATGGATATGAATTAATTTAAACATAAGACTTTGTAAAATAATTTTTCTTTAGCTACTTTTTATAAATTATAAAGCGGGAATCATAAATTACAATATGAAATATGCTCACTCATTTAGTAAAAATTGTAATGTCGCAATTTATTAAAATTTAATAAATTCTTTGTACAATTTCCAAGTTTTAGGTGGTAAATAAAATGAAGAAAATAATTTTTTGTTTCTGCTAACACTGTACAATTCAATCAAAATATTGTTCAATTAATTAATAATAACAGTCGACTAATAACAAATAAAATTTCTATAACCGGAAGGATCATCCATTTTTCATATACATAAGTGGTGCAAATCACAACTATACGAAAAAACTCATCATAGCAAGTTTTTGAACCGACGGTTCAACAAAGCTATGGCAAACAAGAAATGACAAGAGATGACAGGTGGGGCATTGTGTGCTTAAAAACAAATTTGCACTTTGTACACGTCTTGGAGAACTCCCTTCATGGCTCAAGTGTTAAGAGCGGCTGTCCAAACATAATTCATGGAATGGTCGGGGTTGAAATCCGTGTACAAATTAACCAAAACTGGTCTGATGAGGCTATGTATATATGTATGTGAATATGTATATATGTGGTAATAGCCGAAACATATGTCACCAATTACCAGGTTAAATTATTCCATTTGTTGTCTCTGTCATGTTTGTTAAAAAAGCATTGACCGATTTGTGAAATTTCATAAAAAATATCGGTTTCTGCTAAGACTGTACAATTCAATCAAAATATTGTTCAATTAATTAATAATAACAGTCGACTAATAACAAAGAAAATAATTTTTTAATATGCACTCAATAAAAAATGTTAAATGAAATAAATTGCAAACTAGAATTGAAATTTTCATAATGATTTCTTGTTTATTACTGTAAAAGAGTAATATTTCTTCTCAGCCTTTAATTTTTGTATTCTTCTATTAATTTTTGCTAAAATTTGAGCTTGCGTTTCTCCGCGTAGAAGATTTTAAAATAGCAGCTGAGTGGCACTTTTTCCCGACCTCACATGGTAAAGGACCATGTGACGGAATAGGTGGAACATTTAAACGACTTGCTGCTAGAGCTTGTCTTCAAAGAGTAAATAATCCTATCCGCTCTCTGGAAGAGTTGTTTAGATGGGCGACTGAAGCTCTATCAAATATAACGTGTCACTATTCCACTAATAATGAGTTTGTAGACGAAGATTGTCAACGCGTTTCCGAAAAGCTATGACTGTAAAAGGTACGTTAAAGTATTATTGTATGGTTCCAATCTCCCCTCAAGAATTGAAATTAAAGCGATTCTCGTTGTATGAAAAAAAAAATTACAGTAAAAATTTTTAAATAAAAAATACTAGACACGTATAATATAAGGCTAAATGTATGTACATATTGTACAATGCAACTGTATAGAAACCCTAATAAATAAGATTTTTATTTGCCGCAATGATGTTTTTATTTATTTATTTATTTTTCCATTTAATTATGTAAAAAGTTGTATTTGCTAATAAATATCATGTAATTAAGAATTTCTAATAATAATTCTGCACGCTGCAGAAGATCATTGCTCTTAAAGTATTTCTGCTATTGCTGCCCCACCTTGTTTGGTACATAATATGGCAGCTAAATAAGGTTTGCGTACTGCATCTAAACGAACGAAGCCATGGCTGCACGTTGATACTGTTGGTTGAACAAAAGATGTATTTTCTGAACTGTGTTGACACTATTTCAGAGACATGGGAAGCCTTCGAACGAAATCGCTATCGTTGATATTTTCCTGTCGTGATACGAAAAATTGCCAATAATTTTTAAGTGCCTTACCTTATAGCTTTTCAGCTGGCGTTGCGTTAACGATTTTTTGCAGCAACTCGGAGACCGAGCCAAATAAACGGCAGTTCTTCTGACCAGTTGAGTGGTATGTTTGATCTAACAGCAGACAAAAGTGAACGATTTGCTTGCGAATTATAGGCGGTAGTTCGTAAATGATACACTTGCTATGCTTTTTCACTGCTGGAAGCTGCCTTCGACCAACGTGTCGCTCTATCGATGATGGATAATTGCTATGTAAAACCAATCGATGCCGGTAATAGACCCACTGATCTAATATGGAAATGTTCGAAACGTTCTGTTGATTCTGCAATGGTGCCATGGTGAGTTGTTGAATTTTTGCTCTCTGGCAAGGGAAATGTAATGATGGCTAAACGGCCAGATAGTTTCCGCGTCCATAAAAGACAGACAGACAGACAAAAACTGATTTTTATGGATAATATGGAGTTATTAACAGAAGAAGTAAAAATAACAAATTGCAGTTTAACTGTAAAAACTAATGTACTCTTTTTCAAAACTCTCATAACATCGTACTCTCTCATCAAAAGTAGCAACAAAAAAAAATTAACATCTGAAAGAGAGTTTATTCTTTGAACTTCGAAGCCAAATACAAACGGTACAAATGAAAACAAAAACTAGTAAAGGTGTTATCTTCGGCCAGGCCGAAACACACATACCCTACACTACATTAAAAGTACTTTTTAAATAAATGTTGAAGAGGTTGAATAAGTCGACGAAATTGTAAAAAGGTTCAAAAATGTTGGAAAGTGTTGGAAAAAACTGAAAATGTTGAAAAAATATGAAAACCATTAAAGAAAGGTGAAACAAATTGAAGAAGTCGAAATATATGAAAAATGCTGAAAAGTTTATGAAAAAGTCGAAAGAACAACGAAAATGTCGAATGAAATTGAAGGAGAAAGGTAAACGATTGAAAATGTCAGAAGAATATGGAAAATCTTGAAAAAAAAAGAATAGAAACAAATAAACATGAAATATGCCACACCCACTCCTCCAATTCCGCCCACTTTTGGTTCAATAAACAAACCAAATTTTAGCACAATAGCTTGAATACTTTGCGATATGTGCCGTAATTATTCCTATAATTAACGGCGGTGACACACCCACTGATGCAATCCAGTCCGATTTTGATCCAGAAATAGTTTCCCATAAGCAAACCTCTTACACCAAATTTCAGTATGATTGCTTATATATTTCGGTAGTTATCCGATTTAAGGTATTTTAATTGTTTGGGAGGTGCCACGCCCCCCGTTGCTATTTCGCCAGATTTTTATTCATATGTACCTAATACCCAGTAAACCACTTACATCAATTGCTCCAATAGTTCACTTAAAATAGCACTTATAACTTTATGTTAATGAGGGATGTGCCACGCCCACTGATGCAATCTTGTCAAGTTTCATTTAATTCTGAAGCTTATAGTAACCGACACCTCTACACAACATTTTATGAAGATTACTCTCATAGCACACTATCTATAGCATTAAACGTATTTCGCTTATATGGGAGGTGCCACACCCACCGGCACAATTGTGCCAGAATTTTTCAAGAAGACATCTTTTAGCAAGTATATCCGCCTTATTAAATTCAATAACGTTTGCGAAATCCAAATTTTTAATTGTTAAGAAGTGCCATCACAATATCTTGCACGGTTTACGAGCTATAACGTTATAAAAGTTAAAATTAAGGGCTGTGCCACGCCCCTTTAAGAGTCTTTGCAAACTTCAAACCTAGCCTAATCTTAATTTTGTTCTCATCTTCACCGAATCACCAATTTTCATCAAAATCGCAGCAACTTTTTTTCAAAATGGACTTGGGTATATTTACAAAGAGTATGGGCGGAAGGCGGGGCCGTAAACCGATTTCGCCCATTTTTATATGCTAGCAGCTTGCAAGAAGATGTGAACTGTGTGCCAAATTTAATTGAATCAGCTTACTTAGTTTTCCCGTAAACTTGATTTCAACAGACAGACACACACACAGACAGATAGGCGGACACAGCTATATCGACTCAGGTGGTGACGCTGATCAAGAATATATATACTTTTCCATACCTGCCACGCCCCCTTCTATTCGTTACAAACGGAATGACAAAGTGAATATACCCTCTGTGTAGGATATAATAACATAGAATTCAAAAAGCAGCATAAGCAAGGAAAAATCTAACGAAAATATTTGTGTGGTTTTGCAAAAACTTAGTCCTGGAAAACCTTATTTATCTTTAAAAAATATAAGATAGAAGTAAATCTTGCTACTAATCCTTTCCATGTAAATAATTTTATATAAATATTATAGATTATAATATGTATATACATATATACATGGCCTCAACATACCAGTTTTTGGCTAATTTTTTACCTGGACTTGAACCCCTGACCGTTCTATGCATTTCAATTTTTAATTTTGACAGCTGCTTTAGCACTTGAGTTGTTGGGGATATGACTCTTGTTTTCTCTTTTTGTCACTATCTTGCTTGTTGCCATAGCTTGGTAAGCAGAATTGTGCCTATGCTATGACTTTCCATATTTTTCCAAATTGTAGCATTGCCAGCCACTTATTTTTGAAATTGTCAAGTTCTCCTCATTATTTTTAAGATATTAATTTTTGTTCTAGGGACAAGTTCAGGTACAACATTAATCAAAATCTGGTCTGATAAGGCTATGTACATATACATACTCATATATATATAGTAAAATGTATATAAGTGGTAATAGCTGAAACATATGTTACCAATTATCAGGTTAAATTGATCCACTTGATATCTTTGTGATGTTTGTTGTAAAAAGCATTGAACCACTTGTAAGAACTTTCAGTATTAATGGTATTTGCTTACTGACTGAAAAAGTCCAATGAAACATTCTTAAATTATTATGAATAGTTATCAGCCTTTAAAACAAAAATAAATTAATTTATCTATTGTGTGGACAAAAGTCGGCATACCTTCGTTTTTTAAAGAAAGACAACTGTCGCCAACTTGTCGCTACCTTTAGTCGATGCGCATTGCGGCGTCGGCAATTTCTTATCGCGATCTGTAGTACATCTGCAGATGTCCAAATCAATGCGGATTGCGGATGCGAATATTTCCAACATTCCTGGTCTGTACATACATATAACGTATCACGTTGCATTTTGAGACTGCTACTGGTATTGCTAACCAGTTCTGCTAAGGAGTGGAGAGTTTCCTCACCCATTGATTTTCACGAGGAAACACGTTAAGAAATCGGAGAACTTTTTGGCTCATTCGGAAAATATTTGTTTATTTTTCAAACTCATGTTTCTGAGAATATGAGTAAAGGCTATTGGGCATCCCAGATAGAAATTGACACATGAAAACTTCATTGGTTACTGTGAAAATGTAAAGTTTTGTAACAAAAGATAAAAATAAGTCCTATGTGTCATCAGCTATTCCTGTCTCATGAATTGTCAGACAACAGCCTTCGTTTCCAAGTAGTAGTTAAATCGCACATTTTGATTGTAATATGTTTTTCCGTAAGTAAAAAGCTTACATTTTCTCTATTGATATGATTATTATTTTTTTATTGATTTCTACTTTTGTAAAATTAGATTTTACATTTATTTTTTAACTTAGGTAAATTCTAATAAACTTAAAACTGATTTTTTTTTGTTTTGTAATTAAAGAATTATTTATAGATGCGTTATTTTTGTTAATGCTAGTTATAGTCATACCGTAAACAAAATGTATTGGTATTTTAAATCTACTAAATTTATTTATTTAATACTATTTAGTTCTCGGAAGTCACCTTATCTCATAAAACTTTTTTTACATACATTTTTTGTTATTAATTTATGTTACAACTTCAGATATTTCTTAATATTTTGAAAATATAATTTTAACAAAAGCATAAAAAATTTAAATAAAAAGGGAACGTCTTTTCATTTGCTAACATAATTTGACAGCTTTAATGGTTTTAAGAGACTTGGAGCCTGTGGTGAAAATCGATAGAAACTAGCTTATGAAGCTCTTCAACCTCTTATCATGATTTCCCACGGCATCAAATTTTTAATGCATTACGACGTTGCAAGCCCCATATTCGGCTTTTTCTTCTACAACCGCTGTTGTGAATTTTTGCAATTTTCGATTTGTGAAATTCATGAAATATCAATGAATTTCACAATTTTTGAAACTTGCGAGCTTAAACATTCATACACCATTGCCATTGATGTCATTTAATTTAAAATAGTTTCGTCGAAAAGCGAGAAAAAGCATATGGCTACTTAAGTAACATCATTTGGTTCATTTTGTCATACCCTACACTAGGAATGTTCAACTTCGTTGCCCAAACGTCGACAGCGAGTTGTCTTTTATGACGTGAGTTTCGCGCTAGTATGTGTATAAATGTGTAAAGAAACTCTAACATAAAAAAAACATTACCCAGTAGAAATTCATGCATCACTGATGTAAAAAGATAAACAAAAATGTTGGCATAAAAAAAAAGCGAAAGTATGCGAAGCCCTTGCATGGCTTAGGAGGCTCAAAGAACCTCCGCCCCGACCTTAACTTCTTCGTTACGCACCGTATTGTAAATTGGCACATTTCGCCCAGTGTTTCAACAACTCGTCGCAAGGATCCATATATGTTGAATAAGATGGGTTCTAACTTCAATTTAAGAAGTTTGAGATTGCGTTTATTCTAAACAGAGCAAAACGTGTCACACATCTTGCCGATGTCATTTCCACACCCAATTATTCGTATAAAATTACAAACACTTTGCCGTGTGATATGCCTGTGACCTCAATAAATTTGCACAGTTTGACACGTGGATCACTCAAGATCATATTGTGAATTTTTCCAATATTTTCTGCTGTAGTCTCCTCAAGTGAGCGTCGGAGTTGCGAATGTACGACCACGTTTAAACTAATTCACCCAATTGTAAAGACTACTAAACGCTGGTGTAAATTGTAATGAACTTCATTTGACTCCGTTTTTAATGCTTTCGGTGGTTTGCTTTCAAATTAAAGTTTTTAATAACTGTGCGAACTTTTTTTGTATTGCTCGAAAATATCATAAATTGTTTGCTACAGCCGATTGTACAAATAAGAGCACACGACTACGAGCATCATATTTATGAATAAAAGGAGTTGCTCTGGAGAACATAAAATTCATAAATTTTTTTCACTCCCGCAATTTGTTTACAGTGAGTATCTTCTAAGCTTTAGTGGGAAGCCATAGTTCATAGGTCTCAATGAAAATATAACGCTATTAAGCACATTTTTATTGTCAATACAGCTTTGGTTATTTAATTTCGTCTTGGCCACTCTTATTAGTACATATTACCTTTCATTATATCAAATCGGCAAATAAAATTCAATACATTCGTTTAGCACATTTTGTGTCTTATACGTATGAGTCACTTTTGATCATTATAGCCAAAATTGCTTATACCGTTAGGGACACATGCATCCCACGAAATTTTTTTCATATTTATTTTCAACTGAGTGCACCCCATACCGCAATCCAATTTTATCGAATCCGAGACTTTTTAACTTTTAAGAATTTTTATCACAAAATACTGTGTTTTTTGTATGATCGACTAATATATTCTTACCAAAATGTCCGCTCCTATAATTGTATGACTTAGTCAGTTTTTCGTGATATAGTCAGGCTTACTTCGAAAAACGATTCTGTAGTCGAAAAATGTATGAGTAAAAAAAAAAATTTTCCGAACTCAGCTAATATATAGCAACCGAATAAATTTCTTTTAAAATGAGGTGTCTTTTGTTACAAGTTTTAAAATAATTTTAGCTTTAATCCCTGTTGTATACCTACTCGTATATTGGGAAAAATATTAGGATATATTTTTAAAATAAAAATGGTCGGGCAAATAAACAAACTAAGTTCATGCAGGCAAAAGTGTTAAAAAATTCCAGCTTGCCTGATACTTTTAATGAAAACTAAGTGCTCCACTGAATTGACTTAAATGTAAGAAGCCATAAGACTGCCATGTTCAACTCGAGTTAATGCAGTCTACCATATTTACTGTTTGGACGGGCCAAACATGGCACTCTTACTAGCTAAGTATATTCGATTGCTTAGATAACCTTTATTGTAAGAAAATATTCGACGGATACATAGAAGCGGCTTTCATTTGCAAATACACTAGTGTCTACACTGAACGAAAAATGTACACATTTACAAAATAAAACAACAAACAGAGCAAGTATTTACATTAAAATAAAGTACAGTCATTGTATCATTAATAACGTCAATAAAAACGAGACTCCTGAAGAAGTTGATCCATTGTGTTTTTTGATTGAAAATATGGATACACAGAATACGGAAGAAGAAGAAAATAGTAACAAAGTCAATGGATCGAAATTGAAATGGAGTAAAAAAGGAACTGAAATAAAGCATATATATGTATTGCTAAGAGGAACAAAAACATTTTATAAACAAAATTTAAAAATTTTTGAATCGAATTTTGTCGACAACCGTTAGTCTTATAAAAGAGAAGAACCGAATGTTTTTTGTAGGCAATTTTCTAAGCTAAGCATTTCACAATGTTTCGACATAAGTGACCGTCAACGAGACTTCCACGAATAACCGTTTTTAGCGACCTTTGAGCTCGTGTAGCATACAAAAATCTGGCTTTCCCCTAATTTTCCCGAAGTTCAATGCCTTTATTCCTATATTATACATACTATAGATTAAATGTGCTTTTAATGGGAAAAATATATTACTTTAATAAAATTTGAATCAAACCCATACAAGTATTTACAGGTCCGTGCGCAAAAATCAGCCATGGGGGGATTTCGAACTCGTATCATTCATGTTAGATTCTGCGAGGCACTAAAAAAAAACTCGCCTGAAACTCTTCGTACATTGATTTCGACATCGAGATGTAAATTAAGTGAGGCTAAGCCGTTCAGCAGATCTTCAGACATGGTTGATGTAAAGCAGAGCTGGGCGATAAGGATTACGATTATCTTATGATTATAATTGCAAAAGTACTCAAAAACAAAGGAAAGTCAATTACAATTAAAGTAATCGTTCATCGAACGATCTTAGATTACGATTGCAGAAATAGTAATTTTGAAAAAGTCGAAAGTACGATTCCTGCAATGGTTTTCTAAGTTTGTTCTACGAACCATTACATTAATTGAAATTCTGCTTTTTTTTACATAAAGAATGGTGTAATTATTGCACAGGATTACTTTTACTAAACAGCGGTAGAAATCACTGTTATTTACTTCATAAAGAGATTTCAATGAGAAAACATAATTTTACAACTAAAAGCATATATACCATTCAATAATAACACTCAATGTAACCTTATAACAACACTAATTTTTCAAAGGAAGAGTCAGAAAGAGCATGACGGCGTAGACTACTTATTATACCAGTAAAAGATCTTTCTTGATCTTTCTACCGGTACAGACGAAGTTAAGGGTGTATTGAACTCCTTTCCTATAGTCCAATACCAAACTTACTACGTAATGAGCTGATAAGTAGGATCTTATACAAAAATTGTAGATCAATCAGTTGGAAAAAGGACAGTGATGCTTTTTTAATCTTCACGATTTTTTTTCGAATGAATATTTTTTAGAAGACATATCAG
Source organism: Meiosimyza decipiens (assembly GCA_963680825.1). NCBI lineage: Eukaryota > Metazoa > Arthropoda > Insecta > Diptera > Lauxaniidae > Meiosimyza > Meiosimyza decipiens. Next base: position 70,284,996 of record OY804258.1, on the reverse strand, counting down.
TAAAATGATAGTTTTCAAATAATTCAATGGACTTCAAACTAACAAAGTTAATTTTTGGGTAAATACATAACATACTTAGTATACACAACTACTTTGATAACGATTACTTAAAATATTGCAATTTAAAAAGATTTCAAAATCAGAATTATTGTAATCTTTCATCGTAGACCTTAAGATTACGATCACTGTAACTGTAATTTGAGTTTTTCTAAAATTAAGATTACTGCAATTGTAATCTAGATTTCTTCGATGAACGATTACATTAATCCTAATTGAAAACATTTTGAAATTGCGATCAAAATAATCGTAATCCTAGACGCAATCAATTACACATGTAGTCCTTATCGCCCGGCTTTGATCTGAGCTATGTTTTTAGACGACGCAACGTTGAAATAGAGCGTTCATTTGTTGCTGTTGTCACAAGCAAAGTTGCCATAACGCGAAGTACTTGATGGACATTTGCATGAGCATCTTCATCGCAAATATCGAGTGCTTTGCTCGGCAATGCGTTAACGCTAAAATTTAACTTTCTAATTTTAAATAAATCACTTTTTATAATGTTTACACCTGTTTCTACATACATGCATGTGCAGATCGGTCATTCTTTTAATAACTGCATACTTGGTTTTTTTTTTGCTTTTTTGGGCATTTTCTGAAACGAAAAATTTTAAAAAATATAGGAGATAGGATAAGCCCCACGCACGGGCCTGAGTATAAATTTACATATGTACGAAATTTGGTTCAGTGTACATTTAAAATTTTTTACCGAAAGATTTAAAAGGGCCGCGGTACCTATGAGTCCTTTTTTTTGCAATGTGATAGTTTAATTCTAAATTTTTGATTAAGAGAATTACCTATAAGTATTTAAAGCTCAAATACATATCAAAGATCTCAGAACTACCATCGAATCTCACCTTCTTTGAAACTAAGTGTACTATGTCCTGTGGTCATTAAGAGATCTCTGGATTTTATAGTTGGATTATATGGTTTTGCGGGTGAGGAATCCGATTCCGTTGGTGTTTTTGCCGTTTTGTTGCCCAATAATATGTTATACATAGACAAATCAATTCCGATTCTCACGCTTCACCCCCCGAAAAAAATAAAATTAAGTACATCATGATAAGATTTGGTACATACATATATGTATATGTTTCTTACGTTCTGCGGAATGTTCTTAGCATAATTATAATATATATTATATGTAAACAAGGTACGGGCGAAAGGATGTTTCGATTAAAAAAGTCAAGCCGTCACACTTTGAGTATATGCACAGTAAGTACAAACCCACCAAACCTCATCTTATCCACAAAGACTTCTATGTAGTTCCAAGTACAGGCAATTCAATTCATCATTCAAAATACTTAATTTATTGATAAGTAAATGCCTGCAACAATAAATCCACAAGGATTAACGTAAACCACTATACACCAGGGTCAAACAAATTGTATATATGTATGTACTCATACAAACTAGCTGATCCGGCAGACGTTGCCCTATCTGGTATCTGGCACAATGAATTTGTTTTGGTTCATGTCCCTGTACAAGCAAGTCTGGACAGAAGAGGTCGTTGGCGCGATTGGAGAATAGGCAAAGGGCCCGAAAAATGACCGTGCCAATAATTAAGCGTGGAAAAATGCAGGATATTTGAATGAAGAAAAATTAACTGCTTGATGTTTAAAATTGAGTATAGGTAATGAAAACTCAAACTTAAAGTCCGCACATTGATTTTTAAGATAAAATCATTGTTTTAATATGAGACGATAGAAAAAATTTCGGTTTCTATATATTATCTCATATGGGATTCGTGTCACCGCCCATATTATCATTGAAACTTAGTTTTGTCCGTACCTTATCTATATGTAGAAGGCTCATTCGCTTTCGTTAAATATTTGATGAGATATGATGAATTTGGACTTTCTATTAAACATATTGGGGGCATGGCATCGTCCATTTTTTTCAAAGAAAACTATGGTTAGAGCCCTCCACAGACCAGAAAAAACACACATGTGTACCAAACCTTATCTATCTGCATTAAAGTGTTGCTGAGATATGGAAAATTCCGATTTTTTTCATATGGAAGACGTGGTGCTGCCCATGTTTTCGTTGGAAATTACTTTTGCCCTTACCTTTGCATTAAATCTTGTCCATCTGAGAATTAAACACTTTGGCTTTCCCGTACTTTTTATGTGCATACCAAGTCTCATTCATCTGCGTCTAATACTTGATGATGAAAGAGAGAAACTTTTATTTTGTCCACATCAACAAACTCCGACTAATTTGCAAGCGAAAAAATTAACAATTTGAAATTAAAATAAAGTATATGACTAAGGTGAATCTTTGTAATAATTTGTGATAAACCGGAAATTAAAGAAGAGTACGATATTTCTTTATGTACTTACGATCTGTGATATTTATACAATGTATTTTAGTGATTCATTAAAGTGATTTCTTAATTTATTTTCGTTTTGCATTGAGTTTCTTGTCAGCATAGTGCTTACAGTGCCAATGCATCCTAATTGTAAACACGTATTGAATAAATTTTAAATTAAATATAATTAGTACTTAAAATCATTTAAAGTTTCTCATGTACTTAAAGTTTCACTACCTTTCCTACAATAAAAAAGCGAGTATACAAGAAAACCTTACAACCACTTAAATATACATTAAAATTACACATCAATAATAGTACGACTCAACACTCTGAAGTAATAATTGTTTCTCACCTACGCCTTTTTGGACTATTCGACTATAAATGAGGAGTGGGTGAACAGAACGGCACATGTAAATGGTCGGTCATTTTGAGTTTTTTGAGGAATCGTGTTCATTTCACCAAACTTCAAGTAATTTCAATCTTATTTGATAAAAAAGTGAAGTTTTTCTGCTGATCAACTCAGAGGCGTCAACAGTTTTTTGCGATTTCTGAACAATATTATCAACATGTGCTGTCCCGTTCGCCTGCTCCTCAAGGTAATAAGGGAGTTTGAAGTGCCACTGAAGCCCTCAAGGATTGCAGTTGATTCAACCTTCACGTTGTTAACCAGATCAGGCAACAATTTACCGTCCCAGTGGAACACTAAAGACTGAGTACTTTTCAGCTTCATGTTAAACTACTAAAGACTAACTAAAAATGTAATTGCATATATGTATGTACATAGTTATTGGCTTGAGGGCATCCTTTTAGATAGAGATGATAAGATGTCTGATTTATAGTGAGTGGCTTCTTGGTTAGCGTCTGTTCCGCATAAGTGCCCGAGTAAAAGTTCCGCACCAGTTAGCATTTGTACTCAAACTGAGCGGCTCAAATAGGTGAATGTTTCCTACACTAAGAAAACAATTTGATTGTATTTACCAAAATTTGGTAATAATTAACAAATAGTATATTTGATATAGGCGAATTAAAAATTTGATATATGTTAAAATGTCACATATTACAGTGAATTGAATAATATTAGTGGAGCAATTATATATTTGGTAAAAATTACCAAATCATATTTTGGTTGAAACAACTATTATTTTCTAGCAACTATGCGTATTTGACTAAAAAAATACTTTCTTTGCGCAAACGTATACATTCATTAACATCAATTTGTGCTAAAAACCTATGACCAAAAACGATTTTTCCAAAATCGTTACATCCTTATGTAGGATGTCGTTTGTATTTATACAATCATAAATACCTAAATTGCGTGCCAAGCAGAATATACTTAAGTACTATTTTACTTGAATATGTTGTGAATTGCAAAGTTTTCATGTTAATGAGAAGTGAAATCCAATAAAAATTTGATTAACAAATGAATATTCAACATAACACATTTTTTCAATCGACTCAAACTAATATAATGTTTGGCTCAATAGGCAACAATTTAAGTTTTAACTAAGGACATGGTAATAACTACCAAAATTTGTTAATAGTTAAGCAATACTTTAAAAATCTATCCACCAAATACATATATTTAAAGGAACCATAGTCTTTTCTCAATGTAAGTTAGGAGCTGCTTGCATAAAAGTGCCTCTAGTCGCTCAGAATAATCCTATGCTGATAAATTTGTGAACCAAAGATATATGTATTAATTTGTCCTATATTTTGTTTTGAAAAATATGGTCACCGAACCATGAACGTGTAACTGAAGATGAGACACATTGCTCTTTTGCTGCAAGACCGTCATAACTCAAAAATCGTCAATTTGGGAAAAACGCTTTCAGTTTTCAATAAATTTCTTTTAACGTGTAAATAAATAAAAGAACGTCGACATATGTTCGTATGTTTTCTCGCAAGGTAAGTTCTATCTAATGGTTGTGATTTTTCCACACAAAATAAAACATGATATTACGGTTGTCACGGTTGTGATGGTCTTCCAGCGAAATGTTAACATTTTTGATTAATACATCAATTAAAAAATTGCGTTTGACTTGCCTTAGCATTAGTGCCAACTCGAATATAAAAAACTGAAATTAGTTCGCATTCTTCACATATTTTCAATAACTAACTCGCAAACTCATGGCCATTAACAACTTCAAAATAAAGCTAATGATAAATAAGAATAAATTGGGCAGATACCGCACACATTCCACTAAAGAGGCACAACTCAAAAATTTTAACTTTTCAGATAACGCAAAAACTGTTTTGGAGCTCGAGAACTATTTGGCAGGAATAAAGTGTGGATTATTAAGAAAAAGGTACTAACAGAATGTGGTTCTACCACAGCTATCACAACAGCTTGAACTCTCCAACACAACCAAAAATAGGAAACTTTGGCATCTTACAGCCTAGTTTTCATTGTAACATGAAGAGAGGCATAGCTATTTTTTGACAGCAAAGTACAGCAAAAAACTAAATTATCTCTTTTTTGCTGGTAGAATGTGAATGAGAAACAGTTTTAACGAGAAATCTCGAAAACTATAAATTTTGTGTTGTTGTTGTGTGTATTTTGATCAAACGATGTGTAACACGTCTAACAAATAACACAGCTGAACAAAATTTAATTTATTTCTGGTGCACTGGATGTCTCTGCGGATTTCTATATCTCCAGGCACCCAATTTACGAATATATTCATGAAAGTACTGAATTGGATCCAGTTTTTATGATATTGATGTATTCATCATATATAAAACAAAGTCGGTTTAGTTACACTCTTTATGACTTAAGAACTGCTGGACCGATTTTAATGATCTCTGGTTTTTTGCATTTGTCTCTGCCCCGAGAATAATAAAGGCTACAAAACTTTTTTTAAATTAATGATCTTTGATTTGTTGGATTTGTCTTCGCCCCGAAAATAACATAGGGCATAAATTTTTTTTTTAGGGTGCATGTTTAGGAAGGCTCATATACAAAAATATTTTTAAAATAGCATTTTCACAAAGACCACGTAATCGATTCACACCAAAATTTACACCACGTGTCTTTTACATATTAGCTGTACACCTACATTATTTTTGCTATTTGTTTTCTCTTTTTACTTCTGTTTAAATTAATAATGTACTAAAACAAAACATTATGTAATATTTTTCAATAGAAAATTTATTTTATAGAATGCATTTGATTCATTTTCTCATTTATTCTGCTTTTTGACCTCAATCGGTCAAGTCGCTTAGAATTTGCGCAATCACAAACAGACACACCATCGATTATTGCAGTGGCGTGACGAGGCGTTTTCAGCAGGGTGTTGAACGTGTATGTGCTGTTTAAAGATGAATGCCTATTCTTAGTTTGTCCAGGACCACGACCACATCTTTTTTTTATATTTTTTTTTAGCAGTGTATTCACTTTTAATTTTTTCCCATTTTTCAGGATTCAGTTTTTTTGCATCTCTTTGGAAGTAATGGTGTGTTCCCTGACTTTCCGCTCCACCGGATTCCACAAATGGTCAATGAGAATCAAGTCAGGGTAATGCGGTGCTGCACATTACAAAGTTACTAGAGCTTTAAAACTTTTGTTATGCTTAGAGTAGTTGACTACTGTCACAAGAAATTAATTTGCAGCTCCAGACTTTCGGCACTTCGCTTCAAATTGGGCTTTAAAATGTTCATGTAGTCTATTTTATTCTTTATATGCTCAATAAGCTCCATTGTGTCAACTCCATTGCTAGCCGTGTGCCGCTACACCATTACTCTACCACTTCCATGCTTTACATTTGGTTGACTATTCTCCATATTTAAAGCAGTATCCGGTTTTCGCCAAATGATCTTCCGCCCTTTAATACCAAAGATGCAGAACTTGCTTTTGTACGAAAAAATTACCAGTTTCCGAAATTCGGCAACTTGTTTCTGTGTTTGTTTGTGGATGGCAGTAGCATAATTCTGTTCGCTCAGGAGAAAAGAGGCTTCTTGCAAGCAACAAGGCCGTAATAGACATGTTTCTCCAATATCTTGCGAACACTATTGTCACAAATATGTTTGTGAAACTTTTGCTCAGTGCCATTTCTCAATTGCAATGCCGTTACACTCGGATTGGCTTTTACTTTGGTGATCTTCCAGGTTTGGGCTTTGAATCTAATACTCCTGCTGCGTTATAGTCGTTAACTATCCCTTGGACGGAGAAATGTGCTCTTTCAATGGGTTGTCCTATTTCACGAGAAGTTTTTCCTTTATCTCATAGGCCAACAACGATTTTTCCAACTCTAATACTAATTTCCTTTCCTTTTCAATCAAACAGTTTTCGATCAATAAAACACTGAATCTTTACGTTTGTTTCTTATTACGAGCTACTGGTGCACCCGATATAGTAAATAAACCAAAGTTTGCTTGTCAGAGCACCGAGGATTCTCCTTTTTATATTTTGCGAGCATGTTTTTTTGTTTAAATTTTTATAGTTTTTCTGTTAAACTTTAATTAAAGGAATTTAAGGATTAGAACTAACTTTAAATTAAAAAATTAAAAACTTTAAAATTGTATTGAATTGTACTGTCCAGCATGTTGACAAAAAGCTTTAAAAATATTTTTCCTACCAATCGATAAGGAAAGGTCGCAAATGGATTTTTAAAATAATTTAGGACGGACCCCGGAAATGACCGTTCAAATGGATCAAATGGAAAATATCAGGACTACATAGTCGTTTTTTAGCAAAATTGGAAGAAAAATAGTATCGCTGCTGGAAGGGAAATTTCCAGTCTCAAAATTATTACGATTGCAAATGCTTCCTCTCGAGAGGGCAATAAAATTTCGAGAGGGAATTTCTGAATAGATTCATGAAAAGTCCAATATTTTCCATCCTAGCACTGTTCTGTAAGTCTGATGTCTAACATTTTACAACAGAGGTAAAACTATTTTAATTTATAGGTATACGAATACAAGCATTTAATGCGAATAAAATTAAAAATTAAGAAATCAATAAATAGGTTTCAAAGTAATATAAAAATAAAATATCATTTAAAATTATATACGATGAGCTAATTCTTATAGAAATGTTGCATATCGCTTAAATGGTTTTTCAAAATCAAAATTAATAAATAATTATCATGAGCTCTGATTTCTCCATTATTAATGTCCATTAATTTGTAGTTACTTACAAATTAGTTACCAAATCTATGAGAAAAGAGAAGAAGAATTTTACTATTTTGAACATTGACTCGTAATTTCGTTGAGTTGATATAAGCGAAAGTTGTTGAGTAATAAATACTCAAAAATGTTTAAAAATGTAAGAAAATTGAAAATATTGAATCGCATCCACCTCTAGAATTTTCCATCGGATTTTACTGTTTAATTATTACTTTAGCCATTTGATGCTGAAAAATAATAATCTATCTCTAATGGATACATAAACAATGCCTCAGTATTTTCACGCTCCTACGTATGAATTTAAACACCATTAATACCACATGTGACATCAGTACCAGTAGTTATGTTAGTGTCACTGGTGTACGATAAGGACGGCCAAATCATAATGGCATGAGATTCGAGAAGTGATTCAGTGAAAAAATCACTAAAATGCAATATAGGCAGCTTGGTTACCATTGGTGATTACAATCGTTAGGATTAGATATTGATCAGTTGCCATCAGTGACTATAAATTTAAAAAGTTGCCGGTGGGCACCAATGAAATCGCTCATTTATGAAAAACTGGTGAAACTTAATGAATAGTGATTAGTTTTCATTTGTTCTCATAAGTATGTAGTACTTTTTGGTAAGAGACAACACTTTCTAAAGGGCAATTTGTTGAAGAAAATGTTTTTTTTTTTCTCGATTTGTGCAAAAAACTATCCAAAAAATATTGCTTATGCACATCGTTTTCGACATTTAATTTTGATTTGTTTTTTTGATCATTTTAAAATTTTTAGATTTGGTAAATGTGATAGATATTAATTTATTTCAAGTAAAAAAATGTGATGTCACATTTTTACTTGAACCAGAAAAATAATATTGCATAAGCAAATTAAAAATGGTAAAATTTAATGAACTTATGCGTCCAGAAACAGCCAACTTGCACTTAACTATGTACATAGTTCTATAATATAAACTAATTATAAGTAATTGCACACTACTTAACTAAATTTGTTACAACATTGTGCGCTCCCACGATCCTACAGTATTGCGGTTTATCTTATCCGTTGGGTTATATTTTACCTTAGCTTACTCGTAAAACATATTAGTAATTATGTCTTCTTAAGTCAATACTTAAAAAATACTTTAAAGTAAAATTCGTATTAAATAAATAACAGATTGTCGAGAAAATGTGAACCGATTCGAATTGAACTAAATGCCGCGCAAATACACACATACGAGTACATTTGTACACATGTATGTGTATGTGTATGTTTTTGTCTAATAATAATAATTATGGTTTTAAGTATAAGGCACATTTCTTAAATTATTTATGAAAAAGTAAACAACACATAAACTAAGAGGGCATTAAAAGTGAGCATTTTTAACTATATTTACAATAACGAACATAAGCGTTTTTATGGCGAAGACATTTTGGCTGCCTTTAGAGGGTCCCATTCCCATTTTGTATTCCATGTCGATGTCAAGCAGCAAATCATGATTTCTGGTGTAAAATTGATGTATATCACTTATCTGTAAGAAAAAGTTTTTAAAAAGACATAATATGTAACATTATTAGATGCGTCTCAAATTTTTCTAAGCGAACCATTTCAAATGACGAGTCTGCGAATAACACTATTTGTAAGCTTGCTGACAAAAATTGCAGACGTATAGCGAACTCATAAATAATATAAGTCAAGGAGCTCGAGACCTATTACAGTTTTAAAAGCTTGCCTTTTAGCTAGCGTTTAGATAACGAGTTCTTAGCGCTAAAAAATGCCTAAACAGGATTTCTGCTCGTTTGTCGAAAAGCAAGCCTTGATTAAATATTATCGTCTTTATAGAACAAAACTTCACTACTTACATTTTCATGTTTTCGAGTTATATGTAAGGTTTTTTGTATGCTTTTTAAAAGTTTTTGTATGCACCTTAAGAGTTAATAATTAAGAACTCGTATTGTTCAAAAGATTTACTTCGGTCGTATTGAGTTTTTAGCGATAAAATGTATATTAAAATCCGCATAAATCGAAAACATGAAAATGTGGATAGTGACTTTTTGTTCTGCATAGACGATGTATGTAAATACATATAAATTTCGGCACACATCGCTTCAAAATTTCCAATAAAAGCCGCATTTAAGGCAAAAATCCTATTATAAACTTTTAACTTTTATCAAGAAGCTGCCATTAGAAGTTCAGGATCTCTCTGTCTATAACGATAGGCTAACTGGAAAAATATTGAAAGGCCTTTATTAACCTTCATAAGATCTTCAAAAGTTAATGATACTAACGTTCTTCGAGTCAAATTTTACCTAAGTAGCAAATTTCTTATTTGGAGAATAATTTCTTTACTAAAGTGTATTATTAGAGCTTGTATGTATGTTGTTTCCTACGATACCTAGGAAAAACTGTCTCATTTTGTCGCAATTTATTTCAAATTTATGTCAATTTTGCAAAATTAGTAAATACAAAGAACATACGTACGACTTATCGAAATTAAATTTTATTGGGAAAAAAATTTGCTATCGAATTAATTGCCGTTATATTGTTAGCATAAAATTGTTGATTTAGAATGTTGCTTAGGTACAAATTTTTTACAAAGATGACAGACTAAGTGTTTTGTTATTACTCGTAGCTTTGCGACATAATTGACATCAAATTCTCTTGGTTTCCCTTTTGACCGGTCCACTATTTCTTTCCTCTGATTAGGTTGAAGTAGACGGTTGTTTCTCATGAAAATGGTGCTCTTGGTAACTTTCTTCCTGAATTCTCTAAGGTATAGATAAGCAGCCTTTGTTTCAGCCATGATTATTAGCATAATATCTAACATATTACTAAATACCACTTGAGGACATCGAGTTTTTCAGTTTTCCACCGAGGTGATACGATGTGAAAAATCTATCTGTAGTAGTGCTATGACCTTTTAGACTGGCTGTTAAATCGAGAACTACAGCTTGATTTATTTTGGACATGTTTCTTATTTCTTTGTCGTTATAAGGTTAAATATTGCAGAAATAACGAGCCCGAGAATCAAAAAAAACCCAAAGTTATGTAACTTAATTTGGATAGCATGTATTGTCAGAATAAGCATCTACCACTGAGCTGTTCATCGACAGTTGTAAATATCTTCAAAGGATAGTAAAGTTTGGAAAATTTATATGTAGTCATTTTTTGATGTCATTATATGAGCAGGCGCAACTTCACTATCAGAAGAACTATATATGTATCGTTAAGCATATTCTATATAATTTTAGTTTTCTAGACAAGGCTCTCTCTCGTCTGAGACTTCATTCAGCATGATCTTTATTACACAATCCTTCATTTTTCGGTGAAAAATATTTTCAATCTTAGACCCGTCAAGTTCGTTCATTGCTTACTATACGACAGTAGCAATGTTGAAGTAAGCGAAAAAGAAGTATTTCAATAGCATTTTCTTTTTACATACAATAGCCTGGAATTTATCTATTTCAAACAAACTAGTGTACTGATATCAGTGAATGACAAAGTTTAGTGTGATAAAATGATAATGGATGTTGATCTATCAACGTTAGTTTTGATATAACCTTGTGTCAAAGTTATCATAAAAATGGATTATTGCAGAAATTCTTTCCCGAAGCATCACTTAAACTCCCTTTTTTACTTCAGGGCAAATTTGACCCGAAGACCTTATGTGTAAAAAAGTTTGTAACTAAAATAATTTTAAATATATTTTTCAGAAACTTTAAATTTGTAATTAGTCATAAGATTAAATAAAAGTCAAAAAGTATTAGAAATAGAAATTAATTATTTTTAGAAAAATACCAACTTTTCTCCTAAAGTGGGTAAAATTTGACCCGAAGAACTTATTAAGGTTAACGGAACAACTATTCCCACAAAATAGGTGTAGCAAGGAGATACTCAGAAATTGTCTGAGTTATGCGTTAAACTGAACTCGGGCGGTTGACGCAAATACCGCCAGCGGTGAATAAAATTGAACAGAACTCCGGCGCACAACGTAAATGCCGCTTGCACTGACGGTAGATTAGATTTAATTTTACCGTCGCGGTAGACTTATTAGTGTTGCCTTTCTAATCATTTGCATCTATTTATTAACTTAAGTTTGTAGTGTCAATTTGAAGTGAATGAAAAGTCGTCGTACGTTGTGCGACGTGATTCTGTTTATTCGAACGGATTTTACGACGGTTTTACCGTTCAACGTATTTTACGCTGGCGGTATTTACGTCAACCGCCGGAATTTCGTTTAACGCATTACTTCTGGTACGACAGAGCGCGAGGCATTCTCTTAAGACTTTTTAGAAGTTTCATCATCCCCATGGCATAGTCTGCGGATTATATCACTAAAGAGATATAAATTCTTAAGGGCTATTTATGCAGCTGGGAGTGACCGCCAGCTTAAATCGGCCCCAAAAGGACTAGATACTTGAGTAATTTAATGAAGGTCATGGGTATTCTAATAATTCAGCCGTGCAGAAAATTCAAGTTTCAATGTCAACATCCTCTCGTACCCTATGCTTAAGTCCTGGATTAATGGTGACCAGAGGTACAATTTCAGTTCAAATGATGTTTGTGAATAAAGATTTGTCAACTCCACAAACAGATTCTAAGGCAGTAAATGTCTTGGAAACATCCTTAATCAACCAAAAATGAGAAATTCTGCCGTAGCCTCTGTAAGGATTGGCTAAAAAATTACTTTGATTTTCCGAGCTTATTTCTTGATGAGTCTCTAATACCAGCTTAAATTTTATCACCGTTGGCTTTAGAGTAGGGTCATCAGATTTCTGAAACACAAAATCTGTATATTCAAGTACATTCAACGCAAAAAATCAGTACAATTCAGTACAGAATTATTAACCTCATTCATTATTTTTAATATAAAAATCACAGCTTAAGTCGCATAAAAAAATTTTATTTTTTTTTTTTATTTTTTACTTTATTCAAAAAAAGGTCAGAACTTTTCAGATTGCACAAAACTCTAGAAAAATAACATGTTTTTCACCTTACGAAAACCTCATGGGGCTCCTATACAACTCAGTGCAGTTCGCTGTTTTCACCTACCTCAAAAATCCCAAAATTAATTAAATATGCTATAAAACAAGGACCATTTTACAGACTCCTGGGCACGCTACTGGCAAAAATTTAGTATGAAATGTAAAAATTATTTAGTAATTCTAAGAATTAGTTCAAACCAGTAACAATTGGTAAAAGTTAGTACATCTGCTGATAGAATCTGTACGTATGACAACCCGACTCTAGAGTATACAATGTAGCATGGGATATGAATGGGTATGTGTAACTACCAACATACATAATATCACTTAGGGTACCAGCGGATTACTGAACAAAATTCTTATTCTGGTATTTTTACTTTTCTTAGAAACAAGTGCTGGCCTCACTTGAGTAAATTACTTTAAAATAAATAAGGACTGTCCCAGAAAAAACTTACGTTTTGCTTTTTAGTTATAAAAAATATCCAGTATCTTTTTTGATCTTTTTTCGTTTTTTATTAATAATGGCTAGTGTTCAGAATACAAATAACTAAAAACTAAGAAACAATTTTTTTTTTTATAAACATTTTTTACTTTTTTCGTAAGGCCCTTCATTAAATTTTGCACAGTTGTTTCATCGACAGTACGATAAGATCTTTTCCACTTAAGTCTGAAGTCTTGTAAATTTTTTGCAGTCTTACCACTCTTTTGAAGATCTTTTTTTCATAAGAGCCCAATATCATTCAATTGGGCGAAGCTCTGGGAAGTTGGGCGGATTTGCAATTTGTAAAACAAAATTGATCTTTTTACTTGCATACCATTCCATCGTAGCTTTAGAGTAATGAGAGGTTGCTAAATCTGGCCAGAATATCACGGTACCCTCTATATAAACTTTGGAATTGACTGTGCCTTGCATAACAAAAAATCTGATTCTGAGACCACAGGTCCATATGGCCTGCCAAGCCATATATTGCTTCGGAAATTTCGAATTTTTTTTCTTCTTTAAATATACTAGACACATGCCTCTTTTTTGGTGTTCGTGCCCAGGTAGCTGCTTAAAATCTGCTTTGACGTAAGTTCCGTCGTTCATAACACAGCAATCAAATTTGGTCAGGTACCTTCCATACAATTTTCGGGCTCGCATCTGAGCCAACTGCTTTTCATCAGAACGGTCTGGTACTTTTTCAACTCTATATCTCTTAAGCTTACTTTTCTCATTCACCCATTGTACAGTAGATTTTGATGTACCTGCTCTAGCCGCCATATCTCGCACTGAGGTGTTGGGATTTTGCTTAAAAAGGCGCTTCACCTTCGTCGCGACCTTTGGGTTACAAAATTCTGGTTTTCTGCCTGAACTTTTTTTTCGTAAAACAGGTAAACCCTTCTTATAATTAGAAATAACCGTAAAGACAGTTTTTTCTGAGCACCAGCTATTTTTGCTACAGCTGAATATTTTAACTCTGGATTTTGCGGGACTTTTTGCTGCTTGCTAGATATCTTTGTGGTTAAAAGTGCTATCTTCAAGTGTTATACATCATGTGAAACTTCACTTTATATAGAACAAATATTGTGGCTTTTTAGACCTATAAGATTATCAGTTAGAGCATAATACAAAAAATAAAAAACGCAACTATTTTCTAGAACAGTCCATAGATGGAAATAATTTTTGACTACACTGTTCAAAATTTAGGGAGGCTATTGGATTCGTTCTCAAAAATTACCGCTAGAAACCAACGTCTTCCTAAGTTAAGTTCAACCTTGCCAAGTGAACGCTTTTTACGCGGCCAGGCCTTTAATTGCATGCCAAAGTAGCAAAAAAAAAAGGAAAAAAAAACAAAAGATCATACATTTTGTTGTTAAAAATAATCCCAAAAAAAAAAGAAAAGAGTTTTCTCTTTTTCCGAAGTAACTTTCCCATTTTAATATATTTTTGAAAGGCCTTTAATTCGTCATTTTCAACTTGGAAACACTGATTAAGTAACTCTCTCAATTATTAAGTTCTATGCTTAAATAGAATATGTTTTAAGTCATTCATCTTCGAGTTAAATCAAACTTTAACGCTGAAAGTATACGTTAGCTTTAAAACAGACAAAAGTTGTTGCTAAGCCAGTTAGCTATCTTTTAAACATGGGCGAATATAGCGGGTGGTCCATGCCCTCCCCAGGATGTTGGAGCACCGACCCAAAATTTTAGGGGGAACTCTAAGTACTTTCACACAAAAATACTTTGCAATAACAAAGTGTCACCTGCAACTAACTTCTTTAGTAGTCTTGATGCACTTCAATCCATTTTTCACATCCTGGTAATCAATCATGCTAATCTCAAAAAATTGCAAGATTTTTTTGATATAAAGTCCGGTCGTGAAATGCGAAGCTTAAGTGCCACAAGATGGAGCTGTTGATATGAAGATTTTAAAGTTGTAATAATCAACTATGATGCAATTAAAACAGGACTCTTATCAATGGAATATTTTGTCATAAGGATATTCTTTAGATTGATGAGACTCTTTTCGAAGCAGAATGTTTGATAAAAAGAAACGTATTAAAAAAAAGACATAGTAATTGAAATATTGGAAGAACACGATAAAAAGATTCTAGTCCAAATTATCACAAACTGCCATCGTCATACCGGTCAGCTCAGCCGGATACGATCACATCTTTTCAGTTACGTGGCAAATCAAGACTTGGCTGGTATCCAGTATGGAAGATGGCAAGCACTCCTCTACTTCACATAGAAAATAAATATGTTAGTGAAAACGTCAAGCCCGAAAAATTTTTAGTATTTTTGCCGAAAAACAGCGAGCAAAAACTCGTTCAACCAGTTGGAAATTTAAAGTAAGTATACATATATTAATATTAAATCAAAATATGTAAACAGTTATAAAAATAAAAATAAATAATGATATTATCAAAATAAACATGTTTCATGTATAATTTTATTTTATTAAGGAAACATTCCCAAAATCAACCCTTCTAGTTGAAATTACTTTTCGGCTTCGGTTTCATCGGCTATTGCTTTTCAGGGCCCAGCCAAATCATAGGAAATGACTCTTGATATGCCCATGCATATGAAAAAATTGACATGACATGGAAATTTCGAGTGCGTTGCAATTTTTTTTGTTCCAATGATGAGAGGTTTCTTTTCTTGTGTACATTTTCCTGCTGAATTCGAAAACAAAAATGAAAGATTTTTGAATGGAACAGTTTTCGAAACAATGTGACTAATGTGATAGAAGAATCCGTTTCGAAGGCTTTTATCTACGATCTAATATCGTGTATGCCAAAGAGGATAAAAAGCGAAAAAACACCCCTCATCACCTTCTCACAGTAAGCTTCCACAATTGATAAAACTATTGTAAAGCGTTGCAAAATGTGAAGAAATAGAAATAACGCAAATGCTTTTCATGTAAAAGAAAGCTGTCCGGATTAAGGTAGGGCTAGGGGGACTATAATCCCGAGCTCAAGAGGCTCCATAATGCTTTGTGGAAGCGGAAAATGAGGATATTTTTTTTTGCCACACCGGCGATATATGTGAATACTTACATCAACAGTCTAATTGGGTCCCCTTTGACACTGCTTTGAGTACGAATTTTTATTTTTTTGTCACCAAAGTAATGTTTTTACATGAAATGAGTGCCGTTATCAGTTAAGGGTGCCGATATTAGTTTCCGACGCTGGGTGAAAGTGTGGAGCTCAGAGAAACAACCCAAGCAACATAATCCTGGCGACAAACACGAATCAAAAAATATTAAGAATTGAAAAGTGAATTAATACAAAAATATTTTTCGATATATCGAACAGGGATCCAGGGATCTCAGGCCGCTCAACCCAATGCGCTGCCAAACAACTCATAGTTTGAATCATAAAATTAAAATCAAAAAGTAATATTTCGAGTTCAGCCTATAAGATGACTCAAGATTAGTGAAACGGAACACTTTTGACCCGACTACTTGGAATTTTCAAAGCAGTGCGGTATTTTGTTGTGCTAATACTACAGGTAATATGTTTGTAAGTCCAAGAAAAGTTTCTATAAAAAACAGCTATAAGCTATTGTAAGCTATTGAAGTTTCACATCACCGTTTTTTGAAAAATCATATCTCACAAAGAAAATTTTTTTGACAATTTGGTATGAAACAATAATTGTTAAAAACATTATGAATTTTTAGAAGAAATATATTGCATCTTGATATATTTTTTTTTGAAGCAATGGATCCAAAATTGAAGCAAACAAATTCGATTTTTCTAATGCTCTCAGCCTTTTTTTTGACATGAGATTGACATTTTAAGGGCGTAGATGTATTCTGCGTCAGATAAAAAATAAAATTTATAAGCTTTAATTTTTTCTTTCTGCACTCAGCCGATGTTCAAATTTCATAAGTTTTTCTGAGCGGCCGCAGCGCGATTACATAGTAAAAAAATATCAAATGCGTAGTATCCGGAGTACACGTTGCACGTGCAGTATACATACTAGGGTGGCTCTTAGGGGGAACAATTTGGGACGCCCGTTAATTGATTCGAAATAGTATAAAAAAAATTTTAGACTATCCAACCCAATTCAAAAGAAAAATTGTTTCATGGTGTAATACTTTTTTTTCTAAAAATTCATAATGTTTTTAACAAAAACAAAGTCCGATCGCGCATTTTTTTTTTTCTTTAGTTTCTTGCTAACAAATGAATATAGTTTTAGATTAAGGACTTACCTCATTCCATCCATAGCGGTTTTTTGCTTGAACAATAGCTTCGTATACTGCATTATGCTCCAAATTTTTAATTACATATGACATAATGAAATGAGTGTTGTCAATTCTGATTGGTATCGGCTTAATATGAAACTCGTGCCATTTGCCGGGATGCTGATACGTTTCATTCATCTGTAATATTAAAGTTTTTCAGTAAATAAATATATTTTAGTTTATAAATTGACAACAATACTACATATATTTTAGACCTACGTTTTTTTCATCACTCCTGCATGAAAATCTTATGGTTGAAGCAATAATTTTAGTCTAATTCTTATTTGAGTCTATTTCTTAGTCACCAAAATACATTTTTCAAATTTAAATTTATTTTCACAAACAGTCATAGCTGTTTAGAAATGATTTTTAATGTAATTTAATGTTCCAAAGACGACAGCAGTAGTCCTGAGCAAGCGTACTCGTCTTGTAGAAAAGTAGACAAAAATTGGCTAATTTACAACAAATAATGTTTATAGTTGTTGTTTTTGAGAAAAAACTGAAAACGCAAAGATTTCAAATAACGCAGCAAAAACAGGATTAAACAGCAAACGCAATAATGTTGCTGGACTGCACGCAATCGCGCCAACGAAATGCACCCAAATGACAACAAGACCAAGGTAAAGTAATGAAACACTTCCCAAACAATAGGAAATAATTCTAAAATAAATAAATGAAATAACAGTCAATATTTGTGCCTAATTTCATCATCAACTAACTCTTAATGAAATAGTCCCCAACAATAATGAAAATAAAAATGTTTAACCCTGAGCCGCACCCGTAACTTTTATGTAGAATTACTGTGGCCATATAAGCCGGGGTTGAGTATACCATAGTCTAAGCCGCCGCGCTGCCGGTGTAGAACTCTCTACTCTAAATTTAATGTTGGTAAGTCACTTTTGGTGCATGTACCACCTATAAATATTTACACTGTTAAAAAATAAATTTTTTAAAAATTTATGGTCAAATGAAATAACCACCAAAAGGGATTGAATGAAATAAGTTCCAACTGAAATGTCAGCAGTCTCGCGTCAATCATTTGCTGTTTTTTTTTTTTGTTCATTAACGCTGCACATTGGGAAAAACATAGACACGACACTTGGTTTGGTCATTATCTTTAAAACTCTTCTGGAAATTATCTGATATAGATTTTTTTATATCCTTCCTCAGGAGTTGATACACTACAGTTCCAGAACCACGCTGTGTTAAACCAATCTAAGCTATCACAGTTCTGAAAAAGGATTCTAGAAGACAGTCAAAAATAAGTAAACTCGTTTGTTAGTAAGTATTTTGAAAATTAAAATTCGAAAAATACAAGAAATAATAGTGGGGCTTTAATAGTGCAGTGCAGAAATGAAGAAGCCTACGATCAAGTACAGCAGAAGATGACAGAAAGCATTGGAAACGTATACGAATTGCAGAAAACAAGAGAGAGATAAAAAAGTATTTAAAGTTATTGGTCTTACAGAAAAAGTTAGGAGTGAGCGCTTAACACGGTGGGCTTTAACTCAATTAAAATTACAAGTTACCACAAAAACTTGATTGGGGAACTATTTGGGATGTTATTAATACTCAATATACATCAAAAAGAAAAAAATTCTGAGTACTTTTTTTATAAATTCCATATTTACTGATTTTTAGTGATATTACATACGAATGAAATACGTATAAAATTTAAAAAACATCCGACTTTGCTCACACTTCAAAGGGCCTTGAAAGATTACCCCACAGCACAAATTTCAACTCCCTAGAGCAGGGGTTGCCAACTTGTATGTGCCTAAGATCGACTTTTTATCTCAAAAATGTGTCGCGATCTACATAGTAAAACCAACTTGATAATTTTTATTAATCGTGCTCAAGTTTTGCACTATAAAAAATGCTCAGTCTGCTGTTTTAAAATTTTAAAATACTACGTTTCAGTAATTATGCTTTTTTTTAATTTTTAAAATAAATAAAAAAAATTTTTTTTAATAAATAAAAAAATAAAATTAAACTATGATCGACCAAATATAGCTTCGCGATCGACCGGTCGATCGCGATCTACTTGTTGTTGGCTAATATCTCTGAACTTGGTCATTCCTATTCACTATGTGATATTTCATTTTGAGGGATATAAAAATGTTAACAATATAAAGTTAATATAAGTTTGTGGGCGTTTGATGCATCTTAAGCAGTCAAATTTTTGTGACGAAAAGCAACAAAATGAATATTTTTTTCATAACGAAATTAGTTTGTTAAGTCCTATGATTATAATTTTTTTAGTTAACTAGGCTTACATTTTTTGTTTTGTAGGCTTTATAAGTATTTTTGACTAAGTGTTGCACAGAAAAAATATTTTCCACCAGTTTTTAGGCCAGTAAACAAATTTTTTTATGGATGTAATAAATGTATATATGGAGAAAAATGGACTTATCTGGCAAAAGCTTGGAAAAAAAACCGCTATAAAGGTAGTTAAATTCATTTCATTCATTCACTGAAACATCGTATCTTCTAACTATTGTGCTCTGATGTGGATTCTGGACAGGAAACTCTGCTTTTTCACACGGAACTGCGTTGGCTTTCCAAAAGAACATGTTGTCAATGTTGTATGGACACACATTCTTAACTGACAAGAACAAAGAGTTGCTGGATCAGTCCTGTGAGTCCAAATTCAAAATAAGTTTGGCTTATTTGCTCGATTTTTTCGTCGAGTTGAGCCTTTAACTGCAAGGGTTAGGAAATTTGAAATTGCAAGGCACCAGCAATATATTTTCAATTGAAGATAAAATCAGTGCATCTATCGCGAAAATTGAGCTATTGATCAACAAAGTCGTTAGAGAAAACTTTTCTTCGTTTGATACCCTGAATCAAATTATTGACAGTCAGTGTGTTAAGATTAAAGGAGAAATTCTGATTCATATTACACTCTGTTTGAAAAACCTAAAAAGTGAATTCTCTCGCTATTTTCCTGACTGCGACAACAAGGTGCCTTACGAGATTCAAGAAAGATACATTCGAGACCAGAATTAAAGGAAGATTTTTGGAGCCAGAAAGCAATTTTTTTTTCAAAGATTCGAGAAATTGCTATACGTCACCTAACTTTGTTTTCATCGACATATCTATGCGAGCAGGAGTTTTCGGCGCTTCTGATAATTAAATACAAGCACCGAATTGGTTTGATGCCAGTGCCGATATTCGTTTGACTTTAAGTAACATTGAACCAAGGACTTAGAAGAAGTCTCATTAAAATAATATACTTATCTCTAGAATGGAAGCTTGTCGTAAATAAACTATTTAAAATCCTGTTGGCTTTGGACATTTCTATGCGTGTTTCATTTATTCACTCAGATTTACTCTATATTAACTCTAAACAGTTGGTGGTCCATGGCAAGACAGAAATTTTGTGAAATGGTCCTTCATCACTAAAAGGTTAAGAGGCACTGTCTTAAACAGTTCTAACACAACAAAACCCCAACTGGAATTTTTATTCTTTTATCTACAACACCCATTTTACATAAAAGTGGAGAAGATCGGAAACGTGCAGCGTGCGACGAGTCGAAACAAAAGATCGAGTGCCGCACGAGCACTGGTCCCGAATCGAGATTTTTGGTCAAAAAATTGCTAGAGAGCGCCAATCTAGTTAATAATGCAGTTTTTTTTTCAATTATGATTAGCAAAAATGGTAACAAAAAAATTTTTTTAGATATTTTTAGTTCAAAAACGACTAGAGAGCTCTTATATGGTCAGAAATTTACCACTTTTGTTTTTAATTAAAGCTTACAAATATATCAATAAATAATCGAATCTAGAATTAAAAAAAAAAATCGTTTCAAGTTAAAAGGCGAACACAAATTATTTACTCGATATTTTTGCTGTTGGAAAATGTTTAAAATCCGACCTACTCGAGTCTGCACTTTTTTGTAAAAATGGTTGTTATAGATAAAATATTAAAGAATAAAAGAATATTTATTTTATTCGTTTTATTTGGAGGAACAGCATCTTGAAACTAGTTAAGCAATTAAATTGCTATTATTTTTAGTTTCTTGACAGCAAAAATATATTTTCAATACACTTCGTAAGCTAACGCTATAACGTAATAAAACAAAAATAATTTAGTGTGCTATGGGAGTAATATTTTTTAAATTTGGTGCAGAGGTGTCGGTAGCTATAAACTTGGGTATTATATAGATTTTGACAGGACTGCATCAGTGGGCGTGGCATCTCCCATACATATGAAAAACGTTAAATGTTATGTTTATTTAATGTAATATGGAAGTAATTTTTTGTTCCGATCGATAGAGAATGAAAAAAGTTTTCGACATCACTGATGGTGGCTCCGGACTCTGGAAAGGACAGTTTTTGATCTATTTTCACGAAATTTGTTTTTGTTCCAATAGACTTGTAACTATAGTGGTGTAGTGTCAAGTAGAGGTCAGTTTTAATATTTCACCACTTTGTGAGTCCTGAGCGATTTGAGGAATTTGTTGCTGTAAGGATGTTATCCTTGTTCTTTGAATTTTCCCGGAGGTAGTCACTCCATAAGTGACTACTCATCGAGGCGGTTAACCTTGAGTCACTTTGAGGTGATTGAATATCGATAAGTTTTCGCACCAACGTGGCTTATAGGTGTTATAGTGCAATTCTACAAAAAGAGCACGCAAACCACAAAATCCCGATCTTCACTCACATCGGTGACTCCAAGTGACGCAAAAAGACTCGGAGTGGAACGCCTCTAAGAGTAGTCACTTGTGGAGTGGAAAATATCTTTACAGCAATAAAGTTCAAAAAATCGCACGCACCGCAAAATGTAACTAAGTGTTTTAAGTTTTTGCACCAACTTGGCCTATAGGTGCACATTCAACTTTTTTCGAGTTTTTCAATCTCTTTCAGCTATTTCAGCATTTTCCATGTTTTTTCGACTCTTTCAGCTATTTCAGCATTTTCCATGGTTTTTCAACATCTTTCATCTTTTTGCAATCTATTCCGTTTTTTCCGACATTCCAACATTTTTCGGCATTTTCAACCCATTTCAACATTTTCCATACTATTCAACCTCTCTTGATGTTTTTCAATATTTTCCATATTTTATGAACATTTTTCAACAATTTAAATATTTTCCATAATTTCGACATGTTAAACCCTTATTCAACTTTTTTCAATATATCGCATATTTTTTCGACTTTTTCAACCTGAAATCAAAAAACCGAACTGGGAAGCAATGTAAAATGTAACCTGCATATTCTCTGTAGCTATTTTGCTGCTTCTGACTCGTTCATATCACTAATTAAATAATAAAAACTTTGGATATACATCAATATTACAATGATGACGAGTCAAATGGTGGGTGGGACTGTACTAATATTTGGTCATGTTAGAGATGATTTGAAAATGTTCATAAGTCAAATGGAAACAACTTAGCAAAAGGCAATTTTGGTGAATGCATGTAATCAGGATACATTCAAAGTATTGTGTTATATACATGAAATTATTGTGTTATGTATATAATATTTGTTACGTTGGAAGATGCAGATACAACATTTGAGGTACTATGCACTACTATGGAACGCCACTTAAGCCAGCGGTGTCAGCGTTTGCAGAAGGGAATGCATTCTATAGTTCCACAA
The DNA here is from genome assembly GCA_963680825.1 of Meiosimyza decipiens. Lineage (NCBI taxonomy): Eukaryota > Metazoa > Arthropoda > Insecta > Diptera > Lauxaniidae > Meiosimyza > Meiosimyza decipiens. The sequence continues at coordinate 70,262,200 of OY804258.1, read as the reverse complement.
AAAGTCCAAGTTTGGAATGGAAAAAAGTCCAGTTAAAGAAAAAATTACCAACGGAAAATGTAGACATTCAAATCTGCTGATGCAGTTGTTATGGGTCAAACTGCAGAATGTTGAATATACAGAATTGGAAGGCAAATGGAAATCCAGAGAAAAACTGTTTTCATCAGTCGAAGTGCAGTGTGAGCGGGTTAAGTAACCATTCAGCAGCAATGTGCAGATTTTGAGTTACAGATGCAATATATGCGGTACAAAAGGACACCTTAAAAAAATATATACTAATGTGAAATCAGCTATCGATTCAAAAGATAATTATATATATGATACTGATTTAAGTTTATTCCACTGTAAAAATGTGGTGGGAATGTAAAGCCAATTACAGTTAAAGTTGAATTGGGCGGTATTCCAATAATTATGGAAATAGATACTGGTGCAGCGATTTCAGCCATGTCATTGGAATTATACCGCAAATTATTCTGGAATTTTCAGTTGGTTAAATCGAATGTGTTGTTTTCAAGCTACAATGGCTCCAAAATTATTCCTGTTGGTAAATGCAATGTGCCTTAAATAAAGACTTAGAAATTACAGTAATAGAAAATGGTGCTCCTCCAATTTGAGGACGGAATTTTATAAGACTATGTCATATGGGCTTGGACTATATAAAATTTCTGTCAAGTGATAATGAAATTAATGTTTTATTAAAAAAATATAGTGAACTCTTTGATAATAAATTAGGAACATTTAATAAAAGTAAAGCTGCCTTAAAATTGGTTCCGAATGCCACAACTAAATTTTGTAAACCTAGGCAAATGCCCTTTGCTTTAAAAGAAAAGGTGGAAGCAGAAATTAACCAAATGGATTCACTGCGAATTTTAGAGCCAGTGGGTTTTAGTGAATGGGGAACTCGCATTCTTCGCATTTAAAAAAAAAACGGGAGATGTTCGTATACGAGGAGACTGCAAGGTGACTTTGAATTTACAGCTAGTTGTTGATAAGTACCCCTTCCAAGGATTGAAGAACTCTTTTCAAAACTACACGGAGGAGAAGAATTTACCAAATTCAATTTATCGATGGCATATCAGCAATTAGTTTTGGATGAAAACTCACGGCACTTAACGACCATTTCCACCTCAAAGGGGTTATTTCGATACACGCGTCTAGTGTACGGATTAGCACTATAGCAAAGAATTATGGAAGTTTTGCTAACGGGAATATACGATGTTTAGATGATGTGTTAATTACAGTACTTAATCGGAAAACAACAAGTTGCAAACCTAGAGGCAATACTTAAAAAGTTACAAAACGCCGGACTAAAATTAGGAAAAGAAAAGTGCGAGTTTTTCCAAAATTCTATATCATATAAGCAATGGCAGATGAGCAGAAGGAGGAATATAGGTTAGTAAACCCTCATTTAAAATTATCAGATTTACGCATAGCACAAGATCTTCCAAAACTTTTCCTCTTTGAACAGTGCAAAGTGAACCCCTTAGAAAAATCCACGCCTTAAAATCACCAAGCACAATATAAGGGCATGCTACAAATCGAATAATATCACACAGTTCATTAAAATTAAAATTTCCTTCTTTCTTTGTGCGGTTTTGTGGTAGGTTGGAAAAATAGCTAACATATTGTTTTGGGACAGCTGCTGACTTGCAAGCAGAAAGATGTGTCTCTTGCAAAGAGATGACACTTGGCAATTGTTTTATTAATTTTTTTTTTCTAAATCAGTGAAAATGTTGTATAAATAATTCATATTCCATTGCATTGTTTTCATCGTTGGCTTAGAATACAAAGAGCAGGGAAATGTGTCAAATCGCACCGTAAGTTGTGGATCTTTTCGAACTGAGTGGATCGATTGTATGGCTTGGGTTGGTTTTTGCCTCATTATATTTGTTTTTGAAATATTTTTTTCTTGTTCTTTTGTTGTGGCCTATGGAGCATTACTTTTTAAGTTGGAATTTTTTTCTCTGATAAAGGGAAAAGATTTGCTGTTGCAAAATGAGATGCATTTCTTTTACGGCAGCAGCAAAAGAAGTTTCTGAGGTTATGGAGGGTATTTGTTCTTCATGTAGCTTGAGCGCTTCTCGCATTGAAAATTTTTTCAGTTTTAATTTAAAAAATATTTTTGGACTGCACGTATTTAGGCCATGTGCGTGAGGAAGACGGATGATCAGCTGAACAATTTGCACAAAAACTGCGGGTGCAAGGGAAAGGGACGTGTGGGGTAATAAGTTCTATCACGCAAAGTGCGCCATGAAACTTTGATTTTCCCGTGGAGCTTATATAGATCAAAAGAAAGAAGTACCACTTTACTAGGTTTTGTAAATGGTATTGAAAAATAAATTTCAAAAGCTTTTTAATAACAATTTATAAAATATTTTAACACATCTTATTTATAGAGGCCCAATAAAGAGTTGATACCTAGCCGCTGACCTTCTGTACAAGAAAATACTTCAAGTGTTGCGCAGTTTAGGGCTTGCCTTAAATCAAAATTGTAAAAGTAATAAAAAATTGGGTTCGCAGTCTGCGCTTCCACTGTTTAATTTTGTTGTTGCTCCGCCTGTTCTTGCTGCATGTTCCGGTTTTGAGAAAACAATTGATTTGGCCTTAAATGATATTTCTGATCTGACTGAAGCTGCTATGCCTATTGCTTCCTCTTCCATAATAGTGCCACAATGCTCTCTGCCTCTCCTATGCTCAGTAATTTTGTAATTTTGATAATGCTGCTAATGTTGCTAATTCTAATGGATGAATTTTAGAAAATGTTGGTTGAGATGTTGTTGATGTTAGAAAAAAGTTAAAAAATAAGCGCAAATTTAGTATGGGTTAAGCTGAAAACGTTCCTCTGGACGCTGGGGGGGAATGGGTTTACCTTTCATCTTTTAAGCCAAATACTTCAGTCAGTGATATTGCTTCTTATGTTGAGAATCGAACTTGTATGTCAAGGAGTCACATTGATTGTAGGAGTTTAATTAAAAATGACTCATTGGATGAAGTTAAATGGATCAATAGTACCTGCTTCAATTAATATAGTGGGTTAGTTTGATTCAAATTCAATAAAATTTTTTTTAAACATGTCTGGCATGCGAACTAAAACTAAAATTATTGTTCGTGTGCTACTTCGCATTGTGACTACTATGTATGTTCTGGTTGAAACTTGGCCAAATGCTGATTTCTATAATAGTGAGGTTTTTGATTTTAATTTATGTACCATTGATCGCAAAGATAGTGATCCTATCAAAACAGGGTTTCTTAGAGGTGGTGGGGTTTTAATAGCTACTTATTGGGCGCACTTAATGATCTAATTATGTTTAACCTGATAATGCAGATTCTCTAGTGGGTCAGCTTTGTGTGTCGATTCAAAATGATAATAATTGGCTTTCATATCATATTGCATCATATATTTCATCCAATCGGGGCCACACAACTTATATACAGCAAATTATAAAATATGGATAATGGCGAACGTTTGTCCACCGTTTGAAGAAATACCCAAATAGCCTCTGGACCATTGTATCAACCCTTGCTTTGTTTTTTTTGTGGTCTAAGATAGCAACCGGCCAATATGTGCCACTTGTTTCATGTTAAGTTGACAGCGGAAAAAATACATTTCCTACCTTGGCAACATACGACAACTTCGTGAAATTTTCATCGAGAAAGACAATGTTTGATATAATGGCCGCAATTTTTTTATAAGGCTTGGTATTCTTTTGAGTGGAAAACACAACGGCACGATTATCTAGCTTACGCGTACAGTACTAATGACGGCAAGTCCTTTTTCCATCATATCGTTGGCCAATCGAGTCAAGTGAAAAGTTATCGCAGTTTTGAAAACGATGAATAAAAAACTCTTGAAAAGGTTTTTAAAAGATTAATTAAATTTGTTGAATGTTCTTATCTGGAATCTATTTCGTTTTTCATCTTTTGAAAATTTTATTTTTCATTCACAACAAAATAACATTTTATTTTTCTTTGAAAATTATTTGAACAAGTCTAAAAAACAACAAGTAACAAAATCCCCACAGCAGTATCCTGTTCGGCCGGTCATGCGATACTTGTCAGCAAATTTAATACCACTCGTGCATCTTGATTCATATTACGATTGCCATCTGGAAATTTTCCAGTTCAAATTTAACTTTTGAGCAGATAGTTGGTGTCTGAATCGCATTCTCAACAGACCTCGATTACATATACTTGGCAGGGCTGGATGGAATATATTGAGTAAATTTATTATTGGGAAGGAAAAACCCTGTCCTTAGGCTGTTATGGCGGCAGCAGGGCCGTAAGATTCTTGTACGCAATGATTCATCATAATCCATCATCAAATCCATATTAAATCAACTTTTTGACATTGTAGCGCTATATACCAAAGCGGCAAGATGGCCACACATTTTTTGCTCCTATTTATATTGATGCAATAAAATGTACCGTAAGTAAACAGTAAAACGATCTAGGCTGGTACTTCAAACTCGTCGGTTGGATGACGTTATTTTGCTTAATTCTGTGGGTAAGCTGCATTCCATTTCGCCCTTACCTCCACTGGTTAACGTTTTGTCTCCTTTATTATTACGTCTACCATTACCGGAGTCTTTATCTGCTGAAAAAGGTTGGGTAGAAATATACCAGCACGCCAAACAGTCTGGTGCTGGCAAAATGGTACCAACATCTTGCTCTTGGCGTTGGCTGTACATTATTACACTTGTTATTCGGTGGTCTCATAGTGGTTTTCACACTTGCCAAGCCATCGACTGGCACTAAAACTGGCATATTGTCTCAAAATCTCCTTCAGGTTCTTCAATATGTTCATCAGCTTCCATTTCGATTTCTACATTGGATGCCCCCACTTCCGCAACCAAGCGGATCATTTTCAACAAAACTCTCGTCGAAATTTCCGACTAATATATAACTTGTTTGTAGCTGCGTCTAGGCATATCCATGTCAAATTGTGATTCCATCATTGTAAACAAAGGTACATATACCAATGATTATTTTTGAACCCAGTGAATGGCGCAAACAGTTTGTTACAATTGAAATGGGAAAACCGAAAAAAGCCGAAAAACGAGTGGCAGAATTTTCCTACGTTATAGTAAAAACGTCGTTTTCCCATGTGAATTGTAATACGAAACAAACTGTTTGCGTCTTTAACCTGTTTGATCTAGGAAGTTGAAATTTTGGGAGAGTTTTCTTCAAGCTCCATTCTATAATATAGGCTTATGAAAAAAAAACCTCATTCGGATATATATTGCTCGCATTTCCAGCCACACAAAAAATGTGGGTGTGGCTTGACAACGGGGGGTGGAACATCCCATACAACTAAAATACCTTAAATTCAACAAATTAGCACCTAAGGGATATTTTTCTACGTTTTAGTATATCGGTTTTTTTCATAGAATTTCAAAGAAATCAGACACAAACTATGTCCGCGCCGCTTACAGGTTTGAGCTAGGATTCTCAAATTTAGTGATAATCATTTTTAAACAGTATGCTTAAGCATATACAAAAAAATAAAAACTATCTACAAAATTTTTAAAATAAGCACCCTAATATGTAACCCTATTATGCATATCAACTATTACAAACTGAATAAGTGATTTATTGATGCTTAGTGTTGTTCACTTTGCAACAGTATGTATGATATGATCTTAAATGATTCTTTATACGAAATGCGAACTATTTTTTAATTTTTTTGTTCTACCAACTAAACACAAAGTTAAAGCGACATAACATAACATAACATAACATAACATAACATAACATAACATAACATAACATAACATAACATAACATAACATAACATAACATAACATAACTTAACATAACATAACATAACATAACATAACATAACATAACATAACATAACATAACATAACATAACATAACATAACATAACATAACATAACATAACAAATTAAATAATCAGTTTATACAGTTTTGGTATTGCTCATGACATTTTCATTTTGAATTCTGACTTCAATTTGTGGTCGAAAAAGTTGGACTACCAGCGGATGTAAAAATAATCGACGGCTGTTCGTTTTATTTCTGCCATTCATTTCATGATATAATACATATGCGGCTAATCCTGCTACGTCAAGAATGTTATAGAAAAACACTTAGGTCCACTGTTGGGTACGTCCTCTGCAGGAATATTCACCTAGCATTTGGTCCATGACATTCACTCCACACTTATTTTTATTGTAAAACATGGATTCGGTGTCATAATGCACAGTAGAAAGTAGCTGAACTGTCTTGTTTTTTTTTTTTGGACCGTATGAAATTAAACTCACGTCAGCATGAAACCCAAACTGTGTCGAGTTGACATCACGACTTTTATTGGATTCGGTGTCATAATGCACAGTAGAAAGTAGCTGAACTGTCTTGTTTTTTTTTTTTGGACCGTATGAAATTAAACTTATGTCAGCATGAAACCCAAACTGTGTCGAGTTGACATCACGACTTTTATTGGCCAACATGGCAGTTGGTATACATGTTTTATTTTTACGTAGAGTTCCAATGAAGACCAATATAGATAGACCTTTTTAGATTATTTGCTCCCTCTACAGTTGTAAAAGCTATCCGCAACTATAGAGGATACCAGAGGATACCTATTTATTTGACTGATTTGTCACCTAGCTTGCTATCTCTAGGCTGGTTTTTTTCATTTTTTGTATACAGAATGGCCTGCAATGGATGTTTGTAGCATCACCTGCCCAACAAACCTTTATTGCGTATTTTACAGACTGAGCAGGTAAGTCTGGTATTACCTCGATACGGGTAACACCATCAACTGTAATTGCAGCTCTGGGCGTATCCATGTCCTGCAATGTACTACTACTATTGCAGAATATTGCATATTCCCATTTGATTTAAAAAAGCACGGCCTACTACTAATGCTTTGAAATTGGAATTATCAACTCCTTTTAGTAGCAAAACATGATATGAACGAATGGGTAGTAAGTAGTAAAATTGATATGTATTTCATATTTGAACATAAATTTCAATGGAAAAAAGTGACCTTAACCAGTTACTAGGTCCGGCCAAACTTGTTCATTAACATAAGGGCTAAGCCGCTTGCCGAAAATTTAAAAAAAAAATATATACACATTCACGTTTGAAAATCGAAATGAACTGGCGAGAACATATTGAGCATTGGAGTGATAAATTTTATTAATTCAATGCAACTATTTACTAATAATAAACGATTGTTTTCATTTTAGTTAATAGTTATTCATAGACAAGGCAAAGTCAATTAGTTCACGATTCCCGGACTTACGGGTTAACTCAGTTTTTTCCCAGTTTTATCGGTTAACCACATGATTTCCTTAAAATAACACATCGGTAAGATATTTTGAAGCATTAAAGTTTCGAGGTAGAGTTTCTCGAAAAGAATAAAAATGTACGTAACTAATTAATACAGGTAGCTATAAAATACTGAGTATACTGTGTATACTCGTAAAACATAAATATCTCTTACCAAAAGTCTTCTATAAAGAAGCTTTATCTCATCTAATGTTGGAATTGATTCAATTGTCCATGTTAAGTTATAGTGATCTAAAGCTCCACTTAGTGCTGGCGATATAAAATCAGCAGGACCTGGTCTGCCAGAAACTTCTATATATTTTTTTGTTCTTCCCAAAGCATTATCTGCAACGCAACTATAATTTCCAAAGTCCGATTGCTGAAAATTTCGTATAATTAAACTATAGCGTTCATCTTTTGGATGCATAGATCTCCTGTCAGTAGGATCTAATAGAAACGAGTTTTGATACCAAAGCATCTATTAATTCAAAAAAAAAATGCACATTAATATTTTTCTTTACTTCTATTTATATCATATTTTACCTCAGAGTTAACATCGCCATGAACAATGCAAATCAATTCTACATCATATCCTTCTGCAGCATGAACCCAAGATTTTTCAACAGTTATTTCTGGAGGAGCTGAAAAAATGGAAAATAAGAAGTTAAAATAATAAATATATAATAAAATTAATAAAAAGTTTCGACGTTACCTTCAAAAAGAATATATACAAAAAGAGATCGCTCGTCGCTCTCTTGCAACATTTATGTTGCTGAAAAATGGGTTCAGAGTTTTTTAATAATAATAGCGTTTAGCTACTACAGCTATTAGCTTTCTCAGCTATTAAGTTTAAAGCTTTAATTTTAATTCAAGTGGAAAGCTTTTTTCATAAATAATGAAAATGAACAAATTATACATGCAATTCATTTGTTACTTTCTTATAACATTTTCTTAGCTTTATCGCACTTTCTCAACATATCCACTTAGACCATGTGAATATACACATAAACATAGATATTAAAAGAATTATATATGAACTTGCATGGTTCAAGGCATAAATGTTGGAAAAAATTTACCCAGCATGGTGTGGGGCTCGAACAACACAAACATAAAAATACAGACCATTCAGCTACAAATTTAGCTATAGTTAGTTTTCAATCTTAGCTTGAGTTCACCTTTTGACAAGCTAATGTTATAAATTTCGTAATTGTTAATAAAATTTGCCATGCGGTTAAAAGTAGCATTTTATACAAAGTTGATCAATATGCTCATCAAACGTCAATTTAACATCAAAATGTATACCTAGGTCTTTAACTAAATCGACACCACAAATTTTCTTATCTTTTAGTTTATAATCAAATTCCACATTAAGATGTAAGTTATTCTTAGAACACTTAACTTCAAAAGATTTCAAGTCAGACTGAAATGGAATAGTATCACCAACCCCCTTCACGTTCTTGTGTATTTTCATGTCATCTGCATATGCTAACAGATGGGACTTTTTAATAGCATGTGTAACGTCATTAATAGCTTAAATGAGTAGGAGCGGCCCCAAGTGGCTTCCTTGTCGATAACACTCGGAATTTGATACGAACGATCAGTTAAATAAGATTCAATCCAGCTGACAAAACTTAAAGGAAATCCAGGCTTTTTTAAGACTTAAGCGAACTCCTACGTACAAATGTACCAAGTAAGGTCTTATCGATAAAAAACAGAAATGAGAACAAAAAAATATTTATCTGGTTGGGAGTAGGAGTGGCCTAAAAAAACCACTACAATTAAACCTTTATGGTAATGTATATAGAACATTTCATGAGTCGGTTTTTGTTTTCGCTTTTGAAATTAGTAGGCGAGAACGTTTGAAAGTAAAAAGTATTTTGGTTTTATTTAGAAGCTGTTGATTTTTGGGTGAGCTAAATGAGTTATGGCATTTCAATGCTATTTAACACAGGTGGACTTATTTTTTTGTTTGTGAAGTGTTTGAAACTGTTTCAAGTAGAAAATGGAATAAGAACTGAGTTATGGTGGTGATGTAGAAATGGTCAGCAGTCGATGATTCAAGAGAATGACGCCAAACAAGCCATTTGATGACCATGTTTGTCAAGTGGCACGAGAGGGCGGCGACAGTGAAAATGTAAGAGGATAACTTGAAGCTGAATAGGAAAAAGACGATGAATACAACGAGCCAATATGTATATCAGATGAGTTATTGGATGCTTAAGATAATATTCGTTCAAGTACGATCCGGAAGAAAATGATGACTTTTGAAAAATTGATATGAACATCCTATTTTTTACCTACTGTATTATAGTAAATACTATGTAACATAATACTATACATAAATAGTTTTATTCCAAGAAACACCTTCTGACCTTTTCTGTTAAAAAAAGCTCTTAGTATTATCACTTACATGAAAGTTGTTATAACTACATTCGAACCTATGCCGATCACTATAAGGGGTGTCGAGGAGGCGACCACATAAGTGTTAATTTAAACAAAATCAAACTATGGGGTAGATTCTCAAATGCTTCACTAAAGTCAGTGTAGATGCAGTCAACTTTCCCACCAGAGTCAAAAGCTTAGTGCAAACGAAGTGAAATGAAGATGGTTAAAACTAGATCTGCCATCAACATGTCCAGACCTCGTCATTACTTAGATTTATAAAGCGATGAGGAAAATAATTTAATAGCCCTTTATATAATACAATTCTTCATCATCACTTAGAGTATGCTAGCCTAGTATGGTCTCCATATTACAATATATTGTACATATAGATATGTTAGAGTAGAGCGAATTCAAAAAAATCGTTTAAAGATATTACGTATGCAGTCTTAGAGCACTCGTAGAAATATTGCGGGTATACTTTACTTGCATCAGCTTGTGACTGCGTCGCTTGCTGCGCCAGAGCTTCTTAGTTATATTCATTTTAACACCAATCGTAGGAGTAATCGTAACTCATATCAGACATTTTACCAATCAGTCAGTAGAACTAATTATATGGCTACAGCTCCTTTTAATCGAATGCCTTCTCTCATTAATAACTGCGATGTATTTAATATAAGCTTGTCAACTCAAGCTAAGGTTGAAAAATAACTATAGTTAATTTTGCAGTTTAGTGGTTGTTGGTATTTATATTTGTGTTGTCCGAGCCCCACAGCATGATGGGTAAATTTTTTCTAACATTTATTCCTTAGACCATATGAATAAATCTATGCAATTGCATTCATTCAGTTGTGTGCTTTTTTCCACGTGGTCTGAGTGGGTGTGTTGAGAAAGTGCGATAAAGCTAAGAAAAAATTTCAAAAATATATCAAATTTATTATTTAGCTTTTAACTTTGTATAAAGCTTCAAGCTGAATTGCTAAGAAGGCTAATAGCTGTAGTAGCTAAACTTTGTTATTGTTACAACATGAGAAAATTATAGTTTTTATCAAGCTACTTGCCCATAACTTAGCAGCGCTGTTTTGAGTTTCATGTAACAATAGTAATTGAAATGGAACAAACTCAATGGAAATGAAGAGCAGTGTTGCACATTTGTAATTTTGCTATCAATTTTTTATTTTCATATCTTTCATTGATAAAATGTGCCAAATTTAAAAATAGTGTACCAAATGATAATAAATCTACCAGTTTTGGTTGTTGTTGTTGTGGCTACCGAGAAGCAACTTCGCTTTATTTTCGTTAGTATTTTCTTTTGTGTTATGTTTCGTATGCTGCATAGAAATTTAATTTTATATGGAATTGATATTTAAAATATGTACAGTGCGGCCTCGGTCAACGCAACTAATAAAAACCTAGCCTGTTGCAATAACTACGGAAGTTGCAATGATAGAGCCAAAAAATCTTAGGTACCAGGATATTTTAGATATTTAATAAGAAAAAACATTATACAAAAAACAACGTCAATTCATCAAAAGAAAATCATCATTTATTTGCTTAAGAATCCATTTGTGTGAACATTTTTGCATCTTGGAATTTTCACAAAGTGGGATTTGAACATAGTTATTTTTTGTTTTGTTCAAATTTGCTGAAATTGCGTGTTGAGCGTCATTATATTTAGTAACTTGGTAACAATGCTGTTGAAATACAATTTACATATCGAGGTTAACTTATTTACTCTTAAATTATAAATTGATTAAATGATGAAAAATATAAGAAATAACTACAAAAACATAAGAAACTTCACTGTAATTTTTGAGTCTGTTGTATGTCAAGCAAAAGCTTCGCTAGCCACATTTCTTTTGCATTAAAATTAAATTGCGTACATTTAGGCATAAAAATAAACTAGTTGGTCCTAGGAGAAACTAGTTTACCCTAAAAACTAGTTTGCCCTGTCGCACATATGTATATATGTATATGCTTGTTTGGAAAAGAAAATCATCTCTTATTTGAAGATCGTGACAACTACTCAATCGCGAACAGCTTCATTACATTTGCGAAGTCATTATCTGAATGCGAAAATTCAAAATACGTTTTATTAAATTATGGTAGAGTGGTAAGTAGTGATTGATTTCTATTTTTCATGGAATTATTAAAATTTTAAAAAAATCCAAAACACCAAAACAATTTTTGTTGAATTATGGTGTTTGGAAAATTGTGTTTCAAGGAGTTGAGCAAGTACACTTTTTGTTGATTGCTGCAGCTACGCCTTCCGTGGCTCGCTTAGTGATATTATGTAATATAAGTACTGACACTTACAAAGGTGATCATTGATTAAGCTGTAAATATATATGTAAATTAAGCAACGAAAAAATAAATTTGTACAGAGACTTATAAATAATGACAAGCGTTTAAGTGTAGCTTCTTCAGCCGTTTAGTGAACCTTAATTTCGCTAAGTGAGGAGTCTTGAGAAAGTGAAACAAAATTTTTTATTGACTTAGGAATATTGACTATGGTGAAAAATTTTAAATCTTGAGCGGTGAAAGATATGATGCAAAAAATCGTAACATAGCGATCGAATTTTGGTAGCGTTTAAACGTTAATAGAAATATCCGATGAAAAATTCGTAACATTAAGATCGAGTTTTTAGGTCGTGCAAAAAATCTGCGGACCAAAATTATTGTAAATAAACGAAAAACGGGTACAGTAATCAGGCTGATCCAAATTGGGCTACGAAAACCGACGAAAAATTTTTACATATTTATTTTTCAACACGGCACGTTTGACGAACAGGAAAAAACAAATAGTCAAACAGCCTCTGAAAGTTTGTTCAATTGTTATTTGAGATCATTAACTTACATAAAATGGTCAGTTGAATGTCCATTGAAACTCGCTCCTTTACTCCATTGTCAGCTGAGCACTGATAAATGCCAGCATGATGTCGGTCAACGTTTTCTAGAATCAAAGTTGAACTGTCTGATAGGTGAGTGGGGCCGGAAAATACATCTTTTTTAAACCAATATATAGTTGGAACGGGATTTCCAGAAGCCTTGCACTCCAAAGTTACAGTACTGCCCTTTCTAGCTGTCACTTGGCCATTGTGTGGAAGTGCTCTTAATGTTGGAGGAACTAAGCATAAATTTAAAACAAAAGAATTTATGATATATTTGCTATGTATGTAGGTATCAGTTAACGTATAATTTGTGTCGACAATTTTACAGGCACATCTGGAGTTAAGATCGTCTGTCCTTGTGTAAATATAGAATATATTTCAGTCATAAATACCTAATATTTCAACTGTATGGACTTGATCTCGATTTTCTTGGTCTCCCAGTTGGCAAATATAATCTCCAGCATCCTGCGTTCTTACACCGTTTATTTGTAAGTTGTAATCTCCGACAATTTTAAATCTGGGATCTCTTGATATTTTCAAATGTCCTGCTGTCAAAACAGCCGATCCTTTACGCCAGAGCAAAACAAACGACCCAAGATTCTGGACTTTACAAGGCAATTCAATAGTTTCACCGACAATAACTTTGTACAAATGTCCTCGGGTTAGAAATTTAGGTGCAGTTGTTGGTATATCACTTTCAGGCAGTAAATATGATTCGTCTGGATGAGAAAACGCTAAAATTATAAACGGTATATTCATTTCAATTCGATGTTTTATTCATCAATATACATACAATATATACGTTAGTGAAATAGCAATATAACTTATTAGCTAAATACAAAAAAAAAATTAGGAAATAGTTGTTCCCGCTTATGAAATGAAAAAGTTTCGTATAAAATATACAGTAGTTTTCCCGTTTAATTGAGTTCCGCAAAATTGCATTACCATCTTAATTCATTCCTATGTTATATACTGCCTTGTAAATCAGATGCTAAAAATATCGGTTAGTTGACTCACTTAAAAAATTATCAAACGATTAATTTTAATGAATATCTGTGGCAACATTCCTTCCAATCATATCGCACACATTATACTGAGACACAACTCAAAATTTTCAGACCAAGTTCATTTTTCCATTAGTAAGTACTACTTATTAGTTCTGTACTGCAACCACTTGAACATTTTTCTAAAAATATATATGTCGAGCGTTTGTGTTTGCATTGTTTTAACATCGATTTCCGGCGAATCAATCCAGGTAAACCTGTTTATAGCTATCGTGTGGCATTGATATTTCGACTCTCAAAAGAAATTTTGCATAAACTTTCAATACGTTTAATCGATCACGCCCATTTCGTCAAGCAAAGCATTTGTGAAATTGTGAGACTACATTTGTGGCCATTTTATATTCCTACTTATGATTTTTAAGCATTTTCGAAAATATGACTTAGATTTTTGACTCCGATGGATCATTTAGCTTATTGCAAACTCATTCCTATATCCGCTTTCCAATGCACGGCTAGAAAAAGGATTGCTGACAAACATACTACATACGTTCTCAAGACGATCGACATTCATTACAGACTAAAAGTTGGCGGCTGAAACCTTTTGCATACTAATAATTCAAATAATTTCAATCTCTTTCATTTTTTTGTTTTTGGTAATTAAACCTTATGTAATTTCCAACCATTCCATAAATAAACACGTTACGGCGATATATTTCGTCAAGTTATTATAGACAACATTTTTTAAAATCTCAAATACGTATGTTTTTTGCCAACACTCAGATTTTGTTCTGCAGATAATATTTTCAAGAAACTGCTTGAGCCTAAAGTTAGGGTTTTTGTCTTGGTAACATATTCCCTTTTGAAATTTACAAAAGCTTTGATTTTTGTGGAAGTTAACAAGCTATTAAAAAGTTTCTCACAAATTTCTAATTCCACCTTCATATAAATATATGTGACTGCCACGTTTTACAAAGTAAGAATTGTAGAAAAATTAATTACAAACTGAACGGAAAGTATGAGTGGAGGAACGAGTCCTCACACAAGTTTAAACATAAAGCAAAAGTAGCAAGTTATTGTTGATGCGCGCCAACGACCTCTTCTTCCAGACTTTCTTACACAGAGACCTTAACCAAATCAAACTAATCGCGCCACCTACCGGAAAAGACAGAACAACGTCTGGTGGACTTGCCAGTGGGCAATAAAATAGATAATACAATTATTTAGCTTAAGAGACACCTCTCCGATTTTCTTGAATTCATAGATCTTAGAATAAACATATGTATATTAGAGCGGTTCAAAAAAAAATTATTTGATTTTTTCACGATGTGTCAGCGGATTACAATGGCCTTATATGTCTAGATAAGCTGCTCAGAAGGGTTTTCATCCATTTTGAAAACTGGATTGGCGCCCCTGTTTTAAGTTGCCTAACCATTTTGGAAAATATTGAAATAAAAAATGGTGCAAGTTAAAGAGGATATCAAATTTCCCCTCAAAGTGAGTATGGTTTTCGGGCTATTATCGATCAAGAAATTCGGAACCGAGATGAGTTTTTCTTCTCTTCTTTCTTTCTCATAATTTAATATTGACCAAAAACAATTTTAAAATACCGAATTTCACATTCTAGTTGCAAAATCGGCCCATATTATTTGACTGCCGATTCCGATGTACATTATTTTTAATGTATTTTTATTTGCTTAACAGAATAGCGTAAGCCGCATATCATTATCTTATTTGCAAACCAGATATCCGCATTTTTCTAAATTAACAGACCTGACATTCTTCGAATAGGAGTTCACAAATATACGAGTACATATTAAAGTAATTAAATTTTTTTTTTGTCTCAACAGCTATTGTCAATCGAATAATTTGACTCCGTGATTAGTTTTTCTGCTTCTTCTTTTATTCTTATAAAAAAAATTAAACATGAACCGGAAAAAATGAAAAAATACCGATTTGCTACTTTCAAGTTGCAAAATATGGGCCGTTTTTACAACCTTAAAAAGGAAGATCGGTGTAAGAAAGAAAGACGAAGAAGAAAAACTAATCTCGGTTCCGAATTTCTTGATCGATAATAGCCCGAAAACCATACTCACTTTGAGGGAAAATTTGATATCCTCTTTAACTTGCACCATTTTTTATTTCAATATTTTCTAAAATGGTTAGACAACTTAAAACAGGGGTGCCAATCCAGTTTTCAATATGGAGGAAAACCCTTCTGAGCAGCTTATCTAGACATATAAGGCCATTGTAATCCGCTGACACATCGTGAAAAAAACAAAAAACATTTTTTTGAACCGCTCCACAGAAGATGGATTTGCATGGAACGGCGGCCATAAATAGTATTAATTGCGCTGCACTCTTCAAATTTGGTAAAAATGTTTTAAATCTAATCTCACGGACACGCCTACCTCCCATGCAAAATTCTTTTTTCAAAATGAGTATCAATTTCCATTAATTTGGCAATGCTTATTTCAAAAACGCTATAAATTTTGCAATATCTTTTATAGTTTTCAAGTTATTAGAGAAAAACCAAAATCGTTGGCATTAACAGTGGTAATAGCGCTAGAGTCTTGAAATTTGGCACCGACGTATTTTAGAATAAAACAACAAAAATTTGTGAATATGAAAAATATCGGTTAACGGACACGCCTACAAAGGTAGGATGCTTTTTGAGGTTTTTTTTTTTAAATGGGTATTAATTCCCAATAAATTTGCTATGCTGATTTCAAAAATTTTATTATTTGCCCGATATCTTTTATAGTTTACAAGTTATTAAAGAAAAATATGAAATTGCATATAAACACCAAATTTGAAAACTAGGCAAAGGATATGAAAATCGAAGTTCTTACTTCTGAAAATAGAGAAAAAAGTAAAGCTGTTGATTTTGTTAAATTTACTTTAATCGCATTCTTCATAAGCTCGAAACATTTCTTGTGCTTCTGGTGATAGCTTTTTATGTATTTTATCTAGCTTTGTTCTAATTTGGCTGGTAACAGGATCTGAAGAAATCAGTAAGTAATGCAAAACATCTTCGTTGTTTGCTTTTCTAGAGCAACACCTGCTGTTGTGTAACCTCGCATTTTTAAAAACTTTATTTGATGCTTCCAAACATCTTCAGAAAGACGTCCAATTGGAACTTCTAGTTTTTTCATAATTTCACTTCCATACATAAGAACTATGTGCGCGATTTCACATGGAAACAGACATTTCCTCGTTATGACGTTTTAGGTGAATCTCTTGATAATCGAAGGAGGCTTATAAGTGCGACAAACTTAATGTAAAAATACTACGATCAAACCACACGGTTTTTAAGTGCAGAGTCGGTTTGCTTGTGCTCTACTGTATTTGTTTTGGTGAAATAACTATAAAATATTAATAACAAATGACTTTTGAAATACTCTACGCTTAGTTTTTGTTGCACACGCAATTTTTTTGTCTGAAAATACATTAAAAACATTAAGCACAAAATAAATTAATTGGAATATATAAAATAACAGCAATTATAAATAAAAAGCATACAAATTTTTAATATATATATACTGGAAATTATATACAGTACAACCTTGCTCAACGCAACTAATAGAAATTCGGGCAGTTGCGATAACTGAGGTTGTTGCGAAAACCGAGTCAGAAGTTATATCGCCAAAAGGTGCTATTTTTGAATAAAAAAGCATAGTATTCAATAAGTAAACTCGCAATTGAATAATAAAACACAAAAGCATTTTATGCAAAATACTTCATTCACTTTATTTAAAACCAAATTAAACTAAAACAAAAATATCTGACGCAGTAGTTGTGTACGTATGTATGTTACGTGGAATTTAATTTTCGTAAAATTGTTTATCAAAAAAATCAGAAATTTTTGATTGCTTTTTGTTGTGTTGCATTATATGCTGCACTGCATTTTCGCGAAGGTCTTGAAGAATTAATATATATTTTACGGAAACGCCATTTTCTTCAGCCCATTGGATACAAGTGCTGAATGAACTAAGAGCAGTGCTATCCTTAATTTTCGATACAGCTGGAGTTATTCCAACAGCGGCGCTTTCAATTTCTTCCACTTGATATTCGTTTAGAGCTGGATAGCTAGAGTCATCAAATACGTTTTCAAACATTCAATCATTAATTTCATCATTTGAAAATGAGCTTTCGGGCGCAATTTCGTGAGGTATTCAGCAACAGATGAAGTAAATGTCAATTCATTAATAATTTCAGTTTTAATTACGCTTAACGGCAAATCATCTTCTTCGGTTCACTGATTATTTGGAGACATCAACACATGCCAGCACTTCCTAATAGACTCAGTCGGCAATTTATTCCATGCATTAAATAAAAGGCAAACTGCATTTCGTAAATTAAATGCTTTAATTTTCACTTCCAGATCTGTGCCCTTAATTGCGATTAAATGCGCCAAAAGACTATTGGTAAGTTTATACAAAGCCTTTTCCATTTTGGGATATTCACTATGCCTAATTGTTACACGGTTTCCTGGTCCGGACTCAGCTTCCGCAACGAATTTACTCAACGCAACTTTATTTTTCTGAATTCTGGATATTGTAGACTTATGCACTTTGTATTCCTGACATATTGATTTTACAGATTTTCCTTTTTGAATTTTTTCGAGAATTTCACTTTTTTGCCTAAGTTTAAGAAATTTTGTAGCAACTGGCATTTTGCAGCAAACAGGAAGCAACCGGTCACAACAAAAGTTTATTTAAGCTGAGTAAGCACTAAATAAATGGACACGCACTTCTTAAAAATTGTACATGCATACATATATTTGTTCTGAGAAATAGCAGCAATATTTAAAGGAGGAATTCAAAATCAAATAAGAAGTCAAAGTAAACTAGATCAAAAGTCAAAAAATTTAAGTTGCGATAATAAGTACTGCTTTTTTTTAAAGTTGCGTTAACAGAGTCTACAATGTAATCAACTGAGGTGTTGCAATAATCAAGGAGTTGCGTTCATCGAGGGTTGCGTTGAGCGAGGTAGTACTGTAATAAGAATAGTAAAAATAGTAATAATAATAAAAGTAATAATAATAATAAAAATAAAAATGTTCATAATCGAACTTAAGCTCCATGTGCTGCACTGCCATATCTTTACTACGCTATATTCTGGTATAACAAGGGCGAACCCCAAGGGAAATAGAAAGAGAAAAATAGCCCTTTCCAGTTCCCCTCTAACTAAAAGAACTTCTTTCAAAATTCAAGCAACTTATCTCACACTGTGAGCTTTTAAAATCAATAAAATTATTGTAAAGCGTTGCAAAATGTGAAGAAATAAAACTATTTTTTTCTCTAAATGTTGCAGTAGAAAAATAATCATAAAAAAAAATTTCTGAAAAAATGCAGCAAGCCTTGGATTTTGGTTAACCATACATTCTTACATAATATATAAAAAATCTAAGAAAGTCCGGGGATATATATTTTTTTTTTGCTGTCAAAATTTCTCAATTATGACTTTTAAAGCCCTAATTTTAAAAAAATCAGCATATTTCACACATAGATTACAAAAGCTTAAGCAATCATTTTTTGAAAAGTATGATCTATGAACTATTTGCCAATATGCAATATTGATATATTTCAATACAAATAAATTAATAAGATCATTTCGTAAAAGTCAATATTTTTTTTGTTCCTTCTAAAATTACTTTAGGAAAAACTTGATTTAAAAAATTTTGTTAAAAAAACAGCTGAAACTTTCTCTTTTAACTCACCATATTTTCTCACATTACTTATGAAAAAATTTCCGAAATCCGAGGATATGTATTTTATTTTTTTCTGTGAAATGCAAATTTTCCACTTTTCCATTTTTCAATATAGTTTTTGAAAATCCGTACAACTCATACAAAGGCGATAAAAGAAAATTAAATTGATTTTTACAAAGTGGAAACCATGTACTTTTCGCCAATATGCTACATTCAAGCAACTTATCTCACACTGTGAGCTTTTAAAATCAATAAAATTATTGTAAAGCGTTGCAAAATGTGAAGAAATAAAACTATTTTTGTTTGTAAGAACTTTCATGAAACATTTTCAACTTGAGGCCACTGTGTCACTAAACTCAAACCAAATTTTAAACTTTTATAATTATTTTTTCATTCCCTAAGTAGTCTCTGACGATTGTCTTAAACAATTTTTCAATCCCTAGAACTTTCATAGTCTTCCTATTTATGGCCACAAAATTCCACTGTGCGCTCTAATGATTTATATGTATGTTGGGCACAGAAACGCATACTTCATACTTTTTTTGAGTTTGAAAATCGCTTACAATAGGTTATCTATCCAACACCGTTTTTTTTTGTTAATGAAGACATACATGAACAGGGCAATAAATATGGACGAAAAGTGTGTAAAATATTTTCTTTAATTTATTTCATTAACGCTCGAGAGAGTCATGGATACAGTTACGTTGAAAGAGGATATGTTTTATCAAATTTTCAAACAAAAATGATCGTCAGCAATCTTCCAAGGCTCTTTTTAACGCAGTAAACGTACGTTCAACATCACGCGATGCTTAAGCTACATATTTGAATATTTCAATCTCACGTCGGATTCGTTGGATTCACCCGTTTTTGGAATTTCTACAATTACTTTGAATTTGACAAGCCTAGTATTCTGATCGACAGCATAATTGAACTTCGTGAGAAATTGTGATTTTCTCGTAATTGCTTCAAGTCTAGGGTGGATTGAATCAAATGTTTCCAAAACATCATAAGAGATTTGCCCTTTTCCTTTGTTTTGCTTTGTGATTGAAAAAAAAATTATCGTGAAATGACATTTCCAGAGCGTGAATTAATTTTTTAGATTCGGTAATTGAATTGTCATTCGGGCTTTGTCAATACATTTTGCTTATTTTTCATCGAGAGTACACAGAAATCATTTAATATCTTTGAAATGACTAGCGAAATAAACAGCTGCATAGATCCAGGCTCGGTTGTGGAGCCAATGTCCTTTGAGGAATGGCCAATGGCGATTTGAGTTGCTGTCCTCGAAAAGGAGCTTACAATTATATTAGAAAAAAGAGTTCGATAAAATTGAATCATTGCAATGTCTCGTTCCGTCGTCGTCGATATATTTGCCGAGAATTGAAACTGGAAAATATTGATGTTCAGAAAAAATTGTGAAATCAAGTAAATATTTTTTATATGAATAAATAATTTATGTACCCGGTCCATGAATATGAATAATTTTTCAAATATTAAGCGTTCCATACCTTATGTGCGTATTATATTTACTCTGTGGGAGACAACTCCGCATAATTGATAATTTGTGCGATAAAACGGGTTCCCTGATCGGAAATGTGAAAATTTTGTCATAAATTAGACAGAGTTATGGAGCTTGAATTTGGCGCATTTAATAGTTATGTTATATGTAAGAACAAAACAAAATTTCAGAACCATCTGACCACGTCCACCATAACCGCCTACATAACCCAATATTGAGAACTGCCACATTTTGTATAGAAAGATTGACTTCTCTAAACTTATAAGTAAAATCATGTACAAGTATGAAAACTCAAGAGTAAATCAGCATTCACTCCATTAGAACTCCTCGTTTGTTTTTCATCACTCGTTTATTTCTTGGCTGATAAATAATAAATGAGCGAACATTGTGTTGATGCGCCTCGTTTTATTTTCATCTTTTTTGAGATTATCAAATGATAAACTCATTGAGGAGCAATATTTTCATCGCTCGTGAGTATTCATATGATAAATTCATTTGGCGATTTTTCTATTTAATTCGAAATGTTTGTAGTAATGGTCTGAAACTGTAACGCTGTAACTTAAAAGTGTAAATAAAATAAATTTTTCAGTTAGATTACAGAGAATAAAAAAAAAATTTAAGAAAATTGAGCGAGCGAAAAGAAGAGTTTTTCAAATTTCTTATCACGAGAGCATAACGCAAGAACAATTTTTTTTTTTTATAAATTATAATTCATAATTTATAATTTATAAAAATAAAAAAAAATTGTTGTTTGCTTGAAGGTTTTTATCATCAAAAAAATACCCCTGAGGAAGCCAAAAATCCATTGGCGAAACGTTGGGTAAAAGGATGAAATAGAATTTATTTTATTTGCATCAAAAATATATTGATTTAAAAGCCCAAAATCTACAAATTCAATTATGACTTTAGCCTCATAAGCTCGTCATAGTGCTAGATATCTTTAAGTTATGAGACCTAACATTTAATAGATAGTTGAAATAAATAAATTTCCTAAAAAAATATCAGTTTGTTCATTATTTTTGTATATAACATACTTAGAAAAGAAAAGTTAGTATTAAGTAATTTAAGCAAATTCACTGCAGCTTCTTAACAGTCATATTATAAATTAATAACATAATATTAAAAGAAACTAACTGAAGAAATTGTGCAAATTTTTAAAAAACCTCCATACCTCAAACTTGAACTGATTTCAAACTTATACAGACTATAAAATTACTCTCCATAAGTCATCAATATATTTGAAATCTATTCAGGAATTCCCAAATTTTATTGATTTTTAGGAAAGCCATATCTGCATCTTTTCAATACTTTATCTTAGAAATTATTCATTTTAAAAATTAAAAACCACGTGAGAACAAATTGTTTTAAAAACACAAATTTGAAAAAAATCACAAGATTTTGTTATCCTGTTTCGAACAAGGGCGTCCTCAAATGGTTTTTCCTAAGAACCACCCTAATGTACATACATACAATCTCCTTTAGGGTTCCTCCTTGCTCACGCCAAATAAAAAAAGTCCATTTCTAAATACCGAAAACAAAGTGGAAACTGATCTGAACTACTGAAATCTAACTAAATTGATTTTGAATAGTGTTATAATATTTTTGGATTTCTATTTGATCTACTATTTAAGATATTATTCGAAATACCGAATACTTTCGTGCACTGAATTACATCAAGTTGTTGTTTGTTAAAAAATACAGCACAGTTACAATTACTTTATTTGATTTAAAAAAACTCATTAGCAACAAACAAATTTTTAGATTCTTTCAAAAAATTTCAAATTCCGAATACTTAATACTTTTGTGAGGCACTGTATGTATATATGTAAAAATATTCATGAACCTGTGCTGTTACAATTAAAAACTTTGTAAAAAGAAGAGAAAAATTGAGAAAATATATTTTCTTTAAAGAGCAGTGGTAAGGCATTTGATGGGAACACAATTATGATCTTAAAATTTTAAAGCGAAAGAAGACATGACCTCATGCGATCAATTAAATTTGTAGAAAATTTCATTTGTGGTTGCGAGGTGAGCTTGCTTTGTTTTTCATTTCTTTTGATTTCTGATTTGCGGTGGCAGCGCTTGCTTTGTCTTTTGTTTTGTTTTGATTGGATTTCTGATTTGCGTACGCAAGAGCTTGGTAGACTTTGCAATGACTTTGCCATGATTGCGAGTCTACCAAGCCCTCACGAACGCAAATTACGAATCAAATCAAAACAAAACAAAAGACCAAACAACCGAGGTGAGTGCTGCAATCGGAAACAAAATGTTGGGTAAGTTCTACGTTTTTATGCTTCTGTTCACCCTTACTTCGCACTTTTCCTGTTGAGGAGCAAACATCATGTGTACTGTGAAAATGGCTAAATTAACTTCAGCTCTTAATTTTTATGAAACCAAACTTTTCTTATGTAATTTTAAATTTTGAGAATGAACATGTAACCATAAAGTTTCGGAGATAGAACTGTGTATGACACAGAAAGATAATTTAATGAGCTACAATATTGACGAAAAGATATTTCACAAATGTTTTTTCTGTTATTTTTCAAAAAAATGTGATATTGCTTATATTTTTTTAAAAGTCTAAAAAGCCTGGTTCACTTACCCTTTCTTTTAACAGAAAACGAAAAAACCAATAAAAGAATAATCAACCAAAAGCTAATTCCAAGAATGTAGAAATAAAAGTACTGTTACTTAACGTATCGAGAACTTCAGATTCAATTGAATCGTTTAGGGCTGGTGAAAATCGGAAAGGAAAACTATCGATAGCTAACGATAGTCTTTATAAAACTATCGATAACTATCGATAAGCATCGGTAACGTACCCCAACACAATGCCAAGGGAGGGAAAAATGTTTTTGCACTATTCCTAAAATTTCATTCTCAATAAGTAATATTTTATGATTATCTAAGCACATAAAAAGTTTATGGAACAAGTTCCAATACATTCAAAAGTTCTGAAAGATTTTTTAGTTCTACGAAATTTCACAATCCTAACCAAAATTTATGTAATTTATAATAATTACACTACTCAACAAGATTTTCCACAACGAATTTCAATAACATTTTATTAGTATAATTTTTTTTAAAATTTGTATAAACATCCTTACAGAAAATTTTTCGTATTTGTAATTTTATCCAAAGTTCAAATCACGATTACTTTAAAAAATGTTGCATTTCAGCAAAATAAAAATATACTCTTATACTTGGGCATAGAATGATGCCTTTAAGTTTTGAGCAAATTGATGTTGAAATAAATTGAATTGAATAGTTGCCGATCACTAGTGCCGGATTTATTGATTTGGCAGCATAATTTGCAATGATAAAGTTACATATTAAATATACAGTAATTTCCACGTTTAATTGAATTCCGCATAATTTTCTTTTTAATTAATTCTCTATTGTATACTGCCTTATAAGTCACATGGTAAATTGAGTCATTTAAAAAAAAATGGAAGAATAACTAATTGAACATTATTTGATCGAATTGTACAGTCTTAGCAGAAACCGTGTGTGAAATTTCACAAATCGGTCAATGCTTTTTAAAAAAAAAATATCGGTTTCTGCTAGGACTGTACAATTCCATCAAATAATGTTCAATGAATTAATAAAAACAGTCGACTAATAACAAATCAAATTTCTATTGTAGAATAACTTTTAATGAATATCTGTGACAACATTTCTTCCAATCATATGTTTAATGTAGGGGAAATTGAAAAACTGTGAAATACTTAGAAATGGCTTGCCCTTGACCATGCTCATTTTTCCGTTAGCAATCGATGCGCACACACTGTAAAAAACTTTTTCCAAAATTTTGAAACTTCTGTGCTCGCAAATGATGAAATTTTCTGCACAGAAGTATTGCTGCAGGTGGTTCTAAAAAAAGGTAGAAATCAAGTGGTTTACCGTTTCCCAACAGTATTAATAATATTTAAATAGTTATTAAATAGTTGAATAAATTATAACAAGCTCAGTTACTCCACAATCTTGCGCAGATCCCTGGAAGCGAGTGCAAAAATCGGCTTCACAATCTTAACTCAGCGCTGTCCTTGCCACTGTATTTGTATTTTTTGGCATATGGGGCGTTTCGTGCAAAGCCGACAATGAAAAAAAAGTGAAATTTTGAAATTTGTTCACATTCGGATTAATTGTACTTCTGGAAGGTGTAAGCTCCTAATATTTTTTTATGTAAGGCTTAGTTGACAAGTTATGGTTTTTCGAAAATTGAAGTGATAAGAAGAATGGATTTTTGGGAAGCAGTTTTTTCGAATTTAACAAAATTTCAATAGAATATTAACCCATCTTTGCCTGCACCAAGAAATCGTGAACGGTTTCTGATGAAACTTCATACCATATCTTTAATTGATCCAATTAAGATAAATTTTAAGTTTTATCAAAATTATATTTTCGGGTTTCGAGTTATGAGATGGTAATTTCACTTACCAGTAGGCTGATATGAATATAGATTTTGACTTGATACTAAATTTAAAACTTTCAAACAATGGACTTTTAATACGAATTACTTTGCATTATTTGTATAAAAACACAATGTATAACTCGGCAAATAAGCCTCATATCGAAAAAAAATTGTGTGTTCACATTTATGTTAACTAGTTGCATAACTAACCGGAACATAAGCAAATTTAATGACTTCACTTTATTGTCATTGTTGGCTTCGCATGAATATAACAAAAAAAAGGTTAATTTTAGTATCTTTATAAATCACCGAGTTTTTTTTTCTCTCTTATCCGTAGTCCAGTCGAGGGTTTCAAGACGGTGAAGTTTCTTCTGGCAAATTAATTGAAAAACTTGAGCTGAGCTGATATCGATTTCTATAATATATAGAAATTTCCCAAAACCAATCTATTCAAGCGATCTTCTGTCGCTGTTTACCTGATCTGATTTCAATTGTTTTAACACAGAAAAACTTCGTTCTGATGTTGTTGTTTACTGGATTCGTGGAAAATGTTTGCAATAAAATTGTGATGCTTGGGAAGAATGAATCCATTGTTTTTGCTTTTGACAATGCTCAATCCTTCCATTGCATTCAAAGCATCCTTGAAATCGATTTTACAACAGTAATGATGCCACAATTGAATTACGGACTTAAACTCTATCTTACTACAATTTAATCACTTTCGTAGATGAGAGCAACCTCCACAGTTTTGTCAACTGACACATTCCAGTGATTTACCGATATTAAACCTTCTGAGGGTGAAATGCTCAAAAATTTACACTAGAATATTGACTTCAATTTTTGAAATCATATAATCAAAAAAAGGGTAGTATATTGCGGCTCTGAAACATTTGAGAAGTAAATCAAAAATAAAAACAAAATAAAACTAGTAAAGGTGTTATCTTCGGACAGGCCAAAACTTACATACCCTACACTGCATTGAAATTACCTTTTAAATAATTGTAAAAAAGACGTTGAATAAGTCGAATAAAAATCAAAATGGTTAAAAGAGGTTCAAAAGTGTTGAAACAGATGAAAAAATCTAAAAAATATGTAAGCCTTGAAATTAAGTTGAAAGAAATTGAAAAATTCGAAAAAAATATGGAAATTGTTGAAAAATATTGAAACAATTCACAATCGATGAAAAAGTTGCCTATATGAATAAGTTGAAATATTCCACGGCCACTTCTCCAATTCCGCATAGTGTAACGAACAAATTTGCCAATTTTGTATTTTTATACCTTTAGTCTAAAGTTTTAATTTTATAAAAATATTACGGTTGGTCACCTTATTTTATTTTTTTGTGTATACATATGTTTATACATATGTAAATGATAATTTGTGACAGCATAAGGTATGCTTAAAAACAAAATCAGCAGTTGGTAGCTTGGAACTTTTCTTTAATAATTTTGCAAAACTTTATGAAATTCGGAAGTACCAACATACATAATTAAATATGAACTATGCTATTTTTACGTGGATAGTTCTTTTTAATATCATCTTCCATCAGAGCAAGTCATACTAAGTGTTGCTAAAAAAGTTTAATTGTTAAAATAGTGATTTTGATAAATACCTATATCTATACGCACATTGCATATACTCAGCATAATAGTTAAAACAAGTGAAAATCCTATCTTTTGCTGCTCATAAAACTGGAATCTTTGCGAAGAAATTTTAAAAATCGTTCAATTAAGATTTGGCAATAAATTGTCTGAATTTATTCAGAAAATTTCAAATGCACGAATCCTCTAATTGAGGTAAGAATTCTTATTTAAAAACCAGTGAAAAATCTTCATATTAATCAGTTTTCCTTTGCTCAGGTTCGTGCATAATAATATTTATTATATAATTGAAACTCAGCCTTAATACAAATTCGCGAGCTTCAAGTTTATCAGCTCAAAACTCCACAAATTGACTCTCATTTTGGGCATAGGATCATTGCTTATTATTAAAGGAAAACAAAATTAAAGAGCAAAGTCTGCAGATCAACCGCTTTGTAAGCCTAGCTTCAGTTGCAGCATATGAGTCGTACATTGTATTCGGACGGACATATATCTGATTAGTTATTTAAGTAGTGCTTTGTTATTTCCCGCCAAGAAAAAACTTCAATACCAATGTTGGTAAAAATATTAAAGTAAAGTGAATTTTCAATTTTATACTAACCAGAAATTTTGAAGTTTAAATTCCAGTGAAAGTCGCGATTTCATCAAGAAATGTTAATTAAATTTTTCAAAAATGAGAAAATATAAAAAATATTATCGTTAATGAAAATTAATCTTCAAAATTTCAGAAAATAAGTTAGTAAAGTGGTTGCAAATTCACCTCTTTATATTACAAATTAGATAAGTGTTAAATTCAAAGTTTCTATAACCTAAGCCAAAACCTATGTTAAGCATGCATTAATCAAATCTCTATAGCAACAATAACAGCAAGCCAGCAGCATCGTGAAAGGCCTGACACCATGTTCTGGATAAACCGTGAGTTTTGTTTTTGTTATTTCTTTTTATAATTCTTTTGATCATAATCTCCACTGGAGTAAGCGCGAGTCCGGATAATTGAGAGTTTAAAACTCATAAAAAATCGGAGCATGCGCTCAATAGTAATTTGACATTTTTCTATTGTTTGTTTTGATTATTGCATCGGCATTGTAATTAATAGAGATCGTATAGTCTTTGTCTTATGTACTGCAACTTTTGAGTTCAATGACTACATGACGAAAATTATATGTATTACATCGATATTATTGTTTTAAAGTTGCGCGGATAATTTAAGAAACTTTTTGTTAGCACATAGATACTTCTTTAACGCTCTTTGGGTTGCGAATTTATATCGTTAAAAAATCTAAGATCATTTTTTTTAAGCTTATATGTTTAACAACAACAAAAACGTTATGTTCTTTTGCAATTTGAATTACTATGAATTGTTTGATATATAATTCTAATTTTACCATAGATATTTTTAAGATCGAAAGTTAAGAAAATGAGAAAAAAACCATGAAATTATTTTTGAATAAATCCTGAAGTATTAGTAAATTAAATAATGATTTTCTGAACTAAAATTCCTTGAGTAATGGGGTATGTGAAGTGAAAGTTGTGAAGAAATGGGATCCTTTACAATATTGTCGTGCAAAAAATAGGATCATTAGGATGGGAGGGTATCGACGCACATATCTCAGTCACATCTTTGAGATAACAGTTAAGGTGTAAATAGATGCTCCGTACAAAATTCATTATCAATTCATTATCTTTCTTTGTTTTTAAATCATTTGCAGTTTGTTCTTCTTTAGGTTTTCACTTTGTTAAGTATATTTTTTTTGTTTCGGTAAAGTGGCACTCAGGGACTCTACAATAAAAAAAGTGTAAGGTGTCCAAGTTTGGGTGACAGCAAGAGCCAACAAACCCCCCAGCCGACTGCTTGCTAGTGTTATCAATGGGTCCCGAACCGGCCTTCTTCCCCATAACAGAAGCTATGAGCTTTTTAGACAGTGGTGCATTTTTGTAGGCATCCTGTTTAACTTTGCGTTGGACTACCTCGTGTTTATCAAATGGATGGTTTACTGTAAGGATTCCGCATAGGTATTTTTACATTAAAATTAAATGCATAGTATATTCAAGTATTTCTTTCCAAAAAGAAAGAGACACATTATAATAGTTGCGGAAACGAAATGACAAAGAAATGTAAGAGTTATTCAAAAATCAATGAAAAAAGGTAATTTCCATATTTTCATGCATTCCCGTATATAGGCTACTGGGTGTTTTTTTTAGAGGCTTGTTTTTCAAATAGAGATAAAACTGGCATTTTATGGTCAAATCTGGCAACTCTAATGTCATTTATGTTCAGTTTGGTTTGCCATTTCATCATGAACAGGTTGACAAAAGAACAACGCTTGCAAATCGTGCAAATTTATTTCGAAAATAATGGTTCAGTTCGCGAAGTTTACTGCAAGCTCCGTCCATTTTATGGTCGACATAATCGTCCATCAGAGCAATTAATTCTTTTAACCATGGATCGTTTTCGCACTACGTTTACTCTATGTGATAATACGCATCCGCAGAGACGTCGAACAGTGCGCACCGAAGAAACAATTGCCGCTGTAGAGCAAAATGTTGAAGAGGACCCGAATGAATCGATTCGCCACCGTGCACAGCAATTGGAGCTTTGTCCATCAACTTTATGGAAGATTTTGCGCAAAGATCTTGGCTTGCGACCTTACAAGATCCAGCTTGTGCAAGAATTAAAGCCGCGAGACCATGCAATGCGTCGTGATTTTGGTGTATGGGCCGAAAATGAGATTGATCTCGATGCTGATTTTCATCACAAAATTTTGTTCAGTGATGAGGCTCATTTTTGGTTGAATGGCTACGTCAACAAGCAAAATTGCCGCATTTGGAGTGAAGAGAATCCACATGAGACCCTTGAGACGCCATTACATCCACAAAAACTGACTGTTTGGTGTGCTCTATGGGCTGGTGGAGTCATTGGGCCATACTTCTTCCGAAATAATGCTGGAGAGTCAGTTACCGTTAATGGAGACCGGTATAGAGCCATGATAACCGACTATTTTGTTCCCGAATTGGATGGCATGAATGTGGATGAGTTGTGGTTCCAACAAGACGGCGCTACATGCCACACAGCGCACGTCACAATCGATTTATTGAAGGAAACATTCGATGAGCGCATAATTTCGCGGAATGGACCTGTCAATTGGCCACCAAGATCGTGTGATTTGACACCATTGGATTATTTTCTTTGGGGATATGTGAAGTCGCTCGTCTACGCCAACAAACCAGAAACGTTAGGGGACTTGGAAGCCAACATTCGTGGCGTTATTGCCGACATACGGCCCCATATGCTCGAAAAAGTGGTTCAAAATTGGACCTGTAGAATTGGCTTTATTCGAGCCAGCCGCGGCGGCCACATGCCCGAAATCATATTTAAACATTAATGGCATAAAATTATCCTTTCAATAAAGCCAAATTGATGGACATTAAAACGATTTTCTTGTGTTTTATTTTAATTCGAAGCTCTATACCTCTAAAAAAAACACCCTTTACATATGTAATTGGATAAGGAACTAATTCGTTAACTAATTAAACGGGCTTTTTAAACAGTTTTTTAACATATTTTGTTGAAAAATAAGTTTTTTGACTTTATAAAATGCCATTTCGATACTTAACTACAAGAATAAGAAAATCTTAGATGTACACCATTTATAACAAATTTCTTGGTGCATTAAATTCAAATTAATTATAAAAAAAATATATGTTTAATTAGAGAAAATCACTGAAGAAATTCGAAATCTTAAACTTGAATTTCATTAACCGATTATAGTTTCACAATGGTTTAGGACCACCCTAAAAGAGCTCTCTTAGCCGCGGTATACAAAAAACTTCCGAAAGACTACAAAAATATTACCGAAGTAACTCCGCGACTTCCTCTTTACAGTTTAAAATACGCAAAAAAAAATCATTAAAATAACTTTAAATTTAACATATAAATTTATGCCAACAAAACTTCAAACAAATAAATAGATTTTAAAATTTTCTAATGCAAGTGACCTTAAAATAAAACCCACTTTGGATTTTTTTAAATGGTCCCACTGTTCGAACCAATTGGTCGCTCGCCAGACATCAAATGATTCTTGTACGGGATTCGGGATTTTTACTTTTTATAGGATCTATTTTTTTACGTTACGGTCCTTTTGTTCATTAGACTCAAACCGAACCCAACGAATAAATTTTAATCAGACTTTAATCACGTAAATACGGTTTTGCGCGAAATATACGAAATCGATTATGGCAGACTTAGCTTTTTTATGTCCTCCACATATCTATATGTCGTTGCACCTCCAAGCAAATTCCACCGCACGTATTTTAAAAAACTTAAAGTCCCAGTCTGAACTTAAATTTTTTTCGTATTTGTGCTATTTGTTGTGCTGTTTAACTGGTACCTATTTATATAAATCTAGCTTATGGAGAAAACTGATATTAGAAAACTAGTCCTTACTTTCACCCTTCGTATAACACAAAAGTTTTACCTTGGTGCTGCAAATAAAATGGATGTTGCCGCCTGTTCCTTCGCACTAAAAAACACTTTTACTTTATTAAACTTATGTACTTATAAGAGGACTGTACGACTTTAAAACAAAACTTCAAACCCCCCTGTGGCAAAATACATAGGTTCCGCTTAAAATTTTGTGTATTAGTATACCTGTCTCCGAATAATATTCATGTATACCGGAGCAAACACTTTTGCTTAAGCAATTGACAGGGGATTAAACCTATTGCAATGCTACCCAGCAGACAATTGAACAAGGCCTTCCCCGGAGAAGGCCTGTTAGCACTGCTCCGATTGTAAGAGGCCTTCTCAAAACTAAATTTTCATGCAAATAAAAACATGAATGGTAATTTTTTTTTTTTTTATTATGATTTTTGTTTTCATTTACAATCTGTCAATATTAACAATAAGAAAATTTTATAAGTAGTGAAATTTTAATTAGCAGAATAGTTACACTTCATTGAGTGTATACTCATGAAATGCTATTATACCTTACCACGGCAGGCGTGCTATTATGCCTTCCCACAGCAGCAGTGCTATAAGGACTTCCCACAGCAGCAGTGCTATAAGGCCTCATAATAGAAGGCAAAAAAGAAGGACTTCATGTATTTTTTTATTTCATGTATTGCAATTTTTTATGACATCAAAAGTAGATAAATGGTTAGAAGTAAGGAACGGTGTGCATGTTGCTAGGCTGGTCATCTGTTTCATGTAATGTTAAAGTGGTAGAGTGTTGTGTATTCAATGTCAAATTATAAATTAAGAAAACGTCACAAAAAATAAAAATTAAGATAAAAAAAACATTTCACTAAGAGTCTCACGACGCATTAAGATTTAATTTTTTCAATGTAGGAAAACCTGCTGGAAGAGTATTTCTATCAGGCCTGCTAAAGAAGGCCTGTTTTATCGGGACGTTTCATATAAAAAAGAAAGTAAGTTTGAAAGGAGGTGGCAAGGCCTTATTCTTACCAAGGAAGGCCTGCAAGCTCCTGCCCTTGCTTACTGGGTAAATAATAGTCTTAAAACATCTAAATTTGTATTTAATCCTACCAATACTATGAATTCTACTCTCTCGCTCATTGAACTATTTTATAAACATAGATTATGTCGATGATTATTGGCATCACCGGTGTCTTCAATAATTTCTTACGATATTGCCAACATTTTAATCCGGCAGTGCTCTTTTTTTTTTTCTTTGACTTTTTTATTATGACAGCCGGCAACATCAACAAAGGAATTATTTTGCCAATTAAAATTACCTTAAAATATTATGTTTGTTTTTATAGCCGACTGTAGCAACACCCAACAACCTGAGAATTGAAATTTCTTGGATTTGGATCACCATTGAGACTGGTTAGGCCTCTAACGCACCAACTCAACTTCAGTTGCAGAAATTTAGTCAGAGGTATGTATGTATGTTCATGTGTTTTCTGTAGTGCATAATTTTGTTTTAATTTTCCGTACTTTCATCATTTAAATGAACGCACGCAACAAATATTCCCTTGTTTCTTTTCCATAAATATTAAATTGCATTGCCATAGGAAAGACAAAATCAAAAAATACACAAACTCTTTAACTTGTTATGCATTCATGCCTGTTTCTTTTTGTAAGATGTTATTTTGAGAAATTTTAAGACTTAAATTTTTCGATATTTAATAAGAATATAGTAATAATTTTAATTACATTTTATTTATGTAGATTTTGTGACAGCTCTATTTGTTTAATCAAAAGTTATTTACATGATAGACTTAAAAAGGTTAAAGTGGGTGATGCGTACTAGAGGTCTGCGTAAGCGCACTTGAAACGGCCATCAAGTCACTTGCCATATCAAACTGTTAGCGCCGTTCGTAGGTTTGACCTAAGAAGCTGAAATTTTGGAAGAATTTTCTACAAACCCAATTCTATAATATAGGCCTATGGGACCGCAAATTAACAAAAAAAAAGGTTTGAGGTGTATTTTGTCCGTGGCGTGGTTTCAAAAAAGGAGGGTGGCCTCTCCCATACAAAAAATAGCTAAAAGGCACCTAATGTATATTTTTTCTACCTTTTAGTAAGACAGTTGTTCCGTAAAATTCCAACGAAATCGGACACAAATTTTGTCCACGTCGCTAACAGGTATAAGCTAGAAAGGTCGAATTTTAGGACAGTTATTTTTAAACCACAAGCTAAGATATTGGCGAAAAAAATAAATTCCATCTACAAAATTTTCAAAAAACACATCCTTATCTACATATGGGCATTTCCACCGAAAGGTACACCATGACAAAAAAATTAAAAGTTATTAAAAAAGCGTTATTATCTGATATTATCTAAGAAAAATATTCAAATTTTAATAATTCAAAAAAATGTATACTTGAATTCATTCACAACAGTGGGCAAACGGACTCAAAATTGCACAAATGCAGTTTCTCTTTTTTGTAATTTTAAAGAGTATTTTGTCTTAAATATTTAAATATATAAGATAGATGATACATGATGATAGTCATTCCGGATAACCTCTCTTCCAACATCAATAAGTTAAAAAAAATGTAAAGACATCAAACTATTCTCTATTAACTGTAAATTTTTAATTTGCTTTAGTTCATGTTCTAATGTCCCGTCCGACATCAAAAAACATCATTTGTTCTCATTTCGTGGTTAAGAACAGCAGCAGATGTGTCAAAATATTTGTTTAAACAGAGTTTTATGAATACAATTAAAAAAAGAACAACGAGTTCAAAAAAGTAAAATTTAAAATTTTTAGAGCTGTTTGAAGTTTGTCCCATCCGAAAAATTTTTTGTAAAACTTTTTTAATTTAAAGTAAATATATATAAATATATAATATGTATGTATAAGTAGTGTATATACATATATATATATATATACATATATATATACACAAATATATTTATAAAATTTCCATACTGACTTTGTAACTGCTGTATGAGTTTCGTTAAAAAACAGCAAAAGACTTAACCAAAATAGACGTGACGAGACGATAGCAGCTGAACGAACGTTTGCACTCGTTACGTCTGTTTTGACATATAACCCAAAATGTTACGCTAGGCAACGAATCGAAACAGCTATTATGACGAGTAGTGACGGTTTCAAGTTCGGTTCTTACGGGACAACATGTCTCGTCAAAATGTTTCATTCACTTTCGATCAGTTACGTTTGTTTATTTTGGTTATTAACATTGGTTTACATATACTCGAACTTACTCGTTGCGTCTCGTCACGTTTTTTTGGTTTAGGTAAAAGACGTTTGCTGTTTTTTAACGAAACTCATACATCACTTACAAAGTCAGTATGGAAATTTTATAAATATATAAGTGTTCTCAGATGGTAGCAGCTCGCAGTTTAAAAAAAATTCATTGTTTCGAGCTTTTTTGATTTTTTAAGAGAATTCCGGTGCTAATACATCGAATGGAACTACTTCGCAAGTTCACATGGAAAAGGCGCAGTTGATGGAGTAGGAGCAAATTTGAAAACAAAAGTTTGGCAAATAACTAAATCAAAAAATGTCGATATACTTGATGCTTTTGCTTTTTTCAAATGCGCACAAAATAATCTTAACGGTGTACAACTTCATTACATCTCTTCAGAGCAAATTACGGAGTTTTCACTACACCTAGTAGACAAATGGAAGGATGTGTCAAGCATCCCTGGTACCCATAAACTACATAAATTTTCTTGTGATTTTCACCAAATTAAAGCAGCTCGGACTGCATATTCTTTTAAGAAAAATATTTAATTACATACGTTTATTACTGTTTCCTATTTTCTTGCTTAAAATTGATCTCGACCATTTAATTTGACTTTGAATAATATTAAATTTGATTTTTTAATTACTATATAAATCTTAAATATTGTTGCGTACAAAAATATTAAGAAATCTTATGAATACATGAAAAATTTACCAAGTAAACCATAATGAAAAAATATGTCCCATTCGCAATGTCCCGTCACGACTCATTTTATATTTTGTAAGAAAAAAAATAAAAAAGATTTTTCAATTGAACGAAATTTAATAAAAAGTGGTATTATTCCATAACATTTTAAAATTAGTTGCGTTAAAAATGTTGGT
Organism: Meiosimyza decipiens; assembly: GCA_963680825.1. Classification (NCBI taxonomy): domain Eukaryota; kingdom Metazoa; phylum Arthropoda; class Insecta; order Diptera; family Lauxaniidae; genus Meiosimyza; species Meiosimyza decipiens. Next base: position 70,226,825 of record OY804258.1, on the reverse strand, counting down.
AGGTTTCGCTGACTTATGCTTTTCTATAAATGGTCATGAAAACCACTTCCATTTTTGTCCCATTCGAATGGCTCTTTTATTGCCTTTATCTTGGAACCTTTAGTACGTCTGCCCTCAAATTTACCACTAAATATAGTGCTACCAAAGTGCTATATATATTTCGTACTTCCTCATCTTTTAATGGAAACTATTACTGGAAACACCGTTCGCTTTCTTCTCAAATACATGGCAGGAAGCCTGGCTTTCCAACCAAAGGTTCAACGTTGAGATACACCAGAAACTGATTGAATCGAAGTGATGTGCTGGAATATCGACAGATTCGTTGTATATATTTGGGCCGAACGAGGGGTGAAATTAATGGAAGAACTTCACCAGAAATGCAAATCAGATAAATATTTGAATCGAACATTTTTTTCAACTAATAAATTTTGACTATGCTGAATGTACTTTTGTAAGCCAGTTTCAGTTTAATTGGTGCGAAATATTTTTTATGAATCGAACTGTATAATTGATATTTTCTGATTCTGAGTTCAGAAGTTCACTGATTTCTACGACAAGCTAAGACTATTTTTTTATTTTGTTATAACCCTTGTGCATGTTCTTTTATTAGTACATTGAACACTTGAACAATTTTTTCAAAAAATTTATGTAAAGCGTGCGCGTGTTGTGTTTTAATTGTTTTCACATCGATTTTCGGAGAATCAGCCCAGGTAAATAAGTTTATAAATATCGTGTGGCATTGCTAATTCGACTCTAAAATAAATTTTCAATAAGTGACTATCTCGTCAACCAAAGCGTTTGGGGCATCTTGCACTTATATGATTTTTAAGCATTTTCGAAAACCTGACCTAGATTTTTGGCTCCTATAGATCATTTTGCTTATTGCAAACTCATTGTTTATTAGCTCTTCAATGCACAATAAGGAAAGGCAGAGATGACTAGGGCCACCAAAAGTAAGCATTTGTTTCAAAAAGCTTATTCGATATTATTTTTGATATTAATGCACATTTCTGGGGTTTAAACAAATTTTTGCTTACATATTGTCTTGTTACTTGCAATAAGCATGCAAAGTGATATGGATGATGGAGAATAGTTGAAAATGGAGCACCATGGACTCAGAAACGGACCCATGTAGTAAAATTTTGATTTGCTCCAATTGATGGGGATATGTTGAAAAGGAGGATTTCAACACGGCTTGGTGTGGCTATTTGTGAAGAAAAATGTTTTAGCTCCAAACGGTGCAGAAAGGTTGAAAATGGACTATTAACGTAACTGGGTATGACCTATAAAAGGACAGTTTTAGGTCCATTTCCAGAAAATGTATTTTTGGTCCAATCGATAAGGACAGATTAAAAATGAACTTTTACATGATTTGGTGCGACCCCGGACTTACAAAATAGCAATTTTGGGACCATTTCCAGAACTTAATTTTTGGAAGTAGGCACAACAAAACTAGAGGCCCAAGTTCTTCCGTTTAGTGACAGTATTACTTTAATGAAATCAGTTCACGCAAAGCTAAAAAGTGTAACGAATTTAGTATATCCAAGACAAATTGATGCTGATGAAAAAAAAGATTGAATTTTATTTGTATGTTTTTCAAGCATATTTAAAAATTATATCAGAATTTATTTACTTTTGGATGCCTGATGATGGTATACGTTCTCAAGGAGAGCGTATTGCATATCGGACTACATACATATTAAGAATCCGAATAATTTCTATCACTTTTTTCTAATGTTTTTTTAGCTAATTCTTATGTAATTTTCAAACATTCAATAAAAATTTTATTCGCCAACGTTGTTGAAGATCTCAAATATGTATGATTTTGCGAACATTCATATTTTTCCAGCAGAAAAATAAATATTTATGTGGCCATAAATAGGAGAAAAATGAAAGTGGTAGGAATTGAAAAATTGTTAGAGACTATCGTCAGAGAGTACTTAGGAAATGAAAAAAATTATAAAAATTTTAAATTTGTTTTGAGTTTAGTGACACAGTGGGCTCAAAAATATTCAATGAAAGTTTTTATAAAAGCGATAGTTAGATAGGGCTCTCTAGTTAACTTGTTTGAAACAAAATGCAATAATGTAGCATATTGGCGGAAAGTACATTGTTTCCACTTTGTAAAAATCAATTTAATTTTCTTTTATCGCCTTTATATGAATTGTACGGATTTGCAAAAACTATATTGAAAAATGATAAAAGTGAAAAATTTGCATTTCACAGAAAAAAATAAAATACATATCCCCCGATTTCGGAATTTTTTTTATATGCAATGTGAGAAAATATGGTAAGTTAAAAGAGAAAGTTTCAGCTGTTTTTTTTAACAAAATTTTTTTTTGAAATCAAGTTTTTCCTAATGTAGTTTTAGAAAGAACAAAAAATATTGACTTTCATGAAATGCTCTTATTAATTTATTTGTATCGAAATATACCAATATTGCATATTGGCAAATAGTTCATAGATCATACTATTCAAAAAATATTTGCTTAACCTTTTGTAATCTATGTGTGAAATATGCTATTTTTTTTAAATTAGGACTTAAAAAGTCATAATTGAGAAATTTTGCGAACTGTGACACCAAAAAAAATACATATCCCCGGATTTTCTTTCTTTTTTTTATATATAATGTGAGAATGTATGGTTAATCAAAATCCAAGGTTTCAGCCACTTTTTACCTGAACTTTTTTTTATGATTATGTTTCTACCGCAACATTTGGAGAAAAAAATAGTTTTATTTCTTCACATTTTGCAACGGTTTACAATAATTTTATCGATTGTAAAAGCTTAAGTTGCTTGAATTTTGAAAGAATTTCTTTTAAGTAGATGTGGGGCTTATGTCCGATTATGAACATTTTTATTATTATTATTACTTTTTTATTATTATTATTTTTACTATTCATATTTTATATTTTACAGTATAAATATATTAAAACTTTGAATGTTTTTTATTTATAATTGCTGTTATTTTATATATTCCAATTAATTTATTTTGTGCTTAAAGTTTTTAATGTATTTTCAGACAAAAAAATTGCGTGTGCAACAAAAACTAAGCATAGAGTATTTCAAAAGTCATTTGTTATTAATATTTTATAGTTATTTCACCAAAACAAATACAGTAGAGCACAAGCAAACCGACTCTGCACTTAAAAACCGTGTGGTTTGATCGTAGTATTTTTACATTAAGTTTGTCGCACTTATAAGCCTCCTTCGATTATCAAGAGATTCACCTAAAACGTCATAACGACGAAATGTCTGTTTCCATGTGAAATCGCGCACATAGTTCTTATGTATGGAAGTGAAATTATGAAAAAACTAGAAGTTCCAATTGGACGTCTTTCTGAAGATGTTTGGAAGCATCAAATAAAGTTTTTAAAAATGCGAGGTTACACAACAGCAGGTGTTGCTCTAGAAAAGCAAACAACGAAGATGTTTTGCATTACTTACTGATTTCTTCAGATCCTGTTACCAGCCAAATTAGAACAAAGCTAGATAAAATACATAAAAAGCTATCACCAGAAGCACAAGAAATGTTTCGAGCTTATGAAGAATGCGATTAAAGTAAATTTAACAAAATCAACAGCTTTACTTTTTTCTCTCTTTTCAGAAGTAAGAACTTCGTTTTATGTGTACTTTATCTAGTTTTCAAATGTGGTGTTTATATGCATTTTTTTATTTTTCTCTAATTAGTTGTAAACTATAGAAGATATCGGACGATTTATAAAATTTTTTAAATCAGCATAGCCAATTTATTCGGAATTAATACCCTTTTAGAAAAAAAGCCTCAAAAATCATCCTACCTTTGTATAGGAGGTAGGCGTGTCCGTGAACCGATTTTTTTCACATTCACAAATTTTTGTTGTTTTATTTTAAAACGTCTGTGCCGAATTTCAAGACTCTTGCGCTATTATTACCGCCACTGTTTTTGGTTTCTCTCTAATAACTTGAAAACTATAAAAGATGTCGCAAATTTATAGCATTTTTGAAATAGGCATGCCAAATTATTGTTTGAGAGGTAGGCGTGTCCGTGAACCGATTTTTTTATATTCATAAACTTTTGTTGTCTTAGCCAAAAAAACGTTGGTGCCAAATTGCAAGACTATAGTGCTATTACTACTGTTTTTTTCTAACATTTACGCCTTGGACCATGTAAAATTACACATATAATTATTTTAATATCTATATCACTTGGTCTGAGTGGGTATGTTGAGAAAGTGTGATAAAGCTAAGAAAAAATTATAAAAAAAATAACAAATTAATTTCATGTATAATTTTTTCTTCATTATTTATTTATAAGCTTTTTACTTGATTTAAAGCTTCAAGCTAAATAGCTAAGAAAGCTAATAGCTGTAGTAGCTAAACTCTATTATTATTATTATTATTAATGGTCAACGATTTTGGTTTTTCTCTAATAACTTGAAAACTACAAAAGATATCGCAAAATTTGTAGCATTTTTCAAATAAACATTGCCAAATTAATGCAAATAGATACCCATTTTGAAGAAAAAGTCTCAACAACATCCGACTTTTATATGGGAGGCAGGCATGTCCGTGGACCAATTTTTCTCATAATCACAAATTTTTGCTAATTTACATTTGAAACATCTTTACCTAATTTCAAGAGTATAGCTCAATTATTACTATTTATGGCCGCCGTTCCAAACAAATCCATCCACTGTATTTCGGTTAGATTTTTCATATTTTTTCGACTCGTCTAACTTCCTTCAATTTTTTTTATACTTTTTAGACTTTTTAACCTATTTCCTTATCAGCCTTTTTCAAACTTATTTCGACTTCTTCGATTTTTTTTAATTTATTTAATATTTTTCATACTCTTCGACTTATTTAACCTCTTTCAGATATTTACACACTTTTCTTTAATCATATAATCAAAATGAATAACTGAACAGTGGTTGGTCTCTGGTACTTTAAAGCAATAAAATCAGCTCAAATACATAAAATGGCACGGCCATGATGGCAAATTTCGAAAAGAGGGCGTGGCACCTCCCATAATACTTCAAAACACTACACAGATTTCAATTTAAGTAAATGTTGTTAAATTCAATGGGGTGAAATCAACCAGCAGGTAGTGTGGAGAAAAATACCCTTTAATTAAAAATTTAAGGCATACGTGCACTTTTACTGTACCTAGTGCATTTGATTTTTGGCAAAACCAAAGATATCAAATATAGATCAGTCTTAGGAAGTTTTGCTACTTGAGGACCCCCTTCATTTTTTATGAGAAGTATACTTTGATTAAAACCGCTTGGAAAAATTCTGAGTCGTTTGTCCCGCATGTAAATTTTTTCAGGAAATTCGACTTCAGTGCTCCCTAAGGAGAGTTGAGAGTGGTACTATATGAGTAGTGTAAATGGAAAAACTTTTATTATTTTCATGAGGAAGAACTTTGCTTCAACACCTCTTATACTAGAAATAAAAATGTCATACCATTGACTGTTATCTTAAAACGTTGACGTGCAGGCCAAAATCTGATGGCATGTTCGAGCTCAATGGCCCAAAAATACTCTGCATTGACATCAGTCGATTTTTCTTCAATTTGTTTGCATATGTACACGGTAATATAAGCAACAAATTATTTAAAAAATATTTTCGTGACAAGTAAGTTATATGAGATCCATTAATTTGATTACTAAATCTAATATTGAGAACTAATTATTTTTACTAAGGCATCACTTATATTCAAATGTACTATGTTTTTAAATTATAAAAATTAGCAAATTTGACTGTTTTCTAGCATGTTTTCATATATTCTTACCTATTCTCAACATTGATATTGCAAATATAATTTTGAAAGCCTTTCTGCATTCCGTCATCATTTTTGTCCTCCGGTTAAAGCTTTGCCTGAAAAATAAGGCGACAAAATTAGGAAATATTCAAATTATAAGAAATTTTAGCAATTAAAAATTATGAAAACTTCACTGTTCAGATTTTTTTTATTGTACGCAGAATTGTGTATGTATCACATCCACAAAATTTTTTAATATGCAAAACTCAGATACCTAACTTTTGTTGCATAAAAATATTTTTACATTTGGGAACAAAAGATTTTGATATGCAAAAAGTGTAAAACAAAATCTTTTAGTTAGTTTATAGCATAGTTTATGGTTTATTTAACATTAAACATTTGTTTTTTTTTCACAATGCAGCCCATTTAATACCGTTTATATTAATTATTCTTTGAACCATTCTTATGAAATTAATGATACTCACTTCGCTTTCAAAATAATAATCTTTTAGAGATAAATGGCCAGGAGTTCAAATTATTATTGTTTTAATAGTTTTTTCATAGATTCAAGTAATTGCTTCTTGAAAGTCTTTCTTTTCAACAAATCATTTCAAAGCCAGTTCCAGTTTAGTAAATGGAATTTCGTTAACCCTTAAATTATTCCAAAAGATAACACATGCGCAGTTAGCAACTAAAGGACTAAATATTCCCTTATTTACCTTATATTTGAAAAAAATAAATATAAACCAACATGTTGCTAATTTAGTACACTGGGTTGCAAATATATTTTCAAGTACCAACGGAATAAACCTAAACTAAATTATTCAAATGCTTAAGGAGTCAATACATTCGTACTTTTAATTCCCACACACAGAGGGCTAAATTTAACTGATTTTCACATAGCTTTTAAGTACAAAAACGCATACAGTCAGGGACGAAAGTACAAATACACCCTTCGAACTTCACTTTTAGGTAAACCTAATCATTTCAACATAAATGAAGTATGCGGTTTATTTATAGTTCAATAATAAATAACAGCGAAACGATATGTAACAGTATATTTGTCGAACAATAAAAAATACGCTGGAAAAAGTTTGAATGCAATACAAAAATAAATATGGGGATCACTGTTCTGTTGGAATATCCAATAGCTTTAAGACCCAAGTTATCCACAGAAGGCAGTAAATGAATATAAGACTCAGTTCATAAGATATGTAAAAACATATTTCGAAACTATCTTGATAGAAAGCTTATGGTGGATTTTATTAGAGTACAAAATCTAACACCACCTCTTAATTTAATAGAAACACTGCTTGACAAATATAAACGTCTTCATTAATTCCTGCTTAGCTAATAACAGTCTAACTAAATTCAAATTTTGTGATCCTTTACAAAAAGATTTTCCCAAGTCCTTACTCGTCCGTTGGTTTGTATTCGATACAAACATTTTGCAATACCATCACGAGCAAAATTGTATTAATTGTCCAAGTGGTTCATTCGTTTGCGTTTCTTTGGGTCAGTAGCAATACTGATGTGCGACTGATTGTCTTCGAAAATTAGTACTGACTCATTTCATTGAATGTTTAATTCATTCGAATCCACTTGAGCTCACAAATCTGTTCTCGTGATGCCCAGCTGACAGCATTTCCAAACAATTTGAAAATATAGTCTGACGTTGATTTGCCTTCGTTTTGATCACCATTCCAATCGGAATCACTACAGCCAACTAATGTTTCAGAATTTTCTTGCTTTGTATAACTAACGAGATCATTTTTTTGCCTCAAAACGGGACGCAGCCTTTAAAAATAAACTATACATACATACTAAACTTGAAATCATAAAGAATAGAAATGCAATATCGAAAAAGCACTTTGAACTTAAAAAAAATTTGAGTAATTTAAGCAGATTCGGAATGATATTTCTAACAAGAAAAAACACTTCAAGCTGCATTGGAACATGAGATGAGAACTATAGTCTTAAGATTAAAATCAAATGAAATATTCAAAAAATTCAGCAAAATCTTGATTTAATAAATTTTATAAAAAAAAATCGAATGTAATTTAACTCGTTTCATCCCGTTTGATATATTTTTCGGATGAGCTCGCAGCGAGCGAACGTGAAATATACATACATATAACCGTAATGAAAATTGTTGTATTTTATTTGATTGATCCTCAAAAAAGTATAACAAATTTTATCAATAACATAACGGTAATAAGGTCAGGCAACAGAAATATCTTAATTTACAAAATAAATGACAAACGCGAGACGGGTAGCCACAGTTATTCAAGTCGGATTGGGTAGCCAATCACAGATTTCAAACAAAGATACCGAATCGCATCCAGCCATGTGATGCTTTGTTTTACACGTGAAGTACATCTATTACATAAATTTTAAACTTCATTAAAACATTTTCTGAAAACGGGACGATTCTGTCTTTGTTACCGCCGTTAGCAAAGGGACACTCTAATAATTGACGTACGTCGACGATACGCGAATATGAACTTCGTGCAAAATACGATGTACAGGTAGTCCCCGACTTATGACCGTTCGACTTACGACTATTCGCACTTACGACCAATTTTTTTTTCAATTTTTTTCATAGAAAATGCTTAAAATAGTCTCGGGGATTCCCTAAAATATGTATATGAGGAAAAATTTAAAAAAAAAACAGTAGTACGTACAAGGATTCGATTTATTTCAGTACAAATAATACGTTTGTTTAAGTGAATAATTTTATATCATCCCAAAAATGGCTGGAACTAGTAGTACAGTATGTATGTAATATTTTTCTTTAGTTATTTTTTATGAAACTCGGCTTACGACTTAATCGACTTACGACCGATGACTAGGAACCTATCTCGGTCGTAAGTCGGGGACTACCTGTACTTAGTTGCAAAAACTGAGAAGGAGAAAAAGAAAACCATTGCTTAACACAAAGCGCGAGCGGTTAGTAATTTAAAATTTTAAAGCGTTTTTCTGAATTATTTAATAAAAAATTAGTACTTATGTGAATTTGAAATCATTAAATAAATAACGAATAACCTAGTGTAATTTAGTTTTTTTTAATTCGAATGCGCTGTTAAAAATATTACAAGTTTTTGATAAGTCGTTGCGCATAGTCGGCGCAACAGTCTTCTTTCGGGACAACGGGACAGGAAGCTTAAAAATGGGACTGTCCCACTTCAAAACGGAACGTATGGTCAACATATGTATAGCCCATGTTTAAATCGATTTTTCCGCGAATGTTGTAATAATCTGTTGATTATTAATAAATCTTTATTTATATTTCATAAGTTTATTTAATTATAAAGTTATTTTAGATTTTACTTCTAACTTATGCTATCTATCTGTGTATATCCATGCGTGGCAATTCAGACAATTATAATCGTTGGCGTCTCTAGGTTAATGGTTGATGGTGATGTTGTGACAGATACAGAACTGACAGCTCGCTTACACTACTTATTACACGCATTTTTTTTTATATAAATACATATTTAATAGCATTAAGATAAGACTAAATACCTTAGGTTAATATATTACTTTAAATAAGTTATAACAGTTAACTATCACTAATTCCACCCATATCGTTGTGGCGGTCTAACAGTTCGTCCACTACCTGTATTATAAGGCGTGGATATCTCAAACTATGATTCTTTATGGTCACGTTCTTGCTTAGCTTCGGACCCATGACTACCAGCAGTCTCATATTCACCCGACAAGTATGATTCTTCTGAATCGCTTACAGCTGATAGTCATGTGTCATTCACATCACAAGCCTGATTTGTTGTAGTTACAGGTGATTGTTCATTAAGCGGAACAAAACAAGTCTGTTTTCTAGTTTCTGAATTACAATTATTTATCACATTATCTTCAAATAATAAACCACTTGCTTTAAAATCTTTATTCCTTGTATTTTTAATAAACCTGAAACAGTTATTAAAGCTATCTTTTATAATGTACGATTCATTATTTAGATAGCCTACTGTAGTACCGTAGTTCCAATCCCGTCCATTTTTTTTTAAATATCTAAATCTCCTATAAATAGTTCAGCTAATGACCTTGAGTTTCGGTTATAGTAAAACTTTTGTATTTCCTTTTATTTTCAATTTTACGTTGAATGTCTTTCTCCTCATATTTTCTAGCATGTAATGACTCACTTATTGGGGCTTGCTTTTAACTAGCCGCCCAAAAAACATCTCCGATGGAGTTAAATTCATATTCGCAAGAGGTGTATTCAAGGATACGATACTGAAACTTGAAAATTGGCTTGAAAATTTAAACTGAATATTCGCGTCAGTCGCAAATCTATCAAATTCCCTCGACCCAAATGGACTATTATCACTTCTTATAATCGTTGGACATTCGATTTTATCGAACACACCACTAATAGTTTTAATTATGCATCCTGACGGCTCATTGCTAACCTCCATTGCAATCACATGAAAAGGATACCTAGGTGCTTTCTCTTGAACTATTGGTTCTTTTTGGTTATTACGCTTAAACTTCTCACAAATAGCACATATCTCAACTGGGTTCTATAACTGTTTATTCATATCAGGCCAATAGTAGAGCATTCTCGCTCTAGCCAAAGTTTTTTCAATTCCTAGATGTGGTGCATGCAGCTACTTTGCTATTTTAGGTTGCAATTCCATTGGAATAACTATGATTCCTGAACAGTAAATCGTTTTCAATGTGCAATTCCGATCGAAATTTTTAAAACAGTTGACTTAAATTATTAAGTTTATGATAACCAGGCCAACCGTTTGCTACATATTCACAAATTTGTTTGAGTTCTTTATCCGATTTCAGAACATCACGATATGCATTGTAATTATCCTTTGTTAAACACACTGATTTTGTAATTGCGTTTCAAATTCTCCGAAAGATTGCTTTTCTTTTTGTGTAAGGTATTGAACTTATAGGACTCTATTGCCACATTTCTTTGTGGTAGACAATGCTCATCAAATGATTAAGTACAGCTTCCAAACTTCGTTGTTGAATTCGTTGTTCACCGCGTGCTGGTTGCGTTACGTTACCATCTACATCCACAACAGCTGCAACTTGATGTTCGATAACTATTGTGCCCAACAGTGAATCTTTATTTCCATCATTAGGAAACAATGCATTGTAAGTGTTGGCACCCTATGTACCAACTAGCCACAACAAATTCGCAATCTTTTTCGCCTCCGGTTTCTCATTCTTGTTTTTCGCAATCATGTTCACAACAAAGTTTCGCTTCCAGTTAGGCCAATCAGTTGCTAGATCACCACAATCCAATTGTTTCATTACTCCTTGACTTTCCGCTATTTTAGATTTTATATGCAGCACACATGTTGTGCAATTCCGATGATCTCAGATAGTTTTGATTTTTATTTTTTTTAGGTCTTTGTTTTTCAATTATATCATGTTTGGAGTCCCACTACTGACACCATGTCATAATCTGTTGATTAGTATTAAATCTTTATTTATATTTCACAAATCTTTATTTATATTTCACAAGTTTATTTAATTATAAAGTTATTTCAGATTTTACTTCTTACTTATGCTATCTATAGGTCTGTATCATACGAAAAAATAGGTAAATATTTATAAAATTTTACCACAAAAAGTGTATCATCCGGGAAAAATGTGGTGGTTGAGAGAGAAAAAATGAGAGTAAAAAAACAGCTGATCACTTCCCCTCCAGAAAAAAGTTTAATTTTTCACCCAGACAAATTTCTTGTGGGTAAAACTTGAAGACTGTCAAAATCGTAGGCAACGGAATAGAGACTCACTTTTGGCAAGCGAGGGAAAGAAAATTGCCTATCTGAAATGTATTTGCCCAATACTTGCCTCATAAAATATTTTTCAGGACTTAACTTTTTTCACTTGTTGAAGGGTTGTGTTAAGAAGGAGCAACATAACAAAAAGCTGGAAATCAAAACATTTTTTAGTAAATGCATTTATTCAATTAAATAGATGAGTGATTTCTGATTGAAAAGGAATCAGCAAGTTTAATGTCTCCTTAACCACATAATTCTTTTTGAAATATTGTTTTTCGATGAGCACAGTCTTAAAATAAGAAATTGGAAATGTCATTTTGGTAAATTTAAACCTTACGGCAAAGCTCTTATATTTGTACTAGGCAATAGTTTTAAAATGCACTTTATTTATAACGAGCCCATAGTACAAGATCAGCGGCAACCACTCAACCAGTGTTGCTGCTCACATCAATCAGGGAATCCTTTTTCAGAATAAAGTCGCTCTTGCCGTTTATAAAACAACAAACGTCAGACGGTAGAGCTCTTAGAATTTTAATCGACACAGGAACCATAAAAAAATACATTAGAAATAATACATTCACTACAGGCATTCAGCCTGTAGAGAATCCCTTCCAAATTAAATCAATAAATGGCATGAGTACCATTAAAGAAAAATGCGAACTTAATATCTTGGGAGGGATGGTGACGTTTTACATTTTACCTAGGCTTGAAAGCTTTGATGGAATCATAGGCTATGATTTCCTTAAAGAAATAGAAGCGGTATTTGACATAAAAAACAATTGTCTGTTCCATAAAAGGGGAACAGAACAAGTTGTTTATTTACATTGTCAGCAAGTTAATAAAATAACGGTTAATTATGAAAATGTCGCCAATCACCTCGACGATGATATTGGAAATTTAATTGAGCAAAATATAGAAGCTTTTGCAAATCCAGTTAGAGCTTTACCCTATAATACTCAGGTAAAAGCAACAATTAAAACAAACATAAGTGATCCAATCTATTCTAGAAGCTACCCGTATCCAATATCAGCCGCTGAATTTATAAATAATGAAATAAATTCACAGCTGAAGGATGGCATTATAAGAAAATCGTCCTATCCATATAATTCCCCAATTCACTTAGTGAATAAGAAAGGTCTGGACGAAAACGGAAAACAAAAATTACGAATGGTGATTGATTTCAGAAAATTAAATCAGCATACAATAGCGGACAGATATCCCATACCAGATTCCACTGTAATTCTATCGAATCTTGGGAAATCTAAATATTACTCAACTCTGGACCTGAAATCTGGCTTTCACCAGATACTTTTAGATGAACGTGACAGACATAAAACAGCGTTTGGTGTGAATAACGGAAAGTACGAATTTTGTCGTTTACCTTTCGGACTAAGGAACGCCCCCAGTATATTTCAGCGGGCAATTGATGATATCCTGCGGGACGACATTGGAAAGACGTGTCACGTTTATATGGATGATATAATCATCTATTCTGCTGATGAGCAATCTCATCTAAATCACGTAGGGAGCATTCTAAGAAAACTCAGGCAAGCCGGTATGCGAGTATCTTCCGAAAAATCGAAATTTTTTCAACGCGAGGTAGAATTTTTGGACTTTGTAGTTTCTGGAGACGGCATTAAAACATGCCAAAATAAAGTGGAAGCTATTTTGAATTACAAACAACCAAAATCATTAAGATCTTTGCGTGCTTTCCTTGGCCTCTCTGGATACTATAGGAGGTTCATAAAGGACTACGCACGAGTATCTAAGCCGCTTACCAGATACCTACGAGGAGAGAATGGCCATATTGGAGCCAAACACTCCAAAAATATAAAAATTAACCTTGATGAGGAGGCATTAAATGCGTTTAACAAATTGAAACAAATGCTAGCTTCAGAGGATGTCCTCTTGCAGCACCCTGATTACGATAAAAATTTTGAACTAACGACTGACGCCTCATCGGTCGCAGTAGGAGCGGTACTATCACAGGATGGCCGCCCAATAACAATGGTTTCACGAACACTCAGTAAGAGTGAAGAAAACTACGCGACGAACGAACGCGAATTGTTAGCGATTGTCTGGGCATTCCAGGCATTGCGCCATTATCTGTATGGCGTTAAAAATATAAAAATTTATACAGACCACCAACCACTTACTTTTTCCATTTCGGATAGAAATCCTAATTCTAAGATAAAGAGGTGGCGTGCGTTTATAGAGGACTTTTCTCCTACTTTCCACTACAAACCGGGAAAAGAAAATGTGGTCGCGGATGCTCTATCGAGGCAATACGTTAATAATTTGGAGACTACAGATTGTAACAAGTGAGCTTTCCCTGTCAAGTATAGCTAAAACCCCAATAAATCAGTTTAGAAATCAAATGATTCTTAACCAAGCAACAAATAACAAGAAGTGTACAAAAAATTTTTTCCAAAAATGTTTACGTCATGCAATTGACTTTAATAATACCAGGTACTTGCTGAAAACAATTAACGAAAGTGTAAGCCCCAACGTAGTAAACGGGATACATTGTGACCTTCATACTCTTGGAACGATACAAGATACATTGGTGAAAGAGTTTCCTGGAATAAAGTTTATCCATACAGAAAAAATGGTCATCGATGTAGTTAATAAAGAGGATCAAATCGAGACAGTTGTAACCGAGCACAACCGTGCTCACCGTTGCCTTAACGAAAATTATAAACAAATAATTGACGAATACTATTTTCCGGGTATAAAAAAATTACTTAAGCCAATAGTAGGCAACTGTAAGATATGTTTAGAAAATAAATACAAAAGGAAACCATAGCCAATTGAGGCAGGACAAAGCCCCATACCCGACTATCCAGGACAAATTTTACACATCGACGTTTTTAGTACGAACAAACAACATTTTTTAACAAGCATTGACAAGTTTTCAAAAGTTGCGACGGTAATACCAATAGCTTCTAGAGCCACAATAGACGTGAAAAATGCACTTTTGTTAATATTAACCAAATTCAAGGGTACCAAGTTAATTGTTTCAGATAACGAAAAATCATTCCAATCGGGTGTGTTGAAGGCATTATTAAGGGATCATTTTAACGCACAACAATTTTTCGTACCACCTCTCCACAGTGAAAGTAACGGCCAGGTGGAAAGGTTCCACTCCACCCTGCTTGAAATTGCGCGCTGTGTAAAAATTCAACAAAATATGGATGATACAACAGAACTTATATTATTGGCAACACATAAATACAACTGTAGTATTCATTCGGTAACAGATGCTAGGCCCACAGATATTGTTAATGATTTCGATTTAAAAAAATTTAATAAAGTACGGGATAAATTAATTAATGACCAAGAAACAACTCTTAAAAGATTTAGTGATGTTAGAAGAACTTTTAAGGAAGGAGATTTAGTTTTTTTCCGTAGAAATAAGCGACTAGGGAATAAGATCGACAAGGTTTTTGTCCAGAAAACAATTCAAAAAGATTAAGGCACTACCGTCCTAATAGGCGGGAGAAAAGTGCATAAAAATAATATTCGATAATTATAATTAAAAATATATTTTTTCCTATCTCAGACTGTTAAGTATTTTTGGACTCACGACAGCCACGGTCTTGGACTATACCCCAGCACATTTCATAGCTATAACACAAGGAAAAGTAGCAATTTTTGAGGACTACAAATATTTAATTCATACGACAAATCTTTCGGAATATAAATGGATAGTGGACGAAAACAAACAGGCAATAGAGCAACTTACCGACAAACCTCACTTACAGAAAATTTTAGAAGAACAGTCAGACGAAATCATACATTTAATAAAGACATTGGATATACCTAGAAGATTTGTGCGATCGGTGAACTTTATCAGTTCGGCGTTAAAGTTTGTCGCTGGAACCCCAGACCATGAAGATTTGGAACTACTACTGACTAAACAGAATATGTTAATCGAAAATAATAACAGGCAGACAACGATAAATTCAGTGTTACAAAACAAAATCAACGAATTAACTGAACAGATTAATAAAGTCCAAAAGTCAATTTCAGTAAACGACGGTGCACCAGATAGGGAAAAGGTGATATTCGAATTATATAAAAATAGGAATGACAGGATTATAACGAACCTAAATACTATTGCTTTATCGATCATTTTGGCAAAAACTGATATTATAAATCCTATTATATTAGATGATATTGAATTAAATAAAATTATTGAGAATGGAAACGTATCCGTTAGTATAGAAAACGTACTTAGTGCGTCAAAGTTATAAGTTTTACAAAATATAGATGTTATTTATTATATTACAAAAACTAAAAACTTTTGTAACTTCATTAATAGTTTTCCTGTAAGTAAAAATAAGACTATAGTAAGGTTAGGAGTTAATAAAGCAGCAAGTTGTCCAGAGAGCATGCAACCACTTAAAAATTTCACAATCACAACAACAATTCGTTTCTGCCAGCCAGTAAGCGACACGTGCCTTTCGCAGTTGCTCAATAACAATACAGCTGAATGTCCCACTGAATCATCACATCATCTACCACTAATTACCCATGTTACAGAAGGAATTATAGTTCTTAATGATGTACCCCAAACTAAAATCTTTGACCAGCAAGAAAACATATTGGCTAAACCAAACCAAAAAAATTCTCGAACCACATCCACCTAAAACGGTCAAGGTCAACTATTTAGACCATCAAGTCAAATTGTCACTAAATTGTCCTACAGAAAATTCACATAGATAATACCAGGCGTATCAGTATGCTGCATGACGGATTTATATTACATAAAATACTCTGGTGGCTAACAACGCCTATGGTAGCAGCTTGCGGTATATTTGCGATCATCATTTCAACAAAGAAATACTGCAAAATCATCGCCAGGCAGAAGAGCTCTGTAGTAAATGTAGACGAAATCATCCAACTTATGCAAAGTCGAAACAGGGACGTTCCGAATTTAAGAGAGGGGAGAGTTAGTCCTACTGCATTATTAGTTTATATTTATATTTGCATTATAATATTATTATTATATTATATTTATAATTTGTATTTCATTAAGTCAGTCCCACTGTAATGCATCTGGTACATGGTCTACATTATATTTCACCATAGGGATTATGTTGAGTATTCCATACGGCAGTCCTACTGTGCTGCATTTCATACGTGACATGTAACATGATCCTTATGATGAAAACTTTAATAAATTTTAATAAAATAGTTTAGCCAGCTTGCAATATTTGTCTTGCAAGCTTGAGTATGTTAAGCTAGAATAGAAAATAAAGAAACCAGATTGGTTTGAGTAACAAAAGTATAAAGGTCTTTATATTGGTTAAAAGTAAAGAACTACAAGTAATTTAAAAGTAAATAACTACAAGTAATTTAGAAGGAAACAACTACAAGTAATTTATATATCTATGAATGGCGATTCGCATAATGATAATGGTTGGCGTCTCTAGGTTGATGGTTGACGGTTGATATGTTTCGCGTGGTTAAAGTGACGACCAACAAAACAGCTTTGAAATCGACTATAAAAACTAGTTGCTCAACATATGTCAGATCTAGTGGCTACCGTTGCATACGTCAAACAGCCAATAAGCTTACGATATGGATGATTCGAAATGTTGTCCTTGTCGCTTTTTTTAATATGTTAACCCTTTTCTATTGGAGCTGAAAACGATTTAAAGTCCTTCATCCCAAACTTTTGTAAAACATCTTCTAAATATTGGGTTTGATTCATCGTTATCGTCCCATTCTCGATGTCTTGTTAGATTTGAATACCCAAGAAAATTCCACCTCACCAACATTAGTTATTTCAAATTTCTTCAACAGCATTTGCTCTTCTGCGTTAATAACTTTGATATCGCTACAGAAAATCAATGCATCATTGACGTACAGCAAAACATAACAGGTGGCAACATTCTGCGATTTCACGTATACACAACGATCGGAGTCACAGCGCTCAAATCGGAACCATAAATTCATTGAACTTCTCTTTCCATGCACGAGATGCCTGCATTTTTAGGGTTGTAGCAGCAGTTCGCATCCGCAAGTGCGAAACTTTCGGTTGAAATCGTACATCAGCCTCCACTTCAGCCTCCGCACATTTTAATTCGGTAAAACGGAGGTATAACGAAGCTATAAAATCCACTTTAGAACTTACAGTGTAGCACATTCAGTGCAAAAACTGTTTTGACTCAGCTTTCTAATTGTTTCAAATCATGTGGAAAAGTAAAGTAGGCTGGTTATATACTTGTGAATTCATATGTAAGTTTAAATTTTTGCTGTCCACTATGGAATCAGTATATATATACAGTACCTTCCCATTGAATGATGGACGATGAAAAAATATTAGAGACTCTCAGTGTTCCTCAAATAAAAAAAACTAGATTTCGCCCACTGGTTGAAATTCAACCATTATAGAGACAATATAAAACATTTCAGTACTGTCGTACCTGATTAAATGTTAAGAAAAAAACTATGGTATCATGTTGCCCGATCCCAATCCCTATCTCCATCCCTTGATAGGGGATCACTCTAGTTTCATATCAAATTTCATTAAAATTGGTTCCTTAGCTTAATTGTGAAAAAAATTTCCTGCTAGGGGCGTGGCATCGCCTACTTTCAAAAAATGTATCTTTCCTCAGGATTCAATCTATTTCTGTACCAACATTTATCAAAATCGGTTTAGCAGCTCCTCCTATTGAGAGTCTTGTCTCATTAGGGGCAGTGTCACGTCCATTAAACGACTACAGAGTCTTTAGTACCTTTTCTTTGGGCTCGATCTACCTCTAAATTTAATTTGTTCCATTAGCTTAGCTGTGGAAACATTTTTTCCTGTTAGAAGCATGGTGCTTTATTACATTAGAAAAAAATTACAAGCAGCACTGCCCTTCCTTCACACTTCACAGCCTCAAGCGATTATGTTGTGTTATGTTAGTTAAAAACGGATTGGACCGTTTTGCCACTGCCTACTTATATATATAGCTTAAGAACTACCCAACACAATTTGTTTTGAGTTTCTGAAAAAAATTGGTCTTTTATTTGACGCCATAGGCTTAAATAAATGTATTTGGATTAAAATTTTTATTTTTTTTAAGTTTTATAACAACACAAAAATCGTTAATGTACCTCATGCAGCAATGAACGCGATCGAAATTGCACTTATTACACTTTTTTTTGCGCATCATTCTTTTAATTGAGCCACGGTGTTATTTCGTAGCTTGTACACTAGGGTGTGCCATTTTTGAGCAACTTTTTTTTTTCAACTAAAAAACAGGCTTAAATCTTTCAGAAAGGTGAAAAAAGAAGCCTCTGAAAATTTGAGCTGTTAATATTAACATTAAGAGGTGCCTGTTTCTAACTTTCCATTTTCCATATAAATTACATGGAAAAAAACTGTTTTTTTTTCTTATTTTTGTAGCTTGACATGAGAGCATTGTAAAAATGAACTGAAAGATTATTTTAGGAGAAAATTGAACGCTCTACAAAAAAAAATTAAAATATTTTATTATTTGATTAACTGTTAAACAAAAGTAATTATGCATTAGGTTCAGTAAAATTATTATTTTATTGACTAAAAAAAATTTTTTTTTGTATTCATCCTTGGGATGATCTGATGTCTCCATGTAGGGCAGCAGAACATTTTTCAAAATGTTAATATACTGCTCAGAGCGCATTGTTCCATCTACAAAATATGTCGGACCTGGTCCTTCAGAGGTTAATCAGCTCCAAATCATAACATATTTGCATAAATAAAATCATAAGAAATTATGCAAAAGAAAATATCTGATAATTTTACGATGCGTTCACTGAATTTAAGTGAATTTAAGTAAGTCACTATATTCGTTGGGTGTGTTACGAGGATTCTGAGCCTAATATAGCCTCCGTTTGCATTTGTAAATTTTTTTGCAGGACGTCGATAATAAGCCATTTTCTTTAAATCGGCGTCCCAATATATTGGGCGATATGTCGACCCCAGCTTTGTTGAGGTCGTTCAGTACAGATTTCGTTAATGTACTTCGTTCCATTATGGCTTTTTGCACAATTCTTCGGTCAGTTTTTGAAGTCTTTTTTTCTGTACAATTTTAACGATTATTTGGGGGAATATTTAAGAAAACAGTAAATACTTATATTCACACTTTTAGCGATGTTTATCACAGAGGACTTCCATATTTCAAAAATTTTAGATATTGCGGCGTAGCTTTGAGTATCGGAAATGACTTTTATTTTACCCATAGTCCCGGTTTTTCAAAATAACGGTTCTCTTTCATAAAATGGACGTTGAAGAAATTATTAATTAACTTTTCTTCACTTTGTGTTCCGAACATGTTACGAATGATATCACATACAAAAAAACAAAGCCCAAAAGAGAAAACTGCACAAAAGATCAACCATATCAAATTTCAAACACAACATTTTGATACATACTACTTTGACAGCTGCCACATTCACATAAACGTTGTGTAGATACCAAATTTAAGTTTTACACACTTAATAGATGTTTCAACAAAAAATAATTAAAAAATTTTTATTTTATTCGATACTAAATAAAATATTTTCCAAATTTACCAAGAAAACCTTGTTTTGATTCTAAGCAATAAGAAAAACCTGATGAATTGTTTATTTTTTATAAATAATAAATGTGAACTTTAAATAATCTATAAAATATAAATAATATTTATTTTTAATGCTACAGTAGGGCCTAAGAGAAAAAAGAGGTTGCTAGCTTAGGCTTAGTTACATTTTATTATTTTGATAATGTTAGTAGGTGGATAGAATCAGATTAGCTCGACCACAGCTAGAAACTTAGTTATTTTATATTTAGTTAGTTTCGTAAGAAATACATGTGTTTATTTTAAGCTAAAATTTTATTAAAAACTTGAATCTAAAATATTTTTAAACTATTTTCTCACCATCGCCTCCGCTTCCGTTGAATTTCCGCGGAGATCAATTTCTGTAGTTCCGCATCCTCCTCCGCGTAGCTGACCTCCGTAACAACCCTACTTCAAACCATTAAGTGCTTTCTTAAGTTTGCATACTTTATTTCCATTTTTGAATCCCTCTGGCAGCTCGATACAAATTTCTTCAGTTAGCTCACCATTCAAAAATGCACGCCTGACGTCCATGTGATGAATGTGCATATCGTACTGATTCGCAACAACTAGCAAAATTTTCAATGACACGACAAGAATGAGAACGCCAATTACTTAAATGCAACAACAAGGAAAAGGCGGGTTTGGAACTCGGAAATGTGCCAATCTCACTATGTTGGTAGGTTATGAGTTTTGCAGTATTTGCTAAGTAGAATAAGTTTTTGCAGGCCAGATATTTGCAGGTCATATATTTGTAAGCCAAAGATTTGTAGGCCAATAATAAGTTTTTGATGACATAAGTTTTTGTTTTGTTATTCTATGTGAATATTTTAGCATGTGATTTATTGTTATAATTATCTATATGAGAAGTGTTAAGTTAGATAAGATTTTAAACAAAATTGAGTTGGCTCTAAGCTAAGAAAGAAAGAAGTGCTATTGTATTCTGGTTCTTCTTTGGAAGATAGTTTTAATACTGGTAAGTATTCTAAGTCTAGCCACTAGAGAGTGTTCTTCCATTTTTCAGACGCGACTTCACAGAGCAAAGTGATTTCTAGGAAGGAAACCACTTGCACAACATTGGCACAGCGGGTATCCGAACCTCAACTCGGAAATACAACAGGAAAAGACAAGGAAAAAGAATACAACCTGATTAAACAGGATAACAACAGGACAAAACCTGGAAAAGGAATACAATCTGATTCAACAAAGGAAGCAACATTAAACATTGGAATACAACGTTGGACAAAATTCAATCATCGTATTCATTGTGATTATCCTCAAACAGTATTAAAAACAATACGGCACTTAGCCATTTCACAATTTTTAGTTCATTAAGTTTCATTAATTTTATTTGGAAGCTTTGTAATCTTATTGGAAGCTTACAAATTATCAACTCTTTTTTATGACTTGTACAAGAAAAGTATTGCTGAAAGCTATAAAGTTAAAAGTAATAACTTAAATTGTAAATTTTGAAACATTGAAAGAAAATGACTTCTAAAGTTTGATTTTTGTAAATTATTTGATTTTTTAAATTTTTTTAAACGCTATTTTCGCGAAAAACGTTCCTGGTTCGTTGGGAAAGTCTTGTTGAACTTATTTTTGGTTCCAAGGAATATTTAGAATTATTAGGATCCGTTTATTCAACATTGTCTTTGAATACATTTATTTTTGTTTTAAATCGTATAAAAACCTTGCAGAATTTTTTTTTGGATTCCAAGGAATGCCTTCAACTATTTCTAGGATTTGTATTCAGCATAGGTCCACGGTCTATTAGCTTTGACATTGTTTTTGATCGATTTACAACCTAATATATACGCCCATGAAAAATTGTTAGGAGAAGTAAAGAGATTTATGGATTAATTGTGGAACTATTTGGAAGATATAGTGAATGATAACGAACAACTTACCCCAACAAAGAAGAAAGTTGAAAGTTTTATTATTATTTATTATTTATTTAATTCATTAATATTATTAACATTTGCAATTAATTTTTTCAACATAAATTATACAAAATTTCTTATTGCCTATCGGTAATAATAATAATGACGTATCTACTTCCTGTAGTTCAAAGAACTAGAGACGGAATATAGATATGGCTATAAAGTTAACATTAAGAGCACAAAAGTGCAAAAGTGCGTGGGGTCGCACATTATTATGTTAAAAAATAATTGATCTGATTTAATTCATTATTCCAGACTAAGAAAAATTTAATTCAATTTTAAACTGAAAAGTAGTAAACTAAAAAGCAATGAATGCTATATGCTATTTATAAAAAAAAATATTGAAGGAAAGTAATGTTGTAGTATTACATTATTAAGTTATGATGAATACAGTTACAAAATTTGCTTATAATTAAATACAATACAGCAGTAAGCGTATTTAAACTATCGTAAGAAAAACTAAAATGTCAGGATTTTACTTCCTTCAGAAAAATGTGTTTATTCTGAATGCATCTTACATGAAATGGAGATTATTAAATATCCTTGGGGCAGTAGACGTGTAAAAACGTAAGAAATGCTGCAGGTTGTGCGTTGGGATCGAAGCTAAGTTTAGATTGTTAACTCTCGAATCATAGCTGGGATGGAATCTGGTACTGATTGAGTAACCAGATGTTAAAAAAAATAATTTTAAAACCTTAAAGCAGTAGAGGTGCTTTAGAGGTAAGATGTTCAACCTTATGAACAATGGAAGACTGCTCACATAACGACTTTTTTATGTAAATATTAACCGGACAACTAATTTTTGTACAGTTAATAGAGGATCAATTTTGTTTTTGTGTGTGGCTCCCCAACATGCTAATCCATATTCTAGCTTTGAGTGGAATATACCAAAATAAACGCAATTAAGTAATTTAGTTGCGCAGAAGTTGCTCAAATGATACAGCTGTCTTACAGCTGCCATCAAATACTGTTTCATTGCGGCTGAATGTTCAGACCAATTTAGTTTCCAGTCAATAAATAAGCCTAAATACTTGAAAGATTTTACACAACTAATAGGAAAACAGCTATTAGAACAGAAACTGTATTCAAAATAAGTTTGCAAGAAGTCACTTGAACTGCAAATATCTCTACAAATGAAATATTTTTTACAGCTAGCACCATGAAAAGTAAAATCACCAAGTGGAATTTCCTTTCCAGCCGAATTATAAAACATTATTTTCGTCTTATCACTTAATACCAGTTTATGGAAACCAGTGCCTTAAAACTTCCAAATGATGGTTATTTTCAAACATTGCTTCAACACTAGAAGCACAAGAAAATGTGCACGCCATGTCGTCTGCAATCACCGCAATCAATTTATCACCGTTTCAAATAGCTGATGCGCTAGACGACGAAATTTTGAACTTTGTAGGACAAAGACAATTAGGTGACGGGGGAATAGCTGAAAATTTGGAACCGGAATTTCAAGCCCTCAAGAAATGAAACGACCAGGGTATCATTCAGCTAAACCTATATGCTGAGCAGATTAAGGATCTAGAGGCAGAAAATTTTAGGTTGAGCAATACGCTGGATGAAAAAAGTTTTAAACTTGTAGTTTTCTTTACCACTGGTACAGGCATTGGAAGAAAAGAATCAGTCTATAATTGAACTTAAGAATCGCGTTCAATATTAAGAACACGAGATCAAAAGTTTGAGCGAGGAACCTAAAGCAGAAAAAATTAAGTCAGGAAAACAAATAGTGAGTTTTGTCTAACTAACAAAATCCGCACATCAACAATCACGATAGCAGTGCCGTAATTATTCCTAAAATTAAGGGCGGTGACATGCCCAGTAGTGAAATATAGTACGATTTTGATCTAGAAATAGCTTTCCATAAACAAACCTCTTACACCAAATTTCAGTATGATTGCTCATATATTTCGATAGTTATGCCACTTAAGGTTCTTAAATTGTATGGGAGGTGCCACGCACACTGTTGCTATTTCGCCAGCTTTTGATTCATATATACCTAATACCCAGTAAACCACTTACATCAAATTTCAGATCAATTGCTCAAATACTTCACTTAAAATAGCACTTACAACTTTATGTTAATGAAGGAGGTGCCACGCCCACCGAAGTAATCTTATCAAGTTTCATTTTATTTCAAAGCTTATAGTAACCGACACCTCTACACAAAATTTTATGAAGATTACTCTCATGGCACACTATCTATAGCATTCAATGTATTTTGCTTATATGGGAGGTGCCACACCCACCGGCACTATTGTACCAAAATTTTGCAAAAAGACACTTTTTAGCAAGTGTGTCTGCCATCTTAAATTTCATAACGATTGCGTTATTAGTTCTCCTTTTATAACGTTTATAAATATTGTAGGCTGTGCCACGCCCTTCAAGGAAATTGAAGCTTGTATTGATGACTACTTTCAGTTGAATCATCCCTAAAATTTTTATGAAAATCGTATGTGCCAATTTGGAGTTACACGAAATCCAAATTTTCAATTGTTAAAAAGTGTCACGCAAACTTTAAGTTCCACCCGTGCACAGCTATAAATTTATGAAATCTGTATTCATGTACCAAATTTCATCACAATATCTTGCACGGTTTATGAGCTATGGCGTTATAAAAGTTAAAATTTAGGGCTGTGCCACGCCCCTTTAAGAGTTTTTGCAAACTTAAAACCTAGCCCAATTTTAATTTTGCTATAACTTTCACCAAATCACCAAGTCTCATCAAAATCGCAGCAACTTTTTTCAAAATGGACTTGGGCATATTTACATAGATTGTGGGTGGAAGGCGTGGCCGTTAACTGTTTTTGCCCATTTTTATATGCTAGCAGCTTGCAAGAAGGTGTGACCTGTGTGCCAAATTTCATTGAATTAGCTTGCTTAGTTTTCTCGTAAAGTGATTTGAACAGACAGACGGACATGGCTATATCAACTCAGGTGGTGACGCTGATCAAGAATATATATACTTATCCATACCTGCCGCACCCCCTTCTATGCGTTATAAACGGAATGCTAAAGTGAATATACCCTCTGTGTAGGGTGTAAAAAGAGATGCATAAAACAATTTCAGTTTTTTTCGCACGTAAGAGCCGCGTCCACAAAAGGACCAAACAAAAAAAAAATGGTGGAAGTCCTGTAAGCGGCTCAGGTTCGGCAGACATATTTGAAGTCCAATAAAAATGAAGAAGTGCAACTTCAATTTTTGTAATACTTACCTTTTTTTCTTTGATTGTGGTTAAATTCAGAATTTGATAATTGCTGAAATTATTCTCATTGAAATTCGGAAAACGAGTAAGTTTAAATTAATGCTTAATTTAGATTTTAAGTTTTGCTACATCATTTTTTTTTCTTTTTTTTTTGCTATAGTATTCGCGTAGAATTTTATTTACGTGGCAATTCAAAACTTTTATGTTTATCTTTTTCAAAGGACCCTACCAAAAGATTGTGAAGACAAAATATTTTCAAAATTTTACCTCACATGATCTTGCCTCACAAATACAGCCAACTCAAAAAAACATAAAATCACGCCACTAAAATACAACAATAGAAAACAACAGCCAACAACCGTAAAGAAAACAACAAAACAGCAACAGCACTGCATGACAACAACGGCATCACAGAAAACGCGTGGTCAAACCAACAACGCAAGCACTGGTTTGATCGCGCCAGCAAACGTGTTTGATGGTTGGCACGCAACCCAAACCGGTTTTTGCCATAAGCCCTGCAATGCAAAGCATTGTTATAAGGCCGGCGCAAGCACAGCAGGAGGACACTCGGTTGGTGATCAGCAACGAGAACACATCTCGGTGGACAAAAAAAAATATAGTGAAGTGAAGTGAAAAGTTTGAAGCAAACCAAGAAGTACAGTTGAGCTGGCAGGAAAATTAGCAGCAAGCACCGGATCCTCTACAAATCCAAATCAGCAGCGGACCAGGAGTTGGAGAAAACAGGGAAGTATAGAATTCATCAGGGAAAGAATTTGGGTTTCAAGTGCTCCTTCAAGGGGGAAATTACTTTGCCCAATATCAATTGTATGTGTCACCCCTACAGCTTTGACTCTATTTCAAAGCTATCCTGTGCCAATTTAGATTGGCCGGTCTAGGGGTTGAACGAGCTTGAAAGTTCTGTACGGAACTACTTTCCAATTTCTTGGTGGGGATAGGGAAGTCCCTAGCCAAAGGTGCGGACAAGTAGAGGGTTTCCGAGCAACGAAGCGAAGCAGGGTTCCTGGAATAAATAAATATATTTGTAAGGAAGAAAGAGGAATAAATAAATAACTAGAAAAAAAGAAGACAGAAACTCGTTCTGAATTTAAAAGAACGCTGGACAATCCGGCGAGTGATACCCCGGCAGAAAATTTCCTTACAAGATCTCTTTCTGATAGGTCGGCTAGGAACAATCTCTTGGCAAAAATACAGAAACAACAAAGTCCTTAGAAACCGGAAAATTTATTCGTCAAATTTCTACGGCATACAAAAATCAAAGTGATCATGAGATTAAATTTCAAAATGTTTTAGAACAACGATTTATTATTTTGAGGTGTAATTATTGATATTATATTTAAGATTTAAAAAATTTAACTTTATATGCATAAACGTTTTTTTTTCCTTTGTTTTCAGTCGCAAATCGATTTTGTTTTGAATGCAAAGAGTTTTAGTGTTTTATATTTATTTAAACGTTTAATTTAAAATTCTTCCTTTAAATAGCTTACATTTGTTTTTTCATATAAATTTTGATTTTGTCTGGAGCATTTCATTTTGGACAATTTTGATTATGCCACAAAATTTTATATAATTCGTAGCATTTCACGTACACACACACACACATATATATACGTAAATTTCTTAATCACATTTTTCATAAACTAATTTATATATTTTCTAACGCTATATCCGGTTGTATTCCGTTTTTTTTTTTTAAACCCTGTTGCCTTTGACAATTTTGCTCTCCATACGTAAATACTTGTAAAGATAAAATAAAACATTCTGAGTAATTTTGGATTCGAAATGAAACGTTAAGGCTTTAATTAAAGGGGGGGATCATAAACCTGGTCGATACTAATTTGACGGGGTAATTTTCAACGATGATTCAAAAGTGGGTAATACAGTAAAGTGCTTTGTGCATCGCAGGATGGGTGGGTGCGTGGGGAGCTATGTACATCTCGTTCCCATCTATGATATGGATAGGTTTGAGGATAAGATAAAAATCAATGTAATATAGATTTTTTTATATTATTTTTAAATTTTGAGTTTCGTTTTGTTTAAAATTAAAATTTCACTTCACAAGTGAAATTTTATCCTTGCACCTTCGAACCAACGTGGGTTAAAGACCTCTCTAGAACCGCAACCTAGCTGGCGCCCCCACATTTCAATAATTTTTCACTTCCTGAAATAGTTTTTTCACATTTTCCGCATAACACATTGTTCCTTTTATATTTCTTTTCAAATATAATATCATACCATCGAAATTATTGGGATACAATTAAATAATTTTTGAAGAGGTATTTTTAGCACATCCGAAGTTGTGTTCCTCTCTTCTCTGATTTTTGGCCACCGTTTTTGGTTTTTCTCCAACTTCAAAGCCTTAAAAGGTATCGCACAGTTTTCTTAAATGCTTTAGTCTTATCCCTCCTTTGCATGGGAATTCAGCGTGTCCGGGGGCCGATTTTTCATTATTGCTAAATTTTTATTTGTTTTAACCTATACACATCTGTACCCAATTTCAAGAGTCTAGTGCCATTATTAATTACTATTTATACCCGCCGCACAGTGGCGCCTTTTGCAATTTCGCGTTGCTAAAATCATAACTTTTGAATGGGTGAAGATATTTGAGTAAAGTTTTTTGATTTTGGTTGGTAATTTCTGCAGCTATGACATATATAAGATTCAGGTTTAAGGCTTAGCTATAAATACTTTTAAAAAAGGTGAAAGTTCAAATTTTGAAATATTTGGTTTTTAGTGGTATGAATTCATAAAAAAAAATTTATAAATCTTAGTGCGCTTTATTCAATTAATGAACTTTTAATAATTTAAAAATTTTTTATGTACTTTTTAAAAAAAAAATGTTTTTAATTTTTACTAATTCATTCATATGCATTTATTTTTTTATCTCTTAACACAATTGATAAACAGTCTTTCTCAAAGGCCAGAAAAGTTTTAAAAAAAGGGTTACAGTAATAAATTAGGCAATTTCTTTAAAAAATCAACAACAATCTACAATTCTATAAGAATATCATCATTATTTTGGATATCTAAGAAACTTAAAACAGTACTACAGAATTTATTAGTCAGTTCTTTTCGTGACCTAACGTGCCTAAGTGATGAAATCAAAGGATCTGAAGATGCTGAAAGTATATTGAACAAGTCCTTATTCTGTCGAATATCTGAAATATTACATCTATACTTCTTATAATCTTTGTTTTTGGACTTTTGGGCTTCTTCTGATAATTCTCCTATTGGTAAGGCTTGATAATTGATAATTTGTCCACTATGAGCTAAGATCTTATGGACAAAGGGTGTCAGTAATTTTTGGCTGTATTTATGTTCTAATATGTCTGAAATTTTTTTATTTTAACGGGTTCTCTACAGGATAGTACGTTTAAAATAACTTGTAATCTTTTTATCACGTCCTCATCGACTCCCGTTATTTCTGAAGTTGTTTCTGGTTTCTCAAAAAATCGCCTTGCTGTGTTTCCGTCATTTGTGTTACGAAATCCTTGCTTAAGAGCATCTACTATATTACCGAGTTTTTCTCCAAATTTTTTTTTTTTTTTTTTTCTTATCTTTTGGTTGTTTGGATTATCATCATTTCCTATGCTGTAGGCTAGTTTCAGAATAAAATCCATGGATCTTATCCTTGCATGTAATTGCGAAATGCCGTACTCATAATTCTGTTCATCGTTGGAGTCATCATTACTTCGGAAATCTTTTTGTGAACGCTTACATATAGCACAAGATCTAGTAGATTTGGTGCCAGTTATCTCACTAAGTACTTTGCCGTCAATCATTGTTAAACTTAATTCGTGTCTAATTATAATTTTTTTGTCATCATTTCCTTCAAATATGGTGTGTTGAAATTCATTTATTTGTTGTTTTATATTGCTGATGCTACTTCTTATTTGATCTGAAAATTCTTTTGCGTACTTAAACATTATAGGTCGACAATAAAGAACTGATGATGGTCGAGGGTTTTTCCAATGTTCAGCATTTTCACTCCTTATTCGAAGTGGGGCTATTGAAGCCATACACATGTTGGCATCTGAAACATTTTGTCCATCTTCTGTAGAAATTTTTTGTTTATATGCACTTTGTCCAGATGATCCATCACAGCCCCACTTTGTTAACAAAGAAATATTATCTGGGAACGATTGTATTTCATGGTTGCTTTTACTGCTCAAAAATCGCTTAGCGGTATGATCTAGTAAATCTTGGAGTCTAACTTCAGCTGATGTTTCTATCACCGTACAGTTACCAGGAAACGCTTCCTTTTTGACTTCTGACACAACTCTGTAGCTGGGAAAAACATCTACGTTGTGGCTTCTTAATGAATTTCTCAAGTTGTTATATTTTTCCTTTGAAAGCCTCAAATCCAGGAAAAGCGCTAAAGCACTTTAACCGTCATATTTTATGGAATCACATTGTGGAGTAGGAATACTTTTTTCGATTCGATCGACTCTTGTTGGGCTTGCCAATAAAGCTCTTTTCGTTATTTCTGCCTTTTTCATTTCATGATCTTTGTTGTACTTCATGCTGAGCGCATCTGCTAAGTTCTCTTTTGAAATGTTTCCAGTGGCGACTGCTATTTTTCTCTTTTTCGTAAATTCCCCACAGTTTTAAATTAGTTTTGCTGGTCTTCCTCTGGAGGCCTGTGATGTGCTAGGAATATCATCAAGTGATAGCTCAAAGTCCTTTTTAAGAAAGGCTGCATTTATATAAAAATTCGCTTTGGTTCTATTACATGACACCCAATATCTCTTTGTGTTGCAGTAAAAGTTTTTAACTTTTGTGTATGCTCATCCTTAATATGTTTCGGGTATTTGTTTTTTACCGCAACCACAAATGAATCTCCATTTTCGCTGTTTGCAAATATTTCAAACAAATTTTCATAAGACATACTCATTTTCCTTGGAAACTTGCGTAGCTCACACTTTAAATAGTCAGAAAAGACAGATATTGAGGCTTAAAATTTGACTTTTATATAAATACAGGTACAAAATATTGTGTTACAAACCTCAAACATAATACTTGTTCAGCGAAAAAACTGAACTACCTAATAAGCTAAATTCCTTGTATGATATCTACCGTAATAAAACAGGTGTCTATAAGGTTGGCCTGCACTAGAGTTCACTGTTATCAGAAGTGCATCTACCTGTATTCTATACAAAAAATACAGTTTTATTCTATTTGACATTACTAGATATTTTTAAATTGCATTAAAAACTTAGATATAAATATCTGAGGCAAGTATTATTATTTCACTATACAAAAGCGAATTTTCTTAAAAAGAGTGAAATGATTTGGAAAAAGTGACAAATCAAGCGTTTTGGAGGTGGGGCAAAGCCCATATTATACGGACAGAAGTTTTCTAGGTACTCTTTACATATGCATCTATTTGCGTCAAATAGTTTTGGAAATAGGAAGAATAAACTAATAAAGGGGAGTGGTAACGTCCATAATTACAATTTTTAATTTAATTTGAGTGATGTCTATATTCGCTGCAAACATTCTGTCAAATTCAGATTAACAATTTCCAAGTCAAAATATCATAGACTGAAAATCGTCATCACACAACAAATTCAGTTTTATGCATATCATGTCACATAAGTAGCTATAACTTCTAAATGAGCAAATATATGCAGGTAAGACCTAAATGATTTTTGTTGGCAGATATGTCAACTATAATTTCTCATTCACCAATCCTTAATTGAAATTGATTTGTGGATTATAGGCCAAGGTAAATTTGAAAAACTATGCTAAAAACGACCTTTTTTAAAAAATTCATGAAAATTACTAACTAAAATTTTTTTTCTACATCTTGTGGAAATTATTTATTTTAAAATACCATAAATTCAGAGAGCATACTTCAAATTCCCATGTTTTTTCAAACTTTTGAAATTTTCCATTTTTAATATTGCGAAAAATGTAAAAAAATGCTATTTTAATGAACGATAAAAAGTTATCCAACTTTGAGCACCCATAAAAACAAAAATACTTGTCATAAATCAAAAAAGTTTTCGGTTTTAGAACCTTTGGTCAATTATCTGTCAAATAAGAAAAAAAAAGTTTCGAAAATCAGAAATCGAAAATTTGACTTTAGCAATCACTTTTTCCAAAAGGAGCCACTGTGCGCCGTTTTCTGATTTTTTTCCAAGATTTGAAAACTATGAAAGAAATTGCAAAATTTTTATCCGTTTTGAAATGATCATTGACAAACTTATGGAAATTGATACCCATTTTAAAGAAAATGTTTTAACCACACCTCACCTTTGTATGAGCCGACTTTTTTCATATTCCTATACTTATGTTGTTTTCACATAAAACATACAGATGTTCAGTACAGACTGAACTTCAAGAGTCGCTGGCGCTATTATTACAATATGTGGCCGCCGTTCTGAACAAGCCATTCCACTGTACTACGGCGCGTACGTTTCGTGTGTAAATAGGGTATTGGCCAGGCGTACTCTGAGCTAAAGATGACACGTTGATTAAAAACATATCGGAAAAAAATTATTTCGAAATTATTTCCATCGTCGCTGGTTTTTCCTTCCAAATATATTGGAAAATATTAAAAATGAATAATTATTTTGCAATTTTCTCCTTTCTCCTCGCGTCAATATCAGCAGCAAACGTAATAATGTCAAAGCTATTTTGAAGGTTAATTATAATGCTATTTTCTGATAGTGCTATTTGGAGTACGATGGATGGGTCAACATTGAACTTTACCATGCGCTGGACTACACAAATCCTGAAAAATTCGAGTACCGTGGAAATGTAACCATTCCTAGCCTGAACACAGGACTCTCCACAACAGTACAAGAGGTCCTTAGCGACCAGCAACGAATCAGTTTGAAGGTAAGAGTTTTTAGTTTGAACATTTAATTATTAGTCGATTGAAGTTACGTTGACATTGCATTTTGGGTTGGACAAAATTTTTTTTCTGTTGAGTATGGAGGAGAGCGGTCCCGATTTTCGGGCATGAAAGCCGTATGTCACGGAAAAATTTTTGAATGCTTGTTTTGTAGAAAATTGACCGTAATTTTACCGTAAAATTGAAAATGAAAAAGTTATTATTAAAAATATACAAAAATATTCGGGTAAAATATCATTTAAGGGCTACAACTTTTTTCTATTGATTTTATTAAGAAAATGCTCAAGACCAATATATTGCGAACAATTTTCTATACTCATTTTTTAATGTTTTTAATTTGGAGAGGCGGTAGGACGTTTCGAAGGGATCAAACCAAGAGGTCACCTGAACGCTAGGGTAATTCAGCACAAAGAAAAGTTTGTAAAATCGTTATAGTATATTGGTCTTTATGTCCTCCGAAAATAGTATGAATTTTTTCAGATTTTTATGTGCATTCTAGAGGTCGCTCGATCCGCAACAAGCATTCAAGACTATTGAAAACGTAGTTGTGGGTGTCAAAGACGTTGAACGGCTAGAGACTAATTTTATTACCACTATACATCTGGTCTTTGCGCCGTGGAATACGTAAATTGAGTTTCCCAAATGCTAAGGTATTCGTAAAACCCCCAAAAATACAAAAACCCCTCTTAAAGGTTTTTATCGCCATAATTTCAAAAATAATCAAAATCTAATGCATTCTATGTGTTTAATATTGATATGCAAACGTGGTTCGTTTTGCCAAACCAAATTTATTGATAAGGGATAATCTGAGAGAGTTAAAACCACCCCTAAGCGACTTCATATAAAATAAAAGTTGCGTAAAATTTTTTCCTACTTTTTCAGGCCATAAGGGGGCAATCTACCTCCTACATAAAGTCCTTCCCGTAAACTGAAGTTGGATTTGTTTACTTTTTATTTTGAAAATAATATGTTTTTAATTTATTTTTGATGAAATATTGCTATACAGCAGGCAAATTTTCTCCAAGCCTTTTAGGGGATGAAACCACTTCTAAATGTAATAAAAAAGTGTATTGAAAAAAAATTGTTTGTTTTAGCTTAAAGTTTGCATAAATTCTGCCTTTTATTTCGATTTAGGTACCAACATTCTTGGCAATACTTCACCAAAAAATAATGGACATGGTAAAACATAAAAATTTAAATCATTTATCAAATCCTACTTCAATTTAGGGGAATAAGTATAGGTAGGGGGTAGATTGACCCCCTTAAAGGTTCAAAATTATTTATTTTAAACTTCTCGCAGAGCCAAGAGGCACTAGATTAATTCGATTGTATGGCACTAGATTAATTCGATTGCATGGGGTCTCGTGGGTCACATTTTTTTGAAAAATGCCGATAAATCGCTTTTGAACTGTTTTTATAGTGTCATAGGCGCTAATACCTGAGTTTTTTGGTTTGTTTTCAGTGCATAAAAAAAATTTGAGTATAGAAGGTCAAGAATAAAACTATATGCCGTTGTATTAAAAAGAAAAACTAAATCTGAGACAAAGCAGAGGTTTTTATTATGTGTACTGGTTGCATGGGGTCTCACACCTACTGGTTTCATAGGGCCTTGCACCACCTGAGGCTGGGTTTGTCCTCTCGAAATATCTCTTACTATAAACTTTGGGTTGATTTGTCATAAACGAACCACATGTACAAATTACTATTAATAAAAGAAAAGAATTTCTATTAATTTTAAAATTATCGTGAAAACTTTTAAAAGGGATTTTTTATTTTTGGGTGTGTTGCAAATATCTTTAAATTTTGGGACTTCGATTCTCGTAATCCGCGGCCCAAAGACTATATAAATAGAGATAATAAAATTAGTCTCATACCGTTAATCATCTTTGACATCTACTATTACGTGTTGATTGCTTGTGGCGAATTAAGCGACCTCTAGAATTTTCGGAGGACATAGACCAATATACTAGAAAAAGAACGAATTTATAAACTTTTTTTTTGTGTCTGAATCACCCTAAAACTTAGGTTAACTCTTGGCTTGATCCTTTTGAAACGTCCTAATACCCCTCCAAATTAAAAACATTAATAAATGAGTATATGCAATTGATCGCAATAATTTGGTCCACGAAAAACGTCCTGCGTATTCTCTTAATAAAATCAATAGAAAAAAGTTATAGCCCTTAAATGATATTTATCCGAATATTTTTAATTATAACTTTTTCATTTTCAGTTTTACGGTAAAAATGTGTTTTAAACAAGATTTAGAAATCTTTTGGTTTGGGTCAACTTGATTGTTTTATTAGTTTTTTTAAAAAAAATTTTTTCTTTTTGGAGGATTATTGACCAGTATTTTGAAATTGCACTTAAGTGAAGTCAATTTTTACCCGACGTTTCGTCGGTTTTTTGGCGACTTTTTCAAGGGTGATTTTATTTCTATAAACACAAAAAAAATTGTTTTGAACATTAGAACATAAAATTGAATTTACAAAGATAAAAAGTACAGAATTTTGAATTAACTTACAATTAACTTTTACAACATTAAATACGATCTACAAATAAATTTTTGTTTTTGTCTGTATCCATATTAGATTAGAAACATTTTTTAAATACTATTTTTAAATTATAAAACACTTCTTAATACTTGTTCTCATTTAAGACGACTGTGTAGTTATGGTTAATGTTGTCCGTGTCCTCTTTGTGGTTCATTGCATTTTTCCCTTTTTCCTGTATTCGCAGGCTTTCTATTGTCATACGTTTGTTGTGGTTCTTTTCTACGTCTAATATTTTGACCTTTTCGAAATCAGCTGAGTGGCTGGTCTCGAACATATGTTGTGCTAATGCTGTTGTCGTCTTCTTGT
The DNA here is from genome assembly GCA_963680825.1 of Meiosimyza decipiens. Taxonomy (NCBI): domain Eukaryota; kingdom Metazoa; phylum Arthropoda; class Insecta; order Diptera; family Lauxaniidae; genus Meiosimyza; species Meiosimyza decipiens. The sequence continues at coordinate 70,191,848 of OY804258.1, read as the reverse complement.
TTTTTATGTCTCTTTTGTGCTCTCCCATTCTAATTTCTAGCGCTCGTTTTGTCGTGCCTACATACAGTATGTCAAGAATTGCATTACACATTGAAATATAAAATGAATTTTTTAACTCACTTAGCAAACAAATTTATTTTTTGTTAATGCACATACAATTTTTTTATCAGTTATAGTTATTTACAGTATTTACTAAGTAATAATAAAAAGAAAAGTAATAATCCTAAGAAAAAGAAGTAAAAAACATAACAAAAACAAAATCTGCTCACTTTTGCAAGTGTCAAGAAATGCTTTACACTAATTTTTCCAATGAATTTTTGCAGCAATTGAACACTGTACATACAGTACATTTCCCGTTATTTTTACTCATGATCGCGTCGTATTGATATTTTTCTTTAATCCTTTAAAATCTTGCGTGTTGAAAAGTTGGTGTATTGATATTTTTGTTTGATCGTTTAAATTCTTGTGTGTTGAAAATATGGTGGGTAAAAAAACATCGTCTGACGTGGTTCAGTTAATATATTACAATCGCCAATTGGGAAAAAGTGTACAGGAGTTATCGGATATGTTTTCTAAAGCAAGAAAAACGATTTATAATATTTTAAATCGAATTGAAAACGAAGGTACATTCGAACCAAGGCTAGGAGGTGGTCATAAGCGGAAAATATCTAAACGTGGAGAGCGCGCATTGGTAAGAGAACTTGAAAAAAATCCGATGGCATCGACCAGAATACTTGCAAGGGAACTGAAGGAAGAATGTGGTATAATTGTCTCCCATGAAACGGTACGACAGGCCATGCTACGCAACAAGTATTCATCAAGAGCTGCTCGTAAAAAGCCACTACTATCTGCACAGAATATTGAAAAGCGATTCTGCTTTGCTTCAATGCATATTCTGTGACGAAACGAAAATGATGCTATACTACAATGATGGACCGACTAGAGTGTGGCGCAAGCCGTTAACAGCATTAGAAAACCGCAACATCATTCCAACAGTAAAATTCGGAAAATTGTCTGTTATGATTTGGGGATGCATCTCCAGCAGAGGGGTGGGAGACATAGCATTTATCGAAAATACAATGGATGCCCAACAATATTTAGGGATTTTAAGAGCACATTTAACCAGCAGTGCTGAAAAATTTGGTTTGATGAGCGGTAACAAACCAAATTTCAAGTTTTATCAAGACAACGATCCGAAACATAAGGCAAATATAGTACGGATGTGGCTACTATATAACTGCCGAAAAGTTATGGAAACACCAGCCCAAAGTCCGGATCTAAATCCCATCGAGAATGTGTGGGCCCTTTTAAAAAAGCAGGTGGCCAAAAGGCACCCAAAAAACAAAACAGCGCTTAAAACTGCAATACTTGAAGAATGGCACAAAATACCAAGTAATTACGATAGGAAAAAGTTGGTGAATTCGATGCAAAAACGGTTACAACATGTGATTGATGCCAGAGGTGGCCACACTAAATATTAAATAATTCAAACATTCAGATTTATTTGCAAAAGCCCTTTTTTTAAATTTTGTGTAAAGCAATTCTTGACATATGTATATCTGAGTAGAATTAATTTTTGCTGTTTTTTCCTTGGTTTTGCGTTGAAATTGCGCCATTTTTTCTTAGAATTTCCTTATAAACATTATATAAAACTATATCTGATAAAAAAAAATTTTTGGAATACAATAAAAAGTAATATTTTTTGCACAGCAAATTGAAAAATGGACTTTTTTTTTAATGTGTAATGCAATTCTTGACATACTGTATATCTTCCCGCATTTTTCATTCGTGTTGCCGCCACAAGTAATCGCGTATACCACATCGCTTTTTTCTCTGTCGTCAAGTTTTGTCTTAGTATTTGTAAAAATGTTACTGAGAGTCAAGTTTGATCTATAAGCGAAAATTACGTTTTCTGCCTTCACCATTGTCCGTATGTAGCCCTTGTCTGTTAGCTTAGGTATATATGTAATACCGACGTACTTTTTGTTGTCAGTGTTGCCAGCTTGATTTTTTGTTCAGTGGGTTGGGGATTTCGGTTGTTTCTAGAAATTATGTTTTTAATAAGATTGTTGGTTAAATTTGTTGGGTAGTCATTATTTTTTAATATTGTCTTAACTTTTTGTATATTTTTGTCCAACAACCGTGCGTCAGTAAGCGCATACACTTTATTTATTAGGTTCGTTGCTGTGTTGATTTTATATTGTAGGGGTTGTGTCGAGTGGAAGTTTATTAATCTTCCCGATGATGTTGGTTTTGTGAACCATTCAAACGAAATTTTTTCAGTTATTCTGTTGAGTTTAACGTCAAGATATGAAATGCTATTGTTTCGTTCCATTTCTAGGGTGAATTGTATTTTATCATGGTAATTGTTAAGTGTGTGCAGGATAATATCTACGTCTTTTTTCTTTATAATAGCTAATATGTCACCAACATATTTGCATATAAAACCTATTTTTATGTCAATAGTGTCAAGTCTTTTTATTGTATCGTCAAGTATTGTATCAAGGATTATATCAGCTATCGTCGGAGATAAGGGATTGCCCATCGGCATACCATATATCTGATGGTATACTGTTTTTTCGTATTTGAAATAATTGTTGTCCCTTAGGCAAAATTCTAGAATCTCTAGAAATTGTCGTTTTGGTATTTTTGTTAAGTGTCGTATAATGTCCCATTTCCCCATGATGTTTTTTATTGCTAAGTGTATGGGTATGTTTGTAAATAAAGATACCACATCAAATGAAACTAATATGTCTGTATTTGTTAATGTGTGATTTTCTAGTTTTTGTTTGAGTTCAAAGGAGTTTTTTACGTTATATTTATCAGAAATTAAGTTTTTTAAAATATTTCCTACGTGTTTTGAAGGGTTGTAGCAAGGGATATTATATGAGGAAGAAATAGGTCTTAAAGGAGTGTCAATTTTATGAATTTTGGGAAGACCATATAGTCTAGGAGCTGAAGCTGACTATATGGTCTTCCCAAAATTCAACACGAATGAAAAATGCGGGAAGATATATGTAGGCACGACAAAACGAGCGCTAGAAATTAGAATGGGAGAGCACAAAAGAGACATAAAAAACAAGAAGAAGACAACAGCATTAGCACAACATATGTTCGAGACCAGCCACTCAGCTGATTTCGAAAAGGTCAAAATATTAGACGTAGAAAAGAACCACAACAAACGTATGACAATAGAAAGCCTGCGAATACAGGAAAAAGGGAAAAGTGCAATGAACCACAAAGAGGACACGGACAACATTAACCATAACTACACAGTCGTCTTAAATGAGAACAAGTATTAAGAAGTGTTTTATAATTTAAAAATAGTATTTAAAAAATGTTTCTAATCTAATATGGATACAGACAAAAACAAAAATTTATTTGTAGATCGTATTTAATGTTGTAAAAGTTAATTGTAAGTTAATTCAAAATTCTGTGTGTTTTTGTGTTTATAGAAATAAAATCACCCTTGAAAAAGTCGCCAAAAAAGCGACGAAACGTCGGGTAAAAATTGACTTAACTTAAGTGCAATTTCAAAATACTGGTCAATAATCCTCAAAAAAAAAAAAAAAAAAAAAAAAAAAAAAAATTTTTTAAAAAAACTAATAAGATTTAGAAAATTCAATTTTCTACAAAACAAATCTTCAAAAATTTTGGAGAGACTTACGGTTCTCAAGATATCTCGGGAAAACGAATTAAATGTGAGGCTTTCAACCGAGCTTTATACTATCTCTGACCACCCCTTCAAAACAAGAACAAAATCTTGTCGTACCCAAAATGCAAGGTTCCGCCAAAATTTTGTAACATGTAATAAAGACAGTGCAGTATGTGAAACCGACCCCGATCTTTTAAATGAACATTTTGTAATTGAATCTCCTCCTGAAGTACAAGCTCTATAAGATGAGCTAGATGGCATCGGGTGAGCAATTTCACATTAGGTCACCAAATTTTCAGGATTCTGCGAAGATAGTGCACACTTGTGAGTTCTGTAGCAGAGCGCTGTTGGTGTGCCAAGTTTCACATATGATAATTTAATCTCTCAAAAAGTTTTTAACATAAATGAAGATAGATAGATGGGTCAGGAGTAATTTGCCGTTATATAGCTAGATTTTCCTGCTCTCAGAATAAAACAATCCTTGAAATTCACTCTAAAGGCAGGATCAGACAGATGCAGGGGATTCTTGATTCTCTGAAGGTATGATATAATAGATCCCTGGATATTGATAGGATGCAAACGAACTTCTTGGAAGCAGAAACTTGAATATATATATTCGAAGGTTTGGGTTTCAGGATATGTAGCACTGTTTTTATACCCTACACAGAGGCTATATTCACTTTGTCATTCCGTTTGTAACGCATAGAAGGGGGCGTGGCAGGTATGGAAAAGTATATATATTCTTGATCAGCGTCACCACCTGAGTCGATATAGCTGTGTCCGTCTGTCTGTCTGTCCGTCTGTCTGTTGAAATCAGGTTTATGAGAAAACTAAGCAAGCTAACTTAATGAAATTTGGCACACAGGTCAAACCTTCTTGCAAGCTGCTAGCATATAAAAATTGGCGAAATCGGTTCACGGCCACGCCTTCCCCCCATACCCTATGTAAATATACCCAAGTCCAGTTTGAAAAAAGTTGCTGCGATTTTGATGAAACTTGGTGATTTGGTGAAGATGAGAACAAAATTAAGATTAGGCTAGGTTTGAAGTTGGCAAAGACTTTTAAAGGGGCGTGGCACAGCCCTTAATTTTAACTTTTATAACGCCATAGCTCGTAAACCGCGCAAGATATTGTAATGAAATTTGGTACACGAATACAGATCTTATAAATCTTGAAATGCGTATAAAGTGGGCGTAATTGTAAAAGTGGGCGTGGCACTTTTTAGCAATTGAAAATTTGGATTTCGTATATCTCCAAATTGGCACATACGATTTTCATTAAAATTTTAGGGATGATACCACTGAAAGTAGTCATCAATACAAGTTTATTCAATATTCTGGAAAATTTTGTTGAAGGGCGTGGCACAGCCTGCAATATTTATAAACGTTATAAAAAGAGAACTAACAGAGCAATCGCTATGAAATTTAATATGGCAGATATACTCGCTAAAAGGTTTTTTCTTGCAAAATTTTGGTACAATGGTGCCGGTGGGTGTGGCACCTCCCATATAAGCAAATTACGTTTAATGCTATAGATAGTGTGCCATGAAAGTAATCTTCATAAAATTTTGTGTAGAGGTGTCGGTTACTATAAGCTTTGAAATAAAATGAAACTTGACAAGATTATATCGGTGGGCGTGGCACCTCCTTCATTAACATAAAGTTGTAAGTGCTATTTTAAGTGAACTATTGGTGCAATTGATTTGAAATTTGATGTAAGGGGTTTACTGGGTATTAGGTACATATGAATCAAATGCTGGCGAAATAGCAACGGTGGGCGTGGCACCTCCCATACAATTAAAATACCTTAAGTGGCATAACTATCGAAATAAATGAGCAATCATACTGAAATTTAGTGTAAGAGGTTTGTTTTTGGAAGGCTATTTGTGGACCAAAATCTGACTAGATTGTACCAGTGGGTGTGTCACCGCCCTAAATTTTAAGAATAATTACGGCACATATCGCAAACTATACAAGCTATTGTGCTAAAATTTGGTTTGTGCATGTCAATCACGAATGTCATTTAGTGAAACAAAAGTGGGCGGAATTGGAGAAGTGGACGTGACATATTTCGTGTTTTTCATTTCTATTCTATTTTTTTCTACATTTCTTAAACTCTTTTGACATTTTCAGTTTTTTCCAACACTTTTCAACATTTTTGAACCTTTTTACATTATTTTGGACTTATTCAACCTCTTCAACATTTTTTTAACATTTATTTAAAAAGTCCTTTCAATGCAGTGTAGGGTATGTGAGTTTCGGCCTGGCCGAAGATAACACCTTTACTAGTTTTTTTTTTTCAAAAAACTATGTGTAGAATCTTAAACAAATCTTCCTCTTTCAAAAGCATTGAGTTTTTTGAAATATCTTTATTTTCGTCCAGATATCGCATTTTGAAATTTTCATGTTTGTGAGTCATTCATATGCCTGAAAACTCACTGGAGGCATTTGTATGTCAAAAGAGTTCAAAATACGATGACTCTACGAAAAAAAAAACGATATTTCAGAAAACTCAAAAGCATTTGAAAGAGGAAGACTTGTACTTTAAGATCCCTTACAGTTTTTTGAAAAAAAATTTCACTGTGCTACATAACCTCAACTATGTAAAAAAACAGTGTTTTTTGCACTCTTACTATATTCGGATTCAGCGCATCAAAATCCTTCTGGAACATCTACGTAAGCTTTTTCTTTTGAGCTCCAACTTTTGCAAGCCCCAACAGGCTCGTGGCCTATACACGAAGATAAGAGTTGAACTGGTTTGTTGTCAAACCACCTTAAACATATTAAATTATGGTTAATTTCACATCTCATCTCATAAGATCCTCTTCCGCGTTTTTTGAGTTCAGACTCTGAAAGTAACTGGGAATTGCTTATTCGATTTTTGCGTATGGTACCAGTTGCAAATATGCTCGTTTCTTTCAACGCAATGAGAAGGCTTACTGATTTAAACGAGTTATCGAAATAAAGTTTAAAGTTTTTGTGTTTGGGAAGACTAGAAGCCAAATAAGGAACTACATTCGAAGATATTCCCAACCCATACGACAGACAGGTGCCTTCCTTCCAAAACTTGTTCGTTCCAAACACTCTCTGGAGCTTCAAATGCCTTTGATCTCCATTTAAATGTCTTCAAATCAACTTTTTCGAAGTAAGCCTCAGCAACGCTGCAAGGTTCTTGTTCGCCTTCTTCCTCAACTAAATTGTCAAGTAGTAGTATCTATACTATCGCCTTTTTCAATGATCCCTTCCAAATTCTGCTCGAGTGCTGCAGAAACATCTTCCACCTCTTTTTCACTTTTTTCATCAGAAAAAACATTCCAATCGAAGTTAACAATTCGCTGTATATCTTCACTTGACAAATCTTTTTCTTGTGGTCTTATAACTAAATGTAAATAGATTTACTACCACTATTGCCCAAAGTTGCTCACAAGCAACTTGAAAATTATTAAAAATACTCACTTGATGTTGGTTTCTTTTCCAGATATTTAATTTAACCTTTGCTGAATAATATTCTTACCAAATGTTCATCTGTTTTGTTATTTTTTGAAAAAATCACTTATAAGATCAAGTCTTATTAATCTCACAAAATTATTTTCGCCGACACCGCTACTCTCTTTTGAAAATAACTTTTCTAAATGATGCGCAAATTGAGTTGTTATTGATCACACATCAAGTAGACAGATAAAACTACCGTTATCATAACGGTTCAGCAAACAAAAAACAAAGAGAACGCTCATAAATGTAGGCTAGTGAAAAGAAACGGATACAATCGTGTACGAAATGAAAGATTTCCAACCGTTCATATGAGCGATCGAATGCAAACTTTCGCATCTCATCACACATGAATAAGAACGAAACAGCAAGAATTAAAACGTACACGTTCATATTCGCGAACGTTTCTGAACGAATATTTCCGAACTCTTCTTTAAAATAGCTTTGTATCATAATAAATAAGATACTTTGACTTTGTAGCGAAATTTGCTGTCATAAAATCTTGCTAGAAGAAGCTATGAAATCATGATATAGGCACCGCATGTCTCTTATGTCTTAATACTTTAGCCATATAATTCACTTGAAAGAGAGATAGGGCACATTCTCTCTCTCTCTTACAATATGCCAGACATTCCGAAAGGCATACATATATGGTTGCGGGAAAGGACTACCATAAACACTAGGTTTTCCTTGTAGTCCTTATCGTTGTGTTACAGAACGATGGCCTGTATTAAGGCTGTGATAAGTCTTTGAAGATTAATACTGAATAGTATTTGGTGTAAATTTTTAAGATTATATGTTCGAATTTCTTTTCTCTTTTTTCATTTTTATAAATTTTAAAATATTAATTGATATTTTATCTTTGCTTTTCTGTTCCTTTTTTTAAACTTTTTCTTTTTTCTTAAACCGTTATAAGAAACGTTTTATATAACCGAGTATATAAATCGTGTGATCTGATGACTCAGATTTTGTACAGTTCACAATTTTTTACAGTTCTCTTTTTGTGTATGCGTGTTTATACATACGTAGACTTCTCAAATGTTCTATTCGTTATTTCGCATATGCAGCGTATGTTGTGTTGCACTTAATTATTAAAAATGTTTTATGTTTTAATTATCACTATATTTCAAAAAGTTTTATGTTTTAATAATCACTATATTTTATCAATTTGTCTCATTATCACAATATTTTATCCATTTGTCTCATTATCAAAAAAGTCTTATGTTTTAGAAAAAGGGGGAACACGTTAAAAGTAAAATTAAAAACTCAAATCGCTCAAATTGGAAGTACTATCAATACGTCTCACAGCTTTGAAAAAACACGTGGGACGGATCAGACGCTAAGACCCACGCGAGTGAAAACACACGAAAACACGTCTGTATTCGTTCACGGACAAAACGAAAGACCATAGGGCACATTGTTGTCCATTTTTTTGTCGCTTTACCAAAACAAATGTGAGAGAGATATGATTTGCGTAATACATATAATGACAGATAGCGAGCTGGACTATGAATCGCTGGGACATGGGTTCGAGAGCGACTTTGCAAATTTGTAAAGTACTTAAGTAAAAATTAAATTTGATAAAAAAAAAATTACATATAATTAAGTTCTATAATTTGCATAATAAATAAAATAAAGTCAACAGAATCTCTTACACCGGAAATCGTTTTTTAGGTGTTTTCAAGGTGTCTTGTAAACAGCTCAGAATTATGCTGTAGCAAGTCTCTTGAAAGATAATAAAGAGGGGAAAATGTATTTATACTACTGAATAAGCTGCCTTTCTATTTGTCTTTAAAAGGCCTGTAAAAGAAGCTATAATAAATATTTTTGCTACTAGAGAGACACTAGAAAAATTTTGAAAACCTAAGTGTTTTCTGGGAAATGTGTATCAAAAGTAAATTAAGTTTGCCTTTCGCAGACTAACCACATTACCCATCGACACATCTAAGCTATCCTAGTTTGCATGATTCCTTAGTGAGAATTCTCTTCAGCCTTCCTGACTGGTTGATATCCTCCGCGACTCTGACTGTTTTTGTAACCTGTCTAATCTTCCGAAGAGCCACCCCTTTCAGTAGTATTATTTCAGTAGTACGTTTTGTTTGGACATTTTCGCTCCACCAATCAAAATGTCCAATGTCTTTTTCAAAGCTTTACGCAGTACGCAGACTTTTCAAAAGCTAGCTTTGAAGGAAGGCCGTCCACAACTTTCCTAATTTGTTTTGAGATTTCCATCTACTCCATTTTCGGACGAGCTAAGTCTTTTGAAAGATGAGAAAGTTTCAACCCGTTCGTTTTCAAAGAATTTCTAATTCTTATTCTTTCGATTTTAATGTTCTAGATCGTCAGTGCTTAAGTGATTGGAGAGAGAAAAATGTTTGTCCTTACCGGCAAACCAGATGTGTATTTAAGGGACGAGGCTGCGTTTGCCCCCATTACCAGTAATTTTACACTATATATGTATACTGAATAAAATATATATTATAATAATTATATAATAACTGATGATTTTGCGACTTCTTTTATTATAAAATAAAACTTTTTTAGCAGGCTCTAGGGGCAATTTTAATGAAAAACTATTTTTTGTTTATCATATTAAATTTTATTACCAATATTTTGACTACCATTGGTAGTCATCTTCAGGGTAATCTGTTTAAAAAAATGTTACAACAATTAAAATAAAATAATGTAAACAAAAACAGCTCAAAAAATAACTTACGTATGTCAGGATCAAATAAATAATTTCTTTAAAAATAAATAATTACTTAAAACTAACAACGCGGTGGACAAAACAAAAACATAAATATTGCAAAGAAATATTGCACAAAATATTTAAGTTTTTGTAAACAAATCACAGCTGATCTTAAAGGTGATCTCTCGTCCACTAATATTACTTGATTTGTTTTGTTATTATATATCTGTAGCTTTGAGCAATTCTCTCTGTGTCCGTTTTAAAGTTTAATCGTTGTGGGTGTGGTGTATTAATTATGTGGAGCATTTCTAGAGTATAGCGTTTGATGTAATTTGTCTCTTGTTGTAATATCTCCAATCCAATCCAATGGAGCAGAGAACAGCTCTTTCGGCCCACTGTACAAAACACCAACACTTTGACAACGTAGAGATATTACAACAAGAGACAAATAACATCAAACGCTATACTCTAGAAATGCTCCACATAATTAATACACCACACCCACAACGATTAAACTTTAAAACGGACACAGAGAGAATTGCTCAAAGCTACAGATATATAATAACAAAACAAATCAAGTAATATTAGTGGACGAGAGATCACCTTTAAGATCAGCTGTGATTTGTTTACAAAAACTTAAATATTTTGTGCAATATTTCTTTGCAATATTTATGTTTTTGTTTTGTCCACCGCGTTGTTAGTTTTAAGTAATTATTTATTTGATCCTGACATACGTAAGTTATTTTTTGAGCTGTTTTTGTTTATATTATTTTATTTTAATTGTTGTAACATTTTTTTAAACAGATTACCCTGAAGATGACTACCAATGGTAGTCGAAATATTGGTAATAAAATTTAATATGATAAACAAAAAATAGTTCTTCATTAAAATTGGACATAGAGCCTGCTAAAAAAGTTTTATTTTATTATATAATAACCTATTCACCCAGATTATTCACTGTTTCTTGACTAGATTCGTGACTAGGCTCAAACATTAGATTTAATTTTTCCCGTTTGAAGATAAATTTTGAAATTTTTAAAATCGTTGGCTAAGGCCACGAACTCTATCGTCAGAAACACTGTGTTTTAATTAATGCGAAATCAAGGCGTTTCTCAGCAAGAAAAACTAAAAGAGAGACAGAAGCTGCTTTGCTTCGGAGTGTCCAAAAGAAAAAACGAACTCCGATTTCATCCACTGCCCACTAATTTGATATAATGAAATTGAGAGAGAATATTAATCCATACAGTCACTTACTCTTGAACTATGTTGCCAACTCATCGCATCAAATTGAAGTGTTCTTCCGGAGTTATTGTGCAATGAAAGCCGTTATTAAATCCCATTTACCCCCGCGGTAGCACTGCCCCATTACTCTCAAACAGTTTAAAAAAAAATCAAAAATAGCATTAGCTTTCCAGATTAATTTTTAGTTATTGTTGTGGTGGCACACCAATATTATAAGAGAACAATATATAATTTCAGATGCTTGCACTCGCAAACGAATTCTACAGGCTGAGGATCGTGGTGACATTTGCAAATGGTGCCCGACAAACATATCTCACATCATCGAAAGCATGCAGTTTGTTGTTGTCACAGTTAAACGATGTGCTTTGGGTCTCAATTGACGGGTCTGGCTTTGTTGCATCGGTTACACAAACTATTGCCAATGGTGGCTCAGAAGATTGTTACCAATCCAATTTGTCAACTTCCGGATTGGAAGACTTCAATACTGATGTGCTTATACGACATATGGAACTGGCACCAATTCCTGATACGGCCAGTTTTATACAAAAGGTTGAAAGAGAACGCGAAGCGCGTGAAAGAGGCGAAGTACGTGATAATCGCGGATTCTTTGCGAAATATGTAAGTATTTTTTTAAGAATATATTAAAAATTTGTACATATGTATTTTTATTTTAGTGGATGTACATAGTACCCGTGGTATTATTGGTATTTATCTCAGGAGCTACAAATCAGGATGCAGCCAAATAAAACTACGGCAAATGTTAACATAAAATTTATTTTAATGCAAATAAATCTGTAAATAAATTTCAAATTTGAATTATTTTCGTAACAGATTTATTTACGAGCCTCTACCCTATTTTACCAAGTTAGACTAACCTAGTTTCGAAGACTTAGCTGTCGCGGATATAGCCTTGCAAAAAATCGTTGTGAACCTCTTATATTCCAAAATTTCTGAGTCATATGAAAAGTAATTTAGTAAGCTATAATATTGGTACATATATGAAATTTTGAATACGTGTTTTCAAGAAAAAGAAATTTTGAATCAACTTTTTTAAATTTATTATTTTTTTCAAAAAGTATGTTAGCATATTGAGAATAGCTATTTTATTTATAAGTCGTTTTATTTTTTTTGGCTTTTTGCAGAATCGTCATGATAGTTACTGTCAAAATTTGCTATTTGTCAGCTGATAGGGTTTTCGGGAAATTAAAGCAATATCCACACATTTACTTAAAGGAAAAATATATCAAGCATTTTTCCTAGTTTGGCACTGTCAGAATTACAGGCCGTTGCCGGTGCCTTTATGACTTTACCCTTAATTAATTATCTTCGTAAAAATCGACGACGTTGGTTTAGTTTCTTCCAATAACTTTTGAAAGAGACACACTTTTGATTTAAAAAAAAAAATTTTTAGGTGTATTATTTTATATGAAACAAAAATAAACTAAAAAAAATATTTAGAAGAAGAATCAATCAATCACATTTTTCAACAATAACTGTTTTAAAAAAAGTAATTTCGTCAAGCGTAAGGGTCAAAAGAACTTTAGAAGTTCAAAAAAATTGACCATATTCGCGAACTAAAGAGAATTATCAAAATCCATGTTGATAAAGTCCGTTTACAGTCCTGTGTAAAGGGTCTAGAAAATTTCAGATTTGAGATATCTGATAAAAATAGGACAAAGCTACAACGACCTCAGTTTGCCTACATTTCCAAATATCAAACTCAGTTATCTTCCATTAACATGAAAGTTTCCAAATGGGCAAAGCAGTGATAGGTAACTTATTGAATGTATATTTCTGTATAAACATAATATTAACAAAAAAAAACTGTCGCATTTTATTGATTTCTGAAAAAACAGCAAAGATGGAAATGCTACTTTTGGTTTGAACACTCCTTATATATTTTTGCTGAAATTTTCACCCTAAGGTGAATCGGTGATACTTTACTCTACTAAAAATCACGCAATTTTTTAATTTTTTTCGAGAAAAAATGCGCCGCAACCAAAAAAAAAAAACATTTTAATTTTTCTTCTAAAAAAAGTGTGGCAGACATGTCCATGTATGTATATGTTTAAAAAATAGATGTGTTTACCAAAATCATTTTCTAAAAAATACCACTGAAAAAAAACGACGAATTTAAAAAAAAAATTACGGTTTTCATATACAAATTTGCGAGATTTATTAAAAAAAACCGCATTATCAAAAATATTACCGCGGACTAGGGTTATCATACGTACTGGTTCTATCAGTATATGTACTGATTTTTACAAATCAGTGTACATTTTTTTGTACATTAATGAAAACAGCGAATTGTAGGGGCCCCATAAGGTTTTCGTTTTGTGAAGAATATGTTATATTTTGAGGATTGTTTAATTCGAAAAGCCCTGACTTTTTTATTAGTAGATAAATAAAAATTTTTGTAAAGATATTTAATGTGATTTTTATATTAAAAACAATGAATAAGGTAAACAATTTTGTACTGATTTTTTGCGTTGAATATACTGATTTTAGTTCAATAATCCGACAACCCTACCGCGTACTTATTCATATGTTGACCAAAGCAACTGTTAAGCAACACGCTTAACAGATATTTCTTTTTAATATAATTTTTACTTATAAAATGATAATTAATTTGATTAAGATTTTAACAAGCCTCTATATCATATTTCTGAAACGATAATTTGAGTGCGACCACGATTCTCAGCTACCTCGGTCGCAGGATGTTTGTTTTAGACAAAATTGAACAGTTCAAATGAAATCGGGAAACAAACGACACAATAAAAATAGGGTCGAAGTAATGCATCATGCAAACACGTCGATAGTTTATCGGAGTACTCAGCCAGCTTGCCGGTGGGTTCATAAAAAACAAGGGCTCCCAATGAACCTTATCACTAATATTCAATAATATAAAAAACACGTTACTCGGCCTTAGTACTGGCCGTCTTTTCTACCAGTTTCGCCACCATTTTATCTTCCTTTGCCTTCCGCTTTATCTCTTTTTGTTTTTTCTTGTCTTCACGTTCCTTTTGTTCCAACATTTCCTTAAATCGGTCTTCACGCGGATCGACTTTAAAGCCAAAATGTCTACGAACTTCCTCAATTAGTCTTTCCTTGCGTTCTTTGGCTGCAGAAGTATCCGCTTCCTTTTTAGCCACCTTAGCTTTAAGTTCGCTTTTCCACAAGTCTAGTTTATCCAGTTTTTTGGCTACGTCTTCTTCGCGACCTCTAATGTTTTCTTGCTTCTCCGTAAGTTCCTTTTGTGTAATTGCTATCATTTGTTTTAGGGTAAATGGCTGTGATATTTTATCAAATTCTGCTTGCGATACCGCATCGGTTTTGTTCTGAAAGCAAATTCGCGGATTCACGCCACTTTGGCTGCCATAACGTCCCCACATTTGCCTCTGGTATTTCTCAGAGAGATGAACCCAGGAGCTTGGCTCACTGTAAGGGCTTTTCTCATGTAATATGTTTCTATGCTGCTTTAACAATCCTGATTTGTTAGTAGTTTCCGTCTGGACTAGGTTTTCAGTTGAGTCGTCTACAAATGTTGGTGGCCTTTCATTTTCGCTTTTACTGGTAACTGCTTGTCTGGTGAAGCTAAGGCTATGTCTTTTTATAATACTTTCTTTACAGGCAATTTGCCTACATATGTTATAAATCGGCATTGCAGAAAGTAAACTTAACTTTATATCTTCCTTACATAAATTTAGAGATGCGCAAATTAGATAGTTATCGATTTTCTTCAATTAGCTTATCATTTAGTAACTGAACTTTACACGAGGAAATTCGGTCAGACAAATTCTTGTCTATTCTCTTTTGTGAATTTGTCTTGCACTTACACACGGAAACTAGAATTTCTTTGTGCAAGAAAATATCAAAGTCAACGTTCGAGCAAATTCGATCTGAGAAATTCTTGTCTATTCTCTTTTGTGAATTTCTTTTGCGTTTACACACGGAAACTAGAACTTTTTTGTGCAAGAAAATTTCAAAGCAATTACTGCGTCAACCCGCCACAACATACGCAAATTCAAAGCATAATATCAGCTAAAGAATAGAACGAAAGGGATTTCACGTGTACACCACCCTTTCGTTTTTCCCTTTTTGCCAACAAACAGGAAAACTTTCTTTCAAGAGTTTCCTCGTGTAAACGCTGTCAAAGCAATTACTGCGTCAACCCGCCACAACAAACGTAAAGGGAAAACGAAAGGGTGGTGTACAGAATTTGTCGTACCCACAAACTCTCTTTCGTTCTATTCGTTAGCTGATATTATGCTTTGAATTTACATTTTTTGTGGCGGGTTGACGCAGTAATTGCTTTGATATTTTCTTGCACAAAGAAATTCTAGTTTCCGTGTGTAAACGCAAAACAAAATCACAAGTGAAGCAGTAAATTACAACGTAGCATCACCTTCGACTTCAAGTACTAATAGTACATTCCAAACATACAACATACCATCACCTTCGACTTCAAATACTGAAAATACATTCCATTCTGTTCGTGATGTATTTAAAAACTATAACCCTAACAATCAATAATGAATTTTGAGTTTGTCATTTACGTTATCTAAATATTACTTTTTTGCATAATAAACATGTTTAACATCATATTATTTGTTATTAATGTGTTTCATAACTTACCAAAAGCAAACATTTTGAACTATTCTGTCTAACTTGCGTAAGTTAGAGGGCTTGTGGCTTGCTACCTGCACCTTAATTATGTTCGAAAGATTCTCAATGGGGCTCAGATCGGGACTACTGCATGGTCACGATAAAGTTGAAATGCCTAGTTCATTCAAGTAATTCTTTACCTGTAAAAGAAGAAGAAAAAAAAAGGATGAAAGTTGTGGGCTATTATTAAGTACAAAATAAGAATTTACAAAACACTAATACCTACCAATTGCGCTTGGTGACAAGGCGCAAAATAATGGGCAAAAAAAAATTTAGTAACCCTTTACCAACGGAGATTTTGTATAATGTAATACTCAACTTAGAGTACACCAGCCAAGTATGGTAGCCATTTTATAATATTCATTTAAACAGAATTGAGAGAGTCAAAAAAAAAAACTTATTTATTTTGCCACCTTCCTCCTTATAAGGATCGTTTCAGGTTACTTTATGGGCAGTATTCGAGCTCCTGTAGAAATATTGGGGATATAATTTATATGCATCAACTTGTAAGTGGATCTATAGCACCAGAGCTTCTTGATTACATAAATTTTAATACTAATCACAGAATTACTCGTAGCGCTTATCAATTATTTAACCAACCGGCGAGTAGAGCTAATTATATGGCTACAACTCTTTTTTATCGCATGACAACTCTTATTACCAATTGCGATTGTCCATAACGATAGCTTGTCAACTCATGTCTGATGCGATGAGACATATATTCACAATAGCTTTTACTTCAATGAAAATGACTCCAAAGATATAAAAATTGTCAAGCAAAAATATAAAAAAATCATTTTAACCCTGACGCAATGTGTCTTTTGAAAGATTAAATTTCTTTAAGGCAACTCAAAATGAAGGTGTCTTTTGATAATTTTTTGACCAGTATGAAAACTCTTGCAAAAGCATATGACTTTTGTACACTAAATGATGAACTTATCAAAGTTCAAATAATATTTTGTATCAAAGCAAGCCAAGTCGGAACAATTGCTGACAGAAGATTCGCTAACGTTAGATAATGCGACATCTATTTGCAGAGCTAGTGAACTGGCATCAAAACAACTAAAAAATTTAAACTCTGCACACCTTAAATGTACTCGCAGTAAAAAAAATTGCAAGAAAGTCATAAGAAAAAATTTAAGTGTAGAAGATGTGGCAAAACACATGAGCCTCGCTCTTGTCCAGCTCACAATAAAATCAAACATGCTTAAAGAAGATTAGACGGAGACAGTGCAAATTGGTGAAATTAAATGTAAGGTTATTTTAGATACTGGAGCTCAATGCAACGTGCTGCCAGAAAATGTTGTAAGTAGAGTCAACGACAAAATTGATGCATCAAACACAAAATAATTACTAAGTTACACAGGAAGCAAAATACCTGTGACTGGTCAAACTGAATTGAAGTGCTGCATAAAAAACACTGAAGTTAAAGTCAATTTGAAAGTTGTGAGAGATAATGTTTGCCTTGTACTAGGAAGAAAATCTTGTGAGCAGCTAGGATTATTTGCAAGAATAAGAAGCTTAGAGTTGCAAGAAGATGATGAGATTTAAAGATCCTGGTCTTCTGAAGGTTATTTGACATTTTCAACCCCATGGGGAAAATACTTTTACTAACGACTGCCATTTGGAGTAGCATCACCAGAATTTCAAGAAACAGTGTCAGAATTGTTGAAAAGGATTGAAAATGTTAAAGCCGTTATGGATGATATTGCTATTCGTGGAGACTGCTTGGAAGTATTAAAGGAAATAACTGAAAAATTTAATAAAGAAAAATGCATATCTGAAGCTGCTAAATAGAAATTCTTAGGCCGTAGTATATCAGTTAACAGATTAGAAGCTTATCTCGATCGAATTGAAGAAATAAAACTTCTCAGGACTCGAACGAATAAGCTCGAGCTCCAGAGATTACTTGGCATGGTAACTTATTTAAACATATTCATACCAACTATGTCTAAGATAACAGATCCAGTGAGAGTTTTGTTGAAAAAAAAAGATATCAAATGGGATGGTGACCAAGAAAAGGCCTACAAAAAAATAAAAGAGTTACTGACTATTGCACCAGTTCTAAAGCTGTATGATGTCACGCACCAGATGCAAGCTCAAATATCTTAGTGCAGTATTTATGCAATAACAACATCCAATAGCATATGTAATAAAAGCTTTTGACTGCTTCTGAGCAAAAGTTTCCTCAAAGCTCTTACTTTTAAATTTCATTGTAAAAAATTTCATAAACACATTTGTGGTATAGATCTAATAATTGAAAAAAATCATCGACGCAGCTCCAGCCAGATTACGCAGAATTATATTTGACGTTATGCAATATAATCCAAACATAATCTATACAAAAGGTATAGATATACCTATGGCCGAAGCTCTTAGTCCAGATTGTGCTGGTAATTCCAAAGTTAGTTACAAAAACAAAATTCTAGAAGTCATGATGGTACTGGTAATGTCAAAGGAAGCTACTCAAGAACTTCTAGAAGCCACTGCTGATGATGAAGAGCTCCAGCTGCTAATTAAATACATTCAGCTAAGTTTTCCTGCAGAAGATCAAAATTTGACAGCAACTATTAAGCATTACCTTAATTTCAAAAAAGAACTAGCTTATAACGGAATCGTATTTAAAGGTGATAAATTTATTGTTCCTAAGCAACGAACCCAAAAATGTTGAAAGCTGTAGATATAAGACATTTTGAAATTCAAAGCTGCCTAGAAAGAACAAGACAATTACTTTATTGGAAGGGGCAATACAGTGATGTCCTGGAACCAGTAAAAAATTATTCTATTCATGAGAAAACTCAGAGAGCAAAGAATAAGGACGAGGTAATAACAAAAGATATACCTACACTTCCTTGGCAAATAGTGGCATCAGATATAATCTTTTTTAATAAAGAACCTTACATAGTAATTACGGACAGTTATTTAAATTATACAAATTTTAAAAAACTTTGAAATCAAAATTCGACAGAACTTCTATATCATTTGAAAAATTGAGTAAAAGTGACAAAGATACTCTTTACAATAGTAATGAAATTGATGAATCTGGAAAAGCTTGGTATTTTGATAGTAGCACTTCTAGTCCTTTACATTTACAAAGAAATGGATTGGCAGGACGAGCCGTCCAACTTGCAAAGAATTTTTAAGAAAATGCAGTTAAGATAAAGCAGTTTACAAATTAGTTCTACTTAATTGAAATAACAATGAGTGACTTGGCTCTCCATAACAAAGAATTCACGGCTGAATTACACCTTCTACTGTACCAGCGTCTGAGCAAAATTTGAGACCTTATGTAATTAAAGGCGTCTTTGATCTGCTTTAAAATACGAACAAGCTGTTTATGCAAACAGAAGCACTAATAAATCTGAAAAGTTTTAATCAGGGGACCAAATGCGTATGAAAAAAACTCACCGTATTGGGCTGCTGGTGAAATCATAAAACAGCACGACAACAATCCCATATTCGTTGTTGTCAGATTGCATGATGGACGTTCATTTCGCAGAAATGACTCTCGTGTACACAAGGATTAGTCAAAATTTCTAGCTCCAGAAAGACTTGTAATACTTCGCCCAGCTACGGTACTGAGTTCACAACCATCCGACGGTTCTAAAAACTTGATGGATAATTCACATGCGCAGCCCAGCCCTGCTCAGCAAACAGGTAGCTGAGAACCAGAAAATCTAGACGCAGAGAAACCGCCTCAGTAACTTCCCTTCTTTTAGCGTCTACTACATCTACCAGATCTGGAAGAATGTTTAAGACACCTAACAGATTAAATTTTTAACTTGAAACATTACTTATCATTTCTATTTTTATTTGAAAATTTAAGTTTCATAATTTATAATACTTTAAGTACTTAATTGCATTTCATTACTACAGAATGAGGGGTATGTATATGTAGCGCAAAGTGCGCTACGTATGTATAATACTCGCTACATATTGCTTGCCTATGGGTGCACATCCACGCATATGAATAAGCACGTTTCTCAACTCAACATTATATTCAAATATATTTATCAAGCCCGACTTTACAATTCGTAAGTCGTGAGTTACAGGGCACGACGCGTTGAAATTCAAAATGCGTATGATGCGAAAAGTTTAACAACTTTCAAGTTTTCTACGCTCTCTTGCGTCTAGTTGGGTTGATTAGTTGTTTCAATTGTTGAACAAACTATTCAGGTTATTAAACATATTGAACAAATTTTGCAAAAGGAACTTTGCCTATTACCGTCCTATTGTTCTTCTACTTACGCTTAATTTAAACAAATTAATTAAAAGCTAGGTATCTTCGGCCAGGCCGAAACTCACATACCCTACACCGCATTGAAAGTACTTTTTAAATAAATGTTAAAAAATTGTTGAAGAGGTTGAATAAGTCGACGAAATTGTAAAAAGGTTCAAAAATTTTGAAAAGTGTTGGAAAAAACTGAAAATGTTGAAAACATATAATAACCTTTGAAGAAAGTTGAAAGAAATTGAAAAAGTCGAAAAATATGAAAAATGTTGAAAAATTAATGAAAGAGTCGAAGAAAAAAGAAAATGTCGAATGAAACTGAATGGGAAAAGGTTAAAGGTTGGAAATGTCAAAAGAATATGGGAAATGTTGAAAAAAATAGAATAGAAACGAAAAACACAAAATATGTCACGCCTTCTTCTTCAATTCCTCCCACTTTTGTTTCAATAAATGATATTCGTGATTGACATGCACAAACCAATTTTTAGAACAATAGCTTGTGTAGTTTGCTATATGTGCCGTAAATATTCTTAAAATTTAGGGCCGTGACACACCCACTGGAACAATCCAGTCCGATTTTGATTCCAAAATAGCCTTCCATAAACAAACGGTTTACACCAAATTTCAATAAGATTGCTCATATATTTAGATAGTTATGCCACTTAAGGTATTTTATTTGTATGGGAGGTGCCACGCCCAATGTTGCTATTTCAAAAGCTTTTGGTTCAAATGTACCTAATACCCAGTAAACCACTAAAATCAAATTTCAGATCAATTGCACCAATAGTTCACTTAAAATAGCACTTACAACTTTAAGTTAATGAGGGAGGTGCCACGCTCACTGATGTAATCTTGTCATGTTTCATTGAATTTCAAAGCTTATAGTAACCGACACCTCTACACAAAATTTTATGAAGATTACTCTCATAGCACACTATCTATAGCATTAAACGTATTTTGCTTATATGGGAGGTGCCACACCCGCCAGCACTATTGTGCCAATATTTTGCAAAAAGACACTTTTTAGCGAGATTGTCTGCCATATTAAGTTTCATAACGATTGCGTTGTTAGTTCTCTTTTTATAGTGTTTATAAATATTGTAGGCTGTGTTACGCCCTTTAATTTTTTTTTCCTGAATACTGACGAAACTTTTATTGATGACTACTTTTAGTGGTATCATCCCTAAAATATTTATGAAAATCGTGTGTGCCAATTTGGAGATATATAGTACGAAATCCAAATTATCAATTGCTAAAAAGTGCCACGCCCACTTTTACAATTACGCCCACTTTATACGCATTTCAAGATTTATAAGATCTGTATTCGTGTACCAAATTTCATTACAATATCTTGCGCGGTTTACGAGCTATGGCGTTATAAAAGTTAAAATTAAGGGCTGTGCCACGCCCCTTTAAAAGTCTTTGCCAACTTCAAACCTAGCCTAATCTTAATTTTGTTCTCATCTTCACCAAATCACCAAGTTTCATCAAAATCGCAGCAACTTTTTTCAAACTGGACTTGGGTATATTTACATAGGGTATGGAGGGAAGGCGTGGCCGTGAACCGATTTCGCCAATTTTTATATGCTAGCAGCTTGCAAGAAGGTTTGACCTGTGTGCCAAATTTCATTAAGTTAGCTTGCTTAGTTTTCTCATAAACCTGATTTCAACAGACAGACGGACAGACAGACAGACGGACACAGCTATATCGACTCAGGTGGTGACGCTGATCAAGAATATATATACTTTTCCATACCTGCCACGCCCCCTTCTATGCGTTACAAACGGAATGACAAAGTGAATATACCCTCTGTGAAGGGTATAATAAATAAGTACTTTAAAGATGATGAAGGAGGAGCTTACGGATCTCGGCTTGGGATGAAATTAGCCATTCTTTGGGTTTTCTTAGTAAGAAAATAATGGATAATTTCTATCGATTCTGTAGTTGGAAAATATGTTATGTTTATATTAGAATCTGCGTGCTAAGCTAGTTGGAAAATCTTTCTAGTCTAATATAATAGAGAACATGTGAAAACGATGAACCCGTCCGGTAGCACCGCTCAAATGCACAAAAGCCATTTGGAAATTTCCGGTCACATGGAATTCCTTCGAGAGCACGTTAAACAAAAGGAGTGATACTAAAAATATATCTTTACATATTGCAGAGCACTCACAAGCTTACTCTCTGATTCGTTACGCAAAATTGAACTTGACAGTTGTTTGGATTCATCCAATTCTCCTATGTATACCAAGGCGATGACATTGTTTTCGACTTTTCCAAGTGCACATATGATGTACTTTACACAATTCCACATATAAATTCTCATCCAATGCCCACATTTTTTCTCCACTTTCCAATAACACGCCATGTACTAGTCGGAAAAGATGAAAGACAGAATGGGACATCTTTGGGATGTTTTTAGAAAAAATTTTTAACATTGCTAAAAATCGCTTTACTGTACAGTAGATTGATGAGCATGATGGATTTTCAAGATAGTGTGCAATGTATTTTCAAAGCTATCATGGTGATATCTCCGAAACTAAGTTCGTCCGTCAATTTTCAATTGCATATTGATCATTACAGCTAAGGACCAATATGCAAAAATTGAATAAAAGAAAAATTAGCAATTTTCTAGCTTGTTGATTAAATCGATGAATTTATACTTTTCTTAACTATATATGAATCAATAAAAGGTTTTCATCTAGAAACAGTTTTTATAAAAATATAGACTCAAAGATTCCCTAGTAGCATCAGGAGAAGTAATGAAGAGAAAAACCCAGAGACCGCATGTTTCTAACGTCGTAATAATGGAGCCACACACAAAGTCACTTGAAAAACATGACGTCTCATGTCTCAGAGACACACGAGATAGGGCACATTATTATCCATTTTTTGTCGCTTTACCAAAACAAATATGAGAAAGATATTTGAAAGTAACATCTTTATCGCTTGCTTTCACGGCACCTTCTGAACATTACCAAGCTACAGTATAATTCGCTTAGCTGCCTCCAATTCTTTTGTATGAAATTTTGGGCACTTAAGCGAAATGTGCACTCAAGCGAATTTTTCTATCGGCCTCAAGAGGCAGATATTTGAACTCGCATTAGCGAAAATTAAACAGAATTTCTCAAGAATTAAGTTTATTAAAGATCAATTTATAAAAAAATTCCATTTTTTGGTAAAGACAAAAAAAAATTAAAATTCATATGATCACACACTTAGGCAAAAATAACTGCTAAAAAATTATAAGAAAAAATCGGTAATTTTACTCTGAATCATGTTTTTCATGGAAAGTAGTAACATTTTTTCTTCAATTTCGAAAAGTGCATCACCTTCCACAATATTGCAAGAAAAATATGGTTGCAAAACATTTAGGACTGTAAGGTCCTCTTTTGACGTAGGAGCATTTTCACGACTATCCTCATCATCACTCGGTTCCAAATTATAGTCTTCAAAACGGTGTTCAACGTCGCGCACATTTTGAACTATCTCGTCCTCATTTAACTGCCCATAGCTCTGTAGATTATCGTCACCGTGTATGTATTCCAATCTGTTTGGAATATTGGCTAGAAAAACATCATCTCTTTCTTGTTGTAAGCCAGTTTCTCCAAAACTTATAAGCTCTGTCTGAAACAAAACTTTTTTGTAAGAATTTCATCAAATTATTTTTTAATAGCAAATATAAATTTTTAGTACCTTCTTAAAATAATTTGATATTGTTTGTGGCTTAACTATCCATCAGGCTCGTTTTGTATAAAAAACTCCGTCTATAAGGGAAATGGATTTTTTTTTGATTGGCTGAATAGATATTCCATGCTCCACTGCACAAACTGTTTTTTTTACGATGATATGCCTATGTTGGGTTCTTTTTGTTTTTTTTTGTGATCGATCCCATTTACCCGCTTGACCGCACGAGAGGCGCATCCGTCTGTCGTACGAATCGGTGACCGACTACGAGCATCCTGGACTGCTCTACGTTCAGTAAGCGAAACCGTACGAAATGATGGGTTCAGCAAAATCCGATCACAAATTAAATAAAATTTCTACTAAGCCCAATAGGCTGTGCAGCAGAAACAAAGGAAAGTAAGCAATTTCAAAAATTAAGATATATAATTATTTTTTGCTTTATAACATTTTAAGAGTCCATTGGAGTAATAATATGACAAAGGATGTCATAATCATTACATATACACCGGAATGGACAAAAATAAGAGCGTCGATAGAATTACATATATCAAGTTTTAAGAAACGAATTGCAATAATTCAGAGTTCATTGAGCCGGAAAACAGTTTACTTAAGAAAGTAGCAAGTAGTTCTTCGACTGCGCAGTGTTGGTACCGTATTAGTGAGTTGAAGCTAAATTTAAGAGTGAATTCCAAGGTAGCCCCCGAAGTGAAAACAATAGAAATTGTTTCCGGACCGACTGGAGCATATCAATGTATATATTATATTGTGAGTTCTACACCACTAATACATTTTCTAATATTGGATGAACAAGTGAAGTGGAAAACAGTTTAGTCGTGTAGGGGTCATCAAAATTTTTAGACCACCGTTTTAAAAATCGAAGGATACCTTTTGCTTTGTACGCCATTAACTTTATATGAACGTTGAAGCGAAGTTTTTTTATCCATAGTGACGCCTAAATCTACAAAATTTTCAACCTTTTCCACTTTTACACCGTTTATAGAATATGAATTTCTTCCCTTCTTGTAAGTCATTTGTTTACACTTTTCCAGATTTAGAGTCATCAAGTTTGTATCACACCACTTAACAAGATCATTTAGGTTTGATTGTAAGGTTTTATGATTAAAATGATCATTAAAAGAATAAAAAAGCTTTACATCATCAGCATACATTAAAATATGGGCCGAATCCATAGTAGAGGGTAAGTCATTTATAAATAGTAAAAATAGTGTGGGGCCAAGATGACTACCTTGAGGAACTCCAGATGAAACCATTATATGTTTAGCAAACACGTTGTCAAAGAATACTTGCAGCTTCCTACCAGTTAGATACGATCCAATCCACTTTAATATCGATGATCGAAAGCCTATTAAATACAGCCTTTTTAGAAGTAGGCGATGACTTACGAAGTCAAAAGCTGAAATCTGTGAAATCCATTTCTTGATTTCGCTTAGATCCGCTTATAACAAGTGTGGTGAACTCCAACAGATTTGTGTAGATTTGGGTGTAGATTTACCTTTTAGAAAGCCGTGCTGAGATACTGTCATCACGGACGAGACGAAGTTTGAAAGTTGATTATTAATTATTTTATCAAAAAGTTTTGGGATTGCACTGAGCTAAGATATACCTCTGTAATTTCCAATATAAGCCTTACTTCCAGATTTGTGAAGTGGGATAATGTAAGATTCTTTCCATGATTTAGGAAAATAGTCCAAAATCAAGGAAATATTAAAAATTTTTGAAAGAGGATAACAAGGACTACTTGCACAATACTTCAAGATGTTTGTAGGGATGTTATCTGGTCCAGTAGAATAAGAACATTTAAAAATTTTTAGTTCATTATTGACTAAATCAGCACCAATTCGTGGGAGTTGCATCTCATTTATACGCGGAAGACTTTATGGATAGTTCATGCAGAAATTATGAGTTAAAGATGAATAAGTTGACTCAAAGAAATTTGCAAACAAATTAGATATTTCATTTTTTTCGGATGATGTTACACCATTATTGGACTGCGGAGAATACGCGGATGATTTATGTTTAATGTTTATAAATATGTAAAAAAGCTTAGGATTTTTCTTAATGTTGAGTGTTATATATGAGATGTAACTTAACCGAGCACGGGAATAACTTATATAATTGATGGATTTACCAGACATTTTGAATTTTTTAAACCGGCGGTTTCTTACATTTTTAAGATAGTTTAATGCATTTGTTACCCATGGAGGACCGCTTGAAAATACTGACTTATTAAACTTCGGCACAGATTTGGAAATACAATTATGCAAGTGCTCATTAAATGATTTAACATAGCAATCCATATCAGCCACAGAGTAATATTGTTTATCCGGAAATATAACTGACCAGTCGATATGGTTTAACAAGGAGTTAAGTCTAACACAATTCGTTTTTTTAAAGTTGAAACATGAGTTCTGAGAGGTTACACAATTTTTTTCAGTGAGCTATGTATATGCTAAGGCGTATTTTATTAGAAGAGTTGGGTGATGTTTGTCCTCCGGTAAAACAAAAGGATTAATGCGACTTATATTTATGTTAACAAATTCATCAACAAACGCAAGATCAAGGTTTCTGTTGCTCGTATTAAGGATGTTATTAATTTGATGAAGACAACGATCAGAAAAAATATCCAGAAATTCAGTTATTTCGTTATTGGATAAAGTTGGTGTGAGAAAGCAGCAATTGTTCGTTATATTTCATGGAACATATAGTAAATTGAAATCTCCAAGTACAATCATGGAATCATTTACAGTGAGACGGCTATTTATTCCTCTAGATTCTTTTGCATTCAGCATTTGGTGGAATGTAGGAACAAGTTAAGAAGATGGATTTTTTCACAAGTTTAATAAGAACGCCAACAAGTTCTAAAACAGTATTTTATTTTATATATTTATTTATTCTTTATTCTCTTACAAATTCTTACAAAATCAAAATTTTTTATTCATTTTAACATTGCAATTGATAATGAGAATAGTTAGTGGCATTTTTATTTTCATAACAAAAATAGTGGTAAGTGTCACAATATAGTTTCTTAAAAATATACATATTTATAATTAATACGGTGGGGTGGGATAGATTTTGATGAAGTGTCAACGTACAAAAATATTGCATAAAAGCAAAAAAAATTAAAAATAAAAATATCAAAAATAAATACCGGAAATCAAATTACATGTTTATTATCGATGATAAAAGGTATAAAAGTAATCACTTTGTGGAATAAAATTATGTTTGTTGTATATGTTGTGCACATGGTTTTTTTTTTCTCTCAAACAACGTATTGCATCAAATTTTCAACTTGGTTGGCACTGAAATCAAGAAGCCACAGTTTAATTTTTTTAAAAAACAGAGATAATGACCTAATTGAACGCAGACTTTCAGGAATGCTATTGAAAAGCTTGCATGAAAGTATGGTGTAGGAGTTTCTATACAAAGTAGTGTGAAAAACAGGCACTAAAACGACTGAGCCAACTTTGCTTCGTAGGGTATACGAATTGTATATTGGACTCTGCATGTAGCCCCTCTGATAAAAAATATTTTTAGTACTTTGAAATAAAACAAGTGCCGGACTGGAAGAATTTTTAGTTTTTTAAATAAAACCATAGAGTATACTAAGCGTGAGGCATTGCAAATCTTTCTTATAGCACTCTTTTGCAACACAATTAATTGCTGACAGGTCTTTGACAAGGTGATCAGCGGCAGGACGAGCTGGTGTGCCGATGATAGCAGTTCGATGTGATGTTGTGGGTTTACTGCTAACCACATTGTTCCTGCACCGTACAAATTTGTATTCGTGCTTATCTGGGTGGCTGAACTCTACAACCCTAAAAAAAATCAAAACCTTAAGCCAAAAATATCAAATTAATACAAAAAAAATATGAGACTCCCTAAAGTTTTTACGAGTTAAAGCCCTAGAGGTTGCTGTTGCGCTCGGGCCCATTTCGACCCATCCTACCGTGTGGATCTCCTATATGATTTTAAGGTCCACCCTAATTCGTATTCGGTTCTACATAGGACTACACTGCAGAGTTTAGGCTGTTATTTTCTTAAAGTTTCTTCTTTTAAATAAAAAGAAATTTAGTTTATGTTTCCGTTCATTTTTGTTTTGTTGGTTTGTTTATTTATGCATTTTTCTTAAGCAAAGGTTTTATTTTTCTTTTTATTATTTATAATGATACATGTATTTTTTTTTTGTTTTTTTATATTTTTGTTGTATGTAAAAAGACTTTGGTAACAAATGCATTCGTTTGTTTGTACTTATAAAAAATGATGGCTTAAATACTGAATTTAAAATCAATTTTCAAACTTTAATTCATTGTATTGTTTTTATACTTTGTCTTTGAATATTGAAATTTTGTCAAAAATTTATTTAACCCAAAATTTCATATATGTATTACTATATGCATATGAGTCAATCCATCTATAATGGGCCTATCATTACCCTCATATTTTTTAAATAGGCTGAAACTTTTATCAGTGATTGGTCTATCATGTTGAAGATATAAAAAAATTCGATAAAATTTTTTTGACCAATATTATTGCTTAAAAAAAAAGTTTTAAATTGTGTTAAAAAAAACTCGTAAGTAAAACAAAAAAAATTCATTGATGATTATAAACAACCTAACACAATTCATATTAGCTTTTATACTATTTTTAGGTAGTTGTGTACTAGTACATAGATGACAAAAAAATTGCAAATCTGAATAAATGAAGGCCTGAACGGTTTCTATGTGGTAAAAGATAAAAAATTGACATTCCAAGAAAACATCGATTTCCCAAATACTCCATCATCGATTTCAGCCTTTTTAGGCACATCTGTACCATCTCTGAAAATTTTATCCATGTTTTTTCACCATATTTGAGTTTACAAGCATTTAAAGCTAAGATTTATGATTTGCAATGTAAATTGAGAATTTAATAGCTTGAATGAAATAATAGATATTTACATAAACTATTTAGATTATACCCAAATTTTAAACCAAAACAAAAAGAAAAAGACGAACAGAGTCATTACTTTAAAGTAACTTTTTTAAAAATTAAAGAATTGGACCCTGGTCAATTCTTTATCTGTTACATACACGGATGCCGAGAGTAGTGTTTGACTTCTTGTGGGTATTATGCACCCCATACTTAAAAAAGCTTCCATTCGTGAACCGATATCTCCGGAACAAATATTGGATTTGACTCTCCTGTAAGTGCATCTTCCCATTAAGCATATATTTGTTTTTAAATCAAATGCAAATCTTGCAGGTATCTTTCACAAGGATGCAGCATGCAGAGTTTAGATTGGAGTTGGAAGCTCGGTAAGGAGACGGTCCGGACAGTCGTATACAACACATGCGATGTGCTCTGGAGTATATTAGCACCAATATACGTTTCGGAGCCAGGAGAGAGGGAGCATACAGCTAGAACCAACTGCGTGGGTGCCATCGATGGCAAACACATTGCCATTTGGAAACCACCTACCTCTGTGGCCGAATTTTATAATTATAAAAAGTTTTGCAGCATTGTGCTTATGGCGGCATGTGATGCCAAGTACACGTTCACGTACGTAGATGTAGGTGCATACGGATCGCAAAGTGATGGAGGTAAGTACGAATTGCAGAATCTGTAAAATGTGTTGTATTTAATTATAAAATATTTGTAATCATGTGTTTTTAACGCAAGCTCCTTTGGAAAACGGATACTTTCCAACGACATTCCAATACTGCCCCCTAAACGGCTTCCGAATTCGGAAATTAGTCTTCCCCATTTTTTTGTGGCAGACGCTGCGTTTCCACTTAGCCCAAATATAATGAAAGGATATCCAGGGGTTAATATGCCGGCGTCAAAGGATTATTTTATCAAGAAAATTTCAAGAACGCGTCGTGTCATTGAAAATTCGTTTGGCATTTTGGTAGCTCGATGGAGGTTCTGTTGAAAACATTGCATATGCTACCTGAAAATGCGGAGAGATTGTTCTGGCCTTTGTGGCGTTACACAACATCCTCATAATTCATACCCAAAGCCAATCGTATGATCCACAACACTACGCAGATTGGGTGGACGAAAATAATGAGGTTCACGATGGATTGTGGAGGATTGAGGTTCCAAACAATCTAAATTCTTTACGAACAGCTCGGAACAGTCATGTTTGTCAAAGGACTACATCCACAGCTAATAAAGACCAACTCTGTTCATATATAAATAACAATATTATATAAATGGCATTCACGAATTGATTAAAGAAAAAAATAAGTTTTTTTACAAAACTTACAGTACAAAAAATATCACATTTTATTTCAATAAACATATTTACATATGAATAACACAGTTCGTTTCACTTAAAATAATTAATACAAAAATACCACAGTTCACTTTACTTAAAGTTATAACATAAAAAATAGCTCAATTCATATGACTTAAAATAATAAATATAAAGATACTACAGTTCATTTCACTTAAAGTTATAAGATAAAAAAAATTCAATTCATTAAGTTAGCATAATAGATATAAAAATATTTTTTTACTTAAAATTATAAAATAAAAATTGCAGAATTCATGACACTTAAAAAAATACATAAATAAAGAAATTCAACCGTTCACTGATATAGCTTCTTCCGCTCTTCCGTTATTAAATTAAAAATTTTTGCTTTTATGAGGTCCTTCTGGTCTATTGGAAACGGCTTCAACATACATGTTATATTTTTGGAAAAAATTTCATCATCGTAGCTCGGCTGGTTTTCAATTTAATTGGCGAGAGCACTTAACGCATTTCTCAAACCAATAACGATATCTTTTTGATGGTCGATTTTAGATTTTTTGGGAGGCATTTCAATTGGCTGTTCGATTCAGCTGTTTCATCATGAAGTGACACTTCTGAAATGTTTTCTTCGTTGCAGCGTGTCCTATAAAATTATAATTCTATTAACAAATACGTACTCAAATAAATCAAGAAACTTACTTCCTTTTCTTGCAATGATCGCGCAAGAAGCTCATTTCTTCAAAATATGGCCACGAAGTTTCTTCGTAGGCACCACTGCCAGAGGGAACCATCTCCTTATTAAAAATACGGTCAAACTTCTTCGCAAAAGCTTCCACCGCTTTTCACACTCATTCTCTGAAAAATATACAATTAGTTGAAAAACTCCATTTTCTTACTTGATTTGCTTAATCCTTTCCCACGCTTTATTCCTCTCATTTTTATTAACATATTTTGGATGGTTTTTATCGTATATTCCATGCTCATCCCTCACAGCAGCAATTAAATCAAAAAAAAATCAGACATTTTAATTATATCTAAATTTTTTCACTTAAAAAATTTTTTGTGTGCCGGCCAAACAGCTGTTATGACGAGTAGTGACGCTTTGAAGTTCGGTTCTTACGGAACAACACCTCACGTCAAAATGTTTCGTTCACTTTCGATCAGTTACGTTTGTTTAATTTGGCTATTAACATTGGTTTACATATACTCGAACTTACTAGTTGTGTCTCGTCACATCTTTTTTGGTTAAGTCATATTGTGTTGATTAATAAATATAATAACAATAATACTAGTGATAACCCCCGAAAATCGGGTGTGTGTTCTGTACACACTAACCAGATCTGAATATTAGAATTGGCTTTTGACGAACGCTTACTGGCTTTCCCGGTCCCGGTGGCGATTTTCTAGAAACACAAAAATATTAATTAAT
Organism: Meiosimyza decipiens; assembly: GCA_963680825.1. Lineage (NCBI taxonomy): Eukaryota > Metazoa > Arthropoda > Insecta > Diptera > Lauxaniidae > Meiosimyza > Meiosimyza decipiens. Next base: position 70,160,505 of record OY804258.1, on the reverse strand, counting down.
GCATCGCGATTTCATTGGAAATAAGAAATTTAGTTATTTTTTTTTTTATTAAATATAAATAATTTGGAAATAATACATATGTGATTTTAAAAGAAGTATGGACTTTTTTTTCTTTTTTTAGTAAATATGAAACTTTTTTGCAAAAAAAACAAATCCGCGTTTTGTTGACACGTTAGTTTAACTCAATTTCAAAAATGATGACGTACTGATTCTAAGCCCGTCACATATCACGGCAGAGGCTGACTCATTTGTCCCTTTATTTTTCTCGGTTCTAAATGATAAGAATATGCGTTTAACAAAAATAAAAAATTTTTTTTTGAGTTAGGTTGTTTTTTACCGAATTAAGATAAATATTTCACATAGCTTCCTCCTTCAAATACGGTCTTACAAATTGTGTAAGCCATTATATGGGAAAAATAAATTTTTACATAATTCTATGGTACAATTTTAATCTTGTTGTTGTTTTATAAATTTGTAGATTTATACTAAGTCTTATATTTGTATAAGGTATTCCTTCTGAAAATTTTATTTTGAATTTTCCTTGAATTCTGTCACTTGGGACATGCCACGCTAAAGGCATTTTATCCATAAACATCCACCCGAGGGTTCTTAAAACATGCAGTTAGAATTTTTTAAAAATTGGGTGGAATGTTCAAGAGTAGATATGAGAAGATTGGTTTCAAGGGTAAGGCCAAATTTAGTTTAAGCATTAAAGTAATATCCCGCACGCAAAAAGTGAGAGTTTTTTACTATCACCCATGTATGCTCGATTTCAACGATTTAGGGGGCGTTCAAGTATTACGTAACGCAATTTGAAGATTTTTGACCCCCTCCCCATGTACCGCGCTGTAACGTTTTTCTGTTACCCCCCCCCCCCAGACGTTATGTATTGAAAAAATTGATATAAATTGGAAATCTTTCCACGCTTAGATATCTCATCTTTTGGTTAAACGATCTCGAAACTGATAATTTTATGGTATTATTTATTGCTGTAGCTAATCTAGAATCCCGTAAACTTTTATCATTTTAATAAAACATTTTCATTGTTGTTATTCAATAAACATATAAAGAAAGCGTTTCATTATACACGCCTAATTTCAAATCACTCTCACTAAAGAAGTTTCACTTCAAAAACAATGTTACGTAACGCGTCGTTCGACACCACCACCCCACCCCCCCGTAATGCCTCGTAATAGTAACCTCGTATAAGACTCCCAAATTGCGTTACGTAATACTTGAACGCCCCCTTAGTTTTATTAATAAAAAAGCCGAAACATGTTTTAAAAAAAATGCACCACATCTTCCAAAAATATGAATCCAAAATAATAGTTTCCATACAAAAATATCATATGTAACACGAAGTTGTTTCTCCCTTGCTCTTTCTCGTCAAATATCGAGCTCCACTTACATTACGCACACACACACTTAATCATTGCTATTGTTGCTTTTCATATTTTAGTAACAACAACGCTTAGTTGGCTGTTGTAGATCGCGTCAACTAAGCCTTACCTTCGAGGAATAAATATACAGATTGCAGATGGCTCTAGTGCTAAGAATAACTATACCAAAAACGCAGCTGATTCTATTTTTAGGGATTGTCTCTTGGATATTTCTAAGTTTAATAAAAACAATAATAAACATCGTACTGTAGTTGTTTTAGAACGAATCCATTATTAATAGTTAAAAAAATAGTTTACTTTTTTATTCATATGATCTTAATTACAGTAAGACCAATTTACCTTACCTTATGTTTACTATGTTTTTTGTTGTTAAGAGAACATTAATTCTTTTTATGATGCATTTTACAGTCCCGTTATATTTTGTTCATGCTTCACATACTGTTTTATGAATGCACTCTCATTCAATGTAAGAGTTAGTTAACAAAGAACTGCGAACGGGTAACCTTCATACATTAAATAAAATTGTCTCTAAATCGATTTGCTTGTCGTTTTCTATTTCTATTTCATTTGTGCGTACAGTCCACTCGTTTTCTTACAGTAGTTGTTGGAATGAATTGTAGCTTGGAACTCGCTGTTGTGGTTCAGAAAAAGTGGCTTCATTTGTCATCTTTCTCTTCGTCCGTCTCTGAAGAAAATATAATTGATTATGTGTCGATTCAGACTAATATAGATGTTAAGCATTTTCTTCCGTCAAATCGGTGAAAAGTTAACCAACTCAGACAATCTTGGAACAGTAAACTTTAAGTTGGGTGTCTCTTGTATGCTTTTTACGAAATTGATGGACCCAAAATTATATCCTTCTGAGGTGCGAGTGTGCCCGTTTTAGTTTTTTCAATCAACCGAGAAAAATCAGGCTCCTGCTTAGCTCATAGTGGCGTGACTAGTTTGTCGTCTATTAATTCCATGAAAATATTTTATCAAAATGTATCTGGTATGCGTATTAAATCAAAATCAATTTGTAATAAAAGTTCACTTCTGGAGTTTGATGTCATTATTCTTGTTGAAATATGGTTGACGACAGAGTTTTGTGATTCGGAATATATTTTGATCCACATCTGTATTCCATTTTTCGCAAGGACAGGGATGCTTCGAAAACTGGCTGCTGTAGAGGAGGTGGTGTCTTAGTGACTGTTTGGTATTATATTTATTTAGTAGTAGAAAACGTTATAAAACATTTTATCACACAATTTACAGAGATCTGGTCTATTACCTTATAGCTTTAAAATTATAATTTTCTTACCGATTTTAGGTGTTATTATGTAGATAACAGAAGGTTCTCCAAAAAATTTCAGCCTTCTAGGTGCCTCAGAAGCAAAGATATACTCATAGGAAGGTCGAAAAACGTTGTAATATTAGGCGATTTTTGTTTTTTCGCCTCTTCGTATGTCTGTACGCTGCGTAATTTTGCAGCTATAAAGGCGAGTGACAAACAGAATTCTTCGTCTTTTAAAGACGTTTTCAATGATATACCTTTGTATGGGGTCTTTTAAATCGTAACTCAAACTACAATATAAAACGTGCAACCTCTTTTGTCACGCTCCTATGTGTTTGTTTATCAAATCGACCACTGCGCATTTAGCATAGTGGTAGACGGTGTTCGATTTTTTAAACAAATACATAGGAGCGTGACAAAGAACGTTGCACGTTATTATGTAGAACTCGACCTAAAAATTTCAGCCAAATCGGTAACTCCTGCGCCGAGAAATTTTATAACGATTTTATTCTGACGCATGACTATATTGTTTACGCGAAATTCAAACTTTGAGCTTCATGCGGTAACTGAAGATATCATTTGTACGCGCCTACCTTGCGGCTTCTCTCTTTTTTTATGTAATACTAACGTTCTATTGCTATAAGAAGGCGATCGGCTTCAAAAGTGTTTTTTTGCTCCGCCCTACTATACATATTGAATAATTAAATTTGCGAAGGAAAACTACAGTAAAAAACCTTCGAATAAAGGCTTAAAACTAAAGTCTAGGGGATGACTAGAAATGGCACACATTTTTTTTAAAAAATATTTTTATGAATTTTTTTTTATAAAATTATAAAAATAAATACATTTTTAAACTAACAAATTAAATAACAGAAATAGACATTCAATGTAAGAATTGCCAATTATGAGAAATAAAAAGAGGAGTTTTGACGAAATAGATAAACAAACAAAGACTTAACAATGTTGTGGTTCGTACAGACTGGATATTAAATGGTTGTCAGAAATGCGACTCAGCATTATAAATTTATGAGTTTGCTTCTGGATACATTCTGATATTAATTTTACATTGGATTTTTTATGTAATTTTTTCGTAGAGAAATGCCAAGGCAGGCCTAAACTCATTTTCAAAAGTTTGTTTTGGCGAATTTGTAATGTTTTGTATGCATTTGTGCACATAAACCCCAAACTGGATAGGCATATAAAATAATAGATTGATGCTAAATTTCGAATATCTATTTATTAATGGGCATAACATGTTTTTTGCAATGTTGAATTTGCAGATTGTGTTATTGGTATGCCCTCTAAAGATCAGTTTTTGGTCAAGGTAAATTCCGAGATACCTAACATTATTCGACCAAGGAACTTCAATGCCGTTAACCTTCAGCTTAGAGCTAGGTAAAAAACAAGTTTTTCTTTTCTTTGTTAAAAATATGGATTGTTGTTTACTAGCGTTGTTTTTAATTTCATTTGTCGAAATAACGAACAACATTACAAAGTTCACATTGTATTCAGTTAAAATATTTTGACTGAATTCATGTGAATAAAATATTGTTGTATCATCAGCATAAACACCATATTCGCTGTGCGAAGATATCGGAAAATCGGAGCAATAAATTAAATAGAGAAGTTGTCTTTTCACTGACCCTTGAGGAACTGCCGCTGGTATATTGATCAAATCAGAGTGTTCATCATTAATATGTACGCAAAAGAATCTATTTGTCAAAAAACTTTTCAATATTTTTATTAATTGTAACGAAAAGCTATTATTTATAAGTTAAAAGATTAATCTATTATGCCAAACTGAGTCAAACGCTTTTTCAACATCAAGTAAAACAAGACAAGTGGATTTTTTGTAAAGTGAAATTACTTTTAATGTAATTACATACGCGTTTTATTTGATGTGTTGTGCTATGAAACCTTCTGAAACCAAACTGATCATTGAGAATGATAATATTTTGGTCTAAAAACTCTAAGATTTTGTCCTTTATATCTTTTTTTAAGACTTTTTTAATGCTACTAAGGAGACTAATTGGCCAATAGCTAACAGATTTGTTTTTAGTTTTCCAGGTTTCGCGACAGGTACAACTTTTGCTACTTTCCAAGCATATGGGAAATATTGAAGTTTCAAGCAGGAATTCATGATATGAGTAAGGTACATAACAGCACTGCGTGGAAGTTGCTTTAGCATAACATTATTTATATCATCTAAGTCGGAGGCTATTCTTAAGTGAAGTTCACGTATAAATTGTTTGACAGAATCTAAAGTTACATAGTCATACATTTCGGTATCTACATTTGTGGAGTCGAAGCGCGATATCACCGTGTTAACACTGTTATCACAGGAAATACTTCCCAGGTTTTCTGCATATTTATGTCATAAATATTCAGATACTTTATGTCATAAAGTTTATGATTGACTAGGAATGCAGGGTTTGAAAAGCTACCAGCAAAATAGCAACAGCACTATATTTTACGTGCCTTTGATCTCAATAAATAGATACTTACAATATTTATTGCGTGTTGTTTGTTCTCCTTTTTCTTGCTGTTGAAAAGGCTTTCAGCAATAACAACAGCAAACACAACAGTCGAACTTGTCGTGCTGCTACATTTTTCGTAGTAGAGCGACAGTCCAGTTTCGGATATTTTTTTATTGGCATGGCTGTGCTGTCGTTTTTGTAAATTTTCGAAGACAAAGCATAGCCGAAGGAAATAACTTAACAAAATGATGGCCTTTTCAAACGCTGGAGGAATGTATTGGCTAGTGCCAAAAATTTATCGGTGTTGAGAATTATGGTTTTGGTGAAATTTGCGTATATTACTTTCTTAATAATATAGCACAGCCTTAGGAGAAACCGATATTTTTGTGTAAAATTTCACAAATCGGTCAATGATTTTTTAACAAACATGACAGAGACTACAAATGGAACAATTTAACCTGGTAATTGGTGCCATATGTTTCGGCTATTGCCACATATATACATAGCCTCATCAGACCAGTATGTATATTTGTATGTGAATATGTATATACGTGGTAATAGCCGAAACATATGTCACCAATTACCAGGTTAAATTGTTCCATTTGTAGTCTCTGTCATGTTTGTTAAAAAATCATTGACCGATTTGTGAAATTTCACACAAAAATATCGGTTTCTGCTAAGACTGTACAATTCGATCAAAATATTGTTCAACTAATTAATAATAACAGTCGACTAATAACAAATAAAATTAATAATGTAGCTATATTCCAAAATGGCTTACATCCATTTTTAAGAGACAGCAGTCCGCTTGCAGCCGATACCTACTCCATAAGCGACGATAATAATTCCTAGTCTTAATTGAATTCAGTACATACACGGGCAGTTTTATATGATTGCTCTTTGGAGCAATTATAGGTCCTCACAGCGTCCATTACCTTACTGGTAAAAATTTCAACTTGATCACCAATTTAGTTGGTAGTATTTACATCATTAAGTTCCAAGCAAATGTTGGAAAGACTATTTTGTAGTTTTAATTTGTACCTTTTCCAATTAGTATTTTTATGATCATATTTCAAAAAAGTTTAAAAAAAACATTAACTGACAAATTAAACATTACTGGCAGATGATCGGAGCTAAATTCGTTTAATGCTATTGGAGTCGATATAAAAGATGGAATATTTGACAGAATCAAGTCCAATGTCGATGGATTTGATCTGGACGATGCAGGAACATGTGAATTTAAAACATTAAATGGAAAAAATGTTGTAAACTCAGAGAGTATATTTCCCCAAGCATTAGCACGCAGGCAACCCCAATCCCTATGTCGACTGTTAAAATCACCACAGACATTTCAAAATTTGTTCCGTTGTTCGGGTGTGTTTCAGCCACCAGGAAAATAAATACTTACAACATTGATTTCCGTAAAATCTTGCAAACAAATTTTTTAGCCTATATTCTTGATGGCTTCAGTAGCAATGATACTGTTTACAGAAAAATTAAGTGTTTTTTTAATGAGTATAGCAACTCCACCGCCACGATTTTCATAGCGATCGTGTCGAACAGAAGCATACATAGAATGAGAAAGCGTTGTACTACATATTATTGAGCCACGTTTCACAAAGTAAACAAACATCAACATTATTAACAGTCAGAAAGCTAAACAATTCAGTACTTTTGTTGCGGATACTTCTGCAGTTCCAAAAAATTATTTTTTATGAAGTCAAAAACATTACTTACTATTATACAAATACTTAACAGCTAATTGTGTGATAACTTGAAATTGGTGTTCTTTTAAATTACATAATTTGAGCTTAGAAATAATTTCAAGAGTAAGCTGAGAAGTCTCTTCTTCAGAGAATAAATTATTTTTTTCCACTTGATTAGATGTGCCGATATACGATGGCCACGTTGTTGTTGTGGGAGTCATCTGCTCTTGTGGAACGTATTGACTAAAAGAAATGTCTCTTTTCTTAGAGATCTTTGGATTGTTGTGGTATTGAGGAAAACGAACAACTGAGTTTTGATTTAGTGATGGGTTATTGTTGTTAAAAGAATTTACTTTTGTTGGTATAAATGGAATATGCATGTTTCTCTTTTTCAACTTACTATAATTTGGATATATGGATCGCGATTTGGACATGAAAGGTCAATTGACTTATGGCTGTTATTACAATTAGCTCAACGAACTTTTTCAACTGATTTTTTTCTGGAAGTCCCAGCTTATTATTGTGTTAAAAGAGCGCTTTACAACTTCTAAGTACGTGGTTCATGTAGTTTAACAGAACCGTTCTCAAAGTAGACAATATAGAGAGTGTCAGAGAAACTGTCATATTTTGTTTGATATTATTTTAACATCTTTGCATTTTAGACCGAGTGATTTAAGTTCTTTTTTTGCTTCTTCGGGCGAAAAACTTTCAAGGCCGTATAGCATGACTTTGAGCAGTCTCTCACTTCTCCGTTGATGAGTAAAAAATTGAAGTTTGTATTCACCGAGAATAACTTTAATTACAATAAAAGTTTCGAAAGAATTGCTAACAATTTTTACTCCGATTGAAATTTTTTTAGTTAAATAATTAGTAATATTTTTTTCCGTAAAAAGATTTCGAATAATATCACTACTGTGAGTTAACACTTTAATAGGTGAAACAAATTCTTTTTGAACTTTTTCAGCCGAATGACATTCCATTTTTTCAAGTCCATCATCAGAATCATCATTCATTTGAAGTGGAGTGAAGAAATTTTTTTTAGATTTATCGCTTGCTGATATTAATGTTTTTGAATGTTTTTTTTTGCTTAGATGAAAGCATTATATCTTCATCATTAAACATTGCAGCACGCTTCTTAATTTTACCGAGTGAAGTTTTTTTAAATACCAATACTCAAGACTGGATTTATGCTGTTGAGCATAAATTACGTCCTAGTAGTGTAGGTCTCAGTAATATCGATTCAGCTTTGGATCAAATTTGTGTTGCTCTGTATGGAAATGAGGGTGTGTAATTTTTGTGTGTCCTATATTCCACCTAATAGCCCTTTAGATTTATATAAGTCACATGTTGATAACATTAATTTATTGGAAGTGGATAGTTAATTTGCCTAAACTCTATTGGAATTATTTGCCTGATAATAACAACTGCTTAATTGCTTCGATTGTGTCTAGTGACCTTGAACGCTATCTTATTGAAAACATTTTGACCGCTGGCCTAATGCAAATAAACTGTCTTGTTAATCATCTTTAAAGGATACTTGACCTAGTTTTTATCAGCAATAACATTGCCTTAAGCCTTGAAGAATATGATTGTCTTTTCTCACCTCCTGACCCTCATCACTTACTTTTATATATTAGGGTTGAGTTTTATCAATTTCACCTTGATAGTTCCATTCTAAAAAAAATTAACGGAAGTCACAGGTTTGGGTATATTTTTTGACCACAAATTCCCTTTTGTTTGTCGTTACAATTATATAGTATCGAAGTAATAGCTCTGATTTTTGGACACATATACCTTTAAATTATTTATTATGCGATTCATATAAATCGAATAGAACGTGTTCGTGTTAAATTTTACTGAGCCGTCTGATTTCCGTCTGATAATGCAAGTTGTAGACTAATTATTCTCAAATTTCTTCAAAGTAGAAGCATCCTTGCGCTAACATTTATTTATGGTATAGTTTGTGATATTATAGACTGTTCTTCCCTCTTACAGTCCATTGAATTTAGTATTCTGGTTAAAAATATGAGAGGTTCTGAAATCTTCCATGTTGGCTTTTGTAGAATTAATTATGCCTCAAATGTTACCATTATCTAGCTCAATAAGTGTTGAATTTATTTATTCTAGAAATACTTTAAGGAAACTGTTAAATTCTGTTAACAATTAATTGTTTGTTTTTTATGATTTGAGTCAGTAACGAAATTTAAATAAATGAAATGAAATGAAAAATGAAATATACCTATTTTAGAATAAAGGTTTGTTGAAATAAAGGCTTGAAAAATATTCGGCAATAAAAGAATTTACTTAGATAAGAGTGACTCACTGAATAATATTAATGACATTATTGTAAGACACGGTTGCAAAGGCAAAATGGCAATATATTCGAGTTTAGAAGGTTCAGCTTATAACATATTACAATTTAAACTTATAGAACTATGTTCTAGTAATAAGGCATCAACTTAACGAAGACGAAGCTGTCAAGCAGGTATCACTTTATCATACTAAAGAATCCGGACACGCTAGCATAATTGCAAATTATGAAGCAATCAAACGTAAAATTTACTATTCAAATTTAAAGCTGCTCCTGATACATAAGGTTGTTAATCATTGCAATATTTGTTCTGATGGTAAATACGATAGGAACCCTATGAAGAAAAAGTTCGAAATTGCAGCAACGCCTTCATATTCAAACGAAATTGTGCAGATACTTATCTAAACTCAAAACAAGCATTTAAAATTTTTATAGATAAGTTTTCAAAGCATGCTGTATGCTTTTATCTCCAAGATCGCAACAGTCGAACACTCGTTGAGAAAATTCGACTGTATGTTTCCATTAAAGGTAAGATGAAAAACCTTATTTGCGATAACGAATTCAATAGTATAAATGTAAAAGAATTTTGTAAGAATGGCATAAACATTCACTTCGCCAAGCCCAATAGCCACACTGGCAATTCAGACATTGAAAGGCTACTTAGCTGAAGAATTGCCTATCAAAGATCATGTGTCGAAAGCTATAGAGCTTTACAACAACACTTATCACTCAACAATTAAAGACACACCGTTAAATGTGTTTTTTTTTTTTTTTTTGCGATCGGTCCCTGCGGTCCCACTTACGCGCCTAACCGCACGAGAGGCGCATCCGTCTATCGTACGGATCGGTGACCGACTACGAACCGCCCGGACTGCTCTGCGTTCAGTAAGCGAAACCGTACTTGTGCGGCATATCCGTTTATCGTATATTGAAATCAGCTTAGTCGTGTAGGGGTCATCAAATTCTTTAGACCATCGTTTTATAAATCCAAGGACACCTTTAGCTTTGTACGCCATTAACTTTATATGAACGTTGAAGCGAAGTTTTTATACATAGTGACACCTAAATCTACAAAATTTTCAACCTTTTCCACTTTTGAACCGTTTATAGAATATGAATTTCTTCCCTTCTTGTAAGTCATTTGTTTACACTTTTCCAGATTTAGAGTCATCAAGTTTGTATCACACCACTTAACAAGATCATTTAGGTTTGATTGTAAGGTTTTATGATTAAAATGATCATTAAAAGAATAAAAAAGCTTTACATCATCAGCATATATTAAAACATGGGATGAATCTGTAGCTGAGGGTTTGTCATTTATAAATAGTAAAAATAGTGTGGGTCCAATGACTGCCATGAGGAACTCCAGATGAAACCATTATATGTTTAGAAAACACGTTGTCAAACAATACTTGTTGCTTCCTATCCGTTAGATACGAGATAGAGAACAAAATTAACAGATCAGAAATCAAGAAACGAATTGAAAATCAGAAACGCATCAAAATTTCTAAATTAAACGAAAATAGAGAAGAATACTAAGAACAGAGGCAGATAGGATTCATTTCTTATGCCTCTGAATGAAAATGTTAGGCACAAAGAAAAACCTAATTTCAGAAAATATACTCTCAGAAATGTTCATGTCTGCAATATTAAAAGGCCCTTTAAATTTTCAGATGTAGAATAACTTAATGTTAGCCATAATATAATCAAACAAAAACTCTATAGAAATTAACGAAAATGAAGAATTTGTAATAGGCATTAAAAATAAAAATTTCGAGTATAGTGACGAAAAAAGTTTCGATGATCTAGATATATGTAAGTAACAATTCTGTTTACAAATGAAACTGCAAACTTAAGTATAATAATAAATCCACAATAAAGGAAATAGAGGAAAGTACCTGTAATGGACGCTGTGAGGACCTATAATTGCTCCAAAGAGCAATCATATAAAACTGCCCGTACTGAATTTAATTAAAACTAGGAATTATTATCGTCGCTTATGGAGTAGGTATCGGCTGCAAGCGGACTGCTGTCTCTTAAGAAAGTATGTATGCCATTTTGGAATATAGCTATATTATTAAGAAAGTAATATACGCAAATTCCACCACTGATTCATGGTAATAAAACCATAATACATTCCTCCTCAATCATAAAGTATCTGAAAACCTGGGAAGTATTTCTTCTGATAACAGTGTTAACACGGTGATATCGCGCTTCTACTCCACAAATGTAAATACCGAAATGTATGACTATGTAACTTTAGTTTCTGTCAAACAAATTATATGTGAACTTCACTTAAGAAAAGCCTCCGACTTAGATGATATCAATAATGTTATGCTAATTATCGTTGCGAAAGGCCGCAACCAGATTTGCGCCTCTACCAGTGGTCATGATAGCTTTTTCATCGAAGACCGAATCAAATGTTTTTAATAATTTGTGACATAATATGTTCACCTAAAAATTATAAATACTGAAATAAAGATTCATAAATTGTGTGTGGCTCAGAATTAAATAATTACTTGTATATTCTTCACATTCCACTGATTTCATCCCTAGAAGTCTGTTTACGGAATTTCCATCCTTTATGTAATGAAATTTTTAGGCAAAATATGATGTTTTTAAGAAATCATCTGTCCAAAGATCTGATGTGAGACCATATTCAATATTTTTAACTAATGCTATTTCAGATTTTATTTCATGAAAATTTTTATTGTATAAATTTAAAGTGTTTCGCGAAATGGTTGTCGGATGAGTTAAAATGCTTTCAACATCAATATTTTTGCTTCTTTTGCACCAATTGATATTTAGAGCTCAGCTACTTTTTTAGACCAGAATTTTCAATTATTTTAAATGGTCTTAAATTTTTTATTGTCCATTCGTTAAAAGTAAAAAGTGCCTTTGTTTAAGTTTCCGCGCCTACAAATGGTATCATTATTTTGAGTTGTTGATGCTATATAACATTTATGTTTCACCAAGTTTGATGTTGATTTTTAGCTAAACATAGTTCTAAATGTTTAAAGAACTTCTGCAAATAACTACATTCGGATCTCATCATCTATTCAATTTGAATTTACGCAAATTCATTCCACACTTTGCTGCGGTCTCTTTTAAGGTTAATCTTAAACTCGCTACTTAGAACTTTCGAACTTTTTGTATGGGCGAATACAGAATTTTTGAATTCACACTCGTTCGTTTGCATTCGTTTTTATTTTCGTTCTTTTTGCGTTATATTGCGTATGTACTCGTTTTATGGAAATTTTATATTTTGTGCAATTGATCTCACAAGTTTGTATTAAATTAATAGAAATTGAATGAGTTCTGAAAAATTTATAACAAAAAATATAAAATAATAAGAAATTTCCTAAACTGGGACTCCATTTGCAGCAGCTAAAGTGGGATTTGAGCATTGGTCTTTTCGTTTTTGTTCATATTGACAGGAATTGGATTTGGTACGTCATTATAGGAATTTGGCAACAAAACTAAGTTAATTGAAACGAAATTTTTATGTCGAATTAATTTTCCTGCCGGAGTGAAAAGGTCAATTGCCAAAAGACAACTAATTTAAAAGTAATTGAAAATACATGCAGAATGCGTCAGTTCGATATTTTTTCCATGTTGCTGCACTTTTGATTTCGTTTGTTGTTTTTCTTGTTTCTGTTTTTTCCTTTTCTTCCTATGCTTCTCTCGTAAAATGGCAAGAAAATAAACATTGCATAAGCCTGTTGTAGATCAAGCAAAATAACAAAGAATCCATAGTTTTTAAATGACTTGAAGCGTGCAGGTTCAGCGTCAGGTCAAAATACAAGTGCGAAATTATAAAATCAAGCGATATTCAATCCAATTGTATTCAAACTGTAAGTACGAAAAAAGTTGAAATGATCAGTGGCAACAGTAAACGCAGTTTGAAAAGAAATTAAAAAAACAAATATACCATAATTTATCAATGTCACAAAATAAAATCATTGAAGACGATGCCAGTGCACCTGAATCAGAGCCACCAGAGTTTCATATTAGTAATAGCAATGGAAGTGAGATATATTTATTTATTTCGGTCTACTGAATATAAATTCTTACAGACTAATAACAGATTATTAATCATTAAAATTATCAACTAAAAATTTTAAATAAATTCAAGCGAAAGCTAGATAAAGAACAATTAAATTCCAACATTGAACAATAATTATTGCATAGACCCATACATCTCGTAATAGGTTCGTTAGCAGCATAATTTGTTCTATGAAATTATCAACATACGATTATTACGTAAATCCCTTGGTGCTTGATAGAAAACGAAAAGAGCAGACAGTTCTTTTAATGACTGCACTCCAAGTAATTTACATCGGACTTCGTATGTTGGAAGATCACCAGGCCAACCAAGTTTTCTAATAGCGTATCTTGTGAAATTCCTTTGAACTCTTTCGATGCGGACAGAATGTTCGTTGTAATATGGGTTCCAGATAACTGAACAATAATCCAAGACAATACGCACAAGAGGATTAAAGAGCGTTTTAATGGTCAAAGGATCTCGAAAGTTTTGGAATTTCTCTTAATAAAACCCAGCATGGAATTCGATTTCGAAATAACGTAATCATAATGAAGTTTAAAACTTAAAGTTGAGTCAAAAATAACTCATAAATCCTCGTATCATTTTTACGCGCTAAAAGAGAATTATTAATAAAATAATCAAATAGAACTGTATTTGTATGTTTAGCATATGACATTATGCAGCATTTACTGATGTTTAAATTTCAGTTATTTTGCGAACACCAATCATGGCATCTTATTAGATCAGATTGAAGTTTTAAGCAATCTGCAGAGTTTGAAATTTTTAAAAATAGTTTCACATCATCTGCGAACATTAAACACTTTGCATATTTGAATGTTTTAGGCAGATCATTTATGAAAATTAAATATAGTAATGGCCCACAATGTGTGCCTTGAGGGATTCCAGAAGTTGCATTTATTGGCGATTCAGAATAAGTGCAACCAATTTTAACAAGTAATTTTCTGTTATATAAATAACTAGATAAGAATTTTAGCAATAAGTTCGTTAAACCTAATTTCCTGAGCTTATACAGCAGAATACTGAGGTCAACTTTATCGAATGCTTTAGAAAAATCTGTATGAACTGCACTTGCGTTGCAGTTTCCAATAGACAAATCAGTGAGGGAAAAAATTAAAGACCGGTTTTTAAATAATTCAATATCTCGTAAATGCTTAGAGGAATTATTAATTATTTTATGAGAAGAATATTTAGATGTTAAATTGACTGCGTCGGGGCTTGTTGGAACAACGCAAAGTAGTGAAATAGTGAGAATGAATCCTGGATTTTATTGTCACATTGGTGTGGAGTGCCAGATAAAAAGAGTTTCAAACGAAATTAGGCATTTACATGAGATTGTTGTAAATATCAACATTGATGGGCTACCGTTGTTTAAAAGCTGAAAAACTTTGCTATGGCCCATTTTAATGAAAACAACGAACGCAGAAAATATTTCTGTTTTTTGTGTTTGCTTGTTCGTAGGGGAAAAAATCTAGAGCTAAGCTGAACAACTTCATTAAAAAAGAACTCGCTGATCTCAAAGGTAAATACATTCCAACAGGGTGTTTTAGAGAACACCCGTTCAATTAAATCGACCGATTATAACAAAGTTTCTGTACGTATGCTTTTTTAGAGAGTAACTTAAGCAACTGAAACAAAACAACGAAGCCAATGAAGGTGTTGGCAAAGCAAAAAGTTTTAATAAAATCATTGGTTGGGAGCAAACAGATGTGAATGACTCAAGATCACATTTTCCAATAAAAAACAAGGACGTCTTTGCAATGGCAGACAAGGAAATAAATGAAGACAACCGATCCTATTTTGTAAGTGCATTCGTTGTTCATTGCTCTGACACCAAATTTCAAGGTGAAATCAGGGTTTGACGTGCTGACTAAAAAATAGCAACAGCAGAGAGAAATTTTTTAACTATGCGGCTACAGTTATTCCTTTCCAAATTTTGAATTTGCTGCTTGCTCTGCATTTTTGAGAAGAACGAAGTTAAAGCACACCGAGAAGTTAAGTTTTTGTTTTTACGCTTTGGCCTTAACTGTTGCTATTAGGAATTGCGATGTCGCAGCTTAGCAATGGAAACACATGTCGAAGCGAACCCAGACTGTGGTTTCGCTGCATGTTTCGCTCGGTAGCTGAACTTCGGCTATTTGCAGTGCACAGTCAGTTGCCACCGCAAGTTGACTGACGGGACACAGCGTTGCAAAGAACTTATTTGCCGCTACTAACGAGAAATATTTTCGTGGTCATCACTTTTGACATTCAAACCCTCTAGCAAAAATGAGATATATTTCACTTTAACTTTGAAAATCCCCTCCAACACATCAAAATTTACTACATCAATTTATATTCATTTACTAAAAAAAAACAAAAACCTTCCAAACTGAGATATATTACACGAGCATTCTTCGTTCTCTTTTTAAATGCGTAGCGGCAGCCGAAGCAAACATTTTGAAATAATCGACTACTCAGCAACAGCGATCTGCTTTCGTACAAGAGCTTCGGCTGCGGCTACAACTTATGCACTGAAAGCGCATCAGACAGTTGCAATTTTGAATTCGTTGCTTCGACTGTTGCTACTGCTACATATTTTTTCATAGTCGCAACTAAGCAAAAACAGTAGCCCAAAAAAATAGTTCAGCAATTTCAAATCCAGCTACGAGTCCAATAGAAGTTGACAACAACAACAAATGCGAAAGAAGACGTTGACAAGTAAAATTTAAGCAGTTTGTGATTTGATTTTTAAATTTTTTGCAATAATTTGTTATTAGAACATAAATATTACTTTTTGACATGTAACTATTTTTCTGCAAGTGTAATCTTTTTTTTTTTTGATAAAATTACACTATGAACTTATGTACGTATAATTCTATAATTTTTATTTGTTTTAAAATTAATAAGGCCCATAGGAAGTGGCCCCGAAACGTTGAGCAAATGAAAAATTCTACCAAACAATGAAACTGAGTTTTAAAAAAAACTTTTTATAGCTAGATCACAAAGCTTACACAACAAATTTAAATAAAAAAGTGATCAACAAAATAAATTTTCCATGTCGGTATCAGTTGATATGTAGTTCAATATTCTAAAAAATTAAAGCGCAAAGGTTTCACATCGATCGAATAGATATTAAGTTAAAACACAAATAAGAGGAGATCGAATTGATGAATTTATGCACTGAGAAAGTAATTCAATTACATGTTCCAAAATTCGGTAATAATTAACAAATGGTATTTTTGATATAGGCGAATAAAATATTTGATATATATTAAAATGTCACATGTTACAGTGAATTGGATCGTATTATTGAGTCAATTATATATTTGGTAATACTTACCAAATCATATTTTGGTTGTAACAAATATTTTGGTTGCATCAATCAATCGATTGTTAATAATCACTAAATTATTTATTTGACTAAAACAATACTTTCTTTTCGCAAACGTATTCATTCATTAATATCGATTTGTGCTAAAAACCGATTACCAAAAACGATTTTTCCAATATCGTTACAGCCTTATATAGGATGTCGTTTGTATTTATACAATTATAAATACCTAAATTGCGTACCAAGCAGAATATGCTTAAGTAGTGTTTTACTTGAATATGTTGTGAATTGCAAAGTTTCCATGTTAATAAGAAGTGAAGTGAAAAATATAAATAGGATGAACAAATGTATATTCAACCAAATAAGTTTTTTCAATCGACTCAAACTAATAGAACGTTTGGCCCAAAAAGCAACAATTTAAATTTCCATTAAGGACATGGTAATAACTACCAAAATTTGTTGATAGTTAACAAATGTTTTAAAAATCTATCAACCAAATACATATATTTAAAGGAACCACATACTCTTTTTTCAGTGTGTATGTAGATATCAATTGAAGCAATTTAATCATAAAATTTATAAACAGTTAAATATATACATTAGGCTAGGTTAAATTGTTCGGGTGGCAAAAACATGGATTCTAAGAAATCCTGATCATTAAACCATGGTTCTGAAATCAGTATCGGGACACCGATTTTTAGCTAGCACATTTTTATATGATATTTTTATAAAATATAAAATCACATCGAAATCATTGTTACAATATCTAAAAAAAATAACATATAACATTGGTTTAGTCAGCTTTCTGAATCTGTTCTTATTATGAAAAATATTTTGATATTCAGGCCGAAATTCCAAAAGGTGTTGTTGAAAAAAAAAAAAATATCATCTGCAAAAAATAATAGCTCACTGTTTTCAGGCTTTTTTGAAATACAATTTTGGTAACTTTCCGAAACTTTTTTGTCGTCAAACGACTCTCTGTAGTAACTTCCATACCATCATCGCTATTTATGCTTATAGCACGTTGTAAAACACTGGTTAGCTTCTGCACAAATCGCTCAGTTCCCTAATATGTGACGGGATTTGTGAATCAAAAAATGCTCGTAGGGGGTACGGACAAAATACTGGAGTCATCTTAGTCAATGATGCTACGTAGTTTGAGCAATTGAAATTGACTTGATGTTTTTTACAAACTCTAAGTTTGGTAGGATCAGAGTTAAGCACAAAATACAACTTTCACGCTTTTCGTTCATCAAAAAGCATTGTCAGTAATACATTTTCCGAATGAGCAATATATGCGTCATTTTGAACAACTTTATATTTCGCTTTTTGTTTATCTTCATATTGTAACTTTTTCAGCACATGTACATGTACATATGCACTTGTACATATCTACAAAAGGTTCCAAAATGATACAAAAGAAATTGCAAGTTTTTGTACCCTGCTTTTGACACTCTGTTACCAAATTCTTAACTTACTGTGTAAGTCTTCCGCTGAGAGTAATTTTACAATTACTCATTCAAAAAATTTGACTAAGGGCTTAACCAAAAATTTAACAAAAAAATACTGGAACACACTTATTTCACACATTGCAACTACGACACAATAATCAGGCTCGCCATCGACTGTGGTATTACAAATGTAAAGTCTTTTTCTCTCTTAGCGTCTTTGACCCTACCATATTGTTCATTCATATTTGATTCTTACTGTGTGAACTCCAGCAGAAAAATTTGAAGAAGATTGAAATTGATCTATCATTGAAAAACAATTCAACAGATTTTCATTTTATATATTTTATCAATATTTCTGGATTTGCTTTAAGCTAAACGGCATAAAAACGAATAAAAATGGCATTGGTTGCCCGCACATCAAAGGCCACTGTTTCTGAAATAAAACTTAATGCATCTACCACTGAACCACAGCTTAAGCCAGTGAAAATAAGGAAAATAAAGCCGAGTACACTACAACCTGCAATAGACTGTAAGACTAACTCAATAAATACAATTTCCATACAAAACATCGAGATGCCAACAGCAATGAAAGATAATGACAAACGGTTCATTAAAGTACCCGACAAATTAACTTCACATATCGTTAATGTTTCAAATTCAAAATCGACACCACAAATCAAAAATCGCGGATTTGATTTTACCAGCTCTACCAATAACCATTTTGATGGATGGATATTTGCTGTACCGCGTAATTTCAAACGTAAGTGTTCCGCATCTTCTAATACTGAAGCTGGTAAGTCATCTAGTTTAAAAAGTTCAGCAAGCGCACAAGTAGATACAAGTAATGAAAAGCGACCTACTTCACAAGACATAAAAGATGAACATCATAAAGGCTCTAAGAAGAAACTCAACTTAAAGGGTCCAGAATGGGTTGCGCCTTGCAAGGAAAGTTTCGTTGCAGGCAGACCACGACCCTATATCGGAACGTGTCCGCCAAACTTCGAAGATATAGCAAAGCTCTCAAAGCCACGACAAAAATTCTTTCTTACACAGGATCCACGCAAACAATACTGTTTAAGGAATCCAGAGGCACTACGCGTAAAGGCCTACTCCAAAAAGAAGGAATTTAACACAATGGCAAAAATGGTTAAGCAGGCCGATAATATTTGCATGGCTTCGGCGTCGGAAAGCTCCGAAAGTTTTATATGTGATGTCATCGATTTGGAAAACCCAATGGAATTAGATTTCCAGGGCATGGACTATAAGAATACCTACGAGCTAGATGAGCAGGATATACAAAATCAGCAAATGTATAGACGCATTGTACGCTATATGGAACGAAGGCGTGTTAAAGCTGAAACAGTTGAATTAGTTGAAGAAGAGATGCAACGAAACAGATTGAAAATTCCAGACTGTTTTGCCGTACAGCAACGTGATGTTGAATCTTCATCAACAACTACAGAGGAATCGGTACACTTTGGAAAACTATATCGTGCAACCGATAAGCCTTTTAATAAGGAGCGTATAGCAGAAGAAGAAAGACGTAGGCATGAACGCTACAAAGAAATGTATTTGCGTAGAAAGGCAAAAAATGAAAAACTACGAAAGCAGCGGGAAGCTGAATTAAAAGTGGAAATGGATCGCTTGGCAACCACATTGGCTGCGAAGAATTTTGATGCAGCTTTGGTGACTATCAATGATGCTATACAACGCAGTTTTAAAAAAGAACGTTTACTTAGACGCCCAGAGATACAGAGACGATTATTCCCACACACAATGCATGAAACAATGAAATTCAAAAAAGAACTAAAAATGCAAAATCGCATTAAGCGTGATGAAGCCATAATCAAAAAGGAATTCTTCAAAGGACGTTTAGGTAGAGATAAAAAGTATCCAGAAGAGGATCTGGAGTTTAGCAGCGACACACCCAAACACGACAAAAGTGAAAGTACAACAAGCGAGCAGTCTAGCAATGATGAGGACAAAATGAAAGTGGGCAAGACTGGAGATGTTTTTATGCTACGTGGTTTTCAATTTAAATTGGGCGATGGTCTACGTGGAAAAAATCATCAAAATCAATTGATTTCTGGACGTCACAAGGAAAAGGGTTGCATAACGCGTGAGCAATGGCTTGCACAGCTGGCCCCTAAGAAAGAACATGTCGAGTTAGATGTAGAAAAGGGCATTGAAAAAATAAGACACCCTGATGATCCAGGGTTAGTTCTTTTTCGTCCACGCTTTGGCTTTAAGGTACCAAAAATGGATGAAAGTGCTGTTAAGAAATATCGCGAAAAACGTTTAGGTCGACATTACGACCGAATACTTCGTAAGAACTTAAAAATTGTGAAGCCAAGGCTTCGTTATTCTGTTAAGAAATTTAATCTTATAAGTTTCTTGTACGGTGATGATACAAAACGTCTTGTACAAATAGAAGATACTGGCAGGCACTTAGAGATGCGTGCACGTAAGCAAGAAACGACGCTTGAATATATGGAAAAAAAGGATAACGAGAAAAAAGAGAAGCATATGGAACTTAAGCATAAGCGGCTTGAACTACTAGGCATACCATGCAAAGAGATAAAAAAGTCACGTTTGCAGACCATGTGTGAGCTTTCGGAAAGTTCATCAGACTCTGACTGGGTACCCGATCCAGAACCGGACTATGAAGAATTTGCAGAAAAGGCAAATACAATCTTGCCACTGCGCATGCGTGGAAACATGCCAGCACCACGCTTTCGAGACTCAACACTGCGATGCCATCCCAGAAAACCTCGTAACTATGCTGCAGAGCGTGTGCCTTCTAAGCTTTTTGATCATGCCGTTCAGAAAAGCGGCTTACCTCATATGATCAAACTTACTAACGACGTCCAGACATTCGCAAATGTAAGAGTCAAGAAGCGTCCATACACAGATCTTTTCGAAGCACGCCATCATCACGATCACTGGAAACCAACGCAGGCGAAAAATGTCGATGTTCACTACCAGGCGCAAATTGTCACAGCGGATATAACAAAAATTAAAACTAAAGCTGATCATCAGGCTATCGAGAATTTCCGCATGGCAAACCCACCTTGTAATGCCTATGTCGATATGAATTTAACAATGTCAAATTATGATATTGACGATATGATCGACAAGTTTGCTGAACAAAATAAACAAAAGACAAAGCAAGCAGATGTTGAACGCACTAAGGATGTTTGCCGTCCTAAAGATTTCGTCTTTCATAGCCATCCGGATCGAGACAAGGAAGAGTTTGGTCAATTTCCAGGACATCAGGAATACTTAAATATGCTACATGAAATACGCACGCTGTTGTATGAATCAACGCAAAAAGTCACCGATAATGAATCGGAAAAGGAACAGTTGTTTGTTGATCGAGCGGCGCTAACCAAAGAGTTGGAGGAGGATCTAAAGAGTATTGAGTCATGTCTTACGTCGCTTAGTAGTTCTGAGTGTACAAATTTGACTAATGACAGTGGTAGTTTTTTGCTGATGGAGGGCAAGACAAAGGTGCCACTTGATTATGTGCGCAAGTCCTTAGTACCGTTCGAAGAGTTACAACGTTCACGATTTCGAGCTGTACCTATCGATGTCGATGCTGAAGATGCCGACCCATACAAAGTAATGCCTTTCCCCGGTCAAAAGAAAGCACAAATGGAGGTTATCGGGCCCAGAGATAATTTTTTCACATTTAATTCGCGTCTTAAAAATGGTTTACGTCTACGCCTGGAAGTACCTGTAGAAGATGTTCGTCAAAAACTATTGGGTCGTGGACAACACAAATATTATGGAGCCGTTACCACAGACATTGATGAGAACTATGTA
The DNA here is from genome assembly GCA_963680825.1 of Meiosimyza decipiens. Classification (NCBI taxonomy): domain Eukaryota; kingdom Metazoa; phylum Arthropoda; class Insecta; order Diptera; family Lauxaniidae; genus Meiosimyza; species Meiosimyza decipiens. The sequence goes on along the minus strand of OY804258.1, from coordinate 70,138,686 downwards.
GATGAACTTAAAAATCGACCACCAGTTAAGATGTTCAACTTCAAAACATGCCGGTCGATGATTAAGGATGCTTTGAGATTAAAATTCGAGTCGATGCTTATACAAGGACAGATCGTGCGTACAAAAATATACGACCGATTAAATGAACAACACTGGGAGCAAATGCAGAAAACGAAACTGTTGTATGAGAAACTGTTTGCAAAATGGGAGAAGAAAGAATATGACGCATCAATGGCGGTAGTATACCAGGTAGGTAGGTAGGTCATTAAATAAAAACATCTTTTCGTATCTTGCTTATTTAATTTTATGTCTCTGTTTTTTTAACCCATTGAGAGCTTGAATTTTTTTTTTTTCTTTATTGATAACGTATGTGTACATTAAATTATAAACATGCAACTATTTCTCAAAAAAATACATTTTGAGGGAGAAAATAGCTAAAAATTAAATTCAAATATTATTTGCTGTTAATTTCAAGAATACATTTAATTTTTTTTTTTGGTTCTTAAATATTGTAGTTCAAAGTTGTAGTTTTCTATTAACAGGGCTTTAGCTAATTTTTTGAAAATAAATACATTATTACTACTTTTAATATCTTCAGACAGCATATTAAAAATTCTCATTCCGTAACTGCGTACAGATCTTGTGCTTCTTTCGGTTCTGAAAAAAAAACGTTCTAATATTTCCTGCATTTCTAAATCTGTAAAAAGCATTATCTGTCAAACTTAGGGTTAAATTATGTTTGATCAAGTTATTTTTAATTTTAAAAACTGTGATCAGTGTTTGGAGAATACAAAGTTTTTTAATGTCTAACCTAGTTTCATATAGATTTATAGTGGGTGTTCTTCTTGGAAGCAATAAAGTATTTTTTACAATTTTATTTTGGATTCTTTGTAGCTCACTTAATTTCTTCTCATTACACTTATTCCATATAGAATTTAGATAATTTACTTGAGACAAAAAATAAAAATCATATAGCAACCATAATTGTTTTTTTGGAATATTATTTCTATTCCTATAAATTGCAAAATTTAAAGGAATTAGCTTCAATTTCATTTTATTTAAATGTTCACTCCAGTTTAAATTGGAGTCAAACCATATTCCCAGATATTTCATTGCTGTAACTCTAATAATATAAGCATTATTGAAGAACATTCCTGGTAGATCGTTTAGATCTGGTAATGATTTATAATTATTAAAAATCATGAAATTGGTCTTAGTTAAATTAATTTTCAATAAATTTATTTCAAACCATTGATTTATTTTTTCTAAGTCTGACTTAATATTTAAAATTAAATCTTAAATTGAAACTGCTGCATACATAAAGGTACCGTCGTCAGCATAAAACTGTGGAGTTCCATTCAGATCTAGTTTAAGTACATTGTTTGTATAAATAATGAATAAAGTTGCTGCTAACTTCGATCCTTGTGGTATACCCGTTTTAAGTCTTTGTGTCGAGCTTTTTGTCTCATTAATTTGAACGTATTGCTCTCGGTTTTCCAAAAAACTTTCAAACAATTTCAGATTTGTTCCGTTTATGCCTAACTCAGATAGTTTTCGAATCATTATTTTTAAATTCACTGAGTAAAAGCTTTAGATAAATCAATCCCCAACATAGCTACATATTTTTTTTATCTAAGTTTTCATATATGAATTCTGTACATGAAATACATGCAGCTAGTGTATTCGAATTTTCAACAAAACCAAATTGATTTTTATCAATTATTTGATTTTCTGTTAGAAACAGTTTTAAACGATTTTAAACAATAGTTTCGAATATTTTATCAATCGTACTCAATTTGGATATTGAACGATAGTTTGAACAAATTTCTTTGCTTCCTCCTTTGTGAATCGGTAAAACATTCATTAATGAAATTAGAAAACGATCTGGCTAGGAAATCCTTATATTTCTTGACAAAACGTCCAGACATTTCATCATGACCATTTGCTGACTTTGTATTCAAATGTTTTATCGCGAGTTTCACTTCTACGGTGTCACAATCATATAGTGAAAAACACTTTGTAATTCCGCTTACAGGCTCATCAATATAATTAAAAGAGTATGATTCTTCTATTGCATTTATGAAGTATTCATTGAGACTATTCACAATTTCAAATGGATTTGTTATCATCTTATTTTTGAAGTTAATTTAAGCAATATCAGTTGTATTTTGAAACCTTTTTCCATAAAGAAGTTCCTTCAATACTGCTCATGTTTTTTTACTTGAATCTATGTTTTCTTCAATTTTGTTGCCATAATACTGTTTTTTTTGGTAATTTATTTCATTTCTAACTTTAATTTTAAATTTTGTAAATTCATTATCAAAATAGATATTATTTCTGTATTTCGATTTAAGTTTGTAAAATTTGTTTTTATTTTTAATTAATGTGAAGAGCTCCCTATTCATCCACGGATTTCTATATTTCTCCATTGACTTTTTAATACGTTTTGTATTTTTGTTTATATTTTCGCACAGTGAAATATGGAAATCCGAAAAAGAAGGTTTTCGTAGGTTTTCATTGATCATTCCATCCTGCTCAAAGGATCTGTAATCAAAAATATCAATAAAATTATTTGCTTTCAATAAGTTAAGTTTTTTATTTAAATTTACCGCGAGAGAAATCATTCTATGATCTGAAATTGAGTTATCTTCCAAGGAGATTACATAATCAAAATTTAAATTGTCGGTTATTACAGGGTCAATTATTGTCTCGATGCTATTTCCTTTTCTGTGTACATATCTTGGATTAGTTTGTTTAGACAGAGGTAACCATTACTATAAATAGTATTGAGATAGTTAAGTGTTAAATTATTGCTACAGAGTGTAACGAACCTTCGGCCGGGGATCTTGACTCGCCGGAGTCCAGAGGTTCGGTCACAAAAATTTATAATTTGCGAGGAGTGGCTCTTTTATTGAAAGGAGAGAGTTGCACAACTTTTGTGATTTTTTCCCAGTTTTATTTAAATTATTTATAAAAATATATATATATATATGAGTAAATTGTGTGAATAAGTGTAACTACGTATCTGCCGTCGTGTCAGCGTACCCTGGTTGTCGTGTTTCCACTGCGTCGTTGTAGTGAGATTTGTGAGAAAAAGGTCAGACTGAGTGTTCTGCCCACGCTCTGCCTAGCTTCGCCTTCTGCCTTGCTCTCAACCTCCACCGTGACTCACTGATACGGTAGCGAGCGAGTCACCATGGAAACCTCGAGTTTAGCTTGCTCGTATGCGTGTCCAGTTCTAGGCATCAAGTGTATGAATACGGCAGTGCACACACTTGCGAACCCAAACTCTGACGCTCACGACAATTTCTACGCTCTTTACCCCTGCCGTGCTCTCAACCTCCACCGCGACTCACTGATACGATAGCGAGCGAGTCACCATGGAAACCTCGAGTTTAGCTTGCTCGTATGCGTGTCCAGCTCTAGGCCTCAAGTGTATGAATACAGTAGTGCACACACTTGCGAACCCAAACTCTGACGCTCACGACAGTTTCTTTGTTGCCTACTCAGTCAGAACCTCTACTCTACTCACTACGGTTGAACTACGAAATTGACAATATACCTGTAGCCTCTTTGTCGGTACTGCTAATACTCCACTTCTCTTGCTGCCACTGCTACTACTGCTCCTACTGCTATTTCTGCTTCCACTGCTACTTCTGCGACCACTGCTACTGTTGCTATTTCTGCTTCCACTGCAACTTCTGCGACCACTGCTGCTACTGCTTATTGGCTTACGAGGACTTAAGTCCGTTTTCGCCGGCGGCCCGGCACAACTCACCTGATTTTTACTTCAGTTTCTCCTTTTATACTCTGTCGCTTTGTTTAATTTTCACCACGTGTTGTTATAACAGCTGGGTTTACTATTTCACCATTTTGCGGCTGTAACAGCTGATTGATGACAGCGTTGGTATGTTGACACTCCTGGTGTATTGACAGTAGTGTCTCGTGTTGCCACCTGGGCATCCGATGCAACTTCAGTCAAATTCTCACGCGATCCAACGCGATTGTAAACTAATTATTTTTTAATTAGTGCATAAAAATAAAAGATAGAAAATAAGAAATAAGCGATAGCTCTGCTGCTGCTGTTGGAGTTGTGGTCGAAAACGAGGCCCTGCCGACTTTCGTCTTCACAAGAGCAGATTTTAAAACTTCGTTTTCAAAAGCATTTATGAATGATCCTATCTCAGAGGAACAAAATCTATATACGCATGTTACGCAAATTTCGGTTTTTAATAGCTTAACGGTTAAAAAACAGCTTTTTTCAAATTCTGAAGAAACTCAACGCTTCGAGCAAAGGCTTTTATGAACAAAAATAATGCAGCCACCGGCTCTATCTGATTCTCTATTAGCAAAATATACATTGTAGTTTGGTAAGTTACAATAAATGTTTTCATTTTTATAAATCCATATTTCGCTTAGAGCGATTACATGTATTAATCGATTCTTTCTTTTATTTGCTTCAACTATAGTATTGAGATCGTGTAATTTGTTTCTAATACTTTGTATATTTAGGTAGTATGTTAAGGAAGCATTTCTCTGTTTCAAAATAAAGCTTATCACATTTATACTTCACATTATTTTCAAAAATTTCTTCATTTAATAAGCTAACATTTACCATAGAAAATCATTACTTTTTGCGTTTAATTTATACCTAACAGTATGGAAAAATTTATAAAACTATTTTAATTTTTTTAAATCATCTTCCGTCTCAATTTGAATAGTTGCTGCACCATCGTTTTTTCTAACAAGAATTTTTGCTTCTTTCATCCATACGTATGTGTATTGTTTGTTTTTAGCTTCTGATTTTACTTTTTTGAACAATTCACTCAGCTTTCTTTCCTTTCATATCGAAGTTGGGGATTATTTTTGTAACGTCTATCAGTTCATAATTTTTTCTAAATGCAATGCATTTATTTAGGAAGTCTTCATTATTCATGTTTACTATCAGAAGATATGTTTTAATTTTACTCATGGCTTTTTCTTGCATATTTGCAATTATAGATGAAAGGTCTGAGTTGTCAGTTCCCTCTGCTTCATCACTTGATTCACTTGAGGTTATTTCTTTTTCCTTGTGATTCTGTTTTTTGTTTCTTCTGGTTTTCGGCGCCATAATAAAGTTTTAGCTCAGAAAAGTCTCAATTTAGTTTTTTAATATAAAATGTTATTTTAATGATATATAGTACTCGTTGTTTTTTATATTCACCGCACTCAACAATTTTTTCGATATATTTTCGATGCGGTTTGATCTATTTTAAGCTGGCTTTTTTAATTTATTTAATTTATTATTCGGAACTTTTCAATATTCGTGCTCTTGCAATTGACAGCGTTGCCAATTTCCCAGCCTCCCACGTTCTCGATCGAGATCTTTTAAGCTGGTGAACACATGAAATGTTTTCTTCGCGGAGGCTGTGAGTTTCAGCATAAGGTTGAAGCGATAGTGCAGATTTGAAAATAGTTTATTTGCATTATTGCATACTGTATACATACTTTGTTTTCCAACATGGCTTCTAAGAAGATATATCTTAACATATACCTAATTTTTGGTCCATACTCCTTATGGCGGAAGCTCTATCGAAACTATCCAGGCAGCATGGTAAAGAAGGATTGAAGAGGAAACAGGAATAAAACAAATTTTAGCAATGATTAGATCTATGTACATATCCTACCAAAATGTAGCGACTGTGTTAAAGAGTCGAAGGTCCGGCAAATAATGTGGGCTCAGTGGGTAGCTATACCCACTGGAAATTTGTCGATACTACTTTATATATACATACTTATATGTTTATGAATATGATCGAATTCCTATTTTTGAACTTACCGAAATTTATGCATGCGGACTGGTGTGATTTTTTGCTTAAATTGGAAGGTGTGGGGGTTTCGCGGAAATGCTAATTTGCGTTACAGCGGAGGCCGCGTTGCGTAACAAAATGTGTCAACAATTTAAAATTTTAAAAGAATGTTAATATGGTTCGCATGATTTTTTTAAGAATAGTAAAACCAATTTAATACCTGTGACCTAGACTAATTTTCTGCTGACCAGAAACACCCATAGATTTTCAATAGTTTTTAATAGTGTAGCTATTAAATTTTTTTTTTTGCTACGACCATTGCTCAATTTTTACCAAAAGTTCTCACTTAAGGACTCCGATAATTAATTAGTTTCACATTTTCGTATTGCATTATAATAAAATACTTTTAATAGAATTGAATTTCTGAGATGAACGTTTATTTATACCTATGACAAGGGGGGGCCAAATGCTAGGGTTCTTCCATTTTGCTACGCTGTATAAGTAAGGGGGGAGTGGAGGAGGGAGGGTGGTGGTAAGAAATTCCGCAATATTTTTCAACGTAATTTGTGAACGCTGCCTATTATAAGAGATAAAAGCCAAGAACTTTTTGATAATACCTTTAATGTCTTAAGAAAAGACTCGTCTCCTGTTGAAGTGGGAAGTTTTTAGCTTTAAAAAATATTCTCACCAGTTCCTTAATTGAAATTCCCTGTACATCTAGTATTGAACTCATATGTGATGAGGTGATTTTTTGTAATTTTTTCTAATGACGACATTTTTTTGTTAGGCGACTTAAATCTGCCTGACCTAAAATGAACTATTACGGACAATGGTACATATTATTATGCATCTAGTTCTTAAACTCGAAAAAAAAAAATTTATGTTGACAAATTCCCGCATTCGAAAACTGGACTTAGTCTTGACTACAGACAGTAGCAATGTTGTTGTACAATATGCTCTTCATGCTTTATCTGCGGTTAATGCGTATCATTCACCTCTGAGAGTGTTGTTCGAATAGAGATAGCTTAGTAACTGCTTATTCTTCTAGCGAGTGAAAGTAGACTCACCAGAAAAAAACCCTGCTGACGTTCAGAAATCCCATTTTTAATATTAGCGTAAGACACTGTTATTACAAGAGTTTGATGTATTTTTAGAATAAGGTTCAACATTTATATTGGTCGGTAATTGGTAATATTTGGCCACGACCCTGATTTGAGTGTAGGTGTTATCACCGACATTGTCCAATGTCTAAAAATGCACCTTAATGTTAGCTAGGGGCATATTAAGTATAGAAGTCAAAGGCTGGGAAAGTGCCCTACCACAATTTTTCAAAAATATAGGTGGAATGTTGTCAGGGCCGCAACCATTCTTAACATGTAAGCTCACAATTCCTGATAGACTTTTTCAGAGATAGCTTAGTTGCCTAGGTCAGTAATAGGAGTACTAGACCTGTTCAAAAAAAAAAAACACTCATGCTCTAGAATCCTTCAGGAACTTTTAAAATTCAAAAATTTCTTCATATTCCAGTATATTTTCATTTAAAAAAATAATGGTTGTTACCAGAACTGCAAAATTTTAATTTTTCGGAATTTGAGTAAAATATTTAAGAAAGTTGTTCGTTTTTTTTCTTAAAATTGATTTTTTTTAACTTTTTCCCCCATTTTTCTAGTATATACATTTTTAGGCCTAATGTATGGAAAAATCCATGATCTCTGCGCAAATAGAGCTTTGGTGTTTCTTGTGTAACAGCAGTTTTCAGTACATTCACCTTAATAAAATATGATTTGAAATTGGTAATGTAATTGGTGTTAAGGTTGGAAAAGTATCTGAACTACACCAGTCTTTGTTACATAAATTGAAATCACCCGAAACTATTGCATGCTCGTCATTATTAACATTGAGGAAATACAAAAAGTAAGTTGAGGAGGGCGGTATGTAAGAAACAAAAATATATAAGCTTATTTCATTTGATCGAGAATCTACAGCGCAAGATATCATGAGAGCTAACTCAACGCAAATCTGCTTTAAATTCCTGTTGTTTATTGTAAGAAAACTTCTTGACAGAGAAACGACGAACCTCAGGCCAATTAGTCTTTATGCAGCCACGTTTTAGTGAAGACAATTGCATCAAATAAGGAGTCAGAAAAAGCTATAGAAAAGATGTTTGCTTTTGTGTTAACATGAATAAAAAATATGGCAAAGGCAATTTCAACATTTCTGTTTTATAATTTTTAGCCCAGTCAAAGTCTCTTATTTTGAATAGCCGGACATGATCTGCCAGACCAGGGCAATCGAACAATTAAAGCGACCCTGGATATCACCGATATTAATTTAATTTTCATCGCCATGCTAAAATTTAACTCATTTGGTGTATGGTTTTAATAAATAAACAATGACATTGTAGATACTCTAATCTTTTCAAACCCGTCTGACTTACACATTAGGCCATCCATAGATTCTTAAGGAAAAAAGGCCTGAACATTTTACAATGTGGTCGATGTCAGATCGTAAGCTAGAAACTCTTTAAAAATAAAGTATTATTTAAATGTTGACCCACTCCATGGTATGGGAGAAGTTTTTAATATATCATATATTAATAACAGGTTAAAACATACTATGATATCACTGATGTTCTGAAGCGAGAGTATCGTGAGCTTGAACGACAGCTATTACTCCTCAATATGGATATTGTATATATAGAAGGGGATTGGATCCGACGTCTCATGTTGCAAAACTTTCATTATTTACTAGCTGATCAAGATTGGCGTTATGCTAATGATTGGATACATCGATTAGAAGACGACCCCAATGAACTAGAAAATTTTGAAGTGTCTATTGCTAAACGAACGCAAGTCAACATACGCCAACGTGATAAGGACGATGCATGGGCAATAAAAACATTCTATGAGGAGCAATATCTTAAGAATAAACATCCAATACTGATTGTTTTTCCTGATGCCGATAGTTTCCTCAAAGGTATTGAAAACTTGAAAGCAAAAACGTTTGTGCTGCTACTCGAGTTGCACTTTACACTTTCCATACATACTGAGTTACAAGGGCGTTTGGAGACATTTGAAGAATGGTGTATACAAGATCTCAAAGAGAAAGAAGAGTATGTTGAACGCAAGTGTGCTAAGAAATATTTTATGTCCGATCGTGCCAATGAACTGCAGCAGCGGACTATGGAATTTTTGGAGGAACCAATTGAGAATTCCTTTAATGATGAAACTTTTAATCGCGATCGTGCTGTTGTGGCGGAAGTATGGCGTCAAATCGTGCCTGCCAATATACGAGGTTCAAGCGATAGTGATTTGAAGCCGATTGACATGGTGGCAATGATGTCTGACGTATTGTTGGAATTGCTAGGTAAGTCATTAATTTTAGTTTCAACTGCTAAAGGTGCTTGTACCTATTGCTTAAGCAATATTTTAGGGATTCTTAGCCATGGTGGAAATTGACTAAGAGTTTATCAAATCAGGGAAAAAGGCAGGTGGAGTTACTAATAGTCATGAAAGTTTTCACATAACAAAAAAATTTCTTTCAGATAGGAAATATGAAATAAAAATCCAAAAAGCGCGTTATTCAGAACATAAATTAAACACTGAAATCACAGCATGGCGATTTTGGCACACTCTTCTGACCAAAACCATCTGTTTGGTGTTGCTTTCTTCGTCTAAGCCCACCTATTTTGATACCAGAATAAAACAAAATTTTGGTAACCATCGTTAGATATCTTTAGTCTATCTACAAGTTTAGAGAGTCATTTCAAATTTATATATATAGATAATTACATAGATAGATCTCTATATATGATACCGGCAAAACTAGTTCATCCGAAGCATGTTAGGATGAACCAGTTTAGCCTAGGGTAAGCTAATGTAATTATTCACTGGAACGACCGCCCCCCAAATTCTTGAAAGAAAGTGGGAGGCTCATTATATTTTGTCCCACACGGTCTTCGGCAACGCACCAGTGTTGGATATACTAAAGTGAACCACGACCAAAGGCCGCCGCGAAGCCAAGGTTGGAAGATGGAAACCTTGAGTCACGGCCCTAAAATACTAAAGTCTTCCTAGGCTACCTCTTCGTGTGAGAATATGTGATCGTTCATCCTGGTCTTGCCAATGGAATTTTTACATAAGAAAAATAGTACAGCTGTCCCATTCATTTCCTTCCACCTTATTTTTTTCCTCGACATTACCCCAAGAGCAAACAAAATGTAGAAGTCAAATTTGTCATATGTATGTATTAGGGTGTTTCAAAAAACCATCATGTCTTACAATTAAATGACGCACCTCTCACAATGAAAGACCATTTAATAACATGAATTTTGGAAGAAAAAAAAAGGGTTTTCATACAAAAATAGAGGTCGCTACCAGAGGTTGAAAAATGTTGTTTTCTGAAATTCAATGAAAAATACCACGTTTTTCATTTGCGTTTGTTACACTATGATAGATACGTGATTGCTAATCTCTGGGTTCCGAAGGTGGACCATTTTTGTGCCACTTAAAATGAAAATTTAGAGTTTTAGCAGAATAATAATTTATTTTACGAGAGTAAATTTACTAAAAAAATTAATTAAAAAAAAAATTTTTAGCCAATTAGTGTCAAAAAATTAATTTTTTTTTTAATTTTGAATTGTGCAGCCTCTGAAACTGGAGAGTATCAAGAAAAACAATTTGACTCCAATATAATATGTATTTATGTTTTACAATAGTTTGCTTAAATGTTTAAGTCTTCACTTGTATTTTGATTCCATTATATGGAATACTAATTGGAGTTCTTTCTCTTGAGGGAACTTAATTATTAATATAGTGGCAGGAAGTTGATTGATGCACGCACACTAAGGGCGAAGAGGACTAATAATATACACCAACGATCAACAATCTAACGAAGTTCCTTCAGAAATTACATTTGATGCAGATTGTTCATAAATTCGAAATATATTTGTAATCAGAGAATGAAAAAAATCCATATCATACGGTTCGATACCGCTCTGTTCTGTGAGTGTTAACTTTTTCTCCTGCATTCCGTATTTCACTCACGATTCAAACGCTATCACAAACCATGGCAAGTAGACATAAGAGAGCGCAACATTATGGTAAAGTTCTGCTCTGCGTACAAAAAGCTTTATTCGCTTTGTTGTGACTTTGACTCGCGATCGCTACCCAAACCCGGTTGATACCTCAAAACCAAATTCGAGGTAAAATTTTCGTTCATATATTTTGTGTAAAAAAGCATTTTCAGATATAGCCATCGCTCCCGAAAAAGCTTTTGTAGAAACGATTATAAGTTTGGAGTCCCTGCATGAATATCAGAAGCACGGGTGTCATAAAAAAGATAATTTAATGTCCCACAATATCGGTACGCAAAGTTTTGAAATTGAACCTATTATTTTGGGGATATGACAATTTTTCTTAAATTTTGACCAAATTTTTTCCAAAAAATTGTTATTTATTCCAAAACATGTGTTAATAGCCTGTACTTTTTTTATCATTTCAACTTCACAATTAATTTATAAAGTTGTTGTTGAAATGTGATGAACACAAACGTGGCAACATAAAAATTTCACAAGTGACACGAAAATTATTAGTTTTTAGCTCATTTACTTTGTCAACGGAGTTCTTTATAAAAAAATTTAAGCGATTATGACAAAGTTACATTAAAAAGAGAAAAAAAGCATATTTGCTGCTGTGAAAAGTTTTAATGTTTTGTCTTCCACTAAGGTCAATATCCAAAGGAATGGATATCATTTACAATGCCACAAAGAAATCAAGCAACCACGTTTAAAACTAAAACAAAAATTACTAATAAGCAAAAATAATGCATTTTATATCAAGAGCAGCATCGTCATTTATATTTTTTTGTCGTCATTGGCATCCTAATATTGGACAAAGTCTCCAAAAGCAACATCGTTTTCATTACATCGTCGTATTCAGCATAATCATCTACTTCATCACAACCAAGTCATCTTCACCATCAATACCATTAACAACTGCCTGAAATAGTGAGTTGAAAATTTTTTTTATCATCATTCTCGACTCTAATTGTCCATTCGTCTTGTTCATTTATTGAAAAAGTTAAGATTCACATGATTTTTTTTTGGAACGCACTTGTTTGCAATGAACAAAACATTTTTATGGTTTTTTTTTCTACACTAAATTGTTTATTTTTGTTAAGAACAGATCGGAAACATTGTCTATATTAATAAAAAAAATAAATAAAAATAAAATTTTGAGTTGGCTCTAGCTATAACCATGCATTTATTTATATTAATTTAGCGATTAAGTTTAATATAGAATTAAATTGATGGATTCGTTCACATATGACTTTAATACTTATTGCTAAAAAGTAAAATAACATTATAAATATCATCATATTAAACACAACATGCGACAAAATGTAATTGATTGTTGTCCATTTAAAATTACTAAACATTTACTTACTTTAACAACACACTAAAAGTGAGGAAAAAAAAAATTTTTTTGTTAATACTATGCTAAAATTATTGAATGTCTAAAGCATAAATATTTTCAAAACAAAATGTGAAGAAACCAAAACAAAAAAAAACTCAATAAATAGTTGTTAAGTTACACCCTTAAGGGAAATGAAGTGCATTCAAACATGATTTAAATTTTAAATTAATCTTATTTGTTATTAGTCGACTGTTATTATTAATTAATTGAACAATATTTTGATCGAATTGTACAGTTTTAGCAGAAACCGATATTTTTGTGTGAAATTTCACAAATCGGTCAATGCTTTTTTAACAAACATGACAGAGACTACAAATGGAACAATTTAACCTGGTAATTGGTGACATATGTTTCGGCTATTACCACGTATATACATATTCACATACATGTATACATAGCCTCATCAGACCAGTTTTGGTTAATTTGTACACGGATTTCAACCCCGACCATTCCATGAATTATGTTTGGACAGCCGCTCTTAACACTTGAGCCATGAAGGGAGTTCTCCAAGACGTGTACAAAGTGCAAATTTGTTTTTAAGCACACAATGCAAAGCTATGGCAAACAAGAAATGACACGAGAGGGCAGGTGGCGCATTGTGTGCTTAAAAAAAAAAAAAACAAATTTGCACTTTGTACACGTCTTGGAGAACTCCCTTCATGGCTCAAGTGTTAAGAGCGGCTGTCCAAACATAATTCATGGAATGGTCGGGGTTGAAATCCGTGTACAAATTAACCAAAACTGGTCTGATGAGGCTATGTATATATGTATGTGAATATGTATATACGTGGTAATAGCCGAAACATATGTCACCAATTACCAGGTTAAATTGTTCCTTTTGTAGTCTCTGTCATGTTTGTTAAAAAAGCATTGACCGATTTGTGAAATTTCATTTTAAATTAATCTTTTATTTAAAAAGGAAAATGATAACCTAAACAGTAGCACTAGGTCATTATGTAGGATGGACCTTAAAATCGCCCATCAGGTCCACATTGAAGGGTGGGTACAGAAGGGCCTGAGACTAACATCAAGCTCGAGGGTCGCCATATTAGGAAGAAATTTGGGGAGCACCTTTTTTATTATCATGTCTGCATAAATATCCTTTTTTTTGAGTTAATGGACTTTATATTTTTGGTAACTTGGAACTTCCTTTGCGAACCATAGAAATTTAATTTCGGGGTTTCAGAGGGCGGCATCCCAAACTAGCACGAGTAATAAATTTGTAAGGTGAGGGAGCAATAGGGGCAGCAGCGAACCCACTTCAACTTACCGAACTGCTAGTAGAGGCAAACCAGCTCGTGCTGCCGCTGTCAATATTGCCCGAACAAAATGCACCGATCGCCAAGGGCGATTACAAAATTTATTGAAATGAATCTTAAGACTACTTTTAATTTTCCTTATTATAATTTTTTAGCTGCTCAAATTCGGTTGGCCTTGAAATGCAACATGTGCTGAACTTACAATTATTATACATTGTGTAGTGTTTGCATTTCTTAAAGAATTTTAAAATTTTCTTGATACATTAAAATTTGGTTACTTATAGAAATTATATTTTGGTTCCTTCATATTTTTCTAAATATTTATTGTTTGGTACTTCAGTTAGTAATTTTAAGTCTGTTTTAACAAAAGATTTCGGGTCTTTTTTGTAATTATAATTGAGTTTCTTTGTATGACATTATTCCAACCTTGAGCATTCTTAGTTTATAAAAATCCGCTTGAATGGATTATATTACTCTTGACAGACACTTTATTGTCTTATATGTGGTCTATTTTTTGTTCTAAATATTTCAATTTTGCTAACATATCTAGATATAATAGTCATTTAACTATTTCGTTGTAGTGTTTTCTTATTTCTTTAAAAGTTGATTGAATTTTCTTTCTATCGCCTTCTAATGCAGCTTTCAAATGCTCCAATGATACTTTGAAAGAATTATTAACTATTACTTGTTTGTTTATTTTTTCAGTAGCATTTCGAGCATTTTCGTCTGTTACTAACAAATGGTCGAATATTTCTACTCTTTCCTCTCCATCCATTGTGCCAAATAACCATTTGTGCATACTGCCTCCAATATTAAAGAGACGTCTTTTCTTTCTACCTTCATTTGGAGTTATTGTCTTCAATTTTGATTTAATTAGTTAAATTTCATTTTTAAGTATATCTTTACTATGTACCTATATCTAAAATTTCAATGTTATCATCTATGTTATTTAATATATTCGTTACCTCATTAGAGTCTATTTTCTAGTTTATGTTACCTATATTTAGGTTGCTCCTTGCCCCTTACGTTAGTGCAATTTATGATGTGGTCTTCCTGTCTATCTTCAACGTAAGATTCTCTGCTTTGCGAAGCGGAGTGCATCGAAAGGAATGCACTTGATATAAGTAGTGCTATGGAAATCGTTATCATAAAATTTTATTGCTTTCGACATTTGGGCTTGTACTGGCCCTTGCTCTTCAAGGTTTTGCGCTCTAATCCTCTCGGTTATGGTATTATTTAACCGTTCCACATCAGAGTTTTCTGTGTGGCTATTTGCTTTCGTTGCATGAAATTGGATTCTTTCATTAATTAAAAAATCCCTAACATTTTTTGAGTTAAACTCATTGTCAATGACAAACTTTCTAACGTTTCCTTGAATTGCCTGGTAATCCCTAACTGTTTCTATCTGGCAAATGGAAACATGTGTATGTGTCCAGAGGGTGATGCTGTATATTTGAATTTTTTTTTATATGATTTCTATCATATTTTGCACCTGAACAGATATCGCAGTTATTTATAACCTTATGAACGATTTATTTTAGTGCTGGATTATATATTTTAGACTTTATTCCTTCATATGTTGCACTAATCCCAGAGTGAAGGATGAACAACCTTATGAAAAAATGATATTTGCTTTTTAAGTTCGTTATTGCCCTCTATGCCTTTCGCAAGATATAATACGTACACTTAACGAATTTCACTTTGTCATCGTCTGAAAATTCATTGATTAAAATTTTCCGAACCTTATTGTATGCGTTGTCATTTATTTCGGAATATATGTACTCCAAATTTAACTCCAATTTTACCTTTTAAAATTTCTCGTCTTAATATATTAATGACGTTTCCGTTAACAATGTCATTATATAGGTATTTCTGTTTTCATCACATTTTTTTATTAATTTTTCTTTAAAATCCTCATGTCATATGATTGGTTTCATTTGTTTCCGAGTCGATTCTGCTTAGAAAGTCTGCAATTTAGTTGCATCTCCCTTTAATGTATTCTGTTTTAAAGTTATATTCTCCTAAATCATTTAAATATCTTTGTATTCTAAGACTAATTTCCCTTCCTGAATATTTAATCATCAGCCACTTGAGTGGTTGATGACCGCTTTCCAAATCAAATTGTCTTCCAACGACATATGGCCTAAAATATTTAACACCCCAAACTATTTCCAACAATTCTTTTTTAATTGTTGCATAGTTAGTTTCGTGTTTGTTCAATGTTCTTGATGCATATGCTACTGGGTGACCATCTTGAGTTTAGACAGCTCCAATAGCGAAGTTGCTTGTATCAGTTACAATATTGAAGCGTTTAGCAAAATTTGGATATCTCAGTATTGGAGAATTTCTCGGAAGTGACAATGTAGTCCGAGATTTATGTTGACATTTTAATATTTCTTTGTGAACTTTGCAATTTTCGTATAATCCTTTATACATTTTCTATAAAATCCGGTCATTCCCAAAAATGATTTAATTTGTTTCTGGGTACTGGAAAGCTTAAGGCCTTGGATTATTGAAAATTTACTTGGGTCAAGTTTAACTCCATTTGTGGTCAAAACCTGCCCTAAAAATTGCGTTTCTTTCTTAAGAAAGTCGCATTTATCAACTTGTATTTTTATTTTAGATTTCCTTAAGGTTCGAAAATTTTTTTAATATATTCAATATGCTCAGTCAATGACGTGCTGAAGATCAAAATGTCACGCTTAAGAAGAAAGGTTGATGGTGCATTCTTTAGTCTAAATGGCATACGAGCAAGTTCGTAATTCCCAAGAGGTGTGGAGAATGCTATCTTTTTCCTGTCTTCTTCCCGTACAAGGATTTGGTGAAGTCATTTGGCAAGGTCTATTGTGGTGAAACACAGTGACCTTCGCAGTTTCTCTAAGAAGTTCTTTAGATTTGGTATGGAGAATTTGTCGTCGACCGATATTCAATTAATTTACGGTAATCGACTACTAGCCACCATTTTTCTTTACCCGAGTTGACCAATTTGTTTGGCACGATCCATTAGGCACTACTTACTGCCTTAACTTATATAAGGGAGGTTAGAGTCCTCAAAAAATATGCTATTTCCCAATATTTCCATATATTGGTGTTCATTGTTTATTCGCGTTTTAAATGGTTTCAAAAAACATTGTCCAATAATTGCTTCAAACTTTTCATTCGAAAAGCGTATTACTTTCCAATTTAACGTACCTGTGCTATTAAATTCTTTAGGGAAAGTCGTTGCTATTTTGAATTTGATTTGGTTAATCCATTTAGAGTTTATAGCAAATGGGTTTTAGGAGTTCTTCTTTTTTGTAGCTTTCTATCAAGGTATTTGGTTTTATTATGCTAGTCGTTGAGCCCGTATCTATCAGACATCTAATAATTTGTTTTCCTACTGTAATTGTAATTATGGGTAGCTGAGGCCTTGAGGCAGCGTTAAAAAATGTACCTAATTTTTTTCCCCATTACTTATCTCCCTTAGATTATTGTTCGAACTATTCGACACATAACCTGAGCTTTACCCAATGTCAACGCTCACATATGAAATTCTTGCCTGGCCCGTCTGATTATCCCAATTTCTGTTAGCTGAATTATTGTTGTCACCTTAATTGTTACAGCTGTAATTGATTCCCTTATTATTTCGGTTACATTTGTTACTATTTTTATATAAAGGTTTACTGTATTGTGTCTGTCCTGAACTATAATTTTTCTTACTGCTCTCATTAAAAACCCAACTTTTTTTGATATATTTTCTATGCCTAAAATCTTTTGCTCTTCTGTCTCTCAGCAATTTCAGTTTTTTAGTTTAGAGTTTTTTAATTTATTTAAATATTGTAAGTTTTTCAATGTTTGTGAAAATTTATGTTCATATTTAAAAATGTGTATTTTATACTTTTAAGTTAAACCCTGAAGATGTCGAAATATCGGTTAAAAATAAATTAATTAAATTGAAACTTAAAAAAACAATTTTTTAATTTAAAAAACACCTCAAAAAATAACTCAAATTTCAGGTTAGTGTATTTTTATTTTATTCAATGTTTTGTTTTCAATTATATGAGCTCTTATAGGCCCATCAATTTTTTCTAGCGTAATTTCTACTAAGTCCCTATCTACATTATCTGGCTTATAAATAATCATTTTTAATGAGTCGAATAATTTTCATAATCTCATATTTGGATTTTTCAAAAATTTCGAATGGGTCCGCTTATATCGCTTACTTTGATTGTCCTACAAAAATTGAACACTTCAGCGTAAATCTTCCTTGTGCGAGAATCCTGTAGTATTTTCTGCTACACATTCTCCCAAGTAGCATTTTCCTCGAGTTCTCTAACTCCGTGGCCAGCATTTCCCAATATTTTCTCGTTTATGCTTTGCATGCTGTATTGCTAGAGTCCCACTTTACTCCACAAAGGGTAATATTGGTTTGATATCCATACAGGGGTTTTCAACTTATAATCGTTTTTACAAAAGCTGTATCTGGAACTTACGATGGCTATATCCAGCTTTTACTCTCTTCAATTTTTTTCTTTTTACCATGATTTAACTAGCATATAATCAAGCCATGCTATTTACCACAAAATCATGATAGAACCATCAGACATTACGACTTTACTACCGTCAGTATGACTGAGTCTCATACGCTACGACTTTTTCATCCGACTTCAGTCTACACACAGATTTTGTACAGCAAAGAAGACAACGAAAGCGGATTTGATTGCGAAGATATAAAAAAAACAGTTTAATATAACTTCAATTGCGAAATTTTTTTTTAGGGACAAACACAAAAAAAAATTTAAAAAAAAAATGTTGCGGAAAAGCTTTTGTAGAAATCAATAGAAGTTGAAGACCCCTGCAATCAGCCACCATATTGACCCTTTAAACTTGTTGTCCGTAAATACTTTTTATAAGCAGTTTTAAAAAAAAATATGAACTTACTTTTGTGCTTTCCGGTAAAAAATGGGTTAATATAAAAAAAATTGGGTACAAATGTTGTAATTTTAAATCAAATGAATTCAGCTCTCTTGTAGTGCAAGAAAATTACGAGTTACTAATAAATTTTTTTGGAAAAAATAACGCTTTTTAGAGAAAAAGTTTCATAATCATATCTCGAAAACTATAGGATAAATTTATAATATTTGTGTCGATTTATGGGTTATTGAATTACCTTTCATATCATACCCATATTTTGGAAATCCGTTGAAGACTTCCCAACTTATAGCTTTTTTATAAAAGCTTCGATGGCTATATCTCCGAAACAATATCCGAGAGATATTTTTCGACAACGTACTCTTTTTTAAAGTCAAAAACTACGTAAGAAAAATTTGATTTAAAGAAAAAAGGACGATTCTCCCTAATGTAGACTTTAGTCAATTTTTGCACATATTGTCAATACATTTTTTTGAAATATGCGACCTTTCTTTTCTAACAAAATTAAGATTGAGATAGGTTTCAAATTTGCAAAGACTCTTAAAAGGGCGTGGCACATCCCTTAATTTTAACTTTAATACCGCCATAGCTTGGAAACCGTGCAAGATATTGTGATGAAATTAAGTGCACGGATACAAATCATAAATATTTTGAATTGTGCTTAAAGTGGGCGGAATGGGAAAAGTGAGTGTGGCACTTTTCAACAATTGAAAATATTTATTTCGTGTAACTCACAATTGGCACAAACGATTTTCATGAAAATTTTAGGTTATTAATTTTCAATGTATTTTTAACATTTATTTAGAAAATACTTTCAATGCAGTGTAGGGTATGTGAGTTTCGGCCTGGCCGAAGATAACACCTTTACTAGTTTAGGTTAACGTTGCTGAATTATGCGTATACAAATCGAATGACCCTTTTTTAGAAAATTTTACCGCCTTTGACATTTGGCATGACGCTTTGTTGCTTTTTCACGTTTTAGCTTCTTACGCATCTTGGTTTTGAGTTACATACTGCGTCGTTACATATTCTTTGCGTCAAAGCTTTCTATAAAAACAATTGACAGTTGATAAAGTTGTAAACAAGAAAAATATGTTTCACGAATTGAAAAATTTGTTTATTAAGTGAAACTGAAGCTGATGACATGTAAAAGCGTAGAAAAATTTGAAAGTTGCTTAACTTTTCGCGTATTACAGGTTTTAGCTTTCTACGCGTTGTGCTTGTAAGTCAATCCCTACGAATGATGCGTATCAGCTTTTTCTGAGAGCAGCG
Organism: Meiosimyza decipiens; assembly: GCA_963680825.1. Classification (NCBI taxonomy): domain Eukaryota; kingdom Metazoa; phylum Arthropoda; class Insecta; order Diptera; family Lauxaniidae; genus Meiosimyza; species Meiosimyza decipiens. The sequence goes on along the minus strand of OY804258.1, from coordinate 70,118,979 downwards.
TGTGCCGCGAGAAAGTCACAAAGCGTGGTCTGTAACTTCTCTTCAAATGCCATCACTGATCTAAACGTATTTACGCATTGCCAACACAACTACATCGACAGTATTTACAGTGCAAGTTTTGTGTTTTAATTATTTACTTTATTATCAAGCCAAGTCGGTCTATGCCGCAAATTAAACTAGTTCACAATATATCTTCATAAAGCTAAGCTGCTTCCAACCAAACGACTCTGCATTCCTTAGCGGATGCGCAAGTAACTGCAGACGCTTATCTTGCAGAATATCGCATTTCGTGTTGCTGTTGGAATGAATGCAAAAAATTATATATAATCCTTTAATGAATGTGCTGCCAGTGGCAGAATTGAATATGTTACTTGTTCATATATGTTATATGTTCATATTTTACATTGACATAAAATAAAACGTGTTCTCATTAAGTGGTGTTTAGTAATGTAGAGTTCACGGTATCGCGAGGGCACTGTAAATAAAGTGATAATTGTTTCCTATGTTTCATCTACATACTTACTATATATTTTTCTAAGCTCTGAATCTCAGAATTTTGAAATTAAATAAAAAATATCCAAGCTTTTCAATTTTTTGAGCAAATTAAATTTCGAATACTACACTGTATATTTTTCTAACCTTCGAAAAATATCGGATTATAAACTTTTGAATATAATTTGATCGACCTGACTCAAATCGGTCAATGCTTTTCAAGAAACATGGCAATGGCAACAAATGGACAATGGTACAATTTAAGCTGGTAATTGGTGACACATACTTATTTCGGCTATTACCACACATGTAGTACAAGGAGACCGACCATTGTTAAAAATATCAAAAAAATATGCAAATCGTGGAAAAAAGTTGAATAAGATTGAATAAGTTGACATCTTTAAAAAATTTTGAAAAAAAAATACTTAAAAAAGTTACGAGAGGTTGATAAGATATGGAAACTGTTGAAATACCGGTTAAAAAAAAATGGAAAATGTTGAAATTAAGTTGAAAGAGGTACAAAAAATGTGTACAGTTAAGAGGTTGAAAAACTCTTAAAAAGTTGAATGAGGTTGAAAAAGTAAAAAAAAAATTGGAAAGGGTTCAAAAGTCGAAAAAATATAGAACATTCTGAAAAAAGTTAAATTAGTTTGAAATAGTTTAAAATCACCTGTCGTCTGAAATGACAAGAGATGACAGATGGCGCATTGTGTGCTTAAATGCAAAACATAAAAACTGCACTTTGTACACGTCTTGGAGAACACCCTTCATGGCTCAAGTGTTAAGAGCGGCTGTCCAAATATAATTCATGGAATGGTCGGTGTTCAAATCCATGTACAAATTAACCAAAACTGGCTGATGAGGCTATGTATGTATGTGTATGTGAATATGTATATATGTGGTAATAGCCGAAACATATGGCACCAATAACCAGGTTAAATTGTTCCATTTGTTGTCTCTGTCATGTTTGTTAAAAAGCATTGACCGATTTGTGAAATTTAATATAAAATATCGGTTTCTGCTAAGACTGTACAATTCGATCAAATAATGTTCAATTAATTAAGAGTATCAGTCGACAAAAAACAAGTTATATTGAGGAATTTTTTGATTATGTGGATAAATCGAACTTTGTTATTTAAATGTAAATTTCAAAAACTTTTGCAGAGCATGCAAATGTTAGTTATTTTAGTTGTTATATTCAAATGTTCAAAGTTTTGCAATTAGTTTAATTTAATTTTGGATTTTTTTAACATTTATTGGACCTTTTTTTATTTTTATCACTTATTTTGTTCAGAAACACAAATTTATATATCAGACGTTTTTGTACCTTAAAAAGATGGGAGCAACACCTGGTGCTGGTATTCGGGTGTTCCGCAATTTTGTTGGAAGAAAACATTAGATCGCGATGGCCGTAATTATTTTAATGCGCTTGATGATGATTCCATCCACTATTCACGTTCTTGTTCCTCAGCACGACTTTCGACCTTTATGTGAATTCGGTGGAATGTCGCGTGTGAACGAATAAGTGGTTAAAATTTTTTTCCATTACTTTAGATTTTTGCAAAATGACAAAATATATACATAAGTCAACTTATCGTTGAACCGCACATTGTATTCGGCGATTTATATCCTTTCTATTAAATTTTAAGAAATTCTGTAGAGTTGTCGTCAGCAAAATGACAGAGATCTTGACGGCTATCTAGCAACGACTTAAAACTAATTAAAACTAAGCAAATGATCTTCGAATGTCGGTAGGGACTTGTACTCGCCCACTAATATGACTAGTCATATGTAATGCCCAACAAATCATGTAATTTTTTTTTAATTTTTCCCATATACATTAGAATGTGTATGGATACTTTTTTAATTGCTTTTCTAAACTAAACTAACTAGATATTTTCCAATTCACATTTGGTTTATTAGATCAATTTTGTGTGAAAGTTGAGCGCTTTTCAGATTATTTTTTCTGGTAAATAAATGTTTATTACTTTCTTTTGCTTTCAGTAAAAAGCCACTATGGGCTTTTTCCAACTTTTTATAAAAGTGTGAGTTACTAAAAAAACTTTAATTGGGGATTATTTGGGAAGACATGCGGAATCGGTATATGAAAAACAAAATAAATTTTTAGAACTTTTATTTTAATTCCATATTTACTGTTTTTCAATGATGTTACATGCGATGTTGATATGCGATTTTTGGTATTCTCTTAAGCAAATAAGGGTACATTACCCTTCGTCGCTCTCAGGTAGAAAAACTAATTTTTCTCTCGAAATTTACTTTTCTGTCGATAAATCGATAACCCCCCCGCTATACTTTATCGATATTGGTATCATTAGTTAGATAAAAGTCGGAGGTAAAAAACGCATGCAAAATTTCTTCCATAATCCCCCAAGAAGACGGGTATATAAAGAAAAGAATAGAAGGGGCAAATCCATGTTTGCATTTATGTCCATAATCCTTTATCGGCTGTATTGATTACGAAAATGATGACGTCATGTCTTAGGTATTCACAGGGACTATAATTATGGTGCCCAAAACTTGATGCAAGTGGCGTTTTTAACATATGTCGATTATGCCAATTTTTGCTGCATATATTCAAGTGACAAAAAAATATTGATGCAAATGACATTTGGGGAGTTCTCGCCAGTAACGTTTACGTTATATCCTCTCCTAACTGATCCACTTAAAGTTTTGGGAGATTTCAAAAATATGAGTTAGGGCCTTTCTACTCGAGAGCGACGATTTGTAAAATATACGTATGAAATTTAAAAAATTTGCGATTTTGCTCAAATTGACACGTCAAAGTACTTTAATAGATAGCACCACAGTTCACATTTCAACTCTATAGGTGGTCGGAAAGTTAGTTCTAACAGCCCACAAATCTAACTTTAAAGTTATGGACATCACTTTTTTTTTGCTATGTAATCTTCTATACACAAAAAATAATTTAAATTTTGCAAGACACCTTTTAGCGAGTATATCTGCCATATTAAATTTCATAGCGATTGCGTTGTTAGTTCTCTTTTTATAACGTTTATAAATATTGTAGGCTATGCCACGCCCTTCAACAAAATTTTTCAGAATATTAACGAAACCTGTATTGATGACTACTTTTAGTGGTATCATCCCTAAAATTTTTATGAAAATCTTATGTGCCAATTTGGAAATATACGAAATCCAAATTTTCAATTGCTAAAAAGTGCCACGCCCACTTTTACAATTCTGCCCATTTTATGCACAATTCAAGATTTATAAGATCTGCATTCGTGTACCAAATTTCATCACAATATCTTGCACGGTTTACGAGCTATGACGCTATGAAAGATAAAATTTAGGGTTGTGCCACGCCCCTTTAAGAGCCCTTGCAAACTTAAAACTAGCCTAATCTTAATTTTGTTCTCATCTTCACCAAATCACCAATTTTCATCAAAATCGCAACTTTTTTTCAAAATGAACTTGGGTATATTTACAAAGAGTATGGGCGGAAGGCGGGGCCGTAAACCGATTTCGCCCATTTTTATATGCTAGCAGCTTGCAAGAAGATGTGAACTGTGTGCCAAATTTAATTGAATCAGCTTGCTTAGTTTTCCCGTAAACTTGATTTCAACAGACAGACACACACACAGACAGATAGGCGGACACAGCTATATCGACTCAGGTGGTGACGCTGATCAAGAATATATATACTTTTCCATACCGGCCACGCCCCCTTCTATTCGTTACAAACGGAATGACAAAGTGAATATACCCTCTGTGTAGGATATAATAACATAGAATTCAAAAAGCAGCATAAGCAAGGAAAAATCTAACGAAAATATTTGTGTGGTTTTGCAAAAACTTAGTCCTGGAAAAGCTTATTTATCTTTAAAAAATAGAAGATAGAAGTAAATCTTGCTACTAATCCTTTCCATGTAAATAATTTTATATAAATATTATAGATTATAATATGTATATACATATATACATGGCCTCAACATACCAGTTTTTGGCTAATTTTTTACCTGGACTTGAACCCCTGACCGTTCTATGCATTTCAATTTTTAATTTTGACAGCTGCTTTAGCACTTGAGTTGTTGGGGATATGACTCTTGTTTTCTCTTTTTGTCACTATCTTGCTTGTTGCCATAGCTTGGTAAGCAGAATTGTGCCTATGCTATGACTTTCCATATTTTTCCAAATTGTAGCATTGCCAGCCACTTATTTTTGAAATTGTCAAGTTCTCCTCATTATTTTTAAGATATTAATTTTTGTTCTAGGGACAAGTTCAGGTACAACATTAATTAAAATCTGGTCTGATAAGGCTATGTACATATACATACTCATATATATATAGTAAAATGTATATAAGTGGTAATAGCTGAAACATATGTTACCAATTATCAGGTTAAATTGATCCACTTGATATCTTTGTGATGTTTGTTGTAAAAAGCATTGAACCTTGTAGTGGATTCGGAGTCAGAAAAAACCTAGAAAAATACAAATATTTTCAGCACCCTCCGTTTCGGGAGGGTGCTGAACACGATGGCAGCATTTACAATTTTTTTAGGAGTTGACCCCACGCTACAAAAGCACATACCACCATCTAAATATCAAAGTTTAGAACTGGTCCACTTGATAAATTCTAATTCTAATCCTCTAAAATTTCAATTATTTCCAAATATGAAAAAGGTAAATCAATAATTTGTAGGATAATAAAAAACAATAATTGCATCAAAGACTCACAGCGGTAAATTCAAGTGGGCGGCCGCAGAAGAAATCACCGCGTGATAACAGAAAAATAGGTGGCATGTTTAAATGAAATCCATTTGCCACATCCAAAGAGGTTGTTATGAGCTTTTGAAATGATAAAACATCGATTTAGGGAAAAATTCATACCTCTAAAATGGATGGTCCAAAAAATTTGAAAAAATTCATGAATGCGACTCCTGTCAGTTTCAAAAACATAAAATTTAAAAAAAAAAGGAAGGGGTGACCTAAATAAGTGGCCGATTTGGTATATAATGCCCCATACATAAAAACATTTTGCAAATCGGAAGTGGACACACGAATATTAATATGCGCACCACACAAGACTACGCGCAGGTTTCGGACATTTTTATACCACAAATGTATAGAGATTAATTTAATTCCTCACATGCCATAGGCTCCACTGTCTTCCTGTCGATTTTATCCTTTTACTTATAACTCTGCATACTTACGATACGAATCTGAAAACCAGTAAGGAAAATATGTACTTAAATTAGTTTTATTCTCACCAAATACCTTGTAAAAAGCGCATTACTTTCAATAATGATGAAAGAATATGTTTTTATACTAATTTTATCTTTATCTTACAATTTCAGCTAAATTTGAATCAATTCCTGTGGAGAAAAGTCGCAAAATAGAAGCTGATTTGCGCAAAAGTCGTGCTTATATGAGTAAATTATCATATCAAGCATATCAAACAGAAAAACGCATCGAAATGGAAATGAAGAAAGTACGCAGAAATCTTGAACCACCCTATCAGAAACCTAAACGCGTTGGCCGTTTACCACGTACATTTATCAAAAAACGTGTTGTGAAAGAAGTTGAGCAAGTAAAACCCATCTCAGAGCACACAAAATTTTTCTTCCGTGCATTTCACGAGGAGGGTGATGTTTCGCAGTTGCCTGAGGCCCGTGAAAGTCTTTTTGTTATGGATACCATACAGGAGCAGATTGTACCATTCTATTTTGATCATTTCCTTAAACTAAATGGCTATACGCCAAATTATAACTTCAAAACACAAATAGAGTTACGGGACGGTCCTGAAATAAATCGATTACAGGTGCGAGAAGTGGTTCCCGAATTGATCCAAAAACTAGAAAAATGGGAAATAAATCGCAAGCGCATTATGGAAGAGAATATACAACGTAATCCAAAGATGTATGAAAATGTAAACCTCTAAAAAAAAGAAAACTTTTTGAAGTGAAATTTCTTATGCCATCGCTACTTGAAGAGAATACTAAAATGCTTTCAGAGCTAGTGAAATTTTTTTTTTTTTTTTAGTAAATCAATAAAAGCATATTAGACGCGCCTGGGTGGTCTCAAATATTAATTTTTGTAAACAACTGCACAAAATTGCAATATCATACTACGCTGCCGGTGAGGAATGTACTTAAGCATCAGGGACTGAACTCACATATTTATTGCTTCTAATACTATACAAAAAATGTGTACTTAAGTACTTAGCGAAAGTAGACGGAGCTTTATCTATTCGCAGAATTAATTTTTCAGCCAATTAAGATTGCAAATGCCTGTCTTGTTTGCCTTGCTTTGGTAAATCTGAAGAAGGTGCAAGAGACATTATAATTTTACAATACAATTTATTGCTTTAGGCTGTCAATCGAAATTTTTTGGCTCTGAGCCAAACCAGGAGCTGCATTGCTTTTATAATTTTATTTTTTGACTTCCTTTTGCATATTGTTTTTATTTTTAATTGCACGTAAGAATTTTCACTTCAGTTCTGTTCAGCGCCACAAACTTTGTTTTAAAAAAATTTTTTATTTGATTTACAATAAATTTTAATACACACCCTTTAGCATGTTACCTAATTCATACAAAGCATTTTATTTACTTTTTTTTTAACTTCAACAATTTATTTTTTACTTAATATGACCTTGTCTATTTTCTCCTGACTCATTAAGTCTCTGATAATATTACTTTTAGCTTCAAAGTAATCACGATACCACAGTATGTGGTCTCTTTTTTCTTTAGCTGTAATGTAAGGGTTCTTCGAAAGTCCCACACAAACAAGTTCCATAAAATGCCTAATTGGACCTTTGTTGGGACACCAATTTTCCAAATGTGGTTCTAGAAATATGTGTTCGAAAAAATCTTCATTTACTACTTCTTCAGGTAAATCTTGTTCATTGTCAATGGGGAAACGCCATAGTTTGTTTTGTTCAGTCCACAGGGCAACTTTCTCAAAATAATTTGAGGGTAGATGCGTAACTTGTAATTTTAGTTCACGCTGCTGTAGATGCGCCCATGATTTAAGTATGTCAGCACTCTCCTGTAGTAATGTTACATCAGCAAAGATGCCTAAAGATTCATTACCGAAAAGGTTAACACTGCCTGTGTAGTCTTCAGCAGCCCGTTTTTGTTCCGAACGTTGCTTGGGCATTCCACGAGTGCCGCTTGCTCCGCCGCGTTGCACATTTTGACCTTGATACGGCATTTTTCTTACGATTGTGCGACGCACAAAATCGGCACGTGTATCGGGCTCTTTGGGTTGCGGGTTACGATCGATTTTCATGCCAACAATAAGTTCACTAAAAAGAAAAGAAAGTAAAGAACTTATTGGGAGATTAAGACTAATCTGATTTAAAATTCAAATTTGAAGGTATGTGACATTGATTACATTCTAAGGAGTCCTGAAATTGAAAATTATTGTCAGGATTCGAATTGAATTTTAGTTAAATTTTAACGTGAATTTCAGCCAGGCTTTAGTAATAATAATAATAGCGTTTTGCTAGTACAGCTATAAGCCTTCTTAGCAATTTAGGTTGAAGCTTTAAACCAAGTAAAAAGCTCATCTAATAAATGATGGAAATGAAAAAATTATACACGCAAAATTTATGTACCGCACTATCTCAACATACTAACTCAAATCATATGTATATGGGCTATTATCACGAAATGGGTGTAATGGATGTCTGTGTATAATTGGTCAGCTGCAAAGGCTCAACAATTTTTTTTCGCAAATTATTCTCAAGATGATTTAAGACATTTTCCATCATACGCATCGATATTAAATTGCTCTAGTAAAAAATTATAGGGCGAGAATCTACAGATATGTCGCCTCCGAAGCCTGTCCATTTCCCGCTTTCAGTAAAGGAACGGTCTGCTCGCGCGACCCCTCGTTTGAAATTTTGCGAGCGCAATTTCTCAAATAGTAGAATGCTCGCGCTTACTCACATATATGTGAAAAATCGTGAGTAAGCCAGACGATAAACGATTTTCGTGGGCTAATAATTGCATGGAGCAAGTGTCAAAACATAATACTACAAAATCGAGTAGGCATCGCAGATATTAAAACAGTCAAATCTGATTACCACACAAGTGTTCGTAAAAACGATAGGAAAAAAATGTGGCTTCTGTAACCTGTCAGTTTTTTCTTTACATGTTTTGAATATTTTCAAAGGAAAATGTGTTTCCTCTCTTCTATCGGGTCCAAGACGCATATTTCAGTGAAAAGTCGCCTCCGTAGTTATCGCTCCCATAACCGAGAATATAAATTATTGTTTTTGAAGGTGTATTTTTATGGCCGACGACATGTTATGTCGTAGTTTTTAAAACTATTTTTAATTTGTTCGTTATGATCGGAGCAAAATGTATTTTTAAACGTTTGGTGTCTTCAGTTGTATTCATTGTTTTTAGTGTTGTTGAATTAAGTTTTTTTACTGTTTTAAATTGTTCTTCAAGCATTTTCGTCACTATTTTTATATATTGGATGTAATTTAATTCTTCCGTGCAATTCTACATTCAAATGTAATTTATACAGTCTAAGGTCCATATTGCTAAAAGCTGCATTTTTATATCGAATAGGATAATGAGAGTCGCTTGGAATGTATCTAGGAATGTTTGTTGGTTTCCTGTACATCTTGACACACAATTTATTATTTAAATTTCTATATATGAATAATATCTGACCAATATATTTGATTTTATAAATTGAAAAGGTTTTTTCTTTGTTAAATTTCTGTCAACTACGAAATCTAGGAAAGGTAGATTTGTATATTTTTCCAATTCAAAAGTAAATTTGATAATTGGCCATTTCGAATTAATGATTTCCATACAATCTTGCACCTTATTCGGGTGGATACAAGCAAAAATGTCATCGACATATCTAAACCACACAGTTGGCAAGTTACCTTCCGCTTCTAAGTCCCTTTCGAAATTGGACATAAGTAATTGAGCCAAACCAGATGCATAATTATACGTACCATTGTCCGATAGTCTATTTTATGTCAGGTAAATTAAATTATATAATATAATAATTTTTCTATGACAAATTCTACAGTCAACGAAAGGTGCTTATAGACTTCTATGTTACTATTAGGAAGAAGGTAAGCGTAAAGGCTATGCAAATTAGATTTACAAAAAATCACCTTTACACATTCAAGTCTAATATTTTCAATTAAAGGACTGGTGAGATTACTTTTTACCGCTAATAATATACCCACCTCCAACAGGCGACGAGTTGCCTGTCCCTCCTAAAGACGTTAAAGCTATTATCAAAAAGTTACTAATTAAGAAAAGAGCTGTTAAGCCAAGTCTCGGTAAAAACTATAATATCTTCAGTAAACTTCTGAGTAGACAGAAAAAAATGACAAGCGCTTTTGAACGCCCTTAAATTTTGTAAGAAAGATATAACCGGTTTAGTTTTTTGAACTAGACGTTTTGTACAGTCATGTTTTTTTCGATTGAAACTCAGACTTAAAGATGTTATGAACTCATATATTCGAACTATAGGTAGCAACAAAATGACAGGCAGCCACTGCAATTTTAAAAGATGAATAAGTAGGTTTGTTACCGATTTTCCTACAGGAAAGAAGATCGTCGGCAGGAATGACATTTTGTAGCCTTATGAAGTCCCTAACAGTATTAGCTGTTGTATCAAGATGGAAAATAGGATCAGTAGGGATTATAGCAAGGGGATTATTTTCTACTGGGCGGTGGCCTCCCGCCGCGATCTACTATACCATATCAAACACTGGCTTCGCCGGTGTTTTTTTTTTTTTTGTATTTTATTTTTCAGTTAAATTTTTTGACTCTAAAAGTAAAACAGAAAATACTTGTTTTTTAAATCGCTACACGGTATAATTGAAGATAGGAATGACCGAATACATTTCAAATCAAGCAGTCTGACTAACTTCAAATTGCGGATTTGGTTGTCGATTAATTATGTTCTTTTTCAGAGGAAGTAAGAGGAGAAAAATCGCCGAAACTTTTTCCAAAAAAGCGGCATTTCCATCCAAATCAAAAATTTTTAATTTTTCTTTTTTGATTCTAATATAACTTTTTATTTTCTCTCAGAATCTTTAAAATTTATTGAAAATGGTTGAAAATTGGGAGAGTTAGGGCGTTTTTTATAGAAATAAACAGAGATGATTTTCTCAAAAACCCTACCTCTTATTCGCTAAAAGTTTTAGGGTATATTTTTACTAATATGATGAAAACATTGCATGAATTTACTGCGGGCCAAACGACATTTGAGGTCAGGCGAATTTTTTATCTTAAAATCGATATTTAATTTTATTTTTTTAATTCAAATTATTTTTTGCATATCGTTCTTGCTTTCTGCATACTTAAAATTTTATTATTATTTTCACAGAGACATTTTATCATGATAAATACATCAATAATTATATTGTACGCACATATAGACAAAAGAGGTATACGTAAGCGCACTTGAAACGGCCATCAAGTCACTTGCCACATTGCAAAGTCTACCAAGCTTTTGTGTACGCAAATCAGAAATCCAAGCAAATCAAAACATAAGACAAATCAAGCGAGGTGATCGCTGCAACTACAAATGAAATTTTCTACAAGTTCATGCGATTGTATGACGTACGTTTTCATGCTTTCTTTCACTCTTAACTCATATTTTATCTGTTGAGAAGAAATGATGTGTACAGTGCACATTGGAAAACGTATACTAATTAAAACCGAGGGTGTTCGCGTTTCTGAATGTAAAATTTTAAGATCAAAATTGTGTTCCTACCATATTGCCTTACTCCTGCTCTTTAAAGAAAATACATTTTCCCAATTTTGCTCTTCTTTTTGCAAAGTTTTTACTGGTAACAGCATAGATTCATGAATATTTTTACATACATATGTATGTACAAACGCTCTGCGAAGCGAAATTCAAATTTTATTTAAATGTTTCTTTTTTACACATGGAACGTTTTAAAAATTAGTGATAGAAGAGAAGGTATATGGTAATACGTACATGCACACGTGTCATTAAAATACCAAATGTTTTGCATTGTCATTATTATGGAAATCTCTGAATTCTTAAAAAGTATCAGTGCATTTTTATGTAGAAATGTTGAATAACTTTTTGTTCTTTTAAAGCTTCTAGCTTTGTTCACGTTTTGTGAATGTTCATGTTTTCGGGAGTTCACGAAACTATGAAAATATTCAGTCTTTAACAACGCAATAAACCAAAACAACAATGTAGAAATAAAAGTACACTGATCAAACGAAACAAAAGAAGCTGGCGTCAATATGCGCTTTGTTGCTCGTGCGTTGCATGTTTTTTTCTTAAGAAAAACGACGTGTTTGTTGTACATATTTGTTAGAGATGAATAGCGTTCACAGCGGACTACAACTCACAATCAAACGAAGCTAATTTGTTCTCTTTCCTACAGTCTGACGTCACAGCAAGTTGTTTTGCGCAGACCTCTAACACACATGTAGCTTTCGCTGGTTGTACTTCTGCTGCTTTTAAATGTTTTTGTTTTTGCACATTGAAAATACATAACTGTAAAATGTTAGCAAGCAGAAAGCAAGAACGAGTTGCAAAAAGTAATTTCGTTGGCAATGTTGAAAAAAAATTAAAATTTCGATTTTCAGAGAAAAAAAATTCAGCAGACCTCAAGTTTTGTTTGTCCTGCATTAAATTTATGTAATTTTTTTCCTCATATTGCTACAAATCTATATATTTATTCCTCGAAGGTAAGGCTTAGTTGACGCGATCTACAACAGCTACAGCAGCAAATGCTATATCAAATTGAAGTGCTCATCGAGCAGAGTTGCGGAAAATTATTCGATCCAAAATCCGTCCACCAGAAGCTGAAATATAAGCGTGGAAAGATTTCCTTTTTTTCAACTCTTTCAAGCATTGCACTGATCAACTACAAAAGCTATGCCATAGCGAGGAGAAACAAATTTACATACCTACTACTCTCTCTCTCCCTCTCTAATTGTTATTGTTTTCCAATTAAACGTTGTTGTTACTAAAATATGAAAAGCAATAGCAATGAATAAGTGTGTGTGTGCGTAATGTAAGTGGAGCTTGATATTTGATGAGAAAGACCAAGGGAAAAACAATTTCGTGTTACACATGTTATGGGTAGGGGGGGTTCGAACGACGAGTTACGTAACATTGTTTTTGAAGTGAAACCTCTTTACTGAGAGTGATTCTAAATTAGGTGTGTATAATGAAACGCTTCCTTTATATGTGGTACAGAAAAACGTTACATGAGGGAGAGGGGTCAAAAATCTTCAAAAATTGCGTTACGTAATACTTGAACGCCCCCTAAATCCTTGAAATCGACCATACATGGGTGATTGTACAAAACTCTCGCTTTTTGCGTGCGGGGTATTACTAGCTTAAACTAAATTTGGCCTTACCCTTGAAACCAGTCTTCTCATATCTACTCTTGAACATTCCACCCAAATTTCAAAAAAATTCTAACTGGATGTTTATGGGTAAAATGCCTTTAACGTGGCATGTCCCAAGTGACACAATTCAAGGAAAATTCCAAATAAAATTTTCAGAAGGAACAGAATTTTACAAATATGTTTGGGACTCTTAAAAGCTTAGTATAAAACTATAAATTTTTAAAACAACAACAAGATTAAAATTTTCCCATGGATTTATGTAAAAATTGATGTTTCCTACATAATGGCCAACAAAAATTGTAAAACCGTGTTTGAAGGAGGAAGCTGTGTGAAATATTTATCTTTATTCGGTAAAAAACAGCATGGCTCAAGGAAAAAATTATTTATTTTTGTTAAACGCATATTCAAGTCATTTAGAACCGAGAAAAATAAAGGGGCAAATCAGTTAACCTCTGCCGTGATATTTGACGGGCTTAGAATTATAAAGTACGTCATCTTTTTTTTCGAAATTGAATTAAACTAACGTGACTAGATATCTGTAAGCAAAACGCGTAACAGGAAAAATTTGATGAAACATTTTTAAGGATTCGTTTTTTTTTTTCCAAAAAAATTTCATATTTACTAAAAAAATAAGAGAAGTCCTTGCTTTTTTAAAATCACTTATGTATTACATATTTCCAAAATTAAAATTTCTTATTTCCAATGAAAACGCGATGTATTTATTAATACTTTTGTGTTTGTAGAAAAATGCCACCGGGACCGGGCAGGCCAGTAAGGTTTCGTCAAAAGCCAATTCTAAAATTTAGATCTGGTTAGTGTGTACAGAACACTCACCCGATTTTCGGGGGTTATCACTAGTATACCCTAAAATGTTTAGTGTAATAATAAAAATATTAATAAATAAAAAGTTTTCCCAAAAAAATAACGGTTTTTTGAAAAAAAGTTGACAAGAAATTTCGATAAATTGTCATAACTCGAACTATAGTAAGAAATTCAAACTTTTATGAGCCAATTTTATAGTTTTTTAAATTACTTTTCATACGACATCCATATAGAGCCCTAACCGCCAAAATAACTTAACCAACACATTTTTCAATTTTCGTTTTTTGATAGAAATCGATAATATACGTCCATATGCATCTTCTCTGTAAATTTCATAATTGTAAAAAGTGCCGTTACTTAGTTATAGCAAAAACAATTTTAACTTAACTGTGCATTTGCACTTGTTTACATTTTTTGTGACTGCAAAGTATTGGTTAAGTTAAAATTTTCTTGTACGAATATTGAAGTCAAATACGTTTCTTTTGTGTCACAAAATATTTGCAAATAATTTTATTCAAGAAAGAATATTTTTTTCGCGATTTAAGAGTATTTGTGGAGTATAACGTTGTGGCATCCAGAGGTAATTGTGTCGTTTGGTGTATTAATAAATAGTACTTAAAATAAGGAAATATGGATATTTTCAGGACTCCAAAACAAAAGAGTATAATCTCGATTCAATTGCTCGAGCAACACGCAACTCAAACATAGTATCCAATGGACCTCCTCGTTTATACACAAGTCCACTACAAATTTCTTCAGCTAAGTTCAAAGAATTAATACCTCTTTGTGATAAAGACCTAAAAAGTTCCATAATGAATTCTTGAACCTGAAGCACGATAAGGGTGTGAAGGATTCTTTACCTGAAACGGATGAAGAAGACACTGCAGAATAAATTTTGGTTTCGTTTATCTTTTATTTACTTACATCTTCAATAGTTTAATGAAAGTCACAGGACCTATATTAAAATTAAATACTAATAAATTTTTACGGAAATAAAAAAGATGCTACGCCCCCTTGTTCGGGAACTCCAAATTCAGTCTTTTACTTCCTTAGGTAGACCACAAATGTTTTTTGGTACACACGTAGGTATTCTCGAAAAGTATAAAAAACCACAAGCACAACCTCGCACAATAGCTTGCTGTTTATGACGGCGAAAATAACTTAACTGCCGCTATAATAAAGATACGTAAATGGAACTAGATGCATCGCATACAAAAAATAAAGCTTATACACTAATTTCCACGTTGATAACTTTACTAAATGAAAAGATAATCAAAAAAAAACCTTCTCTTGTAAAATTTAATTTTTGTTGGTTAAGTTATTTTTGCGGTTAGGGCTCGATATTTTGAAAATCGTTCCAGGGGTTCCCAACTTATAACAACGATTTCATTAAAAGCTATCATCCCGAAATGCGATGTCTATATCTCCGAAACTAAATGCAGCGCCCAACTTTTGATCTATATTCGGTATCAGTTTTAAGAGCCTCGTAAGAAAAGAAGGGGTTTATAAAAATATAAGTGGCGCTCCTAAAGTAAACTTATGCCATAAGAACTGTCAAAATACTTATGCCACCAACTAAATGGATTTATATCTCTCAAGCATACTGCACCACTTTAATCAGTAACAATAATGCGCAGCTTTTATGTTCATTTTGACGTTCAGCAAGAGGGGTTTTTTTATTACATAAGTTTATAGTAGTCATTGCAGAGAGAAAACGAAAACGCACATATTTATCAAAATCTAGCTGTTATAAAAAACAGTTTAAGTAAAAAAACTAGACAGATTTCTAACATATGGGTATCACATGTAATATTATTTGGTAAGGTATAAAATCGACACATAAATATTTGAAATTTGAGGCATACTTTTGGAGACATGACGATTTTTGTATTTTTTTTTCGTTGTTATCAACGACTAGAACGACTAAAACAACAACAACTGAAAATCGATTCAGACTACAGAATATCCAACACTGTGACCTTGCTTCGCTAGCCACAGTAATGCTACATACAAATTAGAGTAATTGGGCGGACTTCAGCCGCGGTTCAGGGTAATGCTACATAAAAATTAGGGAAAGTGGGTGGCTGTCGGTTGGGGCTCAGGGTTTACAGCTCCGAAATGTCCAACACTGCGGCCTTGTGCTCAGTTCAGTCTATAATATATCCAACACTGGCTTCGCTGCCCGAGAAATTCTATATTAAAGATATTACATCTCTAATACATCCAAATAATTGCCTATCTAGATTCAGCTTTTTTTTATAAAAAAATAGCACCGCAGTGATGCTTTGTTGTTTTTCGTGCTGTAGTAGTTGCTTTTTTAGTCGTTGTTGTTGTAATCCATAAATACATAGCTTTCAAAAAAATTTTATGAATTTACTTTTTTGCTTCCCAGAAAAAAATGAATTAATATGAAAAAATTTCATACGAAAATATTTACTTTTCTTGAGATCTTCAAAAAAAATTAGCGTTAATACATAATGCATTTTCAGGAAAAATATAACGTTTTCGCGAAAAAAAGATCAAAATTTTCCAAAAATCCTCAATCTCGTGAACTATGCAACAAACTTAAAACATTTATTTATTTTCAACTCTTCCCACATTGCTCTCTTGAATAATACATTATACATGCCAACATATTGTGCCAAGATATAATGTTTTAGATATTTTAGTGGTATGTGAGGTGTCATCCCCTGCTGTCATGCTGTCAAACGACTCCCACATTTTTAGTAAGGCTGGAAATGTGGACAAAATGCATCCAAAGAGCCGATTTTTATTTTTATTGTTTGCGTTCCCATAGGCTCATATTATAAAATCGGGTTTGAAGAAAATTTTCCCAAAATTTAAGCTTCGTAGATCAAACCTGTGAACGACTTAAACAGTTTGTTACTTTTTACAAATTATAGGAAGCAACGACTTTTTTACGAAAACTCAAAAAAACAGTCTTTGGTTTTTCTGCATTTTCGTTTTTCCATATAAATTGTTGTAGGAAACAAACCGTTTGATAAGCAGAAAGTTTAAATTTTGATAGTTTTATTCAAACCCGATTCTATAATATACGCTTATAGGAACTTAAAAAAAAAATAAAAAAAACGCTCCTTCCAACGCAATTTGTCCACATTTTCAGCCACTCGATACATGTGGACGTGGTTTTACAACAAGGGTGGCACCACCCATACAACTAAAATACCTAAAACGCTATATCTTGGCACCTAAGGCTGATTTTTTCTACGTTTTAGAAAGCCAGATTTTTATTAAAATATCAACGATGAATGCAACTAATAAGGATGGCATTTTTTTATTTTATTGAAGGAAATGACAAAAGGATATTGTTTCTATTGTGTAGCATATTAAAGTTTTGGTGTCGGCAGAATTGTTGTGCCCATGTGCGCAGGATGATAACGTATGCACTCAACTAACTCTTGAGGTTTGATTTGATTTGTGCAGATTTTGTGAATAGCTGTAAAGAGTGGGAACTTCTCTTCCAAGCCTTTATTCTTTAACATATCGTTAACTTCTTCAGCTGTCGGTGGGCCTTGCAGTTTTTGTCCATTTAGCATTTCAATTTCGAGTTCTTCAATTGTCCTACCAGTTTTGACGAACGCTTCTGAAACTTTACGATTACGTCCACCGTAGCAGGTAGTTATCAAATCAGCTACACCGCAGCTTTCAAAAAATGTCGCCAACTTTCCACCTGGATAGAAGACATCAACAAACCTAATCATTTCCATAAGACCTAAACGTATAACAGCCGCTTTGGTATTGTCACCCAAACAAAGGCCATCTACAAAACCAGCACCGCAAGCTACAATATTCTTCAATGCACCACACACTTCAACGGCATCGGCATCATCAACAACAACTACTCTGAAATTCTTGGCTTGGAAGATATCACGTAATATTTTTGCGTATTTAATTTCACGACAACCGATAGTAGTTTCGCAAAAATGTTCTTCAGCTACTTCATTGGCCAAATTAGCACCCATAAGTACAGAGCATGGAATCTTCAAATGGCGGGTAATAATGTGCGAATTTAAATCAATGCCACCACTTTCGGCCTTATCAAAACCTTTAATAAGCGAAATTGCAATTGCGCTTGGCTTGATTTTTCCCAACAAAGTTTTGCATAAATTTAGAATGAACTGATGCGGCACCACAAAGATCAAAATATCGGCATTCTTTGCGGCTTCAACGAGATCAGGTACAGCAACCAGATTTGGTGGCAACTTATGACCAGGCAAATATTTAACATTCTCATGAGTGTTATTGATGATTTCGGTCAATTTCTTGCCATCAATCATTTCCTCATAGACATACATTGTGACACGATCTTCAAATTCAGGCAAAGCAACTGCATTTGCTCCAACGATTTTGGCAATAGCGGAACCCCAATTTCCGGAGCCAACAATGCAAACGTTTATTTTCTCAGCCATTATCTTAATCTTTAATCTATTTTAATTTAAAATAAAAGAATTAAAACTATGCGTGCTTTAAAATTTAACTAAACTAGAATCACTCGAATCGGACTAGTGGGACAGTTGTGCAGTTTAGCGTTTCCAAAGTGAAACGTTTACCACTGGCAATGAAGGAACGACGATTGCTGTTGACGCTCGCTCTCTATTAGTTGTATCTAATGTATTTTGTTGTTGCGAATGCTATTGCTGTGGACAAAAACACATTTGCCGCTGACTTTACTTTTGTTATTGTAAAGCGCAATTGATAAACGTCAAGAATAAATTTTCGCACTTTTTTATGATTCTTCACATAGCCGAAAAAATTCGTAAAAGCAATGTTTTTAAATTGTTTTCACACACTTGTCTGATATTTCTTTAACAGATGGGCATTTATTTATGTTTAAAGAAGTTTAATTATTGCACTTTTGTAAAAAATTAAAAATATACTGAGCTCCAATAATGTAGTGAAAATGTGACTGAAACTGATTTGTCTAGGGGCTTCCCACTTATATGTTTTTATAAGAGCTATTTTTAAAATGGCTTTATCTGCGAAATTAGATCCGAGCGATTACTTTTGATTGCATATTATTTTTTAGAAATACAGACTACTAGATTGTCCTTAAAGTAAACTTAAGTCAAAATTATCACCGTTTGGTTTATGGATATTGTCACTTAAACACCGAACGATGTTCAGTGTAAATAAATAATGTGTGTTTATCGGATGTATTTGACACCGATCGCTGATGAACTCCCACGAACATCTTTCGGTGATCAAATTTCTAGATGGCACTTACCCTAAACTTAAATCACTTTTGTTGGCACTTGGCGTTGCGTTAGCTGTTTCATATTTAACAATTCCTACGGTACCTGATTGACTATGACAAAGCAATTTTGCCAGTAACTCAGACTCTGTCTGTCTGGTATCACCATCATCTCCGAGCATTTCAGCAACACGTTTAGCGGCAACAAAAACATCTTTCTTATCAACAGTTTCTTTTGCTTGCTGTTTTAGTTTTTCTTTACCTTCACCAGGCTTAGCCATTGAGAGTTGTTTTGCTGCGTAGCTGTAATTATCATCAGTATGCATACTTGCAAGCAGACGATTCAAGCGGCTGGCAGCAGATTCATGAGCTGGTTTAACTTTGACGGCAATAATTCTATCCACATTTTCTGGTTCGGTCACTTTAGCAGGTTTAGGTTTTTTTGTTGTTTTCTTTGCTCTTGGTTCGTGCTCATCATCAGATGAGGCATGATCTTTTGAGTAGTAATGACCATCGCTAATAAATGGTCGCGCTGCTAGAGCACTGTAGATAGTTTATGTAAACTTAAAAACGAAGGTAAATATATTCCATAAGCAAATAATTTTACATACCGCACGTGTAAGGCGCTTGCACGTATAGTCAGCATTAAAACTTAATAGTTTCAACGAAAACTTAAAAAAATAAACGTTCCTTGACAGCAAATTAATTATGGAACAGGAGCAAAATCATAGACTATTTTAGACCGGAAAGTCTTCTTCTTCCTCACACGCATTGATTGTCAAAAATTTTTAGAGATAGAGCTACCATATGTGGAAAATTCAAAAAGAACGGAATAGTTCCTGATTTGTGGGTGTTTTATGGGTAATTGTGATTTTAGCAGGGAAATATTATATGTCAGTATGATATTGTTTATATGAATAAAAACGTAAATTGAATACATATTACAGAAGTATTTGCTTATTGTTTAATATTTTGAACTTAAGCCCTGTAGAAATATAGCATACATCACCTTCATTGTTACGTATTTCTCATTACAAATATTGAAAAGAGACAAAGGTTACTTAGTTATCTTAAGAATTCAAATGTTATGTTTAATTTTTTTCATAATAGTATGTTACGTCTATTGGCTATATGAAACTCAAAATTTTGTTACTTTTGAATTTCGTTATCAGACTTTTGCAAAGGCATTTAAGATTTTAAAATTCTGTGGGGCATGTAGTTTTTGTTAAATGCATCAAAAACAATCAAAAATTCTAAGTGGAGTTTTTTGTGGTTATGTCGTTTTGGATTATGTGACGGTATATATAAATAGAAGTCGTCATATATATCGCCAAAAACTTTTCATATGTTATTTTAAAAAGTTTTATGAAAAACCGCATTTCTCGAAAAAAAAGTTGTCATTTGAGTAAAACAACATGGTTCATAGATTTGACCTTTCTTTTTTTAAGACCTGCGCATACAGAAGAAGGCTTAAAAATACTTTGACCATTTAATATTGAAAGATACAAGCTGGTTCTCAGTTATACACCTTTACGTCGCATGCATTCAACATCTCTTAAACTGTGTGCTGTAAGCAGATTTTTCACGAGAATAAAATTTTTTTTTTCGAAAATCTATACATGTTTATACCAGAGACTAAAACGACGTTAATATTTTTGACAAGTTTGCATTTTATATCCATCACTTAAAAGTAAGCGTAATGACTTGACCGACAAAAAATATTTACTTCTATTAGTCTCAGTTACTATATAACCAATTTTGAATTCCATCCATTC
Source organism: Meiosimyza decipiens (assembly GCA_963680825.1). NCBI lineage: Eukaryota > Metazoa > Arthropoda > Insecta > Diptera > Lauxaniidae > Meiosimyza > Meiosimyza decipiens. Next base: position 70,098,306 of record OY804258.1, on the reverse strand, counting down.
GATTAAACTTTCGGAATTAATATTAAATTTAAGATAAATTTTTATATCAATACTAGTGTACCCAGCCATATATGTAATACTTCTATATTGCTACTATAACCATTTTCTTTTCACCCATTATTTAAGATACTCAATGCTATCATCTCCACTGCGCATGACTCAAAATTGACAGGTTGATTTGATGAAAAAATTTAATTTTCTTCATTAGATCTAATTTTTTTCTGCGCTGCCCCTGAACTCGTTTGACATTTAATACAATTTGTTTACAAATATTTCAAATTTATTGAATCTTTGTTTACAAATATTTCTAAGAACCAACATACAAAACTTGCGCATGCGCAAAACATACTGTAGCTTTGAGATATGTCAACAATCATGTCGGATTTCAAACACACTGAGCAGGTAGGTTAGTAGCAATATAGAAGTATTACATATATGTACCCAGCACGTTGTTCTGCCCTTTCTTTTCATGTCCCTATCTCCATCCCTATTTCCACCCCCACCCCCATCGTTACCTAAACTCTAACCACATCTCTATAACTATCCCTACCCCTATCCCTAGCCCTATCCCTATCCCTATCCCTATCCCTATCCCTATCCCTATCCCTATCCCTATCCCTATCCCTATCCCTATCCCTATCCCTATCCCTATCCCTATCCCTATCCCTATCCCTATCCCTATCCCTATCCCTATCCCTATCCCTATCCCTATCCCTATCCCTATCCCTATCCCTATCCCTATCCCTATCCCTATCCCTATCCCTATCCCTATCCCTATCCCTATCCCTATCCCTATCCCTATCCCTATCCCTATCCCTATCCCTATCCCTATCCCTATCCCTATCCCTATCCCTATCCCTATCCCTATCCCTATCCCTATCCCTATCCCTATCCCTATCCCTATCCCTATCCCTATCCCTATCCCTATCCCTATCCCTATCCCTATCCCTATCCCTATCCCTATCCCTATCCCTATCCCTATCCCTATCCCTATCCCAATCTCTATCCCTATCCCTATCCCTATCCTTATCCCTATCCCTATCCCTAGCCCTATGCTTTGACATTAAGGGCCTGTCCTATTCGATATCTTTTTACTCACTTGATGAAATTTTGACATTTCTGAGGTGAATATGAAATGTCAAAATTTGCAGTAGCCCCAGGGCTAGTGGAAATTTTGACAAGTGATAGAAATTGAACAATCAATAACAAATTCTAAAGTTAAGTCAAACATCTGACGCATACATCTTTATTTTTGTTTAGATTATGTTTTTAAAAATATGAAATTAAAATTTTTAAAATAAATAAATGAATATGTATTTATAACTCATTTCCACACCACCTATGAGGTAGAGTTCTGGCGCGTTTTTTTTTAAGTGGTTTCTCCTGTAGGCACACTCCACTAACTACTCCGCAAGCAAATTGAGTAGAGCGTTTTCTGGGTTCACTGCAAAATTTGTCGTCTCTCTAATAAGAACTCTTATAGCATTTGATTCCTAACCCTTATCCCTTCTTCGGAATCAACAAATTGGCTTGGCGGTTCATTGCTAGAAACAACGTTCTGCACTTCACTTAAACCTGCTGATGGGTCAAAATCTTCTTGCATTACGCAAATGTTATGCAAAATAAAAGCGCTGCACACAGTAGAGCGGCTAAGCCCCATAAATCCTCCAGCATATATATATATATATATAGCTGCAACCACAGAACATCAAATACAAAAAAAAAATTAATTCAAATTCCACTGACCATCCGTGATGCTGTGGTCTAATGTAAGTTATATTTTTGTAAAAGTGGTTGCCGATATCCTCAAATGCATGTGCGTTTTATGTTTGTTTCCATTCATAATGTCAGAAATATGTTGAGAGGTACTAGATGGTTGAAGATAAAAAGCACTCCGTATAGACTGGAAGTTGGGAAGCATTTTATACACAATTATATACACGTTTCGCACAAAATAAAATTAAGTTTAGCATACCCGTTGAGACAGATTTCTTTCGTTGAGAATGAATTGCAAAATTTCATCATCTTCCGATTGGGCTGTATTCATCAGGCTCATTAGCATGCGGATATGATTTTTTAGTATTACATTCATATTAAAACCAAATAATTTATTTCGATAGCAAAATTTCACAAATGTATTTTATCTTCATTTTCAAGATGAAATGTCAAAATTTTGTATGCTGTCCTAATTTCATCAATTGGGACAGCCAAATTGGAAAAATGGTTTTCACCGCGATTTGCCTAGGTAAAAAGATATCGATTGGGAAAGGCCCTAAGTGTGAAATTTGTTCAATCAACCAAATAAATAACAAAGCAAATATTGATATAAAAATAAAATAAAGCTGAATTTGAAAAATTAAGTGATAAATTTTCGGTGGTTTGCAAATTTCCTAGTTTGGTTTGAAATTTTTGCGATTTTTTTTTGCTTTAATCCTTCCTTGAACAATACAATCCCAGCCTTTGCGAGACTAACATATTCCAAAATTCATTTTTGTATATTTAGTACATTTTCTAGACACCTATAAAACATATCATGTGCTCAAAAATATTACTTTTGTATTACATAAAAAAAAATAAAACTTTTGCGGAAAAAATCCGCAGTTATTGTTTTTGTTCTAACAAACAATTTTCCCTGCAATCACATATTTAAAAAGTAAAATCATTGTTGTTCCAAGGTGAATGTCAAAACTCCGTTTTGAGCCATTCTGAATTCCGTGGTGAATACCAGAATTCCGTTTTAAACCATTCTGAATTCAGTGGTGAATACCAGAATTCCGCTTTGATCCATTCTGAATTCCATTTCAAAATAATAAACTTAAAAATTTCTTGCCTCAGAGCGTGAGATGAAAGCACTTAAGAAACGCCGCTTCGTGCTAAAGGAAATCTATAATCCACCAAAAATCAACTGCCGAAAAATTTAGCAATAGTTTCGATTCGGCTGCACCATATGGCATCATCGATGCGGATTTCATTAGCTCTACATCCTCAAATATGAGAACATTAAATACCGGTACCACTATAGTAGCAAATGAAAAACCAACTGAACAGACATCATTGATAGAAACAGCAAGATATAGCACGACGCTGTGATGAGTTACGTGCTAAGCGATTTTTAAATGTCGGTCCTGGTGTTAGCTGTGGCGAAAAAGGTGTATGTTATGGTCCATCTTTAATGTATGGTGGCCATCCACAGGCTTAGCAGCTAATTCATCCAATTTTCCAAGCAATTTGTGGAAAGGCTGATGGTGAGCCGTGTTGCGAAGGTCGGAAAAGATGGTGCTGGTCATTTCGTAAAGATGGTGCATAATGGAATTGAGTACGGTGGCATGCAATTGATCTATGAAACGTATCACATAATGAAGAGGTTTAAAGCAATCTAAGCTGGCTGAACAATTAGGACACTAATTGGATGGGCACTGTAAATAATGTGTCTATAAGCACTTATCAAGCAAAAGACTAATTCTAATTGAATTGAAGATTGCAATAATAATCTTATATTTTATACATGTATAAATAAAAGAAGTTATATAATTATTGGTTAGTAAATGTAATATTTTCATTATCAATCAGTATCTGATTCAAATGCGGAATAATTGCTTAAAATATTTGACAGCTTGAAAGCTGCCAGACATTGTATATTTTACCCAAAAAAACAATAAACTTGTTTTTTCTTTTACGTCACCAAAAATTGATACATAATGTAAACATGCATCTTTATTAAAAGTTTTACAATCTAAGCTAAAACTTCTTACATAAAAGACATTTGGTTTAAATTCCATGTGAATCGATTAAGTGGTCTTTGTGAAAATGATATTTTAAAATAATTTTGTATGAGGGCCACCCTAAATATGCACCCTAAATAAAACATTTATAGCCTATGGCAACTGCTGATCGATACTAACATACTGTAAAAATTTTATCAAAATCGGTTGGATAGTTTTCGCGTCCATAAAAGACAGACAGGCAAAAACTGAATTTTATATAATAGATGTGTTCTACCCTAAATATGTGTCCTAAATAAAAATTTCATAGCCTAATACATATGTGTTTTAATACAAAAACTAGTTGGTGTAGATTCGGTGTGAATCGATTAATCGATCTTCGTGAAAATTATATTTTAAAAATATTTTTGTGTGTGCCACCCTAAACATGTGTCCTTAATAAAAGATTATAGCCTAAGCTATGCCTCTGAACATAAAAGGCACATGGTGTAAGTTCTATGTGAATCGATGAAGTGTTTTTTGAGAAAACTCCATTTTAAAAATATTTTTTGTATGAGGGCCACCCTAAATAAAAGTTTTGCCTTAGCTATGCTCATTAATATAAAAGATAAGTGGTGTAAGTTCGGTGTGATTCGATTAACCGGTCTTCATGAAAACAATATTTTAAAAATATTTTTTATGAGGGCCACCCTAAATAAAAGTTTTAAAGCCTATGACAACCGCCTGATCGATACTCACATACTGTAAAAATTTCATCGAAATCGGCAGACAGACAAAAACTGAATTTTATATAGTAGATAATTGTTATTTATTTGTTTACTTCTTTTAATTGTTCCATATCTGTATCTTTGTGTTGCCTTTATTATTTCTGAGGCTATGTCCTTTATTTTATTTATGTATTTATCGCTATATGCCCTATTTGGACTTTCCTTTAGCTTCTTGAGGATTTCTGAAAAATTGTCCATACAATTCTGTGGACTTGACATAGTTCTAAGCAATTACCTGGACGTAAATTTTACAATAACGATATATTATGTACCTAGAGTAACATACCTATCAATACTATTACTGTTATCAAGCATACTATGATATTGAAATTGGTACCTTTTGTACTATTAGCATTATTGTTATTGTTGTTGGTCAAAATTTTTTCACTCGTTAACCAACTCTGGTCTTAATATCTTCTATAATTAAAATTGTATGTATGTATATTTATATGTATAGCAGCGATTTGGGTGAAACTTGGGGGTTAGGTGCATATGCGAACAAAATAAGATTGAGCATGGCTTTCAGTTTTCAAAAACAATTTCAGGGGCGTGGCACAGCCCTAAACTTTTATTTACATAACGTCATATCTCGCAAACCATTCAAGATATTTTAATGAAGTTTGATTGTCAGATCGAGATCATAAATATCTTCAAATTTACCAAAAGTGGGCGAAATCAAAAAAGTAGGCGTGTCATTTTTTAATAATTGAAAATTTTTATTCAATATTACTTGAAAACTGCACAGACGATTTTCAAAAAAAAATATAAAGATAGTATCACTGATGTCAGTCATCATAACAAGCCATATTACTATACTAGCGAAGCTCGTTGAAGGGCTTTGCACAGCCCACAATATTTATAAACGTTATAATAAGAGAATTAACAACGTAGTCATTATAAAATCGCAGATGGTAGATATATTTGCTATAAGGTATCTCCCCTCTAGGCATATTTGCAATTATTAGGCTCTTCAAGAGTTCTATATAACCATCCTTCAAGAGCAGAACTTTTGAAAATATTCGCCAGAGGTTTTAAAGGCAGAATATATTCTTCTTAAGACAAAAAGGGCACCTTCCATGGATTCCTTCAAGAGGTTTATGTAAGGGTTAGCTATAAGGTTTTCAAAACGTAATCAAGAGGTCAATTAATGATGTGCTGTTTAAATATTTATAGATTTTATTCACCTTTTGGTTAAAAAAGTTTAAGTCTTATAACGACTTTTAAGATGTTAATAAATTAATATACCTAGAGGTCTATAAATATTTTGAGCTCTTGGAAATATTTATACACAATGTTTTTATAGACGAAATTTTAAAGATGATTATTTTATTTTGGCGAAGTTTTAATAAAGATTTGGTTTTTATTATTCATACTTTTTTGCAGTATTACAAAGTTAAATAAGGACTGTCCCAGAAAAAACTTGCGCTTTGTTTTTTAGTTAAAAAAAATACCCAGTACTTTTTTTGTTCTCTTTTCGGTTTTTATTAATAATGGCTAGTGTTCAGAATATAAATAACTAAAAACTAAGTAACAATTTTTTTTTTTTATAAAAATTTCTTACTTTTTTCGTAAGGCCCTTCATTAAATTTTGTTCAGTCGTTTCATCGACAGTATGGTACGATTTTTTCCACTGAAGTCTGAAGTCTTGTGGATTTTTTGCAGTCTTACCACTCCTTCGAAAATCTTATTTCATTAGAGTCCAATATCTTTCAATTGGGCGAAGCTCTGGGCAGTTGGGCAGATTTGCTATTTTTGGTACGAAATTGATCTTTTTACTTGCATACCATTCCATCGTAGCGTTAGAGTAATGAGAGGTTGCTAAATATGGCCAGAACATTACGGTACCCTCATGTGCACGAATAAATAGCAGAAGACGTTTTTCGAGGCACTCGTCTATATAAACTTTGGAATTGGTTGTGCCTTGCATAACAAAAAATCTGCTTATGATACCACAGGTGCATATGGCCTACCAAACCGTATATTTTTTTTTTCTTTAAATATACTAGACACATGCCCCTTTTTCGGTGATGTATAATATTCGTGCCCAGGTATTAAAATCTTAAAATCTGCTTTAACGTAAGTTTCGTCGTTCATAACACAGCAATCAAATTTAGTCAGGTACCTTTCATACCATTTTCGGGCTCGCATCGGAGCCATCAACTGCTTTTCATCAGAACGGTCTTATACTTTTTGAACTCTATATGTCTTTAGCTTACTTTTCTCTTTTATCCTTTGTACAGTAGATTTCTATGTACCTGCTCTAGGTGTTGGGATTTTGCTTAAAAAGGCGCTTCACCTTCGTCGCTACCTTTGAATTAGAAAATTTTGGTTTTTTGCCTGACTTTTTTTCCAGGAAACAGGTAGACCCTTCGTATATTTAAAAATATCCGTAAAGACAGTTTTTTCTGATGCACCAACTATTTTTGCTATAGCACAACTTTTTGTTGCATGTTAGATATCTTTGTCGTTAAAAGTGCTATCTTCAAGTTTTATACATCATATTGAACGTCACTTTATATAGAAAAAATATTGTGCCTTTTAAGACCTATAAGATTACCAGGTAGAGTATAATACAAATTATAAACAGCGCAAGTTTTTTCTGGGACAGTCCTTAGATAAGAGGAGAGCACAAATGGAAATATAAAATGGCAAAATGAAAATGCAGCAATGTTTAATGATGAATTTAGGCATAGTTATTGATCAAAATTTGGTGTTTGCTTTGCTTAAAAAAATAAAATATTCGGGGAAAGTTTTTTAAATTTTTTTTCTTTAATATTTATGAGCGAAAATGTGTTTAAATGATTTTTGAGGTTGTTGTTGGTTTTCTATTAGCATTTATTTCGATAAAGATATAGTCTTAATAAAACTTGGCAGTTTTAGTTTGTTAAAAATGTTTATTTAAAATGGTTTTGTGTCCATTGTTAGGGTTACCATATGACGATGATGATACAAACTAAGCACGAAACGGTTTTGAGCTTTCCTTTGTTGCGGTAGAATCTCCAGATTACCTGTGTTCCGTCCGAATCTATCCTTCACCATGAAATGTTGCGTGAGGCTGCTGCCGTCAAATAAATGGACGTTGGGTTCGTATTTAGTCGTCACTGAAAGAAGTTAAATTGTTAATGTAAATTATGGTGAGAAAAATAAAATATTACCTTTGCTAGCGGCATGCGCGTCGTTTGTTTTTCTGTTGATTGGTCTTCGCGTTGACACATGTCAACCTAAAGAAAAAAAATATAAAAAAAGATCACAAGTGTCAGAAAGGTCGAGTGTCATAGGCTATGTTTAGCAACACTATTAAGTAAAACCAGGGCTGGTATCGACAATGAGCTTTCCAACAATAATGTTGCTGAGCTGTAAAATGAGAAAACTCAGAGCGAGCGAGAAAATGTAGGTGTGGGTGAGAATTGTTGTTTTTTTTAGTGTTGTAGGTTCAATGTACTTAACTTATGTGTAAAATATATAACATTGAAACAGTTTTTATTTATTTCGGTGAATTTTGGAAATTTAGGGCTTGGTGGCGACGACTTCCGCCAAAAAGTTTCAAAGATCCATAAATAGCTCTGATGAGCAGTTGAGCCGCGGAATAAAGTTCAAAGTAATTATTAAGCATAAAGTTTGAATTTGGTTCGTGAAACTTTAAGAAGTTTTCCGTGAAAATAAAGTGTTTTAGTGTCTTAAGTTGGAGGCAAGTAAACTATTTAAATCAATTAGTGAAGTAAAGTGTTAAGTGTATGAATACAATATTGCAGGTAAATCAACTTAAAGGTAATAATATATAAGTATAGCCATTATGTGAGGGTTTTCTTTATGTCCGCAGATTGTTTTTTTTTTGGTGAAAAGGGGGGTGATTTTTCCACGGTACCAGTGATGTTGGCATGTGCTAGTCGGCGACAATCAGGATGTAGGTGATGCACTAAAATGGACTGTGCATCACAGGTTGGGTGGGTGCATAAGATGGAAACAATTTCTCTCGTTATCTCATATGGAACAGCTCACTCCAATGTTTGTGTTCAGTTTTTTTTTTATTTTGTAATTAACAACTCTTTTTTGTAATAAAATTTTTGTTTTTTCATTCCAAATTTTGATAAGATTTTAATTTCGATTTATTTTATGATTTTTGAATCTTGGTTTTACTATTTTTTTTATAGATTTCATTTTTGGTTTCCGCCAGAATTGAGATCTTTTATTGTTGCTCCCACGACCCAACGCGGTGGGTTGAAAACCCCCTCCCTGTTTCGGGGGGGTTTTAGATTTGAAATCGATTTAAAGTAGTGTCTATTCCTTGCAAAATCGTTTCTATTGTAGTGGACTCCTAAAGTCACTATTACCATCACAATACTTTCCCAATAAATTTCATTTAGACCACCTACTTACTAAATCATAAATTAAAGCTAATTACAATAACCCGGCACTTTACATAACTACAGAATTTTTGATGCAACATAAAACTAACCCAAACAAAGACGGGTACTTGAAATCAAAAATTCTGTAGATAAGCGAATGTCATTTACACTTCACACAAATTCATTTCATCCCCTTTCCCTTCATAGTATGTGCATACCTAAACTCAGCACAAGACATACGCTACTACAACAACAATGCCATAACATATAAGCGACTGCATAATGATAGATCGGATTGCCTAAGGCAACGACATTCAATTTGAAGGCCAAACCAAATGCACAATGTAGTGCATATGAATATGAGCAGGATCATATGACACTGATTTGAAGGCCAGCACATATTCAATCGTTATGTACATGTTGTAGTTGTAGCTATGAAAACCAAAGCAACTGATCGATCAACAAATTGATTGGCGATCGGCAAAATTCTGGGAGGAGCGTAACAAATACTGGCATTTATACTGTTAAGGAAAATACCGGTTTTATTGATATAAATAAAAGAAAAAATCAGAATTATTTTTTTCTCAACAAGAGACGACAAGTCTTTTCATTTTATGTTATTCTCATCAGCCGACTAAGCTGCCTTACTAAAACATAGCCGAGTGGGCTTAAACACAACCTCCGCGGCGCGTCCCGAAAACTAATTTAATTTCAGAACTCAGAGGATTCAGAAAGACGATCCGCATGACACCAGGCTCGGCGTACAACACATGGCGATCCTGCCAAATTGGCAAATAGAAGAAATTTAGCACAACAACTCTATTCAACACTCTGATTGACCACTGAAATTATGAACAAAGATTTTGAGGCAAATTTCGACGCACTGGTCCTACGCATACAATCGCTACAAAAAGAAATTGAAGAATACGTGCCAGCAGCAACTGCTACCGAAGCGACGTACACACCAACACCCATTCCGGGACCAAAACGCCTCACAATAGAGGAATATTTTCAACAACAAGAAAACAAAAAAGAATCGATAGCCAAACAAAACTCCGTACAAAGACGGAAACACACGAGGGCTGGGCGCCACGTCAGACAGAAAGCCCAACTGCAGGAGCTGTACCGGCTAATAGCCATCGCGAAAGGCGCATACAAGCAAAGCCTTGCAAATCAGATCAAAGATCTGAAATACAAAATCAAACACAAACTGAAGTAATGGATGAAACTACATGCTGTTTTATCTGCGAAGAACAAGTTAGAAATATCGAACAACACCTTGACAGTCATCAAGGAATAATTACAGACGCATGCGACAAAGTGCAGCGAGCACAAACGCTACATAACTTTATTTACAAAAATCCGACTTTCAGAGAAGATAAGCAAAACATCAGATCACCATATTTAAAGAAATTATTTAAAACAAAATATATATAAACAAAATTTTTTTTTATGTATAAATAAATATGTAAAAATTTAAAACAGAACTTTTACATTTTTGAACTTTACATTTTTTTTTATGATACCGAACTTTGCTCAAACAATTCTAAATATCACAATGTTTGACAATAAAAACAAAGATGAAATCGTAATAAACGAAAACATCCAAAATAATTTAGGATCCGCGATAACTACCACCAATGTAAAATCAGTTACAACCACTATAATAATAACAATAATTATTATAGCAATTCTTTTCTACATCTTTTACAAGCTCAATGCCTATTATAAAAAGTACGTTTTAAAACACGTAAACCGCGTACAAAATCCAATTTAAATCAGTCAAATCACTGGTATTTCTAAATGAAAATTTTACTTCAAGTATTCAGCCAATTGAACACAATAAATAGAAATTTACGAAAATCAATCAACAGAGGTTATACGGCACAAACTATACAAGAAAAAATATCACAAATAAAAGCTTATTTAAAAACTTTCAATGCACATTCAAGTGCAATAACTCATAGTATAGAAACTGAACGTTTAATTGAACAATTTTACGAATTGTATCAAGAAACAATTTCTCTATTGAATTCAATGTCTAGTAACGAAGATACTCCGCCACAGCCACCAGAACCAACCATGTCTACTCCCACTACAACGCCTTTTAATTTAGAAACTATTCTAAAAATAGTTCCTACCTTTACAGGTAATCACAAAGAATTAAATAGTTTTTTAAAAGTGATACAAATCATGTATGAAACATACAATACCGCGGACAAGTTACGACTTATTGACCTAGTAATCAATGTGAAATTAAGTACAAATGTACGCACAACATTAGCAAATGCTAATAATATAACAACATTAGACCAATTAAAAACTAGTCTAAAAACATCATACAAATCAACGTTAACAGTATCTCAAATTCATACAAAACTGTCAACTTTAACACAACGGAACAACAATGTCACACAATACAAGGATAAGTTGGTATCCTTGATATCAGAACTAAATAGTTTACAAATTTCAGAGCTATCAGGTGATATAGCACAACAAAATGTAATTATAAAAATGAACGAAAATTATGCACTAAATATTTTCAAAAACGGATTAAACGATGACCTCAAAAATACAATATTTGCTTCTCAACCAAATTCATTAACAGAAGCAACAAACCTAGCACTCGAGCTAGAAAATAATAACAAAACAAGCAACCAATTGTTGTATTTCCGAAACAACAACTACAACAGTCATCGCAATAACATGCAAAACACAAGTACAAGATACAACAACCGCGGATATCCAAATAACTACAATAATTCAAGAAACCAAGGTCAACGAACCAACAGTTTTAATAGAAATCAAATTTCAAACAACAACAACAATGGAAGCAACAATAATGCATACAGAAATGCACAAAATAATAATAACTCATATAGAAATCCACGAAATAATAATAATACATATAGATATACACAAAATAATAACAATTCGAATGCACACCGTAATTCAAATAGGAGACAGAATTACAACAACACGAACCAGCGTAACAACAGAAGAATGTTCGCTTTTGGAACTGAAAATCAGGGAAACGACGAACGCTCGGATATCGAGGAAGATCATCCGGGACAGCAAAATTAAAGATATATAACCTATCGGATATCAAAACAAATTATATCACAGTAAAATGTTACAACTCCAAAAAACCACTTACCTTTCTTATCGACACAGGAGCAGACATATCTATCTGCAAATTTAACAATATTGAAGCAGATTTGATGATGGACACTAGATGCAAACTCACGGGGATAACCAATGAACAAATAACAACATTAGGCAAAATAATTTTAACATTAGATTTTCAACATGCGAAACTTTTTCAAAATTTCCACGCAGTTGACGAACATTTTCCGATTCAAACCGACGGAATATTAGGAAGAGATTTTTTATCGAAACACGCATGCAAAATTGACTACGAGACACAAACATTGACGATAACAATACATGACATAGACATCGTGACACCACTACACTTCAACAAACACGCGTATGACACAATACGGATACCACCGCGTACAGAAATTATACATCCTATTTTCTTAGATTTAAACGAGGATAGTGTAATTCTGAACGAAGAAATTCAACCGGGAATATTTTTGGCAAATTCAATCATACCAGCCACTGGTAAATGCCACGTAAAGCTTCTTAACACAACAGACACCGAAGTCAAACTAACAAAATTAACACCAAAAACAGAGCCACTTTCCAACTATATTCAACTAAACCAAAATAACACTTACAACAATACACGTTTCAAAAAACTCATGCAAGAACTAAAAACAGATGACAATCACCCTTTAACGGAAATTTTTAGGGATTTCCAACACATTTTCCATTTAAAAGACGAAAAATTAACAATGAACAATTTCTATACACAGACATTGACTACAAATGACCCGACTCCTACATACATAAAGAACTACAGACTACCGCAAGCCCATGATGAAGAAATTCACAAACAGGTACAAGACTTATTAAAAGATGACGTCATTGAACAATCAGTAAGCCCATACAATGCACCGCTATTGCTAGTACCTAAAAAGTCAGAAGATGACACTAAAAAATGGCGATTAGTTGTAGATTTTAGGAAGCTAAATAACAAACTAGTTAATGACAAATTCCCACTGACAAGGATAGAAGACGTTTTAGACAAACTTGGTCGAGCAAAATATTTTTCCACACTCGACATGACAAGTAGCTTCCACCAAATTCCTTTAGACAAAAAGTCCAGACCACTTACAGCTTTTTCCACAAATGATGGACACTATCAATTTAAACGATTACCTTTCGGATTGAAAATATCCTCCAATAGCTTTCAACGCATGCTCACACTTGCACTAACTGGTCTAAGCTCAGAAGCATTTCTTTATGTCGATGACATAATAGTTTTTGGTTGCAGTCTACAGCACCACAACAACAATTTAGTTAAAGTTTTTGAAAGATTATCAAAATACAATTTAAAATTAAATGCCGCAAAATGCAAATTTTTGAGACCAGAAGTAGTTTATCTTGGACACTTAATTACACAACATGGAATTAAAACTGACCCATCAAAACATGACACAATAAAGAACTATCCGACACCAACAAATGCGGACGAAGTACGACGTTTTGTAGCCTTCTGCAATTATTACAGACGATTTATTAAAGATTTTGCTAACATCGCGCAATGCCTAAATAACCTATTGAAGAAAACGCAAACATTCAAATGGACAGAACAATGCCAACAAGCTTTTGACACGCTAAAGCAAAAATTGATAGAACCTCCAGTATTACAATATCCGGATTTTTCCAAACCATTTATTGTAACAACTGACGCATCAAACTTTGCTTTAGGAGCTGTCTTATCACAAGGAGAAATAGGTAACGACCTTCCCATTTCATTTGCGAGTAAAACACTTCAAAAGCACGATTTAAACAAACCCGTGATAGAAAAGGAATTATTAGCCATTCATTGGGGCATAAATTTCTTCAAGCCATACTTATATGGTAGAAAGTTCATTGTGGTTACAGACCACAGACCATTAGTTTCACTATTCAGCCACAAAAACCCATCATCGAAAATGACAAGGATAAGATTGGATCTTTCGGACTACGATTTCGAAATAATATTTAAAAAAGGAAAAATTAACACTAACGCAGATGCCTTATCGCGTATAAAAATAGATTCAGAAACATTAATAAAAATGATTCCCTCAGAAGAGGATGAAAAAATTAAAAAAGCATTGATTTTAACAAGGGGTATGAAAATTAAAGAAGATAATGAAGTTAAGCAAAATAGTGAATATAAAGCGAACAAAATTATAAAAGAGAAATGCATGTCTTCAGAAGAGCCTGATCAACTTTTCATATGGGACTGCACATCGATATCTGACGTCAAGAATGTAAAACGCGTAAAATTTGATATAAGCAAGAATAATTTGAAGAAAAATATAATTGTCGACAATACAGATGATTTCGTACTAGTACGATGTGGTGATAATCCAACGAATCTAGATTCGAAATTGGAGAAACTATCATCTAAGATGCATAAAGAAAATATAAAAGAACTAGCGCTAGAGGCAAAAGATGCCATATTTGAAATAATTGATAAACAAACATTTAAGAAGAAATTTAATAAGCTGCAGCATAAAAGGAATAATAAGTATGAAAAATCGCTTAAAATACTAATATACGAAACCCCACGAAACATAAGAAATAAAACAATGCAAAAAGAGTTGATAAAAGAATTCCACAATTCACCCCAGGGTGGACACTTAGGAATCAGGAAAACAATGCTCAAGTTAAAACAACGATACTCATGGAAGAACATGAGACAAATGATAAAACGACATGTAAACACATGCGAAAAATGTGCAAGGAATAAACAAATTCGGCACACGAAAGAAAATATGAACATAACGGACACTCCAACCACAAGTTTCGAAACAGTGGAAATTGACACTGTCGGTCCACTTAAGATTTCAAACGGATACCGCTACATACTAACAATGCAATGTCAACTAACAAAATTCGTTATAGCTCATCCTATAGAAACCAAGGACGCAAAAACAATTGCACAAACTTTGGTAGAGCAACTTATACTTAAATTCGGTTTATTTAAGTACCTAAAATCAGATCGCGGAACAGAATTCACAAATGAACTTCTTAGAAACATATGTGAATTACTGAAGGTAGAACAAATTTTTTCCACCCCCTATCATCATGAGACATTAGGTTCATTAGAGAAAAATCATAGAACACTAAATGAATATTTATTATCATTTGCAGACGATTTTGAATGGGATAAATGGATTCCATACTATACGTTTGCATATAATTCAAGTCCACATGTTGATACAGAGTATACACCTTTTGAGTTGATTTTCGGAAAACTGCCATCCCTACCAAGTGATTTGATTGAAAAAAACACAACAACAACACGGTATAATTTAGAAGATTACTCAAACGAATTAAAAATAAAGCTAAAAACTGCATTAAGCAAAGCAAGAGAATTGATAAACATTGCGAAGAATAAACGAAAAACACAGTATGACAAAAATGTAAACGTTTCAAATTTTAAAGTAGGAGATCAAGTTTTTGTAAAACTAGAACAAAGAAAAAAATCACAAAGTCCATACAAGGGACCATATGTAATTAAAGAAATAAATGGAGTAAATTCTATAATAGAAATAAACAACAAACTAAAAAAGTATCACAACAATATGTTGAAAAAATTTAATAATTAGACAGTATCCAAAAATTACATTATAGTAAGTAATTTAACTTTTATTAATCTCATTAATATTTTTTTTTACTAATAAAGATATCAATTAATTATCTCCATAAAATAAATTTTCACTATTATCATGATAACATAGCATATTATATATACACATATAGGATTATAAATTTTACGAATAATTAATATCATATCAATACTTTATATTACGAATACTTTTTATTTTTATAAATAATAAATTTTTAATGTAATTATTTAAAGAACATATTTAGAATACAAAACAAAAATATGTATGATTTTCTACACATATTATTAAATTTAAATTGTATTTGCCAGAACTCCCCATAATCATATTTTCCCCTTTTTCACTCTCTTTTTCTGATAAATTTAACTTCGAGAAGTAAAATTTCTCTTGACGGTGAGGGTGTAGTGGACTCCTAAAGTCACTATTACCATCACAATACTTTCCCAATAAATTTCATTTAGACCACCTACTTACTAAATCATAAATTAAAGCTAATTACAATAACCCGGCACTTTACATAACTACAGAATTTTTGATGCAACATAAAACTAACCCAAACAAAGACGGGTACTTGAAATCAAAAATTCTGTAGATAAGCGAATGTCATTTACACTTCACACAAATTCATTTCATCCCCTTTCCCTTCATAGTATGTGCATACCTAAACTCAGCACAAGACATACGCTACTACAACAACAATGCCATAACATATAAGCGACTGCATAATGATAGATCGGATTGCCTAAGGCAACGACATTCAATTTGAAGGCCAAACCAAATGCACAATGTAGTGCATATGAATATGAGCAGGATCATATGACACTGATTTGAAGGCCAGCACATATTCAATCGTTATGTACATGTTGTAGTTGTAGCTATGAAAACCAAAGCAACTGATCGATCAACAAATTGATTGGCGATCGGCAAAATTCTGGGAGGAGCGTAACAAATACTGGCATTTATACTGTTAAGGAAAATACCGGTTTTATTGATATAAATAAAAGAAAAAATCAGAATTATTTTTTTCTCAACAAGAGACGACAAGTCTTTTCATTTTATGTTATTCTCATCAGCCGACTAAGCTGCCTTACTAAAACATAGCCGAGTGGGCTTAAACACAACCTCCGCGGCGCGTCCCGAAAACTAATTTAATTTCAGAACTCAGAGGATTCAGAAAGACGATCCGCATGACACCAGGCTCGGCGTACAACACACTATATAGTGTCTGTCAAAAAATTTCGGGGGGTTCTATCCCCTAGCATTCCCCCCTAAATACGGCCCTGCATAGAGTCAAAGCTGCTAATTCCAAGATATAGACAAAAAAATAGAAAAAAAAGGTCCTAGACTGTGTATCGTCAGATCTCTTTTTGTCACGGTGGCGCAGCAAGCTTATGTTTTGGAGCTGATTGCAAAGCGAGGCGAAGTGGTCGACGATACAGCAGTTGGGAAAATTAGTACAAGTAATTGGGGCACAAAGGCACCTTCTTGATCGGCGTTTTTGGAGTGGTGGCTTAGTCGTAGGAATTATCTACATATACTAAATGCATCATGCAGGGGGGCGGGTCCAGGACATTGAAACGATAACAATGGGACCGTGACTTTCTGAGCCTCGACAGCGGAGTGGCTTGGTTATAGCTAGGCTAGATTGGCAGAAACCAATTGCATTCGATGGTCGAGTCTAAGATAGTAGAGAATAAACATGTTTTATGTAATCTGACATAATGTGGCTTGATAAAATTTGTTTTTATAGTATAAATATGTTAACAATCGCATTTGTGAAAAATCAGACTAAGATTCTAAAATTCTGAGGTTAAGTTCCGGTAATGTTTTTTTTTGCGTAGAATTGCGTAAAAAACGTGTGTCAGGGTGTGTTTTAGGTCATGATTCGTAGCCTAGCGTTTAAATGAAATCGACGTTAAGATGCATGAATTATGATTTAATTGATGGCATACTGATGACGGAAGCAGGTCCTGACCGTGGCCCAAGCACTTAAAGAATTCGCGGATTAATAGTATAGTAGAGCTGTCCATATGAGGGACTCCAAAAGGAGTATGCAGGAAATCCCATCATCGCTGAACAAGAGTATAAGCCCTTGTCAAACCACATCACCTGGGATAGCAAAATACCCCCCAATCTCAAAATCCTATTTCGCATAATTTTTTTTTGAATTTTAACACGAATGAGAAGCGTAGAAAAGATAAGAAAAAGGCGTAGCTTGCATCGAAATTCCGAAAACGACACAAATAGAATTAACAGCTTAGATAGCTCAAACCCAATAATGGATAACGAAATAGACTCAGAACAGGCCTCAGGCATTGATAATAATTTTTTTAAAGATTTGTCAAATTCAATAATGGTTGACCGAACTGACAGCGCGAATAAATCAACTACTAAGGGAGCGGTAAAGAAAATTGGAAGGTTTCCTCCAGACGTTAGTTTGCCCCCATCGAAGAAAAACATCGTAGACCCACTAGCTACAATTACGGCTCATCAAATTAAAGGGTTAGTGTTAGAACCTAACGAAGAATACCGTGTCGCACTGGAAAGTTCGATTGAGAGCAAAATTTCCAAGGTGATAGAGAATAGCATAGGGGAGTTAATGACATCGTTGAAACTCACCGAAAGTCCGAATGCGTAACAACAGGAAAAAACAGGAGATGAAACGTGTCACGCTGGAAGGTTGAGTGGCGAAAGCATCAATCCACACACAGTGCACAGTGAAAAATCTGGAAATAGTAATAGCTTTAATAAGAATAAAACACTGATGGAGAGTAATAATAAATCCTGGAAAATCACAAATTATCAACGGTCAGGCATGCAGTGGAAAAAATCGAATTGACAGCAAATCATGAACCAAGAACAACAACAAATGCCACTACAACCACCAATACCACGGCTGCATCAGCCATCGCCACAACAGCACAATTGGCCACCCGATCCAACACAGACAGAGCGCGTGTAGCACGGCGCAATGGAACAGTCGCTGTGGATAGGTATGACTGGAAACGGGGCTAGGTACCCAAGCCCACATGGAGCAGATTCGCATGAAAGTCCACACGCACACTCAACTACCATCCATATGGACAAGTAGGGAATCGTTTTCGCTGGAGGATCGGATGATCTATCCGTAGAAGATTTCGTCTTCCGCGTAGAGCACTTGCAGCGCCACTACCGATGTCCCTGGTCCCAAGTGCTACGAGACTTTCACTTTCAGGAGTCGCCTTACTTACTACCGTAAGTGTTCATCAAAAATAATAATGACGCAGATTGGACCACATTGCGCCAGGCAGTTTCACACCACCCGATCTGATTTCGAAGTTATGAGGAAGATCGTCGAAAGAAAGCAAAGGCTAGGCGAAAGTATTGACCTATTTTTTCACAATCTCTTCAAGTTGCGCTCAAAACTGCGTAATCCTGAGAGTGAAAACGACATGGTGAAATAATATAAAAAAATGTAAAAGATTAACTGAGTCGAATTGTGTATCCAATGACAATATACTCAGTGGATCAATTGCGCGAAGAATGCTTAGATGCCGAAACACATTTCTCTCGACGAGACATACATAGCGGTTACACACAACCACAACTTCACCATCAGCAATATCGTAGTCATGATATCCATGAGGTAACACCAATTGATGATGAAGAGCACAGATGGCGAGAAGATAATTTTGAGGTCAAAGAGGTGAGGCCGATGCAGCGGTATCGTCAACATCCACAACAGTGCCAACCGCAAAGTGATAACAATAAGCAGCAACAATTTCTGCAGCCACAACAAAATTTTAAGCAGTCACAACAACAGCCAAATTGTCACAGACAGGGATTGCAGCAGCAAACTCTACAAAATATGCAACATCGAAACCACCAAAACAGGAAAATTTTGATTTGCTGGAACTGTCGTCAGGAAGGGCATGTATACATGGAGTGTACCTCTTTAACTCGCACGATTTTTTGTTACAAGTGCGGTCGACCTGGCGTAATAACGCCAAAATGTCCTACATGCATGACGGGAAACGTGGAGAGGAACGTGATGGCAACGGGAGTATCACGCTCCAGTCAGACACCCGTGGAGAATTAACCAGCAAAAATAAAATTGATGTCGGAAATAATGTTGAGGTAGAAAATTCTGTGGATGAAAAAACAATTCGAATTTTAAAGAGTTTATATAAAATTAATAAAAATTGCAATAAAAATCAGATTAAGACTAAAATATCACCGTATGAAGAAAAAGTAGAGAAATATTTTGAGGCGCGAAAAATAATTTTTGAGAACTGCTCATTAAATGGAATGCGACAAGTTTCAAAAAAAAATTTCGCTGAAAGGAAACAGGTGCGCGAGCAATTGGCAGAAGCCTTTAACGGAGTATACAGCGAGGACCCAAGAGCATTCGCCGAAGTCGAAAAAGGCAGCACGATATTGGCCTTCTTGATACCGGGGCGTCTATAAGTCTGCTTGGTCGAGGATGCAGAGAATTGGTCGAGGAGCTCAAGGTTGACGTTGAACGATTTTTTTTGATAGTGAGAACCGTAGGAGGCGAAAAACATTCTATTCTTGGCAAAATCAGCTTGCCTGTAAAATATAAAAATAAAATGGAAATTATAAAATTTTATCTTTGTCCCGAGTTAGAACAGAGCGCGTATTTCGGGATTGATTTCTGGCGGCAGTTTCAGCTCGCATCGGATATTATTGGAGTCGAGGAGATAGAAATGATGAAATTAAAAAAAGATTTCGACAATGACAAGAACAATGGCGGCAATATCGAGGTACAAAAGCATGATTTAAAAGAAGAGCAGCAAAAACGCTTACAAAGTGTGGTAAGTCAATTGCACACATATGAGCAGCATAGTTTAGGCAAGACTGACCTCGAAACGCACACCTTAAAATTGACGGAAGGAACCACTCCAGTAAAAGATCGTCACTACCCGATTTCGCCGGCAGTGCAGCAGCTGGTGTATTCGGAAATTGATAAAATATTAGAGCTGGGCGTAATCGGGGAAAGTGAAAGCCCGTGGAACAACCGAGTGACGATAATGCGGAAATCGGAAAAAAATTGCTTTTGTCTGAATGCGAGGAAGTTGAATGAAAGGACTGTGGAAGACGCGTACCCACTACAAAATATTGAAAGGATTCTGAGTCGGATCGACTACACCCATTTTATTAGTAGCGTTGACTTAAAGTTTGCGTTTTGGCAGATAGCCTTAGAAGAACAGAGTAAAATGTACACAGCTTTCACGGTACCCGGTAGACCCCTATACCAATTTGTTGTTATGCCTTTTTGGCTATGCAATGCTGCGCAACGCCTCTGTCGCTTGATGGAGAAGGTCATCCCGCAACGTCTCAAGTCGCATGTATTCACCCACTTTGACGTTTTATTAATATTAGCACCAGATTTCGATACGCATATTCGTGTACTTGGCGAAGTAGCCGAATGTTTGAACAAGGCCAATTTAACCGTAGGGCTTAAAAAGTCCAAATTTTGTTTTAAGGAACTGCGTTATTTAGGTTTCATTGTCGAAGGTGGAGCGTTGAGAACAGATCCTGAAAAAGTTTCGGCAATTCAGAAAATTCCGATTACGAATTCCGTTCGTGAAGTTCGTAATTTTCTTGGCACAGCGGGTTGGTATCGCCGTTTCATAAAGAATTTCGCAGCGTTATCGGCTCCGCTTAGCGATATATTAAAAAAAAACTAACACATTTGCAATGACAGTGGAAGCTATCGAGTCCTTCAATAGCTTGAAGCAAGCTTTATGTACAGCTCCGGTTTTAAAGCATCATGATTTTTCCAAAAGATTTCTGGTACAGTGCAATGTGTCAGAAATAGGCGTAGGTGCGGTGCTGTACCAGAAAGATCTGTAGGGCAATGAAAATCCGATCGCGTATTATTCGCAAAAATTAAATAGTTGTCAGCGGAACTATTCAGTGACAAAAAAAGAGTGTCTAGCAGCAGTGTTAGCGGTGAAGAGGTTCAGGCCATATGTCGAGATGATGCCATTTACGGTGATCGCGGATCACGCGAGCCTGAAATGGCTGATGTCGCTCAAGGATTTAAATGGAAGACTCGCAAGATGGTCCTTGCAACTACCAGCCTATGATTTTCATATTGAGCACCGCAAAGGGTCGGAGAATGTGGTTGCCGACACCCTGTCTAGAGCGAGGAGCTGTCTGCTGAAGAAGATAACTGGCTTGACTGTGAAACAACGGAGTTCGAGTCATCTGAATATGTGGAACTTTGCAATACGATTCTAGAAAATCAGGAAAAACTGCCTGATATACGAGTAGACGATAATATGATTTTTAAACGAACGAAATTCGATCGTGAAGATGACGATTCTTCCTAAGCCATGTATAGCCGGCTTGCTCATGCATTTGTTGCATCATTTTGTTGCCAGCAACCAAGTCGGTTTGCAGTGCCAGAACATCGCAGTCCCAAACCTTCTTTAGAAAACATTCCTGCTTCGTGAACATTGTATTCTGTTCCTCAGGGCTGGCATGAAACACTTGGTCTGACATCTCTCAAACACAAGATAATGATGCCTGCCTGTAAATTACATTTACAGAGCAAGAAGACAAAAACAATAGAAATAAATTCGCAGTGAAGCAGAAACCAAAATCGAGAACACCAAACCCTAAAATAAACTTAAACCAACAAGAGAACAACAGCATAAATGAAATTCGGATAAAAATTAAAACAAAATATTGAAATCTAAAATCCTAATTGAAAAAAAAAAACTAAGCTGATAGTGGAACACTCTTTTGGCGGATTCCTGCGGGTAAATTGCTTTGCGATTTGTGTGATCAAAAACGCACACGCAACAAAACACTGCGTTGGCCAAGATCACGTTGAGTCGATGTGCAGCTTACGCAGTTTGCGGTGTGGATGCCTGTTCATATTCTTGAGTTCCCAATTCTTAACCTCAAATTTTCAGTAGGTTTATTGAATGAAAAGTTTTTTTATCTATTTTTTTGTTAAAGGTATAATATTACATCGAATTGATGGAATCTATAAGGCTACCAAAATATTAGTCAGTCACGAACTGTGAAATATGTAAGCATTGTGCCAAAATTTTGTTTGGTGAGAAAGTGTAAATGATTCCGTTTAATGTTAATTTAGTTCTAATTTGCCTGAACTAAAATATGAAAAATTTTAGTGCTTTACTAATTTGAATTAATTCTTATATTTTATTTTTAAATCTGTTGATAAATTCACCCGGTGCCCAACGTAGGCTTCCGCCCACACTCTGAAAACAAGAGGCTCACGCTAACACACTGAGCTAGACGGGCTTTAAATCTTTAAAAATTTTGCATCATTTTCCAGCTTGAAAATTCGTATTAATATTTTTCTTCTTTCAGGATCATTTGGACGTTGTTTCCGTACGAGAACGCTTCTCTAAAATCATCTACCTTGGACGGGAAGTGTTCGCAATACTTTTGTTTCTTCTTGAAATTTATTTTTTTTATTTATTGCCAGGTAGAAAGATACTTTGATATAATTTTCTTCGCCTTTTTTTTCCGGTACTTCGTAAATTGTTTTATTGCACTTACGATTTTAACATGCAGATACGAGGACATTTTACAACCATACACAAGGACGGATAAAATTAATTGATGTTATGGTTGATGACTAACATATTGCACGATATTATTTCCGGTGAATATTGCACTTAATCGAATTTTATTTTCATTATATTGCACTTGTGTATTTATGTTGTGTATATTGTATCGTATTATTGTGTATGTCCTCATTTTTTTTAATACTGCTGTATGTATGTATTTGAAATCTTATTGTTTAAAATCCTTTGCATGAAAGATTCCAATGGGCTTGCCGGAAAGATTCTCGAGTTCATACATATTGTTTCCAATAGGACGTACGACTCTACACTTAACGAATTTTTTACTAAATTTGGAAATTATATTTTTTTTAAAATCGCTTGCCACAAAATTTCTTTTATAAATTTCTTGGCCTGGTGAAAGTGTACTTCACGGGTGCGCTTGTTGTATAGTGCTGCACTTCGCTCATAAGCTTTGTGTAGGTTTTGTTTCAATTTTTCGCGAATTAGAGCAATTCGATCGCTATCGTTCAGTTCATTTATTTCAATGTCGTTAAAAGAATTTAATTTTTTTGCTAATTTGTAGTCGGCTCCGTTCGTGAACATCTGGTGGCCAAAAAGGGCAAGGAAAAGGGTAACCCCTGTTGCGGCATTTGATCGCGGTGCATAGACCGCTGATTTTAAATGTGGTATTTTGTATAGCTGACACATTTTCATAAATTCTTCCGCCACGAACTACTTTCCGTTATCAGAGTGGATAATTTCGGGCACGCCAAATTTATGAAAAACTTCTCTGACTAAAAATTCCACTACATTTACTGCTGTCGCTTCACGCATGGCCTTAAGCAAGGCAAATTTTGTGGAATGGTCCAATACAATAAATATATTAATTTAATTAATTAATTTCATTTATTTCAAAATTGCTAGTCAATGAACAGTAGTATTCTTACAGACTAACTTATAACAAAAAAACATAATTATATCAAAATAATAATAACGTAATAAAATTAAAACTAAAACATTATTTAAAAACTAAATTCAGCAAATTCAAAAAAGAGTTTTTAGAGGAGGAGAAATCTATTGAAATTAATTGTGAGACATTATTAAATTCTATTAACGCTCTAGTAAGAGGAGCATTAAGTGCATAATTCGTTCTATTGAAGCCAACGTAAAATATATCAAAATGTCGAAGAACTCTAGCAGGGACATTGAAAGTAATCCTCTCTAAAAGGGAAGGACAGTCTACTACACCCCTGATGACATCAAAAACAAAGCTTAATGAAAGTATTGCTCTTCTATTTTGCAATGTTTTTAAATTTATTAGCATACATCGAGAATTGTAAGTAGGAACTGGATCTTCAAAGTGAAGAGACCTCAGAGCATACCTAATAAAAACTTTCTGAATGCGTTCAATTCGATGAATATAACACGCATGATAAGGCCTCCAAATAAAAGAAGCATATTCAAGCATAGAACGAACAAATGATGTAATAAAAGCTAACATAGCATACGACTTAGATATAGTAAAGTTGATGTGGCTGGAAAAAGTAAACTTGGAATCAAAAATAACTCCCAAATCCTTAATTTCATCTAGTGCCTGCAAAAAACAATCAGAAATACGATAAGCGGTTTGAACAACATTATGACATTTCGAAAATGTAACATGAAAGCATTTATTAATATTTAATGAAAGGCAATTATCAGAACACCAAGAAAAAACATTATCAAGTTCTGCCTGAAGAATTAAGGCGTCCTGTGGGCTTTTTATAATAGAATAAATTTTCAGATCATCTGCATACAACAAATATTTAGCAAAAGAAAAACAGTTGCTTACATCATTAACAAACAATACAAAGAGCAAGGGCCCCAAAATACTACCCTGTGGAACGCCCGATGGTGCAACAAAAAAATTAGACTGCACATTATCCACCACAACAACACACCTACGATTGTTTAGGTAAGATTTAATCCACTCCAAGAACACGGAATGAAAACCCATATGAGCTAACTTTTTTGTAAGAATTAAATGAGATACCTTGTCAAAAGCTTTGGACAAGTCAGTGTAAACTGCATCAATCTGAAGACATTTTTGGAATGCTAGAATACAATCTTCGGTGAAAACTGCAAGATTGGAAACAGTTGATCGCCCAGGTACAAAACCATGTTGATTGGGAATAATCAAACTTTTGACAGAAAAAAATAGTTTATCTTTGATAATGCACTCGAAGAGCTTAGAAATGGTCGTAAGTTTGGAAATGGGCCTATAATTACCTACATCGTTTTTATTGCCACTCTTAAAAATTGGAGTAATAAGTGTAAATTTCCAAGCGTCGATAAATACATCCGAAGACAAAGATTTGTTAAAAATAACCAACAGAGGATACGCAAGTGATGTGCATTTTTTTAGCAAAACCGCAGAAAGCCCATCAACATCAGTTTGGGTAGAAGATTTTAGTTGTTCAATGCCCCTGACCACATCATTATAAGACAGTATTAAAGATCCAAAATCAATTGACGATTCCAAATTACAAGAATAATTTGCAGCATCAGCCTCAGATGTAAAATTAGAACTAAAAAACTCAGCAAAAAGGTTGGATGCATCAGTGGGAGAATTAGCAGATTTATCATTAAAAAATAATGTTGCTGGAATACTTGAGCTAGTTCTTTTCAATTTAATGTAACGCCAAAAAGCCTTGGAGTTAGTTTTTATGTTGGCTTCAAATTTTAAAATGTAATTTCTATAAAGAAATTTATCCAAGCAATTAAAATCCTTTGAGTATTTTTTATAAATTTCGAAATATTTTACATCATTAGTTTTATTGAATTTGCGAAAGAATTTATTTCTTAAATTCTTTAACTTCTTAAGGGCTCTAGTGTGCCACGGTAATTTATAATTCTTCACTATAGTAACTGGAATGTTGCTATGACATATTTCAATGATTTTTGATCTAAAAATATCAAAGCAAGTTGAAACTTCAAGATCAAGTAGCAATGCATCCCAGTCCAAGCATTGAAATAAATTATTCACATTAAGAAAATTACATAAATTATAATTAAACGAAACATTACGATTTTAACTTTTAATATTAAAGAATTCATAAAAATCAAGTTCTATTATTAATGGAACATGATGCAAGCTCGATGTAGATAGAGGGAAAAAACATTCCGACAAATTAAAATTAATATTATTACTTAAAAATATTAAGTCCAAAATTCTATTGAGTTTATTTAAAAAACTATTAATTTGTATGAGATCAATACTTAAAAAACTATCAACCACATATACTTCAGAGGTACTATTGATATTACTAGGAATAAGTGCTGTACTATTAGCAACATACGACCAAGATACATTAGCTAAATTAAAATCTCCTAGCACACAAAGATGGTTATCCCCTACTTTATTAAGAGCTTAAGATAAAAAATTATCTATATGCGCCTTATAAAGGCTATCAGCACTATATATATAGGCGTTGCCACCCTTAAACTTCGAATATTTTCCCAAGAAGACTATATAGACCTTCTGAAATGGACGTTCCGTTCGTATTTCTTCACCTATAGTTGGTCTCATTTCTCGGTTGGTATGTTTCGATTCTTTACATACTGTGCAATTTCGAATGAAATTCCTGACTTGAATCTTCATTCGAGGCCAGTAGTAAAACTGCCTAAGCCTGTGTAATGTTTTGGCAACACCGCCTTGAGCAACTATCTCAGGGCTGTGCGCCTTTTCCACAAGTGTTGAAGTTAAAGATTGAGGAATCCAAAGTTTCCATGTTGTTTCACCATCCTCTGGTTCACAGCGCGTACATTTGAATACAAAACCGTTGTCTACTCGTAAATCGGGTAATTCTTCAGAATTTTCATTCACAGTTTGCACCAATTGTAGGTACTCTGGAGACTCAAACTCCATCGTTTTTATATCAAGCAATGTATTGTTTTCAGTACTTATCTTAGTGACGAATCTCGATAACGGATTTGCAACAACATTGTAATTTTAGGGACCACTTTGCAAGTCTACCTGAAAGGTCTTTAAGAGGCATCAGCCACTTCAAACTGGCATCGACGGTTACCACAGTGAAGGGCTTTATTTCTATATAAGGACGAAATCGTTGCACGGCTAAATCGGCTGCCAAACATTCCTTTTCCGTAATGCTATAGTTAAGCTGGCAGCTGTTTAGCTTTTGAGAGAAGTATGCTATGGGCCTTTCATTGCCCTCGCGGTCCTTCTGGTACACCGCATCGCACTGTACCCAGAACCGCGTGGAAAAATGTGAGTGTATCAACACTGGTGCTGTTGTGAGCGCTTAAAGGAGCAGATAAAGTCGCGAAATTCTGGATGAACCTTCGGTACCATCCTGCCGTCCCTAAAAAACTGCGGACCTCTCTGGGGGATTTTGGAACTGCTATTTACTATATTGCGGATACTTTATATGGATTAGTCTTAAGTGTACCTCCGCCTACTAAAAATCCCAAATATATCAGCTCCTTAAAACAAAATTTTGATTTCTTCAAACCCATAGTCAGATTTGCTATTTTTAAACACTTCGCAACCTCGTTCAAGACATGCATATGCGTTTCGAAATCTAGAGCGATAACCAAAAGATCGTCCAAATAAATAAAGACGTTAGACTTGAGCCGCTGTGGTATGACTTTGTCCATAAGACGGCAAAGTCTTTAAGCAGCGTTGCATAGTCCGAAAGGCATTACGGTAAACTGGTCGTCCAGGCACTGTAAAAGCAGTATACGCTTTAATTTTTTCGTCTAAGCCTATCTGTCAGAATGCGAATTTGAGATCAACGCTGCTTATGAAGTGCGTGTTATCAAGGCGACTCAGTATTCCCTCTATATTCTGCATCTTTTATTGTGCGGTCGTTCAACTTACTTGCATCAAAACAAAAACGGTTTTTGTCCGGTTTTCGAGCTATCGTTACCCGGTTCACTCCCAATTTTAGCATATTATCAACCTCAGCGTATACTAAATCTTGCACCGCTGGAGATATTGGATAGTGTCGGTCCTTAACTGGAATTGCTCCTTCCACTAACTGAATTGTATGAGTTTCTACAAGAGTTTTTTCCAGGCCGTGAACCTCATATGTCTTAAACTTTTTTTTTACTGCTTCTAAACGTTGCTGTTGTTCTGTGGTCAAAATATGCTGCTCAGGTTCATCAATTTTTTTTTCGTCACAATTTTTGAAATGATGGCTAATTCTCTCCAAATCTATTACTTCTGTTGCAAGTGAGAATTCTCTCCAGAAATAGATACCAAGATACACCATTTGCTCCCGACTTGGACCCAAATAAAAAGTTATAAATTTTTCGAATTCTTTATATATGACAGGAATCTTTATTTTTTCCTATAATTGCATGTTTTTTTCCGCCCGCAGTCTTGACGGTGAAATAATATCTTTCAATGTTAGTATTCAGTTTCTCGGTTAATTCTCTGCATCCGCGACCGAAGATAGAGACCGAAGCACCTGTATCCAAGTCCTTTAATTTTTATATTTCCAAATTGGACTTCCGTATATACACGTGGATCTTTTTCATTAATATTATTCACAGCTTCTGCTATCAGCTTTCTAATATGCTTCCGTTTTGCAAAATTCAAACGTGCCTTCTTTGCTCTTTTAGAAACCTGCCTCATACCGTTGAGTAGGCTTCCATTAAAAATTCGCTCTCTTTTTTTAATAATAATTTTGAATTCTTTCTTCAATAGGCTTCATTCTAAATGTTTTCTAAACTATGTTTTTATTATCATTATTAGTTTTTTTATAAATAGAAAATTTCTTAATTTTATCTGCAGACTCATCATTGGTGCATGCGATAATTTTTCGGGCGCTGTCTTGGAGCGCGCATCCCCCTCCGAGATCGCGTTTCTGCTTGCGTTTCCCAATGTGCAAGTGAGACATTTTGGAGTGATGACATCAGGGGTGCCGCATTTATGGCAAAATATTGCTCGCTGCAAAGACATGCATTCCATATATACGTGGCCGTTTTGCTTATAATTCCAGCATATCAAAACACGTTTTGTTTATTGCGATTGTTGCTGGTGATTTTGTTGATGTTGCTGCTGGTGTGGTTTCTGTGATGAATACGGTATTTTCGGACGTATTTCTTGAATTTCATCGATCTATACAGCATCATGATAGCTGTGCTGATTGTCGTCTTCTTCAAAATCAATTTCATTGAGCTTATGGACTCGCTGCGGCCGCATGTATTTTTCGCCTTGATTGAGCGTTCCTCGCACATCCCGTCGATTAAAATATCGTTCAGCCACTATGCACTCGCTATGCAGCTGCCCATAGGGTAAACCATACGTGCTTTTTATTATTTCGTAGTCAGGCACACCGTGGTTCAGTTTGGAGCGGAGTTTCAACATTGCATGAAAATATGCCTCGATAGCTTCTCCTGGCTGCTGCTTTCGTTCGTAAAGGTCTCTCATAACTTCTCAAGTCAGTTCGCCTGTCTTTATATTGACGATACATTGCATGTTTCAGAGTGGGCCAGTCTGAAGTATCACTATTTGCCTTCACATACAGTCAGTACCATTCTTTCGCTTCTCCACTGACAAGTAGATGAAATTCTCACATCACCTGATTCCATGGACAACCATAATGGGTTACTAGAGTTTTTAGACGGAAAATGAAATCATCCACCAACAAATGTGCCGCATGCCCATCAAATGTTAGACCCCATTTATTAATTTTCACAAAATTAGATAAGTGTGGAGACCACTGATTTTGTAGTGTTCGTAGCATACCAGCTGCTGGTGGCTGGCTGGATCTGTCGTGATCATGTGCGTGTTGTTGTTGCTGTGGAGCTTGTGGCATTTGCTGTATAAATGTTTTCTGTTGTTGTGGTTGTTGGTGCTGCGCCATTTGTTGCTGTCCCAAATGGAACGAATGTTGGTTTCTATTTGTTTGTTGTGGCTGCGCAGCTAAGGCATTGTTCTACTCTCATGTTTCTCTGATTATGTGTATCAAATACGTTCTGATTAGCATTCGAATAATTACTTTTTTCTCTTCTAGGATCTTCTTTCGGCTGATTCATCAAATTTTGAACTGCACTTGGCTCGCCGTCAGCGTGCTCACTCTCTTTTCTCGAAGTCTTTGAGGATCTTTGCGCGGAACTATTATCCTGTCCTAAATTTTGGGTAAAGTTCAAATTCTTCACTAACCTAGCCATTGCGATCTGCATTACTTCCATAATTTTATTTTCAAGCGACCTTTCTAGAAAAGTTTTATACTGTTCGTTTTCATTCCTCACTAAACTCGCGATATACTATAACTTTTCTTTATTTAAAGTAGGACTAGTCCCACTACTCTGTCTGGTAACGTTTTTATACGGATTTTTTTGAGGTGGTGGTAAAGAAAAATTTTGTGCAGTATCTGCTGTAGCTGCAGTGTTGCTACTTAGATTCTTAGGAATCGCTCCTGTGTTCACCCCAGCAGCACCCTCACTGTCTGTAGTGACTTTTATAGTTTTAGATAAATCATAAAATGATGTACCCGTACCCTGACCACCATCTTTTTCGGAACCATCCATAGCTATTATTTTACTAAAAGGGCTGCTTGTACTAATTGAACGGTTAAAATCGTATTGATATTGACGCTTTTTTGACTATTTTATTCTTTTTAATTCTATTGGAATTCTAGTCTGAATTTCAACTAGCTCTTTCGGGCTACTCATTGATTTCTACCAGTAATTCCTTTTTTTTTTCAATTTTCCATTTCTTTAAACGAAATACTTTAAGTTAAAAGAGGGCTTTCATGACCGAGCGAATATGCGTATTATAAGTAAGACTTGTTTTTAATTTTGCGGATATTTTTGTATTTCTGCGTTTTCTTATGGAGTTTATTATGTGGAAAAATTTCATGGTCGATAATGGTACTATATACGTACTAAACTACATAATCTCATTTCTGCAAATATATTCGCTATTTTATCTTTTTAGGTCATGCATCTACTACGCAGCATCTGATACAGTGTACAACTTAGATCTGTTTTTAAAGGATTTTGTTTTCTAAGGTTACACCATAAAGACAATTGCTGAACTGCAACGCAGCACGAAATTTATGTAGTTTTCAACACCCTTGGATTTAAAATTTTGTGATGCGGCTATTTTTTTTTTTTTTTTTTAAGTCAAGGGCGCATCACCACTACTGACCCTACATTGCTCCCGTTTCGAAACTTCCCAAGTCCAGTGCAAACAAATTTTTGTCGTTGAAGAACGACTAATCACTGAACCACTGGACCCATAAATGTCCCAAAATGAGGCAACCTATTTAATTATCAAACATCACGTTCTCAGTCCTCCCATTCCATGCTATTAGCATGGAATTGATAATTAAATCTCACTAAGCCACTGCGGTGTTAAAAAGACTAAGGACGGATGAATCCTTTCTGATAGGATTTTTTTTTGGAGAAGAAAAATTCTATAAAAATTTTCCTTAACGGTTATTACTTTAAAAATGTATGCCATTGGTATGTCATCGGCTCCTACTTCACGAGATGCATTTAGTTCCTCAGCAGTTGCTAGTCTAAGTCACCTAGACGAAATAAGAGTCGATAAGATCCAACTGCTGCTAATTGCGTACCAGATCTGTGCCATATTATTATGACACAGAATTTGTCTGATGATTTTACCTCCTGCAAAGTAATTTTTTTGAGTTCAGTCACCATGTTGTCACATGGTGAAAACCTGGGATATTAGCTGTTTTCAACCCTACTGAAATTATTTTGATTGGGCGCCATATTGTTATAAGTCCCTTGCAATGGAACCAAAACGCAGCCCGTCACCGCTAGCTTGCGGTTCCCAAGGGGGGTTGTTAACCCGCCGCGTTTGGTAGAGGGAGCAAACAATAAATTTCACTTCACAGGAAGTGAACTTCAAAATACGTTCATATCTACACGAAAAAAATTCATAAAAAGCAAATGAAAACTCAAAAAAGAAATAGAAAAGAAAAACAAATCTCAATTTAAAAGGGATAATTAAAAAGACCCTAGTTTACCACATAAATGAAGGAATTCGGTGTTACTTTCCCGCGCACCCTCCCAACCTAGATTGCCATCGCCGATTTTATGACAATCCCAAAACATCCTTTTATTTCCGCCAAAAAAAAATCTGACCTTACATTTCGCCGGTCATGATTTCCAACCCCATTCTTTTCGGAATATTACCAACAATTCATGCTGCTAGACTCATATCATTTTCAAATTAATAGGACCTTTGATTTTGGTCTTCAAATTACAATCCACGTACTATATTTCTATATATTTTTTTTATTCTTAGACTCTACAAAAAAAAACTTAAAGCAAACGAAGATTCGCGATTTTTAACTATTTTACAACTTACAAAGAAAAATTTATATGTAAAATGATTAAATATGGATTAATGCGCATTATGGTAAATATCAGAAAAAAAATATATGTGTGTATAAATATAAATTTGAAATAAATATGGAATAAAGGCAGGCACGATTAAGGTAAATGTACCATATTCCGGACTATTAAGGGTTTTTACACTTTTAGATTTATTTTGTAAATATTAGAATAAAAGTTATCATGCTGCAAATATCTGATAATAAATATGTAGCGGTTGTGTTTAGAATTTTATGCATTTCATGTATATTAAACCACAGTTTTTATTTGTTATTAATAAATTTGTAAACCCTTTTTATTGTCTCTAATTCCGTCCTTCAGAATTTCACGCTGCTACTAATTCCGTACTAATGAGTCCTTAATTCCGGTCTATTTATGAAAATTACAGCGATATATGAAGACACAATTAGGTATATATAACGAATGTTAAAGAATCTAATAATAAATAATGTAATATAAAATATATTTCAAGCACTTAAAATAGAAATGATTTGTAAAAATTATAACTTTCAATTTAACAACACCGAGATATGAAATTCTGCGATTAAATATAAATAATAATGAATTCAAAAAATTTGGCAGAGAACATATTCTGATATAATCACAGAAATATTGACTGTTTCAAACTTAAATTATAATAATTTTGTTCAAAAAATATTGGTACGTAATTAACTCATACGTATTTTAGTAACGTGCTTTGTTTGTAAACACAATATTCCATTAATTTATTTGTGAGAATTCATTTAAAACATAAAATGAATATTCGATCCTATATCCTAATTCCGTTCCAAGAACGGAATAATGTACAAGCCTCATAAGGTCATGAACGTAATTCCGTTCGTCAAAAGAACGTTTTTTTTAATAATAAAAAACATACAATGACGGGTTTAAATTATTATTAGTTATTAAATATAATCCTAATTAATGTAAAAAACCAGAACACCATAAGAATATACTTATTTGTCACTTCTTATAACCTTATAAAGACTGTTACAACTCGTTGTAGTTTCACCCAGCATAACTCTTTCTCAAGACGAGTTAATGTCGACGGACCATTCAAAACGAAATTTATCATTTACAAACTAAAAATATCGTTCAGTAAGGTAAGAATTTTTATTTCCAAAATATCACAGATGATGTCTTGCTATTTTATTTTGCAGAATATTCAATACTTTTCTTATTTAATGGCTAAGTAATAGACCGTAATAGTGTACTAGGCCGGAATATCGTACACTTACCTCATAAGACATAAAAAAAATATGGATGAAAATTGTAATTATAACTGTAGGCCTGTATATATATGCCAACACAAAATGGCTACATGAAATTTTATTAGGTGCGCAACTAAGTTCTCGCCGTTTTTGTTAGAAATTCCAACTTTATTGTCAAAAAATAGTTACAAATGAATCAATCAAAGTATTGCCCATTGCTAGATACCACATTTCCCCATCTTTCTGGTAGAGCTCGAATGCCATCACGGTAGAAGTATTCGTCTCCTGAGGCTGTCCACGAATCGAGCCATTTTTTGAGGTCTTCATAGGAGTTGAACTGCTGATCAGCCAGACCATGTGCCATTGAACGGAACAAGTAGTAGTCTGACGAGGCAATATCTGGGAAATACGGCGGGTGGGGTAGGACTTCCCATTCGGGAGTTTCCAAGTATGTTTTCGCTGGTTTAGAAACGTGAGGCTTTGCGTTGTCATGCAATAGGATTACTTTATCGTACCTCTGTTCGTATTGGGGCCGTTTTTCACGCATGCAAACGCTTGGAAATGGCTTTTCGGGTTACTCCCTATGCTGAAGCAAGCTTTTCTTGCGTTTGGGCCGAATTCTCTTCGACCAATGTCTCCAATTCCGTATCATTGAAGGTTTTTGGCCTTCCTTCACGTGGTCGATCGTCGATGTCGAAATTTTGGTCTTTAAAGCAACGAAACCAATTTCGGCACGTTGTTTCGCTCAGAACAAGATCTCCGTAAGCTTTTTGGAGCTCTCGATGCGCGTCAGCCACCGTTTTCTTCGATTGAAAGAAGAAAATCAACACCTCCCGCAAATAACGATTATTTGGTACAAAATCAGTCATTTTCGAGCAACCACAAACAGACTATGAAATCACAAAATCTTAAAATTGTCAAATCAGTTTGTTTACCATATGCTTAGGCTAGATTCATAACGTTTCGATATGAACCAAATCGACCAGCTCTTACCGCTAGCGTCATCTGTTAACAAACAGCGAGAACTTAGTTGCGCACCTAATAATAAAATAACTAAGACTAAGATAAGTCTTCTTAATTTTCTTCTCTTTTGAGCACAAATTTTGAATCTTTATACAAAAAATCCGGTTTTCAAACGGGCATCCAATGTTGAAAATAAAATTAATTCCTTTCCTATCTAATCCTAAAAGAACTCTCTGAAGATTTCAAGGCTATAGAAATCCCTCAATTTAAACTTGAATTCCCCGAGGATTTTACCTTTTTTTTTAAGATTCAATACTTGGTACTCTTTCGTATCTTTTTTTCTTTGATATACATACTGATGAAATAATTAAACCTATATTTCAGCTATTGCGGCCACTGTTTCGTTCGGTTCGAACTTTAATTTTTTTCAATACGATCTCTGGCGAGCTCGTCTCTTTTGGATTCTTGTGTTATTATCAGGCAATTGGGGAACTATTTTCACTTCCGGTCTCGCTCGGCTATGCTTTAACTTTTTGAGCGCTGCCTTATCCACCTTGTGTTATGGTATTTTGTGCAAACACTCAACATGTATCATGTAAATATATAAATATAAAAAATAAACTGACAATTGTGGCTAATCTTTTTGTCCTTCTGCTGAGTACGGATTTGTACGTCCTTCTTTTTTTTCGCCTATGAGGCAGCCACAGTATTAGGCAACAGTAACTTACATATACATACATGTAGATATTAAATGAAATGCATTAACCACAATAACTTACATTGTCTATTGTAAGTATATATGAACGCTGTGATATATGATTTTATAAAAACTTCTACACTTCCACTTAAACCGATTGTAATTTACAACAATTCCGGCACTTTTATAATTTTCCTTACGTGGAAATTGATTTTAAAATTAAACTTAAAAACTTTAATAATATAAAAAGATGTAACGAATCCCCATTTTATCGTATCTAACGCGGCTCGCCGTGGCTAGCTTGCGGTTTCCAGGGAGGGATATTAGCCCGCCGCTTTAGATCGAGGGATGTACAATCATTTTAGTTCCCGGTTTTGGCCGGAAGTGAAATCAAAACAAATCTACATTGACTCAGAATTGATGAACTGAAATGAATACTGAAATTTTCTAAAAACAATAAAAAAAAAAAACCAATGAAAATTTTACTTGGCCTACCCCAGTTGCCCTCTATCACCGGTCACGACTTTCAACCGCCCCATAACGCAACTTTAAGACATCATATTAGCCTCTTTGATTTCATTCACAACATTTTCCTTCTTTAGTATTTCTAGAATTCATAATACTTTAAATACTACTTTGTAACAACAATAATTTTTGTTCTTATCCTCCTTTTAGATCCCGGAAGAAAATAAATCCATAGATTTACAAATCAGCCTTCAAAATTGGGTACTTTTAGGAAAATGTAAAAACTTAATTGAGGAACTTCTCTAAGGTTAATTTGCCCAAAACTAAATGTTTGAACATGCTGTGTATCAGAAAATATAATACAAGCACCTAAATTTAAAAATCAAAAATAAATTGTAAAACTTATCTAACAAATAAAATACATGTATAAAAATTTAGTAAATTCAAAAAAAAACTAGTAAAGGTGTTATCTTCGGCCAGGCCGAAACTCACATACCCTACACTGCAGTAAAAGTACTTTTTAAATAAATGTTAAAAAAATGTTGAGGAGGTTGAATAAGTCGAAAATAATGTAAAAAGGTTCAAAAATGTTGGAAAGTGTTGGTAAAAACTGAAAATGTCAAAAGAATATGGGAAATGTTGAAAAAAATAGAATAGAAATGAAAAACACGAAATATATCACGCCCACTCCAACAATTCCGCCCACTTTTGTTTCAATAAATGATATTCGTGATTAACATGATCAAACCAAATTTTAGCACAATAGCTTGTAAAGTTTGCGATATGTGCCGTAATTATTCCTAAAATTTAGGGCGGTGACAGACCCACTGGTGCAATCCACTCCGATTTTGATCCAGAAATAGCTTTCTAGAAACAAACCTCTAACAATAAATTTCAATAAGATTGCTCATATATTTCGATAGTTATGCCACTTAAGGTATTTTAATTGTATGGGAGGTGCCACGCTCACTATTGCTATTTCGCCAGCTTTTGATCCATATATACCTAATACCCAGTAAACCACTTACTTAAAATAGCACTTACAACACTATGTCAATGAGGAGGGTGCCACGCCCACTGATACCTGCTTGTCAAGTTTCATTTAATTTCAAAGCTTGTAGTGACCGATACCTCTACACAAAATTTTATGAAGATTAATCTCATAGCACACTATCTATAGCATTAAACGCATTTTGCTTATATGGGAGGTGCCACACCCACCAGCACTATTGTGCCAATATTTTGCAAAAAGACACCTTTTAGCGAGAATGTCTGCCATATTAAATTTCATAACGATTGCGTTGTTAGTTCTCTTTTTATAACGTTTATAAATATTGTAGGCTGTGTCACGCCCTTCAACGAAATTTCCCTGAATATTGACGAAACTTTTATTGATGACTACTTTTAGTGGTATCATCCCTAAAATATTTATGAAAATCGTAAGTGCCAATTTGGAGATATACGAAATCCAAATTATCAATTGCGAAAAAGTGCCATGCCCACTTTTGCAATTCCGCCCA
This sequence comes from Meiosimyza decipiens, assembly GCA_963680825.1. Classification (NCBI taxonomy): domain Eukaryota; kingdom Metazoa; phylum Arthropoda; class Insecta; order Diptera; family Lauxaniidae; genus Meiosimyza; species Meiosimyza decipiens. The sequence goes on along the minus strand of OY804258.1, from coordinate 70,060,941 downwards.
CTTTATGCACAATTCAAGATTTATAAAATCTGTATTCGTGTACAAATTATATCACAATACCTTGCACGATTTACGAACTATCGCGTTATGAAAGTTAAAATTTAGGGCTGTGCCACGCCCTTTTAAGAGCCCTTGCACATTTTAAACCTAGCCTGATCTTAATTTTGTTTTAATCTTCATCAAATCATCAAGTTTCATCAAAGTCGCGCTGCTCACGAGTTTCAACAGCTCTTAAAGTAGAAGCTCTGGTTCAATTTACGAGTAAGCGGACGTCGCGCTCTTCTGGTGTTTCAGAAGCTCTTAAAGTAGAAGCTCCGGTTTGATTTATTTGTAAGCGTACGTCGCGCTGCTCAGGTATTTCAGCAGCTCTTAAAATTGAAGCTCTGGTTAGATTTACTTGTAAACGGACGTCGTGCTGCTCAGGTGATTCAGCAGCTCTTGAAGTAGAAGCTCTGGTTCGACTGACTTGTAAGCGTGTGTCGTTCTGCTCATGAGTTTCAGCCACTCTAATTGCTGCCATTAGTCTCGCCGTTCTGGTTGATCTACTAATTGAATTTTTCTGGGGTGGTATTGTGATTATTTTCAGTATTTATTGTAAGAAAAATTAAACGGTCGAATAATTATATTCACAGCACAAAACTATGTGTCATGAAAAACAATTAGAACCAGGGAATTTTTTTTTTTAGGTTAATATTTTCTTATATTAAAAAAAAAAATACTGGTATAAACAAAAAACCAATTAAAATACTCTTGATTTGTATTCAGCTAAATATAAGAACACCGATATTACAAATATGTTACTTCATCAAAATTAACTAAAAAGAATTGCTTTGATATGATTCACACGCGTGTATGTTTCTATTTCATATGACCGCAATAGCAAAAAGTATAATCTTTTGGAATTTTTTCTATGGAAATAACAGTATCGGCTATGAACTGCAAAATTGAGCATAATGTGAAACTCATACAAAAAAACAAAATTAAATGCACGTACATCTTAAGGAGCAACAAACAGCAACACCAACAATACAAATAACGCGGGAACGATTTTCCGCAACATATATACATATGTCTCAAGAGAGCGACTATTTCTCTCGATGTATATATACAGTGGGTCAGATAAAAAGTCGGACAAGTGTTTGCAAAAAGTTACCATACGATTTTTAGTTAAAATAAAAAAATTTATTTTGTAAAATTTTTTATGTCTTTAATTTATTGATTAATACAGAAGAAAATAAAACTAAAATAAATTTACAAAGTTGTGACATAAGGGTTTAATCGTCGAAATTCTTTAGAAATGTGGTCACACTGATAGTCGGCAACGAAATTATCGATCAAGGTAACGGTGCATTTACCGATATGTTTGAGAATCTATTAACGATTTTAGTATGACTTTAGTTAACTTCTAGCTGTCATCAGATAAAAAAGGATTTGAAAATATTCCAAAATGCAGCGTTGCTGAGGCATAAGAAATTATGGTCTTTTCTCATTTTGGAAGTGTGGCACCACTTTTTTTTTCTACGTCAAATAGGTGCTGAAGTATCAAAAATGTTGGTCTTCTCTCATTTAATAGTATTTAACAGTTGATGAGACATGATGAACTTTATTTTTCACTCATATGGAAGGTCGTTATCTATTTTTTCCAAAACAAAATAAGCTAAGAAATTTTTACAAACTATAAGAAGCATACGTACAAAATCTTATTCATCTACGTCAAATAGTTGCGGATATAATGTTAGTCTTTTCTAATTTTGGAGACGTGGCACTGCCCATTTTTTCATTAAATCTTACTTTTGCCTCTCTCTTCTACACACCAAGTTTCATTTATCTGCATCACATAGTTTATGAGAGGGCGTAGCATTGCCCACTTTTTCCAAACCAAGCTATGCTAAAAACGTTTTACAAACTAAAATGAGCATATGTAACAAATTTTTCTGCGTCAAATAATTGCTGAGATCTTAAATGATTGATTTTCTCATATGGAGGTGTGGCACCTCCCTTTTTTTCATTAAATCTGATTTATGTATCTATTTTTATATATGTATGTACCAAGTTTCATTTATTTGCATTAAATAGCTAATAAGATATGATAAATTTTATTTTTTTTTATATCGGGAGGCGTAGCATCGCCCATATAATCCAAACCAAGCTATACTACCTACCCCAGGCCATAAGAAACATATGTGCCATAACTTTCGGCGATCAGTTGAACGGTTTAGGAGTCCATAAGCAACAAACATACACGCCACATTGAGCCTTATATACTATATAGATTATTGATGATCATAATTTTAACTATTTATACAAAATTCTTACATCTGGCTTTTAGGGAAATTACTAAATTTGATTACCCTTCAGCAGCACTATACAAAAAAGAATCCATCAAAATAAAACGCGACAAATTCAAAAGCAATTATAAAAAGAACTAGTTTTATTTAATCTACATGAACAAAATTAAAGAGCTTATAATGTGTAAGTAACAAAGTTAGGAAAATACTGACTAGCAGCGTATGTAAGAAAATATAACTGAGTTGATAGATGGTCTAACAATGTTTCTGCAATGTTGCCATATAAATGATATGACTGAAATTACCCTTTTTTAACACAAATATATACAGAAGCTGAAAGTCAATAAATATTTAAAATGCAGTCTTGATTTTATGTTACATTAATTTTGCTTTTATTATTACAATATATTGTATTTAAAACATATTGATGTAAGACCAAAACAAAATGAGTGCATTACAGATATATTTATATTTAAAATGCAAAAAAAAAATAAATTTTGTAAAAAAATCAACTGGACATGATATTAAGCGGATGTTTATAAATGTATATTACTTCATATCATCTGATATTGTACGTTTTAAAACAGCAAAATACGCTTCTCAACAGTTTTTCTGCATATAGGACAGCCATCAATTTGATCACCGCACATTTGACAAGTACCATGTCCACAAAGAAACACCATATTTTTAATGCGATCAAAGCAAACAGGACACATTGTCTATTATTTTTGAATAAAAAAAATTAAAGAAATAGATTTAAAAGATTTTAAATATGTTGAGGGCAAAGGTCGAACTAGAATCATATTTTAATTCTTCAGAACCTATTCCATTTTCGTTTAAAGTGCTCTAGGAAATTGTCATCCCCACTTCCTAAAACACACTCATTCTGTGCCTGGTATTGCATTGTACAACCACGTTCACAAAGTTTTATTTTACTTAACACGTTTTGCTGAAACGCGCCCACTTTACGTGTAGTTACTATTTTATTGTACCACTAGAAGCTTATTTCCTCATCGAAATTTTTTTGTGTTAATTTCCAGACCGACAGTTTAATGCCGGCTCGAAACAGCAGTAGTTACCAATAGATTTTTGGACGTCATTAGCTTTTTAATTCGATTCATTAATCAATTTTCTAATTATTTAAATAAATTAGTATTAGTTCATTGGTCATTTAAGACTTATAGTCAGGGTGGGAAATCGACGTGTCTTCATCTCCTTACAACTTTAGAATTATTATATTTTTTTTACTTTATTCATACTTTATGAATTATTAATATTATTTTTTGTAAGGTGATATACTTTATTAAAGATGTAGAAAAGAATAAAACAAACTTAAGTATTTTCGGGGAAAACTCAAAAGTAAGAAGGAATGATTATTTTTCCCACTTTTTATTACAGCCAGGAAGGATCCTATTAAGTTTTGTTTCAAAATAATTAAATTTACTTATATCATCCTACATAAGCCCAAAGGTGTAACAAGACAGTTTGGGCCCGATATACTTCCAAAATACCACTAAAAACATTTTAATATTTTTTGGTTCAAAAATGGCTTAAGAGTGCATATAAGCAATTTTCTTTTAAATGGAAGCTTACCGAATTCCAACAAATCCTCGGAACCCAAATTTAAAAAAAAATCTTCACTTAACTTAAAATAATAAAAAAACGATTTTTTTCAAAATTCGGGCTCCAACGATTTGTTGGCATTTTGGTTGGCTTTAATTTAAAATCAAAAATTATTCATTCTCAACAAGACTTGAGATTTGAAGGCCAAAAACAAATATTTGTTGGTTCCAAAATGGCTAGAGGGCACGAATTCTCTTTTTTCAATAAAAGCTTTCTATACTAACAAATCCTTGGAGCACAAATTTTAAAAAAACCAACAAAAATTTTTTAACTTGAAATAATATATACATACTTGTACACAAAATTTTGGCTCCGCCGAATTGTTGGCATTTCTGATGGCTTTCATTAAAAATAAGTTATTAATTTCTGATAAAACTTGCGCTCTCTAGCAATTTTTGAACCAAAAAACTTGGTTTGGAACCAGTTCAAATTGGAGAAAATACGATATATCGTGCAATTTTCAAACACTGTATACAGGAACAACAGAAACACCAATACATCGTTCTGCTACCTTGGCAGCATTCTCACTTTTAAAGACTGTACCGTGGAAGACGTAACAGCAAGATTCAGCAAAGCGAGAAATGCCATTGCAAAACACTATAAATATTTAAATCAAATGTTTAATAAGGATCGCTTTATGCTTGCAAATTATGATCTCTCACAAGCACAGTGAAGCTTTTGTAAATTCCTGCTTAAAACGGATATTGAGGATTTGGTGGCCCCGCAAAATCTCGACTCATGAACTCAATTGGCTAACAACCATACTTCTATCTTAACTGAGATTATAAAAAGACGATGGTAATGGGTAGATCATAAAATGCGCTTTGGTGCTACCGGCAAGCGGATAGATGCAAATGAAGACCCAGAAAATCGTGGCACCGAGTGGCAGAAAGTGATCTGCCAGACATCGAAACGAACTGACACAACAGCCCTAGTTAGGGGATCTATGCAGTGATCAAGCACTAGAGGAGGACCAACAGACAGGTCAAACTTAACTAACTCAGCAGCAGGCCAGCCAGGACATAGAGGGGAAATGTTTTAAGTGTGATTTAAATGGCCATTTCGCATGTGTCAAGCAGCAAGTATTACGTGTATGGTACCGTTACTAAGATAGAGCCTGATAAGCCTGAAAAAGAAAATTTCATACATTAACAGGAGAAAATAATTTAAAAGTAATGTCGTTTGAGGGCGGTCAGCCAAATGCACTGATTAGTGGACCAACTAGTTAAGCAACGGCCACAGCCTTAGGGCAAGGCCAGACTAAGTCGGCTAGGGAAGCCAAAAAGGAGCAGAATCCTCTAAGGGTTGAGAGTAAGCCCACTCGACACTCTAAAAGAAAATTTACGTACAAGCAGGCGGCGATCAGAATTCGCCGACGCTTTGAAGCTGTAGAACCCAGCTCCATGTCCAGGGAGGATAGGGACTCCCTTCGATGGGCAAAGAGGGTCGACTTAGGGCCCGAAGCCTTGTACAAAAGGCCGTACCAAAAGAGCTACCTAAAAGGAGAGGTCTCAAGACGAGATGTCTGATGCTAAACGGCAAAAGACAACCGGCAAATCAATGTCTTTTAGTAAGGTTGTTAAAGGATGTAAGGGGAGAGTTTTGGCAGTCCTCGACAGGGCGGCAGAGCGAGGCGATTCCCCGCGATCAGTGGAGGTGGGTAGATGCTGCCTTAGCAAATAGCCTCTTCCAGATATTGGAGAAGTTTCCTGGTCCTGCGCCATCCTGTGAAGAGGCAGGCTGGTACCAGGGCCTTTTCAAACTCAACTCCTGCGAGGATGAGCGGTCTGCCATGCTACATAAGGTAGCCGTGAGCAGATTAGGGGACGTTTACCCGGGTGCAAGACTAGAGGCTGTCGAAAAGGATGCAATTCCTACCAGGCCTCAGGCTCGCGTCTAGATACCCGATAGGTTATCGGAGGTAGGAAGTCTCTTTGATAAAGCTCTGCTTCTCGAAGAGGTTGATGAAGATAAAGCGGACAGGACCGCCGTAGGTGAGAAGTGATTTGAAATACAATGAGGGCACTCCAAATTAATCTCCACCGCTCTAAAGCGGCGTCCGCTGGCTTACTGATTCGCCTAAGTAAATGCGGTGATGATGTAGTCCTCATTCAGAAACCCTGGGATCATGCTGGGAGGGTCTGTGGGCTGAAGATGATAGGGTATAAGCTACTGGTGGCGAATGTGGAAGGTAGCCCCAAGGAGTGCATTTTGGCAAAGACCAATCTTAACTTGTTTTTGCATTCAATTACAGTGACTGAAATACGGTCGTTGCTAGCTTGGAGATCGAAGCTGGATGCTTCTGGTTAGCTTGATCCTACCACCGACTTCGTTAAAGGCTACTGGTCTTTGTTAACAAAACTAGGTTAGTCATAGACAATGACGCCAATGCACACCACACTGTCTGGGGCAGCACAGATGTAAATGAACGAGATGAGTCACTTTTTGAATATATTTTAAATGCTAACTTTCTCATCTGTTGTGAACCAACCTTTATAATAAAGAATAGATTTTTTGATTTCATCGCTGACTGAGTTTCAACTGAGCACTCTTTTTCAGATCATCGATATATAGAATTTGTTCTCACTGTTAGCTTCCCAGATCCTATGGTTCGACAAAACATAAAAAGGATAAACTGCGGTTTATATAACAGGAAACTTGCGGCACATCTGCCTATCTCAACCCCCGAAAAGCCGCCTACTGTTCATGACACTGTCAAGCTGGTTCAAAATTTAACGGGAGGGTTATATAAGTCTCTGGAGATATCTTGTCCACTAAGTAAACCCAGAGGAAAGAAAAAACTCCCATGGTGGTCAACAGAGATTCAAGTCCTTTGACATAGTTGCAGGAATTTATTTAACAAAGCCAAAAAATCAGGTCTAGAAAATGACTGTAACGAATATAAATCTAGGCTTAAAATATATAAGAGTTCGTTGAGGAAGGCGAAACGTAACTCGTGGCGTAACTTCTGTGGAAACATAGAAGGGGCTTCAGAATCATCTAGACTATGGAAGATTCTTTCTATCTCGCCTACTACGCTAGGTCTCCTAAAAAAGCATGATGGATCCTGGACCTCTTACTTGACACACACTTCCCTGGTAACTCTTTACATATTCCAGAGGATTTAAATGTTCAAACCTAGACGTCTTCAAACATTCTTGGGGAAATTGTTTCGGAAACCAAAATTCGTTGGGCGATAAGTAGCTTCAAACCCTACAAATCACCAGGACCAGGATGGCGTAACAACAGTTGAACTGCAAAGATCTATTCGTTTTACTATACCATAGTTGGTAGCTGTTTTCAAAGGCTGTCTTAATCTTTTCCATATTCCTCTAGCTTGGAGGATGACCGAAGTCATCTTCATTTCAAAGGCTGGGAAGAGCTCTTATATAAGTCCAAGGATTTTAGGCCAGTAAGTCATTCCTCTTTTCTTTTAAAAACATTGGAAAGACTTTTAGAAATGTATATTCGAAGCAGTATCAAATCTGATCTACTGTCTAATTCTCAGCATGTTTACACGAAAGGCAGATCTATAGAAACTGCACTCCACACACTAGTGCGTAGTATTGAGAAATCCTTTGCACATAAGGAATTCGCCCTGACGGGAATCCTAGATATTGAAGGAGCATTCAATAATATTGACCCAGATATGATTATATCAACTGCAGAAACTGGACATTAACAGTTCCTAGTTGAGCTGATTAAAAAGCTGGAGGTAATGGCTCTGTCTGTCAGTAGCTACTTGGTAAATCCAAGACAAATAGGTTCGTTTGTGGAGAAACGCCGCAGGGGGGTGTACTATCTCCTCTATTGTGGAATCTAGCAATAAACAAGATGCTTATGTCACTAAAAAGGCAAGGCTGTAGAGCTGTTGCCTGTGCGGGTGATGAAGCATTAATTTCATATGGCAAATTCCCAAATACACTGTGTGAAATTCTTCAGGATGCCTTAACATACTCGCCTCATAGGCAACTGAGGCAGGTTTAGGTGTAAATCCGAACAAAACTGAAATAGTACTCTTTACTAGGAATCATAAAATTCCAATTATAGAACCACCTTCCCTAAAATACACTAGACTTGTCTTCAGAGGTAGTTCAAGGTATCTTGGTTTGGTATTGGATAGGAAATTAAGTTGAAAAATTAATGTTGAAGAAAGAGTTAGGAAAGCAACTGTAGCGCTTTACTCTTTCAAAAATGCGGTAGGTGGAAGATGGGGACTATCACCTCGTATTATCCACTGACTCTACACAGCGGTCATTCAACCGATTCTATTATATGGTGTTGTGGTGGCCTGTCTGAGACAAGGTCACATATTACAAACAATTGCGGATGGTTCAAAGGGCAGCTTCCATGTGTATCAGTGGTGCTCTGCGGACTACACCAACTGACGCTTTGGAGGTCCTCTTTCATCTCGTTCCTCTTGACCTGATAGATAAACGGATGGCAGTTTGTGCTGCCATTAGACTCAAGGAAACTATTTGCTGGTCCGAGGGTAGAGGTAGGCTCGTCTCTAAACGAGATGGCTCAACATTTTAACATTCAGCTCATCTGGGTGCCTGGGCATAGGAACATTGACGGCAATTGCAAAGCTGACGAACTTGCTAGGCAGGGGACTACTGTACAAATTTCTCAGAACAAGGAAAGTGTTTGCATGCCACTTGCTACCTGCAAGTTACTGCTTAAAGGAGAAATGGTAACAAAAGATTGACTCAAGGGTCAACTTGCAATATAATTAGGCAAATCTGGCCGAAATAGGATGCTAAGCGTTCGTCAAAACTAATTTCTCGCACTAGACATAGTGTCTCGTCAGTTGTTGCAGTCATAACTTGCCACTGCCTCATCGGCAGACATGCGGAGAGATTAGGTGTTAGGTCTTTCGACTTCTGAAGAAGTTGTGAAGATGAGGAGAAGGAAGAAAGCATAAAACATTTTCTTTGCTCCTGTCCCACACTTGCTAGAAAACGTCACAAAACACTTGGGCCGTTTTTATTTGATGACCTTAGACATGTTAGTATAGGTCAGTTACTTAGTTTCATTACGAAATCTGGTTAATTCAACGAGAGGGTATAGTCAGACACACTGTGGTATCACAATGGATCACATTTGGTCTAAGTGAGTCGGTTTTCGTAACTGACTGTCACTCCTAAATAACCTAACCTAATGTCGTTTGAGCGCGAACATGTATTTAAAGATTATGAAATAGGTCTCAGCATTGCTCGATACGGGTAGCGACATTTGTGTTCTCTGCTATGATGTTATATGACGATGGGTGACATCAAGTTGGACCCAACAACAAAAAGTTTAATTGGAATTGAGGGTAGGGAAATATCCACAATTGGAAACTTCACCATTCCAATTGAGGTTGATGAAATCACTCTCAAGAAACCGAGATATTTTGTACTCAGCGGTAATAGGTAACAATATTCTAGAGCTGGCGAATACCGAAGTTACTTCAGAGGGTGCAGTTTTTAAGCAAAAGGTTCAATGTGAGCAAAAAGACGCAATGATTGTGAAAAGCAGCGAAGAAAATGAGAGCACAAATAAAGAATGATTCAGCAGCTCAAATTTTTCCGAGAGTTCGTGCAAATTTGTCAGTCAATTTGAGGATACGAACTGTAACAAAATAGTAAATTTTTCATATTTGAGTAGCGAAAATGAAGCGAAAGTCAAAGATTTGATAAAAATTATTTGCCAAAGAAGTCTAAACCACAGTCCGTATCAATGAAAACTGTTCTGAAAGAGAAAATTCCAGTATTTCACTGACCGAGAAGATTATAATTTGAGAATCAGGGCATTATCGAGCGGCAGATTAGTGAGTGGTTGGAAGAGATCATCAAATCCAGCTTTTCTGAAAATACGTCGCCAGTACTCGTTTCTGAATATGATGGCACATGTGATGATGTGATTTTCGGAAACTAAACGAGAAGATTTAGTGTGATAATTTTCCGATTGCGCGAATCAATGATGTAATACAGAGAAGGCAGAAAGCTACTATTTACACTACGCTAGATTTACGCAAAGATTACTTCCATGTTCCAGTTGATGAGTCATCTACGGAATACACTCCTTTTGTGACCCACAAGAGCACGAGTTTTTATATGTATCATTTGGCATTTCAAATTCGCTTGTGCGATACAGGTTGCTCGTAGCATTTATTCCAAATGCATAACCCCTAAACTAAAGATAATATTTTTACCTGCTCTTTAATATCTTGTAATTGTTGTTTCAACTTTTGAACATCATCAATTTGGAAGCTATTGACATTCGACGGTGCTATCAATACACTTGGTGCTGCTAAAATATTATTTTGACTATTTAATTGATTACTGCCAGCAATAGGAGTGCTCATAGCGCCTGGTATGGTATTATTCATGGCAACACCTTTGCCTGATGTATTAACGCAATGCATTTCTTTTGTTACTTTTTCATCGTTTGTAGTGTAGGTATTCATGCCATGTATCTGTATAAATGTAAAGTTGTAAACAAACATGGAGTGAATACTCAATACATACCTTCTCTACCATGCCCGCACCACCACAGCACAAGGAATACGGTAACATTTCTTCAATTTGTGAACGACACAAAACACACTTTTTCATCAATACCGAACAATTCTCACAGGCTACCATATGACAACATGGCTTAAAGAAAACTGATGCACGACGATCGGAACACACAAGGCATTCATCTATTTTTTCGCGTGAAGAAACCGTTTCTCTACATATAAGACATTTCTTAACACGTGGAGCGCATATCTCACAACAGCAGATGTGACCACAAGGCTATAAAAAAAGTTATTAAAGTAGTTTTAGTTTCATAATAATATGTTAATTAGTTACAGAAAAGTTAAATCACTTTTCTAACCTTGAATGTCAAAGTCAATAAATTTTATATGCGATAATGCTTTTGAGAAATCATTATCAACTAAATACTTTCATACTAAAAAGCAATGCACTTACCTTAAACACAGTATCGCGTTTTGCATCCGAACATACTAAACACTCTTCTAGAGAAGAAGTTTTGCTAGCTTCAAAAGAGACGTTTAGTGATTGTGACAAATCATGTGGTAAGCTATTTAATCCAACATTACTTGCACTGGTACTAGTCGAAGCAGACACAGCTGCAAGTGGTTTATTGGCACTAACAGATGTATGCATTCCAGAAGGGAATGTGGATATATCACTAGGGGTAGCAAGTGCACGTGCACGTGCGTTTAAACTAGTACCTGCCACATTACCAGGCAATTCAGTATCATCAGTTTTACGATCGTTGTAGCATTTCACAAGTGTTTTACAAAGGTTTGGATCTGGACATAAATCTAATGGAGTTTGTAATTTGCGATTTTTTAAAGTTAAATCAGCGCCATTAGCAGAAAGGAAACAAGCAATGGAAGCAGAAGCCTATTTAAAATAAAGAATAATTATTATAATGCTTATAGAATTTTAATATCTCTACCTTTTTATCATTAGCATTACGTAATCCCATAAGTAGTTTACCAAAACCTTCCACATCTTGTAACTGTTTGAGTTGTGCAAGCGTGTGATGACGCAAAGCTTCATGCAAGGGCGTATCACCGTCCTTATCTGGAATGTTAAGATCAGCCCCTTCTTGAACTAATAATTTGACAATTTGTACATGTTGCCGTTCTACAGCCAAATGTAGAGCTGTCTGCAAATTAACGTTTTGTCTATCCATATTGGCTTTTCCCATGTGCACTAGTAACTCAGCTATTTCCACATGATTATTTAAGGCTGCCAAATGCAGAGCAGTATATCCATCATCTTTTTTCTCTTCAACAATCCAAGGTCGATTTGTTTTCGTCAGTAATATTTTCATTGCACTCGGATTACCCTTAAGTGCAGCATGATGAAGTGCATTAAATCCATTGTTGTTGGTTAGTGTTATATCGGCACCAAATTCAAGCAAGAGCGATAGCATTTCATCATGTTCTTTAGAAATGGCATCATGCAATGGTGTATCACCTTCTGAGTCCTGCAAACTTGGATGACAGCCTAAGCTTAAGAGTGTCTTAACAACATTTGAATGACCCTTATTGACAGCGATATGTAAAGCTGTTTGGCGACGTTTATTACGTGCATTCAAATCAGCACCAGCTTTTGAAAGAATTTCAATTACAGCGGGTTCATCACCAAAAGCAGCATGATGAACTGCTCGATCACCATCTTTATCCTCAATTTCAACATCAACATTGTGACGCAATAAGACCTGTATGACTTCAATGTGTCCATTTTGACTGGCTGCCTGTAAAGCGGTATGACCCGCGAAAACACCATTAACATCAGCAACAGTATTTTGTGCAGCAGCAGCTGTAGAGGTTGCAGCATTTACAGAGCCGGTAAGATATTCTTCACAAGGGGACTATTATTGAAAATGGAAATTTTTACACATAAAATTTTTGAGTTTGATTTGAAGTGTATAACTTACAGCATAACCATTTGCAGCAGCTTTCACAAATTCTTCAGTAGCGTCGCCTGATACATTTGGTTCAAAGAGTTTCTTTAAAATAGCAGATAAGCGTTCACCGCTGCATATCACCGGTACACAACCACCATCAGTAGTGGAAGAAGCCTAATAAGCCAAAGTACATTAAAATTAACCTTTATATTTTCTTGACAAAGTTTTACAAGAGCAAAATTAAGTTTCCTAAGCACTTATATATTTTTAAATTCATGGAAAAGTCACTGGTAAGCAACTAAGTTCTTTCGGTCCTGGCTACAAACGTATTTGTTCTATGCACTATTACGGCCATTGCTAATTTTTTTTGAGTCTTTTGTGTACCAAGGGTACGAAGAATTATTGATGTACCTCCGTGTATATGGCACCAACAAAGATATGGCCGAAAAATTTACACCATAAAAATATACAATTCAAATTGTATTCGTAAAGATCAATGGATGAACATGAATCAGTCGAATTTTCATTGTCAGATTGATAGGAATCAACCGTAGAAAGATCAAGTATAGCATTTCTTACAACTACATTGCATCTATTTGCAGGCAAGACTAAGTCAAGCTGTCGTCCTTAGCAATTATTTATACAAATTAATTGTTGTAAATTTGGAAGTATTTCGTCAACAGAAATTTGTTGCTGTCGAGTTTTTGAACAAGGTGCATGATAATATGTACTATCATCCGAAGGAGTCCATTTAAGGTTAGGCAGATTAAAATCATCTAACAACAAAATGTCGTCATTAGCGTCCAGTTCTTTATTACTGTATTCTTCGGCCATCGAAAGGCATTCGTAGACATTTACGCTAGTATTTGGTGGAATATAAGCTTTAGTATAGGTGTTATCTGCGGCCAGGCCGAAGATCACATACTGCATTGAAAGTACTTTCTAAATAGATGTTAAAAATACATTGAAAATTAATTACCTTAAATGTTCATGAAAATCGTATGTGCCAATTGTGAGTTATACGAAATCAAAATTTCCAATTGTTGAAAAGTGACACGCCTACTTTTGCAGATCCGCCCACTTTAAGCACAATTCAAGATATTTATGATCTGTATCCGTGTACTTAATTTCATCGCAATATCTTGCATGGTTAACGAGTTAGGGCGTTGTGCCAAGCCCTTTTTAAATTTGAAAACTAGCCCAACCTTAATTTTGTTTACATGTTCACCAAATCACCAAGTTTCATCAAAATCGCAGCATCTTTTTTTCAAAATGGACTTTGGTATATTTACATAGAGTATGGGCGGAAGGAGTGGCGCATTAACCGATTTCACCAATTTTTATATGCTAGCAGCTTGCAAGAAGGTTTGACATGTGTGCCAAATTTCATTGAGTTAGCTTGCTTAGTTTTCTCGTAAACCTGATTTCAACAGACAGACACACAGACAAACAGACAGACGGACATAGCTATATCGACTCAGGTGGTGACGGTGATCAAGAACATATATAAGTTAAATTTAAGGGCTGTAAAACGTCCCTCTAAGAGCCTTTGCAAATTTAAAACCTAGCCTAGCCTAATCTTAATTTTGTTCTCATCTTCAACAAATCACCAAATTTCATCAAAATCGCAGCAGCTTTTTCAAAATGTGCAGGGGTATATTTACATAGATTATGGGCGGTGGGCGTGGCCGTGAACCGATTTTGCCCATTTTTACATGCTAGCAGCATTGAATTTGCTTGCTTAGTTCTCCCGTAAACGTGATTTCAACAGACAGACAGACAGACAGACACACAGACAGACGCACAGACAGACAGACAGACGAATATAGCTATATCGACTAGGTGGTGACGCTGCACTGTGGGTTGGCTCCATACAAAAAACATGCCAAAAGTCAAAATGAAAAATTTGAGACATTTTATAAAAACTATATTTCGGCTTAGAGTCAAGGATATGACACACATGCATCGCAAATATTATTATATTATATTATTTTTCCGAAAACCAGATTGGAAATAGGATAATATGTTGTTGTTTTCAATGTACTCTACGAGCTGTTGTTTTACCACTTGTTCCAATAATTTCTCAAGAGTTCGTAGAGTATTTATTGGTCGAAATTCTTCACATTTAAGTACACGTATTTGCTACCTTTTGAACTGGTGTTATTATTGACTCCTTCCATGAGGTTGGGAATTCTCCCGTCCTTAATGATGTGTTTACAATTTGTACCAACGAAGCGCCCAAAGTATCCCAACAATCTAGCATCATATTTGGTTTGATGTAATCGAAATCAGCTCTTTTTTTAAAGTTTTGCATATATTTACAAGTTTTGAAATTGTAATCTCTCGCAATTTAAATTCTTTTTCTACAGGTTCCACCACATTTACAAATCTAATGCCTTCTATTGTATCTTTTATATCTTTTATGCTGTTTGCAAAGAATGAATTAAATTTATTCGCTATTTGATTTTCATCCTCATATTCATTTTTATCAAAAATAATATTTCTTATTTGATTTCTCTGTTGATTGAACACTAAACCTTTTATTTCATTCCACATTTGCATTTGACCATTTGCATTATTAATTTTGTTACATATATATTTGTTTTTAGCCGCAATAATTTTAGTCTTATATTCATTTCTTACCAATTTATAGTCATCCCAGTTTGCTATTGTATTACTTATTTTAGCGATTGTGTACTTTTCAATTTTCTTCTTTTTTAATGCAGCAAGTTCATTGTTAAACCATTTGATTGGTTTTTTATTCAGATTTATTTATTTTTTATTAACAAATTTTTTGATTGTGTTTTTAAGTAAATCATTTAAATTATTTGTATTTATGTTGTTATCCAAATTCGTGTAATATACTTTATCAAATCGAGATAGTTCTTGCCGAAACATATTTTTATTGTATTTACAAATATTGACTTTAATTTTTTCCAGATTTCTATTAGGGGTTTCTTTTTCCAAAGAAAACTGTATAGTCTCATGATCAGAAATTTTATAGTCTGCTAGTATGTTTGTCTTCAATTTGTCGATGTTTGTGATATCATAATCAATAATTGTCTTTGAATTTTCTGTAACTCTAGTAAAATCTTCCACTTTCTGTACAAGACAGTTATCATCTAGTATTCTGCCGATTTCGCGATTGTAAATATCGTTTTTGTTCCAATCAACATTAATGTCACCGCACATAATAATTTTATTTTCATTATGACACAAAGTTTCAATAGCATCTTTAAAGAATATGCAAAATTCTCTTTCAGAGCTGCTCGGAGATCTATAAAAAGCACTCAACATAATTTCTAAGTCATTAAATTTGCACTTGCATGTTAAAAACCATATTTTTGAATCAACTGTTTTCGTTGTTACATTTGAAATTTTCCAATTACTTTTTATATAAATTGTAACACCACCAGTTCTGGAAGAGATCGAATAACACGTTACATCACTGTATCCACTAATTTTAATTTCATTTGGATCGATTAGATTGGTAATATGTGTTTCAGAAACCACTATAAATTCATATTTCATATTGATAACTAACGCTTCAAGCTCAACTAAATTATTTGCAAGCCCTTGAATGTTAGTGTAAATTCCCTTTATTTGGTTTGATTGCTAGTATCCCATTTTTCGTTTCTTAGCCTCCAATTTTCGTAAGTACACTGGACATTTATATGTAGTGTTAAGGTTCTCATCTAACTCAAGATTGAATATATCGTTGGCACGTTTACAATTAATGCATTTATTCACATTCTCTTTATCACATTTACTCGTTTTATGTTTTCCTAAACATTTCAAACAAACTTCTTCGTTTTTGCAATTTTCAGCTTTGTGATTGAAACCTTTGCATTTATAGCAGCACATTATATTTACTCCGTCGAAAACTCTACATTTTTCCCATCCAACATTCAACTTCTCTTGGGCTAACACTTTTAAAAAGGACTCGTTATCAATTTCTATAATTGCGTTGTGATATTTTCCTCTTGGTTTTGTAATTTCATATTATTTAACGACTTTAATGTAGCTTTTGCCTAAAAATTTATTTTGTTTTTTTCACCAGCTCAACTATTTCAATATCATCATATTTTATGTTCATTGCTGCGATTACAATTCTTGGCTTTATAACATTAGGTATTTTTATCTCATAATTATCACCAATTTTATTCACATGTTCGTTTTTCATCTTATCTCTTTCTTCTGCACTATTGCTATTAATTACCAAAACCCCATTGTGTTTAGCGGTTACATCGTCAATTACATAATTTTTTGGATCCACATTTTTATTTAAGTCTTCTTTAGTTTTTGCACTGCTTTTTAAATTTTTGATTTCTTTAACATTGATTTCACATACTTTTTGTGCATCTTCAATTACTTGCATTCTATTATTATATTGCGTTTCTATTTCTTTCAGTAATTTTTTTTATTTTACTTTCATTTTCTTTTAGTTGTTTGGAAAATTCAGTTTTATGTTCGTCCAGACATTTAGAATTTTTTTCAACCGAAACAAAAATTTGTTTTAATGCATGGTCTAAATTGTTAATATATTGCATATACTCGTCGCACATAAATCTTAGCATTTGGCATTCATCTAATTTGCCTACCCTGTATTTATCTAAGCCCGAACATCTCGCGACTAAGTGAAATAGTTCATCACACACACCATCACAATTTATTGCTGCTTCATTGCGCACTGAGCCTTTGCATTTCCCGCACTTTATATTTTCACTCATTTTCGAACGATTTCCCTGAAATCGCGGAAATAATCGAATAAATTTCAAACATTAAGTAAACTTTGTAGAGTCCTGTCTCTGTTTTATATATATTTAAGATGAATTTTGTAATTACTAATTGGTAAATTTAAAATTTTTTGGAGAGCACTAGAAAACTTGCAAAAGAAAAAGAGAAAACACCGGAAATGCATAATACTTCTGTAAATTTTTAAATGAAGGATTCCATATTCAAACTAATGATAACAAAAAGTATTCAAAAAATGTTCAAGGATAATATAGTGCGTTTCAATATTTCATTTGACTTGTTATCCTTGCAGTAAACCGAAAATAAAAACAAGAAATTGAAAATATTTTTCTAAGCGATTTTTTTTCAATTCGCAAATATATGATCGATATTTTGGAATCTTAAAGTAGAAATATTTGACACATGAAAAATTTAGTAAGATAAATATATAATTGCGAATCTTGAAAATAAATGATATTTTTTTTCATATCGCATGAATTATTTTAAAAAATTTTTTATTTTACTACCGTAAAAATGGGACAGTTATTCATACAAGATATTAAGGAACAATTTTACTTTAGGGGCGGTGCTCCAAAAAAAATTTATTTTTAAGCTTCCGAGATAAAATTGTATAAATAAATTGTGTAAAAATTTTTCTATTTATTTTCTATTTTGTATATACGTGTTTCTCTTACGAAATTGGTGATATTATATCACCAATCAGTCTATAATATATCCAACACCTGGGTTGATAGCCACAATAATTTTACATAAAAGTAAGGTTAAGCTCAGGATTTAAAACTTCCAAAAATCCAACACAGGCTTCGCGGCGGCCTTTGGCCGCGGATCAATCTATAATATATGTATGTAACACCTGGGTTGCTAGTCCAGAGAAATTTCAAACTTTTTTCAAACTTTCGTGAGTTGTAACTCGAAAACCATAACAGATCAGTGTTTTTTAACGGATTCGTGTTTGAGAAGTCAAAACACGTACACACAAAATAAAAAAAATTAAATTTTCAAACTTTGACCAATTTTATCTCGGAAGCCATAAGAGACCGATTTTTTTTCAGATTCGGTTTTAGGGGGTAAAACTCCATGTTTCTAAAAAAAAAAATTTTCGAGCATCGCCCTAAAGTAAAATTATGCCGATATTTAATACAAAGCAAATTAAATTGTACAATGTATTTTTTCCTGGAGGAAATGCAGTCCCATGTGATTGTTGGCTTCAAACGCAATACTCTTGCCCAATTGTAAAACGTTATTGACAATTATAACCCCAATACCAATAGTTAACTCAATTATTTTGTAAAATGACTAAAATTTTGTTTATGTTTTATTAGACATGGCGATAAAAGGACGATATTCAGGTATAATAATAAAAGAATTCATATGAAATTCAAAATCAAAATATTATTACTAATTGATAAGCCCAAACCAGATTATGGCAATTCTATCAATGGTACTCGTAATGTCACAATGCATTGACAATGAATTAGTTTCCAAATTTTATGTAGTACTCCAAAAAATTTGAAGCGAATTTGATATTGAAACAATGTTGCCTTTGCCCGTCAACCAGCATGCACAAAGTTCTTATACATGGCGATAGAATTATTTCCATTGCGTTTATGCATTGAGTTAAATATAGCAAACTTCAAACAACACTTTTTCCAATCTATTATCATCTTCTTCGGATACCATGTTGATAGATAATTGGTTGGTTGTCTTCAATAGGCGTTGAAACAGGTTTACAATCTTGCGTATTAAACATTATAAGAATATCGTGTATTTAATTTGATCTAATTCCATATTATTATCACTTTGGCTTAATCGCATTCCAATACAACTCTTGATTGGTCCCATGTCTTTAATTTTAAATGAAATACTTAATGATTTTTTGATTTTACTTAAAACATTCGCATCTTTCCAAAAAATCAAAATATTAATGATAAATCTTTGATTTTATTAAATTAAACGATTACAATGCTGACTCCAACGTCAGGTCACACTGCCTACCACGGTTTTACGGTTGTAAGCAAAAAAAAATCCTTTGATTGTTTTTTTATTACGAAAATTTCGATGTAATTGTATCTGCTAGTGAAAATTATTTAATTAACCAGCTTATTTACAGGCAAAATTTTTTTTTGAAAAATTCCAAAAAAATTTAACTGTATATTTGAAAATTTTTTCAAAACTTGTGAATTTTCTTTCTTGAAGCATTTATTACATTTTAAATTAATTTTGATTTTTTTTGCCACGCAATTTTGGACATAGCTGAGCGACTCAACTGATTTTGTATAGGCTTAATTTATGGAAACTCGGTCTTCGAAGAAATATAGCAACCAAGATCGCAGGTCTTCACCGGTTCCACTAAATAACTCCTTTTTTAAATCAAAGTATTTTCTTTATCCCACGTTCTAAAGGAAGTTTAACACCTCACAGCCATAAATTTCAAAACAGTGCTGGTGAAAATCCTAGCAACCAAGAGTGTGTCTTGTTTCGATTTCTTAACCCTCAGCGTTCAATAAGTCCTCTATTCAATATGGACCCGGATACTGGTTTACCTATTGCTGGAGGTTCAGCTAATACTGATGTTACCACAGTAGAGTCTTTAGCAGCGCTATTGCAAAATACTATCCGCACTACTCAGGAGGAGTTCAAACGGGAGCTAAGAACAATAACAGAAAACGTGACAGCACTTAATGCTGCGGTTCTTAGTCGTGATACCAGTAAAGTAGAACAGTCTTAGCAACCGAATTCACAAATAAATTTTGATTCGAACCAACCTATTTCATGCCGAAATTACGTTCGGCTCAAAGATTGGAAAGTTACACATGATAGTGTTGGCAGTGCATCCGATTTTCTTTTTAATATTGAAACTCTGCGAACGATCGCAATGCTCGTATGAACATTTAATGTCAAATTTTCATGTTTTTCTGACTGGCAAAGCTGAAACTTGGTTTTGGTCGTTTTCTACGCAGATAGAACTGCAACATTTTCCGTGTTGCGCGAGGCCTCAATAAAAGAATTTGGCTCGCTAGAAACTGACCATGATATACTTTTAAAGATTTCCTTAAGAAAGCAATTACCTAGAGAGACATATGAGGATCTTCATACATCTATTGTTTCTATGAATTCGAGATTGAGAGAACCAATGTCAGATGCCATACTGATAGACATTATAAAAAAGAATGTGAATGTCAATCTAAGATTAATGCTGTTCAACTCACAGGCAACGTCTTTAGGAAATTTAAGAGAGTTACCCAGAAAAGGTGAAAATCTTCTTAATGAAAGTATAATTTCTTCCACGGAATTTCGACACGTTAATGAAATTGATATAGCTACAAATTCCGATTCTGAACAGACTGATTCAGAACCCGATCCACAAGTAGAAGGACTACAAGTCTCTCGTTGTCCGGATTACTCTAAAATACAATGTTGGAACTGTATGTCCTTTGGGCGAAATGTCTTTTGTTTTAAATATGGTCAAAAAGGTGTTACCACCCCTAAGTTCTCATCAGGGAAATCATCGTCGGAGCGAGTTGGCAACCGGGGACTCTCATTCTTCTCATCTAACCCCGAGTTTAAATCAACAACTGAAGTAGTCTTTCCGAACCGTAGGTTCAAAGTCGAAAATGACTTAAATGCTATCCCAGGCTTACGAATTTTAAAACTTACTCCATGATTTTTCTTGTCAAGCAAACTTGCAAGATTCAAGTTTACATAAACGTAAGATTTTATTTCAGGCTACTATTTTTCAAAATAACGCTTCTGCTCTTCGAAATAAAATTTTAAAGTGTAGAATGAGAATTAAAAAACGCAAACGTTATAGAAAAATTTTAGCAGCAACAATCATCCTTTTGCCCAAATAAGAATTTTCAACCATACTATTTTAGGAATGTTAGACTCAAGAGCAAATGTTTCTGTGTTAGGTAAAAATAGTACTGAATTTTTATTAAAAAATAACGTTTCTATGAAAGCATTACAGGTGTCAGTGTCCACTGCTGATGGTGCAAAGCAGAAAGGGCTTGGCTTTTCCAGTTTACCAGTAACTTATATAAAAGTTACTAGAAATATTGATTTTTATATTGTGCCTTTGTTCACCCAGTCTGCTTATATTGGTGTTAATTTCTGGCGCGAATTCGCTCTCGCATCCGAAATTATACCGGAAGTTAATTCCGTAGGAATGGATTCAATGGATGCTACGATTTTTTATGAGTCAACCGCGTCCCAAAAATTAAAATTAAAGAAAGTTATTGTACAATTTCCTTCGTACAAAAAACTTGGTTTAGGCTGCACTCACCTCCTTGAGCATCACATTGACACAGGCAATGAAGTACCTGTTAAATCAAAGTATTTTCCACTTTCACCGCCTCGCCAAGAAGAAGTGTATAAAGAGCTAGATCGTTTATTAAAATTGGGAGTAATAGAATAATCAAACTCTCCGTGGTGTAGTCCCGTAGTGATGGTTCGTAAGTCTGGCAATATAAGATTGTGCCTTGATTCAAGAAAACTAAATGCACTGACAAAGAAAGATTCGTACCCGTTGCCTCATATCAACGGTTTGTTAAGTCGTTTAAGACACCTATTTTATCAGTGGCATGGATTTAAAGGATGCATTTTTCCAAATTAGACTCACAGATTCGTCAAAAGAAAAGACTGCGTTCGCTGTTCCGGGAAGACACCTTTACCATTACAAAATAATGGCTTTTGGTTTGTGTAATGGTCCCCAAGCAATGAGCAGACTAATGGACAAAGTCATACCGTCAAAACATTGTGAAAGTGTTTATCTGATAAAGTCAAGGCTATTGCTGAATTTCCCTTGCCAAAATCTGTTCGACAGGTGCGACGTTTCATTGGCATGGCCAACTAGCATCGTTCTTTTGTCCCTAATTTTGAAAGTATTGCTGGTCCTCTGATTGATTGTACGGTCAAGTCGTCAAAATCCTTTCACTTAGCGCCTCAAGCTATTGAAGCTTTTGAAAAATTAAAAGGAGCTTTTTCATCTGCCCAGTGCTGGCACAGCCCAAATTTTCTCGCGAATTCATCATTCAGTGTGATCCATCAACCGTAGGTGTTGGTGGTGTGCTATATCAGCTTGATGATGACGATAGAAAAAAACCCATTGCCTTTGTTTCTCAAAAGCTCAATAGGACACAGCGTAACTATACAGTTACTGAATTATACTGTATGGCTGCGTTAATAGATTCAGACCATACATCATTCTAGTCTCAAATGGCTTATGTTCCAAAAAGAACGGTTTGATTTGAATACTTTAGCTGATCCATTTTTGAAACCAACCTGTAGGTCAATGTACATTTCATGCAACTCACCTTAAAGAAATGCCGTAATAAAATCTAATTAATCAATTTTCATTCCATCTTTTAAAGCCAACGAAATCAAAAAGCGAATCGTCTGATAGCGCACAACTGGTGAAAAAGTTTCATTGTAATCAAACCCATAAATTTAACTACAATCTTTGGCAACCTAACGCGCCTTATGATGTTGCCATCCATATCTAGTTTTGTAGTGAAGACCCATTTCGTTTTTAGCTCTTTACGATCCTTAGGTAGCTGCATCAAAGTTCAAGTATTGTTTTCGTCCAGCGATCCCATTTACCTTTCCACAGCCTTTTCTCAATATTCTCGATCGATTCCATCCACGACTTCTTCATTAACTGTAATCGGATAAAATTCTTCATTACTTTTGTATGGAATTCATTTCTCTATATTGACGATGTTTGGTTTTCCCTACGATCGTCTTGGTGTTACCAATGTACAAACAACTGTTTCATCTGGTTTATACATTGAAACTTCATCTAGTACATCATCAATTGTGTCACTAATTGAACTTCTATCGATATTTATTCCTACATCATATTGCTGACGCGTTGGTGTTCTATTAATTTTTGCATTGATTTCACTAATTTGTTGACTTGTATCTTGAGATGTCGTATCCATTACTGGTTCTGAACTCATAGTACATTCATCCAAGTCACCTCTAACGATATATGTATTAACTTTCTCGTGAAATATATCATCACGACTTACAACAAATTTTTTCGTGGTTGCATGAATGCAACGATAGCCTTTTATATTAGATACATGCTATCAAAACCTACAAAAACAATTTTTTGTGATTTCTTATCCAATTTTTTACGACGCTTTTGGCACATGTACCATAACTGGAGAGCCGAAAATACTTAAATGTGATACATTAATTTTATTACCAGTCCAAATTTCCTCTGGTGTCTTATTGTGCGATTCATTCTTTCAGGTGTACCATTTTTTTGCTGTGTGTAAGCATTTGTTAGCTGATGATTAATTCTGTTTTTTGGTATAAAATATCAAATTGACGTGAGTAGTATCTACTCCGTTCCAGTGTCTGTGCGAAAAATGTTCATATACAGTATGACCTCGCTCAACACAACCCTCGATGAACGCAACTTCTTGATTATTGCAACACCTCAGTTGTTTACATTGTTGACTCTGTTAACGCAATTTTAAAAAAAGCAGTACTCAATAATCGCAACTTGAATTTTTTAACTTTTGATCTAGTTTACTTTGACTTCTTTTTTGATTTTGAAATGCTTCCTTAAATGTTACTGCTATTTCTCACAACAAATATATGTATGTATTAGGGTGGGTCAAATAAATCAAATGTTTTTTTTTTTGAATCCGACACACAGAAACTAGTTCCTAGGTACCTCTAGGAAGTACTTACCAAATCTGAGCTTTTAATATTAACGGCAAGATTATGCTCATCATAGTTTTCCATTTTTAATTTTGGCTCATATAAAAATGGTCATATCTTATCACCAATAGATTGTTAAACCAGTTGCATTGTCAATACTTATAGGAAATTAAACGCTCTACAAAAATGATCTCAAACACTTTTTTCATTAATATTTATTGAAAAACTATTAAAATCAATAGGCATTGGGGTTCTGCTGCAATTATCTTCTAAACGGTTAGAGTAATTGATTAACCACATGGGAACTTTTTTGTAGAGCGTTCAATTTCCTATAGAAATAATTGAAGCTCATTTGACAGTAATTATTTTTTCGTAAGTTAGAAAATTCAAAACAAAAAGAATTTTCCTTAAAATACTTCAATCTTTGACCTTGAATATTTTTCAAATGGTAAGATTAATGAAAAAAGTGTTTGAGATCATTTTTGTAGAGCGTTTAATTTCCTATAAATATTGATGATGCAACTGGTTTAACAATCTACTGGTGATAAGATATGGCCATTTTTATATGAGCCAAAATTAAAAATGGAAAACTATGATGAGCATAATCTTCCCGTTAATCTTAAAAGCTCAGATTTGGTAAGTACTTCCTAGAGGTACCTAGGAACTAGTTTCCGTGTGTCGGATTCAAAAAAAAAAACATTTGATATATATGGCCCACCCTAGTATGAATGCTCAATATTTGAGAACTACGTGTACATTTATTTCGTGCTTATTCAGTTTAATTAAATTTATTTTACGACCGGTTGCATTGTGTGTGCTGCAAAATACCAGTTGTCAAACAACGAAGATCAAGTGGAAGAAATTAAAAGCGCAGACGAAACCAATGTTTCACTCCACCAGTATCGAAGATTAAGGCTAGCACTGCTTTTAGTTCTGGCTGGAGAAAATGGTGTAAAAAATATTTTGATTCTTCCAGATCTTGGCGAAAATGCAGTGCAGCATATATGTGCCTAATGGCATACAACAAAATGGTGTCAAAAATTTCATATTTTTTTGAAAAATAATTTTACCAAAATTATTTTCTACATACATACATACATATCTATTTTAGATTTTTTGGTTTTAAGTAAAGAATGCAGTATTTTCAATTAAATAATTTTACTCTCATTCCAATTGCGAGTTTATAATATGCATTATTAATCAAAATCAGCACCATTGGGAGAAAACATTTCTTGACTTAGTTTTTGCAACAACCTCAGTCATCGCAACTGCCCGAATTTCTATTAGTTGCGTTGAGCAAGGTCGTACTGTATTTGCCACTTTTATTTTCAAGGAATGATTTGAAATCGATGAACGTATTGAGACTTCGGACTTCTCCTTCAATAGATAAACAAAAATTGTTGTTTCAATAATTATCAACAAATGTTGAAAGATACCTGGCTCCTCCAATTAATTGTGTTTCTATTGGATCTACGAAGTCAGAATGAACGATTTCATATAGCTAATTGCGTTGATTGAGTTTCGCTTAATTTGAATGGCTCACGTATTTGCTAATACATTCGGCACACATTTCACAATGATTCAAAGCAATGTCTTGACCCTTGAAGCTCATTTCCGTGACGCCACCATCATGCATTTTGCATAGACTTCCATAATATAAATGATTAAATCTTCGACGCCATGTGGCTACATTTATTATTATCTTCAATTTTTAATTAATAAACACTGTTTCTGGTTTGCAAAATGCAAATTCCACATCATTTTTAACACGAAAAATGCAACCACTTTTATCAAAAAACAATTTATTTCCGGCTTGGACTGCTTTATAAAACTATAGCAAGTTGACCGTAACATCAAGCACATGTAAAACATTTATACTGCAACCTCTGCACCATTTAAAATCAAGCTGGATTTTCCTAAACATTTAGCCAACATTTTAGAGTTATTTGTCGTTAGTATATCTTTGAAATTTGTTGTTGCTTGTGCAAATAGCAATTCTTCATTAGGTGTCAAATGATTTCAAGCACCGCTAGCAATAGTCCACTCATTTGGTTCGCGTTTTGTTAAAAGTACAGCAGTAAAGCCACGCTTTGCTTCATTGCACGAGTTGTATTTGTTATTGTTGCCTTTGTTCTGTTTTCTTTGTTCTTTTTCTTACATTCAGAAATGACATGATTTCTACCACCACATGAAAAACATTTAATGCCACTAAGCAGCTGAGTTTACTATAACTTGCTTCAAAGCCTAAAATTAGTGGCCGATATTCATCCGTTAAGCAAGTTAATAAAATATTGAAGTTAATGTACGTAGCAGCCCAATTTTTTGCGTTAAGCCACGATCTTCATAGATGCAGTGTAATTTTGCCCAAATTTCTAACGCTGTTTTCCAAGTTTTTATATGAACAAATAAATCCGGTTAATCGCTCTGCGATAAAATTCTATTTGCTGAAATTAATTTACCAGCGTTTCAGTTGATATATTTGGATCGTTTTCCTTTATTTCGATGCAAGAACTTAATTTCTTTTGCACGGGAAAATTTTCTATTGCAAGTGACCAAATGTGAAAATGTTCACCACCTTTTAGCTTTTCAACGCAAAACTCTGATTTCGTGGAATTTGAGGTTTCGATATTTTAATTGCAATTTTTAAAACTGTTCCTTTACAATTATTAGAGTTATTCTCTAACAATTACTGCTTATTAATTGGAACTTAATTTATTAATGTTGCCTTTTAAAAACTTCAAAGAGAACTAAAATCTTTTACATGTCAACGACGAGATTGGAACCTGGGTCTCCTATGTTAAGTCACTGTTCAGAGATGTGCACATTTTAACCAATTGAGTTACTCTTATTATTATATTGCGTCTCATAAGAAGTCTATGCAATTCAGATTGCTATCTCACGCTGAAGAGCAATTTAATAAGGTGTTCTCTGAGCTTTCGATCCTGGAAATTAAACTCACAGCTAAATTTGAGTCTGACATTGACTTAATGAAAAACAGATTCAGTGAATTAAATAATAAAGTTAAAAAAATAGAGACGAAACTAGCTAAACTACGTCAAATTAGCTCAGAGTTTAAAGAACTTAATATTGAATGCGAAAAAATTTAAATATATAGAAAAATCGACTTATTATCGGATGCTGTACTGTTTGGTGCTCCTTTCCGTGAATCAGAAAATTTAACAGAAATTTTTGTGCAAATTTGTCGATCTATTGACTTTGTACCGTCACAAGTTTCGTGATATTTTCCGTATCAAAACTTGTGCTAACCAACTAAATTCAGCTGTCATCATAAAATTTTACTCCCCATTTGACAGAAATCGAGTCTTTAGTACTTTTGGGAGCTATAGACGAAGAGAAAAAAAGGCTGTAACGTTAACGCTATCTGACTCTGTCTCTAACACTATTTTAATACATGAAAGTTTAACTTCTGAAAATAGAAAAGTTTTTTTTACAAGAAGCAATAAAACTGAAAAAATTAAGTAAGCCGTTTAGCGTTTTCACGCTTCGTGGAGTCATCTTGAGAAGCCAGAGATCCGGCAGTGCGGTCCCTATATCCAGTGTGGGCGATTTGAATGGATTTTGTAACTAAGCTCAACTATTGTATTGTATACTTATTATAAAAGGGGAGGCAACATTGATTATTTTCAAATCTGTAATATCTTGTTTTTGTTCATTATATTGCCTTGGAAAACATAATGCGGATATTGAAGTATTTTTAATCTAAGGAAATTATGCGAATTCCTTTTTTTTCAAAAGGTGTTTGTGTCTTTTTTTGTGGCCAGCTACATATTACCATTTTGGAAAATATCGTTATGTAGTCAGTTTGGTTTGGAGTTTAATCATATTCAGTCAATGAAGCAACATTTTTATCGCACTGATAATTTACATTTTTGCTAGATTAAGTAGAATTCTTGGCTTCTTAGAATTCAATGAATTTCAAAAAATTTCTTATTAAATGAAGGATATATATAGAAGGAGTAAGTATCTAAATTTTTAAGTATTTAGGAAAAACAGTTAGATCTGGGCTTTGTTTGACTACGTCCGGCAAGATTTAGTATGAGTACATAAATTTTCAGACCACTTTGAACGGAAATTATCATCAGGAGTTTATCGTATTTTGCATACGGAGAACCTCTTGCACTTATATTTGGAGATTGTTCGTCTTTTGAATACAATTATAAGTGGACAAATATAATGAAATTATCGATTAAAATTACATTTCGCAAATCAGTTTTAAAAATTTATAAACTTATGAAGTGCTAAGATTATTTAGACGTATTAAAACATAATCTGCGTTCTAAGTATTTGCATTACGAAAAAACAAACACAGTTTTTTTTGAGTAAAATTTATTTGAATCTTTAGTATTTTTCTTTAAGTTTGATTTATTTTATCCAGTGGTCTATATTAACTTTCCAAACGCTAAAGATTCTCAAGTTCTGATGTAAGAATTTTTGCACTAGTTTTCTTAGAATGTGATGAACATTTTGGTGGTACAGGCCATTCGAAATTTTGAAAAAAAAAATTACCGGAAGTCGGAAATACAGAATTATGGTTGATGTAATCATTTTTATCATTGTGATTAAAACAGCCAAATTTAGCAATAACACAATGCAAAAAAAGAAACATTTTGGATTTAAAGGGCCTCTTATAAAGTGTTTTGGCCCGCTGAATCGATAAGACTCACTTATGCAAGTTCCGATTTTTTAAAATACTTATGACTACATAATCTTTAATAATTAGACTTCAATTTTAAAACATATTTTTAGTTGCCTCCATATGTTTTAAATCTCGAAAATAGGAGCCAACTGGACAAAATGAAAGGAATTTTTTTTAATCGTCATTTTTTATTTTGTTGAGCTTACTTTTCAATATAACGCGTGTCAACACCAAAAAAATACGGTTAAGAAAGATCAATTAAACAGAAAAATGGGCTAAAGCTAATCATACAAGTTTCGTCCGTTGCTAGGCCGACTCAACAGTGACTTCAAGAAGATCAATGTTGAAGTTTTTAGTTTCACTAAAATTTTTTGCGAAAAGCTTCAATTTAACTTATTATTCAATTACTAATAGCACCGTAGGTTAGTTTTTGAAAAATTTTTGATAACAAAGTTGAAATTTATATTTTCGCAAATGTAATTTGCTGATCAATTTTCCCGAACAATGTATTTCTATATCATATCAATTTGTTTTCAAGTATATACAAGTTTGGAGTTTCACACCTTTCAATGCGGATAACTCAAAAACAAGATAAGATAAAATAAATCAGGGACAAATTCGTATTAGATCGCGTTTGTGTGAGTCAGGGATGTTGCGGATGCAAGTTTTTTCACATCCGCGGATGCGGATTTTTGAAGGTTCACATTCGCGGATGCGAATACGGATGCGGATCTTAAGATTATTTTATAATTTTATAAGAAATTTTTATATACGGACTATATTATTAGGGTGCAGATATTAAATAAATAACACTACCTGGTGGTGTCGCTAAAAACCTGCGTGCTATTGGTGATAACAGTCTTAACTCTTTTCGATGAACGCTCCACCATTTAAGAGGATTTTCATATAAATGAGCTTTTAACTGACTGTATATTCACATTCACAATAAACTCAAAAATTGAACAAAGTAACAAAGAACAAACGTGCCGAATCGTCTCGCCGACTCACCGCTACTTTCAGTTGATGCACATTGCAGCGTCGGCAATTTCTCGTCGTGATCTGTAGTACATCTGCATCCGCATGAACATCCGCATTGATTATTGCGGATGCAGATGTCCAAATCAATGCGGAAACTCTGCAATTGCGGATGCAAATATTCGCAACATCCCTGGTGTGAGTTTTAATATTTTTTTTTTAAATCAAAAACATTGTTTGAGATCGTTGATTAGCACAAAATGGCTTTGAAATACATATCTTTCATCTCTGTCGATATAGTTAGATAATATATGTATAATTGTATCGGCTTACCACTTTCGTAACTGCTAATGGATTATAAGTCCAAGAAGTATTTCCAACTTCAACCTTTAAATCGTTATCGTGATAGACCTGTTGAACACGACCCACTTTGCCTAGCGTCTATAAAAAGAAATTTATTTGATGATGGTAAAATTTATCCTTACATCGGTCATTCTTTTACAAACTGCACACTCATTTAAACTTGATATTTTAGAATCCTCCGAAATTTTTTTGACAACTTATTCATACGCTCAAAAATATTTAATAACTTCCGATTCAATAAAGACTGCACTTTTTCGTAAAACGTGTTTGTAGATAAAAGGATAGAGAACCAAATGATTTTTTAAGATCAATTCAAGTTGCGATATTAGCATGTTAAAACAATTTAAGCAGCTTAATTGTTATAATTTTTTTTTAATACATTTCAAAAGCTAACGTAACACAGTGTTAAACAATAAACTGACATTGATCCGGTCAGTACAACTACAGATAAAAATTTTGAGCATGAGAAAATTGCAGAAAGTTCAGCAAGTTATCGAATATATAAAAAAAATATATAAAAAAAATGTTTTAACAAAATCTTGTTATGTGTATGTACATTAGGCTGGGTCAAATTGTGCGGGTGGAAAAAAACATGATCTAGCATCTAGCGGAAACGTAATGTACGATAAGTTCTAAGAAAACTTGACCAAGAAACCATGGTTCCAAAATCAATATCGAGGCCACGATTTTTAACGAGCAGATTTTATATGATATTTTTATAAAAAAAAATAAAAGCACTGTCGTATCGTCTAAAAAAACAACATATGAAATTCGTTTAGTCAACTTTCTGATTCTGTTCTTATCATCAAAAAGTTTTGATATTCAGGATGAAATAAAAGCACTGTCGTATCGTCTAAAAAAACAACATATAAAATTCGTTTAGTCAGCTTTCTGATTCTGTTCTTATCATCAAAAAGTTTTGATATTCAGGATGAGTTTTGAAAACTTATTGTTGAAAAATGGTCGCATATGCTGGAAAACTCATATCATATCATCTACAAAGAATTAACCTAGTTTTTCAATCTCTTTTCCTGCCCATTCGGGGTGTTGTCAAACGACTCTCTATAGTAACTGCTATGACACTAGTTAGCATATGTACAAATCGGTCAATTCCTTGATATGTGACGGGATGTGTTTATCACACAGCGGTGGATCGTTAAACTCTAGGTTCGGACAAAATACTGACGCTGACCAACATCATTTACATTTTCTCTAAGGTTTTGTGGTAAATAAGGCGTTAACCGTGTAAATTTACATAACAGTGCACTGCCACATATCACAAAGATATTACTATATCTTAACAATTAAGTTCATAACAAAAGTTGCTAAAATTTTTAAATTAACAAAAAAAATTCTTTTTATATATAGTCTAGCTCAAAATCATCATTTGTAAGGCTTAAGTGATTGAAAGTTGGAATTTAAATGAGGTTAAGCGTAGACCATAAAAAATTTCGCTAATTTTTTTTTCTAAAAATTTAAAAGCATGTAACGTCAAGTAACTGACGCCTCATACTAAAATAAAGGGTGTTTTTTTTAGAGGTTTGTTTTTCGAATAGAGATAAAACTGGCATTTTATGGTCAAATCTGGCAACTCTAATGTCATTTATGTTCAATTTGGTTTGCCATTTCATCATGAACAGGTTGACAAAAGAACAACGCTTGCAAATCGTGCAAATTTATTTCGAAAATAATGGTTCAGTTCGCGAAGTTTACCGCAAGCTCCGTCCATTTTATGGTCGACATAATCGTCCATCAGAGCAATTAATTCGGTTAACCATGGATCGTTTTCGCACTACGTTTACTCTATGTGATAATACGCATCCGCAGAGACGTCGAACAGTGCGCACCGAAGAAACAATTGCCACTGTAGAGCAAAATGTTGAAGAGGACCCGAATGAATCGATTCGCCACCGTGCACAGCAATTGGAGCTTTGTCCATCAACTTTATGGAAGATTTTGCGCAAAGATCTTGGCTTGCGACCTTACAAGATCCAGCTTGTGCAAGAATTAAAGCCGCGAGACCATGCAATGCGTCGTGATTTTGGTGTGTAGGCCGAAAATGAGATTGATCTCGATGCTGATTTTCATCGCAAAATTTTGTTCAGTGATGAGGCTCATTTTTGGTTGAATGGCTACGTCAACAAGCAAAATTGCCGCATTTGGAGTGAAGAGAATCCACATGAGACCCTTGAGACGCCATTACATCCACAAAAACTGACTGTTTGGTGTGCTCTATGGGCTGGTGGAGTCATTGGGCCATACTTCTTCCGAAATAATGCTGGAGAGTCAGTTACCGTTAATGGAGACCGGTATAGAGCCATGATAACCGACTATTTTGTTCCCGAATTGGATGGCATGAATGTGGATGAGTTGTGGTTCCAACAAGATGGCGCTACATGCCACACAGCGCACGTCACAAACGATTTATTGAAGGAAACATTCGATGAGCGCATAATTTCGCGGAATGGACCTGTCAATCGGCCACCAAGATCGTGTGATTTGACACCATTGGATTATTTTCTTTGGGGATATGTGAAGTCGCTCGTCTACGCCAACAAACCAGAAACGTTAGGGGACTTGGAAGCCAACATTCGTGGCGTTATTGCCGACATACGGCCCCATATGCTCGAAAAAGTGGTTCAAAATTGGACCTGTAGAATTGGCTTTATTCGAGCCAGCCGCGGCGGCCACATGCCCGAAATCATATTTAAACATTAATGGCATAAAATTATCCTTCCAATAAAGCCAAATTGATGGACATTAAAACGATTTTCTTGTATTTTATTTCAATTCGAAGCTCTATACCTCTAAAAAAAACACCCTTTATGTTGCAATAAAAAATGCGGGCGCTTTTCGCAGATTTATGCGTTTTTATAGATGTAGACAAAAACAATTTCCTTATTCGAAAAATCGGCCTAATGTAATTTTTTTTTTATGATACAATAGTATTTGGCTTAGTGTTTTTATTTCTTATCACAATGTGATATAAAAATTTTCTTGTTAAAAATCGGGTGCTCGATATTGATTTTAGACCCATGGATTCCTGGTCAAATTTCTTAGCATTTCCGATAGGCGCTTGGTCGCCGAAAAATTTGACCCTCCCATACATACATATGTGTGTACATATGTAACTGTCAAGTAAGTTTGTTGAAAGATGCAAAAAAAAAAAATCATATTGCATTTCAAGTCAAATTTTTTTTCCCGAAATTCGTCCGGTTTGTAAAGAGTAACCCATATGCAAACTCACCAATTGCATTGCATCTGCCCACTCGCCGTGACCCCGCTGTAATAATTTGATGCTCTCCACGTCTGAGCATATCTTTACAATATCTCCTACTTGAAATTCTGGTGCCGCTGTAGTTGGCGACGAAACTTTAGTTAAAACAGCTGGATTAAAAGTCCAACGATTACCAGAATTATATGCGACAACAATATCATGATCTTCATCGATTCCAACAACCATGCCAGAATTATTTAAACACTCGAACATGCCATCTGTCCAACCACCATGACCATGCTGCAATGATTGCACGATTTCCAATTCCAAATCTACAGTTACCTTATCACCAATTTGAAAACCATGTGGACCTTTGCCAGGGCCATTTTCGCCTAAGAGTGGCAAATGATCACGATAAACAGTATTGCCTTTAGCATCATTAACAACCTGCAGTTGATAACAAATAAGAATATTTTAATTTCAATTCAAAATCGCATAGTTGAAGTCCAATACATAAAATTTCAGCATTAATTTAAAAATATTTTCCATACAAAAATTATTGTTTTTGATTTATTTTTGATAGAAAAATACTCCTAACTCAGAGACAAAAATTAATATATAGCTCTGTAAATAAACGACAAAGTTCACTTTAAAAGATCACAACTTACTTTTAAATCTGCCATGCCTTCAAAGCCGACACGATACAAGTTCTTTGCACCATTGTCCCATACTACATAAGCTGCTGAACGTGGTGATGCCGATGACCAATCTTGTATTTCATTTACTTTGCCGCGTCGACCAACACCACCATCCTGATCCTCCCACTGCCAATCAACACCGCGTACAACACGTGCACCCGGAAAAATACCACGCACCGCTACCTTCTTTGATTTGCGACGTGGCTCAAGCATTGCACGTTCGCCGCCGGGTGTTGCAATACGATAAAAACGATGACGTAAATGATGTTTGTCACCATGATAACAAATCGAACATAAATCATAGTTGATGCATTCAGCGCATTTCCAGCGTATACCAAATATAGGTTGTTGACGACAGGTATCACACATCGTACCCTCATGTTTGATGCCCGTTGGTGCACTATCGAGTATGCGTAAATCATATGCGCCTGCGCAACGATAATTGGCAGCGGTACCATTATCCCAAACGACAACAACTTCTTCGGAAGATTCGAAATTCCGCACAGTGCCAACGTGACCTTCGCCGCCGTCCTACACATTGAATTGGAAAATATAAAGTATTTTTAATTTCTTTACCATGGATTGTATTCACAGCATATATTTCTTACTGTAATCATTACGCGATAATTATAATTATGCCTATTGTTTTGATATTTCGTACACTTATTTACAAAATTAAAACGCTGCATCAGCAGCATATGGAAATTTTGCTGAATTGACGAGCACATTCTGGACCAATAGTTTTTTTTGTTAAATCGAAGATGTGCTCACTTTGTTTGCTTACTTGTACTGACAATAACATATGAGATTAAAACATCGAAACAAAACTAAATCTTCTACTTCTGTTGATATGCAAAATAATTCTACGTTGCACATAATACGTAGAGTATAATAGTAATAAAATAAGAATTGCAATCTGACGCAGTTCAGGCAAAATGGCAAGTTGTGTTAATTTGACTTAAGTGTTGGAGCTGATAATAGAAACTGGAAGAGGGTCTGTATCAAACGTAAACAGTGATTTAGCTTGATTTTGCTTTTTTACTATTCTGTTGTTAAAATAAACTAATAAAAATTGTTGATGTTTATGTACATATGTATGTGTATATGTATATACAAGTATTAATAATTGCTAACAAATAATGCCGGCATATTTCTATCTTCGGGTAGTAAAATTTAAAGTATTATTGGAGCGATTTTAACGCTTCAGAGTGTAGTGTGATAAATCGAAACATATGTTATACCTTACAATGAAGCAAACACAAACATTAATAACACTGTATAGGAGTTTTTATTTTTACATAAGTAAATGTATGTTTAAAAAGGAAATTTTGTGCTGATCAAATTTCGCTAACAATATTATACATACGAGAATGAATCAACAAGTTCGTTCCTATTTGAATTAAACACAGTATTTTAGCAGAAATAAAAAATTTTACATAGTCTCTTTTTAGCTCAATACACTTAGTTCAACGTTTCTCCAATTTTTTTTCCTTACAAAAATTAGGATTTCTCGAGATCTTCAAAATATGCATTTGTTTGAGCAATAATTTCTTTGTTGGAGCTAAATCTATTTCCACCGAGCAATTTCGTCAGGTTTGGAAAAAATAATCAATGGGGGCTAAGTCCGGAGAATATGGGGGATGAGGTACCAATTCATGGAATTTTACCATTGAAACTACACACGCCTCAAGATTGCGTTTATGGTCAATTGAGAGCAAACGCGGCACCCATATTGCCGATATATAACTTCTAAAACCCAATCTATCATTAAAAATCGAAACCACAGTACCATATGAATCGCCTATGGCATCAACAATCTCACACACTTTCACTCTCGGATCAGCCAACACCATAGTGAATTTTTTCGACATTTTCGGGTGCATTGACCTCTGTGGGCCGTTCAGAACGTTCAGCGTCACTAGTATTTGTGCGACCACAACGAAACTCAGTAAACCAATTTTTTACCATTGAACTTGATGGTGCAGAGTCCCCATAGTACTTATATAGCTTTTCCTGGGTTTGAGCGACGGTTTTTTCCGCAAAAAAATGTTTTATGAGCACACTGTTTTCCATTTTTAATAAAATCCACGAGGTTGTATGCTTTGAACACCTGTTAAATGTCAAGTTAGTGACAAAAGTGTCTCAAAATTTGACAGTAGTCTATTAGCAGATGGTACAATTCAGAGACTAGATTAGAATTCGTCGCATCAAATTACTTTAGGAATGAACACTTCAGCATTTTTTTAACTTTTTAAGTTTTTGCAATAATTATCTTCAGAAAATATTGATTTTGTTAGGTTTTTGTATGAAAAATACGAATGATTGTATTTAAGAAATTATTCTATTGATGAACACATTAGCCTTTGCAAAAATATATACACTAATCCAAGATTTACACGAAAGATAGATTCCTCAGAAAACCATTTAAGTCGAAATTAATAATGTTTATATACAAAACCGTGTATAACGAAAACTACTTATTCAGTCATTTACTAAAGATACGTAAAATTTGGGCACGGATAAACTAAAAATTTTATTTAAATTATAAAATGCTACAAAACCACCATTGTTTGTTCATTTATATCTACTTACACCACTGTGCATTTTAAAATTACGTTATTCTAATCCATACAAATATAATACCATATTTCAATGGATGATATTTTAAACAGTAAAGGTCCAGTTAGGACGATTGAAAATTGATTTGATTTATAAGTTTACTTGTTAGATTTTTAAAAGTTCAGAACAATAAGTTGCAAATAAAGGCGATTTTGTGATGCGATTGACTTCACTTTGTTGCAAATTAGTCCCAGTTATCCCACCAATACTATCTCTCCGTTGTTGCAAACACCCTAGAAGCATTAACTGATATCTACTATAATTAGTTAATTATATTAATTAATAAGTACTTTATATTAATTAATAATTTAAATATATGTAACTTTGTCTAACAACTTAAGTACCTTATTTGCGTTTGCATTGAACAAAGTACCTACCTCACGGTGGGCTTTCAACATAGTGTCGTGTCGTCGTGGAGTACATACCCTCTTAAGGCTCTTTGATAACGATAAAATAAATAATGAATTGTTTAGTTTGCAAACAGAACGTAGTGATTGCCATAAAGTCACTTATTACAGCGATTGTGTCAATTATTTCCATGGCCCATGAGGAAATTTAAGTAAGACCAAAATAACTTATTTTTTCAATAACAATTTAAAATATCGGTGTGGAAAATGCAACGAACTTCGTGGGAAGTCGTTAC
Organism: Meiosimyza decipiens; assembly: GCA_963680825.1. Lineage (NCBI taxonomy): Eukaryota > Metazoa > Arthropoda > Insecta > Diptera > Lauxaniidae > Meiosimyza > Meiosimyza decipiens. The sequence continues at coordinate 70,024,016 of OY804258.1, read as the reverse complement.
ATCAACAGACATTGCCTTTGCATAGAGCAATGGTTCATACGGCCGAAGTGCAACCAAAAGAAGCAAGCCGCCAAATATTAACAGCAACAACAAGAACAGAAAAAAACATAAAATAATCAACAACAACAACTACAGTTTATATGAGTTCTTAAAAACGAACCAACATCAAACGAGATATCATTAGAAATTAATTACAGATATGCAAAAATTTCACCTAGAACAGCAACACAACAGAAAATATACAACAACAACATCAACAACATCAACAACTCATAATATGACTTAAAGCAAACCCCACTTCACATCAAACTACAGTAGAAATGAATAATACACAAGCGACAATTGTCCAAACAAATAAACAAATAAAAAGAGCACAACTGAGCGATAAGTCCAAGCCTTCCCGGTAAGAGATAACACTTGAGATTATTTATAATGAGATAATTTCCACAAAAGAGACCACGCAAATCCGCTCTCTCTAATCGTCTCTTTGCAAGAAGGAAAAATACTCTTAATGGAAAAAGTTGACAATTTGCATATATTAGTGCGCAGTCTAAATCGAGTAAACTATGAAAAAGCATTGAAATTGTTGGTGTACCGAACATAAACCATAATAGGGTTCAGATTTTTCATCTGAACGTCTGAGGGCAAGTCGTATGAAAAAACAAAAGTGCGCAGTCTAAATCGAGTAAACTATGAAAAAGCATTGAAATTGTTGGTGTACCGAACATAAACCATAATAGGGTTCAGATTTTTCATCTGAAGGTCTGAGGGCAAGTCGTATGAAAAAACTGAAGTGCGCAGTCTAAATCGAGTAAACTATGAAAAAGCATTGAAATTGTTGGTGTACCGAACATAAACCATAATAGGGTTCAGATTTTTCATCTGAACGTCTGAGGGCAAGTCGTATGAAAAAACAGAAGACGGATGAAAACCAAAATAGTTAAATTTTTTCTCAAGTTGAGCGAAAAGTCCGAGCGTATAGGGCAAGTCGTACGTTTTTATGGTTGATTTCACTCTTCATTCGCATATTGTCTGTCTAAGTTTACTTCAGCTCCCAATTATTATGAAACCAAACTTTTCTTATGTAATTTTTAATTTTAAGAATAAATATGTAATCAAAACATGTCGGTCAGATCTAGTTTCGTAGATAGAACCGTCGGAAGTTACGGATATAGCTTTTGTAAAAATCAATAGAAGTTAGAAATTCCTTGATTGATATCCAAATTATGGGTTTCATATGAAAGATAATTTAATAAGCTAATAATATATTGGCAAAAAACTCAATTCAAGAAATGTCTAATATCAAAAAAGTTGCAGGAGCAATTGCATGTGAAGGGGGAAAGAATGTAGAGTTTTGTCGCACTGTGTTTGTGTTTTTGGCTATGATTCTTAACTGGTCAATGCGAAGAATTAAATATAGTGTGTTTGCAGACTCCTTAACATCAGCTTACAAAGCTTATTGAAGGTATGACGTTGCGGTCATTGAAACTAGTGTAAGCAACTGGTTGACCATTTTTTGTTCCTTTACAGTTGTTGGAGTGATTCTCTAACAATTAATGCATTTTGCGCTTATAATTTTTTTGTGTGTTTTTTTGCACTAAACGTGCTGAACATAAAGTTCTGCAAAGTACATATTAAATTTTACTTTGTTCCAAAAACACAAATAAAGAAAATTAACCTATACTGTTGCAAATGTGATGATTTTTCCGAAATTATTACAATTTTATTTTAAAAACCGTATTTTTTCAAAAAATGTGCTATCTTATATATAAAGTTAAAAAACCTAGCTCTTTTGTTTTAAAATGATGCATCGTTTGCTCTAAATTATAGCGCACTAACCCTTTTTCTTAGCGGAAAAAAAAAAATTGTTGAATAAATTCTTTTAAAACTCAATACAAAGTGTAACTAGGCGGTTTTGTCTTTATTTTTATTAAAAAAACTGTGCTTTCAAGATTTATTGTGGTTGAAATATACTTGAATCCTAATTGTCGAGGAAGACATCATATAAAGATAATATAAAAAATATGCCAAATATACCAAAGTGATATTTTTTGGTAATAAGGAGTGAAAATAAAAACATTTTTTACAAATGATACATTATTTTAAAGCGAAGCAATTCAGCTCTTTAAAATTTTTAACAAGTTAAAGGCTATTGCACATTTTTTGGAAATAAAGCTTCTTTTTACAAAAAAGAATTAAAGAAAAATAATCATATCTCGAAATCTGCACGTTACGCCTTTTAATTACAAGTACCAATATGGTGGCTCATTAAATTATCTTTCTTATTTTTCATATTAATCCAGGGGTTCTTAACTTATATTGATTTCTATAAAAAAAAATTTTTTCAACAACTTCTGATGGCTATATTTCCAAAACTAGATCCGACCGACTATTTTTTTAAATTTTTTTTTTGTTTTAAGCTTTTTTTTATCTCTGAAAAAAAAAATCATCAATTGGAGCTAAAGTAAATTTGTTTCATTGCTTCCGCTTTCATTTTGTTCTTTACTGTGTGAAATCTTCTGTACGCATACTAAAGTCGGATGGAAAGTAGTATGAAAAAGTCCTAGCGTATGAGGCGAACATACAACTCGGTAGTACGGTCGACAGTATGAAAAATCTGAACGTCTGGGGTCCTACAAAAATGCATTGGATTGTAGGCTGAAGGTGTTTTCAGCTGACCTTAACATCAACATTGGGGAAGAGCAAATATATAATTGCTATGTAAAAAATGTAGGTATTAACAGCGAATCCGAAACCAATCATGTGACACATAATTATAAATTGTGTGTAAAATTTGTTCATGGATTATTAAAGAAAAATGTCGTTAGGGAAAAATATAAAAATAGAAAAAAATGTAACCGCAGCTATTTTAGGTAGCTCCCACTCATCTTTTGTTTATATAAATGATTGAATGTATACTTTGAAAGTAAAAATTAAAAACAACAAAATCAAGAGGTTACAGCCTTGGATATCGATTGATTTGCTAAAGAAAATTTAAATAAAGAAAAAATCTCTTAAAAATTTTATGAAAAACACTTGTAATGTGAATGTTAAGACATAATATAAAAACTAAGTAAAGAAATTTTCAGTGTAAAAATGACTTTGATGTAAATGAATTTCTTAAGCTAAAAGGTAACAAAAGAAAAGTGGCAAATTGTCAATAATTTTATAATAAAACGTGCAAAAATGGGAATATAGATAACTTAATTTCAGACAGTGGGATTGTTTGCCAAAATAGGTCATGATGTCGTTTTTGAAAATGACCTGCACAATATCTGTTGGGAATGTTTAAAAAGGGAAAACGGTATCTCTAAAAGCTTCTTCTTCGAGCCTATCTCATCTTTTGAAGTTCATAAAATAATTAAGTCTTATGACTTGCGAGCAATAATTTTTGATCAAATATAAACAGTAAATCTTTATAGATTTTTATGACCAATGTGTCCATTTTATAAGCTAATTGATATCTGGTATGAGCTCGTGTTAAGATAGTGATAAAATAATTCACGCAATTAAAAATTAAAACAATTTTCAAATTAAAGAAATAAAATGTCTAAAAGTGCTCAAGTCCCTAAAAAATCTTCGAGTTTTTCATGCGATCGTTAAAATTGATGCTTTAGGCTGTAAAGATACTATTAAAGAAAAAAAAATAATATTGAGTGGGACAGATGTACGGTCTATGAAAGTTTAAATCTTTTAAGATGTTTTAAGCGCTGTGGCTTCAATCATAAGTCAAGTTCCTGTAGGGATCTTACTCAAATATGTACTAAGTGCAGTGAATCGGTTATTTACATAAAGATTGCGTTAGCACTTATGTTTTTTTTTTTTTTTGCGATCGGTCCCTGCGGTCCTACCTACCCGCCTAACCGCACGAGAGGCGCATCCGTCTATCGTACGGATCGGTGACCTACTACGAACAGCCCGTTCAGTAAGCGAAACCGTACTTGTGCGGCATATCCGTCTATCGTACGGATCGGTGACCGGGACTGCACTATTATGGGTTTCAGCTTTATCCGATCACTAATTAAATAAAATTTCTACTAAGCCCAATAGGCTGTGCAGCAGAAACAAAGGAATTTCAAGAATTAAGATATATAATTATTTTTTGCTTTATAACATTGTAAGAGTCCACGGGACTAATAAGATGACAAAGGGTGTTATAATCATTACATACACTTACTCACATAACTCTGCGTACGCTTAAAAAAAACTCAAATTTCAAATTTCATTGCTGACATCTTTGTAGATATTGAGTGTATTTAAATAAATTGTGTTGCATAACATAATTAGCACATTTTTCATTTAAACTAAACTCTCTTTTTGATAGAAATTTCAAATCTTATATATATAATTTGCATTAACAAAAAATATGAGAAAAAAAAGTCCCTCAAAAGTCTGCGTACAAACATTTTACTCTGCACACAATTAGGGGAATTCCCGATTATCGTTACTTTAGATTTGCTTTTTTTGTTCTAAGAAATGCGTTTATGTCATTTTTCATTCATTTGCATAAAAATTTCATATAAGCAAAAACATGGAATCCAAAGGAAAAGAAATCTGTACCGAAATCCGAAAATTAATTATAGAGCAACGAGTTAAAGGCAAACCATATCGAGAAATTGGTCAATTGGTGGGTAAAACTCATTCAACATGCTAGAGGGTGTATGAAAATTATATTTCATCGGGCTCTATATTATCAAAGCCCCGTTCTGGCCGCCCCTCTTTATTGACAAAGCGAGAAAAAAAATACATCGTTAAAGTTGTGCGCTTAGATCCAAAAGTGACCGCTCATAAAGTGCGACTTGAAATAGAAGAGAGGTTTTCCAAAACTGTTTCCGACGAAACGGTCCGCCGAATCTTAAGGAGAGCTGGATATCATAGCCGAGTAGCTCGTAGGAAGCCCTACATATCGAACGTAAACAAGCAAAAGCGCATAAATTTTGCCAATGAGTACATTTCCAACCCCCCAAGTTTTTGGAACAAGATTATTTTCTCCGATGAGAGCAAGTTCTGCATTTTCGGCATTAAGGGAAAGAAATTAATATGGAGAAAAAAAGGAACGGCCTTCGAAAAGGAGAATTTAGTAGCAACAGTTAAACACGGTGGAGTAATGGTTTGGGGGTCAATGGCAGCCAATGGCGTTGGAAATTTAACTTTTATTGATTCTACAATGGGTTTTGGTTTCAGCAGGACAATGACCCGAAACATACAGCCCACAATGTAAGGCTCTGGCTGCTGATGAATCGAATAAAACAGTTGCGAACACCATTTCAATCGCCCGACCTTAATCCCATAGAACATTTATGGGATTTACTTGAACGCAGGATTCGACAGCATACCATAACATCCAAAAATATGCTGAAGGAGGTGTTAATGGAGGAATGGGGAAAAATAACAGCCGAGGAAACCAGAATTCTTGTAGATTCGATACCTAGACGTCTAAAGGAGGTCATTAAGAGAAAGGGATACCTAATTAGTTACTAAGGTAACATGAGGCTGAAGTTTTCTTCGTAAAACTATTTTGTACGCAGACTTTTGAGGACCCATTCTTGGATTATATATTCTATTTAATTGAATTAAACACATAAGTTTTATTTTTTTTGTATCGAAAAGAATTTAGTTTTAAATATAAGTATGCTAAATGTGAAACACAAAAAAATTTTGTTAAATACACTTAATAAATTAAAAGATATTAACTGTTAAAGTTGAAATTTGAGTTTTTTTTTCAGGCATACGCAGAGTTATGTGAGTAAGTGTATACACCGGAATGGACAAAAAAGAGCGTAGTTAGAATTACAAATATCAAGTCTTAAGAAACGAAAATGTCTCAAATTCCTTCCTGGATTATTAATGTTAATCATACCTTGCAATAACTCAGAGTTCATTGAGCCGGAAAAGAGTTTATTTAAGAAAGTAACATTTAGCATAATTCTTCGACTGCGCAGTGTTGGTAACCGTATTAGTTTAAGACGATTTTGATATGAAGGCAAATTTAAGTGTGAATTCCAGAAGTGAGAACAATAGGAAATGTTTCTGCACCGACTCGAGCATATCAATGTATATATTATATTGTGGTTTCCACACCACTGATGCATATTCCAATATTGGACGTACAAGTGAAGTGAAGAGCAGCTTAGTCGTGTAGGGGTCATCAAATTCTTTAGACCATCGTTTTATAAATCCAAGGATAATGTTTGCCTTAGAGCAAAACAAAAAAGTTGAATCTCAATGATATAATGATTGATCATGACTGTAGAGACAATAATTGCGAATCCCTTCAACGGCAGATAAGAATTGAATCAGAAAAAAATAATTATTAGAAACCAATTCTAAGACATTAAAAATGCGATGTAAACCACCAAATGTTGCTCCAACATCTTCATTGTGTAAGCCATCAAATGTTGCTTCAACATCTTCAGAAACAACAAGCAATGATGAAAAAAAAGCTGTGAAGCAGTTAATGGTGGATTACTGCTTGAATCAACTGTTTACCTGAAAAATATGTGCATATACTACCAGAATATGTCTGGAATGAGAACAAAACTCAGTACTGTTAAATCTTGGTCCTCGCAATGCGATTTTGAGATCATTGTTCTTACTAAGACATGGCTAAATTCAGACTTTATCAGTGAGGAATTTTTTGAACCCAATCTCTATTAAATTTTTCGAAAAGACAGCGATGCCATTAAAACTGGTTGCTCGATAGGTGGCGGTGTGCTAATAGCAGTAAAAAGAGCTATTTGTTGCAATCTGGTTCGGCCTAAAAATGCAGACACCTTACTGGACCAGCTGTTTGTATCCATCTTAGGTGCCTCTGGAAAATTTCATTTATGTGCATCCTATATCCCACCAAATAGTTCGGATTCACTAAACATGTCACACGTGGACAATGTAAATGTTCTTGTTGCTGATGTTCCTGGTGAAAGTTATTTTTGTAGTATAGGTGATGTTAGTAGTAGTAGTGTTTTATGGTCTAGTAGTATAGACAAAAATGCACTTATTCCTACCAATATAAACTCTAGCAATGAAATATATTTAATTGATTCGTTTTTAAGTTTGGGCTTTTCACAAATTAAATTCATACAAAACATGTTAAATAGAATCCTAGATCTTTGTTTCATTAGCAATTCGTTCGACTATATGATTGATGAATGTGGAATGCCGATCAGTGAACCAAGTGTTCATCATTTGCCTTTTGAATTAAAGATCAGATTTTATGAATTCTCTTATGAAGCTATTCATGAGCCAAACAGTAACTTAAGATATCATTTCAAAAGTTGTAACTTTCAGGTACAGGGTGATTTGAGTCCTTTAGACACTCATGATGCCTTTACTCTATTCAAATCAACGTTTTTAAATGTTTGCAATAATAATATTAGTTTGCTTCCGAAACTAATTTATGAACTACCTTGGTACACTAAAGGCTTAAAAAAATTAAAAAACTTAAGAAACAAATCAGCTCTAGCAATATTGAGCATCAACTGAATCACAGGCTTTAATTTAATTTCTTATCACGAAAACGTTGGATGAGTTTTCAATTTTGTTATAATATTTGTAAAGATGTATGTACATGAATAAAATGTACAATGTTTTTTAAAATAAGATTTTTCTTTGGAAGAAGGTTAATTTTATATATTTAACTAATGCTAAAATTTTTTTACTATAGGTGTACCTGATAAAGCAGGTTTTCCGGTTGCCAGTTCAAGCTATCTTATTTCTAAGTAATTCAACTATATTACAGTCAATACTGAAGAATTGGAATACAAACGTAATATTCAACCTGATAAATGCTGTATAAATATCTAAGCGCAGATGTCGATTTAACAAGAAGACATAAATATTTCATGGAGGGACATCCTGGCATTTTGAATTAAGCTCGCCATCACATATTATATATGGGTCAATCCATCTATAATGGGCCTATTTTTACCCTCGTTTTTTAAATAGGCTGAAACTTTTTTCAGTGATTGGTCTATCATGTGATGTAATGATAGGCCCATTATGGATGGAATGACCCATATAAAAAATAGATGAAAATAAACGTTCAATTCAAGCAATCCACCATTACTCTACCACCACAGATATTATTGAGTGATTCAAATTTTTTTTTTAAAAAAGGATTAATAATTGCAGGTACATGTCAAAAAAGATCTGATGCAAGGATAATGTTAATATTCACTGGTGGCTCTTTGAATAGTTTTCCATAGGAATAACATGGGAAAAAATGCTTTGCTAGACAGTTTTGTCTATTTCTCGTGAAAGATAACTCTTACACAAAACGGGACCAATTTATTTTGTGTCGTTTATCTCCTCATACGGCCTCCACAGAACTCGTTCAATGTCCACGATTTGTAGCGAGTGACTTCAATTGTATCCAATATAATCCTGATTACCGCATTTTTTGTTCTAGGGATCATTTCCACGATGATGTATTATATGCCCTTAAGAGTCCACTCTAGTGCTTGCCGACAGACTTCAGTTGGCAGTTTTCGCAACGTGTGTCGAATCCATTTCAATTTTAGCCGTTTTATTTGAATGAAAATCGGATCTTGACAGCATCGGGTGAGCAGATCGACATTAGAGATGGTCCTTGGCCAACAAATTTTTAAGATTTGGCGAAGACAATTGTTGGTGAACCCTTGTAAAATATGTAGCAGGGCCACACTGGCAAGCCAAGCTTCTCAGCCGTACAAAAGAACTGGCTTCAAAAATTTTGAGCTTCGTTGTCGTTGACAGAAACGAAGATTGTAAGACATTAAGAAGTTGGGCAAAGATATCTTTCACTTCGAAGCTATTGCTGGCACCGGTTGGACGAATTGGCATGCTTTTACTTTTATTTATGTTGATTTTTTGACCTACTAATGACAGTGTAATTTCCTTGCATGTCTGACTACTTGGTGGCGAGGAGGCATGACCGAGGTCTTCCAGATGCTCGCTGAAATTTCATTGAATACCGCGATTTGTAGAGTCTACGGCTCTGCTTAGATCATCATTAAATACTATCAGAAACAGGATAAGTCTCCGATTTTATATATTTTTTTTTGAGATGCAGCGTGTCAAAAATAAATAGTAGATCCACCAAAAAAAAAATTATTGGTCGGATCTAGTTTAGGAGATATAGAAATCCAAAGTTGCGGATATAGCTTTTATAAAAAACTATATAAGTTGGGAACCCCTGGATGGATTTTCAAAATATAAAAGGTAATTAAATACGGTATAAAATTGTGACATTAATAATTAAATATCGACGCTAAGTTTTGGAGATATGAAAATTTTTGAAAAAAATGTACCTTTTTTTTAAAAAAACACCGTTATTATATATATATATATATATATATGTGGTTTATAACGATTTAGGATGTACAATTCATTACCATGGTGTGCTATTTGTTGCTACTTTTAAGCCCATTACTCTTTTTTTTAACGAAAAAATATATTTTGGCCGCGTATCAGTCTATAATATATCCAACACCTGGGTTGCCAGCTACAGTAATTTTACATAAGAGTAAGCGTGAGTGGGCGGCCTATGGCCACAGCTCAGGATTTGAAACTCACAAAAATCCGACACCAGCTTCGCGGCGGCGAATCGGTCTATGATACATATGATACATATATCCATTGATTAACATAAAAAAATATAATACAAATGGCACATCATTTTAAAGATAATAAATTCTTCTTTCTAAATATATATGTGTCAGAATAGGTTAATAATACATTTTTTGGAAAAAAAGGTCAACTTTTTTTAAAAATTCTCATATCTCGAAAAGTATCCATCGGAATTCAATTATTAATGTCACAATTTTATACCTCATTAAATTACTTTTCTTATGATATCCATATTTTAGAAATCCATTAAGGTGTTTCAACTTATAACGTTTCTTTTAAAAGCTATAACTATCCGCAAATTCCGACGGCTATATCTCCTAAGCCAGATCCGACCGACAATTTTTATTTGCAGATTTATTATTTATTCATATCACGCTACTTCTAAAAAACACAAATCAAATCGGAGAGTTGTCCTTAAAGTTAACTTAAGCCAATAATTTAAATACCTACAAACACATGCAAGTCATTTGCAGTAAGTGCTAGTTATAGCAACAAAAACAAAACGATGACTTTAAGCCCATATCAATTCCCAATATATGACTTTTACATAAGCTTTCTTTTTAATTTCCATTGGCTATATCTTTAAACCTAAGTCCGAGACGCTCTTTTTGGTTTATTTTTTTTTTTACTTTTAACTCCCCTATTATTATATAAAAAAAACGGCAATGGAAGTTAAGAAACCCTGTTCCAAAATCTTTTAACACAAAACGCATTAAGCTACAAATTAATAACTTGAGTAATTATTTCATTAACTTAACTTACCTGCTTGCCCCATTTCCAATCGGGACCACGTACAACACGCGCTCCAACACCCTCCATTGCAAAACGAGTCTGTCGACTAACATTAGAATTACCAGCTCCACCAGAAGAGCCCCCAGCAGCACCATTGCCACTTCCACCCACAGCGATACCAATGCCACTTGAAATACCACCTATCGCCACACAAGCACCACCAACGGCACCCATCCCGCCAGAGGAACCACTTGATCCTCCAACAGATGCACTATTGACATTGCTGGACGATGCATTAGTTACTATTCCATTTGCTGTTACTGCTGTCGCGGATGCTGCTGCCGTTTCCTTGCCAGCAACTGTGGCTGCACAGGCCATATTTTTACTGGAATCGGAATAACTTCAACTTAATTTTGCTTTTTTATAATATTAAATTTTTTCCGAAAGTTTACAGTCGTAAGAAGCTTATGAACTTTATGTATATATTGCTTAGATATATGAACTTTTTCAATCACTTTCTTCTCGCCAAAACAATTTAGAAAAAGTACTCAAGGCACAATTACAATGGTTAATGCAATGCTACTTATCCTGTCTCTAAGATTCAAGTTCGTCTAATGTCAATAACATTCATATGACACACAAAAAATAATTCTGACATTTGAAGGTACAATAATGAACACATGATTCTTCATAGTGTAGAACATAGCTTGACAAACACGTATATCTGAAAATTTCGTTTTGAGCTCACATCTTCGGCTCGTCATCATTGTAATTGGGGCTTAAGACGATCACAAAAATTGTTTCTTCATTGGCAACACTTACAGTTTGAAGTGTCATTTAATTATAGGCGCTGTTATTTTTGAATAATATTTTCAATATTTTGTCGAAATGTATGTAAATGTGAAATTTATTAAGTTTGCATTATTTCAGATGCATCATAAGAGCAGCAATGGGAAAATTAAAAATGTAAAAATTATTATTAAATATCAGCGAAAAAAATATTTACGTCCATAGGAAGTAAGTTCGGATGTTCCAAAATATGGATTTTATTTCTCAAGTTTCTTCTTAGCAGACGAACATTTTTAAATATTAAATAATTTCAATGAAGCAAACATAATTTTTAAAAACTTCACATAAACTTATTGTATTATCAAAAAATAACAGATAAAAAAACGACAACTAAATAGCTATCACAACAAAACAATCGCAAAAAACGACAATCACATTGACAATCACCTTACATAAAGCAAAAGTGCGATAGTTGATAATCAATTATCGACTCTCATCTTAAAGAATACCTGTATATTTGAACGAATTTTACGACGGTTTTACCGTTCAACGTATATAAGGCGTTATTTACGTCAACCGCCGGAGTTCTGTTTAACGCTTAGGGGTAAGCGGGCGGCCTACGGCCGCAGCTCAGAACTTAATACTTCCAAAAATTTGACACCAGCTTCGCAGCGGCCGTCGGTTACGGTTCAGTCGTTGTATAGGTATCGCTGTTGCTCATACATATTTCATGTTTTCAAATAAGTAAATATAGTTCTTATGTTTTTCGATAAAAACTTTGATTGATATAAAGATATATGCTATTAATGGCACATCTTTTTGAAGGTAATAAATTCATCTTTCTAAATATATATGTATCACCATAGGTCAATAGTAAATTTTTTTAAGCGTAGAGGACCGATATCGCTACTACGCTCTAATAGAGGCGAAAGTACGTTGCGTTGGTCTCGAAAAGTTCGAGTGCCCTGTTGGGTTCGAAGGCGCATAACCTGCATTAATGAAGAGGACCTAAATCGCCACTACGAATTAATATAGGCGAAAATACGATGAGAGTCTGGTTACGCGAGGCTTATATTACCGTTGAGGACCTAAATCGCTACCAGCCGTTAATATAGCGAATCTACGATGAGAGCGCTTTAAACTCACTACACAGAATGTCCATTCCTCGAATTTAATTGTCGCTCACTACCTTCAGATCTGTTGCTAGTCAGCGGGTCGTGAGGTTTGGTTTCTTTTTGTATGAATATACTTTCAGTCGTATCGTTTAATGTTGTGGTCACTCATGTCGTGGTTGCTTGTTGCTTTGTAGTGGCTCGATTTGAAGCTTAGCCTAAAATATTAATATCAAAATAAGTAAAACTAAACGATTTTTATGTGGGGCGATCCTCATACCTCAAAAGCTAACTGACAGAATTATTACAATTTTATGCCTCAATAAATTACCTTTCTTGTGATATCCATATTTTGAAGATCCATCCAGTGGTTCCCAACTTATAGCATTTTTTATAAAATCTACGTCCGCAACTATCTCCTAAACCAGATCCGAGTGACAATTTTTTCGTAGATTTATAATTTATTTATGTTACGTTACTCTTAACAAAATTGAATAAAATCGGAGTTGTCCGTAAAATAACCGTATGCCAAAATAAACATTAAAAATATAATGCTAATATGGAATAAGACATTAAGGTGGTTAAGCCATTCTTACATGTAATACGAAGCCATTATAGGGCTGAGTTTTTAAGTGTACCAACACAACTAAATTTTTTTTTGCTTGTGTATTGGAACCCTGCCGAGAGTTGTATTTCTTTAAATATTCTTTAATGTCAAATTTAACGGAACAAAACAGAGAGCATAAGCTAATAGATTAGTCTGCAAAGAGGCAGACTTCATTTGCTTTGTTTTTCTATCCAGTGTCACTAAAATTTTACAAAACTGAGATTATAAACATGGCTACTATTAGCAACCAGTAACCACGTTAGTTAAATCATTGTCTGTCGTAGCAAATTTCACAGTGGAAACAAGTATCCGAGTGGCTAAACTTATCGACTTCACTCTAATTCAGCTGTTGGCGACGTTAGAAAGAAAAAAAGTAGACAATTTTTATTTTAAAAACCATCCAATAGTTGAAGAACTCAGCCTAGTGTAGATGGCGATAATTAATCGGAAGTTTTGTGTAGATGCGACTGTAATGGCTGTCTGAACGTAATCAATCTGTTCTGAATTTTAATACACAATCAAGCACATCTTTGGTTTTTTTTACTTTTGTTTCAATTTGACAATTCGCAAAAGTCATTTTTTTTTTTATTTCCAATTTATTTGAAGTAAAGTGAAAATTATGAAAAAAATTAGCAATAACAGCAGCGACACCATTTGTTATCAATATTGTGGAAAAATTTTGGTTCAGTCCAGAATTTTTCTAACTTACCACATTAATTTTTTTTCGATCGAAATTTCGGAAATTTCATCGTCTTTCAGATCGTCTTGAACAAAATTTTGACGTTATGTTTTGCTCGATTTTGACTTTTGCTGTGGACGGAAAAAGAAGTGAAAGATTCAACATTTTTCAGTGTGTTAGTTAAATCATGTTTTTCATATTCTTTGGCAGGAGAGGACTTCATGAACTTTGTTTTTCTATCGAGTGTCACTAAAATTTTACAAAATTAAGATTAAACTTGATATAAACATGGCTACTAGTACCAATACAGATACTGGTGATACAAGTATAATTACAACCAGTTCTACAGAAATTGGTGGTGGTGCTGTCTCGGCGACAATGGAAAAAATAGGAACACCATCTGCAAGCGCCACTGTTTTAGTAACGGCTGGAGATGCTACTGCCGGACTTGCACCACGTGAAGCTTTAGTAAGGATATATACTTTAGAAATAAAGAACTGTTTCCACTTCTGCCTTCTCATGACAATTCCAGATAGCTACGGCTGTTAACTTTCTACAAAATGACAAAGTACGCCATACTACGCTCATGCAAAAACAGCAATTTTTGCGGTCCAAAGGTCTTACCATGGCTGAAATACAATTGGCATGCGAACGTGCCGGTGTTTTTACACAAGATCCCAATAAGCCTACTGTCGTCAATATGGGTATAAACAGTAGCAGTTCAAAAATGGCGCTACAGCCACAACTGAGCACTTACGGACGCATCAAAGAAGTGTTACACACTATGGCACTCGTCAGCGGGGTCGCATATGCCGTCTATGTGTTTTACAAAGTAAGTATGTATATGTGTTAGTGTGATACACTTCTATACTGCGGGATTCAAGGGAAGTGTGTGTTATCTAGCGCTATGGAATCGCCTCATACTTAGTACACATAATATGCTCATCTATCCTCCGTTTAACACGGGAGATAGGTTCCTCAGGAAACCGTGTAAATCGAAATTGAAAAATTTTTATATGAAAAACTGTGTAAAACGAAAACAACCTCAAATGTAAATAAAAGTAGCACACTCAGGTAAAATTCAACTGAACTTTTTGTTGGTCATTATCTTTGTCATTTTATAAAAACAATTTTGCATTGCAAGACCTCTCAATTTAAGATAATTTAAATTTTCTGAACTTGGTGTGTGCATATCCTTATCATCTTTTTTCCACAGGGGCTTGGACAGGTTTTCAGTCTATACTTGCGAAGTCTGAACTGAAATAAGAATTACTGTGGCTAGCAAAGCTGGTGTTAGATATACCATAGGGAAGAGTGCAATTTTCAAGCTCTAAATAGAATATGAAGGAAGAGTTTCCGAGTCCAACATATACATAATAATGTTATTAACAAACAAGAAGTGTTTGGTTTTTTGCAAAGGTATATCCTTCATATTTAATAATAATACGAACTTCAGCTATAATCCACTAACAAATTAAAAATGATCAAAATGTAAAAAAACCGATGAAATGAGCTAGACACATAAATGGCACAATCTGGAAAAAGGAGGAAATATAGTGTTAAAATTGCATTTGTTGACATTTTTGTATGTACAAACATTTAAATCATTGATTCTTGTGCTGTAGCCTTTGTTTTTGATGGCAGCTTCAGACGTGCGACCCACACTTATTCGCATTTTGTTTTGGATGAGTCATACCAATCTCTCTGTGCGGCAGACCAAAGATCGTCCATATTTGTATAATTTTTTTACGATTTCAACCTTAACTCCTAGAGGTTCTCAATTGACCTTAATTTAGGGCTCCGGGCTGGTCAATCCAAAACGTCGATCTCTTCATCACAAAAACACTTATTTACTACTTTGGAGGCATGGAATGGAATATATATGAATGTATCCAAATACTGAAACTTGTCCATTTTGTCATAAATTTTTATAAGCGGGCCTACGCCATGCAAACAAAATCCACTACAGACCATAAGATTTTCATTTTGATCATTTTTTTTATTAATGGATTATAGCTGAAGTTCGTAAATTTTACAATCTTAAAGTAAAGCACCTTTACGATATGAGGGTAAATCGTTCTATTGGCAATTATTTTTAGATAACAAAATTTCCCTCTTTTTGCTGATGGTCTAGAACTATTCCTTTATATACGAAGTTCTTTGGAATGTAACCCTTTAGACGATCTAAATAATTTACTTGGTTGGTACTCTCAGAATTATTTACTTTTGTTGGCACGTAGTGTTTTGCAACGCTGACGTGCTTCTTACATCGTCGTACCTTCTGGATACTCTAAAATCGATGTTGAAACATTAGATCTTGACAGCAGACGCAATATCTATGACTTTAATGTTCTATATACGCGTAAAATTTTATACCTTAATAATTCGGTATACTTCTTACTCTTTTGACTTTAATAAGTCAAAAAAATTCCAAAAACGTTATCTTACATTTGTGCTTACTCCTATGAACTTCTTGGCACCATTCGCTCCTTTAATTTATTCCATTACTATATGATTTCCGGTCATATTAATTATTCATATTTGCTTGATCTTGTTGAATTTAAAGTTTCTTGTAGGTTCGCCATTGCAATTTGTTGGTCATACTATTTGTATGACAAATATTTCTTTAATTACACCAAGAGCTCTACTATATTTTTGAATTAGATCATAGATTTTTCTTCAACAATAAATATATTTAAATAATAGTTAATTTATGTACATAATATAAATTTTATTTAACTGTTACTATATGTATAATTACTGTTATAATTTTGTGTTCATTATTATGTTCATTGGTTATCTTTGAGATTTTATCTATAAGTCGGTAAGAATTGTTACATAGACTGAATTAATGAAATAAACGAAATAAAAATTATTAAAAATTACACAGCCCAACACGAAATTTGTGTCTGAGCCTTAGATGTCCAACTTTGATTTCGTTCACATTATTTAGAAAAGAAAAAATAGTTTTACTAGTTGAAGTTTGCTTTTACAGGAAACAGAACGACCTAAAAGTGCAAAAACACAGTTTTTTCACACACAGTTTTTTCAGACATTTGCGACAAAATTATATCAATAGATATTTTTTTTTACAAACCGGACCGAAAAAATTATTCTCCTTCAAAACACACTTTGAATTATATCGATATCTTTTTTTCTTCTCCAATATAACGTAAATTGAAATTTATCCATACAAACCTTCATAAGTTTCAGTAAGGCAGAATGTCTGGAAAATGTTTGATAAATTTGAATTGACGATATTTAGGACAGAAAAAATATATCAATAAATATAAAGTGGGGTTTGAAGAAGAATAATAGTTCTTTTAGATCAGATCGGATTGAAAGATTTATAAAAAAAAATACTTTCGATATAATATAACCTCAAATATCTCGGAAATCCGTGATTTTCGCACTCTTACATTAGAATATCTCAAACACCGGAACCATCGGAAAAATGTATTCGATTCTCAGGACTAGAGGTTTGACCCAATTTTTTAACACCATACATATGCATATATATGTTAATGATATCTGTAGTGTATTACTCTACTAAGTAAAAGAACAATGTTCTTCTTCAAGCTTTATTAAAAGACTATCTAATACAACTGATTAATGTGAACTTCTTAGTTAATCACGCCACATATGCATGATATTGTAACGGGTATAATTATAACGTTTTATCTAGTCTAGTCTCTTTAACTAAATATGTTTTAGGGTGGATTAATATTATTGAACAAATCTTTATTTATAACATTATGAATATGAATACTTCACACGCTCTCTCTTAAGTTTGTTTCATATTCTTAAACTAATTTATTAATGAATTGAAGGAAAAAAAAATTTAATTCAAATTTATAGTTCAAAGTTAATATAATTAAAATAATATAATAAAATATTTAATTCATAACATTTAGTTAAATAAATTTTAAATTCTTATATAAATATCTTATCTTGGCCTTAGAAAGTCATTATGGTTAGAACTGCATTTATCACTGCCAACTTCAACACTCAAATGACATCCACCTCCCTCCAAGACAGATTCTCTGGTCAATGCAGCTTGATGTGATTGACTAGTATCCTCTTCTACATTGATGTTGTCGTTTGAAACTGTATCATCATTTTGTATACCACGTATTTGATCTAAATATCCCTTTTTATTTCTCTGTTGTTGTATGATAATACGGAAGCATACGATCGAGGACCAAATTGGTTTTTTATTTTAGCTGGAGACCAGCTTGGCTTATTTGGATTTCTGTAGTCTCTAATATAAACTTTCTGACCAGGTTTAAACTCAATGTTTCTGTTACCTTTATAATTTTTTTTAGCTCTTTCTAGGTTCATTATTATTGTATCACGAATTAGTGGTGGTTTCAGTGAACTAAAACGAGATTTTAAACTTCGCCCAAGCATTAAGTTTGCAGGTGATTCATCTGTAGAGCAATGTTTAACATTTCTATAGTGAAATAAAAATCTATTAATTATGATATCAAAATCACACTCTTGTTCATTTTTCAGATTTGCAAATAATGATTTTTTAAAAGTCTTGATAAAATTTTCTGCTTGACCATTGGTCGAAGGATGTCAGTTAAAATTTGTCTTATATTATTCTGCTTAAGAAAAAATTTAAATTCTTCATCAGTGAATTGGCGTCCATTGTCACTAACAATGGTGTCAACCAAGCCAAAACGGCAAAACAATTCACGAATTTTGCTAATTGTGAATTTAGACGTAATCTCTTTCGTTTTGAAAATTTCAACCCATTTTTAAAACGAATCAATTACTATTAGGAAGTAAAGATTTTTAATTGGGCCTGCATAATCGACATGAATCCTACTCCATGGTGAGACTGTTGGTATCCAAGGAAGTAAACTACTTTTTTCTGGACTAGATTGTAGTTCTTGACAAGATTGACAGTTCCTTATTAAATTTTCAATGTCTGAATCTAATTTTGGCCACCATACAAAAGATCTAGCCATGGATTTAGTTTTCACTATACCTAAGTGGGATTTATGCAAATCATTTAATATACATACACAAATTTTGGATAATATTCGGTCACGTCTAGTTTCTCTGGCTACATCTTTAAAATTTAGTTGTAAATGATTTTCTTTTTCTATCAAATTTACATAGCTAACCTTTTCAACTTCAGAAATATTTTGAATACGCGGTATTCTAGATAAACTATCTGCTTCATTTGATACACCTTTAACGTACTGTATAGTATAATTAAAACCTGATAAAGGCCCATCTCTGCATTCGCGCTGCAGCCATGATTGGTAAACCTTTTTTTTCGCCAAAAATTGAAACTAATGGTTTGTGATCAGTTTGTAAAATGAAGTTATTTTCAAGCAAATATTGCTTGAGTTTAGTTACACTGAATATTATTGCAAGTGCTTCTTTTTGCAGAGTGCTGTAATTCCTCTCACTTTTGCTTAAAGCCCTAGAAATAAATGCTATTGGTTTAATTGTATTGTTAGGAAATTTGTGTGAAAGCTGAAAGCTGCTGAATCACATGCATCTGTGGTTAATATTGTAGGAATCTTAGGGTTAAAGTGTACTAAAACTTGATCAGAAGTGATTTCTGCTTTTATTAACTCATATGTCTTTTGACATTCTGTTGACCAATTAAACTGTATATATTTTTGTAATAGTTTATATAATGGTGCCATCTTCTGAGCAAATTTTTTTATAATTTTCGAATAATAATTTGCCGTACCTAAAAATGCTCTCAGTTCAGAAATAGTTTAAGGAATTGGAGCTTTCAAGACGCTTGAAATGCGATCTTCATTTTTACTTAATCCATTTTTGTCAATATTAAATCCTAAATATGAAATTTTTGACTGAAAAAATATACACTTTTGTAAGTTTAGCTTTAAACCTGCGTTCTGCAACTTATTTAAAACAATTTTTAAAGTTTTGACATGCTCTTGAAAATCTCTACCAGACACTGTAATATCATCTTGATATACTATAACAAAAGGAATATTTGCCAATAAACTTTCCATCGTTTTCTGAAAAATGGCCGCAGCTGGCTTTACACCGAAAGGTAATCTTTTCATTTTTAAAGTACTCCAAGTACACAAAAGTTGTGACTCATCGTCTAATACTAGTTGATTGTAAGCATTCGAGATATCTAGTTTAGTGAAAATTTCGCTACCCTCTAAAGAAGCAAATATTTCTTCGATCGTAGGCAAAGGGTAATTGAAGTCTGTTAAATACTTGTTAATAGTCACCTTATAATCACCACAAAGTCTAATTTCATTATTTGGTTTAAGAATTGGCACTAATAGTGTTGCCCATTTGGAGGTATTAACTGGTTCTAATACATCTTTATCAATTAAGTCCTGTAACTGCTTTCCTATCTTATCTTTCCATGCTAAAGGTAAAGCACGTGGCTTAAAAAAAATTGGTTTAGCATCATTACTAATTGGTAAAGAAACTTTGCTTATGTTATAAGTGTCTAATTTTCCATCAAAAATTGAACTATTGAATAATTTTTAAGTATACCAACATTATTAACTTGGTGTAATTCAATATTAAATGCTCTCAAAAATGAGCGACCAAGCAATGGAGTACTTTTTGTGTCAGAAACTAACACAAATTTTTTTTGTTGAACCTCGATACGTAATGCTTGCAACATACTCACCCAACAACTTGATTTTGTCTCCACTATAGTTTACATAGGGAGTATCACATGGCTTTAAGTTTGTTATGTTGTGCGAATTCAATTTATTGTATAATGTAAATGGAATCAATATACATGGAGCACCAGTATCACAAATGATATTAAGCCTGAGGCCATCAATTTCAACCGGGAGTGAGTAGACATCAGATGAGTTGGTAGAAGTTAAACTGTAAACAGAATAATCAAAATTATCAAATTTTTTATCAGAATCTGAACTAGAAATATATTTTATTTTCTTATCTTTTTTTTCTTTTAAACGGCAAATTGACGCTAAATGTCCTATTTTGTTACAAAAATTACACGAGCTGTTTTCAAATTTACAATCATTTGAAGAATGATTTTTCCAGCCACAATGAGAACATTTTCTCATTTCCTTTTTTATCAATATAACTGTAGCTTTTACTGACCTTACTGTAGTTAGCTTTCTTATATGTAAATGTAGCTTTTCTATTAAGAATATTAACAGATGAATCAGCGTCGTTTTACACAATATTTTTGTCTCCATAATCATGGCTTTACGCAAAGCATCATCTATTGAAATCTTTTCATCTTCTTCACATAGTCTGTCAAATATCCTCTCAGATAATCCAATAATAAATTGGTTCAAAATGAAAGCTTCTGGATTGTCTCCAAATTGACAGCTCATAGCTAGTTTTTTTAACTTGAGCCACGTTTTCCTCATTGGATTTTTTAGATGAATGAAATATTTTTCTTTCTTTAAAAACAATGGTTGGCGGTGTGAAGTGTCTGTCTAGTATATTACATAGCTCTTTAACAGATTTATCTACTGGTGATGCTGGACTGCATATACTATGAAGTAAGTTGTATGCCACACAACCGATAGATTTTAGTAAAATAGATTTTTTTGTATTTTCTTCCGTACAGTTGATTTCTGTAAAGTGAATTCTCAGCTTTTCTAGCCACACTTTCCAGGTTTCTACTTCAGGCTGGAATTCGGTTAAATTTGGTGTAGAATACAGCATCGTTGATGATTGTGTTGTATTTGTCGCCATTTCATTAAAAACTTATTTTAACTTTCATTTATTTAAGTAAACCGAAGCGGAGAAAAAAAAAATTGTATACTTTGTTCTAATATTTTTTAGTTTTTTTAAACTTTTTAATAATGTTTTAAAAATTCAAGGAAAAAAATTCCGCGCTCTCACCTCGTCGCCAATGTAGTGTATTACTCTACTAAGTAAAAGAACATTGTTCTTCTTCAAGCTTTATTAAAAGACTGTCTAATACAACTGATTAATGTCAACTTCTTAGTTAATCACGCCACATATGCATGATATTGTAGCGGGTATAATTATAACGTTTTATGCTTAGTTTAGTCTCTTTAACTAAATATGTTTTAGGGTGAATTAATATTATTGAACAAATCTTTATTTATAGCATTATGAATATGAATACTTCACAATATCAGTGATTTATTTTGCAAAATCGATTTTCCTTGAAAAATTAATTAAGAGCTACTTCCATTAAAAGTAACATTTATGAATTGACACTTAACTTTTTATAACTAATTATTTGTCCTTTGCTTCTCAGAAGTATATTGAGCCTTATTTGTTTGGACGCAAAAAAAAACCCCTTGAGGAATCTCTGGAGGATATAAATCAAAAAGTTGATACACGCATCTCTGAGGTCAATAGTGAATTAGCTGAAATTAAGGATACGTTGATGCAATCAACACGTAATCAGACACAGCAAATGAATCGTGAATTTAATAATTTTCGCAGCGACTTGGAAGCTATTAAAGGTCTTTTATTAAATAGGTAAATATTGGTACATAAAAAAAGTAATTCCAAACTGTTAATTAAGATTAACTTTTAGAAAACAATTTGCATCGCCATTAGCTGGCGTTAGTGTACCACCGTCCATACCAGCCTGGCAGCTATCCTCATCACCGCATCATCGTTTACGTCATAGTCAATCGGATGATAATGAAAAGGCGGATGATGCTGGTTCTGGCTCAGGTTCCTCTGAGACAGAAGTTGTTACTAAGAACAGTGACTCCAGCTTAGAAATAATGTAACAATGCTTTTTGTGGCTAATATGAATGATCCAAAGATGTTCAGCTATCTATGTATAAACACTAATTCTACATATACAAGTGCATACATCGATATCGCATCAAAATTGTATAGCCAAAATTAGATTAAGTATAAATAATAACTTATAAAATATTAGCACAGGCGTACGCATTGTAATACGTTGATAAGGTACTTCAGCTTTACTTTGAGCAGCACTTTTTACGTATTTGTAGTAGGTGTTTGCCTAATTTAGCTTTTATAAAGAGATTTAGTTTTTGTTTTAGTCGAAAAAGTTATTTCTCACGCAATTCATTATTTTGTACAGAGTGGAGCAGGATGTCGAGACCTTTGAATGGCAATCTTTTTGTTTACGTAATAAAACTTTAAATTCAAAAAAAAAAAATTCTATTAAATTTAATTTTAAGTTAAAAATCAATTTATATATATTGAAAACTTGTATTAAATTTGTGCAATCAGCCATTTTATTTTCTAAATTTATGAATAAAATTGTACTGCTATCCAAAAATAATCCGATTAGCGAATAATTTTTTTACGGCTTCTCTTACAATTCATGCAATGCTTTATTTAATATCGCCGTTCACTTACAGTATTAAACTTAAATAATGCCGAAATGAAGTGGAAGGGACACAATAGAATGAAGGTGGGAAACCCACTATATTGGACGGGACGATTTGCTACTTCTGCTACATAATTTTAGTTTAGAAAGGAAATAGAAGCTAAACTTTAAGTTCCAAAGTAGATGGGATGAAATTAGGCTGAGATCGAAAATTTAAAACTATAATTTTATTATGTCCAATCATTTTCCACAGTCGACGTATAGTTCACGGAATAAAGGCATTGAATTTCGGAAAAATTTGGGGAAAGCTTGAGTTTCGTATTATCCTTCCTTTTGTGGTTCTAAACAAAATCCCAAAAGCCCATCGATACGTGTGACGCTACAAATGTTACGCGTGATTAAATGCCACCAAAAAACTTTTTTTTTTTTATCGAAAAAAAGGGGATATGGATTTGTTCAAATTTGTATGTTTTGTTGAGTGTCTCTTTTAATTTTGTATTGCTTGTTTGGTTCGGTTTGTAATTGTTATAAATTGAGGTCGGGTGATTTTATTCTTCCACCTATCTCGACAGTGGTTTGTGATTAGTGCAAATTGAAAGTGTGGTGCCTTCTAAGTGATGTCCAAATTGTTCAATGGCTAAGTATATAGCAAGTAATTCGCGGTCGAATGTGCTGTATTTTGTTTCTGATGGTAACATTTTTTTTGAGAAGATCTAATTTGGGGTTCTAATTATACCCTACACAGAGGGCATATTCACTTTGTCATTCCGTTTGTAACGCATAGAAGGAGGCGTGGCAGAAATGGAAAAGTATATATATTCTTGATCAGCGTCACCACCTGAGTCGATATAGCTGTGTCCGTCTGTCTGTCTGTCTGTTGAAATCAAGTTTACGGGAAAACTAAGCAAGCTAATTCAATAAAATTTGGCACACAGGTCACACCTTCTTGCAAGCTGCTAGCATATAAAAATGGGCGAAATCGGTTAATGGACACGCCTTCCGCCCATACTCTATGTAAATATACCCAAGTCCATTTTGAAAAAAAGTTGCAGCGATTTTGATGAAACTTGGTGATTTGGTGAAGCTGAGGACGAAATTAAGATTAGGCTATGTGTAAAGTTTGCAAAGGCTCTTAAAGAGGTGTGGCGCAGCCCTAAATTTTAAGTTTTATCACGCCATTGCTCGTAAACTGTGCAAGATATTGTGATGAAATTTGGTACATGGATACAGAACTTGTGAATTTCGAATTGCGCATAAAGTGGGCATTTATTAACACTTAAAAATTTGGATTTCGTATAACTTCAAATTGGCACATACGATTTTCATTAAAATTTTAGGGATGATACCACTGAAAGTAGTCAAAAATACAAGCCACGTCAATATACTGAAAAATTTATTTTAAGGGCGTGACATTGCCTACAATATTTATAAACGTTATAAAAAGAGAACTAACAACGCAATCGTTATGAAATTTAATATGGCGGATACACTTGCTAAAAGGTGTCTTCTTGCAAAATTTTGGCACAATTGAGCCGGTGGGTGTGGCACCTCCCATATAAGCGAAATACGTTTAATGCTATAGATAGTGTGCTATGAGAGTAATCTTCATAAAATTTTGTGTAGAGGTGTCGGTTACTATAAGCTTCAGAATTAAATGAAACTTGACAAGATTGCATCAGTGGGCGTGGCACCTCCCTCATTAACATAAAGTTGTAAGTGCTATTTTAAGTGAGCTATTGGAGCAATTGATCTAAAATTTGATGTAAGTGGTTTACTGGGTAATAGGTATTTATGAATCATAAGCTGGCGAAATAGCAACAGTGGGCGTGGCACCTCCCATACAATTAAAATACTTTAAGTGGCATAACTATCGAAATATATGAGCAATCATAGTGAAATTTGGTGTAAGAAGTTTTTTTATAAAAAGCTATTTCTGGATCAAAATCGGAGTGGATTGCACCAGTGGGTCTGTCATCGCCCTAAATTTTAGGAATAATTACGGCACATATCGCAAACTATACAAGCTATTGTGCTAAAATTTGGGTTGATCATGTTAATCACGAATATCATTTATTGAAACAAAAGTGGGCGGAATTGTAGGAGTGGGCGTGACATATTTCGTGTTTTTCATTTCTATTCTATTTTTTTTAACATTTCCCATATTCTTTTGACATTTTCAGTTTTTTCCAACACTTTCCAACATTTTTGAACCTTTTTACATTATTTTGGACTTATTCAACCTCAACATTTTTTTTAAAATTTATTTAAAAAGTACTTTTAATGTAGTGTAGGGTATGTAAGTTTCGGCCTGGCTGAAGATAATACCTGTACTAGTTTTTTATTGTTTTCTTCTAGAACTCCACCGACTGCTATGTTAGATACATCTACGACAATTGATAGTTCCGCTTTACTGTTAACAAGGTTAAGCAGTGTTTACTTATCAAAGCTGTATTTTATTGAATGCATGTGAGTGTGTTGGTGAGAGGAGAGTGGCTCCACCGCAAAATATTTTCCGCGGAAATCGTCGCGAAATGAATGTTGCGGCAGCAACTGAAAAATGAAAGATTAGAAAAGGTGCTTAGGTTCTAGAAATTAGAGCGCAATGCATTTTTTGTTGTATTTCCTCAAAAAAAAAACATATTTACAACCTCCCCTTGGTGAGGGACCCCGTCCTTCCCGTGAGATTTACCCCATAATTTTTAAATAAATAAATTTATTTTATGCGTTCATATATTTTGCTTCATTTTACTAAATAACTAAGTGTTAACACTGATGTGTTCTATGTACTAATTTTTTTTAGTAAAATAAGAGAAATTAAATTAAAATTTAGTTCACGTAATAAAAAAGGAGGCTGCAACACCACCTTTCCTAAGATTTCACTCACTCCTCTATTGCTCTATTGATTTAAATAAAAGTGTCTATATTCGTTGGACAGACAGATCGAGACAGACGGACAAAACCACTCCGCGAAAATAGTGTAGCGAAATTTGCAGTATGCCTGTTCTCGAACACCCTGTGGCAGTCATATGTGGTTTCTGTACTAGAAATAATGAACTCGATAAGCGCCATCTAGGAAGTAGCAAATAAACTGAATGTCGCTTCGGTATGCTAGATGATTCTTGAACTCGATAAGCGCCATCTAGAAGGTACCGGAAATGAAATTCTGGATAGTGGTGGAACTTTCAAGAAGGAAGTGAATTTGCTATAAAAGGTTGTCATTTGAGCAGTCGAGACACAGTTGTTCGTAAGCAGTAGAGTAATAAAGGTTGTTCTTAAGCAATAGAGTAATACAGTGGATTTCAAATCGCTAAAGTGAAATAATTGTCTATACAGTGCCAGTTCAATATTAAAGTTTGAATATCGATTATTAAAGGAAATAAACAATTGTACCGTTTAAAAACTAACGCTTTTGATTTACATAAACCATTTTATAATTAAATAAATTTTGTGTTTTTGATTGCTACACAATCCAGTGATCGAACTCAGAAAAGTGCAAGAGATCGAAATTACCCTAAAAAGAGACAGGAATTTGCGTAACAATTGGTGTCAGAAGTGGGATTGTGTAAAAAGAATTAACAATCAAATAAAAATTAAAAAATGGTTAAGTTTGATGAACTGAAAGTGGATCAGCGGAAGAAAGAGTTGCAGCAGCTGAATCTGCAATCATCTGGCGGAAAAGTGGAGCTACAGAAACGCTTACGGCAGACTCTTGAAGCTCAAGGTGTAAACTTGGAAGAACATGAATTTTATGGTGATGTCGCAGAATCGACAGCGAAACGGGACGAAGCTTCTGGCACGGTGGCAAGTGGTGAAGTTTTAGACATGTCAAAGTTCGAGAAAATGTTAATGGTAATGACGCAAACGATTGATCAGAGGTTGAGTCAGAACGCGACAGAGATCCACACAATGAATCAAAATATGGAGGCTGTTCGAACGGAGGTTGCCAAAATTGTAAATGGCCTCGATGCAAAAGTGACTGAGTTACGAGATGACGTTGAACCATTCAAGGAAAAAGTTCAAAATAATCTTGAAAAAGT
The DNA here is from genome assembly GCA_963680825.1 of Meiosimyza decipiens. Lineage (NCBI taxonomy): Eukaryota > Metazoa > Arthropoda > Insecta > Diptera > Lauxaniidae > Meiosimyza > Meiosimyza decipiens. Next base: position 69,997,159 of record OY804258.1, on the reverse strand, counting down.
TCAAAATAATCTTGAAAAAGTTCAAAATAATTTTGAAGACGTTAATAAAAGGATTCAACAGTTGGAAATAAGCGAACCAACCACTCAAGTGATAAGAAAAATCAGCACAGAGAGGCTTAAGGCACCCACGTACGATGGAACAACGCCATTTAGTGTTTTCAAGCTTCAGTTCGAGACAACATCTGCTCATAATCGTTGGGATAATGATAGCGCAGCAGCAGCGCTAATTGTGGCATTAAAAGGCGCAGCTGCGGAAGTATTGCAAACGGTTCCAGTGGCGGAGCAGAAAAATTACAAGGCGGTAATGGATGCCTTACAGCGAAAATATGGCAGTGACCACATGAAGCAGATTCACAGACTGGAGTTGAAAAATCGTATCCAAAAATCTGGTGAGTCCTTGCAGGAGTATGCTGCGGATATTGAACGATTGGCACACCTTTCTTACTGTGACGAGTTAAGTGTCGTAGCTGAAAAATTCAAAATAGAGGCGTTTATTGACGGCATACGTGACTCAGAGACAAAACGCGAGACAATGAGGAACCCAAAGACAACATTTAATGAAACAGTAACGGTTGCCCTCACTCAGGAGACGATTGCGTTGACATGCCGCCCATCATTGAAAACTCGTCGGATGGAGGTAGAGGTTGAGAAGAAAAATTCATCGTTCGCCCGCAGCAGCTTCAGCGGAAAATGCTATAACTGTGGTAAGCAGGGACACATGGCACGTGACTGCAAATCACGTCGTAAACGATCTGCATCACGTTCACCAAGAAGAAAAATTGAAAATAGTGTGGACGATGGCGAAAATGATTGCGGACAGCAGTCGTTAAACTAAAGAGAGTCAGTACAGCGGGGCGTGAGCTGACTCCCACTTATGATTGCCCCATAGTTTTAGTTTCGAAGCTCTGCCGAAATTCCAACAGCCTTACCATCGGTGGAAAAATCAACGAAAGACCATGTGAGTTAACTTTGGATACAGGCGCATCGCATTCAATTGTGAGGAGAGACTTATTTGATAAACGACGAGTAACGCCATTAAATGGGATCAAATTGAGAACAGCGACAGGAGAAATTGCACAAATAGTAGGAAAAGTTACAGCGAGTGTTCTTATCGGCAACAAAACTGTGGAACATGATTTTATTGTTGCAAATATCACCGATGAGGTTATCATTGGCGTGGACTTTATAATTCGACACGGGTTCACTTTGGATCTTAAGAAAAAGACGTTAAGGTATGCCAACGTAGAGTTGCCTTTAGACATTGGCTGTGGACAAAACTTGACAATTGCAAGAGTCTACATAAGTGAGCGCTATCGAATTGAACCCAACACCGAAGAAATTATTTGGGCTACAACAAGTGAAGACTGTGGGACAAGCCAGCTGTGGGTAGTAGAAGCAGATAAGAAAAATTTAAAGAAAGATCTGATTATTGGAAAGACCCTAGTAAAAACAAGAGCGGATAACAAAATACCAGTACGAATTTTGAATCCAACAAATGAACCGAAATGGATACAGAAAGGTGAACTAATAGCGCAATGTGAGAAAGTTACGGCTGTTATTAATTGCGAAAATGACCAGCAGGACACAAAAGGTACAACTTTAACAAAATCGTCGGCCTTGGAAGTATTGACGAAAGAATGGACGAAGGAGTTGTCTGCTCAGAACAAAAATAAAGCAAAAAGGTTTCTGCAAAAGCATTGGCGGATATTTGCGTCCAAAGGAGAAAATAATGGCCGAACATCAGTTGTCAAACATCGCATTGATACAGATAATTTTCAGCCAATTCGTCAACCTCCAAGGAGACTAGCACTCGCTAAGAGAGAAGAAGTGACGAGCCTTATAGAGGATATGGCGCGAGAAAATGTCAATGACCATCAGAAAGCCCGTGGAGTTCACCGGTCGTACTGGTCAAGAAAAAGGACGGAAGTATGCGATTCTGTGTAGATTACAGAAAATTGAATGACGTCACCAAAAAAGACAGCTACCCGTTACCCAGAATCGATGATACACTGGATACGTTATCTGAAGCGACATGGTTTTCCACCCTGGACTTACAAAGTGGATATTGGCAGGTCGAAATAGATGAAAAAGACAAGGAGAAAACTGCCTTTAGTATTGGGAATGGTCTATGGCAGTTTAACGTCATGCCGTTTGGTCTTTGTAACGCTCCAGCTACGTTTGAGAGGTTAATGGAACGAGTTCTCAAAGGATTGCATTGGAAGACTTGTTTAGTGTATCTCGATGAAATAATCATCATGGGAAAAGATTTTGATAACCACTTGAAAAATCTGGAGGAAGTGTTTGAGCGCTTGGAGGCAGCTGGACTAAAATTAAGTGCGAAAAAGTGCTCACTTTTCCAGCGTGAAGTCAAATATCTGGGGCATAAGGTTACGTCAGAAGGAATACACACAGATGAGGATAAAATAAAAGCTGTGAAAAATTGGCCAAGACCAACAAATCTTCATGAGTTGCGAAGTTTTCTGGGCCTATGCACTTACTACAGACGTTTTGTTCCTGGTTTCGCAAATATCGCAGGCAGTCTACATGAGCTGACACAGAAAAATAGGAAATTCGAATGGAGTGGTGCACAGGAAACTGCATTCCAAAAGCTGAAAGAATTATTGTCTACAGCGCCAATACTAGCGTACCCAATACCCGGTGAAAAATTTGTATTGGACACCGATGCAAGTGGACATGGTATTGGAGGAGTTTTGTCCCAAGTCATCAATGGACAAGAAAAAGTCGTCGCATATTTCAGCAAAATTCTGTCGAAACCTGAGAGGAATTATTGCGTAACTCGGAGAGAGTTACTGGCAGTAATGGAATGCGTAAAACACTTCCATAAGTACTTATGTGGACAGCACTTTCTCTTGAGGACAGACCACGCGGCATTAAGGTGGCTACTTCAATTCAAGGATCCTGAAGGTCAAATCGCACGGTGGATAGAACGCTTGCAGAGCTATGATTTCACCATAGAACATCGCAAAGGAAGCCAGCATGGAAATGCAGATGCACTTTCCCGTCGTCCATGTAAAATTGAATGCGGTCATTGTTCACGAACGGAAAATAAAGCTGGAACAATAGATGTACGCCTTTTGAACGTTTTGCCTGAAGAAAAGTGGACAAAAGAGGAGGTACAACGGGACCAGCGCAGTGATACAGATTTGGCAACTATAATTAAGTATAAGGAGCTGGGTAGGAAACCGGCGTGGCAAGAAATCTCAAGTGAAAGCCAAATCTGTAAAGCATACTGGGCGCAATGGCAAAGTTTGGAGTTGCATGATGGTTGCCTCTACCGAATCTGGGAAAGCGAGAATGGTAAAATTCGCTCAAAACTGCTGGTTATTCTAAAGGCAAAATTTAAGGAAATAATCGAGGATTATCACAATGGATCAAGTGGTGGACATCTGGGTATAACAAAAACCACAGAGAAAATAAAGAAACGGTTTTATTGGGTAGGATGCCAAGAAACAGTCACTGACTGGATCCGTCGTTGTGACCAATGTGCAATTGCTAAAGGACCCAGGCAACGTACTCGGGGAAAAATGCATCAGTATAACGTTGGAGCTCCCTTTGAGAGGATAGCCATGGATATAGCGGGACCTTTTCCAATCAGCAATGCAGGAAATAAATACATCCTTGTGGTAATTGATTACTTCAGTAAGTGGCCAGAAGTATATCCCATTCCCAATCAAGAAGCAAAAACAGTGGCAGACATTTTCATCAAAAATTGGATTTGCCGATATGGAGCTCCACTTGAGTTGCATTCCGACCAAGGACGAAATTTTGAGTCGGCACATTTTAAGGAGGTTTGTGACATGCTTGGAATACAGAAGACACGTACCACAGCATTGCATCCTCAGTCCGATGGCATGGTTGAAAGTTTTAACCGTACTCTAGAGGAGTATCTGAAAAAGGTTGTTGACAAAGGACAAAAAGATTGGGATGAGCTTTTACCAATGTTTCTTATGGCTTATCGTTCGTCAATACACGATACCACTACAGTCACGCCAGCAAAAGCCATTTTTGGTACTGACTTAAGGCTTCCAGCAGATTTGAAGTACGGAGTAAGCGTTGTCCCAAAAACGACCCATGCTGACGATTACATGTCGCGGAAAAGAGAAGATTTGGCAGATATACACGAGCTTATCAGGAGACGTACTCAATTAGCTAGCGACAAGATGAAAGCTCGGTATGACCTGCGAGCAAATACTGAAGGGTTCAAAGAAGGTCAATTAGTGCTGCTACACAACCCACAACGAAAACGAGGCTTGTCTCCTAAATTACAGACTCATTGGGAGGGACCTTACCGGATCGTCACAAGGATTAATGACGTTGTGTATCGAATCCAAAAATACCCTGGCAACAAAGGTAAATTAAAGGTAGTCCACATCGAAAGGCTGGCACCTTACTATAAAGACGGAGAGACTCTTGTTCGGGACGAACAAGTTTAAGCGGAGGGCAGTGTAGCGAAATTTGCAGTATGCCTGTTCTCGAACACCCTGTGGCAGTCATATGTGGTTTCTGTACTAGAAATAATAAACTCGATAAGCGCCATCTAGGAAGTAGCAAATAAACTGAATGTCGCTGCGGTATGCTAGATGATTCTTGAACTCGATAAGCGCCATAAACTGAATGTCGCTGCGGTATGCTAGATGATTCTTGAACTCGATAAGCGCCATCTAGAAGGTACCGGAAATGAAATTCTGGATAGTGGTGGAACTTTCAAGAAGGAAGTGAATTTGCTATAAAAGGTTGTCATTTGAGCAGTCGAGACACAGTTGTTCGTAAGCAGTAGAGTAATAAAGGTTGTTCTTAAGCAATAGAGTAATACAGTGGATTTCAAATCGCTAAAGTGAAATAATTGTCTATACAGTGCCAGTTCAATATTAAAGTTTGAATATCGATAATTAATGGAAATAAACAATTGTACCGTTTAAAAACTAACGCTTATGATTTAAATAAACCATTTTATAATTAAATAAAGTTTGTGTTTTTAATTGCTACACAATCCAGTGATCGAACTCAGAAAAGTGTAAGAGATCGAAATTATCCTAAAAAGAGACAGGAAATTTCGTAACAATACGTTATCAACAAAATAAAGGACTCTTTTAGAAAGCCAATACTTGCATCAATTTATACGTTATCAATAAAATAAAGGACTCTTTTAGAAAGCCAATACTTGCATCAAGCATGCTGCACTTGTTAAAATTTTGGACTTTTTTCGAAAATATAAATTTTTCGTTCAAATTGCCTTTTGGTGGTGTTTTTTTGTACTGAAAAAAAATATTGAAGTAATTTTTTTTGATATAAATTGTTAATATGAAGAGGCTGTATGTCTCAGAAAACTTCGCACAATGCAATTCGGAAAAAATTGGAGTTGCTAGTTTATTTCCAATTTAAGTAAAATTAAAAGCTATAACAGCAAATTAAAGTTTACGAATTTAGAGCAAATTTTATAATATTTGCGAAACATAAAATTCTAGTTTGATTTATTGGGCACTACGTTGAACAACGCTTATTACATTCAAGGCATGTGGAATGCTGCCATTCACATATTCTAAAGCTGTTATAACCATACAAAGTGGTTCCTCATGAAAACAGTAAAATTATATTTTTCGAGTAAGTCAAATCATATGGACTTTTTATTGAAAAGTCACGTCACAATTCACTACTTACCCTTCGCGAAATCATTTCTTGCGTATTTATTAGGAAAATAGATCGAATGTATTAAGATCAGGATTAATACATAATGTGGTTTTTGACAAAAACCAATTTAATTTTCCCTTGTCTATTAAAAACCATACTTTAATCTTATTTTAAACCTTCAACAATTCATCTCAAACAGCGGCATTACCAATAAACTTTTCACCTAAATAAATAAAATCCAATATAAAAAAAAAAAATATTTATCAGGTAAGTATCGAACTCCAAACTTCCCGTTTCAAAGGATAGCATTAGAAATTTCACAAATCAGTCAATGCTTTTTCAACAAACATGACAGGGACAACAAATGGAACAATTTAACCTGGTAATTTTTAGCATGTTTCGGCTATTACCACATATATACATATTCAAATACACATATGAGCCTCATCAGACCAGTTTTATTTAATTTGTACAAGGATTTGAACCATGAATTATGTTTGGACAGCCGCTCTTAACACCTGAGCCATGAGGTGTTCTCTCCATGAGATGTACAAAGTGTAGTTTTTATGTATTACATTTCGCATACAAAGCGCCACCTGCCATCTCTTATTGTCATTTCTTGTTTGCAATGGCTTTGTTGATCGTCGGATCAAAGACTTGCTATGATGAGCTTTTTCGTATATATGTGGCTTTTCACCACTTATTTGAAAATGGATGATTCTTGCGGTTTTTTTAGAAATTTTATTTCTTTTTAATCGACTGATATTAATAATTAATTGAAAGTGAAATTCACAAAGGTTAAATTTTACAAATTGGCCAACGCTTGACGGAAAGGTTGGGGTTCAAATCTTTGTACAAATTAACAAAAACTATGTATATGAATATCATTTGAGGTTTCGGATGGAATCCGTATTACGAGGTACAATCATTGCTTCTGGAGCGCATTCAATGAAAGTTCACTAAGTTCGCTTTAAGGGGTATCAATTTTTCTAATCCCTTGCTTTCTTATAGTGCTCGTTGCCAATAGACAAATTTCTCTTGAGAGCAGGCGAAAGATCCTTTCACTAATGTTTGTGTATGATATTGTTTGTGGTAATGCAAATTGTGATTTTCTTTTAAGAAACATTAATTTTAATGTGCCAGCAAGGCAATTACGTTCTTTAAGTGATTTTATGTCAGATCTCGTAAGACTAATTATGCTTTAAATGAGCCTTTAACTAGAGCTTTAATTAATTTTAGTGATATGTTTGATTTATATCCGTTAAATTTTTCCCTTAAGAAAGGAACCTCTAAAAAAATGCTACTCAGCTATATTTTATAATGTTGTTAATAATCTGCATGTTATGGTAGTCTGTAAGGATTTTTTTATCAAAAGACTTAAATAAAATAAAATGTATATATGTATGTGTTAATATCCGACACATACCCAACAGGAAATTGAGTAAGGCCTGCCTAGGAGAAGGCCTGCTAGCACAGCTGCGATTGTATGAGGCCTTCTCAAAACTAGATTTTCATGCAAATAAAAATAGGTGTACTCATGAAATGCTATTATTCCTTCCCACAGCAGACGTGCTATCAAGCCTGATATTAGTAATAATAATAGAGTTTAGCTACTACAGCTATTAGCCTTCTTAGCTATTTAGCTTGAAGCTTTAAATCAAGTAAAAAGCTTTTTAATAAATAATGAAGATGGAAAAAATTATACATGCAATTAATTTTTTATTTTTTTATAATTTTTTCTTAGCTTTATCGCACTTTCTCAACATACCCACTCAGACCATGTGATAAAGATATTAATATAATTATATGTGTAATTTTACATGGTCCAAGGAGTAAATGTTAGGAAAAATTTACCCTGCATGCTATTAATCCTATATGCAATTAATTTTTTATTTTTTTATAATTTTTTCTTAGCTTTATCGCACTTTCTCAACATACCCACTCAGACCATGTGATAAAGATATTAATATAATTATATGTGTAATTTTACATGGTCCAAGGAGTAAATGTTAGGAAAAATTTACCCTATCAACCCATGCCTTAGAATTAAGAATGGCAGAAACATGAGAAGAGGCCACTGTTATTTTAAATGACGCATGAGTTGGTTTATTACCGATTTTCCTGAAACGAAGGCGTCAGCAATAAGTAAATTTTGTCTTATAAAATTTATGACGTTATCAGTGGTAGTGTTAGAATGAAGTCGGGAAATGAAAATCGATTAGAATGCAAAGAAGAAAGACTCTATTTATTTTAAGGCTTTTTATGTATTTTTTATTTCATATATTGCAATGTTTTATAACTTTTTTCTCATCTGCATTGTACATCGATAGTAGAAAATGGTTGAAAGTAAAGAACGGTGTGCATCTTGCTGGACGGGTCTTCTGTTTTATGTAATGGTGTTGTGTATTCAATGTTAAATTATAAATTAAGTAAACATCACAAAGATTATCAACGTAAGTGACGTATTAAAATTTTATTTTTTCCAAGTACTTTTGTGACCCCTGCTACAGAAAACTTCCTTAGAAGGCCTGTTTTATTGGGACAATCGATATAAAAAGAAAGTACGTTACAAAGGAAGTATCAAGGCCTTAAACTTACCAAGGAAGGCCTTCTAGAAGCGCTACTAGATCCTGCCCTTGCCTACTGGGTAGGTCGCCAATTATCAGGTTAAATTGTTCCATTTGTTGTGTCTTTCATGTTTGTTAAAAAGCCTTGACCCATTTGTGAAATTTCACATGAATATCGGTTTCTGCTAATGACTGCACAATTCGAACAAATTATATTAAATTAATTATGTTCGGCGACAAGCTGCCAACATCAAATCGTAAAATTGTAGTAGTCACCAGTCATACAAATTTTACCGTGTCGAAAAATTACGAAAATACAAATAAAAAAGCAAGACGACAAAAAAATCGACAGTCGTCAAAAACAAAAAACGACTACGAAGATAAGGGTGAATATCTGATGTTCTTTCTGTTTTTTTTTAATCACATCACTATACACTAGAAAAGTTCAAAAAAAAAAACTAATGCTCTAGAGTACTTGGGGAACACTCGAAATTCGGAATTTATTCATATTCGAGTATATCATTAAAAAAAGTTAATCCTAGCAGAGCTGCGAAATTTGCATTATTTGGAATTTGAGTAAAATAATTAAGAAAATTAGAATTTTTTGTTATTTAAAATTTTGTTTTTTTATTTTCCTTATGTACACATAAAACGTATCGAATTAAAATTTACCTACCTATTTAAGTTTATATATAAGGAAAAAATGTGTGGTGTCTGCATAAGCTCAGCTTTGATATTTCTTGTGTAGCAGCTCAAACCCTTTGCTGTTTTCATTACATCCACCTTAATACACTATATTTTGAAATTGTCAATGCCCTACATAAATTTCTCTCAAGGAAATAAATGAAAAAAAATCCATTTTTGGATCAAAAATTATCAAAATATTTCTTTTGAATTTTAAGGTTTCAAGTAATGCACGCACTGTTACAGTCATAACATAAGGCCAAAAAATTCATTTATTTTCATATTTATTTTTTAAGGGAAATTCATTTAGAGCAGTGGTGGCATGGAAATCTAGCAAAAGGCCGCAACAACATCAAGCAACAACAGACTAAATTTTAATTTTTTTTTTACTTTCACTTTCAAATTCGATAACAGCACGAAAAAAACCAAATGCTGCCGTTTACTTGTGGTTGCAACAAAATCTGCAAGCCAACCGTTTGCAACAACGAATATAACGCGCTAAAATACATTCGCCATCCAAGATAAGAATTCAGCAAACCCTCCCGAAGCAAGACAAAAATCACATATTCACAAATAATTAAACACCATAAATTCACACATAACAGTGCACAAATACTCAACCGTTTTAACACAAATCACAATATTAAAACAACAGTGGAGTAACAATTCAATCAAAACACATTTTTGATATTGGTTGATGAAGTTGATATTGAGAAGTTAATGTGTGTATGTAGTTGAATATTTATGGAAGAAAATCAATGGAATATTCAAATTTTATTTTTGAGTTTCATAAATCTTAGCTTTAAATGCTTGTAAAATCAAATAGGGTGAAAAAACATGGTTGAAATATTCAGAGATTGTGCGCCTGCATTTTCTGAAAACTTTGAGCATAAAAAGGCTGAAATCGCTGAGTATTTGGGAAATTGATGTTTTCTGGAAAGTCAATTTTATATCTTTTAGCACATAGAAAACGTTTAGGCATTCATTTATTCAGATTTGCGTTTTTTTTGTCATCTAGTACACAACTTCCTAAAAATAATATGAAAGCAAATTTGAATTATGTATGTGTTTTTATATATGAGCTTTTTTGAACACAGTTAAAACTTTTTTTAAACAATAGTATTGGTTGAAAAAGCAATGAAAGCAAATTTGAATTATGTATGTTTGTTTATATTCATCAATAAATGGTGTAGTTTTATATGAGCTTTTTTGAACACAATTAGAAACTTTTTCTTAAACAATAGTAATGGTCGAAAAAATGTATCGCATTTTTCTATCTTCTACGTGATGGCCCAACCACTCAAAAAAGTTTTAGCTTATTTCCAAATCCGCACGGTGATGATAGGCTCATTATAGATGGAATGATCCATCTACAAACAGCAAGTCAGCGTTGGACAACAAAAACTAAATACAAAACAACACGTATTGTATAAATAATATTCTATTATAAAATAAACCCTTACATTGAATTTAGAGTGTTTCAATTGTTATGTCAGCCTCGGAATAAACACAATTGCTACATTCGTCGAGACACAATGCGGCGCCGTCGCTAATGCGTGTTTTTGTTCGTTTGAAATCAAGTCAACGCTGTGCGTCGATATCGTTGAAATTCTGCGAATTGTTTTTTGGTTGCTTGTGCGTTGAATAATGGTTCGGGGCATAAGGGCGGAAAGTGCCTGTACTTGCCCGCCGCTGATTTAGAGGCGCTAACAATTTCAAATTATAGTGCATTAAAGTGAACGTAATGATAACAGCAAAGGATTTGAGCTGCTACACAAGAAATATTAAGGCTCTACTTGCGCAGACAAGCAGAGTCTTATACTTATAAGTCTTATAGACTTAAAAAACAGCGGTAATTTTTTTTTCGATACTTCCTTATGTGTACATAAGAAAAATCGAGAACAAAATTTTAGATACGAAAGAAGTCGAATTTTCGTAATATTTTTTTTGCTCACATTCCGACAAATGCAAATTTTACAGCTCTGGCAACAACCCTAGGTCTTTTTTTAAATGAGGATATACTCAAATATGAATAAATTTTAGAACTTCTAGTGTTTCCGAAGAATTCTAGAATATAAGTTTTTTTTGTCTACTATACACGCATAATTATTCGAACAAAAATACATTCATACGGTTGTATACATGTATATTGACATTTTACTTCCATACTTCTGTATACAAAGGCATTCCCCCAGGCTTCAGACGTCAAAAAAAAACGTCTGAAAAATGTTTTTTTTTTAGATCAAAGCTACATTTATCAGCGGGCAATATCGTTTTCATCAGTTTTATTTTATAACTTAATATCGTTGTAAGCATATTAAACTTACTGCACTAAATTTTCGTATTTTACTTTTTTTAAATTTATTAACTAGAATGTACCTACTAATAAATTGAACAATCAACACTAAACGAATGTATTTGAGCGTAATAAGTCAAATGAAGACCTATGTATCTTATTTAGCTTTAAAACATATTTACAACAATGTAGCTACAGTTGATTAATTCCAAATAGTTTTTTTTATTTTTATATTCTCTTTGTTTTGTTCGAATGTACTACATTTTTAAAATCATAGTTTTTAAAACAGCTCGTCCTTTAGCTAATCATTACATTTTATAAAATTCATTTTTAGTTTTTGCTTTAATGATTTGTGTTTTTTATAAAATATTATAATAGCATTTGTTGTAGTTTGATACATAAACATATTTTAAAACTCCTTTTTTAATTGTTTTTTGGAAGATGTTTTTTAGTTCTTAGTAATTTTAAAATTTATTTATTGTGAATTATTTTAAATTTCTAATAGAAAATTTGTGTTTGTACAATGATAAATGTATATATTAATTTATTTTATGTATTTAGCTTTATTTAAATAATTTACATAATTTTGCTGCATTAAAATATCAATTTTTTAATATGGAATTATTAAAATAGTATAATAAAATTTATATACTTTTTACTTAATAGTTAATCTCAAAATTGCCACTTTATTTTTATATACATATTTTAAATAATTTGATAATGATGTATGAAATTTACATCTTATTGATTAACAGTCATTGAAATACGCAACATATTTTTTAGAGCAAGTAACCAAGTTTTCTAGAGCAAGTAAAGTGATATAGTATGATATTTAAGCATGTCAAAACAAAAATATTTTACTTTTTCTGTGAAAAAAAAAATGTTATAGTCGCGTGCTACATTTAATTTTAATCTTGGAGTCCCAGGTTAGACATCTTTGCTTGTTAGATATTTTTATGACCGTTAAAAATACGAGTTTTATACAATATTTGACAATTGCCTTTATTAATCTTTGCGCTTATACCGAATTTATTTACAATAGTATTAACAAAAAAATTATAATAATATATATATATATATTTTAGGGTTTACTGATAAAAAATTTAAGTTTACAAAAATTAAGAACAAAATATACACATACTACACTACCTATAAGATACATACATTGATTTTTTTTTATTCCTAAATCTAAAAACAATTCAAACAGCTGAATTGATTGCAGTTTGCGCTGCTGTTGTATTAATGACATTACCTGTCACGTTGCTACCAGCACTGCTTGAAGATGCCGCAACAAGGCTAGCAAACGCAGCTGCAGCTGCAGCTGACGTTGTGGTTGTTGTAGCTGTTGCACTAATTGCAACACCAGTAGCTACGCCAACAACGCCTCCTATCGTACTCGTTGTAGAATCCAACGAATTAGAGTTGTTACCAAGCACAGGTGCCGGCGATAATGACATTGTTGAAGATGTGGGAGATGAACAATCACTTTGTACACTCATTGCTGGCGATGCTGATGCAGCAGGTGGTGTATGTGTAGGTGTATGCGGTGAAAGTGGTGCATGTAAATTTGGTCCAATAGCTGCAACAGCAGCTGCTGTACAATTGCTGCCAGCAGCATTGGAGGATAAAGATGATGATGGTATCGAGGATGCGGATGAGCCCCCACCAACCGACATTTGATTATTCTGTTGGTGATGTGCTGCCGCCTGGGCGGCACGTTCACGTTCCTTATCGCGTTGGGGGCGAAAAGCTTCACGTAAAGCTTCAACACGATTTTCATTAGGACCCCATCTTATATGACCAGTGCTGTTTTGCAACCAGACAACTTGTGTTCCCTGCATGCACTTTACAATAACATCAGCTCTATAAAATAACAAAAAAATTAATTATAAATTGTATTGATTGCCTTCAAAATACCTACTTAGGTATGATATGCTGATAGCCATGACGATATTCATGTGCCATGCCGAGCACCACCATAGAGCGTCGTTTAAACATGCTTTCCTCCAGCTTTGAAATACTCTTCCACTCAGGCAGGAAAACTATGAAACTGCAGCATGATTGAGTTATATAAAATCTATTTAAAACGCAATATTGTTAATAAGCTTACCTTAATGGTTCTAATGAATCTGTTAACAATTTGTCAATGTGTGCTAGGGCTGCATCAATCAATTCTTCACAGTGCGGTGGATTCACTTGGAATGAACCAGACACCGGCTTAAATTCCAAAAACGGTCTGATAGTTTAGAAAAAAACAAGTATATAAATTGATTACCTATCATGTAAAAAATAGTGCAATTTCTGCGCAAAGGTATTATTTTTTTATGTTTCTCAAATTCAAATAAAGTTATCACTTAAGTGCATTGGAAATATAGTGGACTGAAAAATTTTTGTATGCCGCCAAACAGTACAGTCAGGTTGATTTCGTATTTTAAAAGTTATTTCTGATTGCAAAATAGCAACTCCAAAACTTTTATTTTTTGATAAATGAAAAATTAATTCAAAAATGGTTAAATGGTTAGATAAAATTTAAATAAAAATAAAAAGTTATGAATATTTTAAATTGAAAAAAAAAATAAAATCAAAAATTGTAATTTTTGTCCAAAAAAAATTTTCAATAAAAATTAATCGTTCATTTCTGAAACAACAAGAGTGCACATTATTTCCATATACTGTTCTACAAGATTTGGAGCGCTCTGAAGTAAGTAGTAATAATACCTAGAGACCGTAATTTTAAAGTTCTCATTATTAGACCCTATAGAAAAAACATTATATCAGTAAATTAAAGTAAGGGATGAAAAAATAAAAACATGTATGTTGACACAGATTGAGCTTGATAACTCTGTTATGATTGAGTAAACGTGAATTTGATTCAGTGATTGTTTAATTGTGATGCGATTTGTGTAAAGCTAGTTGACTTCTTTTTTGTATTTTTATCAATATTTTATTTTCAAAAATTACATATGTTTAATATTTTATGTGCCCTCCTATTCTCTGTATTGAGTCATAATCGATTCTGAATTGATTCTACCAAATTTTAAAAGATTTCATCCGTAACGTCCGGGTCATACCATATGTTATTCATGGAAGTCTCCATTGCCTGTAGGGTACTGCAACCCAGCTATCGTAATTTCATAAATATCGACAACACATTCTGCATGCGGTTGGCATCAGACAAATTTCCAGGCCAAGGCAATATTGTAATGGAATTGTCAGCCAAATATTTTTTAAGAGGCTTTGATGTGTGACCAAGAGCCAAGTCTTGTTGAAAGATTTTTAATGCTAGACTCGCATGTGCTGAGCTGAATTTATCATCCTAAGGATTTAAAAAAGAACAAAAAAATCTTTTTTTGGACTTCGATCGTTAATAACTCTATATAGATCTCGTTAGGAAGAAAAAATTATCTATTGAATAGAATTTATTTAGGGCACAAAAAAAAAGGAAATGGATATGGGAAAATAAATGAAAAGTGTAAAAAACGGGGTTTTAGGGGACATCCTGAAAACAATTCTTAAGAAAAAATAAAACATGGTTGGCATTTTCGGAATCTGCGCCCCAAAATACATTTAAAAAACATCCATGAGAATCCAGATCTCGAGATTAGACCCAAACTTATCAACTGCAAACACCTTATTAATACATTGCATCACTGTGAAATGTTGACATTGTACACGTAAGCTTTGCAACATTGTTAAGAACGTTGATTTGCTTTGCATCACTGACTTTTAATATACACTATGGCTATAAGCGATGCTTGATTGATTATGCTTCTTCCTCACAATTTATAGGGCCACCTTACCTGTCAAAATCAGCTTGTTTTGGTTGCATTTAATTTGAGTTGACCAGTTAATTCTACCATGCTATCGCTTACTGCTATCGTGTGAATGGAAATGACAGTAAGCTGTCAAAATTACAAGACACTTGACTGATAGATATTGAACAGAATTGTGGCGTACGACGTAAATGCCGCTACCGCTGGCGGTAGAATTAGATTTAATTTTAATTTTACCGTCGCGACAGACTTATCGGTGCTGCATTTTAAATCATCTTGTGTCAATTTATTAACTAAAGTTTTTAGTGTCAATTTTAAGTGAGTCAAAATTAAAACAAGTATATATTATAATTTCAATGGAATGGATTTGAGCGAGTTATAAGTGGAATACGTGCGCAAACATAATTGTCTGTACGACCTTTCGTTGAAGAACTACAGGAATGTCCACAGGATCTGCTTTGGGAAGAGATTGGGACAACCTTATAAACAAGCTGTAAGTACATAGTTTTTGTTTACTTTCTTGTAAAGAAGGGGGTTGGTAACACTATTCCACTTCAGTCTTTTAGAAAAACTTTTATATAAAATTGGTTTTTTTTAAAAATTTTTCTGGAAAAACTTAAAGAAAGTTTATAAAAAGTTTTATAAGAAAAATGATTTAACAATGATATTTTGATAAAATTATAAAATTTTCAAGGTCTGGTTCGTATAGGGCAGAATAAAGTGTCCGTAATATTTATATTTTTTTTTAAAAAAGTAACAAAGGCATAGGAAATCATGCACATACATAAAGTTAGTGAAACAACTGTTGCAAAACGTAACGTGTCCGTAATATTTATATTTTTTTTAAAAAAAGTAACAAAGGCATAGGAAATCATGCACATATATAAAGTTAGTTGAAACAACTGTTGCAAAACGCTTGGCGCCTAGGCTAGACACTTGCCGCTAGTTAATTGTAAATACGGTTAAACCTCTTATAGAAGTATCTCAGTTGTCGATTTGCAAAAATTACTATATACCACTTGAAGATAGCACTTCTAACGACAAAGATGTCTAGCAAGCAACAAAAAGTCCGCGAACGGATTTTGTCCACATACCTGCAAAATCCAAAATTAAAATATTCAGCTATAGCAAAAATAGTTGGTGCTGTATTTACGGTTATTTCTAATTATAAGAACGGTCTACCTGTTTCACGAAAAAAGGGTTCCCGAATTTTCTAACCCAAAGGTAGCGGCGAAGGTGAAGCGCCTTTTTAAGCAGAGTCCCAACACCTCAGTGCGAGATATGGCAGTAGGACAGGTACATCAAAATCTACTGTACAAAGGAGAAAAGTAAAAGACATATAGAGTTCAAAAAGTACCAGACCGTTCTGATGAAGTAGTTGATGGCTCAGATGCGAGCCCGAAAATTGTATGAAAGATACCTGACTAAATTTAATTGCTGTGTTATGAATGGCGAAACTTACGTTAAGTTTTTAAGATTTTAAGAGGCATGTGACCAGTAAATTCAAAGGAAAAAAAAATTTTGAAATTTCCGAAGCAATATATGGTTTGGCAAGCCATAAGCACCTGTGGTCTCAGAAGCAGCTTCTTTGTTACGCAAGGCACAATCAATTCCAAAGTTTATATAGACGAGTGCCTCGAAAAACGTCTTCTGCCATTTATTCGTACACTTGAGGGTACCGTGATGTTCTATCCTGATTTAGCAACCTCTCATTAGTCTGAAGCTACGATGGAATGGTGTGCAAAAGTAAAAAGATCAAATTTGTAAAAAAAAAAAAAATCCGACCCACTGCCCAGAGCTTCGCCCAGTTGAAAGATATTGGGCTCTAATGAAATGAGTTCTTCGAAAGAGTGATACGACTGCAAAAAAAGTTACAAGACTTCAGATTTAAGTCGAAAAGATCGTACCGTACTGTCGATGAAACAACTGTGCAAATTTAATGAAGGGCCTTAAGAAAAAAGTAACAAATTTTTATAGAAAAAAAAATTGTTAATTAGTTTTTAGTTATTTATATTCTGAACAGTAGCCAGTATTCATAAAAAAAAAAACAAAAAAATTATCTGCTGGGTAATTTTTTATAACTAAAAAACAAAACGTAAGTTTTTTCTGGGACAGTCCTTAGTTATGAAAGACAAATGCAAATAAATGAGGTTGTCATAATCTTCTTATTACATAAACTATGTAGCTTTCGATATCAGAGAATTTGCGTATAATAAACGAAAGATAAAAGAACAAAACAAAATTTCAAGTGCATATTTTTAGTTGTTAAAGGTAGAATTAATTTATATATGAATAATATCTGACCAATATATTTGTTTTTATAAATTGAAAAGGTTTTTCTTTGTTGAAAAACAGGCTGTTAGGTCAATTTTGATTTTATGAATAAAACAATGTTAAATTCATTTGTTCACCCGACGTTTCGCTTATGAATTTTAAGCTGTAATGAACATCTTTTTATAAGTTTGTTGGATTGTGGTTTGACCTTTATTAAAATTATGCAAATTGTATATTTAGTCAGTACACTCACCATATCGCATGATCACTTGACACTACTGTCATGATTAAACTAATTCAAGTATGTACTAAAATGCATCACTGCATTTCTTCAGAAAAAAAGTTGGCAATTATGACGAAAAGATTTTGACTTCCTTTTTCTTGGAGCCATCAAACAACGAACATCGTATTACCTCTTGCTATATGGTAATATAAATATTTTTACATCATAAATCATCCAGTAAGTTTAGTGAAATCAAGATTTTATTTAATAATTTTTCTATCGATTTTCAAAGTAAAAACGGTTTTGCAAACGCTTCACGCAATATTAAACTTTTTAAAGAAAAATAATTATCTTTGGATTTCAACCAAAAATCGTGTCACTCAGTTTTCCTTTTTTCTAGAAAAGTACATACGTTTGATATTAACAAAAAGAAAAAGAAAGAGTGCATATTTTATTCAGCGTCGAATTTTAAGAGCAAAGCTTGTTCCACTGAGACAAGAATTACTTGCCTAGATTTGGATGTTGTCGAGGGTACATTTTTCCGCACATGGAAAGGGCTGCATAATTTTCTTGCTCGAAAGTTTGTCTGCCTAAGCTTTCAAAATTCCAGAGACTGCATTCACTTTGTCAAATAAATAGGTAAATTGAAATACTTTGCATAACTTTTTGGGTCAGATCATATTCTATTTAGATCACATTTCTCGAATAGTTTCAGAAAATTGGTCATCTTAATGCTGAGAAATTTAAGTACGGCGTTAAATGATCATTTGCGCTACAGACCACATGTTCCACTTTCACCAGTTCCATCAGTCAGCAAAAATTGTTTTCGCATCCAACTCAGCACAACAACGGCATTGTCTCAGCATCATCAGTTAGTCTACCAGAACCGGTAAACCACGCGTTGGCTTGACGTCTCGTAAAAAGTGTAAACAAGAAATCTCTAAATTCGCGTTAAATTCTTACGAAAAAGTTTTAAAACTCTACTAAAACTCGACCCTAATAATGTTCCTTAGACAAAATTTCAGTTAAATTGATTGATTGAAGTGAATCTATTTAGATACAAATTCCAAAAATAAAACTAAAAAATATTGAAATTTGCTTTTCAATAAGCAGCTTAATCTGCTAAATATTGTGAAAGTTTAAAAATAACACTAGTGAATTCGCTAAAAAAGTATTTCTTTAAAAAAAAACTATATTACATACACTATTTCTTTGTTTTAGTCAAAATTCTACCAAAATCTATTAAAAAGTGAATTAAAACTCAGTAAAAAACCTTAAACCTAAGCTTAAAAATAAGAGAAACATATTTTTTTCAATTTGTGAACAAATCCTTAACCTAAAGCTACAACCAATACTTATTTTCACTTAAAAGTTTGAAAAAGTAAAAATTTATGTAAAGTGCATAAATTTCAGAAAGTTAAATCTTGTTGACTAGAATGATTTTGGCCAGTCTGTTGAGCCAGGGTGCATTTTCTAATACCAATGAGAATGCTATTCTGCTCAATTTTATTTTTATGGTCATTATGAATATGCTCAATTTAATTTTGCTCAACACAGCTCAATGCTTGCTCTACATCACCAGTGAAGGCCTTCATCGATGGAGTGCAGCATACTAACGCAAAAAGTGAGTAATTTTGCACTATAAATAAACTATTAAAATTTGATATAAAAATGATCGGGTTGAATTAAATTAATATTAAATTTATATAAAATAATGATTTTTTTTGCTTCGAAAGTAAATTTTCATAAATGCAACAACAATAATGCATAGCATAAATTGCAATTGCTAACTCACGCTCTCTTTGTTCCAAGAGCGTAGGTTCTTGTAAACAAGTTTTTTCTTCTTTTTTTTGTAATCGCGCTCTCAGTGCTTGCAATTCTTGTTGTTGATTAGGGTTGTCGGTTTGCTAAAATATATTTTGCTATGTTAACTTAAAATAGCTAGTACTTATTTTAAATTTAAAATTTATTAATAACTATGAATTAACAAATTAATTTAAAATGAGAAATTTAAGATTTCAATGAACTGGAAATAATTTAGTTTACACTATTATATTATACATATACATATATTAAGATAATTTAATTTTCTACTACATTTTCACTACTTTTTTTTTACTACTTAAACATAAAGCTTTTTGATTTTTGTCCACAAATGATCACATTTGTTTTTGAGTAAAACTCTCTAATTAACATAATAACATACATAATATGGATAAAGTGTTTTAGATAAGAAACTATCTCTTTCAGTTACACATTTTTTTTGTGAGTTTTAGAAATGAAGTTTCTTATCGTTAAAGATCTTCGCCTTGTGAAAATGATTGAATATGCTATCTTTTTTTTTTAAATGAATAAAATTAATATTAAAATGTCGGAATAAACGCAATCTTGTTTCCTTAATGTGATATGGCAGGACATGGATAAGTAGGCTGTTTGTGGGGTCATATAAAATATTTGTGCAATATATGACCAATGGTAGGGTGGGTTTCGAGCACGTATCTTCGCAGCCATCTAGAAGATACATTTTAAAGTAATATAGAGTTCGATATCTTCATTTTTGTTTTGATAAACTTTTTTCATATACATATATTTGTATAATACATGATCATTGGGGATTGGTTTTGCATATGGTCATGTAGGTCCATTTAGTGTAGCTTTATAGGGAGTCTACAATAATAATTTGTATGTATGGTGTTATCGTTAGTTGAATTGGTCACGTACCCCCCCAACGACTGAAGCTAATGGCTTTAATGGCTCCCGCCCCCGACCCTTTCACTACTACAACTTGCGGCAATCAGAGAGTGTACCAAAATAAATTGGTAATAAATATTTTAACTTGGCCATTTATCTTGCGATAAATGAGACTTGCCCTGATTGCATAATTTAGAGCCCAACGTGGGTCAAATACGTATATCACATTATTTGACACCCAACGTGAGGCAAATACGTACATTACAAAGCATCCTCAGGGGTATGTCAAAATTTTTTATTGAATATTCACATCACACTGTTAACGAAAATTTACATTAAAAACATTCATATAGGTACATATTTTTTTTTGTTACTATCAAAAACTTGCAGCAAGAAAAACATTATTTGATTTTACAAAAATATTAAATTTAAAATTAAAATTACAAAAATTAATAAATTGAAAATAAGCTTTATAGCACCACACTGTAACTAAGACTAATTTTCTCAAAATCTTCTTTTATGTTCATTGCTGTTTTGTAATGTTGTCTAATTCGTAGGCTCTCTAGAGTATATCTAATGTTTCTCTTTTTTCTCTGTCCAGTATTGTAATGGTGTCAAAATCAGCTGTGTGTTCGTTTTCATCCATATGTTTAGCTAGTGCTGTCGTATGTCTGTTATGGTTTACATCGGCTTTATGTTCTCCTATTCGTGTTCCGTGTTCGTTTTGTTGTTCCTATATAAACTCTGTTACATGATTCTCCTTCTTTGCCTTTACATACTATTTTGTACACTACGTTGTGTTGCTGAGATTTTTCTGTTTTGTCTTTTGTTTTTGTAAATGTTTAAGGGTTATGTCGTCTGTAAGTGTAGTTATGTATGGAATCGCAAAAAAGTGTTTAGGGTGGCCAGATGTTGTGGTGCTTAATGTTGAATTCTGTTGTGTTATGTTATCATGGATTGTATTATATTTAATTAAATGTTCCGTAAGTTTTTTAGGACAGTTATTGCAGTATAAAATATTTCTGATTTTACTAATGTTTTCAGACCGAAAAGTTTTGTCGCTGATTGTTAGTGCTGTTTTTATCATATTGCTTGCAGTATTGTTGGCACTAACTATTTAGGTGTTATTCAATACAGTGGTGGCGGACTAATTAAGAACACTAAAGCCTTATTACTTTTTCTTGTACTGATTCTTTGAGTGAAATTTTTTTTTAACAATTTATTTACACAACGCAAGCTTCATAAACAGAAAATCCATATCATCAATAGAAATGTTTTTTAAATCAAAAGTATTTCATTACTTCTGAACAAGGATGGCGATGTCGAACGGATGAAATATCCGAATCGAGGATCATTTGTGAAGCAAAATACAATTATTTTTTGACTTCCAAGGTAATACAAAAGATTGTATTTGAAACTGATCCCAATCTGCTATTAGAGCGATCAAGTCGAAAGAGATTGTGCGACAATCAACTCTTTGGCAGATCAGTACCTATGTCATAAGCCGCTGCTTGTAAAACAACATGGAAGGGCTAGACTTGAATTTGCGATGGTTTGCCAAACTAAAATTTACAGAGTTGAGTATGATGGCTGGTAGTACGTCCGATGTCCACAAAACAAGAATTTCATCACGAATACACATTGCCTACACTAAAATTGTTTTATAAGCAGCTGCTTTTGACGTACCGACGTGTAATAGGAAACAAACTCGTTGCGCCCTTCGCAGGATTGATCTAGAAAGCTGAAATTTTTAGAGAGTTTACTTCAAACCCGATTCTATAATATAGGATTATGGCAACCGCAAATATAAAAAATTTTGGGACAATTATTTTTAAGACATAGACTATAAAAAATAAAATACTTCTACAAAATAAATACCATAATGCAAGGATGCGCAGTCCATAGCTCGTTTGGCTTTTCCAGCTCTTACGACAATAACAAAAAACATTGAGCTGAATTCGAGCTTTTTCCATTATTCTAGCTAAATCATTTTGGACCGCAATCATCGCGTGTATTTTTTTCTTGTAATTTTTTCTTCAACTCATCGACTCGTTGAACTCTTGCCGTCACTCAAGTTAAATAATTTCGGTTCGCTATCGTTGCATGGGTTTTGTTTTTGTAGTTTTGTCTTCAACGCAATTTGTTGTTTGCGTGATTTTGTTTTGAATTCATTTGCTCCTTGAGCTTGAGATTTTTGTTTTCTTTGGTTTCCATAGAATTAGCTTGCCGCAGCTATTTAAAAATTTTCATCAATACTATGAGTTTTTTCGCAAAATATTTTTCAATACTAGAAATTTTTTCCCAAAATATTTTTGAGTTTTTTTAATAGAATTGATGTTGTTCTAACCAGCTCTCGAAAAAAATTTTGCGCATCTCTACCCCAATGTATATATGTATGTATAAGGTGATTCGAATTTTTTTTTTTTTAAACTAGCAGGTACATGAAAGAAAAATTCTGATGCAAGAAGAACTCGTTATATTAATATTTGAGCCGTCTCCAGTTGCAAAACCGGCCAACTCTATATAAATAAAATATTCAGATATTCTCAAATATCAAAATTTAGACCATGCTTTATCTTTCTGTTTTTAGATTAAAAAAAATGAATAGATTTCAAAACCGGCCAAGTTCAAGAACTTGGTTTTAAAACCGGCCAAGTACATGAACTTGCTTTCAAAACCGGTCATGTCCATGAACTTGATAAAATTGTGTTGTAAATTTTGTTCAATTGAGCTGAAGTTTTGTCACAATTGGAAATCTTTCGAAATTAAGTTGCGAACCTACTATGTATGCGTATTTCCACAGAAAGGTCCACCGTGCCCAAAAAATTAAAAATTGTTATTAAGGTATGTAAGAAAAATATTCAAATTTTATTAATTCAAACAATTTACACCTGATTTCATTCACCACGGTTAGTAAACCCACTGCAAAATTACATAAACGCAGCTTCTCTTTTTTGTAATTTTGAAAAGTATTTTGTCTTAAATATTTAATCCTTAGAGATAGAGAGATTAATTAGCTTAAAAAAAATGCAAACACATCAAACCAATCTATTTTCATATCTACCAATATGATCAAAATTCAAGCGACCGGTTATATCAGTTGGTAATTCAGATTTGAAAACGGTAAAAGTTAACGATGTTGAGAATTTGCTTAGCAAACATTTTGGAAAAAATTGGAGAATGAACGAAGACCTCAAATTTTATAAAAATTTAATAAAATCGCTCCAAAATTAGAAAATATAATTTAATAATGTTCTAACCATGAAATTGAATTTTGTTTAATAAAATTGCATTTACAAAATTTCTCACGTTTACGTATTATTTAAATTGAATTGTATTCAAAACCAGTCAAGTCCAACGCCTTGAAATCAAAACCGGCCAAGTCCACTTTTTTTCAAACAAATTATGTTGCTTCTTACTACGTCAAAATCGGCCAAGTCCATGTTCAATGTATCATAACTGGCCAAACCAAAATTGTTTTCTCAATAACATAGGCAGATGAAACTCGAAAAATCTGATCTGACGTGTTTTGAATAAGAAATTTTATAAGCTAATATGTGGGAAATAGGTTTTAATTTTTCAATGAACATAGAAAAAGACACTTGGCCAGTTTTGCAACTGGACGCTTCGTTTACAGACGAAAATGTCTAAATAAACATTCTTTCACATATAAATCGTTTGAAAAACTAAAAAGCTCGATGAGCCACCAGCAAATATTTATACTATGAGCTACTATGAGGAAGCTATATTCAATTGAAATATTTTGTTCAAACATGATAACGGGAAGTCTGATTTTGAATATTGTTGTTTTGATAAAAATTAGACTAAAACCGCATTTAAAAGTTCGCAGCTAGCCAGTAGATACACTGCACTCACATTTTCGTTAGGAAGAACTTTTCCTTACGCTTTTGAACCGATTTGAACATAAAATAATTTATGCTCTTGTTTAATGATTTAAATGTGCAAAGGATCAATAATTTAAAAATTTTTACATACAAGGGGTTCTGAACTCACAAATGAGAAACGCAATAAGCTCTTTTATAATATAAAAATGTATTATTTTCCTGATAGCTTCCTTTATGCCTTTTTATGCAAAGCCCTATAAAAACATTTGCAGCCCTAATCGCCTCAAAGAGGGAAAACCCCATAAAGTCCTGATCATGCAAGCCAATTTTATTTTGGTTGCATACGTTACCAAACATACCTGGACCTGATCAGTACTAAAAGGGCCAACCGTAAGCGATCCGGACGAAAAGTTCTACTTCGGTAAACGAGAACATGCTATTTTATTTTCTTCCATCCAAAATCAGTAAAATTATAACTTTTGTGTATTAATTTCAACTGAGTTCCATAATGCGAAAAAAAACAAATTCTGCATATTTGGAAATTCTGATTTAATTGGTGTTTCCAAAACTCAAAAACTCATTTTCTACTTTGTCTAAAGCCAGATTGTTTGTGTGTGTTATAATTAGGACGATCTCGATAATTTGCCTTTATCTTTTTTATTTTCTCTTATTTGCTACATTGTGATTTTTTGAAAATTAAGTTAATGCCTGGAATATAAACTTTGTTTGGTCCCAGTGTCCCCCATTTTTTGTTTTCACAGCTAAGTACAATGTATCAATTTTCTTTCTCTTACAGTATATAAAAGACAAATTATATGAACTTGATACACTAAAAAACCTTTTTAATATTTTTCAATTTTTGGATGGGTTTATCAATTTGCTTCCAAAACTAATTAATGACATAAAAATCGGTTAATGTTAAGCACATGCATGAGCCGATTTATCAAAATTTTATCAATATTGGTTACGTTTAAACAAATTTAACAGTTTATTCTAAAAATATCAACATTCTTAAGAACAAATAAAAAAACTCTAAACTTCCAGTACTTACCCTCTTGAACCGAAGTATGCATCTGTATCTGCAAAAGCTGAGCAGTATTGCCGGAAAAATGAATTAAACGGTGATGCAAAACATTCAAAGCTAACACCAAAATGACGATGCAAGCACTCAAACACCAGTACTGGTAATGAAGCCTGTGTCATTTCAGCCTCTTGGGAGGAATTCTGCGCGTTGCATAGAAAAGTCTGATAACGCTTGAGTAAACACCAAACACGTCCAATAAATAAATCAAACTTTTTATCATCAAAACAATTGTGACGATACAGTTGCTCCAATTTCTGCAAATGCGTCAAATTGATATATTGCGCATCTGGTTGATTGTGCGTTGTGGGCGTATACTTTATTATCATATGATCACGATCCTGAACATATTCTATGGCAGGCATGCGGGGTGAGGGCACAGCAAACTGTATGGGATAGCACCAAACCTTCTTGAGATGTGGCGGCGGTGGTGGTGGCGTCGGTTCTGGAATACCATGCTCTTTTAGGAGCTGCACATGACGGTCACGAATTTTGCGTGCGTGATCAGCAGACAAATGATAAATTTTCACACATAGGGCCTCTACTGATCCCTTGACAGTTTCCACCAAATGTGGTTCACATTGCCGTTTTAGATGCGCGAGACGGTCTTGAAAATCTTCGTAACTGGCACCAACAGTGCGACGCAACCATTGGAATGTGTCTTCCACATTCCATTTGACTACTTTTTTACTTTCAGCAGGTGCTGAACGGGATTCTATTATATGTTTAGCCGCTTCGGCATAACGTGACAATTGCTTACGTGCATCACCCGTAAACTTCGGTTTTACAATTTTAATTGGTATATCAGCCATAATTTCTCTGTACATGGAGGGTGAAATGTCAGGTATACAATTGCTTGGTAACAATGGATCACATCCGTTATCGATAACCTTACGTTCGATTAGCCAACGGTTGAATGAATCTTTAGGGGCTTTTATACTTTCACGTCGCATACAGAGATCTTCGTAAGTTTTAACCAATTTCATAGTGTAGGCTGCACGCAGCGCCTCAATTTCAGGATGTGGTTGCGGTAGTAGGGTCGGTGGACGTTCTACTATAACAGCATTAGTGCATACCTCAAGATCCCAAGGGCCAGCTAGAATAAATTTTTTCATTGGCGGTGCCTGATGATGCATGCCATGTGGTTGCTGATGCGGATGCATATGCATGTCATCTGATGGGCGTCGCTTCAAATGTGGATGCTGCTGTGCATGATGTTGTCCTAAGCCATGGTGTGGGGTACCAGGATTCATAGGCGTCTGACCGCCTGCGTGGCAAATGCCTAAGGATAGCAGAAATACATAAAATCTTATCGAATTACAAGAAACCTTCCGAATTTAAAATTTTTTTAAGAACCCTTAAATTCGCTGGCTTACAATTTATAGGTATAATTGTTATATCCTTTTACTGAATTTTCGTAAAACTTACCTAATGGATCTGTCAACGGGTCAAAAGGCCTTAGTCCAGGCATTTCCCACAGAGATTCACCAGTAATTTTGTTCCAATAGTAAGGACGATTTTCACGTTTTGACCAAAATTTACGCCAACCTTGACTAACCAATTCAGCGGTCAACTCTTCGCCATAGCTAGAAGCACTGCCAGCTCCTCCACCATGCAATGAGCTTATAGCTGGCGGTCCTTGTGGGGTATGTGCCATTATAGCATCTAAAGGTGGAGCTACAGTTTTTGTCGGTGTGGATGGTGATGAACAGCTAGATGCTGGTGAATTGGCTGCAATCAAACTTATCATTCCGGCGCTGGTACCTACGCTGTTAACAATGCTAGTATTATTGCCACAAACATTCAGTATATCATTAGAATTTTGCAAAGGCGTGCTGTTGCCAATGGAACTACTATTTACTGCAGTGGAAGTAGATGCTGTAAGTTGATCCCAAGCACTTTGCGTGGCTGTTGCCGTTTGTGCAATGACACTACTAACACCAGACAAGGCTCCTATTGATGAATTATTGACACTGCCTGTACTTGAGATCACTGAAGGCATAGCAGCAATACCAGATGTTAATGGAGATGAGGGTTGCGGAGACATGCTGTGCATGTTATGGTTATTGTTAGCTGCCATTTCTGATTTACAACTTTTGTAGTAGTCGTGGTGTCCTAAAGTTTATTTTTTTTTGTTGTTTAATGAAATTCCATATGCATTGATAACCCGATTTGCTCAATTTTGATTACAAAACCTTTATGTATGCTGGAAATACAAGTCTGGAAAAAATTAATAAAAAACAAATTTAGTTTTGAAAATGAGGAGTTTCTTTCAAAGGTGTGTAATATATAAAATTATGTCCGGCTAAACCTAAGGGGATAATCCTTTGAAACATAGTGTGTTAGTTTCGAACGGAAAGGCAGAAGCGTAAGAATCAGATTGAGCAATGTTTTTATGAAAGCCATTTCTTCTTTACATAAGAACTCATGTTTTAATGAATTACTGCACTTTCTTACTTCAGATGGAAGAAGATCCTGTGGATGAATTGGAAGATCGGTTCATACATGCAGACTATCGCCCTTTTGAACAAGGAATATGTCGAACCATCTGTTGAAACTAAGTTTGGTTTCAAAAAGACGCTTCGTGTTTACCGCAAAGACGAAGAGCTTTCTTCCAAAGGCTCTGCAACTACCTTCACAGAAGCCACTTCCACTGCACCATCAGTGGCAGTGAAGATTGACGTTAGGAAGGAGCTGGTGGAAACCAGAGGGCGGGTTGTAATCCAAGCGGAGAACCTGAAGAAGCTTTGGGCCTCGAAGAGGTCGATGAAGGATTGGCGGACCGTAACAGTCGTGGACATGAGAGGTGATTTGGAAAGCGATGAGGATACTCCAAATTAATCTTCACTACTCTAAAGCGGCGTCCGCCTGCTTGCTGCTCCACCTAAATAAAAATGGTAGATGTCGCAGATAGCCTGGAGTTTGAAACTGGAGGCTTCTGGTTAGCTTTGTCCTACTTGGCTCACGACATGACATGGCAGGGGCCTACCACCGACATCTTTAAAGGGTGCTGTAAAGAACCAATCTTTATAATAAGCAACAGAAAATAAGTCTTGGAAATAACATTGGTCTCGGACTTCGCTTTTGATTTTATCGTTGTCTGGACAGTCTTAACCGAGCAATCTTTTTCAGATCCTCACATGGATCAGATGATTTGAATGTTCAAATACAGCCGTCTTTAAATTTTCTTGGGGTTTTGTTCTGACACCAAAATTCGATAGACGATAGCTAGCTAGAAATCTGCGGGACCTGACTGTGTAAACTAGTTGAACAGTAACGATCTGCACGTGTAAATTTACCTTGTTTGGTAGCTATTTCCAAGGATAGTTTCAAACTTTACTATATTCCTCTAGCTTGGAGGCTGACCAAAGTTATCATAATTCCGAACACTGCGAAGAGGACAATAAGTCATTCCTTTTTTTTAAAACAATGGAAAGACTCATAAAACTTTATTTTCGCAGCAGTATCAAACCTGATCTGCTGTCCACTCCTCAGCATGCCTACATGAAAGGCAAACAAGGAGTACGCCCTGACGGCGTTCCTGGATATTGAAGGAGCATTGAATTCGCCCTGACGGCGTTCCTGGATAGTGAAGGAGCATTGAATAATGTTGACGTAGGTGTGATTATCTCAAAACTGCAGAAACTGGGCATTAATAGTTCTATAGATAATCTATGTCTGTAGAAATATTGCTTATACGGATGAAGTAAGTAGCATTAATCGCATGTGGCGAATTCCCAAATACACTATGTGAAATTCTTCAGGATGCCTTTATCAAACTCGTCTCATGGGCAGATGCCTGTATACGTGTATCAAATTTTTTCTCAATATCTTGTACGGTTTACGAGATATGGCCTTATAAAAGACAAAATTTAGGGATGTGCCACGCCCCTTTAAGAGCCTTTGCAAACTTAAAACCTGGCCTAATCTTAATTTTCTTCTCATCTTCACCAAATCACCAAGTTTCATCAAAACCGCAGCAACTTTTTTCAAAATGGACTTCAGAATATTTACATAGAGAATGGGCGGTAGGCGTAGCCGTGAACCGATTTCGCCCATTTTTATATGCTAGCAGCTTGCAAGAAAGTGTGACCTGTGTGCCAAATTGAATATCATTGAATAAGCTTGCTTAGTTTACCCGTAAACGTGATTTCGACAGACAGACAGGCCGACATAGCTATATCGACTCAGGTGGTGACGCTGATCAAGAATATATACACTTTTCCATACCTGCTACGCCCCCTTCTGTGTGTTAAAAACGGAATGACAAAGTGAATATACCCACGGTGTAGGGTATATAAACTGGTCTTAAAGAGAGAGTTAGGAAAGCCACTGTAACACTATACTCTTGTGAAAAAGCTGGAAGATTAGGGTAATCACCTCGTATTATTCACTGACTCGATCGATTCTGTTATATGGCATTGTTTTGTGGTTAGACAATGCCACCTACAACTAACAATTACACAAGTTTCAAAGGGCCGCTTCTATGTGCATCAGTGGTCCTTAGAGGACCACTGTCGTTGTAGTCCTTAGAGGACTGACGCCTTAGAAGGTTCTCTATCATTTCGCATAAGCGCATCACATCAGCAGTGAAAACACGAATTACCGATATTTATATGGAAATCGTATTGCGCGTAGCAGAAATTTCAGTCGGGATAAATTTTGGCACTTAGCTCGCAAATATATCACTTTCAAATGTTTTAAAACTATCTTTTAAATACATATGGGTCATTAAATCTATAATGGGCCTATCATTACCCTCATGTTTTTTAAATAGACTGAAACTTTTTTCAGTGATTGGTCTATCATGTAGAAGATATAAAAAAATTCGATAAAATTTTTTTGACCAATGTTACTGCTTAAAAAAAAGTGTTAAATTGTGTTAAAAACAGCTCGCAAGTAAAACGAAAAAATTCATTGATGAATATAAACAACCCAACGCAATTCATATTAGCTTTTATATTATTTTTAGGTAGTTGTGTACTAGTAGATGACAAAAAAACTGCAAATCTGAATAAATGAAGGCTTGAACGGTTTCTATGTGGTAAAAGATAAAAAAATTGACTTTCCAAGAAAACATCAATTATTTCAGCCTTTTTAGGCTCAAAATTTTCAGAACATATAGGAGTACCATCTCTGAAAGTTTTATCCATGTTTTTCCATCCTATTTGATTTTACAAGCATTTAAAGCTAAGATTTTTGATTTGCAATGTAAATTGAAACATTGAGAATGAGAGCGAGAAAATTTGAATATTCCGTTACTTTCTTCCATAAATATTCCACTGTATACACAAACTTCAAATGCTTGTAAAATGAAATAGTGTGAAAAAAAATGGATGAAATTTTCAGAAATGGAAGTCCTGTATGTTCTGAAAAACTTGAACATAAAAAGGCTGAAATCAGTTCAAATTTTATTCTCTCGGTCTCATTCTCAATGTTTCAATTTACATTGCAAATCATAAATCTTAGCTTTAACGGACGAAACTTGGGAAATTCATTCGACAGCATTATCGGTGAAAATATTTTAGAAAAATTAAATTATAAGATCGACTACGGTGAAAGGCACTTAATAACTGAAAACGCTGCAATCAAAATTTATCTTAACAAGGAGGAAGAACAATATGATGAAATGGCTTATTGAAACAATGCTATAGAGATTTTTAACAACCAGATAGATTATTCTACAGTGTTGCAGCATATTGAAACAAAAAATCTTAACAATACCGAATATGAAAAATTAAAACGTATACTTGCAAAATACAAAAACGATTTTTACCATAATTCTCAGTTGGATTTCACTAACGAAATCAAACATAAAATAAAAACTAAAAACGACATACCCACCTATTCTAAGCTCTATAGATACCCAGAGGTTCATAAGGATGAGGTTGATAGACAGGTGAAAGAAATGTTGGAGGAAGGCATTATTCGGGAATCATTTAACCCCTACAACAGTTCAATTTGGGTAGTAACAAAAAAATTGGACCATACCAATCAGCAGAAATGGCGCATTGTAATTGACTTTCGCATTCAGATTAAAAATAAGTCAAAATTGTGATGAGAGAAATCTATTTCTGACCAAGAACTATATTTTAAATTTTAATAATTGTAAAATAACAATATTAAATGAAACATTCGAAAATATGAAAACCATTGTACACGATAAATTCATTTATCCAGACGTTGAAAATGAAACTTTTAAGGAAGCAATCAACTTCGAGAGAATAAAAATACAACAATTTGAAAATATAAAAATGATTAAGGAATTGAAACTGCATAAAAATGTGTCATATGGTATGAATGCTTCCCTAATTCTAGTAATTATGTTAGTACTTATATTTATCATTCTTTATAAGAAACCTTGTAAAAAAAATTCAAATGTCAATATTGAGCTCAAAGTTAACCCTTCAAGTTCCTCCAATTGTAAACAATCAGACGAAAACAAAAAATTTTTTGACCCATTTGAAGGAGCTGCAAATGTCGAAAGTGGGAGGAGTCACATACTGGACCTGACCCCACTCCCCTATTCTTAAACTCTATTTAACTTTCAGATTAATGCTGACAAAGCGTCTACGTATTTGTTTGAATCAATTTATCGTTCGGAAGACCAAACAATGACATAGTATAGACAAGTACACATAAAACAAAAACAACAACTTCAGCTTTACATTTCATTATTTAACGTTGGGTGGCATCAGCCAATGTTTTGCTGATCTTGCAGAAGTTGTTGATAACTTTGAATTTGATGGGATCAGTCTGGAATAGTAAGCTTAAGAGTCCACTGTGACTTAAAAATAATATTAAGTTGAAATAAAATAAATTTTGAAAAATACCAACGATAATAATAATAATAAATAGATAAATAAATAAATAAATAAAAAAAAGGTAATCAATAGCCAAGACATAAAATCGAATAAAGAATCTAAACAAACACATTCATGAAAATAAGACAATCTTACTCTAAGCAAATTAAACTTACTAAGTCTAGCAGACAACACTGACTGGTTTATAAATAAAACTGAAATTAACTTTCCTATGGAGTGTAAATGGTTTCTTGGATTAGGAGAAAAGTGTCCCTGCCGAGCAACAAGGACAATTTTTTATCAGTACACACAATTGCCGATATAGTCATATGGTCTTCCTTCCGAAATTTTAATATCTTTTGACGCAGTCTCACTTTTTACGAATTATTCGACCTACACCAGTATCAGGACAATAATGAAACATTGGAACACTATATGTTGAATAACAAACATACCTAAGGGGTACTTCTTGAAAATACTAGATTTTTTCCTAAAGGAGAATGACTATTTTCAATTTAACAACAACTTAGTGAGAGTGGTGGTTTTAATTTAAATTTAATGTTTTTGTGTAAAGCTTTAGTGTAAATAATTTATGTAAAACTTTTATGTGAAATTATTATTAATGTAAGAATTTTCGATCATAGTGTAAATAAAGGACCCTGATGATGTGAGAAACGATTCACGAGACGTTGGTTAAATTATAAGATAAATTATTATAAAAAACTTTTTCTCTTGAGCCCAACAATAATAATTTAACATTACAAATCGATATTACTTTCTGCATATTTACATTTTACAATTTTCGGTATTGAAGATCACTAAACCTGTAATTTGATACATCATTTTGACACCCATTAGTCAAATGCTTTACTGAGGTCAGTTTAGATGCAGTCGTAAAAGCCAGGAGGAAACATTTTTAGTTACGAGCAAAAAAAAGGTCTCTTTCTGAAAATATTTTACCATTTAATATTTTTTCTTTTTTGAAAAGCCGTTAATTCATCTATTTCAACTTTGCAACCCTGGTATGTTTATATGCATATTCATCAGTGTGTGCATTCATCTCATTTACAGAAAAGCATTTTGCGATGCGTTTGGTTTGTCTAGTGGTTTATCTGACGATGAGCATGAATTACTAGTGCTTGTGTTTTTTGGAAGTTGTTTTCGTCGTGGTGTACACATTAAAAATATATTTAATAATAAGAAGGAAAAAATTAAATAGCATATGCAAAAATTTACAACAAAATGAGAAACTAAACAAGAAAAGGTCGACCGGTTTGGTTCGCTGGTTGATTGGCCTGCTTGTTGCTGATGATTTGACTACAATGCGATTAAAGCAACGCCAGTCAACACCAGACACTCGAGCGAGCAATGTAAAATCATTGAATTGCTGGTGCGGTAAAGCCAATACATAAAAATACAAAAAAAAACATGAACAGAGTGTCGTGAAACGATCGCATCGTGTGATGGGGATCCAAAAATCATCAAAAGGAAGAAAGTGGTAGGTAGCAGTACTGTGACAGTACGATTACAAAATAAGATAAAATCAGCAAAAATATATACAACTTATTCATATCTATCAATTATAGCATATATACTTCCTAATTTGTATTGATAAAAATACTTAAAAAAATGACAACAAAGAGCAAGCGTAATCAAGGTTGAAGAAACTATTTATAACGCTCAGAACAACTTCAATAACTATTACATTGAGAACAAAAGACGGGAGCAGGAAAAAATTGCAGCGAATTTACATATCCATTGTCATAGTGTTGATAATTGGTGAAAAAATGTTGCTATCGTGAGCATCATGAGCATAAACTGAGCACAGTTTTAACAACCAAAGCAATAAAAAGTAGTGCCCCCAAAGCGAATCTGTGACGACATTTACTGCGACGGTAACAATAAAGAACATAGATACAATGAACAGCTTAGGGGTAATCATCATTGAAACAACACAATCTTTATTGAAAAAACAACCAATCTCTACACTGGAGAGATGAGCCGAATACTTGAGGGAAAGTAAGAATCGAATGAGTTATAGAGCGTAATTTCGAGTTAAATAGGTGTTGTTTGGCAAAAACAAAAATACATATTACATATGTAACAATATGTACATATATATGAAATACTCAACAAGCTGCAACACACATACATCGAACCAAACTAAACCAACAGTAGAAATATTTGAATCATAAAAACAGATTCAGATGACTGCCAGAACTCAACGTTAATAGGGGTTTATTTTATAGCAGTTTAAAGTTGAACATAAATGTGATCAGTGCCGGCGCGCAAGTGTAAAAAATTTGAGCCAAGCAAAACGAAGTGGTTTTAAAAAATATGAGGTATTTCCCTTGAAAGAAAAAACTCTTACTATTTTTTACCAACATTAAGACCTCAAGGTTATTTGGTTTTAGAATAATTGAGACTATAAATGTTTGTATATTTAACAGATACCACAATAAACTGACGAGTTGATTCTTTGGTTTCCTTGGATACATACCCAGCAGGCAACTGAGTAAGGCCTGCCTCGGAGAAGACTTGCTAGCACTGCTGCAAATATGGGGTCTTCTCAGAAGTAGATTTTCATACATATAATAATATATACATGATAGGATATAATGCCTTCCCACAGCAGACGTGACGGGCCTGATATTAGAAGGCAAAGAAGAAGTACCTTATTTATGTTAAAGCTTTGTAGGACTTTTTTAATTCATTTATGATTTTTTTATGATTCGACACCACTTTTTTGTCCTCTGCACTGTACATATAAGTAAGACATCAGAAGGTGATATTCTGTTCGTGTTGTGTTAAGGTGGTAGAGTGTCGTGTATTCAACGTTAAATTATAAATTAAGAAAAAGTCACAAAAAATAAACATTAAAAATATCAACGCAAATGAGATGACGTGGATAAAAAAAAACACAATTAACTCAAAATCTCACGACGTATTAAAATTTAATTTTTTCCAAATACTTCTGTGAGCTCTGCTACGGGAAGCGGCTTAGAAGGCCTGTTTTATCGGGACGTTACGTATAAAAAAAGTACGTTCGACAGGAGGTGGGAAGGCCTAATACCTCCCAAGGAAGGACTTCTAGAAGCGCTGCTAGCTCCTGTCCTTTCCTACTGGATATTTATGGGATGTAAATTTTTTTATTTGCTACAAAATATTTATTTGCATCGTCCCTAGTTTCGACTAATAGTTTGCAAATACATTTCATCTATTATGTCAGGAAACACAACTGAAGTTGAGTTGTAATTAGTAAACTCAACATTTCTTTGTTATCATGAAACTAAATAAAATACGTAACATATCTAGATTAGATATGTTAAAAAAATCTCATTCTATGGAATTTCGTATTCCAGTATAACCTCATTTAAAAAAAAAATCTAGAGCTGCTACCAGAGCTGGAAAATTTTTAATTTTCGGAATTTGAGTAAAAAAATTACGAAAATTGCACTATTTTTCTTATTTAAATTTGATTTCCATTTTCCTAATGTACACATAAGGATAGAAAAATATTTTTAATTCATTAATTTAGTCACTCTAATAGTGCATAAAAAATACAATTTAAATAAGAAAAGGAGTAAAAAGGAAGAAAAATTGCACCTTTCTTTTTTTTTTTCTTACTCAAATTCGGAAAAAATCAAATTTTGCAGCTCTGGGGTAGCCCTAGCATTTTGTTATTTTTTTTTTTTGAATTAGGATTTACTCAAATATGAATAAATGTTCGAACTTTAAGCGTTCCCGGAGAATTCTAGGCCATGGGTTTTTTGTTTTGAACATGTCTAGAGAACAAGTTTTTCCTAAAATTATTTAACACGAACACATGTATATAATGAAAAAATTTGTGCTTACATTGAAAACTGAAAGCATTAAAGCAATTTATAGCATGCTGTTTATTTTTGATTTGAAATAGTTTTTATTCAAAGTTGTAATCGATATCATAATTGATCACATAACTCTGAATCACATATTTGTAATGGACAATACCGATTTCTTAATCACAAACCAATTGTTAATACGTACATAATATTTATGTAAACAAAGGATATTATGAGGTTATTCCGCCCTGTTTTTTTATGATTTATTATTATATTTTAAATATTCTATATTATTGTTATATTTTGTATATTATTATATTTTATATATTTTTATTTATTTTATATATTATTGTTATATTTTATATTATTATTATTATTTATACATTATTATTATTTTTTCTATATTAATATTATTTTTTATACATTATTATAATTTTTTTTATATTAATATTATTTTTTATACATTATTTTTTTTTTTTTTATTATGTATTTATAATTATATTTTATACTAGCTGATGCCAGCGATTTCGTACCAGTAGCCTGTTTTTTAATATTTTTTTGGTAGACATACTGACATTTTTGATTAATCTTCTCAAGTTGTTGTTTTTTGCAATGCACATTGAAAATGAGAACGAGTAAAATATTAATATTCTGTTGTTTCTCTTCCATAAATATTCCGTTGCATTGCCATAGAAAAAAGAAAAATCAACCGCACACAACACATTGATTTGTTATGCTTGCATGCTTGTTTCTTTATATGCAATTCATTTTATTAAGCAATGTTAAAACTTTCATAACTGATATTTTTATTGGAGATTGAGGTCTAGCGACCAATAAATCAAACTAATTAATTTTGATGAAAATTGTTTTAGTATAATAGTTTTTGCGTGATGCGCGAATATCGAAAACAGCTATCCTTTTATTTGTATAGATATTATTTTATATATTTATGGAAATATATGTTTATAAAGGAAAACTAAATAAATTAAATTTGGAAATTTTTGAAGCCAAAGTGGTTATACGGCAAAGTTAAATTTTATTAAATATTTGTTTTTCCTTTAATATGGCAATAATTGCTTAACTCAGTTTCTTAAAAATGAGTATGTCTGTGGTTAGAGTTAATTTATTATTTTATATTAATACAATAGGATTGAAAAAAGGAAAAACATACCCACATTTGATACATTGGAAAAGACTCATAAAAGATATATTTATAATGTAAACAATCAAGAAATATTATTGAGTTTAATAAGCTAATGAATACAATTTTTATTCTTTGCAGATTTTTGGACTAATTATAGTGCGAAAAAAAACAAACTATTGGATCACTACATACATACATACATTGAAAATGTCAAGCAATAAAAATATTTAGAATAAAGAAAAGCAATAATTCACGCAAAGAGCTAAAATCATTTGAAAAATTCAATGCGAATGCAAAGCAGACCATGTCCTTAGTGGTTGCTAACAGTGAGATTAAAGAAGAGTGAAAAATTTTTTAACACTTGAAAGAAAACGGACGCACTACCAATAAGAGACCAAGAAGAAAATAGAGTTAAGCTGTTAAGAAGTATTTGAAACATTATCAGGTGGTATACAACTACATTTTGCGTATAATGGGAAAATATAAAACAAATACATAGTTGCATCTTTATTAACATAGTAAATAAAATATAAATGACAAGAAGCAAAAGGCCTGTGTTGCTCAAACTAAATTATATTTTAAATGTAACTTAATTTTTATTATAAGTAACATGTAATAATAATAAATAATAAATGACAAAAGGTTTTATTTCAAAAATGGAATAATCAATGGGTCATTCCATCTATAAGGTGAACAAAAATTAATGAAATTTTCAGAGATGGTACTCCTGAATGTTCTGAAAATTTTGAGCCTAAAAAGGCTGAAATCAATTCAAATTTTATTCTCTCACTTTCATTCTCAATGTTTCAATTTACATTGCAAATCATAAATCTTAACTTTAAACGCTTTTAATATCAAACAGGGTGAAAAAACATTTTTCAGGGATGGTACTCCTATATGTTCTGAAAATTTTGAGATTAAAAAAACTTAAATCGATGATGGAGTATTTGGGAAAGTGATGTTTTCTTGGAAGGTCAATTTTGTTATCTTTTACCACATAGAAACCGTTCAGGCCTTCATTTATCCAGATTTGCAGTTTTTTTGTCATCTACTAGTACACAACTACCTAAAAATAATATAAAAGCTAATTTGGATTGTGTTGGTTTGTTTATATTCATCAATGAATTTTTTTGTTTTACTTACGAGTTGTTTTTAACACAATTTGAAACTTTTTTTTTAAGCAATAATACCAGTGAAAAAAATTTTATCGATTTTTTTTATATCTTCTACATGATAGACCAATCACTGAAAAAAGTTTCAGCCTATTTAAAAAACACGAGGGTAATGATAGGCCCATTATAGATGGAATGACCCCAATATAAAAACATTACGTATGTATTAGAAATGTATGAGTAAGAGAAATGTATGCTTTAGATTAGTTGCACGGTAAGAGCAAAATACGCTGTAACGTGCATTTACATCTAATGGCATTTAATATAATTTGATTATACTAGCCCTGCCGGACTGAAATAAACTAGTTGGCGATTTTTACTAATTTTTAATGTAGCTAATTATTAGCTAGTTGTAGAAGTGATTTAAAAAATATGCAGAAATCAACTAGTTTGTTTCCAATTGTTTATGTTTGAGTCAAGAAAATTTAATAAAACCGAAAAAAATAAACAAAATTAATTGTCATTTAATTTAAATAAATAATTTCAATTAAAACTTTGTTTGTTAAGTGCGTGAGTGTGATGGGCAAAATTAGTTTTCGAGCTTCTTCTATCAATTGGAATAAACAAGCATTTCCCGAAAATTGGGTAAAAAACGATACTTTCCATGCTCTGGGAACAGGACACTACAAGAGAAGTTCAAAACCTATTTTCAACCTATTCCTATCGATGGGAGCAAACAAAAAAGTCCTTTCTAGGGTACGGAATGACCCTAAGTGATCTCCAAAATATTTTTTCGAGCTCTATCAATTGGAACAAAAAACATTGTTCCATAAAGTGGTTCAAAGGGTCCTTCCCATGGTACTGGTGAACTCCAAGTGACGTAGACCGATTTTCGACCTTTACCAATCGATATGAGCAAAAAAAAAAACAGTTTTTCTATACTAAACTTCAAAGCATGTGGCTCGAGCCATTCACTGCTTCATGAATGCTGAATACAAGGGAGTGTGAGCTTCGCACGCATTCGCATTCATGAGACCCGAGCTACTTAGACGCTTACATTCATGAACAGCATGTTATCTTCGTATTCGTGAGCGCAACTCAGAATCGCTATCCTTATTGCATGCAAACCCTCAAAACCTCAGTGAACCACTCAATGCTGTTCTCTGATGTGTACCAAGTACTACATATATGGTAGGTTCATTGAATTTAAACTGAAATATTTTATAAATTTTGCATATTTTGTGTTTTGCAGAAGCGATAGAAAAAAAGATTATTATTAATTATTACCTCAAACTATAGTAATTAATTGTGTAAATATGTAAAATGTTTTCATATCAACTAGTTTTATATTGCTTAAAATAAATAGCCCCGAGAGTAGATATTCATTTATCAAAACTGCTTTGGAAAGTAGTTCACCAGAATTGGTTTAAAAAGAAGTTCATCGAAACTAGATTAAAAACAAGTTGAAAAGATATGAAGAGGAGGACAATTGACTTGTGCCTAGGACAACATAATGTTAAAATAAGCAGTTCTCTCAAAGAAAATAAAACGATTGTTCAACCAGTTGTGGTGTATAAAAAAACTAGGTTTTCAACTAGACATTAACTAGTTGATTTTCCTACAAGGAGTTTACAAAATATTTTTTATATACCTTTGATAAGAGGTTACTTTTCTTTCTTTTGTATTTTTTCCGCTGACTTCGAAAATGAATTCTTTTTATGGTACAGTGCTTGAGATAGTGTGAATTTTTTATTTTTTCGAAGTTCATATCTTGAGGTAGATTTCATTCATAGCCTCTTACAAATTGTCGAAAAAATTAATATATTCAGAAAATGTGGAATTTGGATTCAACCCGTTCAATGCTAACGTTGTCATTTTACAGTCGATTGTCATGTGGTCTGTCTTAATTTATTTTTCAGACGTCTCTACATTTTAAATTGTTATTTTAGCAATTATGGCATGAAGACAAAAAGCCCCAGTTTTGTTTCTAAACCCACGTAAAAGACGTTTTTCTTTAGAATACCAAAGTAGTCCAAGATGCGATCAGGCATTGTCCGTTGCACCACAGGGTATTGTACCTTGAATTACGAGACTAAATATACCAACTAAACTAAATACTTGTACTAAATAATTTTTTATGATGAATTTTGGAATGATATATCAAAGTAGTGCTTCCAGATAATTAGTGTTTAGCTAAATGGCAAATTATATTTCCTTTTGCGATGCTGTGCTATTTAGCAGCAGATCTGCCACTTAACTCTTTTTGAATTACCTCCTTTACCTTAATTTTTGCTCCGAGGAATATTTCTGAAATACATTCGTAATGCATTTTACGAAACAGCTATGTAACTAGGACCGGTTTAAGCTACTTCCATACATTGGTCCAAGGTACAGGTGAGGCACAAAATTTGCAATATATTAAAAACACTTTAACCCTACGATATAATAAGATTAACTTGAAGAGAAACTTAAAGTATCGTTATTTCGTCGTTGATCCAGCAAAATTACACAGCAGAGAAAATGGAGGATGAGGTACCAATATTCGTAGTCCAGTTCGTGGAATTTTGCCATTGTGACTCCACACGTCTAACGATTGCGTCTATGGCCAATTGCGAGCAAACGCGGCATCAATATTGCGGATAGCTTCTAAAACCCAACTGATCATTGAATACCGAAACCACAGTGCCAATACCATATCGTGAATTTTTTCGGCATTTAGGGTGTATTGACCTCAATTGGCCGTCCAGAACGTTCAGCGTCACTGGTGCTTGGGCGACCACAACGAAATTCAGCAAACCACTTTTTTACCAGATGATGGTGCAGAGTCCCCATAATACTTATCAAGCTTTTCCGTGGTTTAAGTGATGGTTTTTTGTCTCAAAAAATAAAATTTTATGAGCACTAGTAAT
Organism: Meiosimyza decipiens; assembly: GCA_963680825.1. Classification (NCBI taxonomy): domain Eukaryota; kingdom Metazoa; phylum Arthropoda; class Insecta; order Diptera; family Lauxaniidae; genus Meiosimyza; species Meiosimyza decipiens. The sequence goes on along the minus strand of OY804258.1, from coordinate 69,956,287 downwards.
TCACTTTTTTCCATTTTTACAAAAATCAACGAGGTTGTATGCTTTGATCACCTGCTAAACCTCAAGTTAATGACGAACGTGTCTTAAAATTTGACAAAAGTCTATTAACAGATGGTATTTGACAGGATGAATATAAGTACTGCTATATTTTGATTATCAAGTTGAAAAGAGTTTTGCAGTACTTTTTTACACAATACATAGTTTTTTTGAAGGCTTTTCCAACATACCCTATTGGTCATTCTTTTACAAACCGCACACTTATTTAAACACAACATTTTAGAATCGTCCGAAATTCTTTTAACAACATATAAGTACATATACATCAGTCTTATGCTATCATTGATCGCGAACGGACAACTTATTCTGTGCTCTTCTTCTCTAGATATATGTACATAAAACATAAGTACAACGGTTCCGAAAACCAACGAAAACACTGTTGTTTTGCTAATGTAAGCTGCTAGGAGTTAAGCAATACCAATCAGTGCGCAACAAAAACAATAATACAAATTTACAAATACATATGTTCATACTTAGCCTAACATTCGGCTCAAGCTATTGTAACAAATGTTCGGAGTTAAACGAAAAAACACTTGGGGCAAATCCCCATTAAATAAAATCAGTGCCAATGAGAATAGATTTAAATTCCTTGAAACCCTTGATGTGGATGCGGATACATTTAGTAAAGACGAAGTTGAACCAAAAAATTTCACAATAGTGATACCTCCAATAATAGTAGATGCTGCGCACGATTTCACTGAAGTTTACCGTCTTATTGGAACGAACTTTGAACTTAAAAGAATGTATATAGGCACTACGGTCATTATGCCTTCAATGACCGAATTCGAGCCAGCTAAAACTAAACTTAATGAATTGAAACTTAAGTTTTTTATACATGAATCGAAAGACAAAATTATTTAAACTAGTTCCTTTTGGACTTCCTCAAACAGAATGAATCTAAGGAAACAATTGAGGTGTTTAGATACTCCCACAGCATTTCCACTGCGACTGTTAGAGAAGTCAAGACTGCAGGTTCCTCGGCTTATGCTGCGTTGTATATGCTAGACTTTGACAGAGCGCGTAATACCAAGCATGATATTCTACAAGTAAGACACCACTGTTTGATCTGCTTGTGGGGACAATCACGATGTTTCCTTTGTCCTGTGGAGACAGGACAAGAAAAACCTCAAAAACTCAAAGGAGCTGACGATCCTCGCTGCCCTAATCGAAAAAATTATGTAAACATGTGCCAAAACATAACGAATAAGCCCAATTTGATGTCTCTAAGTTCATTCTATAAATCGTTTCACTATATCCCGCACGAATTTCCACATATTGCTTTAATATCATCTTCTAATCCTGTGGAGTATGTACTTAACACAGGTAAAAAAAGTTATTCAAGAACATTGAGTCTCGAATACGCGTGAGCACCCTAAAAATAGTTATAGCTTTTTCACATTGGAACTGCCAAGGCATTACAGATTTTTCTAAGTCAGCCGAACTTCACCTAAACGTTTTTAATATTACTTTTTACCGAGCCTCTTGTTCAGTACTGTAATTGCAAGTCGAAAAATGGGCAAACAGCTGATTATACTTCTTGACTAGCGCTCCGACACTTTTTTAAGTTCTCAGCACAAATTTGTATTACTTGGATGTAAACTGAATCGAACGGATAAGAGGATCTCATGGGGAAGGTATTGCCATTGCTATTCGTTCACCTATAAAACATATGCTCTTTGTACCTTTCGCAACTAACTTGTTTGAAAACACCTGTATTTCAGTAGAGGTCAACAATAATGAAGTATCGTTTATCGCAACATACTGTCCACTTTTTGAACGATGTTGATTTAATAAAGTCAATACGATAGTAATAATATTATTGCAACTCTGAAAAGTGGAAAGAGAGTCTGTTTTTATATTGCACAAGGTAATTGACCTTAGGTTTGGGGGAAAAGCGTTCCAAAGACGTATTGCATAAATGAAAAATTGTCGCTCAGAAGTTAAGCAAGAATGTAGTATTTGTAATATAGACTTAGCTTGTGCAGACTTCGAGAAAGATAGCCTATTAAACAGATAAATTGGTTCCTTTGTATAAACCACTTTATGCAACATAGTAGCGTTCGATATTTTCAAAAGTCATTCTATAGAGTCGCTTCGCATAGCATGAGACATCCGTGCCAAAAACATATCTAGCAACATTGTTGAATTGCACACAATTCAGTGTTTCAGTCTTTTAAGGTTATTGGTAAATCGATTATATGTATAGAAAAAAGAAGCAGGCCCAAACCAGATCTCTGAAGAACTCCTCTTCTAATATGAATAAAGCTAGAAGTCATGTTGCTGACGGATACAGCTTGCGAACGTTGGGACAGGTACGATTTTATTAGATTTGCTGATGAAAGTGAAAAATTGGGCATTTTGAGCAGTTTGGCGTAAAGAATATTGTGATCAACACTACCAAAATCTTAAGACTGGTCAAGAAGAATTTTAAAACCTATTTCGTTCTGATCCAATTCAACTCTTGTATCTTCAGTTACTTCAACATATGCTGTTATACAGCTATGCCTAGACTGAAAACCGAACTGTCCATTTCTGTGAGTGAACTCACTAATTTGCTGATGTAATATTAGTTCGAAAAACTTGGACAAATATGGCAATTGGACGAAATTCATTGTTGGATTTAGGGATTGGAATTATTTTTGCTGTTTTCCAGCCACTTGGAAAAGTGGACATGGTTATAATGCTGCTGAATATATGGATTATGAGGGGAAATAAGATTGAGGGTAAGTAATGCTTTTAAGAAAGTAGAATGAAGCTCATAAAAACCTATCGCGTTTTAATACTTCGGTTTGATCCACACATCTAAAACTGAAATCAGCGCTATTAAATAGAGTCCTGGTAATATTCAAATCAGAATTTCTGCTCAAACTTGGGACTGAAAAACTTATTATTTAAGTCGTTGACCTCAATTAGATGCTTTTCTTGGGATACAGTTTTTCCAATATCTCGAACTTCCTTCCACACTTTGAATTTTCCATCATAAATCTTTACTATCGAAAATCTTATTTCTTTCTTTTTCCTAGTTCTCTGTACTTATTGTACAGTTCAGGTATTTTGTATCGCTTCCATGTATTGTACGCAAAGTTTTGGTGTATAAATAAAATTTTAATGAAATTGTTAAACCATGGACTCTGTTGGATTTTCTTTCAAATATAGCGGGTCAATGAACATGTCTAATGATTATATTACACTTGTGCAACATATTTTTTTTTTAAATCACGGTAAAATCGCGTTGCATTATTCAATTTAAAATCATATGTAAGGAAAATAAGATCATGCATAGAAAATATGGGAAAGGATAGATGTTCATAAATAAGTATTTGAGACTATTCATTAACGAAAAAAGGTTCAATAGTATATTTGCCGATTTAGTGAAATCCGTAGAAGACCCAAGGTTTGCATGCTGTATGTCAATCGATTTCAATTAGAAGATTGCTATTGAAATCACCTGAAATTATAATGTAAGAATAACATAAAGAAGTATTTTCAATTACGCTAATAAAGCTATTTGGGATTATGAAAACCGTTCATTATTGTGACGAATACATATTCTACAGCACTATCAGGAAGTGACATGTACTTGCTAGGTATGATATTACGTATTACATTTCCGCACCACCGGCGTAACCTCGTCTGTATGCGCGAAAGATACGAAAGCCATGCAGTTTAAGCAACGGGTCAGGCATGCTCTCGCTAAACCGCGTTTCAGATATGCAAACAACATCTACATCAGTTTTCGAAATTATTTTTAACAAACGTAAACAAAACATTACCCAGTAGAAATTCGTGCATCACTGATGTAAATAATTAAATAAACTGTGAAAGCATCGCATGTCTCTACAACAAATTTTTAAACTCAAAATTCATCAACATAGATAAAAAATACTTTTCCGAGGGTGCTCATTTTCAGCCGCTGGTTCACTATATCTATAATGTATCTACAATAATGATCCGAAATGTATATCTCGATATATTAAGAACCAATTTGTCACAAACGGTGAGTTAACTTCCCCTTGGCAACGACTGGAAGTTTTATTAAGTTAATGATCTTAACACCGTCCAAAAGTCCAGACATAAATCCTATACAGAATTTATGGAAGCCTCTTGATCGAAAATTTCGAGATATTACAATCAGCATCAAAAATAGATTGAAAACGCTATTGCAACAAGAATACGACAATAGGGACAAAATCCAGCCTAGTTTTTGTCAAAAACTTGTCCAGTCTATACCAAACCGACTCAAAATGATTACAAAAAAATCGAGCCTTTACAGAAAATATTGATTTGGTAAAAATATTTAAGTTATAGAGACATATGTTTTAACAGTCCGGGTTTGGCTTGTGCGTAATTTTCTTATTCTTTAGTTTTTGTTTGAAAAAAAATTTTCAGTGAATTGTTTAAAAATTTGAGTTCCTGTTTTTAAATGTGGATTAAATTTGCTTTCAAAAAAGTATTTTACTTTATTTTTCGAAATAGCTCTAAGCTTAACTTTATACCAAGGGAAAATCTTTTGTTAGGAGTACGACTTTGGCTGGGAGTGACTGTATGTAGAAGTATATAGTATCGAACAATCGATTCAGGCAAAATATATCAATGCACAAGAACTAAAAACACCATCAAGAGTTATCTGTTCAACTACAGCGCGCCACCAGAGAAAAGATTGAAGAAAAACAAACCACCAGCAATATTTGGTTTGAAGATAACGAAATAGTTGCAAAGCCCCAATTTGAACATACTCCAGACTAGAATGAATGCACAGACCTTGAGTCGCATAAGTTATTTGAAATTTTTTTTCATGACAAAGTCATTCAGATGTTTGTGGATGAAACGACTGCTTTTGCTGTTTACAACAAAAAGAAACATTTAAATATACTCGCAACACCAAACGAGATGAAATCTCTTATTGAAATTTTTATCATTACTGGTTACTTGCCTAATTATTAAAAAAAAATTATTTACTTAAACGAAAGTCCGATTTTCTTTTTTAAACCTACTTTTTCTGACATGGTTTTCAATTTTTAGAAAGAATATGCAATCAAACAGTGTCGCTCGGGTGCAGTTTCGGAGATATAGCCATGGAAAGTTTAATATATAGATTTTATAAAAAGCTTTATAAGTGGGAACACCTCATAGATTTCCAAAACATAGGGATCATGTTAAAGGTAATTTAATATGGCATAAAATCAACACATATATATAAAAAATTCGTTTTATAGCTTTCGAGATAGTCCATTGAAGTGTTACATTTTGGGTAGGACAAGATTTTTCTTATTTGTTGTGAAGGGGGGGTTAGCATGAGTATAAAACTCGGTTTTCGGGATTGAAAGTCCCCCCATTTGGCCTCCATTTTGAAAATGGATGTAAATAGATTTTCCGCGATATCTTCAGAGCCGTAAGTCTCACGCAAATTTTTTAACTTTCTTTTTGTAGAAAATTACATTTTCTATAATTTTGATTAAATCACTTTTTACCGTTAAATTGAAAATGGAAAATTTATAATTAAAAAAAGACTGACATTTTTGAGTAAAATATCGTTTAAGGCCTACAACTATTTTTCTATTGATTTTATTGGAAAATCACTTTAGATAGTTTTCATAGACCATTTTATTACGAACAATTTCTCATACTAAATTTTAATTTTTTTTATTTAGTGAGGTCCTAGGATCTTTCAAAGGAATCAAACCATGAGATAATCTGAAATAAATACCCAGCAGGCAATTGAGCAAGGCCTTCCCCGGAGAAGGCCTGCTAGCACTGCTCCGATTGTAAGAAGCCTTCTCAAAACTAAATTTTCATGCAAATAAAATTTTTTTTTTTTTTTTTATTATGATTTTTGTTTTTATTTACAATCCGTCAATATTAACAATAAGTAAATTTTATAAGTAGCAAAATAGTTACACTGTATTGAATGTATACTCATGAAATGCTACTATGCCTTCCCACAGCAGTAGTGCTATAAGGCCTTCCCATAGCAGCAGTGCTATAAGGCCTTCCCACAGCAGCAGTGCTATAAGGCCTGACATTAGAAGGCAAAGAAGAAGGACTTCATGTAATTTTTTTATTTCATGCATTGCAATGTTTTATGATTCGACATTACTCTTTTGTCATTGCATTGTACTTATACGACAACAAGAGTAGATAAATGGTTAGAAGTAAGGAACGGTGTGCATGTTGCTAGACTGGTCTTCTGTCTCATGTTATGTTAAAGTGGTAGAGTGTTGTGTATTCAATGTCAAATTATAAATTAATAAAACGTCACAAAAAAAAAAACATTAAAAATGGGGGTTGACGCAGATAAAAAAAAAAAACATTTAACTAAGGGTCTCACGACGTATTAAGATTTAATTTTTTCAAAGTACTTCTGTGACCCCTTCTACGGTAAGTGCTCTTAGAAGGGCTCTTGACGCAAGCGATGTAGGAAGACCTGCTTGAAGAGTATTTCTATCAGGCCTGCTAAAGAAGACCTGTTTTATCGGGACGTTTCATATAAAAAAGAAAGTAAGTTTGAAAGGAGGTGGTAAGGCCTTAATCTTACCAAGGAAGGCCTGCTAGAAGGCCTGCAAGCTGCTGCCCTTGCCTACTGGGTATTTATTAAAATACACATTTAAATATATATATGTATGCATAGAGACTTATTACCGGAATTCACTTTATGTATCGTCATTTTTAAAGTTATTTAATTGTTTATTTGTATTAATAATAACTCTTTTCCCCACCACTCATGAGGTAGAGTTTGAAAGCGCATTTTTTTAACATGTTTTCCCCAGTAGGCATAATCCACGAAGGACTGTTTATTGAGCAGTTTTTTTTCTTTTAGAAGGTCATGCTGCGGTTCAGGATCAGACTCTGATAATGTTATTGTTAGAATTTCTTCGTCTAATTCATCGTGATCCATGAGTGTGTTTACTTCAACGATGTTACTGCATACCTCACCAGAGCAATGTTGGCATGCTGGTGAACATTTCAACACAGTCTTACGACACCCACAAACTGCATCGAAATTACTTTACAGATTTGAGAACCTTGCAAAGGAATCAAACCAAATGGTAACCTGTGGGTTTTGGTTACGCTGTAGCTTCTCTAACATTTCAAACAAACTTATTCCTACGAAAACGATATTCACCAGAACATATTAATTGCTCATCAAGTTTCATCCACGGAGATATGATTGCCGATCATCTGCTATTTCTTCATACCTTTTCAGGATGTGATACCACTTCAGCAGCTTATAACAGGGGGAAAGTTAAGTTTATCACAGCCCTGCAGAGAAATCCAGAACGCGCTTCAGGGCTTTTATTATTTCTTAATGAAATAGTGGACCCGTCCGTGCTGAATGTCATCGGGGAACGATTTTTTATAAGACTTTTTGAAGGAAATAAAGAAGATCAGAACTTGGACAGCTTGTGGCATAATAAATTTTCTGTAAATAAGCAAAACTTTAATTTGGCCTCATTTCCACCTACACAAGACGCTGCACGGATCCACACATATCGAGTGTATCATCAAAATCAAACATGGCTTGCACGATATAAAAATCCAGAGGAATGAGGGTGGAAAAAACATTACGCATGTTCATCCCGGTGCAAAATACAAAAGCTCCAGCACTTCATGAGCTATTGAAGTTGATATTTTGTCGCTGTAAAAGTAATTGCGATGCAGTTGTTGGTGTCGTAAGACTGTGTTGAAATGTTCACCAGCATGCCAACATTGCTGTGGTGAGGTATGCAGTAACATCGTTGAAGTAAACACACTCATGGATCACGATGAATTAGACGAAGAAATTCTAACAATAACATTATCAGAGTCTTTCATCAGTCCACAGCCGGCATTAACGAATCCAACAACTGATCCTGAACCGCAGCATGACCTTCTAAAAGAAAAAAACTGCTCAATAAACAGTCCTTCGTGGATTATGCCTACTGGGGAAAACATGTTAAAAAAAATGTGCTTTCAAACTCTACCTCATGAGTGGTGGGGAAAAGAGTTATTATTAATACAAATAAACAATTAAATAACTTTAAAAATGAGGATACATAAAGTGAATTCCGGTAATAAGTCTCTATGCATACATATATATAGTATATTTAAATGTGTATTTTAATAAATATTTATTTCAGATTATCTCATGGTTTGATTCCTTTGAAAGATCCTAGCACCTCACTAAATAAAAAAAAATTAAAAATTACTATGAGAAATTGTTCGCAATAAAATGGTCTATGAAAACTATCTAAAGTGATTTTCCAATAAAATCAATAGAAAAATAGTTGTAGGCCTTAAACGATATTTTACTCGAAAATGCCAGTCTTTTTTTAATTATAACTTTTCCATTTTCAATTTAACGGTAAAAAGTGATTTAATGAAAATTATAGAAAATGTCTGAAGATATCGCGGAAAATCTATTTACATCCATTTTCAAAATGGAGGCCAAATGGGGGGACTTTCAACCCCGAAAACCGAGTTTTATACTCATGCTAACCCCCCCTACACAACAAATAAAAAAAAAAGTCCTACCCAAAATGCAAGGTTCAGCCAAATTTTTGTAACATTTCAATGGACGATATGTATTTGTAAAGTTTTTTTTAAAAACTTGTAATTTTTTCCAAAAAATATACTATTATAGTAAAATTTTTATAGTATCAATGCATTTGCTTTAAATTGATGTATCACTTGTACCAAGTTTTTCCATATTTTTACCGGAATGCAAAAAAAAATAATTCATTAATTAAACTTTTTTCAAAACTATGTATTTATGGGAAACAACGACGACTTAAACAATAATAATAAAAATAACAACACATACCAGTGCGCCGATACTTTTCATTAAAAATAGCAGAATTTAGATAGAAAGAGTTTATTTCTTCTCTAATTTTTATGTAGAACTTCTATGGCTAGCGATGCAGGCGTTGGAAATATTATAGATTTAACCGCGGCCGAAGGCTGCCGCGCGAAGACAGTGTTGGATATTTTGGAGATGTTAACCAGGAGGTTGTAAGCCCTGAGCAGCGGCTATGTATAAAACAATATAACTCAGTTTTAGGAATGAAACTAATTCTAAATTTTACAAAAATCTTCATTTCTCGGAATCTATATAACGCATTTTTAATTTTTATATTAAGATTTTATACCTTATTAAATTTGCTTTTCGGTAAAAATTGGGTTGGTATAAAAAAAACTTGGTACAAATGATAAATCATTTTAAAGCAAAAGCAATTTTCTACTGAAGCTAAAAAAATTATACCATAATATATTTTTTGAAAAAAATATCGGCTTTATACAGAAAATAAAGGTCAAAATTTTACAAAAATCGTCATATCTCGAAAACTATATAACGAATTAATAATATCTATGTATGTGTCCATATTAAACTTTATTAAATTACCTTTTACGTGAGATCCGTATTTAGGAAAATTATACAGGGGTTTTCAACTTATACAGTTTTTAATAAAAGCTATATCCGCAACTTTCGATGATTATATTTCCGAAACTAGATCCGAGCGACCCTATTTTTGATTCCTAAAGCGCTACTTTGCCTTTAAAAAATTGTATGATTTTTGTTAAAGTAAACCTGTTCCGAAATTATTTTTAATGTTATGACTTTTTTGCAAATCTAATAAACTCAGCATCGCCCTTATCGACTTGTACTCGTTAATTCAGGCAAGCTACGTCATAATTAAATGGCGCGCTTTTTCTTGGCAACGACTTAAAACACAAAACAACATATTTACTACATTACACGTTCATACGTTAAAACAATTCACATAAATAAAAACTCAGATTTATGAAGAAAAATATTCTAAATTTGTTTATATTTTATTTTGAAAACTTATTAAGGGCCATTACAATATCGAAGTTTTAGGAAAAATTTCTCTACACTTTCTTTTCAATCATATATTGTAAGGATTTTATACAAAAATCTACTTTATCCTATACACTTTCTAGCTCATAATATATTGATGCATATTAATTATATTTTTTTTCGTTTTATTTCCGAAATCTGAAAAAATCATATTGTAGAAACCGAAAAATTTTCAGTATTCAATGAAAGTTTTCTCTTTTTAAATGCACTTTTATTCCATTTGGTTTCGGTTTTTATCTTCGTTCGATCCACGGCAGCAAAGGATTATATTTTGTAACACTTTTGGCTTGAAACTCACCATTAATATGTAAATTTCAATTTAAAAACAACACTTGCAATTTACGCTTGTTATTTAAAATGTTTTTAATTTAAAACATCACTTTTTTGTATGAATATTACGTTTTTTCAAATTCTCTCTACCAAAGGGAACACAAAATCATCATGCCCCAACACCAATGTTCGCCATTTGCAATAAAATTTTCATCTGCCGCTCTTGGATTTCATTCATCAGCATTTGCATTTTTTCTCTACTTGTTTTTGTTTTTGCGTTTCTTTGTTGTTTGCTACAGTTTTGCAGGGAAGCTCTACACTATAGTAGTACACAATTCAGTGCGTAATTTCAAGGGAATATGACATCAACTCCATAAACATTTTATGAAAGTTCCACGGTAAAATTCCTATAATATATATTATCTAACGGTTTGCTGCCGTATGTAGATCACGTCTTTTTTTTCACTTGCAAAACCGTGTGTTACATAAATTCTTATTATGCATATGATACAGCGTGATACGTTACCTGTTGCCGCGTGACCAGGCAAAGTACATAAACGCGGCAATATGCGGAAAATTTAAAGTCTGTATTTGGCAACGGTACCACACGTTCAATCGCGCAGATGTAGGATTCAAGTTTACGTTCGCTTAAATTGACCGTGATTTGGATTTTTTTTTTCTTAAATGAGTGTCTGGAATTTTTAGCTACCTGTTATTTATTAGTAAATATCCAGTTTTCATTTCACGTGATACTGAATAACATGAATTGCGACCCTCAACAAAGTTCAGTTCTCGTAATTTCTAAAGCAGCCCAAGCAATAAGAATGCGCAAAAGTTTTATTCTACACAAAATTTTTCACACCGGCTGCGCAAAATATTTTGCAATATAGCCAATAATCATTTAAATGGAAACGTCAAAGACATAAATATAATAATAGAGGTAGAAGATAACAGCGAAAGTGATTACTATAATTATTTGCGGATGGACATTCACTTTTTTCAAATTTTATTAATTAAAGATTCTCCTTTAATCGAAAAGCAAGAAACACGAACGAGAAAAGCCATAATTCCAATGGAACGACAACCTATGACTGTTAAATTTATTGCTAGCGAACTAAGCATTGAAGATTTAAAAATATTTTCAACTATATCCTATATAGTAACTTCTGAAGCAATTATATAATAGCGGTGTGAAAAAATCGAAAAGTTCAATCTTTTATAATTCTGCTATTGACCACTAGATGCCATGACAGTTTTCAACAATATATCCGCTCCAAATTGCTTGCGATGTCATCTGTTGGTCAGTAGCAGCATCTTTAGTAAGCGGTTGGTTGCTGCCAACAGATTGCAACGAACTTCATACTGATTGAGAGATTTTTACCTGTAAGAGCGAAAAGTATTAATTATTTTTTTATTTTGTAATAACAGTTTTATAAGTTTAAGATTTCAATACAATAAAAATAAAACGCAGATCATCATTTATTTTTATAATTTATATAGCACGAAGACAACTCGCTATAAATGTTGACCCCGACGTGATCTGTGTATCACACGAAAGGATGCCACCGACTGCACACGAAGGGTGTTCCCGACTGTGATAGAGACTGTGCTACGATTATAACAACACTTAAAAGCGAAATTTTATAACGAAGCTGATATGCCACATAACAACGAAGAAAAGGGAGGTAATCAAGGGGCAATCCCCAAAGTTCCCTTTCTGAATAATCAACATGCTACAGATGTGCATGCAGTCACCGTGGTCAAACTTCCTTACCAATTCTGGAGCGATAATCCTAGCAGATATATCACTATGGCCGAAATGAAGTTTGAAATGCATCGCATAGTATCCGTCGAATCGAAATATTGACATATTGCTACGCACCTTGATGGAGATTTACTCGATATTGTAGGTGACATCATTGACAACCCTCCTACTGAAGGAAAACATGATGCACTAAAGCATTGCATCAGCAACGGCTTGTCTGAGTCTCAAGATTTGAAGCTGCGCCGACTGCTCTATGCGCAACCTCATGGTGATGAAAAGCCCTCGCTACTGCTCTATCGTCTACGCAATTTATCAACGAAACTGTGTAACGCAGCCTTTTCCTAGAGCAACTGCCTGACAGTGCTCGTGGTGTTGTGGCCATCAGTGAGCTGACCAATTTATCAAAATTAGCAGAGCAAACTGATCGCGTTATGGAAGCATTTCGCTCACGGGTATCCGTTATCGCTCCAGATGATGCATATGCTTTTCAGCGCGGCACAAATACTTTACGAGGCGAACCAAACAATGAAATAGGTCAAAATTAGTCGCAAATGTTTCACAGCCGGACTTCATCCACCATTACGGGCTCGTAGTCAGCCTTGAACAAAAATAGATTGAAGATTCACATACTCACATTCACGCTCGCCGAAAGGTAAGTTACTTTAATCAACAACCTGTTTATTCTGTCGATAGAACAGGACCTTATGCCAACCTTTCCCAAGAGTTTTCATCTTTAATTAACCAGCTTCATGGTAGCATAGCTGAGCATTCTGTGCAGCACCATGTAATAACAACAGGCCACCCATTGGCTGAAAAAGCGACAAACTCCAAGCGGCCTGGGACGAATTCAAATTTATGATGAGGCAAATCTGTCAACCAGCAAGAAGTGAATGGACCTCACCACTTCATATGGTGCCAAAAAGCTCAGATGGGCGGCAGCCATGTGGTGACTACCATTGCCTCAATGCCATCGTGGTACTAGACAGGTATCCGATTCCGCATCTGCAAAATTTCACTAATCGATTGACTGGTTGCACGATGTTCACAACTCCACTTGCACCAAAAGATCGTCCGAAAACCGCAGTAATTATACCTTTCGGCCTTCTTGATCTTAATGTAATGACTTTTGGTTTGTGCAACGCTGCACAAAGCATGCAGTGGTTAATGGATGGGGTACTCCATGGGTTTGATTTTTGTCATTGTTATATGGATGACATTCTCATCATCACGAGATGAAGAGGAACACAAGGGTTATTTGCGAATCGTCCTTGAGAAGCTGGCTAAGTTCTGATTTGTGCTCAATTCTTGCAAATGTATTTTCGACCCACTGGGAGTTCGGTATCTTGGCTATACCCTTAACAGAAATGGTATCCGGCCTTCAGCGGACCGTGTTCAAGCCATCAAAGACTATCCTAAGCCAAAGACTGTCGATAAACTACGTAAATTTCTTGGGGCTTTGAATTTTTACAGAACCTGCATACCTTATGCAGCCCGAGTACAGGCGCCACTCATTGAGCTTATCGTTGGAGCAAAGAAAAGGGATAAAAGGCCAGTACTCTGGACTGAGGTTTCGGATATGGCATTCGAGGTGCAAAACCACGTTAGAAAAGTCAACCCAACTGGCACACCCTAAATCCGATTTACCCCTTGTGTTGCGCTGTGACGCATCTGATACTGCTATTGGATCTGCATTGGATCAACGTTTCGTAAATGGACCACAGCCTTTGGGTTTCTTTTCCCAAAACCTTTGTGACCCTAAAAAGAAATACAAGGTTTACGATAGGAAGCTATTGGCTGTTTATTGGGCAGTTCGTCACTTCAAACACCACATTGATGGCTGCGAGCTTGTCATCATGACGGACCATAAGTCCCTAATATATGCGTTTGCTCAGAAATCGGATCACCCTTGCCACAGGCCAGCACGACAACTGGAGGAGGTTGGTCAGTGCTCTACACACATCATTCATATATCTGGAACAGGAAATATGGTGGCTGACGCGTATTCTCGCATCCATACAATCGATACCCCTGGTATCGTTAGCACTCAGGAGTTAAATGCAGCCCAGAAAGACGATGATGAACTGAAACAGCTCATTGCACAACCAGGCTGTACATCGCTGCAGTTGCATAGCATGTGTGTTGACGAAACAGATACACAAGTATTTTGCGATATTTCGGGTCCAAAAATTTGCCCTTATGCCCCCAAATCACTACGAAGGCGCATCTTTGATAATACCCATAGCTTGGCACATCCGAGTTGTCGAGCGACCAGGCACTTGGTGAGTAGGAATTTTGCCTGGCCCAATATGAATCGTGATGTTAACGGCTGGGCGCGTTCATGCCTGCAGTTTGAACAATGCAAGGTGGGACGCCATGTAAAAAACATTCTGCAACACTTTGCGATGCCAAGTGAACGTTTTCGTCATGTATATATTGACATTATCGTTATGCAACCATGCAATGGACACGTTTTATGCGTTGGCCAGAGGCAGTGCCACTGAAGTGATATCCTTCAGTGAACACTATAGTTGATAATTTTTACGCTTGTTGGGTGGCACGCTTTGGAGTACCGACCACCATTACGTCGAGTCGCAACTTTTTCAAAGCTTATTGGCAGTAACAGGATAAGAACAACAGCATACCATCCAGCCGTTAATGGGATGGTGGAACAATGGCATCGATCCCTTAAGGCAGCCATCATGTGTAATGATTCACAAAACTGGATAGAGGTCCTACCGTCAGTTATGTTGGGCCTTCACGTTAGCCATAAAGAAGATATAAATGCCAGCGCAGCAGAGCTCGTATACGGAAATACACTACGTATTCCAGATAAGTTTTTCATAGACGAAGAAAAGAAACTAGAACCTAGACATTTTTTGGAAAGACTACGCGAACAAATGCGTCAAGTCTTTTCAGCACCGGCTGCGCTCCACTACAAACGCAAAGCTTTTGCGCACAAAACATTGTACAACTGATGTTGACTATCAACGCTTGCTTTGTTAGGATTTCCTTTTTGCTGTGTATAAGTATCTTCAAATGTCAAATGTGTAAAAATACGAGTGTCAAATATGAAGAGATCAGCCTAACAGGTTAAAGGCATAACGCCATTTATAATTGACAAGCGTGGAACATGATCATTTATTACCGAAAAATTCTTGAAGCGTGCGGTGCATAAAAGAAAACTTCGGGAGGAAAAAAGCAAAAATTAAAAAAAAAAGATTTTTAAGCCGTCTTGTGGTGTCCGTCCACGTGAAAATTTTGTTTTCAGTAGTGAAATGAAAATTATGAAAAAAATACAACGTTATAACATTAAATAGTGTATGGCATAAACTGAAAACCAATACAAATAATTATTACTTTGTTAACTTTAAAAACCTACTATTATAGTCGCGCTCAACATATAAGGTTAAACAAAGAAATGCTCATAAGTGAAGGCGAAAGAAGCGTGATTGTTGGAACAAAATCTTTTCTTTTAAATATGTACATGCACAATTAAATTGAAAAATTAAGTAACAAAGTGTGGTAAAAAAGCGTAGCAAATAAATAAAAATGTAGAATTTATTAAAAATACCGGATGTTGTACATTAAAATTCCATAACAACAAGTCTTAATTTGCTAATGACGGTAAATTCAAAAAAACAATTTGAAGGATATATAATGGAAAATCCATTCTGTGTTAAACAATAACAAAAAAAAAAAATTATTTCAAAAGAAAGAGACGTGTACTGTTTGCCTTGCCACAAAAATTCAATTTACAACAAGCAAACTGAAAATACACGAAAACAAGATTTTTTTTCAACAATGGTTTAAATTAAAGCACCATCAAAATTTGCAAAAATCAGTTGATTTTTCTTTGTTTACTATGGCAACATCCCAGCCATCATACAGCGAAATAAATTATAATCCCTACAAAACAGCTGTATAAAAGCTACAAAGCAACAACAACAATAGCAGCAACCAACACACCAGCGATAACATTGACAGCCGCAGCTGTCACCATCTGCACAAGTCAGAGCTGTCGACAGTCACATCCGCCAGATAAGTTTATTTTATAATTATATTTTGATTTATTACTTTATTTTTAGTTCACCTCTGTACGCTATATATTATTATAACCATACATATGTATAACAAACTTAAATTAATTATATTGCTGTTGGTCAATTTGTTTACATTTACTCATTTCCGAAACTTGAAATATTGGTGTTTCCCAGTTTTTTTGTAATTTAAAAATTTAGTACACCAACAATGTATATCTAGCATCTTCTTATATTTTAATCCGGAAAAGCATACGAAAGTATCGTTCATCCAGCAGTGTTTGCCCATATAACTATATTAATAAAAAAAAGGGAAAGGCCAAAATATTTCAAACAGTTAATTTTAGCGTATAAAATCAATCATAAGTATAATTAATGTAAAAACATTTGACCCTAGCCGGGAACATTATGCGAGATCGTCCTTAGTTTGCAGTGCGTAACAGCTTTTTGGAAACGACCACACACCAATTTTGGAAACGAAGAATAAATAAAACTCTTAAAAAGGTTTTTAAAAGATTAATTAAATTTATTAAATGTTCTTATCTGAATCTATTTCGTTTTCCATCTGTTGAAAATTTTATTTTTTATTGACAACAAAACAACATTTTTTTTTACTTTGAAAATTATTTAAACAAGTCTAAAAAATAACAAGTAACAAGATCCCCACAAGCTTTTATGTGATAGCTATTTAGGTTCTTTCAACCTCTTTCAACTCTTTCCAAGTTTTTTCGTTATTTTTAATATTTTATCGATTTTTAGCATTTTTCAACATTTTTAATATTATTCGGTTTTTCTACCTTATTCAACATTTTTAAAATATTACCGGCTTATTCAACTTTTTTTAATATTTTCCGGATTGTTTCGGCTTTCAACCGTTTCACTTTCTTCATTAGCGACTTCAATTTATTTGAATCTAATTCAACATTTTTCAAAATATTTCATATTTTTTTCGACTTTTTCAACTTCACTAAACTTTTTTCGAGTATTTCAACCTCTTTCAACATTTTTCAACTTTTTTTAACCTTTTCCATATTTTTTCGACTAGTTTAAAAATTTTTTCAACTTCCTTAAACTTTTTTCAATCTGTTCTATTTTTCTCCGAAATTTCCAACATTTTTCCGTACTTTTCTAACCTGACGTTTTTCAATAAATTCCATATCTTACAACTCTTACAACCTCTACAACTTTTTTGAGTTTTTTTTCGGATATGAGAAGGAAATGATGCAGCGCTACCTCCCGGACTAATACGTCATCGGGAAACTTGAATTATTGTTTTATTTTACCCGCGTCGTCACTTGCGTCGTTGTAATTTAATAACATGCAGACATTTTTTTGCGACGTTAATTTTCAATTTGAGTACACCCCTTACAGTGTATTTATTAATTTGACATTTTATACACAGATTCATACCTATACCTACACGGGTAGATGTAAGTAAACTACACCTGTACCTCGGTTTACGCGGTACTCGGCTTACGTGGATTCGAATTTACGCGGCTTTTAAAATCGAAAAAAAAAATTATTGATATTTACTTTTATTTAATTAATACTTATTATTTTAGTTGATTTTAATTTAATCTAGTGAAGCTTAATTGAAATGGTTAAAAATTGTGAGGAGAATAGTGTTGACTATGATGTTGAATCTGACATCGGAAACAATGAACCCAATGTATTCACAGCTAAATTTGTTCACGAGGGACTTGTACCAGGAAGAAAAATAGGAAACCATTTTCAAGGAGGAGATGATATTTTAGATCGTGGTCTTAAATTTCAGTGGGATGTTAATGATTTATTAAAACAATATGAAGAAGTCTACAAAGGTATGACTAATAAAAATAAGCAACAAAAGCTTATTTCAGAATATTTTCCTAAAGAAAGATCTCTTCAAACTATGACTAATGTTGCATGGTGGCTGAAGAACCATTTTTCCGATGAACATGAATTCGATATTCGCACAACTTGCGTGTCCTCTCGTCTTTGTTTTTGGTCCTTGCCTCTATTGAGACCATGAGTTCCCTTCAGAATACGAATATTCTTTGATGAAAATCTAACCTCTAATGATGTCTCACCATTGAAATACTTAGCACGTTTTTCTTTTGTGGTTGTGCAGAGGTAGTCATTTTGACTCCTGGGTCGTTGAACGCTTCACCGCCTTTGATAAAAAAAAAACGAAAAAACTCCTAACAAGCACGTTGTTGGCAACACGCTAATTTTGCAATTATTTAAATATTTTTATTTATTTAAAATAACAATTTAAAAAAATTTGCCGGCAATAGCGAGTTGTGGTTTTCTGCGTCTCGGATGTCAAAGTGACATGCGCTGCAAATGTATAATAGTGGAATGAATGGATTGTGGATAGGAAAATGAAACAAGAGAAGTATGGTTTGTTTTGGTTTTGTTCTTCTTTGCTGGTCGATTGATGGACGTTTCATGGAGGCGGCCATTATACCTTTTTCCTCTCTCGTTATGAAGTGTCAAAGTTGTTTCAGTCTGATTTTGCAGACAAATTAATGTAATAGATCAAATGTTGATTCTACTGCGGGGCAGATCAATCGCAACAGGTATGCAACATGTAGCCACTGTATCGATCACAACAAATGTTGACCGGACTTTAAAATGAAACAGATATACGATTAGGTAGTTATCAACATGTATTAGTGAAGCAACTAACCCCTATGTTTCGCAAAACGGACCTCTTGTATTATGTTTAGCTGTTGCAAATAGATTTGTTTAAACAGTAAACGAAAAGTCTAGAATTTTGAATTTGCTTAGTAACACAAAATTTAGTCAGGGAAAGTTCAGATTAAAAACTAACTGCAGTGAAGGAAGTCACAAGCTGGGAAAACCGGGAAGATTTTAAACGTTTAAGTTTAAATAAAGTGCCTGCTGAAAGTGTAATAAAGTAAAATAATAGTTAGTGTGCACAGGGTATTGCAAATGGATTACCGCAGGATTTAAGGAAAAGACCTCAGGATATCAAGTGCAAAGTCTCAGGAGTTTGGCATAGCATCAGCATAAGAGGTATAAAAAGTAAAAATAAATTCTCTGTGTGAATTTTTGAAATCAGCATTAAACGGTAGTTAGTTTTCAGAATCAAAGTGATTTGCTTCAAAACAGTGAACAGGCAGGAAGGCGTGAAAAGGATTTGGTATAAATTGTGAAGAAACACAAAAAAACAAAAAAAAAAGGAAACTAAAATCAGTGGCAATGTGAGTAAAGTTAGCAGCGGTAGCTATGTATGTAGTGTAAAGACTTATATAATTTTTGGTTTTTGATTTTGGTGCTATAGTGTGGCTGATAAATTGCGGCGAAGACGAGGAAAGGTCTTTCGATTCGAAATCGCCAGGAAAAGGTACCGGAAAAAAGTTGATATAAGGTCAGTCACAATTGCCATTATTTTTTTTATGTAATATTCGAAATACCCTGTGAAGAGCTGCATATCTGCACAAAAGTTCTAAAAGTGGAAACCAAACTCGCAATCCAAAGTCCCCTTTTGCATAAGTGTGAAACCAAAATTAAATTACTCAAAAAAGTGTAAAGGAAAAAATACAAAGGAACGTGGTGGATTTTGTGCAAAGTTCTGCGGAGAGCGCACATATCATTTGCGCGAAACAAAAAAAAATGGGCTTTGATTAGATCCCGATCATACAAATTTATTATTATATAATTTTTTTGTTGTTAATCATAATTTAATATATTAAGTTAAATTTCGTTACTTATCAAAGAAAAGAAAAGGGGAGAATTCGCGACCAGTCATATTTCGCCGATTGACATATACCCGCATTATAAAAAAAAGGGGGAAGAGAAAAAAAAACAATCTTGAAAGAGCTCTTTAAGGATTAGGTGTAGGAAGTCATTTAATTTCTAATTAACGTTTTGTGCGGAAGAAGCAATCGTTCCGATGATTACATTTTCTTTTCTTTTGTGTTAGGTTTAATTATATATATATACATAAACTTAAGTTTTAACCAATATTTTTGTCTGATTTATAATAATTTCCGATTCAAAATAGAAAACTTGTGTTGTGTTTTTGGTGACATTAGTTTTATTTGTCTAACTAAATCGTTTTCGGTACACTTTGTTTGGTAATTTTTCCTTGTATGGTTTTTATATGAACAGAGTCTAAAATCGGAAATTGTTATGCTAAAGATTTATGTACAATTTTGTTTTCATTTAACTTATAAGTTATAATTTACACTTGAATTCTTAATATCAATTATATTGAATAATACTAAGCAATTGTTACAACTACTAAAAGGTTTTTTTTTTGTGTTTGTTCGCAATTTCGGTCTGCGTTTTGGTCGTATAGCCCGGTAGTGACTGCATTGGTTGTACAGTAGTTTGCGCTGCAATTGTAGAGTAAAGCGAATAAATATGTTTTGTGAGATTTTCGGATATAATTTAAAATTGTTTTGAATATGATGATGCACCTTTTCTGGTAATTTAGCTAAAGAGGAGGGGAGATGAAATGACCGAGGAATAGGAAATCGAGCGGTGGGTCGGTAAGGGAAGTACTGTCATGGAGTTCTAACGGTGGCGGTATCGGATGGGTGGAGTGCCGGGGAAAATTTAAATTGAATTCCGCATTTATGTAGTGTAATTTGTTGTTTACTGCGTGACGGCTGTCCAAGGAATGAGCTATCTAAGATGCAGATACTTTTGAGTTTTAACTAATTTTCCTTTGATTTTTTTTATTTTGAGTCTAAACAAGTCTATTCGAGTAAAGTAAATTTATGCAGTTTGCTAAGTTGGTCCGGTGATTAGACCAACTTATTTCAAATTTCACTTCCGGCGGAAGTCGGAAGTGAAATTTATTGTAATACCCTTCGACCCAACGCGGCGGGTTAAGAACCGCCTGAAACCGCTAGTTAGCCGGAGCGATTCCGCGTTGGGTTCAATGAATTAAGGGTCTCATAACACTAAATCCAATACAACAATTGTAGAAGCAGAATCTAATAAGCTGATTTTATCCAGTGATGAGTCAGATATTACAAGTATACAATTTCGTAAAAAAAGACTATTCGTTGAAACTAATAGCGATTAAGTTTGCTTAAAAATAGGGATGAGCCATATTTATAGGTACTTTTTCCAAATTTTGTTTCATATATAATGAAGTTCATTTATTTTTTTTAATGGAATAAATTTTTTGTTTAACCTGTTTTTAATTTTTTTTTTTACTTATATGACACTTTTATATCTTATTAACGGTATAAAGCTATATTTTGTCTTCAATAAATATTTTAAAAAGCTTA
This sequence comes from Meiosimyza decipiens, assembly GCA_963680825.1. Taxonomy (NCBI): domain Eukaryota; kingdom Metazoa; phylum Arthropoda; class Insecta; order Diptera; family Lauxaniidae; genus Meiosimyza; species Meiosimyza decipiens. The sequence continues at coordinate 69,935,050 of OY804258.1, read as the reverse complement.
TTTATAGTCGAATTCGCTTTACGCGGTTTTTCCATATAATAATGTTTGATTCGACTTACGCGGTTTTGTCAGGAACGTATCTACCGCGTAAACCGAGGTACAGGTGAATATGAAAATTTACTGGTTTTCAAGCGGTAGGTTTAATAATACTTATTTAAATACATAAATACACACTGTTGTAAGTGTTTACATATAAAATATGTATATTATACACATAAACATATTGTTACGAAATTTCATGTCTCTTTTTAGGATAATTTCGATCTCTTATACTTTTCTGAGTTCGATACTGGATTGTGTAGCAATTAAAAACACAAACTTTATTTAATTATAAAATGGTTTATTTAAATCAAAAGCGTTAGTTTTTAAACGGTACAATTGTTTATTTCCTTTAATTATCGATATTCAAACTCTAATATTAAACTGGTACTGTATAGACAATTATTTCACTTTATCGCTTAAAATCCACTGTGTCACTCTATTACTCTATTGCTTAAAAACGACTGTCTTACTCTATTGCTTAAGAACAACTGTGTCTCGACAGCTCAGCTGACAGCCTTTTATAGCAAGTTCACTTCCTTCTTGAAAGTTCGACCACTATCCAGAATGTCATTTCCGGTACCTTCTAGATGGCGCTTATCGATTTTGATAATTGTTCAAGAATTATCTGACATACTGCAGCGACATTCAGTTTATTCATTACCTTCTAGATGGCGCTTATCGAGTTCAAGAATTATCTAGCATACTGCAGCGACATTCAGTTTATTATTTCTAGTACAGAAACCACATATGACTGCCAGAGGGTGTTCGAGAACTGGCATACTGCAAATTTCGCTACAATATGTATTTTGCATTCAGTTTCAACTTAACTGTGCGCGGTGCATATGTGTCTCTCACAGCTAATGCATGCCTGACGAGTTGTTCTTTTTTCTTTGATTTATGATAGCATAAATAGTAACCAATTTTTTGTTTGATGCGTCCAGATGTATCTCATTCTGGAACATAGTTTGTCGTAAAATCTGTGTCCGTTTGGCTTGATTCAGAAACCAGTTGGCCGGTAATATATACATAAAATTTAAATCCAATTATTTTACAATATAAGATACTTTCCTTCGCCGATTTAATTTTGAAATAATTTTAGCGTTCCCAGATCTTTTTTTTTTCTTATTTGCGGGGTGCAAAATTGTTAACCTAATTTCTACAAAAATTCCCAACGGCAAGAGCTCTTTATTGAGCACTCAGGATTATATGTTGAGGAGATTAAGTAACTGACAAGGGCTGCAATGTCTATCGTTTAGTTGCCCTCTTAGTGGAATATTGGCCTAACACCTTACCCATGGCAGCTACACCGCCCTTCATACTGTTGCAATATTAGATTATATTAGGTATTTAATTGGGTCCACTTACAGATTTGTCACGATACATTGTTAATAAAACAACGCAGTTGAGTATAGTTGCCGTTCCTTGGCTGTCTTAAAAACTTCAAGCAAATAACGCTTGTTCTTTTAATTCATACAAATGAAGGTTAAAGCTTTTATTTTAATGACTTGTTTAAAACCATATGTACGTTAGTAATTTAATTAGTCTAGAAAACGCTGTAGGTTTCATAGAATACTCATTATCCACCTGTTGATTTTTTTCCTCACGGTTTTTATTATAATATGCATTTTATACCTCATTTGGATTTCTCCAAGAATATTTTTCTTGTGAAATGGCATATCCTGAACCATCAAACGGTCCCACAATTAAATTCAGACATTACCCACAATGAAATAAATGATTTCTAAATAAGCGTTACTTATTTGAATTGATGAAATGTTTCCAACAAGATTTGGCAACTCTTTAAATGCATTATTGCTTTGAAAAATCTTCATTCATTTCAGATCCAATCGAGTTTGAAGGTTTTTAGTTTTTAACAGTACCGAAAGCGAGTAAAATTGTTTTTTTGCACAGTTCATCCTCGTCAATTTCTATTTTGATGGCTTTCGCAGCTTTCAATATATTGTGGTATTTCCCCTTTCAAATTAATATCACAGGCCTGTGCCATTTTGGTCCCTGTATAATGAATAGTTGATTCCGAGGTAGTTTTTCAGATTTGCTATAACCCGGAAGGTTTTTGAGATATTCTAACCTAAAAGTGCAAAAAACATTGTTTTTGACATATTTGAGTTTACGTAGCACCGTCTTTTCAAAAAACTATGTTGTGGGATCTTAAAGTACATGACTTCTTCTTTCATCGAATTTTGTTAAAAAAAAACCCTTGCCACTCTGACGCTACCGCTTATCTCTTATTGAGTGCCCGTAGCCTCGGTCAATATTTTTCATAATTTTTAGAAACTCTATTTTTTACCAACAGTCTTCAAGTAAACTTATAGCTTTTGCCGATGACATGGCATGCACTTATAGAAATGATTCGCTACAAAGTATAACTGTTGATGTCAACCAACAAATTTAAGTATTTTAAGACATTGGTTTTCGATGCATAAACTTGTACTTAGTGAAAAAACTAAGCTCATGTACTTCAATGTGTCAGGAAGGGAACGTCAATTTTGTAACTTCATGTTTCATTGTTCTGAATGCAATAAATATATGATTGAAAATACTGTATGCAGCTATTCCAATATGAAACAAACTTATTTCAACAAAGGTGAATGCTTTGATAAATACATTACGTTAGAATGGGTTAAGTCACTTAAATGCCTGGGATTGCTAATTGACTGGAAAATGAGGTGGAGTGAGCATACATTCAGTTTTAAAACATACTTGATGGGTCCTACCAGACAATTATATCACTTAAGTAAATTTTGCAATAAAAAAATTATTGATGTGCAATTATTATGAAATTTTTCACTCCAAGGTACAATATGGTATTGTATGTTGGGGTGGCACCAATTTTTATAAAATAAATCCGTTAAAGCAACAAGAAGTCTTCCACTATTTCACAATTTAAGGATTTTGCCTTTGAAGCATTTGTAATTTTTTAAGTTCTTATAGTTTTTTTTTAAGAGGTGGGTATAAGGGGTGGGTAAACAGAAACAATTCTGTTTTTGTGCTTAGAAGAAATAATCTTAACTTGGCCTCTATACCAAACCATACCGCACAGTATTTTTCATTGCTTTTTATCTGCTGCACCGAGACTTTTTAATAATTTCCCAGAATTCATTAGATGTATCCGAAATGAAGAAGTTTTTCTAAAAGAAGTTAAGCTGTTGACCTTTAATCTTGAGTTCATAGAGATTGACAGACTTCCTTGAGTTTTGATATAGCCTAGATAAAAATGTTAAAATATTGTATGGCATTTCATTGGATCAGTTACTTATTTTTCTTTTCTTTATTTTCCTTATTTATTCAATTGTACGTTTTGGTCACATGAATATAAGTTTCTAAAATTTGATTTTTACTTTCTTGTTCTGTATTTTATTAAGAGCTGAGGCCCCCACGCTCCTTATGATTTATAAATATTTTTTGCGTATAAGTCTTAAGGTCTACTGCATACATCACATGTTTTCTGGAAACAACAGAATACAGTTTTTATCAATGTATTTTTTTGATTCCTTATCTTTCGTTAGTCCTAAGTTATTTAAATGTGAATTGATACATTGATTTATAAATAAATAAATAATAAATCAAAAAGTAATTAGGTTCGGTGTGTGTAAATAGTAGAGCTCTGCACGAATGCAATCACATTTTCGCCTACAGTAAAGCACTCTACTTCAGTGAACACTGCTAGATTGAAATAAGCAACGATAGAGAATGAAGTAAAATGAGAACATAGCAGAGAACAAACCATGTACAGTGCTTTTTGCTTTGAAATCAAAGCATGTACACATCTTAGTCTCATCTCGCGACTACAGTGCTTGTTTCATCAAACAAAATCAAAATCGCAATGGTAAAAAATACACCAGATGCACCAAATAAATCGAATGGCTTGATAGTTTATGTTAGCAGGCAGTACGGCTTAAGCTTACTTTAGCTCCCATTCGCAAATTTTTATTAAACCCAACTTTTCTTATGTGTATTTCAAGGGGAAGTTGTGGATGTAGCCTTTCTAAAAATTAATAATAAGTTTTCTGAGTTCGATCACTGTTTCTCGGCATCGTACCCAATAAAACCGTTTCTTTATTTTCTCTGTGGTTTTTGTTGTGCCCAGATGTCCACCACTTGATCCATTGTGATAATCCTCGATTATTTCCTTAAATTGTGCCTTTGGAATAACCAGCAGTTTTGAGCGAATTTTACCATTCTCGCTTTCCCAGAGTCGGCAGAGGCAACCATCATGCAACTCCAAACTTTGCCATTGCGCCCAGTATACTTTACAGATTTGGCTTTCACTTGAGATTTCTTGCCACGACGGTTTCCTACCCAGCTCTTTATACTTAATTATAGTTGCCAAATCTGTATCACTGCGCTGGTCCCGTTGTACCTCCTCTTTTGACCACTTTTCTTCAGGCAAAACGTTCAAAAGGCGTACATCTATTGTTCCAGCTTTATTTTCCGTTCGTGAACAATGACCGCATTCAATTTTACATGGACGTCGGGAAAATGCATCCGCATTTCCATGCTGGCTTCCTTTGCGTTGTTCTATGGTGAAATCATAGCTCTGCAAGCGTTCTATCCACCGTGCAATTTGACCTTCAGGATCCTTGAATTGAAGTAGTCACCTTAATGCCACGTGGTCTGTCCTCAAGAGAAAGTGCTGTCCATATAAGTACTTGTGGAAGTGTTTTACGCATTCCATTACTGCCAGTAATTCTCTCCGAGTTACGCAATAATTCCTCTGGTTTCGACAGAATTTTGCTGAAATATGCTACGACTTTTTCTTGTCCATTGATGACTTGGGACAAAACTCCTTCAATACCATGTCCACTCGCATCGGTGTCCAATACAAATTCTTCATCGGGTATTGGGTACGCTAGTATTGGCGCTGTAGACAATAACTCTTTCAGCTTTTGGAATGCAGTTTCCTGTGCACCACTCCATTCGAATTTCCGATTTTTCTGTGTCAGCTCATGTAGACTGCCTGCGATATTTGCGAAACCAGGAACAAAACGTCTGTAGTAAGTGCAAAGGCCCAGAAAACTTCGCAGCTCATGAAGATTTGTTGGTCGTGGCCAATTTTTTACAGCTTTTATTTTATCCTCATCTGTGTGTATTCCTTCTGACGTAACCTTGTGCCCCAAATATTTGACTTCACGCTGGAAAAGTGAGCACTTTTTCGCACTTAATTTTAGTCCAGCTGCCTCCAAGCGCCCAAACACTTCCTCCAGATTTTTCAAGTGGTTATCAAAATCTTTTTCCATGATGCTTATGTCTTCAAGATACACTTAACAAATCTTCCAATGTAATCCTTTGAGAACTCGTTCCATTAATCGCTCAAACATAGTTTGAGCGTTACAAAGACCAAACGGCATGACGTTAAACTGCCATAGACCATTCCCAATACTAAAGGCAGTTTCTCCTTGTCTTTTCCATCTATTTCCACCTGCCAATATCCACTTTGTAAGTCCAGGGTGGAAAACCATGTCGCTCCAGATAACGTATCCAGTGTATCTGTATGAAAATTAGTGGACTGTACGCACAAATGAAATAGAAATAGAAAACGACAAGCAAATCGATTTAGAGACAATTTTATTTAATGTATGAAGGTTACCCGTTCGCAGTTCTTTGTTAACTAACTTTTACATTTAATGAGAGTGCATTCATAAAACAGTATGTGAAGCATGAACAAAATATAACGGAATTGTATAATGCATCATAAAAAGAATTAATGTTCTCTTAACAACTAAAAACATAGTAAACATAAGGTAAGGTAAATTGGTCTTACTGTAATTAAGATCATATGAATAAAAAAGTAAATTATTTTTTTTTTTGAACAAAATAAGAATGGATTCGTTCTAAAACAATATCATCGATTCTGGGTAACGGGTAGCTGTCTTTTTTGGTGACGTCATTCAATTTTCTGTAATCCACACAGAATCGCTTACTTCCGTCCTTTCTCTTGACAAGTACGACTGGTGAACTCCACGGGCTTTTTGATGGTGCAATGACATTTTCTCGCGCCATATCCTCTATAAGGCTCGTCACTTCTTCTCTCTTAGCAGCGAGTGCTAGTCTCCTTGGAGGTTGACGAATTGGCTGAAAATTACCTGTATCAATGCGATGTCTGACAACTAGTTCGGCCATTATTTTCTCCTTTGGACGCAAATATCCGCCAATGCTTTTGCTGAAACCTTTTTGCTTTATTTTTGTTCTGGGCAGACAACTCCTTCGTCCATCCTTTCATCAATACTTCCAAGGCCGATGATTTTGTTAAAGTTGTACCTTTTGTGTCCTGCTGGTCATTTTCGCAATTTATAACAGCCGTAACTTTCTCACATTGCGCTATTAGTTCACCTTTCTGTATCCATTTCGGCTCATTTGTTGGATTCAAAATTCGTACTGGTATTTTGCTGTCGGCTCTTGTTTTTACTAGGGTCTTTCCAATAATCAGATCTTTCTTTAAATTTTTCTTATCTGCTTCTACTACCAACAGATGGCTTGTTGTAGTCCCACAGTCTTCACTTGTTGTAGCCCAAATAATTTCTTCGGTGTTGGCTTCAATTCGATAGTGCTCACTTATGTAGACTCTTGCAATTGTTAAGTTTTGTCCACAGCCAATGTCTAAAGGCAACTCTACATTGGCATACCTTAACGTCTTTTTCTTAAGATCCAAAGTGAACCCGTGTCGAATCATGACGTCCACGCCAATCATAACCTCATCGGTGATATTTGCAACAATAAAATCATGTTCCACAGTTTTGTTGCCGATAAGAACACTCGCTGTAACTTTTCCTACTATTTGTGCTATTTCTCCTGTCGCGGTTCTCAATTGGATCGCATTTAATGTCGTTACTCGTCGTCTATCAAATAAGTCTCTCCTCACAATTGAATGCGATGCGCCTGTATCCAAAGTTAACTAACATGGTCTTTCGTTAATTTTTCCACCGATGGTAAGGCTGTTGGAGTTTCGGCAGAGCTTCGAAACTAAAACTATGGGGCAATCATAAGTGGGAGTCAGCTTACGCCCCGCTGTACTGACTCTCTTTAGTTTAACAACTGCTGTCCGCTATCATTTTCGCCATCGTCCACCCTATTTTCAATTTTTCTTCTTGGTGAACGTGATGCAGATCGTTTACGACGTGATTTGCAGTCACGTGCCATGTGTCCCTGTTTAACACAGCTATAGCATTTTCCGCTGAAGCTGCTGCGGGCAAACGATGCATTTTCCTTCTCAACCTCTACCTCCATTCGACGAGTTTTCAATGATGGGCGGCATGTCAACGCAATCGTCTCCTGAGTGAGGGCAACTGTTACTGTTTCATTAAATGTTGTCTTCGGGTTCCTCATTGTCTCGCGTTTTGTCTCTGAGTCACGTATGCCGTCAATAAACGCCTCTATTTTGAATTTTTCAGCTACGACACTTAACTCGTCACAGTTAGAAAGGTGTGCCAATCGTTCAATATCCGCAGCATACTCCTGCAAGGACTCACCAGATTTTTGGATACGATTTTTCAACTCCAGTCTGTGAATCTGCTTCATGTGGTCACTGCCATATTTTCGCTGTAAGGCATCCATTACCGCCTTGTAATTTTTCTGCTCCCCCACTGGAACCGTTTGCAATACTTCCGCAGCTGCACCTTTTAATGCCACAATTAGCGCTGCTGCTGCGCTATCATTATCCCAACGATTATGAGCAGATGTTGTTTCGAACTGAAGCTTGAAAACACTAAATGGCGTTGTTACATCGTACGTGGGTGCCTTAAGCCTCTCTGTGCTGATTTTTCTTATCACTTGAGTGGTTGGTTCGCTTATTTCCAACTGTTGAATCCTTTTATTAACGTCTTCAAAATTATTTTGAACTTTTTCAAGATTATTTTGAACTTTTTCCTTGAATGGTTCAACGTCATCTCGTAACTCAGTCACTTTTGCATCGAGGCCATTTACAATTTTGGCAACCTCCGTTCGAACAGCCTCCATATTTTGATTCATTGTGTGGATCTCTGTCGCGTTCTGACTCAACCTCTGATCAATTTGTAGCGCGTTCTCACTTAACTTCTGGTCTAATTGCAGTGCATTTTGACTTAAGCTCTTATCAATTTCTTCTCGAACTGTTCTGACTTAAGCTCTGCGTCATCGCCATTAAAATTTTCTCGAACTTTGACATGTCTAAAACTTCACTACTTGCCACCGGTCCAGAAGCTTCCTCCACTTTCGCTGTTGATTCTGCGACATAAAATTCATGCTCTTCCAAGTTTACACCTTGAGCCTCAAGGTACAGATTCAGCTGCTACAACTCCTTCATCAGTTGATCCACTTTCAGTTCATCAAATTAACCATTTTTTTATTTTTATTTGATTGTTAATTCTTTTTACACAATCCCACTTCTGACACCAATTGTTACGCAAATTCCTGTCTCTTTTTAGGGTAATTTCGATCTCTTGCACTTTTCTGAGTTCGATCACTGGATTGTGTAGCAATCAAAAACACAAAATTTATTTAATTATAAAATGGTTTATTTAAATCAAAAGCGTTAGTTTTTAAACGGTACAATTGTTTATTTGCTTTGTTTATCGATATTCAAACTCTAATATTAAAACTGGCACTGTTCAGACAACTATTTCAACACTTTATCGCTTAAAATTAACTGTATCACCCTTAACACCAACTGTATCACTCTATTGATAAGAACAACTGTGTCTCGACAGCTCAGATGACAACCTTTTATACCAAATTCACTTCTTTCTTGAAAGTTCGACCACTATCCAGAATGTCATTTCCAGTACCTTCTAGATGGCGCTTATCGATGTTGATAATTGTTCAAGAATTATCTGGCATACTGAAAATTTCGCTACAATACACTACCTGCATTACACAAACTCCAAAAATTAATTTTTTTAATTTTATGACACTTATTTTAAAAAATTCGAAAGTTTTTCAAATGTTCGTGTTATAAAAACACAATCTATTGATGACGATTGTTGTGTCGTAATAAAATTAACATCAAACAGATCAATACCTTGCGGAGTGTATTTATAGGTAAAGCATTCCACATAAAAAGCGGCTTATCTCTTCCTGTTAGCTAGTTAGCTTCGACAGGTTAAAAAACGAAGGACGGTAAATTTTTTTTATTTATTTTACAAATGAAACAAATGTTTTCGATAATAAATTAAATTTTTGTCGTATTTTTCTTACGAGCATCCTAACCTTTCGAAAAATTTCGGAAAAACACATCCTCATATATGTATATGTGTTAAAAGTACATAAAATAAAGTTAGTCTGAGTTATTGCTAGGTATGATTAACATTAATAATACAGGAAGGAATTTGAGACATTTTCGTTTCTTTAGACTTGATATATGTAATTCTAACTACGCTCTTTTTTGCCCATTCCGGTGTATATGTAATGATTATAATACCCTTTGTCATCTTATTACACCCGTGGGCTCTTACAATGTTATAAAGCAAAAAATAATTATGTATCTTAATTCTTGAAATTGCTTATTTTCCTTTGTTTCTGCTGCACAGCCTCTGGGCTTAGTAGAAATTTTATTTAATTTGTGATCGGATATTGCTCAACTCATCATTTCGTTTAAAGAAATAGTGCGGTCCTGGTCACCGATCCGTATGATAGGCGGATGTCCCTCACACGTACGGTTTCGCTGAACGCAGAGCAGTCCGGGCTGTTCGTAGTCGGTCACCGATCCGTACGACAGACTGATGCGCCTCTCGTGCGGTCAGGCGGGTAAGTGGGACCGCAGGACCGATCGCAAAAAAAAAAAATACAAAATTAGAATGAAAAATACCGACGATAAGCAGTCACAGCTGTGTCTGAATGTGCTCATTTAGGGTTACCATCTGTAGTACTTTAGTAGTACATTTACTACTTTTGCGCTATTGCATTTTTGAACTTTTCTTCTTAAAGAATTTTTTCATAGATAAAAAGAAAGAGTGTGATGAAAACAAAATTTGCAAACAATACATTTTTGCTGAGAGAATCGTATGGAAAAAGAGAAAATAATAATAAGAAAATTAAAGAATGAAAAGTGAAATATGTATAAGTTTGGTATGGTTTTTGATGTCAGAAGTAAGGACCTTTTTTTTTTGTCGCAGGAAAAAAATGTTTGTACTTTTGTAATCAGGTCAGATGGTAACCCTGTGCTCATTGTATGCTAGTACAGGTAGTCCCCGACTTATGACCGAGGTAGGTTCCTAGTCATCGGTCGTAAGTCGATTAAGTCGTAAGTCGAGTTTCATAAAAAATAACTAAAGAAAAATATTACATACATACTGTACTACTAGTTCCAGCCATTTTTGGGATGATATAAAATTATTCACTTAAACAAACGTATTATTTGTACTGAAATAAATCGAATCCTTGTACATACTACTGTTTTTTTTAAAATTTTTTCTCATATACATATTTTAGGGATTCCCCGAAACTATTTTAAGCATTTTCTATGAAAAAAATTAAAAAAAAAATTGGTCGTAAGTGCGAATAGTCGTAAGTCGAACGGTCGTAAGTCGTGGACTACCTGTATATTTGAAATAGACTAGAACATTTGCAGTACACTAGAACATTTTTAGCGATAAAAGATTGTACAGAAATTGTGATAAAAAAAAAATGTTTAAATTGCATCCGAGCTAACATATTTTTTTTACATCCAAATTACATATGCACATATATTTTTCCAACATTAAAAGCTAAACAGTTAAGTATTTTAAGGCGAATTGCCTTAAAATTTATGTTGCGCTGTGTGTAACAACATTCGCAACATTTCTCTCTGATCCTATGCTGCATTAGCTACATTTTTCGAAGTCGTGTTTCGAAAATGCTTAACCGTGCTATTCCATATTCAATCTTCCTGTGTGTGGGCGGATCGTTTCATCATCTTCCTTAACGTATGATGAACGCCATCCAATCATATTACCATATAACTGCTCTTTCACTCGCCTGCTTGTTCAATTTATCCATCAAATAATCCGTCTTCAATTTTGGATTCCAAAGGTTAAAAACCTTATTAAAACTACAATTCATCATTGCAAGACTTGTATTATCCACAAGAAAACTGAATTTTTTGAAGTATCTCGATCAGAAATTGCTTCGCATTTCAATCATTTAAAGTTAACCTGGCATTTTATTTCACCTAGTGCTCCTCACATGGGAGACCTTTAGGAGACAGGCGTCAAAAAATATAAGGCGCATTTTAAAAAGAATGCTGGCTCCTTCAAATACACATTCGAGGAACCCTCCAACTTGTTATCGAAAATTGAAGCATATCCTGCCGATATTACGGCTTTATTTCCAAAACATTTTCTCGTTGGTGGTCCTCTTTTGGCACCAATTGAACCACAAATCCAAGGTCAACCTATCTCGATAGTTAACAGATGGCAAAGACTTTCGGCGCTGCACCAACATATTTGCACACGCTGGAAAAATGAGTATCTTAAAGAAATCCACAAGCGAAATAAGTGGAAAAATCCTAAAAAAAAGTATAGAAATATAAAGTAAACTCAATCGCAGTGATATGCGACGAGAACCTTCCACCACACGAATGGCGTTTAGGTAGCGTTTTAAAGGTCCACTGTGGTAAAGATAATTTAGTTCACAGAACGAGGTCAAATTACTCACGCTATCGTCAAACTGGTTCTCCTTCCAAGAATCTAGTTTTTCTCCTCCCCCTACTCTCTATAGTCCAATTCCTCACCTTTTTTTCAATTACATTGTCAGTTCATCATGCCTAGAATTGTGAACAATAAGTCAAACCACCGTAGTAGTGTCCAAGATCGTCCTGCTAAGGCTACAAGAAGATTCGAATGCCGTATCTACCACCAGTATCACGCACTTCGAGCGTGTCCAAAATTTCTGCAATGAACACGGAAAAGCGAATGCGTGCTGTGTTACTCCACAAATATTGTTAAAATTGTTTGGCGCATCAGCACTCAGGCAACTCCTGCCGAAGAAAATTCGGTTGTCCCTATTGTAAGCAAGACCATCATACGATGCTGCATAAGCACGAACGTCTGCGCAACAGTGACACTCTAATGCAACCCAGTTCCAATCCTTCAAAATCCGTTACCGTACCATCCATCATATCACAACATATCGTTCCCGTATTTTCTACGGCACTAGTGCGGATTCAAGTTGGTGGGCGGCTGCACTACGCAAGATCTCTCCTTGAACCATGTGTAGCTGCTAGTCGTATATCCAATAAATTAGTAACCCACCTTGACACATCCACAACAGAAATAGGAAACGACCGAGTGTGCTCAATATTCATCCGGGCCACATAAAACTTGAAGCTACTTTGCAGACTTCTCATCGAATTTCTTTGAAGACGCCGTCAAAATCCTTAAACGTCAGTGTCAAAGAGAAATTCTCCAATATAATTTTAGCTGATCCCAACTTCGATAGATGCGCTCCTATATCACTAGTTCTAGGCGCAGATATGTATCAAAAAATAACTAAACCTGTAGTCATTCCAAGCTCAAATGGCCAGCCGGTTGCCCAAAATACGATATTTAGATGAATCCTTTCCGGATTATGCGCAGCCTAAAAAAACTTTAGTTTGAAATAAAAAATCAATAAAATCGAAACTTTTAATATGCACTTAAAAAAAAGTTAATGAAATATCTCTCAAGAAGTGAATTTAGCAAATACAAACGTATTATTCCAATTTTATTTTTTACAACTTATATTTGTAATACTTTATATTGTCTAAGAAAATTTTGAAAATGAATTATTAAAACCATTTTTTAAATTTTGTTAGTTAAAAATTAGCTAGTGACATTATTGCGGACATACTGCAAGTCGGGCGGCGATTTTTATGCCAGATGGCAAACCTTTTTTATAAAAAACATATCTCTAGTCGCCAACAGACGTCATCTTGCTTCAAAGGTCATAAGCCGTTTAAATGTATTTATTTCATATGATTGCATTACCGAAAAAAACTTATGATATCTTTTTGTGACCTTAAGTCGAAAAATGTGACCTAAAGGTTACTTGGCAAACAACATTCTTTGTAGTAAGAACAAGAAGCGCACAATAAAAAGCATTTTTAATATCATACTAACCATCATTTATTTTTTTTTTATTTCATATATAAGAAATCCTAAACTTTGAACGAGTTTGAGATTTTATTCCAGCTTTGATTTCAACTACTTTGGATTTTAGAAACCAGAATTTCATATAGATCTTCAGCAACCCGACAAATTCATAGTTAGTGTTCGTTTTTTTTTCAGTAAGAACTTATTTTGTCTTATATTTTATTATAAAATTATTATGTCACACCCGTTACATTTTGAGTAACTTTGTATCTATTATTTAAAAGTTTTTACGTCTGGCAAATTCATGGAACAAACTCACTAATCCTTAGTGCCAAGCACTCTGATTTCCCGGCTAAGGCGCGGTTTTCCCGTTGCCGCTTTGTGGCGTATGCATAGAAAATTTAAGTAAAAATCATTTTTAAAATTTAATTTTCCTAACGGGTATTAGAGAAAGAAAAACCCTAGGTCCTACCCTACCTACCTATGGCATCTCCCCTAAATTATCTACCTAGCAAATGTCCATCTTTTGTTAAGTATTTAAGAGAATTGATTTAAGTTTGTTGATTTTTTCTTTTTCAAATCAGATTTTTCTTTAACTTTAAATTCACACTTATTATTTTACCTCTAACTTTTAATTCCAGTATTTTTAATTTTACTTAGCTTATTCTACATCGCGGTGGTAATATATTGACTATATTAAACATTGAAATATATATTTAGATAATATTTACGAAATAATGAACAGTAGTTTAAACTACATAAAATTAATGTATAAAAAAAAGAATTTACATTTTCTTAATATACTATAAAATAAAGGTAGGTATATATGCATAAACTTATATTTATGTACGTTGTTGATGTTGTACCAATTTTGTCTTGGCTGGTGCTATTGTTGTGGTGTAAATTTTGTCTTGGCTGGTGATATTGCTGTTGTGCAAATTTTTTTGGTCTTGGCTGGTGTTATTCTTGTTTTTGTTCATTTATTTTATGATAAGTCTTTTGTTGATTTTTACATATTTATGTATTTTTTTGTTTTATATTCCGATTTAGTAAAACAAGTTCACTTTAATGTAAGTAAGGTTTTCTCGTTTTTTGGAAATTTGATTTTGCGTAGTTTTAGAGATATTAATTTGCAAAAATTGTTTTATTAGCTTACTTTATTTTGCTTTCTTTATATTTGCTCAAGTTTAAGTTTTTACTATTTTATGCGGAATCGACGAATTATTTCATTCCTACCACACTTTGATCCTACCGACACTTGAGATGCTTCGATATCGCGCCGAATTAAATCGAATTTATGTTTTTCAATTTGCTTATTTTACCGCACCATTATTTGTTTTTGCACCTTAAACTAATTTGCTTTGACTTCTCACAATCAGATTTTAAGGAGAAATAAAATCAAAGACGAATGATTATTTCTTTTGGAAGAAATTTTCTTTTTATCGTTTAATAATGCTGTTACTCAAGTTTTTTTTCCTTTATTATTTCGCACTGTTTTTTTTTTTATTGAGCAGATTGTATTTTTAAACGAAAATTAAACTTTGTTTGTTTTCTCAGTGGGAAATGCGTCCGTTCGTTTGTATAGCTTTTTTACATTTTTTTTCTTGACTCGACTGCCCGCTTTCAAAATCTTTCGCAACTGACTCGCCTGATGTCGCATGCCAACCGTCCGTCCGCTACCCACGCTACGCATACATACATAAAAAACTAAACGGCATCCTTGGCCCATTAATGCCTACACTTCATAATTGACTTTTTGACATTTGTAATACTGACAGCTAACTTAATTTTTTGAATAAATCATAATTTAAGGCTAGTAATGTGTGTAATTGTGTGTATTTTATAATGAAATTGAGAATTAAGAAAGATTTTAAGAATTTTTTAAAAACGGATTTTTCGTGTTAACAGGGACGCCTGAGTGCGCATTCCTATTGGTTGAGCCGTCAAACCGAGTATCAATTTACGATTGGACACTTTTATCGGCTGATTTTACTCAGTTTCATAACACACAACTGAAGTTTCTACTGTAGCCGATAGGTGGCTGAAAATAAAGTTGACAGTTCAATTCCTGTTTAGGTATGTTTAACGAATCGCAATCGCGTTGATACGCGGGTTGCGTTTTTCTTACGCTTTTAAAAAGAAAGAAATCCGTAACAAAGTTTATGTTAAATGTTACTCATTATTCTAATAAAGAACATGTGAAGTATTTCTAAAATGATATCAATTTTGCAAAATTTTAGGCAATTCGAACTCAAAATATTGAAAAAAGAGATTTTTTCAACTTCACACCCGTTACGCACTTAAAAACAATTTTCTGAATTAATCACACATACATACATATTGTTAAACTTTTATATATTTACTTAATATCGGAAGGTACCACAATACTTGTTGCAAGGGATGAAATTGCATTCTCACACTCGTCTGAAAAGATACAAAAGGAAATTGCTTTGCTTTCTTTGGAAGTGCGGGTATGTAATAGAGCGGTTAAAAAAACTTTTTGTTTTTCTTACGATGTGGCAGCGGATTACAATAGCGTTACATGTCTAGACAAAGGATTTTCATTAATATAGAAAACTGGATTGGCGTCCCCTGATTGAAGTTGTCTACTTTTTTTAAAAAAGGTTGATTTTAAAAATGGTGCAAGTTGAAGAGGTTTTGACAATTTCCAACACATTGGGGATGGTTTTCGGGCTATTATCGGTCGAGGACTTTGTATCCCTGATTAGATTTTCTTCATCTTCTTTTTTTCTTATAAAAAATTTGAAAATTGACCAGCGAACCAATGAAAAAATACCAAATTCTGCATTTAAGTAGCAAAATCGTCGTAATTAAAAAAATGCCGTAAAATGCAAACCATTATCTTATTAAAAAACCAAGATATCTGCATTTTTTAAATTACCAGAACTGACATTCTTGGAATCGGAGTAGACATATGTATATACATATTAAAATGATTAATTTTTTTTTGTTTTAATAGTTGCAGGTACATGATAGATGTAATATGAATGATACACATTTTCGTCTATGTCTCGTGAATAAAAATCTTACATGAACGGAACTATGCCCATTGGAAAGAACTTCAGAGGGCGCTAATCCAGTTTTCAATATAAATGAAAATCCTTTTGAGGGATTTTGTCTCGATATATAACGCTATTGTAATTCGCTGACACACCGTAAAAATAAAAACAATAATGTGTAAACATATTTGAAATATTTAATTTCCTAAATAAAAAGGAAAATTTACATATATATTCTTTAATAAGCAAATACTTAATATTTGAAACAAATTAGATATAAGCTATAAATTTAAATCACATTAGAGATGTCTAAGGTAAACATTAAATGTTATGTTTGTCTTGTTAAGACAAAGGAAACTACAAAAAATTAATTTTAATTAACAGATAATTTTAAACAAATTTCCAAACTTATATTCAAGTCCGGTTTGTACTTGTTTATTAAACGCAATAAGTTCAATTTTTTATTTTTAGAATTATTAGATTCTAATTCATACAATGTGGAAAGATTAACTAAAAGACTTTCGTTTAATGACTTTTGTGGATTTAGATTAATAGCACGTTCAAAAAGATTAATTGCGTCTTTTAATTTGCCAGCATAAAGTAAACAAACGCCCATATTATTTAAAATCATTGTATTGCCTGTTTCCAAATGCAGAGCCTTTTGAAATATAGCAAAAGCTTCTTGAAAGTCATTTTTAGCGACAGTTATTAAACCTTTATCAACGAGGTCGCGTAGATCAGGAAGAGAATTGCTGAAAAAAAAAAAATTAGTTTTTTAAAGCTTTTTATCATATATGTTACATTTCTCTTAAGCGCCGTGCTTCAGCAAACTTTTGCTCTGCGCCAAAAATGTCACCAATTTGCAAATAAATTCGTCCCCAAGAAGAAAATAAAGCTCGACGATCTTCTTTGCTTAGGTCGGATCGATCCAAAATCATGTCGCGTATAATGTCATCAATTAGATTATATTTTTTCATCTGCAATTGAAGTTAGACATTGAATAAAGTAAACGTATTTAAATGGATATGCTTACAATAATCGCACAATTGATAATGGAGTATAGTACGCGTACTTCTCTTCTTTTCCAAAAATCTACGGCCAATTTGTTATCACGATATTCAAAATACTTTTTAATTTCATTACAGATCACAAATAATTCTGAGAGGCGATCTAGTGCCGATTGTGGATTACCAAAAGAAATGGGCAATTCAGCAAGTAGCAGACGAAAAGAAAAACACGCAATAGAACCTTTTTTGCCATCGTACATTTCTGGATAAAACTGCAATAATAACAAAGACGTTAAACAAATTATAATGTAAGTTAAAATTGCATTTTCTCTTTAGTAATGAACACAAGAATGATAAAATAGATTGCGCTATAACGCGCACAAAATTTAATCTGTTCTGCGCATGTACACCACTGACGTCATTTTAAACGTGTTACTATTGGTTGAAAAATGTGAGCAACAAAAATCATAAAATAGTCCATTAAAAATATTTTGAAGAGGTTTAATAAGTCGAATATAATGTAAAAAAGGTTAAAAAATGTGGAAAAGTTTTGGAAAAAACTGAAAATGTTGAAAAAATGTGAAAACCATTGAAGAAAGTTGAAGAAAATTGAATAAGTCGAAAAATATGAAAAATGCTGAAAATCTGATGAAAAAGTCGAAAGAATAAAGAAAATGTTGAATGAAATTAAAGGGAAAAAGGCAAAAGGTTAAAAATGTCAGAAGAATATGGGAAACCTTGAAAAAAGTAGAATAGAAATGAAAAACACGAAATATGTCACGCCTACTTCTCCAATTCCGCCCACTTTTGATTCAATAAACAAACCAAATTTTAGCCGTAATTATTCTTAAAATTTAAGGCGGTGACACACCCAATGGTGCAATCCAGTCCAATTTTGATCCAGAAATAGCTTTCTAGAAACAAACCTCTAACAATAAATTTCAATAAGATTGCTCATATATTTCGATAGTTATGCCACTTAAAGTATTTTAATTGTATGGGAGGTGCCACGCTCACTATTGCTATTTCGCCAGCTTTTGATCCATATATACCTAATACCCAGTAAACCACTTACTTAAAATAGCACTTTCAACATTATGTCAATGAGGAAGGTGCCACGCCCACTGATATCATCTTCAAGTTTCATTTAATTTTAAAGCTTGTAGTGACCGACACCTCTACACAAAATTTTATGAAGATTACTCTCATAGCACACATAGCATTAAACGTATGTTGCATATATGGGAGGTGCCACACCAACCGGCACTATTGTGCCAAAATTTTGTGAGAAGACACCTTTTAGCAAGTATATCTGCCATATTAAAGTTCTCTTTTTAAACCGTAAATAAATATTGTAGGCTGTGCCACGCTCTACAGCTAAGTTTTCCAGTATATTGACGAAGCTTGTATTGACGACTACTTTCAGTGGTATCATCCCTAAAATTTTTATGAAAACCATAAGTGCCAATTTGGAGTTATACGAAATACTAACTTTCAATTCACTTTTACAATTATACCCACTTTATGCACAATTCAAGATTTATAAGATCTGTATTCGTTTACCAAATTTCATCTCAATATCTTGTACGGTTTACGAGATATGGCCTTATAAAAGATAAAATTTAGGGATGTGCCACGCCCCTTTAAGAGCCTTTGCAAACTTAAAACCTAATCTTAATTTTGTTCTCATCTTCACCAAATTACCAAGTTTCATCTAAATCGCAACTTTTTTCAAAATGGACTTGGGTATATTTCCATAGAATATGGGCAGAAGGCGTGGCCGTGAACCGATTTCACCCATTTTTATATGCTAGCAGCTTGCAAGAAGGTGTGGCCTGTGTGCCAAATTTCATTCAAGTAGCTTGCTTAGTTTTCTCGTAAACGTGATTTCAACAGACAGACACACAGAGAGACAGACAGACAGACATACAGACATAGCTATATCGACTCAGGTGGTGACGCTGATTAAGAATATATATACTTTTCCATACCTGCCACGCTCCCTTCTATGCGTTACAAACGGAATGACTACCTACCCTCTGTGTAGGGTATACAAAATTTGAATCCGACCACAGAATGAAATTTTAAACAACAAAACGAACAATAATCATCGAATTGTATTTGAAAATCAACTATAAATTATTTTGACGTATCGTGCACATTGTCCTTAATTTAATGTGCATTCACAGTGTCAACGATATATGTTTGCACGTTTTCGAGTACGGAGCATCATCCGAAAGAATCATTGATTATGGATTCATTTGAAAATAGAGAAGACGCTGCAGTTTTCGATAATGGTGCTCACCATCGAAAAAGTTGAAAAATTTCTTAAGGTCACCCGTTCAAAATCATTCATAACTGTAGTTCCAAAAGGATAGACCCAAGACACATATTGCAGGAGACACAATGGCTTGTTACAGAACATCTTCGACGAGCGCATTATGTCGCGTAGTAGCGAATTCAATTTGTCACCGCGTGCACTGGATTTAACAGCACTCACTTTTTTTTTTGCCTATTTGAAAGAACCAGTGTTATCACTAAGCCATGAACCAGTTTTGGAGAATATGGTGGAAAAACACGAATGTGTGAAATAGAAAGTTGCCACCGCGGCGATTCTGTATAATTGCATATTTTGTTGTCCTTTGATCGGTCTTACCTCATAGTAAACATCTAGTCTATTAAGTAGGTCAAATGCGTCCGCCTCGGCCTGCAATAATTCGTATTCACCAAGTTTTGAAAGTAAAGATAAACGGGTAAACCAGAGCTGTAACGAATGTGGCGAATGCTTAGCGGGTTGGCCAGCTCGTCCAAAACCCTGCCCATAAATTGTTAGTAGACGTCCAGTTAAATTCACTGCCGAACGATAACAACCAGCAGCGATAAGATTACGTAACCCACGTTCATCCTGGGTCACATTGTCAACAGTCAGAATTTTACGATGCGTCAATTCGGCATCGCTTAGATGTTTCACTACAGCTTCGCGTATTGGATCAACCTAGATGTTCAGAAATTAAAACTTAGTTAAAACTGTCAGAACAGGTTTTCTTTAGCTCCAATTGCCGATTTTTTTTTGGGTAATAGGGGCTTAAAGCAAATAAAAAAATATAAAAAAAAGTGTCGCCCGGATCTAGTTTCGGAGACATAGCCTTCATAAGTTTGGGATAAAGCATTTGTAAAAATCATTATAACTTCGGAACCCTTGAATGTATATCAATAAAATGGGTGCCATAAAAAAGATTAATTAATGGACTCCAATAATCTTTGAAATTTAACCTATAATTTTAGAGATATGAAATTTGTTAAATTTTTAGCTTTTTTTTAAAAAAAAACATTTTTTTTAAAAAACCATTTTTTTTTTCAAAAAAATTGTAATAATCTATATTTTTTTTTGAGATGTTACGTTATTTGTAGTTTTTTTTTATTTTACCTAAGTTTTATCGAAAAAATTAAAATCACTGGTGAATTTTGGTATTAAAATACATACATACCTAAATATATGGTATGTTGCACAGTGCAGTATGCTTATCAAGAATATATACATATGTTGAGCGCGGAAACGCTTTCTTCATACTATTTTTGAGCTTGAAAATCTCGCCACAGTAATTCCACATATCTGTTAGTGTAAGTGGGCGACCTTCGGCCGCGGCTCAGGATTTACATCCTTCAATATGTTTATCACCGGTTTCGCGGAGGCTGTAACTTCTTCCACTCAATACTTTGTAAAAATTCTGTAACATCCTCTTAAATTTTATCTTAGTAAATAGAATAGCAATAATAACATCACAATTAAAAACAAAATTTAAAAATCTGTTCAGTATTGCTTCTCTACCCGTAAGCGATCCAAACAAAATATGAAGAAGCAAAATCAAAAAGCATCAGCACCCAACAACTTGCGGCACCGCCAACAGTTTCAGTAGATCAAAATGAACATTCCCGAAGATGTTGATTGCCGAAGTGCTTTGCAGTTTGTCAACGACAATTTTCTGCTTCTACTATGTCTTCTACTTTTCGATTTTTGCAAGCACAAGTTGCTTTGCAGTTTACCACCGAGAAATTTCTGATTCAACTTACACTGCAACTGTTTGATTTTTCACAAGCAAAAATTTAAGAAGCAGCTCATTTTGAAATTATACTAACTGTGGCTGCTTAGCAAAGCAAAAAATTTATGACTTTTGGTACTTTGACTGCATCAATTTAAATACTGTTGTCAAGTGTCAAACTCATATGTTTTTCTTGTTAAAAATTTTTAGCTAGTAAAATTTTATCCAGTAAGAACTACTCTCTCGCAACAACTGGTCACTTTGTTCTCACACTGTCGCTCTTGTTACTGGCTATTTGGTGTTAACAAACGCAATCCAGTAACAATTGTTACAAGTTCGTACTAACTTTCAGTAAACAAACAGACCTATTAATTTATAATTTTTTGAAATAAATAGTTGTATTGAAAGAAAGGAGCGCCGCGGACGATTTTCAATAAAACTTTTTAATTTTTATATTGAGTATCGTCCAATTATAATTGTTGTAGTTGTAACAGTTGTTTTTGTTGTTGTGTTTTATTGCTTTTGTCGAAAAAAACATATTTTTCGGAACGAGTTTACTTTAGGGACAACTCACCAATTTTATTTATTTTTTTTTTGAGAAGTAGCGTATGTAGAATAAAAAATAAATCTGCAAAAAAAAATAACTATCGGATGGATTTCCAAAATATGGATATCATGTGAAAGGTAATTTAATAAGAAATAAAATTGTGACATAAATAATTGAATTCCGTTGGTTGGTTTTTGAGACATGAGAATTTTTTAAAATTTTTACCTTTTTTTTTCAAAAACCGCACGAATATTTTTTGTTCAAAGACCGGCCCGGTCCGAAACTAACATATAGTACAAAAATTTCACATTCATTTTTATATGAATTTATTATTTTACGATTAATACATCTTATTAAACAACTTTCATTTTTATTTTCATTATGTATTTTTGTAAGAACAGCACAAGTTTGTGCTTCTCAATCTTGTAGATCTATCAGTAAAAATATTTCCTAATGTGGAGAAACTTCTCTCGCTTGGGACCGAACTCACAGGTATAGCCAATATATTTCGCGCCAAAGATTGCAACAATTTTAATTCATTGGCAGATGTATCCGACGCTACAGCGCTAGCAATATACTAATCGATTTCCACATCAACTGAAGTGGACATTTGTGGGATTAAATCGTTTTAACAGTGACTGCATAGTTCTAGAATTTAATTTAATTATAAATTCCGAATCTAAGATATCTGTTTTACAAAACTGTATCAATTCTTCTGACCACAATAAAAAATTATATATAGTTGGCTTTTAATCCGATGTTAATGTTTCGCAGCAGTCTTTAAATGGTTTTAAAAATGCCAAGAGTTTCTCAAGCAAACCAAAATCTAAGTCTGAAATGCGTTGATGTTCATCCTTTTTAATAAAAGCTTCTTAATTTTGTCTTTCACGCAGAAGATACTATCCAGCATTATAAATGTTGAATTGAAGCGTCTTTTAAAATCTTGCATTAGCGTTTTGGGCAACTTTTCATTGAGCTCAGAGTGCTTTAACACCATTATCAGTAACAAACACTGAGTTATTTAATATTTCAAGTATGCTACTGACGTGGCTTAAAATGTTTTCTATGTTTTCTTGCCGTCCGAAAATTCTCTCGTTGTTCATGTAATAGGCAGTAAGAAAAATTAATCTTTTTTGAGTGTGGTCGTCACTCCACATGTCTGTTGTTAAAGTTAGGTGTTGATCTTTTTAGTTCTCCATGAACTGAGCCTTCAACTTTTCGTATTCCTCCGTCATAACAGTCGTGGACAAAGTTTAGTAGAGGTTTTCCTAACGATAGAATACAAGATTTGCTACATTCAAGACGAATGTAGTCATCACTGCACACGTTATTTTCAAATATTTATACGATATTATTTTCAATGAAATTAAATCAAACATTAAAAGAAACTAACACACAATTCAATTAAAATCACTTAGAAATCGCCAAATTTACAGGTTTTATGACGTTAAAACAGCCACTATCCACTTATTTTTTTGCAGCCTTGTTTGACAGCATATTAACTTATCGCCAAAATGGGAATCTGTATTCTATCGTTCCTATAAGATGAACGTAAGTGCGATATTTACATATTGAATTGAATCAAAATTAAAAATTCCCAAAAATCCAACACCAAAAATATCGTTGCTACACACATATATTTTATTGTTTTCAAAAAAATAAATTTTTTTATTTTGTTTTCCGGCAAAAAAATTGAATAATTTTAAAAAAAAATAGAGTACAAATGGCACATCATTTTAAAGATGATGAACTTTACTTAATTAAGTTTTCTTTTTAAAATAAGGTCAACACTTTTCAAAAATTCTCATACCTCGAAAGCTAACCAACGGAATTCTATAGTTAAAATCACTCATTATTTTATACCTCATTAAATAACCGTTCATATAATATCCACATATTGAAAATCCATCTAGAGCTTCGCAACTTATAGCGTTTTTTATAAAAGCTTTATCCGCAACTTTCAATGGCGGAGTATTGTCCTTAATTTCAAAAATCGTCACATCTCCAAAATACAGATTAAATTTCTAAGATTTGCTTACCATTATTGTATGCCAATTATCTTTCTTACGACACCCAAATTTTTGATACCTGTTCAGGAACTATAATGATTTTTACAAAAGCCATATCCGCAACTTCATATGGCTATCCGAAACCAGATCCGAGCGACACTTTTTGATTGCACATTTATTCTTAGAATTGAAATCCAAATGAAAAAAGGGAACAGGTTTACTTTAGGGACAACTCTCCGATTTGATTTGTTTTCTTAGGAGAAGTAGCGTATCATAAATAAATAATAAATCTGCAAAAAAAAATTGTAGGTCGGATCTGGTTTTGGAGATATAGCCATCAAAAGTTGCGGATATAGCTTTTATGAAAAAGGCCATAAGTTGGGAACCCCTGGATGAATTTTCAAAATATGGATATCATATTAAAGGTAATTCAATGAATTATAAAATTGTCATATTAATAAATGAATTTCGATTTTTAGTTTTCGATATAGCAGTAATTTTACATAAGAGTATGGGTAAGTGGGCGGCCTACGGCCGCAGCTCATGATTTAAAACTCCCAAAAATTCGACACCGGCTTCGCGGCGTCCTTCGGCTGCGTATCAGTATGATATATCCAGCACTTTGGTTGCTAGCCACAGTAATTTTACATAAGAGTAAGGCCAAATTAATAATATTTATATGATATTCAGTAAATAAATTTGATTAAAATAAAAAAGTATAGTACAAATGGCACATCATTTTAAAGGTAATAAATTCTTCTTTCTATATATATATGTATCACTATAGGTTAATAATAAATATTTTGGAAAAAATAACGGTTTTTTAAAAAAAAGGTCAACTCTTTACAAAAATCGTCCTATATCGAAAACTAAAAATCGGTATTCATTTATTAATATGACAATTTTATACCTCATTAAATTACCTTTAATATGATATCCATATTTTGAAAATTCATCCAGGGGTTCCCAACTTATGTCCTTTTTCATAAAAGCTATATCCGCAACTTTTGATGGCTATATCTCCTAAACCAGATCCGACCGACAATTTTTTTTTGCAGATTTATTATTTATTTATGATACGCTACTTCTCCTAAGAAAACAAATCAAATCGGAGAGTTGTCCCTAAAGTAAACTTAAGCCGTAAAATGCTTAGTTTAATAAAAATTGACGAATGGGAGCTAAAGAAAAATTAAGCCAAACTGTCTCACATTATTGGACTTACCAAATCACTAGCTGAGAGTATTCCTGGCGTGGTCAACAACGGTAGTATGCCTGGCTCGCTATTAGCTGGTTCCCAAAAATTTCGTACATTATCTGGAACCTTAATATCTTCTTCAGCATCAGCGGGGATTTCAATATATTCGGTTGGCTTAAATCCGCCGCCATATGTATTTGAGGTCAAATCACAAGATACAATTGGTGACGATGCAGTCGTTACTACTTGGCCGACCGCTGAAACTCTAGCTGAATCTACTCAAAAAGTAATTATTCGACTATAACATTATTACAAACTCTCTAAAACTACCATTTTGTTTAAGATTTGCAAATTCGTCGAAGAAACTAGGCGGATCATTTGCAAAATATTGGCTGAGTGATGGACCACTTCCACTGATATTGGCCTGTGAAGTTTGCGGATTTGGGGAACTGTGTGATTCCATAAGTATAAAATACTTACTGCGCAAATTAACAGTAGTATACTTGAAAAACAATGGTTTATGATAAACTTTTTATATTTATTTTAGATTGGGTTGCAGTGAAAGTAGAGTTGGGCAAAATATATCAATATATCGAAATGTCGATATTTTTTTCGATAGCTACGAGCTATTAATTATATCGATAAGCGATATTTTATTTCGAGTATCGAATTTCGATATTTTTTGTTTAGAGATGACTCTGTATCTAATTGAATGTTTCGCATATATTTGATCTTTTGTTTTATGAAGGTGAAATTCAGTGGTTAAACTGACAACATTGAAATCAAATTTATGTACATATTCGTGGAAAGTTACACCATCGCTGTCAATACAAAAGCAAAAAAAGAAGTCAAAATTCTTTAGTTATAAGCATAACATGGTTTTTGTACTGCGGAATGTTGCCTCTTTTTCTATAAATTTAGTTGGAGCAAATGTCAAAGTCGAGCAAACCAATGCATGGTAATTTGGTTAAGGCTAAGACTATTTTATGTTTCGCGTGTGTATTTTTCTTAAAAAGTTTTAATTTTATTGAGTTGCTGTTCCGAATCTTTCTGAATTATTGCATTATTTTCTATAACTTCTATATGTGTATAATTTTCTTATATTATTGATATATTTTGGCAATACCTTTAGGTATTTACTGGCTTTGTACAAAATATCGATTCTTCATATAGTCGATATATTTGAATACTGTTATGAAATATCGATAGTTCAATATTTTTTTTATTTGCACAACACCAAGTGCTAGTGCTTACAAGTAAAACCATGGACTATGTAGACCGGAAACTCTTGTTCTTCTTCTCATGAATTGACTGTCAAAAATTTTGATATACAGAGGTACCGTATGTTAAAAAATCAATTTGGACGGAATCGCACCTGATTTGTGGGTGTTTTTTGGGTAAATGAGATTTTTTCAAAGAAATTTTATATTGTGTATGATGAAATTGTTTAAATTAATAAAAACGAAAATGTGTGCATATAACAGAATTATTTGGTTATAGTTAATTATTTTGAACTTAAGGTCAGGTAATATATGGAAAAAATATCATAAGAAAGTCGATAATCTCATATTTCTGTGCGAAATTATTCTTTGAGATGTCCTAGAGCAGTGTCTGTCAACGTGAGTATTAAAAAGATTGCAAACTTTCATGTGTATTTATGCGTATAAGGATATACATGTAAGCACATATGTACATTTTTACCCGTTAAGGACTAGTTTGCGATACATAAACGCTTCTTTTTGCTGTTGCAGGATCCGTGCATTAGTGTAATCCGTTGTACAAGAAATGTTGATATTTGCGTCACAACAGCCATCACCCATGCAAACGCAAAATACTGTGCTGAAGCTATTAATCAACTCCAGCGAAATTTTGACTGTCCTCAATGGCTTTTATAAGCTTATCCTTAAGTTGTAGGTAACCTTCATAAGGTGGCAAATCCAAACTATTAAAACTGTTTTAAACAACAAAAAAAAATTACAAATAAAAAAAATCTATAAGAATTGAGTTATTTTACCATGTGTACGCTCGTGGGAAATTATTTGATGTACCCCATTTTTCAATGGTAAAAATTTGTGGTCCATTTGAACCGTATAGCTATTTAAAACCATTCATTGGAACACGAGAAGTGCCGGTTATAAATTGCAGTAATCTTGAACGCATTTCATTTGAATATGAAAGCACAGCACGCCAAAACCATTGAATAATGATGAATCACATCATCCTTATACGAAGTATTTTCACGCCAATCTTTTACATCAATATTTTGTATGCCACACATGAGCAACTTCAACTCATGCTCATTAATTATTTTAAGCAAATTAAGTGGTATAATCGAATCAAATCCATCTAGAAAGGCAGACATTTGTTCTTTGACACGAGCAACAAAACGCCACTCAATGACGAGTCTAAAATAAAATATTTTTTGACAGTGTACTACACTCATATACGTATCTTTTACATACTTAATGTGTTCATCTTTATGTTCATTGGTCGCATCAATATAGGCACCACCAGTCTTCAGCTCATGTTGACTCTTATGACCGAATGTATCTTCATGTATCTTCGACATATAATAGCTTATTTTTATCAAAAATTGTAAAATTATATATAATCTTTTTTTGCGACTGATTATTTATTATATTAAGCATTATTACATTGAACTTGCAATGAGCAATTAAGTAAAAATTTTACGATCATATTGGTCTTTGTGAAATGACTGGAAGTTCAATGTAATAATGCTTAATATAATAAATAATCAGTCGCTAAAACTAATTTTCTTAACCATAAGGATAACACGCCAATTTTCAATAAATATATGGCTGGCAATGTCACACTTTCGAAAAATAAATCATAGCACGACTTTAAGCCAATGGCTTAACGGCTATGCAAAAAAGCGAGAAAGTGACAAGTATATAAATAACAAAAAATGGAACATTGTGTGCGAATTGAAATAGATAAGCGCACATTGTACACCTCAAGGTCATGTCTCCAACAGCTCAAGTGTTAAGAGCGACCGTCAAAAATATAATTGCAATTCATGAATGGTCAGGGGTTCGAGTCCAAGCACAATATCAACCAAAAACTGGTCTGATGAGGCTATGTATATATATATGAGAATATGTATATACAAAAAAGCCTCGATTTGCGTCGTTAATTGGGACCGCAAAAAGACGACGCAAGTCGAAACGACGCAAATCGAAATCATTTTTGCATGTATTTGTACTAGTTTTTTGTTAATTGGTTCCTGGTTGTAAGTTTTATGAAAAAAATGGTTATTTTTTAATAACAACACCTTTTTAAGTCTTATGTTAATATTTTTAAAACAAAAACTATATTCATTTTTAATTAAAAACACAAAATTCATAAAATATAAATTAAAAATGGATTAAATTAAAAAGTTCAAATTGTTCTCACAGTTGTAGGAGCCAAATCAAATTTTTTTGCAATTTCAATCGCCTTTTCACCAGATTTAAAACGTTTTAAAATTTCCAGTTTTAGTTCCAAACTTATTTGTTTTCGTTTATTATTCATTGCGGATAGGTTATTAAAATTTTTTTAAAACTAAATTTAATATAAATTCAAGATGTTTCTGTATCAAAAATCTATTAAAACTAATTTTCAATCGAAAAACATATGATTTACTCATAACAATTGGGTTCCCCATTAAATAATAAGAATTTGAAGCAATTTGAATTTGAAGCCCTGATAATTGCACTGAAAAAAATATTTTTAAATTATTCAAAGAAAATTTATATTTTAACGACGTAACTCTGAAAATCCGAAAATTTATAAACGACGCAACTTCGAAAACGACGCAAATCGGGACGACGCAAATCGAGGCTTTGGTGTATATGGTAATAGCCGAAACATATGTCACCAATTACTAGGTTAAATTGTTCCATTTGTTATCTTTGTCGTGTTTGTTGAATAAAAAATCATTGATCAATTAACTAAAATTTTACGATCATATTGGTCTTTGCGAAATGACTGCAAGTTCAATATAATAAGTCTTAATATAATAAATTATCAGTCGCTAAAACAAATTTTCTTGTTGGTCAGTGACCTGAGTACCGAGGCCTTCATAGTTGCTTTCAAAGGTTTCACTTCGCGCCAAAGGAAATGTAGCAACTTATACTCCGTTAATGGAACAAATTTTCAAGGTGCACGTCGCGTTCTAGATGACATGCAGAAACTTCTACTTAGTCCGACAAAAGTAGCACGCGGTGCACGAAGGCAAACTTTTGGAATGCGAAGCCATTCTCTTCCTTTGATCGTTCCAGTCTAACTTTTCCTTGTGCATGTAATAAGATAATGTAATGTGAACTAGTCTTAAGTATTGATTGTGACTCTTTATACTGTTTGACAGTTTGCCGTAGACGTCAGTTGACCATCAGCCGTAATACAGAGCACACATACAATTCTATACGTAATAAACTGATAATTAATATGATAAAACTCATGGTGTTTTAATAATTATTACAGTGCATCAGTAATATTTTGTACTTTTCGAAACTTGTAATGCTTTACTCCTAGTATTTCCAACTCACTTCCCATTCCGATATCTTTTTACCTAGGCAAATCGGAGTGAAAACCATTTTTTGCCTGGTGAATAAAATTTTTACTCTGGTGACTAAAATTTCCAATTTTGCTGTCCCAATTGAAATAATTTTTGACAGCACAAAATTTTGACATTTCTTCTTGAAAGTAAAATAAATTTGTCGAATTTTAAAATTGAAATGATTTGTTTATACTTAGAAATACGTATTATAATTTAAAATCATATTCGCATGCTAATGAGCATCGTCTATGCTAATAAGCCTACTGAATGTAGCCCAATCGGAAGATGACGAATTTTTTCGATTTTTGGCGAGAGAGGAGAGCACAAAAAACCTGAAGTAAAAGTCTCGGTTGAAAAGACTTGGCGTTGGAATACTTTACCAATACTTATTTCTATTAATGGCACCAGCTACCAGACTATGCTTTGGTGTCAATAGATGAGGAAATAAAATATTAAGAGAATATCATTACAGCGCAAAAAGAAATTTTACCAACCAAAATAGATTTCCTACCACTTTTACTGGAATTCATACGATGAAAGTCCAATGATGAAGGTTCATTTCAAAACGGAACTGCAAAAATTTTCACGTCTGGCTTATTGTGTTGAAAAACCAACCGTTGAAATGTCAATGGGTGTTAAAAGAAGGCACAGGCTTATGTTAGCGACAATTCTCCGATCGTTTTGTTTTTTTTTTTTTAAGAAGTAGCGTTTTAGGAATAAATAAAAAATCTGCAACAAAAAAATGTCACCCAGATCTAGTTTCGGAGATATAGCCATCTGAAGTCTCGGATATAGCTTTATAAGAAACGGTATAAAATTTAGGTATTATATGAATAGTAATTTGATAAGGTAAAAAATCGACGGATAGATATTTGAAATTCATATAATCTTTAAGATATTTATTTATTTATTTGTATTTGGTCTACGAATTTAACTATACAAACTATATAACTAAAACTAATTGAGTAGTACAAATAAATTTAATATAATTTAAAAGCCGTGGATGTTCAAGAAAAACACTTAGAATAAATGTCAAATCTTTTTATTTAAACTACCGTTCTCGTTCAACTTCACCGGAAAGAGGCAGAAACAAAGAAGAATTTAAAAATGGCTGACACTTTTCAATTGTTACCATATCCAAATTTTCATTAAGAAATGGAACTGTCAAAACAGCAAAGTATTGCCAGGTCATAAAACTTTATACAGAAATGAAAGTATTCAGATGACAAAATACAGCAAGATTAGTTGAATTGAGGAACGAAGAGATAAATAAATAAGAACTTGCATTAAAGTTTACTAAATAGGAAAAGTTATTACACAAGCGAATACATCTTGCAATAGGTTCATAATTTGTGCGATGAATTCGATCTTCAAATATACGATTTATTTTAAGTTTCTATTAGAAGCATATAAAATGAATAAATTTGAAATTTCTTGGCATTTAATTTTACCAGATAAAATATTATAAGCAAATAACAAGGATAAGTGCGTCTATCTTTTATTACTGTAATCCAAGAAGCTTACGCTTTGCATGGTATTTCATGCAGTTTATATGGCGGAAATTTACTAAAACGCTTTTGAATTTTTTCAATGCGATTAGAGTGTTCTGCATAAAATGGTTCTCAAATAATTGAGCAATGCTCTAAAATGCTACGGATGAATGAAATTAAGATTGGGTTTGGTTATAAGTTTTCGAAGGCTACTGCAGGGGCGGTGTACAGCCCTAATCTTTTATTTTCATAACGTCAAGTCTCGCAAACCATTCAAGACATTGTAATGAAATTTGACGGACAGACGCAGATCATAAATATCTAAAATTTTGTCAAAAGTGGGCGGAATCAAATAATTGGGCGTGCCACTTTTTTTATTATTATTCAAAAGCGACACCGACGATTTTCAAAAGAACTTTAAAAATATTACCACTGAAGGCAGACATTATAACAAGCTATATTACTATACTTGCAAAATAAGGTATCTCATGACCAAAAATTAGTGCAATAGAACCAGTGGACGTAGCACCTCCCATACAAGCAAAAAACTTTAAATGTTATATTTAGTGTGCTATGGAAGCAATAAGGATTGCATCAGTGGGCGTGGCACCTCCCATACAAACAAAAAACGTGTAATGTTATGTTTAGTGGACTATGGAAATAATTTTATTTAAATTTGGTGTTGAGATGTCGGTGACTATAAGCTTTGCAATTAAATGGATTTCAACGGAATTGCGTTAGTTTGCGTGGATCCTCCCATACATACGAAAAATGTTAAGTTTATATTTGTAAAGTGTAATATGGGAGAAGTTTTTTAAATTTTTTGTTCCAACCGATAGAAAAAGCTCGAAAAATATCTTCCGACATTACTAAGGGGGGCTTCGGACTCTTGATAGGACCGTTTTTGACCCATTTTTACGAAAATAGTTTTTGTTCCAAAAGACTTTTAACTACAGTGGTGCAGTGTTAATATTGTAGCGAAATTTGCAGTATGCCTGTTCTCGAACACCCTGTGGCAGTCATATGTGGTTTCTGTACTAGATGAATCTTGAACTCGATAAGCGCCATAAACTGAATGTCGCTGCGGTATGTTAGATGATTCTTAAACTCGATAAGCGCCATAAACTGAATGTCGCTGCGGTATGCTAGATGATTCTTGAACTCGATAAGCGCCATCTAGAAGGTACCGGAAATGACATTCTGGATAGTGGTGGAACTTTCAAGAAGGAAGTGAATTTGCTATAAAAGGTTGTCATTTGAGCAGTCGAGACACAGTTGTTCGTAAACAGTAGAGTAATAAAGGTTGTTCTTAAGCAATAGAGTAATACAGTGGATTTCAAATCGCTAAAGTGAAATAATTGTCTATACAGTGCCAGTTCAATATTAAAGTTTGAATATCGATAATTAAAGGAAATAAACAATTGTACCGTTTAAAAACTAACGCTTTTGATTTACATAAACCATTTTATAATTAAATAAAGTTTGTGTTTTTAATTGCTACACAATCCAGTGATCGAACTCAGAAAAGTGTAAGAGATCGAAATTATCCTAAAAAGAGACAGGAAATTTCGTAACAATTGGTGTCAGAAGTGGGATTGTGTAAATATAATTAACAATCAAATAAAAATTAAAAAATGGTTAAGTTTGATGAACTGAAAGTGGATCAGCTGAAGAAAGAGTTGCAGCAGCTGAATCTGCAATCATCTGGCGGAAAGGTAGAGCAACAGAAACGCTTACGGCAGGCTCTTGAGGCTCAAGGTGTAAACTTGAAAGAGCATGAATTTTATGGTGATGTCGCAGAATCGACAGCGAAAGTGGAGGAAGCTTCTGGAACGTTGGCAAGTGGTGAAGTTTTAGACATGTCAAAATTCGAGAAAATGTTAATGGCGATGACGCAAACGATGACGCAGAGCTTAAGTCAGAATGCGCTGCAGATCCAGGCGGTTCGGGGAGAAATTGCTCAGAGCTTAAGTGAGAACGCGCTACAAATTGATCAGAGGTTGAGTCAGAACGCGACAGAGATCCACACAATGAATCAAAATATGGAGGCTGTTCGAACGGAGGTTGCCAAAATTGTAAATGGCCTCGATGCAAAAGTGACTGAGTTACGAGATGACGTTGAATTATTCAAGAAAAAAGTTCAAGATAATCTTGAAAAAGTTCAAAATAATCTTGAAATAGTTCAAAATAATTTTGAAAACGTTAATAAAAGGATTCAACAGTTGGAAATAAGCGATCCAACCACTCAAGTGATAAGAGAGTTCAGCACAGAGAGGCTTAAGGCACCCATGTACGATGTAACAACGCCATTTAG
Source organism: Meiosimyza decipiens (assembly GCA_963680825.1). NCBI lineage: Eukaryota > Metazoa > Arthropoda > Insecta > Diptera > Lauxaniidae > Meiosimyza > Meiosimyza decipiens. Next base: position 69,901,788 of record OY804258.1, on the reverse strand, counting down.
TGTTTTCAAGCTCCAGTTCGAAACAACATCTACTCATAATCGTTGGGATAACGATAGCGTAGCAGCAGCACTAATTGTGGCATTAAAAGGCGCAGCTGCGGAGCAGAAAAATTACAAGGCGGTAATGGATGCCTTACAGCGAAAATATGGCAGTGACCACATGAAGCAGATTCACAGACTGGAGTTGAAAAATCGTATCCAGAAATCTGGTGAGTCCTTGCAGGAGTATGCTGCGGATATTGAACGATTGGCACACCTTTCTTACTGTGACGAGTTAAGTGTCGTAGCTGAAAAATTCAAAATAGAGGCGTTTATTGACGGCATACGTGACTCAGAGACAAAACGCGAGACAATGAGGAACCCAAAGACAACATTTAATGAAACAGTAACGGTTGCCCTCACTCAGGAGACGATTGCGTTGACATGCCGCCCATCATTGAAAACTCGTCGGATGGAGGTAGAGGTTGAGAAGAAAAATTCATCGTTCGCCCGCAGCAGCTTCAGCGGAAAATGCTATATCTGTGGTAAGCAGGGACACATGGCACGTGACTGCAAATCACGTCGTAAACGATCTGCATCACGTTCACCAAGAAGAAAAATTGAAAATAGTGTGGACGATGGCGAAAATGATTGCGGACAGCAGTCGTTAAACTAAAGAGAGTCAGTACAGCGGGGCGTGAGCTGACTCCCACTTATGATTGCCCCATAGTTTTAGTTTCGAAGCTCTGCCGAAATTCCAACAGCCTTACCATCGGTGGAAAAATCAACGAAAGACCATGTGAGTTAACTTTGGATACAGGCGCATCGCATTCAATTGTGAGGAGAGACTTATTTGATAAACGACGAGTAACGCCATTAAATGGGATCCAATTGAGAACAGCGACAGGAGAAATTGCACAAATAGTAGGAAAAGTTACAGCGAGTGTTCTTATCGGCAACAAAACTGTGGAACGTGATTTTATTGTTGCAAATATTACCGATGAGGTTATCATTGGCGTGGACTTTATAATTCTACACGGGTTCACTTTGGATCTTAAGAAAAAGACGTTAAGGTATGCCAACGTAGAGTTGCCTTTAGACATTGGCTGTGGACAAAACTTGACAATTGCAAGAGTCTACATAAGTGAGCGCTATCGAATTGAACCCAACACTGAAGAAATTATTTGGGCTACAACAAGTGAAGACTGTGGGACAAGCCAGCTGTGGGTAGTAGAAGCAGATAAGAAAAATTTAAAGAAAGATCTGATTATTGGAAAGACCCTAGTAAAAACAAGAGCGGATAACAAAATACCAGTACGAATTTTGAATCCAACAAATGAGCCAAAATGGATACAGAAAGGTGAACTAATAGCGCAATGTGAGAAAGTTACGGCTGTTATTAATTGCGAAAATGACCAGCAGGACACAAAAGGTACAACTTTAACAAAATCGTCGGCCTTGGAAGTATTGACGAAAGAATGGACGAAGGAGTTGTCTGCCCAGAACAAAAATAAAGCAAAAAGGTTTCTGCAAAAGCATTGGCGGATATTTGCGTCCAAAGGAGAAAATAATGGCCGAACATCAGTTGTCAAACATCGCATTGATACAGATAATTTTCAGCCAATTCGTCAACCTCCAAGGAGACTAGCACTCGCTAAGAGAGAAGAAGTGACGGGCCTTATAGAGGATATGGCGCGAGAAATTGTCATTGCACCATCAGAAAGCCCGTGGAGTTCACCGGTCGTACTGGTCAAGAAAAAGGACGGAAGTATGCGATTCTGTGTAGATTACAGAAAATTGAATGACGTCACCAAAAAAGACAGCTACCCGTTACCCAGAATCGATGATACACTGGATACGTTATCTGAAGCGACATGGTTTTCCACCCTGGACTTACAAAGTGGATATTGGCAGGTCGAAATAGATGAAAAAGACAAGGAGAAAACTGCCTTTAGTATTGGGAATGGTCTATGGCAGTTTAACGTCATGCCGTTTGGTCTTTGTAACGCTCCAGCTACGTTTGAGAGGTTAATGGAACGAGTTCTCAAAGGATTGCATTGGAAGACTTGTTTAGTGTATCTCGATGAAATAATCATCATGGGAAAAGATTTTGATAACCACTTGAAAAATCTGGAGGAAGTGTTTGAGCGCTTGGAGGCAGCTGGACTAAAATTAAGTGCGAAAAAGTGCTCACTTTTCCAGCGTGAAGTCAAATATCTGGGGCATAAGGTTACGTCAGAAGGAATACACACAGATGAGGATAAAATAAAAGCTGTGAAAAATTGGCCAAGACCAACAAATCTTCATGAGTTGCGAAGTTTTCTGGGCCTATGCACTTACTACAGACGTTTTGTTCCTGGTTTCGCAAATATCGCAGGCAGTCTACATGAGCTGACACAGAAAAATAGGAAATTCGAATGGAGTGGTGCACAAGAAACTGCATTCCAAAAGCTGAAAGAATTATTGTCTACAGCGCCAATACTAGCGTACCCAATACCCGGTGAAAAATTTGTATTGGACACCGATGCAAGTGGACATGGTATTGGAGGAGTTTTGTCCCAAGTCATCAATGGACAAGAAAAAGTCGTCGCATATTTCAGCAAAATTCTGTCGAAACCTGAGAGGAATTATTGCGTAACTCGGAGAGAGTTACTGGCAGTAATGGAATGCGTAAAACACTTCCATAAGTACTTATGTGGACAGCACTTTCTCTTGAGGACAGACCACGCGGCATTAAGGTGGCTACTTCAATTCAAGGATCCTGAAGGTCAAATCGCACGGTGGATAGAACGCTTGCAGAGCTATGATTTCACCATAGAACATCGCAAAGGAAGCCAGCATGGAAATGCAGATGCACTTTCCCGTCGTCCATGTAAAATTGAATGCGGTCATTGTTCACGAACGGAAAATAAAGCTGGAACAATAGATGTACGCCTTTTGAACGTTTTGCCTGAAGAAAAGTGGACAAAAGAGGAAGTACAACGGGACCAGCGCAGTGATACAGATTTGGCAACTATAATTAAGTATAAGGAGCTGGGTAGGAAACCGGCGTGGCAAGAAATCTCAAGTGAAAGCCAAATCTGTAAAGCATACTGGGCGCAATGGCAAAGTTTGGAGTTGCATGATGGTTGCCTCTACCGAATCTGGGAAAGCGAGAATGGTAAAATTCGCTCAAAACTGCTGGTTATTCCAAAGGCAAAATTTAAGGAAATAATCGAGGATTATCACAATGGATCAAGTGGTGGACATCTGGGTATAACAAAAACCACAGAGAAAATAAAGAAACGGTTTTATTGGGTAGGATGCCAAGAAACAGTCGCTGACTGGATCCGCCGTTGTGACCAATGTGCAATTGCTAAAGGACCCAGGCAACGTACTCGGGGAAAAATGCATCAGTATAACGTTGGAGCTCCCTTTGAGAGGATAGCCATGGATATAGCGGGACCTTTTCCAATCAGCAATGCAGGAAATAAATACATCCTTGTGGTAATTGATTACTTCAGTAAGTGGCCAGAAGTATATCCCATTCCCAATCAAGAAGCAAAAACAGTGGCAGACATTTTCATCAAAAATTGGATTTGCCGATATGGAGCTCCACTTGAGTTGCATTCCGACCAAGGACGAAGTTTTGAGTCGGCACATTTTAAGGAGGTTTGTGACATGCTTGGAATACAGAAGACACGTACCACAGCATTGCATCCTCAGTCCGATGGCATGGTTGAAAGGTTTAACCGTACTCTAGAGGAGTATCTGAAAAAGGTTGTTGACAAAGGACAAAAAGATTGGGATGAGCTTTTACCAATGTTTCTTATGGCTTATCGTTCGTCAATACACGATACCACTACAGTCACGCCAGCAAAAGCCATTTTTGGTACTGACTTAAGGCTTCCAGCAGATTTGAAGTACGGAGTAAGCGTTGTCCCAAAAACGACCCATGCTGACGATTACATGTCGCGGAAAAGAGAAGATTTGGCAGATATACACGAGCTTATCAGGAGACGTACTCAATTAGCTAGCGACAAGATGAAAGCTCGGTATGACCTGCGAGCAAATACTGAAGGGTTCAAAGAAGGTCAATTAGTGCTGCTACACAACCCACAACGAAAACGAGGCTTGTCTCCTAAATTACAGACTCATTGGGAGGGACCTTACCGGATCGTCACAAGGATTAATGACGTTGTGTATCGAATCCAAAAATACCCTGGCAACAAAGGTAAATTAAAGGTAGTCCACATCGAAAGGCTGGCACCTTACTATAAAGACGGAGAGACTCTTGTTCGGGACGAACAAGTTTAAGCGGAGGGCAGTGTAGCGAAATTTGCAGTATGCCTGTTCTCGAACACCCTGTGGCAGTCATATGTGGTTTCTGTACTAGAAATAATAAACTCGATAAGCGCCATCTAGGAAGTAGCAAATAAACTGAATGTCGCTGCGGTATGCTAGATGATTCTTGAACTCGATAAGCGCCATAAACTGAATGTCGCTGCGGTATGCTAGATGATTCTTGAACTCGATAAGCGCCATCTAGAAGGTACCGGAAATGACATTCTGGATAGTGGTGGAACTTTCAAGAAGGAAGTGAATTTGCTATAAAAGGTTGTCATTTGAGCAGTCGAGACACAGTTGTTCGTAAACAGTAGAGTAATAAAGGTTGTTCTTAAGCAGTGGATTTCAAATCGCTAAAGTGAAATAATTGTCTATACAGTGCCAGTTCAATATTAAAGTTTGAATATCGATAATTAAAGGAAATAAACAATTGTACCGTTTAAAAACTAACGCTTTTGATTTAAATAAACCATTTTATAATTAAATAAAGTTTGTGTTTTTAATTGCTACACAATCCAGTGATCGAACTCAGAAAAGTGTAAGAGATCGAAATTATCCTAAAAAGAGACAGGAAATTTCGTAACAATATTTTGCAGAATTTGTTGCTGTGAGGATATTTTCCTTGTCCTTTGGATTAACCTGGAGGTAGTCACTCCATAGGTGACTACTTATCGATGCGGCTCACCCTAAGTCACTTTGGGTCACTTGGAGTCACCAAAGTGACTGAAATCGAGTTTTTGTGGTTTGCGTGCGATTTTTATAGAATCGCACTATAATACCTACGTTGCCACGTTGGCGCAAAACAATTTAAATATTTTCAATAATTTTTCGACATTTTCAACCCTTACTCTACCTTTTTCAATATAATGCATATTTTTTCGACTTTTTCAACCTCTAAACGAAAAACCGAACTGTGATCGGTCTCCTGGTAGTTATATTGAATAAGCTCTGGTAACTGATTCATTCAAGCAATAATTTGTCAAATTGCAATGACGCAAAGTTCTAAAAGGAACCCTGAAATTTATACATTCAAGGAAAAATGTGCAATCTATAAGCCCAGACACAATATCATAAGCAAACATCAAGGAAGCAATGATTCGTCTCGCTTGCAGTGATTTGAGGTTGATTAACAAAAAGCGTGAATTATACGTGAGAATAGATTCCAAGAAGTTTAAAGTGCTAAATGCAAACTTAGGAAATCTTTTTGGAACTCTCTCTAATCTATTACATTGAACAGGAAAAAACGAAACCAAATTATTGCAGCATATTCGAGTCTAGATCTATCATACGAAGTATCCAAATTTTTCCGAGTATATGTTTCACTAAATTCCAAACTATTTAGCCTGATTAAAGAACACAATGCGCTTACGCAAGGAAAGGAGATGGGCGCGTGTCGTGTTTTTCGTCGTGACATGAACACGCACGACGTGACACGTCGTGTTCGTGCTAGAAAATTTAAATTCGTTCGTGTTCGTGAGTGTTTCGTGTTGAGCACAATTGACACAACTAGCACGACTCAATACAAATAACAATTTGTCAACGCTACAAACAAAAACAGAACAGCTTGACAAAAACCAAAATATGTTAATAAAAATATATAAGTATTAATAAGTATGTAAACGTAAAACAAAAATGTGTTTTTGATCATACGAAGGTGTTTCGTTCGTGTTTGAAATTTGTAATTCGTGCTCGTGTCGTGTTTGAAAAAATCGACACGCATCCATCTCCAGTTCGAAGCCCACTTACCCAAGTCACGCAGCATTTTACAAATAATATTGTTCCTACAAACTTGCCCAACATATCAGCTCAGACTTATGCTAACGTGCTTAAATCTAGTCAGGATAAACCTGCAAACATCATAAGAAACTCTCAAAATTTTGAGACATTGCTCATGACGCTCGCTCAGTGTATGACTCAGCTTTTGACAACAATGCATGAGAAGATGAACAATCAAAACCAATTTATGAAAGTTTTGATTGGAAACAAATGAACACCTCAAAATCTGTCATTAGAATGCAAACGGCGTAAGCGAACATGAATTAGAAACTAAGAACTTTCTTTACAATAACGAAATTGATGTTTAACTTATTTCTGAAACACATCTTACCCTCATGAGTAATTTTAAAATTGAAGAGTACAGATTCTACCATACCTGTCACCCTGATCGTAAAGCGCGAGGAGGTACGGGAATACTTGTTAAAAACCGTATAAAGTACTGAGCACTTGAGCAGTATGGGAGTGAGTACCTACAAGCTTCTTCAATTTGCTTACAATGTTGGGACGACAAAGCAACAGTTTCAGCTGTATATTATCCGCCAAGATATAAAAATACGAAAGCCCAGTTCGACCACTTTTTTAATTCATTAGGGCCAAAATTCGTTGCTGTTGGTGACTTTAATGCGAAGCATAACTACTGGGGTACCAGCCGCAATGGACTTGATTATGTATCAACTGGTCAGCCAACTTATTGGCCGTCAGACCTTCAAAATATTCAAGGTCTTATGGACTTTGCAACTACAAAAAGAATTAATAAGAGGCAAATTTCAGCAGATTCATGTTTTGATTTGAGCTCTGATCATTCCCCTATAATAAAGCATTCGCATCTGCATGCTGCAGTCACTCGATGAGCTTACCTCAAAAAAAAAAAAACGATTTGGCTCAAATACAATATGATAATGTAAGCCTTAAAGATCCTTAGGATCTGGAATCGCCCATATAGCTATTTAACAGCATGCTAGCATCAGCTTCTCTTCATGCAACTACTGTGCATTCAGTAACAACCCATAGAAGGCAACGCCTCAACTTTTCTCACATAAAACATTCAGTGATGGAAAAAAGTCGACTCATGGGACAATAGCAAGAAGTTAGGTCACCCACACTTAAACATAAACTAAGACTAGCTAAAGTGAAATTAAGAAAGGCCCTACGAGAGAGTCTGAATGAGGTATAGACACATACATCAAAAAGCATAGTCCTTTCCCCTAATTACTTTTTATGGAAGGCCATCAGGAGTATGAAAAACCCACTGACTTAGACTCCCCATAAGGCTGACAATGTTTACTGGGCCAGAAGTAACGAAGAAAGAGGCCAAGCATTTGCTCATCATCTAAAGCAGGTATTTCAGTCAAATCTATGAGACAAATTCTGTTGCGATTCACAACTAAAAACGTTCAATCTTTCATACAAACCCAACTTAACAAGGAGAAAGCACCTGGTCATGACCTAATAACTGCTCATATGTTTATTGAATTACATTGTTGTACAGTCCGCCATTTAACCGTACTTGTCAATGGTATTACTTGATTGGGCCACTGTCCAGAAGATGTCTCAAATTACAAATTTTCCTAAATCTGCGAAATTTTCCACGCAAACATCATCATATCGGCCAATAAGCTTAATGCCTACATCAAAACTCTTCGAAATGCTGCTACTTTCAAAAATTATACTTCACGTAACCCAAATGAGCATAATACCTCAACACCAATTTGGCTTTCGCAGAAAACACGGAACTATAGAGCAAGTTCACAGGATAGTAGCAGAAATTAGAGAGACATACGAAGGTAAAAAATACTGCTCTACAGTGTTCCTTGATGTAGCGCAAGATTTTGATAAAGTGTGGCACGAAGGACTATTACACAAAATAAAGAAATTGCTCCCTAAAAATACACATGTTTTACCAGGATCCTACCTTACAGGGCGAAAGTTCCGTGTAAAATTACATTTCAGATGATGTGGAAGTTTTTGCTGGAGTGCCACAAGGTGGTGCTGTTGGCACTTATGACTTGCCATAAAGCAACTCTAGGCTTACATCTACTTTTGCTGATGACACTGCAATTTTGTCTTGTCACGCAGACCCGAATAGTGTGTCACATACCCTCGATGAACATATGCGTATAGTTGAAACATGGCTTTAAACTGGCGAATAAATGCAAACGAGCAAAAAAGTACTCATGTAACTTTTATACTCAATAGAAAGACTTGCCCCACAGTTCACCTAAATAATACCCCAATACCTCAGAGCGGTATACTCATATAATTCAACATTTGCTTTCAATGAAATCACAGCTTTAGCTTCATATATCGGCTATGAAAATAAAGACACCGTTTTGATAAGTACACAAGACAGCAGAAGTTGATGTCAATGGAGTGAAAAAGAACTTGAGGTTTTGTTTTTTTATAAATCATCAAAAGATTTGAAATTCTTCGACATTATTTAGAGCATTAATTTCAGTTTTCTCACCTTCTCCCAGCTGGGCTCGCTAGCCACAATAAGTGAGAACAAAAAATGAGGAGTTTTATTAAGCTTAACGTGAAAAATTGCGTATTTTCCATGGCGTTCGCAAAATTTCAAGTGTCATGAAACGCGACGAACGTGGCGGCCAATTAAAGTCGCTACTACGCGAAATATTGCAACTATCGAAGATGTTTCGCAACAGAGCTTTTGTGTCTTTTGCAGTATTTGATGTTACTCTATCCTAATGGAACCAGAGTTGTGGATGGTTTTGTACAACTGACCCACCACCAGCCTCATTAGTTTTAATTCCATTCTCATTTTGGTTGATGTTAATTTCTGATTCCTTGCAACTTTTTAGTAATAAGAAATTTTTATTAATAGGTAGGCACATATGTAAAATATTACTGAATCACAAGCACTTTTTTACTTTTTCCATGCCAGACGTGCATTAAGTACATTGGCTTGGCCGGAATCCACTTATCGCTGTGCTCCTGCCCTTATATCATTATTTTTCGTAATTATTTTTTTATAACAACTATTTTTAAATTTTCATTGTGTTTTTTATTTGTAAAAATCTCAAAACTAATTTTACTGATCCACATATGACAGTAACTTATATACATAGTATACACGATTTTTTTTAACCGTTTGACCGCTACGCGGCGCCGTCGCGCTTCGATATTACGTCTCTAATACAGCTACGCGGCGCGGTAGCGCTGCCATTTCAGTGCGAGTTTGTCGGTCGCCGTGGGAGGTTGTATCTTGCCGCTCGTGTGTTTTTTAAATAAAAGTGTTCTTTTTCAAGCCTAAAAAGTACGATACATTAGTTTTTATTTTACTCTGAATTGAGTTCTAATTTCACATCTAAGGATGAATTTTTTATAACATACTACTTGTATATCTTTTAATTGCCTTCAACAGTTGTTTCCATTAATTCTTTATCTACAAAATGTTAAAAGTTTTATGTAAATCGATGTAAAATTGGAGAAGTTATAAAGTTTTAAGTAGATATATATTTTTTTATTTATTTTATACCCAGATTTTCTAAAGCAGTTTTAGAATTTTGATAGATAGCTGTCAAACGGTTAAAAACACCAGCTGTTCCTCCTCCAACTTCAAGTTGGCACCTTAATTTTTAAGTAAAATTGTTACATTAACAGACGTGTACTACGAGTATAAATTGATTCAGTTTTTGATTTTTGGCAACACGTTCAAATGTTTACTTGAGCTGACATTTTCCAATTTTATTTTTTTAGAAGTAAAAGAGGGCTAAAAATAAATAAAAAATGTGGACATTATAAGACAGATAATTTAATGGACTTTAATAATGGTTAATAAATTTTTGAAATTTGTCCGTCAATTTTGGAGATATGACGATTTTTCTGAAATTTTGACCAATTTATTCAAAAAAAATTCTTTTTCCATAAATGTGTTAATGACCCATTTTTTTAGCATGTTAAGAAAGCTAATTAATTCCATTTTAACAATAAAAAACAAACAATAACAACTATTACCAGACGATTCTCATTATAAAATTTCGTGCACGATTTTTAATAAAAATTTTTCCCCTGTGGCGCTTCTTTTTCCCAATACAGCCTTGTATTTCAACAAATTATTAAATATATAACAATATTACATTATAAGACTTAAATTTTTTTTCATGAAAAATTTTTCCAACATCAGTGTGTTAGCAAACCTGCTGTTAGACATACATAATATAGTGAGCCGCGAAGCCGGTGTTGGACATATTGAAGGATGTAAGTCCTGGGCAGCGGCCGAAGGCTCCGACTAACCCTAACTGTTATGTGAAACTACAGTGGCTACCGAAGCCGGTGTTGGATATATTATAGGAGGCGTTTCCACACACAACAGATGTATATTTTCCTGATTTTCATACTGATTTGTTCCACCTACTAAAAATTCAAGAAAATTGGGAGTGAGGCCGTTAAATTATATAATTGCCATGTACATACATGCATACATATTTAAGGGATTTTAAATGTTTCGATAAAAATAAGTAAAATGAAAAAATAACTACGCAAATAGTACATCATTTTAAAGCAAAAAACCAAGTTTTCTTGACGTGCTAAAAAACGTACAGGTTGTTAACACATTTTTTGGAATAATTAACGGTTTTAAAAAAATTAACTATTTATAATATCCATGCAGGGTTTCCCAACTTATAATCGTTTTTACAAAAGCTTTATTCGGAACTTCCGATGGCTATATCTCCGAAACTAGATCCGAGCGACACTTTTTTCAAATTTTTTTATTTATTTTTAACCCCCTTCTACCCCAAAAAAAATAAATAAATGTCAACTTCTTCCTCATCTTTTGCCAGCAGCAGTCCTTACATATTCTCTTTCATAAGCAGAAAACTTAATATATCCAACTGCAGAAAGTCGACGACTTTTAGAACAGAGTGCACAAGCCTTTGTTGCTTGGAAAGTGCATTAATTTCGTTGATGCAATCCCACGTAGCAAATTGAAAAGCAAGTTGAAACTTAAATTTACAGAATTTCAATGGTGGTGCGCATTTTTTTGCATTTTAATTTTTTCAGCAAAAATATCGATTATTAATATATCCGATATTTTTTCTCGATATATTTCGATACTGTTTGAAAATATTGACCATCTATATTTTGATAGTATTTTTTATTTGGCCAACCCTATGGAAAATTTAGATGATATCGATGTCCATCGACTTTCTTGTCAAAAACATCGATGTTGTCGATATCTCCCAGCTGTACATAATCGCTTAAATTTATGCACCTTGGAATTTGTATATATAAGGCCCGTTCAGAAAGGTGGAGCGCTTTGATGAGTTGCATTGTTGCGCGGCCAAGATATATTCTGAAAAATTAAGTTGTTGATAATACTCATCGTTGAATTCATGAAAAAAAAGAATTTAAAAATTTCAGAAATTATTTTTTTAGTACCGTGCCACTGCGTGGCACTTCATAATGTTTTACTCAAAACAATAAACGTTGTTAAGCCTTATAAGTGCAGTTCGTGTTTAATCTCAATATAAAGTTCTATGTTATATTCAAAATTTGCGAAAATGCCTCTAGCAACCTTCTGTAATCAGTTTTGTAATCTTTTCAACAATAAAGGCCTTGTTTTATTTATTAGAACCGTGCATTCCGTCATTTATAATTTTTGTGAATAAAACCTATTTAATTCATTTATTCACCTGACTTTTTCGCTAATGGGCTTTAACCTTCCTCAGGGGAGGATGATTTATTTCTTTTTGAAAGAGCAGCGATAATATAATTGTCGACGTTTTTAAAAGATACTAATTGAAGTCAGTAACACAGTCAGATGCACGATGCATGCTATATCAAAGCTCGCAACGCAGTCCCGCTCCGCATTTACCGGTATCTAATTATTTATGCGCGTAGCGTCATAGAAAAATTCATACCTAGAGAACCACGACTCTGACGACTCTAAGCTAAATTCAAAATGATTGCTAAGATTTTATTTTCCCTCTGAAAAAAATCAATAAAATTAAACATATCGCTGGTCGAAAATTTTCGATTTTAATTTTTAAATTGCAAAATTATTGCTTTTAGCTTAAAACTAGACGTAAAATGCTAACTTTTATGCCCTGACGGTTTTTCGACCTGAAATACAAGCGTCCGAAAATTCATGTATTTTTAAATTTTGCGATTTTCAAAAAATCGTATTTTCGAAAATACGCCCTGAAAAACATTTTTCAAAAACACGTATCGAACATTTTTTGACAAAGTATAAAAAAAAAATTGATTTTGAGAAATCTAAATTTTGAATGTAAAAATGAGGTAGAATGACCCATGTATGATTCTTGAATTTCTATACTTACCCCCCCCCCGTATTATGTGAGGCGAAACCAATGAGTGACTGATTTTCATCTGCATATGTATTTTTTGAAAGTACAAACTTGAATAGAATTTTTTTGTTATTTTAAATTATGTCATTTGAGTTGATATGAACATAAAAGTCGCGCCAAGTCATTAATTAAAAGTTTCAAACGGCTAATCCGTCAATATTAGCCACTCACTTGTTTCGTCTTACATAATAAGGGGGTTAGGTAACATACTAAACTGAAAAAAATTCAGGGTAAATATTTAGTAGAACCATCGGGTACTTTTTGTACATAAAAATAGTAAATTCATGATGTGAAGGCATTTAAATTAAATTTGTATTATATCTGTCTTTCATAAATTTCTCTCAAGGTAAATTTTGTAAACATATAAAATTTTAATGCAAGATTGTCAAGGTAAATTTTATAAGCAAATGAAATTTTACTGGAAAAGCGCTCGCTTGCGAAGCCTGTGCTGGATATACTATAGGATGTAAGCCCTGAGTTGCTTCCGAAAGCCTCTCACTTACCGTAACTTTTATGTGGAATTAATGTAGCCAGCGAAGGATATGCATACTATAGGATGTTAATCCTAAGCCGCGGCCAAAGGTCGCCCACTTACCTTGACCTTTATGTATAAATGTAAAAAAAACACACTCTTCCCACTTTAAATTAACTAATAAAACACTATAAAAATGACCTAGATGGTTAAAAATTTTTTTGGATTCGATTAGGGCCAGCAAGGCCGCATCCAGGATTTCATTTCGGGGGGGTTTTGGATTTAAGATTTTTGAAAACCAATTTTTCCAATCTCTGTAATTTTTTAAATCGATGACCCTTTTTTAGGTAACTTTTAAATTTCTTAAACACTATAATGTTTCCATTTGAATATATGTACATACATATCCGGTTAGTCACAAAACCGTTCATAAAAAAAAATGTTTCTAGTAGTAAGGTTTTTTTTGCAAAAAAAATTTTAAAAAGAACGTTTACGGAAAACAGAAAACTTGCAAATGGTTTATTCTATCTAAAAAATTAAAACTAAATTATTTCATATTCTCATTAGCTTGGGTAGCTATTTTTATACCCTACACAGAGGGTATATGCACTTTGTCATTCCGTTTGTAATGCATAGAAGGGGGCGTGGCAGGTATGGAAAAATATATATATTCTTGATCAGTGTCACCACTTGAGTCGATATAGCTGTGTCCGTCTGTCAGTCTGTCTGTCTGTCTGTCTGTCTGTCTGTCTGTTTGTCTGTGTGTCTGTCTGTTGAACACAGATTTACGCAAAAACTAAGCAAGCTAATTCAATGAAATTTGGTACACAGATCACATCTTCATGCAAGCTGCTAGCATATAAAAATGGGCGAAATCGGTTCACAGCCACGCCTTCTATGTAAATATACCCAAGTACATTTTGAAAAAAGTTGCTGCGATTTTGATCAAATTTGGTGATTTGATGAATATGAGAACAACATTAAGATTAGGCTAGGTCTTAAGTTAGCAAAGGCTCTTAAATAGGCGTGGCACAGCCCTAAATTTTAAGTTTTATGACGCCATTGCTCGTAAACTGTGCAAGATATTGTGATGAAATTTGGTACACGGATACAGATCTTGTGAATTTTGAATTGCGCATAAAGTGGGAATTGTAAAAGTGGGCGTGGCATTTCTTAACAATTAAAAAATTGTATTTCGTATAACTCCAAATTGGATCTTACGATTTTCATAAAAATTTTAGGGATGATACCACTGAAAGCAGTCGTCAATACAAGTTTATTCAATATTCAGGAAAATTTTGTTGAAGGGCGTGGCATTGCCTACAATATTTATAAACGTTATAAAAAGAGAACTAACAACGCAATCGCTATAAAATTTAATATGGCAGATATACTCGCTAAAAGGTGTCTTCTTGCAAAATTTTGGTACAATAGTGCCGGTGGGTGTGGCAACTCCCATATAAGCAAAATACGTTTAATGCTATAGATATTGTGCTATGAGGGTAATCTTCATAAAATTTTGAGTACAGGTGTCGGTTACTATAAGCTTCGGACTTAAATGAAACTTGACAAGATTGCATCAGTGGGCGTGGCACCTCCCTCATTAACATAAAGTTATAAGTGCTATTTTAAGTGAACTATTGGAGCAATTGATCTGAAATTTGAAGTAAGTGGTTTACTGGGTATTAGGTACATATGAATCAAAAGCTTTTGAAATACCAACAGTGGGCGTGGCATCTCCCATACAATTAAAATACCTTAAGTGGCATAACTATCGAAATATATGAGCAATCATACTGAAATTTGGTGTAAGAGGTTTGTTTATGGAAGGCTATTTTTGGATAAAAATCTGACTGGTTTGTACCAGTGGGTGTGTCACCGCCCTAAATTTTATTGATAATTACGGCACATATCGCAAACTATACAAGCTATAATTCCAAAATTTGGTTTGTGCATGTCAATCACAAAAGTGGGCGGAATTGGAGAAGTGGGCGTGACATATTTCATGTTTTTATTTCTATTCTAATTTTTTCAACATTTCCCATATTCTTTTGACATTTTCAGTTTTTTCCAACACTTTTCAACATTTTAAAACCTTTTTACATTATTTTCGACTTATTCAACCTCTTCAACATTTATTTAAAAAGTACTTTTAATGCAGTGTAGGATATGTGAGTTTCGGCCCGGCCGAAGATAACACCTTTACTAGTTATACTTGTTTTATGGTGAACACTTTTGTGACTTAGGCTACTAAACACATTTCAAATAATTTTTTAATATTTTATATGGCCGCTTTTGGCTGTAATGATAAGTAATATTCTTTTAGATACACTCGTTATCAATATGTTTAGTATTTGAGTACTGATCTCGGACCACTGTCAATCGGCGATCTTCCATAACTCGTCCAGTTTTGTGTCTTTGGTTTTCTCATAAGTACTTTTATTTTAAATATTCCACAAATTATCAATGGGATTTATACTCGTATCTGCGAACTCTGCTGGCAAATTGATACAAGTAATAATTTGAACTCGGAGCAATTTCGTTGCAATTATAGCCTTATAAGAACTTCGGGTCATTATCCTGCAAAAACATGGTATCGCCTGGTTCGCAACCAAACTTTTCCAGTCTGGGTAGGTATGATTCCTCTAGAATGTTAAAATAATCTTGGGCTTCCATTATTAATTTTACCAAGGACTCAATAGTGATTCAAAAGTCCTCTCTAACACATTTTAAGGTATTGCTTCCAAGGTGTGTGTCAAAGCTGTTTCAATGGTATCAGCGCCATCGAAATCGCATCCTTTCAACTTCATTTTTTTTTTTGGGAATAGTGCGAAATCACATGATGATAAATCAGATGAATACAGCACGCAGACTTAAATTCGTTTTAAAAAAAATCAAGATCGCGGTATTCTGGTCCAATTCGTGAAATTCGGGCCATCAAACGGTGTAATACTTCCAAGTAAAATGTACAAGTAATTATTTGATCAGCTTGAACGTATTCGTGGTGTACGATGACCTTGCTTTCGAAGAAAATAATGAATCTTGATTTATGTTTATTGTCTTGATTTTTGTTTATGTCACTCGAAAGTCTTGATCCGCACTAGACAATCATCCTTATTTGCTTTCTTCAAACTTTAAGCTGGTGTCGTATAAAAAAAATGACAAGCTAGGTGGTTAACTTGGTGAAAATTGCCTTTTTAATACAAGTTCTAAAACGGTAAAAACATATGGTATACAAAGATATTTTTTTTACGGTTACAAAGATGTGGCTATTTTAGTGGCAAAGGGTTGTTTGTATGGAATTTAAATTTCAAACAAAATCAGGTCAATTTCGATTTTTATTTTATTATCTTATGTATATTTCAACACGTAAATGAATTGTAATGATGAACGATATGTTATAAAACTGACATATGTAAATGGATTTCGATTAAAAATTTACGGCTTGTTTAGAAAAATGCAAGCTTCAAAACGACGAATAATTCCAATTGATGGTGCTTCCCTTTGCTGAGATAATACTTCAGTACCGGGACCTAATTGGTGCATTACAGAAAATACGAAAAAATTCAGTGGCATGTTAGTCAAAGTGACGTGTGAGCTTGGTGAGCACCACACATTTTTTCAAAAAACAGAATAAAGCATAATACAGTCACTTACTTCTTGCTCCACTTCTGCAGTTGGATTAATTTCAGTTTAACAAAATAAATCTACAATTACAATTGTGTCAGCAGTCAGCATACTGGAGATCACAGTACTTATAGCACATTTTGGAGACTCCAAGTCATGCACCCAAATCAGCTGACTTACAATGCTTACGTTTGCTGAACGCATAGGTTGTTGGTTAAGTAGGGGTGCTAACGTACAATCAGACGGAATTCTCATATCCGAATGCAGCCCTACATGAGTACCCGAATGCGCTCGAATTGATTTGTTTTGCGAACATAACAATGTTTAGTTTCCGGAGAAGAGAAAATAAGGGCTTCATGCGCCACGTACACTTTAGGAAACCCTGTTTTTCACTATTAGAAATATCTTGAGGAATAAAAAAGGACTGAAATTAGTTGCTTTCACTTTAGCTAGTAGAAATATGAAGGAACAAGAAAATATAATATAAGCAAATATTATATATATTTCCAGGAGTGCACGTTAAAACGGGTAATGTTGGCAAAATTTTGAGAAGCTTATGAGTAAGGACTGTCCCAGAAAAAACTTACGTTTTGCTTTTTAGCTATAAAAAATACCCAGTAATTTTTTTGTTCTTTTTTCGTTTTTTATCAATAATGGCTAGTTTTCAGAATATAAATAACTAAAAACTAAGTAACAATTTTATTTTCTTATATATTTTATTTTCTTATAAATTTCTTACTTTTTTCGTAAGGCCCTTGATTAAATTTTGTCCAGTCGTTTCATCGACAGTATGGTACGATTTTTTCCACTTAAGTCTGAAGTCTTGTGAATTTTTTGCATTCTTACCACTCCTTCGAAAATCTCTTTTCATTAGAGCCCGATATCTTTCAATTGGGCGAAGCTCTGGGCAGTTGGGCGGATTAGCTATTTTTGGTACGAAATTGACCTTTTTACTGGTATACCATTCCATCGTAGCTTTAGAGGAATGAGAGATTGCTAAATCTGGCCAGAACATCACGGTACCCTCATGTGCACGAATAAATGGTAGAAGACGTTTCTCGAGGCACTCGTATATATAAACTTTGGAATTGATTGTGACTTGCGTAACAAAAAGTCTGCTTCTGAGACCACAAGTGCATATGGCCTGCCAAACCATATATTGCTTCGGAATTTTCGAAATTTTTTTTCTTTGCACCCATCACCCCTTCTTCGGTGATGTATGATATTCGTGCCCAGGTAACTGCTTAAAATCTGATTTGACGTAAGTTTCGTCGTCCATAACACAGCAATCAAATTTAGTGAGGTACCTTTCATACAATTTTCGGGCTCGCATCTGAGCCATAAACTGCTTTTCATCAGAACGGTCTGATACTTTTTGAACTCTTTATGTCTTTAGCTTACTTTGCTTTTTGATCTTTTGTACAGTAGATTTTGATGTAACTGCTCAAGCCGCCATATATCGTACAGAGGTGTTGGGATTTTGCTTAAAAAGGCGCTTCACCTTCGTCGCGACCTTTGGGTTATAAAATTCTGGTTTTCTGCCTGAACTTTTTTTTCGTGAAACAGGTAGACCCTTCTTATAATTAAAAATAACCGCAAAGACAGATCTAATGCACCAACTATTTTTGCTATAGCTGAATATTTTAATTTTGGATTTTGCAGGTATGTGAACAAAATCAGTTTGCGGACTTTTGGTTGCTTGCTAGACATCTTTGTCGTCAAAAGTGCTATCTTCAAGTGGTATACATCATATTAAACGTCACTTTACATAGAACAAATATTATGTCTTTTTAGACTGAAGTTATGCTTTTAAGGAATCCTGCTTCAAATATTAATTTTTCAAGTTAAATCTGCCTATTCCACATGCTGATGGCACTGAAACATGAAGATGAGTTAATACAAATCGATGATTATTAACTATTTCGTGCTGCTGATCAAAAATCATTTTCACAATCTGATGACCTTTTTTTCAGACAGTGACTGTTCTTTTCAGAAAATATTTTTTGTATGCTGTTGTTCCTCACAAAATCAATTTTACGTATTGTCTATTCTTTGCAAAATCGTTAACCTTGAGAGAAAAATATCAGTATTAATATCACTACTTCTACTTGTATCGATACTATTGAATTTACAGCTCTGCTCTCCAGTAACGTACACACCATCGTCAGTTATAACTCGAGGTGGTAAGAAGCTAGTCTGCCTTTGGAAACTTGAGGAGTACTTGCACTCTGGCAAGAACCTATGTAGCAATATTATTTGACAGACTCTAAAAGCTTTAAGCATAGCACTTAACAAAAGCTTGCATTGTATTTAGTTCTCTTATTAGGTATTGTTTTCATGTTCCGTTTTTCAAATGAAAAATCTCTTAACTTTAACCCTCGTACAGAGACAAGGTTTTAATCCAATTAGTTAATCACATTACCTTACATCAACGAAACCTCATAACAACCAAACTAAGCTCACAAAGTTTGTGTAAAATTTTTCAAAATTTCTATCAGTTGGTTGTGGTTATGTTGTAGAGGTCGGTTGTGTGTGATAAGAAGATTTTTGAAAAATATTAACGAATTTAAGGTACATCACCTAAGGATTAGCATAGTCTAAAAGATGCCTAAAATTGATCCTGAAACTCAAAAGTTACACGATGAAATTCAAGGAATGATTCAAAAGTTTAAGGTGTGAAAAAGTTTACAAGTTTTTATTGGTTTGTCTATACATACTTTAGATTCTAAAGCTTAGAACATTGATATAACTTCTTTCTATAATTATCTTAATTTGATACACATTTAAGCAACGATAAATAATTATTTATTCTGAACATATTGAGAACAATTATTTTGTTAGAAAAATATTATACATAAACCGAAAATAAATGGTACTTAAGATATTAACGAACACACTTTACGACGAAAAAAAAGCTCTATTCACGTTGAAGTTCATGAAATTGAATTTTAACTTAGGGTTAAAAGTTAACTTCCAAAAAAGGACTAAAAACTTGATGTGTAATTTGCCATTTCCATTCAGGAAAATCGCACACTTTGCAATCGGATTGTGACCTTACACCGACAGCTAATTTCCAACGAAATCTATACGGTTAGATTTTTATAAGGAAATGTACATTCAAAAAAGAAAATTTATTTATTTAATAAATCGGCCTTAATGATGACTGAATTGTTTTCAAACACAGGATGATCAGAAAGCTAAAGCAGACTGTACACTTAAAGAAAAATGTGGTGACATGTCTGATGTGCCAAAATGTCGCTTTCAATCGAAGAAAATACTAAAGGGGCATATTAACAAGGTAAATTCAGTGCATTTTGCTGGAGATTCAAGGCATTGTGTTACTGGTTCACTCGACGGTAAGCTGATAATTTGGGATACATGGACGGCAAATAAAGTGCAAGTAGGTCAATTAGTGCTTCTGAAGAATTTCATTATTTACTACTGCAAATACGTGGTTGTTTTTGATCTAGATTATACCGCTGCGCTCGGCCTGGGTAATGACTGTTGCCTTTTCACCATCTGGTAATTTTGTTGCTTGTGGTGGAATGGATAATCAATGCACGGTCTATGATGTGAATAATCGTGACGCTTCTGGTGTGGCAAAAATGACCAGAGAACTATTGGGATATGAAGGTTTCTTGAGTTCATGTCGTTTCTTAGATGATGGTCACTTGATAACCGGTTCAGGTGATATGAAAATGTAAGCGAGAAATATTTTGTAGAGTTGTACATGAAAACGTAAATGATTTTATTCACATATTTAGTTGCCATTGGGACTTGGAAAAAGGTCAAAAAACTATGGACTTTAACGGTCACGCTGGTGATATTGCTGCGCTTTCACTTTCACCCGATATGAATACGTATATTACTGGTTCTGTGGATAAAACTGCCAAATTGTGGGATGTACGAGAGGATCACCACAAGCAAATGTTTTTTGGTCATGAAATGGATGTCAATTCAGTTTGTGTAGGTTACTTTGTTCATTAATTTAATTAAAACCACTGTCCAACAAACCTTAAATATAAATAATGTTTTCCCCACGGTTAAATTAACGGCATTACCTGCAGACTAAATCAAAGTTTTTTTAAGAACAAACAAAAAAAAAAGCATTTTAAATTAGATTTTTCAAAACAAATGCGAAAATATTTTTCAATTCGCATAATTTTTGCGAAAACTTTTTTTTTTGCAAAAGTAGTATTTTTTCCGAAAACTACTCGTAAATACTTACGATAAGTTTTATGTAAACTATGAGTTTTCGAAAAAACCCTTATTCTTGAAAAGTACAAAAATCTGGAACTTCATACCTCTTTATTTCAACAAAAAATAAAACCAGGGCAAAATCCTCAAGCATTTTTGATGCTGGAAATCGATATTATAATAATGCAAAATTTCTGCAAATCGGTGCCATTAAACCTTTTCACCTGGAGTTTTCGTATGTTTTACCCCGTATAAGGAAACAATCCATGATCTCTGCGCAAATAGAGCTTTAGTATTTCTGGTGAAACAGCTTAAGTCCTTTGTTGTTTTTCTCCATTCACCTTATACAGTAGACGTCCAATATAACGTATAATGATATAACGAACTTTTGTCCATTGATGTCTCTACATTACGAATGCTTAACATTTGTACTATTCTAAAAAACGAACGTTGTTTCATTCAAAAAGAGTTTCTGTGATTTTTTTTTTTTGAAAATCTGTTTTTAACAGCCGTCTATTTTTTTTTGGCGTTGTTTTTGTTTACTTTTGTTTTATAAAATTGACTATTGTGTTGAAAATATGCCGCTTAAACGTAAACGCTTTACGTTAAGCGATTAAGTTAAAATATGTAATTGAAGATGGTAAAAAAGAATACGAGTAAAGGTGATCGCAAGTAAATATTTCCTTTTAAAATCTAACTTAACTACGAGTATATACGTAACTAAAAGCCAGTGATTTTTTACACTTCGATATAACAAATTTTTCGATGTTACGACTGACCCGTGCATTTATTAGTCCGTTAAATATCTACTGTAATTTGAAACTGTCAATTCCACTACATGAATGTCGCTTAAAAAAATAAACAAGAAAAAAATTTAGTTTTTGGTTGAAAAATTATCAAAATTAAGAATTTTTATTTATTTATTTTTATGATAATTCATGCACTGGTAGTTAGAGTGACTAATTATAAGTGCAATATATTAGTGTATTCACACCGGCCTCGTTAATTTGATAAATCATTAGTTGGAAATTCGGCAAGAGTTAACTGTGAAGGCATCATTTTTGTTGTGTTTCGTTAACCTGACAGTAACAACTGCTTTTGAGTTTTTAATCTGAAAAAAAAATCGAACTTCCCAAATTTAATTTTTTCTATCCACCTTTTTTTTGACAATAAACAATCAGGCATGCCACCTAGTTACTTCGTTACTCGTCAGTCCGATTGTTTGATAATTTAACAAAAGCAAAATCCACTGAAAAAATATCGACTAACGAATTCACGAATCCGGTGTGAATACCACTATTGTTATTACTTGTTTATAAAATAGTTTGAAAGTTTTTGAACCAATAATTTAATTCTATTTTTTTTTCATTTACTTTTTCAAGCGATGTGAATATAGGGATATTAGCAAAAAAATTGAGCTATTAACAAGAAAAATAAAAGATCTACTTGATTAGAGATCATGATTTTTCTCCTTATACATACATATATAGGTAACAAAATAGCGGTAACATTTTTTTCGATATTTCCTTATGTCTACTTAAAGACAACCAAAAAAAAGCATGTGTGCAGTTCACAAGTGGTAGAAGTGAAAACTAAACTGCGACAGAATGATGAATGGGATCTAGAATAGCTACAGCAGCAAAAGGAAATTTTTCCACGCCTATATCTCAGCTTTTGGTTAACCGATATCGAAGCTGATCATTTTCGGGTACTCTGCTCGATGAGTTCTTAAATTTGGTATATAAATTACTGCTGTAGCTATTCTAGACCCCAACTTAAAAAAATTGTGCCACGTTTTGCGTTTAATTATATGGACCAAATTTTCAAATCACGCCTCGCTAGAAGAGTTTCAATTAAAAAAAAAAAAACCGGCGGGTTGCACTCTGGGAGTGCCGACAGAAGTGAAAACTTGAAATAATAATTTGAATTTTTTTTCCATGATGTGTTGTAATGTTTATGGAAAAATTTTCCACGAATTGTTTTATTTATCAATATAAAGTACTATCATGTTTTTGGTAAATTACAAAGAGAGAGCGTGAGAGTAGATCGCCTATTTGCTTTAACGTTGACATTCTTGACATATCAATTGCCCGTTCAGCAAAGTTAAGCGCTTTGATGAATTGCTGCACTTAAGCATAATGGTTTTGAAAACTCTCTGAACGATATGCTGCAAGTATTGAGCAAACAGCTTTAATTCAGATAAATTTAGTCGCTGTTCTCGTTTTTTAATAACAAAAAAGATTTATCGCTGTCAGATTGTAACCCGATGCACTAATTAGCGTAATTTTTTGTTCGCATCGGAGCTTTAAAAAACTTAATACAAAAACCTCTCAGTAAAAAGTTGTTTAAAGCGATTCAAAAATGTTGAAGTTGCTGAACGGGCCCAACAATCAAAAAAACGATATGTCAAAAAGAAAACGAAACACAATAAAATCGAATCTAAGATAAATGACAATGTGAATCTATTAATGGCCGATACCCAGAAAATTATGAGAGAAGTGTCATAATTACTACACCTTTGTTATTGCACCATGGTTTTAACAATAAAAAATGGAGAGCCTTTCAAAAAATATTCATTACATCTATTGAAAAAAAATGTCCATACAACAATAACATGTGTAACACGAAGTTGTTTTTCCCTTGCTCTTTCTCATCAAACATCAAGATCCACTTACATTACCCACGCACACACTTATTCATTGCTATTGTTGCTTTTCATTAGTAACAACAACGCTTAATTCTAAAACAATAACAAATAGAGAGAGAGAGAGAGAGAGTAGTAGGCATATAGATTTTTTCTCCTCGCTATGGCAAGGCTTTTGCAGTTAATCAGTGCAATGCTTGAAAGAGTTGAAAAAAAGGAAATCTTTCCACGCTTATACCTCCGCTTCTGGTCAACGGATTTTGGATCCAATAATTTTCCGCAACTCTGCTGGATAAGCACTTCAATTTTATATAGCATTTGTTGCTGTAGCTGTTCTAGATCGCGTCAACTAAGCCTTACCTGTTAGCCTTAGGAATAATAAATATATATAGATTATTATGCGGTGTCGGTGTCGGTAGCGCGAGTTTATACTTTTTTCCTCAACCGCGAATGCTTTCTTAGGAGGTGCACAACGTGCCATAAGAAGTTTTCACTTAAAAAATTATATATAAGAATAAAATTTAGTTTTTAATTTTTTTACTCAAATTTCGAAAAATTACCATTTTGCAGCTATGGTACGAACCCTAGGATTTTTTTTTTTAAATGAGGAGGTTAGCCCATAAAGTATGCATTTTCTGTGAAAAAAACTATTATGACTTTGGCTGATGGTATAATGTACACACATACATACGTAGATGAAGGTAACCCAGTAGGCAAGGGCAGGAGCTTGCAGGCCTTCTAGCAGGCCTTACCTGGTAAGATTAAGGCCTTACCACCTCCTTTCAAACTTACTTTCTTTTTTATATGAAACGTCCCGATAAGTAAGGCCTCATTTAGCAGGCCTGATAGAAGTACTCTTCGAGCAGGTCTTCTTACATCGCTTGCGTCAAGAGCCCTTCTAAGAGCGCTTACCGTAGAAGGGGTCATAGAAGTACTTTGAAAAAATTAAATCTTAATACGTCGTGAGACTCTTAGTTAAATGTTTTTTTTATCTGCGTCAACCTCCCTTACGTTCATATTTTTAATGTTTATTTTTTGTGACGATTTCTTAATTTATAATTTCACATTGAATACACAACACTCTACCACTTTAGCATAACATGAAACAGAAGACCAACCTAGCAACATGCACACCGTTCCTTACTGCTAACCATGTATCAACTTTTGATATCGTATAAGTACAATGCAATGACAAAAAAGTAATGTCGAATCATAAAACATTGCAATACATGAAATAAAAAAATACATGAAGTTATTCTTTTTTGCCTTCTATTATGAGGCCCTATAGCACTGCTGCTGTGGGAAGTCCTTATAGCGCTGCTGCTATGGGAAGGCCTTATAGCAGTACATAATAGCATTTCATGAGTATACACTCAATGGAGTGTAACTATTCTGCTAATTAAAAATTCACTACTTATAAAATTTACTTATTGTTAATATTGACAGATTGTAAATAAAAACAAAAATCATAATAAAAAAAAATTTTTTTTATTTACATGAAAATTTAGTTTTCAGAAGGCCTCTTACAATCGGAGCAGTGCTAGCAGGCCTTCTCTGGGGAAGGCCTTGCTCAATTGCCTGCTGGGAAAGTGCATAAATGAGCGACACCTCTACCTTGCCTGTGAGAAAATAAATTACGGTGCACTAATCTTACCACTATTGCTTAACGACCCACCAGGCAATTGAGCAGGCCTTCCCCGGAGAAGGCCTGCTAGCATTGATCCGATTGTAAGAGGCCTTCTCAAAACTAAATTTTCATGTAAACAACAAAAAAAATTTTTTTTTTTTCATGATTTTTGTTTTTATTTACAATCTGTCAATATTAACAATAAGTAAATTTTATAAGTAGTGAATTTTTAATTAGCAGAATAGTTACACTCCATTGAGTGTATACTCATGAAATGCTATTATACCTTTCCACGGCAGGCGTGCTATTATGCCTTCCCACAGCAGTGCTGCTATAAGGCCTTCCCAAAACAGCAGTGCTATAAGGCCTTCCCACAGCAGCAGTGATATAAGGCCTGACATTAGAAGGCAAAGAGGAAGGACTTCATGTAATTTTTTATTTCATGCATTGCAATGTTTTATGATTCGACATTACCTTTTTGTCATTGCATTGTACTTATACGACATCAAAAGTAGATAAATGGTTAGAAGTAAGGAACGGTGTGCATGTTGCTAGGCTGGTCTTCTGTTTCATGTTATGTTAAAGTGGTAGAGTGTTGTGTATTCAATGTCAAATTATAAATTAAGAAAACGTCACAGAAAATAAACATTAAAAATGGGGGTCGACGCAGATAAAAAAAAAAACATTCAACTAAGAGTCTCACGACGTATTAAGATTTAATTTTTTCAAAGTATTTCTGTGACCCCTTCTATGGTAAGTGCTCTTAGAAGGGCTCTTGACGCAAGCGATGTAGGAAGACCTGCTTGAAGAGTATTTCTATCAGGCCTGCTAAAGAAGACCTGTTTTATCGGGACGTTTCATATAAAAAAGAAAGTGAGTTTGAAAGGAGGTGGCAAGGCCTTAATCTTACCAAGAAAGGCCTGCTAGAAGGCCTGCAAGCTCCTGCCCTTGCCTACTGGGGAGTTAAGGCAAACCTGTCGATTTAAGATCCATTTGTATAGAACACAGTTGTTAAATGAATACTTCTACAACAACCCGAAAAAAGTAAATTAGTTGATAATCAAAAAAATCAACGTGCAGGCAAAACCGAAAAATACAAAGGTTGTAAAAATTACACATTTTCGAACGCGTACTGCACACTTTGTCTTAAAGATTATTATCTTTTTCGCGTACGCGAAAATATTCTAGCTCGTGCAGTAATTGATGTAAATCAAATATAGAACTCAGTCTTATGACAATTGGTTTTAAAGCACTAAACCTCAATAAGACCTTTAGCGTCAGCTGTCTGTTAAAATTGTCTAATCTTTACATATTTTGTATGTAGCGTACCAAATGCTACCAATGCTGTCTGAGCGCAATTCATCCAATGGAAACATATTTTATTTACGAACTTTTAATTGCTATTTTATTGATCTAACTGATCAATAGCTTTTGTGCGTCTAACACAAAAAAATAAAGTATATTAAAGTTTCCATTCAATCAGTGTCATAGTTTTTAGTCGTACACAAGTACGACTGTCCTGGCTCAAAACTTTCCGAGTGAAGTGAAGATTTAAAGCGCGGGCAGGTCCTGCTTCCAGATTATTTTTTGTTTTCGCGATACGTGCGAAACAGTTCCTTAATATTCGCATACATTCGCTTGGATTATTTAAATGAGTACGTCACATATTCGAGCTATATCATATATGTATGTAAATGGTGAGTGGTTCGGTCATAAATTGAGATTATTAGTATTTAGAAATAGGATCATCGTGCATGGAACTTTTTTTATATCTCGATCTTAAGTCCAGTGTGCCCCTAGGTTATGCAGTATA
Organism: Meiosimyza decipiens; assembly: GCA_963680825.1. Lineage (NCBI taxonomy): Eukaryota > Metazoa > Arthropoda > Insecta > Diptera > Lauxaniidae > Meiosimyza > Meiosimyza decipiens. The sequence continues at coordinate 69,875,001 of OY804258.1, read as the reverse complement.
TGTAGGTAGCTGGTAGCACAAAGCATACCTTAACAACGGTGGCTTTTTCGTGCTTTAAATTCAATATCAAATTTTTATAGAGTGTTAAGTAACGCCAAAAGCTCTGCTTTATATTTAGTAAAAACGTGTTAATTTTTTAACAGTATCATAATGGGGGCTTCATGTTTGCCTCTGCATCGGAAGATCAAACTGCACGCCTGTACGATATTAGATCCGATCAACAAATTGCGCAATACGATCCACCGCAAAAAAATACGGGTTTCACCTCATGTGGTGAGTTTTTTATAAAAAATTTTTAATAACAAAATAAACTTGAAGCGAGTTTGTTTTATAATTTTTCTTTTCTCAAATTTACTCATAAAAGCACTTTCTACAAGTGGACGTTATTTGATTTGTTCTGGCATTGAAGGTAACATACACTCCTGGGACACCATGAAACAAAATCACACTGGTAAGTTTTTTTATGAAGCTACGCAGATTCAATTGGTTTTAATATTTTGTTTATATATTAGGTATGTTACAGGGCCATGAAAATCGCATTACTTGCATTAGTTTGTCACCAAACGGCATGTGTATGGCTTCTACTAGTTGGGATCAGCAAGTACGACTGTGGCTCTAAAGTATATTAGCATATTTCCGTGAAAGATTCAAAAAAGATTTAAAATATATAACGTAAAATCAAAATCAAGCATTTGCTTACGTACCAATTAAATAAAATATATAAGAAAATGTTACCAAAATTATTACATACACGTTAGTCACTAAAAAATTGTTTTAATTATGATAAACTTTTTTAATTTAGTGCAGTTTTAAATTAGTAAGAAGTGAAAAATAAATGTAAAAAGATGTTTGCTTTCTATTTTGAAAACTTTTAAAATGTTTATTGCATTAGCTATAGTTGTCCCTTTACGTCAAAATTGACTTTTCAGAGTCGTTAATTAAATTAATCAGGTCTGATTTGATTCCGTTTGGGATTTGCTTCAGGAAGGAATTGAAATCCAAATTTTATTTCAGGATCATGTAAAACAGAGGTAAAATACGCCAAATTACTCGTATCTATAAGCTTAAGTTCGAAGCTCAAAACAAAATTTGATAGTGAATTCCAGCCATTAGATTCTACTTTTGACTTCAATTCTACTACCGAACTAAATCAGAATCAGCGCAGGACTGGATATAAAAATTACAATGCAATGCATTTTCGGAAATCGATAGTAGCTGATAGGGGACGTCCATAAATTACGTGAGTCAAATCGGGGGAGGGGGTCCGGAACAATTTCATCAAATCTCACCAAGAGAGAGGAGGGGTTCAATGAAAATCTCACGAAGAATTCAAAGAATATAAATTAAATAACACATAGCATTGCTGACACGTTTGTTTCACCTTGTCGTTCAACATATATACATGGGAATCAGTAGTGTTTTGATTTCGTAAATTCTTCCTTCAATTGAAGGTAGACCAGACTCGGCTAATAAGAGTATTATAGGTGCTGTCTGATAAGCATAAATGCTCGATCGAGCAGCTTGGTGGTATAGTGGTTTAAAATATTGATTGTGGATTTTGAACAATTTCCGTAAATAAAAAGGCCATAGTCAATTTCGCTAAGTACTAAAAAGCGTGTTAGATAAACTAGAGTGTTAATGTGGGCGCAACTCCTTCTGGAGAGATGGTGAATTAAATTTACTCTAGTTGATAAAGATGTTTTTAATTCCAAGCATTTTCTTAACATTTTGTGTTCCAAAAGTAATAATATTTATTTTTAAATCAAAAGAATTGCAATTATGCTTTCTACACACACTAAATTGTTTTCATTTTCCGAGATATAATTTTGCACCTCATATTTCTGACCATGAACTAATATCCCCTAGCACTTTTTTCAGAATTTCGTCCGATTCAACTGGGTCATTCTTCTAACAAACTATATACAAATCATCTGCACAGATGCAAACATTACTGTTTTTGTGTCTTGTGATGATTTTGCTAATTTCATAAATTGCGATTTGGAAAAGAATCACCAAGAATTCCATCGTCTAAAGCAGTAGTTCCCAACCGGTGGTCCGCGAGCAGTTAAAAATGGTCCGTGAATCTTGTTGAAATAGTATAATGAAATAAGATGATGAATTTTCGTCGAACAAAAAATATATAAGCTACTCCCAATACCATAACGAAAGTTCAACACCCCCCCCCCCCCCCGCCCCCCTTCGTCCAGCTCTTTCCCAATTTTTCAAAGAAGCGTATCGATGAAGTGCAGTGCACTGGTGGAAAATAAATTTTCTAAATAAATGTTATTATTATTTGTTACAGTCGTCCTTTTTTACAATTATTATCGAAACGACGGACGTCGACTATTCAGAACGAAATCCAATGTAGCAAATATTTACTTCAAAGAAATGTTCGTTACATAAAATTATTAGTTACTTTTTTCGTAGTATTTATTAAAAATATGAGTTTTATTATACTTGATGTATTCGTTCGTTTAATTTTCATTGGTTTTGCACATTCTTCCTTCCTTGAACGAGAAGAAAAGTTTCCATAACATCAGACAAATTTACAGGAAATCACTGACAACGAAGTAAACGACCGAAAACTTTGAAAAATTGTCACTAAAATGCGAATAAGTTTTTTCTATTTAGCTTTTAATTAAGGAAGAGACTCGAAATCGAATGAATGCAGACACATGAGTGTAGTTTTAAGTAATATCAGTCCCAGAAATTAAATTCAGATGGTCCCTACTAAAAAAAATATCATAGTGGTCCCTGGTCGAAAAAAGGTTGGGAACCACTGGTCTAAAGAGTATATTTTAGAATAGTGATTTACTAAAAGTCGAAATGTCGATTGGATAGAAAACATTTGACAAAGTTGAAAATATTTTGACCAACTCTGTGGATATTTTAAAAAACAAATTAACGCCGCTAATCACGTAAGTTCAGCGGTTTTCAAAATATTCAAGGTTAAGTTAAAAATACGTTTTAAACTATTTAACATTTTATCGTGAAAGCGGCTGTTCCTCACACGTAAAAATTTGTTAAACCTTTTTATTATCACACATTCTACAACTTTTGCATAGCAGGGTCCGGGGGATGCCGCCGGTAGGTAGTATACAAAAAAGTTTTTGACTTTAGCTTATCGATAAATGCAATAAAATTTTTATCAGGATTATATTTTATATATTTTTTACGCAATAATTAACTGCTTTCTAACGGCTTCGATCGGCAAAAAAGCCGACGTGTCGCGCTACGTGAAATTGCCTGGCTATAAACTCTCACTTCGCTTGCGTGTAGCGCGACAAAAAACGTCTTGCTGTAAACGCAGTCCTACCCTTAACTTTAATGTAATTGCTCTTCAATCATTTTTGAGGGGCAGCCTTATGAAGAAGGAGCTGTGTAGGTGCCAATATTAGATTCATGTCAATTTCTGATATCTCAGTCAGCACACAGATTCGCGATTTAATTGCAAAAATCGGAGTTTTTGAGTTCCTGTTGGCAAGTTTGTTAATTTTTTGCCATATGCTACCAATTGAAGAATTTCTATTTATTTGGCTGCTAAAGCTATGGAAACTTTCGGATTTTGTAATTTTTACCTCTCTTCTAAACATAGCATTAGTTTTTTTAAAGTTGGCCAGATTCCACTATTCTTAAATCCATGCCAATTTTTCATTTTGGTATTTCTGAGATCTGCAAGCTTATCATTCCACCAAGGGTTACAATTTTTATTATGTTGAGACGTTTGGGGAATAAATAAGTTTGCCGCAATTCTTAGTGATTTAATTAATAGAGCAGCGTATTTATTGCTATTATTGGAGTGTGGCCTACAATTTAATTCAAAATCCCCCCGGTTAGAATATTCCAGCCAGTTAGCTTTATTAAGTAGGAAGCGTTTCGCATTTTTAGAATGAATTGCCGTTTGTGTCATGTTAAAGGTAGTTAGACTAGAAAGTCATCACTGTTGTGTAAATCTTCATTTTCCAAGGTATAAAGAGAAGTACGCTTACCGAACAACAACTTACATCTAAGTATGTGGGAAAGATGAGTTGGTTTTCCGCTATTTATTGCTAGAATACATAAATTTGATTGTATTAAAGATCTCTCAACGGAAAGCGTGTTCCAACAACGCTGGGGCATTAATTGATGAAAAAATATTAATTAGATCAGTGCATTAAAAGTTTTGAGCTGGTGGGATGTTAAGAAAGCCCAAAGTAAATGTGATTTTTAGGCGAACTTCGACAGTAACAATTTGCAGTTGAGTATTAATTAGGGCAATTTTCGAAGTATCCAAGGTAATTTTTTTGGTGTAATTTTAATGGTGGTAAAAGTACTGTTGTAATGTGATTCTTGCAAGCAGAGGAAACTTGGACTATGCTCATTTATAATAAGTTGTAATTCTGTGAAATTGTTTTTTACAAAAATCAATTTGGTAATTGTGCGTAGAAAGTGTCGTTACTTATAACATTGATTGCGTGTCGTAATACCTTTTATAATTTTGTGTTGTTTTTATTAACATTTAAATATATGTATATGCAAATATTATACAACAGCTTTGTTTTTGATTCTCTTTTATGCTTTGTGCGTGTACTAAGCTAGACTTAAACTCTGTTGTGTTGTTGTTGTTGCTGCTTAACGGGTGAATTTTTGCTTCATATTAACCGTTTTTGTACTGTTCCAAAAATATTTTTAATCAGTGTAAACAAATCTATTTTTAGATTTTCTCTAAAATCTTCAGTAAATAACTTTTCTTTTCTTTTGTGTACGTTTACTTTTTTTTACCATTTCAAGATGGATTATTTCTCCTCTGAAAATTTGTTAGCTTGCTCTTTAGGAGATCAGTGCAAAAGCCAAAATATATTGAATTCTATGTTTTCCTGTTCAGGTCCCTGTGAACAGGTGTTTCATGCCTCTTGTGCAAACTTAACAAAATCTATTACAGATTTATTATGCTCTGTTCGTTCGGGCCTGCAGTGGTACTGTCCATCTTGCAGAGCCCTTTCCCCGTCGGTCTTTTTCGAAAAAAATTAAGCAATTTGGGGAAAATCTTGACAATCTGAATATTAATTTCAGAGAAACTCTTAACAATTATCTAGACTTAACTCTCCATATTGAAAAAAGCCTTAATGAGGCTTGTTCACCGGATGTTAGTTTGCAAAATAAAACTATTTACGAGGCTGCTATAGCTTTTGCTTCCACTCCTTCAATCTCTACTTTACCTAAACAAGCTATTTCCTTAAAAAAGAAAAGAAAGCCTTAAAAGAAATTTAATAAGAATATGGGTAATGTGGGGAGGGTGAGTGGTGCGATCGTCAGTCGTGACAAAACTCCCGTGGATTGCTCTTTAAATACCTCTTCACCCACTCACAATTTTCCCGCTATCATTTCTGCTAACAATCTTCCATCTCCTTCCTCTACTATAAAAATTCCTCTATCTATTTTGGTCAATGCCAATCCGCGGGTGGATGATGCGATTGGTGGCTCTGTGCCTCCGGTTTCCCTGCAGGCATTGCCGAGGTTAAAATTGATTTTCATTTCACAACTTCATTCCAACATTCAACAAAATCAAATTATTCCTGCCGGCGCCCTCATTTCTTGCAGAAAACTCGGTAATAATTGTAATGTATGGGTGGATAATATCTATATTTCAGAATTTAAGTCGAAAAAAAATAATAAAACTGTCCGTTCCAAAACTGAACAAACTGAAGTTATAGTGAACAAGTTCTATTTGTTATATTGATTTAAAATATTTTTAAAATCGCTTACAACAGGTTAATGTTGTGCAAAAATATACCCGTTGAACAGCAACAACAACACCCTATTGAGTTTAAGGTAAAGCTTTGTATGCGAACAAAGCAAGAAAGGGAATCAATAAAACAAAACTGACCACTGCTTTACACTGCTTCCAGCATTACGGCAGGTACCTCACCAATGACAGCTGTAATATTGTCTTCCAGGGCAGCAATTGTGGCTGGCTTGTCCCTGTACACGAGAGACTTCACGTAGCCCGACGAAAAATAGTCTACTGGGGTCAAATCGCAAGATCCATTGAGCCAAAAATGAGCTTCGTCGTTGAAGAAAATTAATCGATAAAAAATTGTACCTACATCCAACTTTTCTAAGGCCCATTCACCAAACAAACGACGTTTTGGTAGGTCACCCGTCTTCAGTTCTTGCACCAGTTGTATTTTGTATGGTTTCATACCGAGGTCCTTACGTATCATCCAGGTGGTCGAATAACTTAAGCCCAATTGTTGACAACGGCAACGAATTGACATATCGCGATCTTTATTGACACTGGCCGATACAGCAGCAATATTCTGGTCTGTACGCACTCTCAGGGTTGGTGGATTAATATCCAAATAAGTGAAATTGGTGCGATATTTGGTCACAATAGCTTGATTAACCTGTTCGGTGGTCGATTATGACGACCTTAAATGGACGTAATTTGCATGCACTAAGTATGCATTTGTCACCTTACGTTAATGTTTACATTTAAATAATTGTTAAGTCCATCACATAGTTGCAATAAATTACATAAAAATCAGCATCATAATTTTAATTCTTCTTTATTGGTAGTTATTGTTTTTCATAAAAGTTACCCCTGTATAAGCCTAAAACCAATTGGCAAAACGTTGGGAAAAAAATGAAATAAATATTTTTCATGTACATTTGAAAATTATTGACCAAAAAGCCCAAAAGCATATACATATATATAAATTTGAAATGGGTCGAGAAGAATTTACTTCGTTTATATGTATGTAAATATTAGGAAAAAATTTTATTCAATAAAGTTTTTAGAGAAAAATTATAACTTTAATAACTAAATAGAACCAATTTTCATGATGACTTTGTGGAAACGGTTGAATTACGACCACAAGCGATGCTAGTTTATTTTAAAAGGTAAACCCAGAAGGTTCTACTTCTGTATCCGTTTCTTCCAAGATATATGTAATTAGTATGCAATTTTCGAGTTTTTACCAAATTATATAATTAATTGGGATGCATTTTTCAAATATACAACTTTTAATTTTTGCTATTTTACTACTTCTCTAAAAAATGAATTACATTACAATTTAATACATTGCCATTATCTGCTGCAAGTCTCTATTTAAAAACTGGTTTGTCCAGTCATTTTCTGGGTTGTCCAAATGATTATCAAAATCAACAATATCTTTCATAGCGCCACGTTTTAGCAAGGCCGATACAGACTCAAGCGTGGATGCAGTTTGATTCAGCGTGTATGTGGATTTTGACCAGCGACCACCATCGCCACTGCATGAAAATACTTTAAGAGCAGCCTTCTGTTGATTGAGACTTACAAACTTATTATCGATGACTACAAAACATGCACTCTTGTAGTTTTCTTGTATTTTATCAGCTATTTTTGCTGCAGGTGCTTTGTCCACAGCACAATCATAGAAATTTTCAGAAGCAGCATAGTAACCGGCAATTATCAGGTTTTCCGCTTCAGCCAGTGCATCTATCTGTTGTTATTTGCCGAAATTTTATATATTTTTCTAGAAAATAGTGAAATACCTACTTGAATTAGCGCTACTTCCGCCATTGGTGTAACATACAGACACTGATGAAACAGTGGAATTGCATCCACGATCTGTATAGCTGCTCCCTTATGAGACTTTTCTGCGAGCAAAATTCCATTAACTGCAAAATGTGGGTATTTGGCAGCATGGAAAATCATTTTCGCATAGGATTTGGATGAAAATTTATATTCACTCATTTCTATCAGAGTTTTCACGCAATTGTAGAAAACAAGATAAAACAACACGTATCTTTTTTGTAAGCACTAAAAAATTAATTAAAGTTGGAATTGCAAATGTCAAATGGATTTCATATAAGCATTGCCACCTTTCTGGTTTTTACTGATTTTACTTCAGGCGCCCATCCTGTTTTTTTCTTTGAATATATGTCATTGATACACACCGAATTTGAGTCGATGTATAACTTCAGTAGATTTTTGTTGTCTGAACGCGAGATACGTCAGAGTAGTAGCACTTTTAGATTTAACAAAAGCGAATAAAACACGGCTATTGATTAATCCTACCTATAACGACAGAAACGATATTAAAGTTTATTCTTTACTTGATCTCAATTCCCTTAGCTTACTCTTTAGCTTTACTTATGCAAATAATTAGTATAGTTTAATCTTATTAATACGTTCACCGTTATTATTTCATATACTGTTTCCAAAAGTGGTATACCAGTGTAGCCAACAGTAAAAAAAAAATTCCACCTAAACGCGGTTAAAAAACAAACCCTAAAATTACACTGTGCTATTTATAATCCCCCTAAAAGTAGTTGTACTGAATTCTTTCTGTAAAAAATTTTATGCGAGGTTTTTTTTTGCATCTAACATATTTTAAAAACCCCCTTTAATCGGACTAGGCACATTAAAATCTCCTTAAAAAAATCATTCATCAAAAATAATAAAGTTTCTAAGCAAAATGCATTGAAATTAAAAATAAATTTATTTTTACTTAAATGAGGACCATATGGAAAGTGACAGTATAAGAAGTTACACAGTCGGTCCTATGTAATACCGAAACACATTAGGGTGGACCATTTTTTACTTTTTATCATATATAATTTTATTTTACTGCCAAGCATTTTCTCCTCTTTAATATCATTCAAAAGACTTGGTAAAGTATCTTTCTGAGCTGTTTAAAAGACACCTTAAAGACACTTAAAAAAATTACCCGGATTTGCGGTCTTAGAGACTTTGGTGAATTCATTTATTGTGGAATTTTTAGAACAACAAAAAGTGGAGAATAATGTTGCCTATCTCAAGTGTCACTGAAAATATGAGACGTCATGTTTTTCAAATGTCTTATACGGTTACAGTATTAACATATAAGACATGCGGCCCCTTTATCATGATTTTATTTCTTGTTCTAGCAAGATATTATAAAACCAAATTTCGCCACAAAGGCGAATTTTCTTATTAATTTTGATACAAAGCTATTTTAAATATATCACTATTGTGTAAGCTGGATTTTTGTCTTCATAGCATACCCTGATGCTACTAGAGTACATATTACAAAATTGACGGCTTATTCTAAAATTTTTCAATTCTTACACTGCCCGTGGCAATGTCATTCAATTATCGGCCAGGCCGTGTCAGAAGCGCCCACTGTAACACCCTGATTAAAAGTGAATTCTTCCCAACTAGACAGCTCTAACGTAGTTACAAGCACAATGAAACAAAATCTCGTATTCACTAAAACACTTTTACACTATATAAAACAAGGAAAGTTGTATGTGATGCATAGCTTGCTCTTTTACACATCAAAAATAAGCTGAACGTGTAAAAAAAAAATAACGTGCAAGACAAAGGAAGTCAAAAATTGAAATAAAATTGTTTATTGTGAAAAAATTGTTAATTGTAAATTGCGAGTGGACGGACAGCATGTGGATCACACAGATAAAAATTTAACCACGGAATTTTCCCAACGCTAGAACAAACCTAACGTAATTTATATGGAGAATTTTATATGAACCTAACGTGTAAGGCGTTAGGTCTATGCCATATATATGGCATATCTAACTGTTAGGTGTCTAGCTGGGTTGAGAGGAGGAATGTGTCTAGTTTTGGGGATAGCCATTGTAAGAAATAAAAAAAAGCATGTGTGCAGCTTACATGTGGTAGAAGTGAAATCCGTAGACAGCGTTTACACGAGGAAACTCTTTAAAGAAAGTTTTCCTGTTTGTAGGCAAGAAGGGAAAAACGAAAGGGTGGTGTACAGAATTTGTCGTACACGCGAAATCCCTTTCGTTCTATTCTTTAGCTGATATTATGCTTTGAATTTACGTTTGTTGTGGTGGGTTGACGCAGTAATTCCTATGAAATTTTCTTGCACAAAGAAATTCTAGTTTCCGTGTGTAAACGCAAAAGAAATTCATAAAAGAGAATAGACAAGAATTTCTCAGACCGAATTTGCTCGTGTAAGCGTTGACTTAGTAAACTTTATTAAAATGATAAAAGTACAGCAAGACTTTGGTAGTTAATCAGGCCATGACGCGAAAAACTTAAAAAAATAGCAATCTTTCCACGCCTACCACTCAGCTCTTATAGCATCAGTGTTCTGCTCGATGAGTACTTTAATTTGATATATCATTTACTGCTGTATCTATTCTAGATGCCGTCAACTTCTATCATTTGAACAAACATTTTTGTCTCATTCTATCGCAGTTTAGTTTTCTAAATGATTGTTTTCTTGTTATATTGAGTTTCGTTTATTTTTTTTTCACGTACGCGAAATAAACATACTATACGCTTATGCATTATTCAGAACACGGGTATAAAACCAAAATTCAAAGCTCTTTGAACGCACGAAGTGTGTCGACTCTTGCACGGTTTCCGATCGGTATTCGGTAAAACGAGCTGAGCTGCCTCATAAACGTAGAAATAGAAAGCCAGCAGCCTAATTCTCCTCGCTATGGCAAGGTATTAGAAGTTGACAAAATTTGATGTATTATTTATTGATATAGATATTCTAGTTCCCAATTTAAAAAAAAACGTTTCAGGTTTTGCGTACCATTATACACACCTATTATTTCAAATGACCCCTCACTAAAGAAGTTTCAATAAAATGTTTTAAAGCTTCTTTTACAGCCCTTTTAAAGGCTAATTTTTAGGCAACATATTATGTTTTTAAACTCTTTATAGGGGCATATAAAAGCCATTTGGCGTATGAATAATCATGATATCAATATTTTAAGCAAAAACAGGATAATTTGGAGAAAACATGTTGATATTTACAATACATGTTACAATATTTAATTTTCGTAATCTTCGTTCATATATTCCTTGCCTGAGTCGTTTCTGATTGCAGCCACATCTTTGTGTAGTGTAAAACTGCTCTCAATATTAAATCTTTTTGATTTACAGAATGAAGTTATATTAATTCTTTTAAGCTTTTTGTAAATTTAAATAAATGAATAGCTTTAATTTTTTTATTAATATATTTAATTATATCTGTTTTTTAAATTTGTTTGTTTTTTAAAACTTTTGTGTAAGGAATTAGTAATAAAATCTATTATTATTGCTACATAAACATATGTATTGTAAAAAAATTAATCTTGTTGCCAGTTAATCTCCTTGCGGAAAACGGTATTGTGATTATGATAATTTCGTTTAGATAATCTCCTTCTGTAGAATAATGCGGCTGTTAAAGCTTAGTAAGAATTTTGGTAAATTTTCTTGCATTTTGGTTATTTTTATTTTTATGGATACAAAAAAAAATATTGCTGTGGCAACGCTATGGAGCATGCCATACGTCACAATGTCAAAAAAAATGAGGTGATTGCAGTTGCAACGACGACGACACATTTATTTCATCATATCTTGGTTAGTAAAAAGCATGTCTAGGAAAAAAGTAAATCTTAAATAAATATAAGTTTCAATTTTGCATAGGCTTGGAAGTCATCAGACGGACATACGCAGCATGGTTGAAGATAAAGAAAACATGCAAGCAGTGGGTGCTAGTGATCATGACCTGCCATCCAAAAAGGCAGCAAAGAAACAAGCCAAGGAAGCACAAAAAGCCGCCAAGAAGGCTGAATACAAAGAAGCATCCGGAAAAAACAATGCTGGCGATATAGCGGAAAATGCTGAAGATTGCTCTGCTGGCAAATATGGATTTGCACAGATGATACAATCGAAGGAAAAACACGAGGAACGTGAATTTGTGCTTGTGCCAGAGTTAAAGAAATACACTATTAAAGAAATGCCGGTCTGGGTACGTGGGCGTGTGCATACATCACGTGCCAAGGGAAAACAGTGTTTCATTATTTTGCGTCAACAAAGCAGCACAGTGCAGTGCATAGTCGCACTTGGCGATAGCACCTCGAAGCAAATGGTGAAATTTGCGGGCAACATACATAAGGAAAGTATCATCGATATACAAGCAAAAATAGTGACAGTTCCAACAAAAATTGAATCGTGCACGGAGCAAACTCTGGAGTTAAGCATTGAACAAATTTTTGTTATTTCCCAGGCAATGGCACAGTTGCCACTGCAAATTGAAGATGCATCACGACCAGATAAGCCAGATGATTTAGAAGGTTTGAACATACGTGTAAATCAAGATACTCGTTTGGATAATAGAGTCTTAGACCTGAGAACTCCAGCCAACCAGGCAATTTTTAGACTGGAAGCCGGCGTTTGCCGTCTCTTCCGTGATATTCTGACTGATCAGGGATTTACAGAAATACATACGCCAAAAATAATATCTGCCGCCAGCGAGGGTGGTGCCAATGTTTTTACTGTGAGCTACTTTAAGGATTCTGCTTATTTGGCTCAATCGCCACAATTGTACAAGCAAATGGCAATAGCCGCTGATTTTGACAAAGTGTTTACAGTCGGTGCTGTTTTCCGCGCTGAAGATTCGAATACGCATCGACATTTGACTGAGTTCGTGGGCTTGGATTTGGAGATGGCATTTAAGTATCACTATCATGAAGTGCTTCAAACTATCGGTAACACTTTCACTGCCATTTTCAAAGGGTTACGTGATTGTTATAGCCGCGAAATTGACGCTGTTGGTCATCAGTTTAAAGTGGAGCCTTTTAAGTTTTTGGAACCACCACTAATTTTACAATTCTCTGAAGGTGTCGCTATGTTGCGTAATGCTGGGGTCGAGACTGGTGATGAAGAGGACCTTTCTACACCAAATGAAAAATTCCTTGGTCGCCTGGTCAAGGCTAAATATGACACTGATTTTTATATTTTGGATAAATTCCCCTTAGCTATACGTCCTTTCTACACAATGCCTGATCCGAACAATCCTATCTATTCCAACTCATATGATATGTTTATGCGTGGTGAAGAAATTCTCTCTGGCGCTCAACGTATACATGATCCTGATTTTTTGTTGGAGCGAGCTAAACATCATTGCATTGATACTTCGAAAATTGCTGCCTACATTGAATCTTTCCGATTCGGTTGTCCACCTCATGCGGGCGGTGGCATTGGCATGGAACGTGTTGTTATGTTGTATTTGGGACTGGATAATATACGGAAAACTTCAATGTTCCCACGTGATCCTAAGAGGTTAACGCCTTAAAGTGCTAAAATTCAAGCCATACTTTTTGATTGTTCTTAAAAATTTTTACGAAGTTTCAAGTTTTTTCAAATTTATGATTGTATTTTTTTTATACGGCCACATTTTTAGCAGCAATTATATTTGACTGAGCCGAAATTTTCCCCAAACTCTTAACCATTGACTTTTGTCCTCTAATTTGTTTAGTTGTATTTTATTGATCTTATCTTGAAGTAACCATCTTTTTGTTTGATCAAAATAACTCACAATCACAATTTTACGATTCTATAGTTATTTAACAACCATTGAAAGAATGATATGTTGTACTCAACTTTTGTATATTCAAATAAAAAAACCAAACTAATATCCGTAAAACTTCAAACTTGTTTTTATTAGTTAATTATAATTTTTGATTAATACATATTTTTTTTTTATTTTTGAAGATTTTTATTAGTATGTATAATATATACTTCAAAATTTACATGACGTTAAAATATACATGACATTAAAATTAACATGACATTAAAATATGATTATCAATTGTATTTAATTGGTTGGCACTGATTTATATGGCTCTCAATATGTTGTTTCTATTTGCTCTAATTATATACATTTTATTTATTTTGAGCATGTTGAATTCATAACAGTCTTGAATTACTTTGGGAAATTTAATTTTGTAATTTCTATTTAAAATTGTTAAAATTCTGTCCACCTGGTGTTGGTAGAGCAGTATCCATAATTTGGTTTTAGCATTGTATTGTAAACATTAATCGCGGTCAGACAATTAAATTTGCGATTTTTTTACAAATATACTCGAAATGGTAGTTGAGTTTAAGTTTGTTATCAATGATGATAACCAAATATTTTATTTGGTTATATGATTGAGTTTATTTCCATAAACTTTGGTTTGGGTAATTCCATGGTAACTCGCTTTACATGCTTAAAGACTTATTGAGTTTCATGAAGCCATTAATTTTTATTATTTAGATTAACTAATAAAACTTAATTCTTTATGAACATATATCATTTCTCATGTCCTAGATAAGTTTAAAAATTCAGTGTTAACATAGCATTTATCCAGTTAAGTAATAAATTGTGTTGCCAACCCATGATACCATTTTTGGACAATATGTTCAGAGAGTAAATTTCTTCAAAAATTTCTCCGAAATTTATGAGTAGATTGCTTTATATTAGACATAAATAAATCAGTATGATATCAATAAATTTACAGCGATAATGAATCATACATCTTAAAATAATCCAAAAATTATGTGGTAACTCATGCTACTCTTAATTTTTATACCAAAACAAGGAGCTTCTTCTAGCTCAAATGCTCAAAAACTGAAATTAAATCAAAGTTTGTAAGAATAAGGAATTTCTTCAGTCTTTAATGCGCAAAAAGTGAAATTAAACAAAAATCCAATTATAAAACAAATTGCTCTAAAAATACATATCTTGTTTGCTCAATGCAATGCATTGAGCCTTATTGCAAATGAAATGATTTGAGTATCGTTTATTGTATGATTCGTAATGTCGATCAACACAAAGCCTCAAAATACTTCTTTCAAATATTTCTAATTCTTTCGCAACAGTGGGCGATATGCTGAACCAGATTGGAAACCCATACAATAATGCAGAACGAATGCTTACGTTGTATATAAGTAATTTTGTTTTTGGACTCAAATACTTATTAAGAAGCAACTTATTAAACATTGATTTAATTCGATTAACTTTTGATTTAAAAAGGTAAGCGTGTTCATTAAATTTGAGTAGCTTATTAAATGTAATTCCAAGGTGTTTTATTTGATTTTTAAACGGGACCTCAACGTCATCTAAAAGAAGGTGCAGGCTTTTACTTTGAGGAACAACATAGTAGGGGCACTTTCCAGAAGCATTTTTTAAAAAATCGCTTCAGATTTATTGGGAATTATTTTGATTATCTATATTAGTAAGATGTCTGGATACTCGATCTAAAGCTATCGTTGGAGAGATAGAATCAGCATATATAAGGGAATCATCCGCATACAAGATGCTTTTTGAATTATTGTAATCATGTGGAAAATCATAAATTAATATATTGTAAAAAAAGGAGCTGAAATAGCTCCTTGTGGAACACCACTGCTAATCGGAGATAATTCTGACTGGATATTATTAATTTCAACTACAAATTTGCGGTTCTCAAACTATTAAAAATTTTAATAAGGTAGGGGCTAAAAAAACCAATTTCAATTAGCTCATAAAGAATTCCGTTGTGATATGCGCGATCAAAAGCTTTTTCTATATCAAGTGAAAGAGCTGCAGTGCAATTTTGATTATGCAGATTACAAATTACATAGTTATGAAACTTTACCAAGGCGTCAATTGAAGAATAACCTCTTTTAAATCCGAATTGTTGGTGTGGAATATAAATACGGTCTAGGTCAGCCTACATCTTATCTTTTAGAATACGCTCAAAAAGTTTTCCCAAATTCGAAAGCATAGAAATCGGCCTTGAATTGTTCGGAGTAAAATCATTAGATTTCTTTTGAAGTTGGTAAATTTTTGTTATTTTCCAACAGTCCGGGAAGTAACCATTATCAATAGAATTATTAAAAATAATGCATAAAAATTCAAAGGTAGATGAGGAAAATTTTTTAATTAGATAATTCGAAACTTTGTCAATACCAAAGCATTTTTTTGCATTTAAAGATTTTACTAGATTTTGAAGGTTCAAAGGAGATACAAATTGAGACAGATTCGAGTTATTTAATGAATTTACTCTTGAAGAAAATTTTTGCATAGCAGCAGTGCATGAGGATAAACAATTATTAATTGAGGAACTCATGTCCGAAATGTCTGGTCTATTTGGAATGTTTTGCCTGTAAATATAGAAAAAACGCCTCCTAAGTTGTTCAACTATGTCTTCATTTTCCACATATGTTATTCCATCAACACAAACTTTATTTAAGCATTTACTCCGATTGTTCTCTATGCAACTATAAATTTGCTTGTGGGCCGTAGGTCCAGGCTTTATGTTGCTTAGACGAAGATTGAACTCCTTTGCCTGATAAAGTTCAACTTGCTCTTTAATGATGGTTTTAAAAGTTGGATTTGTGTAGATAAATTCTGATACTCTGCAGTTTTCCTATTGTAATTCCTTTGGTAAGTTTTCTTCAAGTTTTTCTGCCAAACATATTTAACTCTGAAAAGTTTCTTTATAGTTTCAGGGATAAAAAATTTTTTATTCTTAAATTCAATTTTCTTAGAAGAGTAGATGAGCAACTGCATTTATGCAACTTGTAAAAATTTTAATAAACGTATCAATCTCCGTGTTAGTAAGATTTCTATCTGATAGTAAAGTTATAACGAACAACCCTAAGTCTAAGTCCTATCGAAATTCGTTCCAGTCTGTTTTTTCAAAGGAGGAATAAATACGAGGTGGTATATGTAGGAGATCAAAATTGGAAAGGTGGAGTTTCAATTTTAAGGGAAAGTGGCCAGAAAAGGAGGAAATAGTCGAAATCGAATAATTTTGATTATAAAAATCAATTAAAAAGTGGTCTAAATAAGAGCTTCCATTCGGAAAAGAAGGAGATTTATCACAAATCGAAAAATCGTTTATACAAAAATTGCAAGGTACGTAAATACTTCCTAAGAGAAATTTTTTTAATTTGATCAGAAAACGAAATAGGAATTTCAATGAATAAGTTTGGAAATCTAATATCAGATATTGGAACAGTTGAGTATTTAATTTGTTTTTTAATTACTATTGCCGTTCCCTGCGGCGATGAATCCCTAATAATATCAAAATCTTCCAAAAAAACTTTGGCGTTTTTAGCAAGGTGCATTTTTTGTAAAAAAAACATATGTCAATATTGTGGTCAATTAATATCTTTAGTAGATCAATTCGCCCACTTATCTCAATTAGAGATCTAACATTAAATATATATTTCACATATTTCACTAAAACATCACGAAGCAAATTCGTGTATTCGATCCTGGGCTGTTCCTTTGGTATAGACTTAAAGGATTGCAAAAATGTTTTTATTTTATCTTCTATTGATAGAACCTCGAAGTCTGCGAAATATTTTTCAATATTAAAAAACTCCTCGACTAATTGAGGAAGTTTTTTACATTTTCAAATGTTGTTTGAAGGAGATTTTTCGGTATAAAAGTAACTGGCATACGATTTATCTGCTGTAACAAAATTAGTTTTATTAAAAGTTAGGTTCAAATTATTGGCAGCTTTAGTTCTTCTATCTTTGGCCGAATCCATTAGCTCAGTTTTTAGCATAATACAAGTCTTGTAAACCGGGCAACCCCAATAATTAGCCGTATGGCCTTTGGCTTTACCGTTTACACATGATGGAGATATGTTTTCTTCCAATTTTACAAGGCATTCGCCTGGAGCATGCGTGTTATCACATTTTCAGCAAGCGATTTTCCTATTACAATTGCGCGCTAAGTGACCACATTGTTGGTATCTGTACCACTGCACCTCCCTTTGTCTCGGCTTCGGTGCTTCGCATAAAATTAAGTGGTTAAGAATAAAACGTAGATTTAGGATATCATTTAGTAATTTTCCAGGAACGAGAGTCACAAGAAAGAGACCAGTGTCGTAATTGTTTTTAATAGAGAAAGGAGTAATAAGTTTTTTAACTTTATCGACAGGTACTGGAAGCTCGGTGTCTATGCTTCTTTTATTTCATCCAAATCAGTCAAGTAATAAAGACCTCTCATAACAACACTTATTTGTCGAAGTTCTGGAGGAGTAAATGAATGAGGTTCAATACCTTGGGAACGTAACTGTTTCATTATTTCAAGATATATAGACAATTTTCAAAATATTGTTTACTCTTAGTTTTACTTTCATTAACTATTTTGTATGCATCTTTCGGGGACTTTGCATTGAGTTGGTCAATAAGTTTTGTGATATTTACATTAAAAAGTATGATAGGAGGACAAAATGAAGATTTATTTTTCTTACCCAAAATTTTTACAATGTTGGAACTAAAATTTTTTGTGTTTTCAGATACACTTTTATTTGTCTCAATAATAAGGTCTCCCAAAATAGAGAACCTTTTTTGTGAAACAATCGATTGACCCAAGGATGAAACATCAACAAGTTTTAAATTTCTGTTGCCTTGTGATGAAATTTCGTCATTTTTGCCTCTTTTGCGTTTAGGACGTGAGACAGAGATTTCATAAAATGAGTCACTGTCACTATATGAGTCAACTTCCGATAGATCCATATCTTTTGAGAGATTTTTCTCACCTGGTGGTGTGTCGGCAAATGGTTGAAATTCTTCTGTATTAGTTTCTGCAATGGAAGTTGAGGAAAATACAGCATCTCTTAAAGCCTGTCCAACAAGAGTTGAGTTTCCAGCATTTATTTGTGACTGCAACTTATCAGGAGGTAATTTTTTTGGTTGTTTTTTAATGCACATCTTAGGAATCGGATGTTTAAGCAGAGATTCAAAAGACTTTTAAGTTTAAACGAGATTAACGATAAAATTAAAATTATATATATTTTGATATATTTCAAAAATTTTCAAAAAATTTTATTAATTAAAATTTTTGCGTCTAAATTCTTTGACAGTTTAGGCAAAGAAACAATAATATTTCAAATAACTGAAAGATACCCAGTACAAACTGTCTAGTCTTAAATTATTGAAGTTAAACGTAAAAATCTTAAAAATCGCAGCGAACCTCTTTCGAAAATTGGTTTAACTTAATTTGCAGAAAGTTTTTACAGCTGGAAACTTCCTGTAAAATAATAATAATACCACCAACAACATAATTAAAACATTGGACACTGGGCCCACTGCAGATGACATGATATCACGTGATTAATATTTTGACTCATATGTACATTTGGGCATACACGAAGAAATGCTCAAAGATGAGGTGCGCTCTATGGCCTACCATAATGCGATGTATTATAATTAACACTTTTTTCGTGGCAAAGTGACTGTAAGAAATATCCAATATGATTCATTTTAGTGCAATCAAGTATTTGATGAAGTATATTGAAACAAAATAATTTTATTTGCAGGTTATCCTCGATGTTGGTTGTGGAACTGGTATCTTGTGTATGTTAGCTGCAATAGCTGATGCTGCTTAAGTTATTGCTGACATCCGTTTAAATATTGTAAGACAAAATTTTTCGACCGTGTAAAATTGCTTGCTGTTAGCTTAAAAGACGAATTGTCAGATATTCATGAAAATATCAGGTACAGGATGCGTTGATATCTGTACAAAACCTTGTAACGGCAGCAGTTCAATGATGGAAATTTTCATCAGAAAACTAGCCACTATCAATGAGCCATCTGTTGGACACTGGCGTTGCAGGACAGTAAGTCGAAACCTTAAAGTCAACATGACAGATGTGGCATAAAATCGCTCTATCGCTGCTGTTGTTCGAGACTTTTCTTTGCGCGCGACAAATCAGCCAATGAGAAGACGGAACGGCGCGTCGGTTGGCCTAACAAAGAAAAGTTTCGAATGCCACGAGGAGTTGATTTTTGAGTTTTGACCAAGGCGGTTGTGCGGGCGTTGTTGAAGTTGATATCGAAGAAACGTCGATTAGCAGTTTAATTTTTTTTATAAAATTCAATCAAAGAAAAACAAATTTGTTTTTTCTACGGGAACGTTTTTAAATTATCAGTGTTTAAACTTTTCCGACGTTTTTCTTAATTATGGGTCGTTTTCATTACTGAAACTGAATATGGTTAAAGCAAATCAAGCTGGTTGAATTTCGTGATCGAACCCAGCTTATTTGGTGCAGTTAACAAAAATTTGAGATTAGAAATTTAAAATCCATGCAACACTAACAAAAATTAAATGAAAATTTAACAAAAGCAATGAAATTTAACAAAATATATATAGAGTCTTAAACCTCGAATAAACAAACGAATGTGTTGATGTGTGTGATGTTGTGTTAATAAAATGTAGAAAATTCATTTTTTTTTGCAACATTTGTAACCTATTGATAAATAAAAATAGAAAAATAAAGTTCGCGGAAGCGCCAGCGCTCCGTATCCTACAAAAAAAAAATCCTAGAAACAGTGAAAGACAGGGACACACACACCTGCATAGACAACACAAAGAAACAGCAACAATCTGACATTTGAAAAAAAACCTACTGGGAACTAAAAAGTGACACTGAAAACCAATACATAGCCCTGACAGTGAAACAACTAGAACATAAAAAAAACTAGTTGACACTTAAAGACGCACACCGGATAATGACATTAAAACAGGAGAAAATGTGACATACAGTGGCTCCAACGAATAATCGGACAAAACGTATCCGTTTAAAAACTGTGATAATAAAACACTAAATAATTGAATATAAAAAAATTTTTAAATACAATTTATTTCTTCTTTTCTCCATGAATTTAAACAGTAAATAAAAAAAAAAAAATTTCATTTTATATTATCACGTTTTTTTTTGAGTTCAATGAATAATCGGACAAAGTATCCAACTCACTTAAAATTAAATATAAAACAATTAAAAGTAGAGGGTTAGTACTTAGTGGCATAGCCTTTAGCTTGCAGTACTGCCTGAAGTCGATTTGGAATCGATTGGACCAAATTTTTGCACACTGATGGTTCGATTGAGTTCCTCGCTTGCAATAGCGCCTCTTTTAGTAGAGATACGTTATTGAACTTTTTAGTATAAACTCTTTGGCTAGTTCATCCCACGTATGCTCAATAACATTCAAGTCTGGAGACTGGGGAGGTGTCTGGAGTAATTTGGGGCAGTTGTGGATCAACCATAGCTTTGCAACACCCGCAGTATGCTTAGGATCATTATCCTGATAAAAAGCAAAGTTACTTAAAATGCCCAATTTCTCTTCATTCTGCTTAACATTGGCTTTAAGAATGTTGATATAAGCAAATTTATCCATTCTTCCATCTATAAATTGGAGGTTGCCCACTCCAGCATAGGACATGCAGCCCCAAACCATTACATAACCTCCTCAATGTAGACGGTAGCGCGAGTTTTTTTATGATGACATTCTTCGTTAGCTTTACGCCATACGTATGGCCTGCCATCTGATCCATGGAGGTTAAATTTGCTTTCGTCTGTAAACATAACCTTTAATATGCAAAAATAAATCATTATGATACATCTTCTAAAATTTTAGACAAGTACTTTCGGCTTTCCAAAATTCTGTATCTTTAAGAAGGTTTTCTTTAGCAAATTTTATCCTCTTGCTTTTATTTGCTAGGCTTATAAGTGGCTTTTTCCTAGCAATTCTGCCATTATAATCATTTTTATGTAAAACACCACGTATAGTGTGCAGGCATACATCCTTTACGGTCCTGATTTGTAAGGATATCTGTAGTTCCCTTGCAGATTTAAAAGGATCCTTTTTAATTTCTTTTAATATGCTGCGTTCTTCCCTTTCATTTAACTTTTTTCCCTGCCCCTCTCTGCTTTTATATGACAGTCTGAACTCTTCTCGATACCTCTTGATAGTGTCGTGAATAGTTGAACGACTTTTTCCGACAATTTCAGCAATATTTCGAACAGTTTCTTCTTCTCCATATAATTTTACTATAAGCTGTCTGATTTGAAAGGTAGCTTGTTTTCCTTTTGGAGCCATCGCGATAATTTGCTTCTTATTCAATAAAATTTTTAAGAATGAATATCAAAAACATAAAAAAAAGCGTCACAAGAAAAAATAACGGCACTTTTTTCACTGATTGCTGTTGTGTCCGATTATTCGTTGAACTTGTCAAAACGTGCAAGTGTTTTAAAACATGCACAAAGTTCAAAATAAGGAGTTTTCTGTTTTTTTTTTCTGCTGCTTTAATGACAGATAAAGGAGCAATTAAATGACATACTACTTTTTTTTAAATTCAACCATTTAATTGTTTTTTAATATAATTTTAAGATAGTTAGTGTTTGTCCGATTATTCGTTGGAGCCACTGTATGTGTTGAAGAAACAAAAACAGCAACCAAAAGAAAATAAGAAATTGTCAATCAACAATAAGCAAACGAATTCACAGCAAGAATACAAAAACAAAACAAAAAAATTAAAGATTTAACAGAAATAACAATGTCAATAATCAGTAAATAAAATTAAAAAAAATAAAAAACACTTTTATTACTAAATAAAAAAGTGCAACTTTAAATTTTGCAACAAAAAAAAAATTTAAGAAAAATTCACAAAGTTTTAAATTTTAAGTTAAGAAGAAAAAAAAACATATATATAACGCAAGCATTAAAGATAAAACTAAAGATCTATGAAAGTGAAGTATAATAATAAAAGATTATAATAAGTGACGTTTTCACGGAAGCGCTCCGTCTCATACAAAAACAAAGAAAAAATCAAATACATATACATTCATGAAAAAAAAAACTAGATACTGTGAAAGTCAGACACAAACTCACGTACAACATAAAAAAATACAACTACAAGAAATTACAACAAACATCCTATACACATACTACACCAGGATAACCAGCAACAACATTTTCACAACACAACTTTAACCTCACCAGCAAGGATAGCAACATTTACAACCCAACTCTAACACAACAGCATCAACAACAAGCGTGAGCTAACGAATTTTTTTTTGATTTTTTTTGTCTCCTAAATTTTTTTATTATTAATATTAAATAAGTAGGTTTAAGTACAAATTTAAAAGCTATTTTTTTGAAAAATATAAGAAACATACAAATACATTGAAAAAAAAATGAACACACATATTCACAAACATAATTTTTTTTTCGCTATGTAGCAAAAAATTGGTTAAGCTAAATTTTACTTTTATCCACATCTTTTGCTTCAGCATTATGATTTAATTGTACAAGTCATGTAATTTTTGCACACAAAACTTAACTTAATACACCAGAAATGGAGTTTTAATTTTAAATAATTTTTGATTGCCTAACTGAGCTAGATATTAAAAAAAAACTTAATGTCGTTTTCTACATTATATTTGTATCATAAACTGCATATCAAATGGGATATTTATAAATGCATAAATAAATAAAACAAATAATAAACAAACAAAAAGATAAGAAAATCAATTAAAAGATAAATACATTTCTTTTTATTTAAAAGAAGAATCATATAGATAATGGCAGTTTAAAAAAAATACAGGTAGGCCCTGTGTAGAACCAAAAACAGATAGGGTGGAGCTAAATAAATCGCCCAGCAGGTCCACATGGTAGGGTGGGTGTAGAAGGGCCCGAGCAGAACACCAGGCTCGGTGGTTCAAGCAGTAAGAAATTTTAGGGAGGCCCGCAAATTCATACTGATTTTTTTTTAAACTTCAAATTTTTCTTGTGGTAACGCGTAAATTTCCTTTTTATAGAATTTGATCCGAACAATTTTTTTTCTCATTTGCTGAAGAGCTCAGCAACCCAAATCAGCACGAGTACAAATTTGTACGGTGAAGGTGCATTATGGGCAGCAGCGATCCCATCTCCCATATTACCGAACTGCTAGCATCGGCACACCAGCTCGTGCTGCCGCTGCTCATAAGGCCCGAGAAAGAGCACCGATCGACTAGGTCGATTACAACCTACAGATTGTGTTAGTTTATACTAATATAGTACACAATTTCTAAAATTACAAAAAAATAAAAATTGTGATAATTTTTTTAAATTTAAAGATAAGGAATTAAGCTAAAGTTTAAAGTTTCTATTGTCACCAAGTGTTCTTGGCTTGTATTGTTTTTTTCACGCACGTTGTTTGCCACCACAATCGGCACAAGTGGTATGATATGATAATCCAT
Organism: Meiosimyza decipiens; assembly: GCA_963680825.1. Classification (NCBI taxonomy): domain Eukaryota; kingdom Metazoa; phylum Arthropoda; class Insecta; order Diptera; family Lauxaniidae; genus Meiosimyza; species Meiosimyza decipiens. The sequence continues at coordinate 69,851,223 of OY804258.1, read as the reverse complement.
TTGTAGCATTATTAGCCCGAAAAAGTGAATATCAAAAATATGGGTGTCATAAGAAAGATATTTTGATGGTCGACAGTAACGGTACGCAAAGTTATACAATTAGATCTTTAATATTGGAGATATGACGATTTTTCTAAAATTTTGACAAAATTTTTTTATAAAAACCTTATTTATTCCAAAAAATGTGTTAGGTTAGGTTAAGTAGAAGTGGCAGTCAGTTACGAAAACTGGCTCACTTAGACCAAACATGATCCATTGTGATACCACAGAGTGTCTGACTATACCCACTCGTTGAACCAACCAGATTTCGTGATGAAATTAAATAGCTGAGCTATACTAACATGTCTGAGGTCATCCAGGTCATCAAATAAAAACGACCCAAGTGTTTTGTAACGTTTTATAGTAAGTGGGGGAGCAGAGAAGATGTTTCATATTTTCCTCTTCCTCCACATCTCCACAACTTCCACAGAAGTCAAAGGACCTTAGACCTAATCTCTCCGCACGTCTGCCGATGAGGAATTATCTGGTTATGACTGCAATAACTGACGAGACACTATGTCTAGTGTGAGAAATAAGTTCTGACGAACGCTTAGCACCCTGTTTTCGCCAGATTTACTTAGATATATTGCAAATTGACATTTGAGTCCATCTTTTGTTTTCCATTTCTTCTTTAAGCAGTAACTTGCAGATTGCCAGTGGCCTGCCAACACCTTCCTTGTCCTAAGGGATTTAAGCAGTACTCCCCTGCTTAGCAAGTTCATCAGCTTTGCAATTTCAGTCCGTAATGATTTCAAGTGTTTTGTGTGGGAATTTTGTACGGAGAAAGCACAGTATACCTTGCGATTGAATTAACTTGCACCGTTTGTTTGATTTTCTTCATTTTATTTTTTCACTTATAGATATATTGTCCATTACGTTTTAGGGTATGTTTTATTCCAAAATTTCCTGAAGACCGGTAGTGGGATTGATAGGTGGCGGTGGGGTCGAGATATCTCAGGAGATTTGCTTATCTCCGTGACCATAAATTGGTTAGGTGCTCGAAAAGGTTTATACAATTTTTGGACCAGGTAGATCCTGGGTTCGAGATATTAATGAAAATTTGAATATCTGCGTAACCATAAGATGTTGAGAAACCATATTCATACCATGAGTTGGTGGGGTGCTCGAGAATGCTTAGGTGTTCTATGGCGTTGCAATCGAGATATTTAAGGAAAATTGTAGTACATATTACAATTTTGAATGCATATTAGGGAGGGCAGAAAATCGTTGGCCGGGTCAGCTAGTAGTTAAATATAATAAAAATACTAATGAAACTAAATATTGAAGTTAAACTCAAAATAAATTATGTATATTCATATAAGCTGAAATGAAGTTGAGGAAAGAAGTTCAGTAGAATTTGCTACAATAATAAAAAAATATAACTGTGACTTTCCTCCCTACAACGACATGCACATTAGAATATCATTTGAAAACTTGGAATACGTAATCTTGAACTCTATCATTCTTGAATCTGAGTTACTTGCTTTGCAAATATTAACTATACTATTATATTTTTGTTACTCAGGCAGTGCTATTACACTTGACTGCCGTACCATTAAAGATGTCCATTCTAGAATAAACAAAGCGATAGATACCTTTGCCCAACTTCGTAATGGCTGGGAATCTTTGTTCGTGTCAACGAAAACGAAGCTATAAATTTTGACTCAAACGTAAAGATCTGGATGTTTTGTACGACTGTGAAACTTGGCTTACCAGTACCGCCCTGCTACAGAATTTACAAGTTGTCACCAACAATTGTATTCGCCGAATCCTGAAAATTTGGTGGCCTAGAATCATCTCTAATGTCGATTTGCTCACCCGATGTCGTCAAGATCCGAATTAATATTCAAATAAAACGAGTGAAATATTCAGAGTGCTAAAAAACGCGACCGTCCTAAATCATTGCGGAAACGATCCCTAGAACAGGAAATACGTGAAACAGGAAAATGTTGGAGAGAATTGAAGGCACTCGCTATAAATCGTGGACACTGGAAGAGTTTTTTGGAGGCCCTATGCTCAGTGAGGATATAAAGGACACAAGAGAACTATACTAAGTTAACACATATTTCAGCGAACTTCTTATGAATAAATAAATAAATAAATAATGCAGATATTTAACATTTGGTACACATATTTCTTAAGATATTTCGAAGGTGCGTACTATGTCCAAAACGGGCTTCGCTGACACATAGATAAGTATAGTTTCAAAAATGTATTCTTTTATGCCTCCTAAGTTTTGGTAACTTATTAGAATTATTATTATTTTGGTTGACCATCAAGAGTTAAATATTACCCACAAAAAAAATTAACCAAATAAAGAGACCTTGAAGTTCAACTTCGTTCGTCTTGGCAAAAAAATTTCCGGCATACATAAGCACTTTATAGTGAAACGGTTTGTGCTAAATTGTATAAATCAGGCTGTTCATGTCCGAGATATTGGTATTGCTGCTTCCAAACAGAGTAAACCCACTTAGATATGATTCGCTTTTGATAATTTTTTTTTTGCGAAATGGCAAATTTTTTTTTAGCTGCGTCACCCAACCAAACATGACTAGTATGATTGTGGTCTGATCCGCAGACAAAAATACCTACCCATTTTGACGTCTTTTCTCGTGAGCTTCTTCGCTTGTTTACCGTGGGGTCTTAGCAAAGTTGCATATAAAATAGTCAGCTGTAATGCTTTTATCCCAAAAGCCTTAATGGCGCTTTTCGATGGTTGCGGTGTCCTAGTGGAAACGCTCATCTTGTTCACTACTCTCCACATCTAAATTCGGAGGGAACGATTCCAAATGCCTTTTCAGGAAATGCATTTTCAAAGACATGCGTGCACGTAAATCGGAAATTCATAACTTTCTGTATCGATTGGCGGTCATTCTCACTGCCAATGCTTCCCAAAATTCCATCAATGGCATCCTAGAATGCCTTCCAAGATTCAGCTTTTGCCTCGGTCAATCATTAAATTACCTAATTTCTGGACCAACGAATATCCGCACTTTGATTTTTCCGTAGAAAATTATTTAGACTTTATCATCGCATTTCAAACGCGTGGGAGGCATTTAAAGATTTCATGCTATAGGTCAGGGGTCGGCAAAAATTAAAGTGAGAGCGTTTGGTGAGAGGAGAGAGGCTGCATCGCAAGAAATTTGTAACCAAATATTGATTTTATTGAAATGATGCGGCAGAAAATGGAAATTAGAAAAGATTAGAAAAGACGTTTAGAGTTGTTGAAAAATCATAAGCAAAGCAACATCGAACGCGGTGATAGCGCTGTTGTCTTTAAACTTAACAAAAAAAAAACTAAATCCATGCAATTTCAAATTGCTACATCAAAAATTCATTCAATTGGGACACATATTATTTAGATAAAAAATTTGGTTACAGTTTTTTAAAAATATCCCATTCAAAAATGGTCTACCGTGCTTTACAATTTCTATGCTAACTAACTATGCTATTTTCAACACTACTATCACCATCAGTTACAGCTACCCATAGCTTTTTTTTGTCTAAAAATACTTTTCTTTTTTCTATAAAAAGTTTATCCCTCTCCAACGCTACAAATTCATTAAATTTATAATGAAAAGTTTCTTAATGTATTTTCCTGGAAAATTTATTACTACCTTTTAGCGACATCTTACAAATTAAACATTGAATGTCGGCAAAAGCATTTTGAATCATAAAATACGTTGCATCATTTGCCATAACTGTACAAGAAATTCTCTACGTGCATTACAAGCGAAAAGAACTACAGCCGCACTTGCTGTTGCTTTGTCAATGGCTTTTTGACAACTGAATGAAAGAGCATAAGATTATGTGTAATATTTGAGTGCACAATTGTGCTATGCGATCCGACCCCTGCTATAGGTAAACAATAGATCTGTATCATCCGAAAAAATAGGTAAATATTAATAAAGTTTTACTACAAAAAGTGTATCATCCGGAAAAATGTGGTGGTTGAGAAAAAAAATGAGAGTAAAAACTCAGCTGATCACTTCACCTCCAAAAAAGTTTAATTTTTTACCCAGACAAAGTTCTTGTGGGTAAAACTTGATGACTGTCAAAATCATAGGCAACAAGAGATCCACTTTTCACAAGAGAGGAAAAGAAAATTGCCCTATAAAATAATTGTATGCACTTAATTTTATTCACTTGTTGAAAGGTTGTGTTAAGAAGGAGCAACATAACAAAAAGCTGGAAGTAAAAGCATATTTTGGTAAATGCTCATTCATTCAATTAAATAGATGAGCGATTTTTGATTGAAAAGGGATCAGAAATTTTAATGTCTCCTAAATGATCAACCAGATAATTTTTTTTGAAATATTGTTTTTGATGCCCTTAGTCTTAAAATAAGAAATTGAAAATGTCAGTTTGGTAAATTTAAACCTTAGGGCAAATCTCTTATTTTTATACTAAGCAATAGTTTTAAAATGCAAACAAATATTGTGGCTCAAGTTTACTTTCGGATATATTGTCATCGAAAATTAGATATATAGTTTTTTAAAATTCACTACTTCTTGAAGGCCTTGCACACATTTTAAATTTTTAAGGAAAATAATGGACACGATCTAGAATTTTTAATAAAATTTTGGTTATTATTCAAAATATGCTACACGTTAAATAACCTTTCGTATGACATCTTAATTTTGAAAATCGAGCCGTGGATTTCCAACGTATAACGAAATTTTGGAAAGCTTTATCGCCGACTTACAATGTCTATGTCTCCGAAAGTAGAAGTGCGTCACCAACTTCTGATTCCATATTTGCTTCTAAAGTAAACGTATGCCCAAGATATAGAAATCAGGTACAAAACTTTAGAGTCAGTCATGAGTTATATCCTATTTATCAATAATATTCTCTCTTAGCTTGCGTTCAGAAAGTATTAACCAAACGGTCATGCAACTACGACACAGGTTCTAACTCCTGAACCCTGCCATTATTTGTGTACTAAAATACGCGCAACTTTTTTGACAGTTTTAATTTTTACTCATTCACACTCAGACCTAAACTGTATAATCCGGATTTTGTGTTAAAAAATGAAAAGTGTCAAATCAAGTTTTTCAAGAGAGCAAAAGCAGAAATATCTCTGAATAGTCGAATCACCACAATTTGCGGATGATTCACAAAAATGGGTAAAAATGAAAACTGTCAAAAAAGTTGCGCATATTTTAGTAAACAAATAATGACAGGGTTCAGGAGTTCGAACCTGTGTCGTAGTTGCATGGCCGTTTGGTTAATACTTTCTGAATGCAAGCTAAGTGAAACCTTTTTGAGAAAATTATTGATAAATAGAATATAACTCATGACAGACTTTAAAGCATTGTACCTTGAGCATAAGTTTACTTAAGAAGCGAATATGGAATCAGAAGTTGGCGATGCGCTTCTACTTTCGGAGATCTAGACATTGGAAATCGGCGATAAAGCTTTCCAAAATTGTTGTCATTTTAGAACCAATGCCCCAAATTACAAAGAAAAAGTGTATGAGAAACCAGTTCTCGAGTTTGTCAACTAGTGTAATTCACACGATCAAAACTACTCATTAAAATATTTCAGTATATAAATGTAAGTGATAAGAATCGTTCATCAAATCGTGCTTCAAATTCGTCCTTCTGCAGGAAGGCTTGGTAGTTAATGTTATCAGACCTCTTCTATCGAGTGTGCGTGTATCAATCAAATTCCTACCACTATATTAATGATAAAAGTCCCTCAACTGTAATATTGGATGTATTTTAATTTTGCAAATTATAACATCTAAAAATAAAACAGATAATTTGACGTCTTCATTATTTTTTTTTTTGCTCCGGAATGTCGTGGAATAAATTAGGGAAAATTATTGTTATGCGAAAATTCTATTGGCAAGACCAGAATGCACGATCACATGTATTTTCATACATTTGGCAAATAAGGTTAATTTTCTCCGAATGCCATAAGAAAATTAACCGGTAAAATACGAGAATTTTAAGCGTCAAATACGAAGTTTTGTAACAGTTATTAGTTTTGTTGGGTAAATATATCACTAACCCATTAAGTAGAATACCTGATGCAGTTGAAAATGAGTGGTGTTGATTTTTTAAAATTTTTACTTATGAAACCTTTTTTTGTTTTTTTTTTTACAAATTCATAGACTCCTTACACAAACACTAATAACTTTACAAACAAAATTTAAGCTGCTGGGTTTTAAGAGAATTGTCGGTGCTTCTGTTAAAGAATTACAGTATTTAAAGTTCTTACATATATCACTTTTTTCAAAAAATTGTAAGGCAAAAGAAGCTTAAGCTAAAAGTGATGTAAGCGAAGTAAAAATATCAAACTGTTGAATATAAATTTTTAGAAAAATTTATAGTAAAACAAAAAATTGTGTATGGATAATAAAATAAAAGTTAACAAAACATAAGAAATAAAAATAGATATTACAAATCAAAAACATTAACAATTACGATAAGTCATTAAGAAAGAAAACAGGAAAGATAATACATAAGTAGTAAAAGAAGAAATTTGAAGATACTCGTAATAAAAATGTAACGAATTTTATAAAAATTCGAATAAATCAAAAACAACTGTTTCAGACAAAGCATAGTTGGAAAATAAAAAGAATGAGAGATAATATAATCGAATACATTAGATCAGCAAAATTCAAAATTGATATTTTGCCAGTTAACAAGTAGACTTGAAATATTTGAGGGCTTTTTCTTTTAAGTTTTAGATCAGACTCTCGGTGAAACTACTAGGACTTACATTCTTTACATTTGTTTTGTTTCTCTTTTAATTCCTACAAAATGCTTAAATTAAAATTACTAAGACATCACTTAAACTGAGAATCCATCTCCAGTGGGATCCAAAATCCATGGATAGTTATTTGGACATTCCATGCAGGTGAAAAGGCGGAGGGTTTCTCCGGGCAATTCCCTGGTTGTCAACGGGCAGGCATTGGGCAACGAGCAATAGGGTTGTCCTTTAACATCACACTTTTCCTTCCATTCCTGGAAGTCACGCAATGAATTTAATTCAGTTGGATTCTGCATCCATTGGATGACTTGCAAGTTGGTAACGAAAAATACATCATTGCGTCCCAACATTTCTTCAATGAACTTAACTAGTTCATCGCGATATTCCTTCTTTGACTTCAACCAAGAAGCATGGAAATGTAGACCCAAAGGCGCACGGTTGGTATTGTAGTGACGGTTGAAGTTGTGACGCAACAGACGTCCGAATTGGTCACCACTGGCAACGTTTGAGCATGAATCAACCATATGACAACCAGGTAGAGATTCATCGAATGTTGGGTCATCACGGCGGTCCAATTCGTTCATTACCATCTCCCAAACAGGGTGGCTACGTGATGGGCAATTGTGAGCGTTGCCATTACACTTGTGTGGCATGCGGAAGTAAAGAGTGTATGGCCAGATTGGTACACGTCCTAATGACGCAGTGATTGAGGCATCGTAAACAAAGAATTGATCAGCCATCATTTCAAACTGTTTATTTCCACCGACACGTAAATATGGTGCGCGCATACCAATAATAGAGCCATCTGTGATGTTGGCGAAACGTTCAACAATTAGACGAGATCCAGCCATTTCAGCAAGCCAATCATCATAGGTACCGCCGCTCCAATAGTTTGGTTCATCTTTATGTGTAAGTGAAAAAACTGAGATTTCATGACCACGACGATGCAAGTCCTGAACAGCGGAATAGTTGGTGTATTTGTGTGAAACAAAGAAGGTACCCTTGATGGAACAGCCGTTCGGATTTTGGTGCTGACCATTGAAGAGATCATCATATAAGTCGATATTGTCAACATTGACGGCACCGTTGAAAGTGATGGTGATCATCTGAGGCACTTGTTGTGGCTCAATGCCACCGGGAATTCGAGTACCATCAGCAGAACAGAAGCAATCTGGCAAAGCACACTGAGTAGGGTCACATTCAGGGGCACGATTGGGATCTTCATCAACAGCTATTTAGATAATAGATAAAAGGAAAGTCATTAAGCAAGAAAGTTTGAATAACAATTTGATGATTCAGGACATGAAAGTGACGTTAATACTTACAACATGCATTCTCATCGGACTCGTCCTTGCAGTCAGGTTTGCCGTTACAGAAAAGTTCTTTATCAAGGCATTCACCATCACCGCATGATAATTTGCCATCAGGGCATATTGGTTCATCAGTCTTTAAGATTGGTTTCACTTTACGTGGCTCTGTTTGGTTAGAAATAAAATATTTGTAGATGATATTTTACAATAAAAAAAGGAAAAATAAGTTTCAAAACTTATTCGGAAGTAAGAAAAATTATATAAAATTAGTCAAGAATCATGCGAGTTAAGTAAAGTTTTAAGCTTAGTGTAAGTAAACAATATTAAAGTCTTAGTAAATTTTTTGCGTTTTTTATGGTATTATTGCGGCCAAAACCAAAGTTCAAATATTGACAAAAAACGTTATGTATTCTTGTGTTTCTCAAATTCTTATATGCGTGTATTTAGTAAAAGTTAATTGTTTTACATTCTATTAACAAAATTTGCAAAAACTCTGTCCTTTAAACCAAGTATATTCTTACATATATACAAATGGGTATATATATATAATAACATCCGTTACCGCAGTGTATTTATGCATTTACTACTTTTTCGTCAAATTTGAGATTGAAAAAATTTCTTTAACTTACTCTCTTTTTCATCGCAGTTCGTTACTTTAGCCTTCCAGTCACATGTTTGTTTCATAATATCGAAGGCCAAGCCAGATGGGCACTGAATTTCTTTTAAACCAGATTTTGTACATCTATAGAACACAAATGCAAAAACATAGGGCATGAAGTAGGTTAAGAAAGTTGTGCGGGGTTTCCTTGTTTTTATAAAAGCTAGCGAAGGAGTTTCTCATTAAAAAAGTCCTGACATATATTATCTTTAAACCCATCAAATGGAGAAATCAGATTAAAATTGACATCTATATTGAAAGCAAAGAACTTTGGTTTTCCGTACGAAAAAGAGATTTTAAAAGTAGTATAAACAGTTTTTGTTAGTTACGAGTACAAGTAAATAATTAAGATAGAAAATTAAGAAAATGAAAAAACCGAAAACAATAATATGCATAGTAAGATTTTGTATTGGAAAACGGAAAATATTACAGGCGCCATAGTTAGGTGGAACAGTAGAATATATAGTATATAAATAACAGTTAAAACCACCAGAAAAGAGTTTACGTTTAGGACACAATTAGAGTCGTTTTTAAAGAATTGCTCATTATGACATTATTGAGCAGTAAGCGATGAGATTTTGTTTTTGAGAATCTATAGTTGTCGAACTTACTTTCAACTTGATCACAATTTTTCACATTAGTTTTCCAATTGCAAGTTTGACTTATCACATCGAATGCCAAACCGCCTGAGCATTTTATTGATGCCAGTCTTGTAATGCCGTTTTCACCGGCATTGTCACATCTGATTTAGGTTTGAAATAAGTTGGTATGAAATATTGAATGAATCAAAATACGTAGGACTTTGAAAATGATTAATGAGTAGTGAATGTTAAATGCATTCTTATGAGGATAAGTTTGATTTAAGAATTTAATTACAAAAACTTGCATTATGTATTTAAAACTGATAAAATCAGAGTAAAGTTAAAAGAGAACAAAAAAATAAACGTCGCTCATGTGCATTCAGAACTCCTTTTCATTATAAAAGAAATTTTGCAAAAGGTGAGTAGTGTGAATAATAATTTACCTGTAAACTTCACGACAATCGCTTTCTGAATCCAAACGGAAGTATTCATCGCCAGGTCTATCAGCGCAAACTTCTTCTATGTCAACACCTTCAAATTTGTCCCTGCCATCTTGACTGGATGCTGCTTAGGAAACAAATTAAACATCTTAAAAAATTTTTTATATGAAATGAAACTCTTTAAAAGTTTTTAAATTCAGCAAAAATCAGAAGCGGTGAACTTTAAAATTCATTTTTGTATATCGTTCTGATAATATGTATGTATGAATATGTACATTGATTTTAGACATTAAGTTTTGATAAAAAATCTTAATCACATGCTGTATGTCCCTTATTTATTTATTTTTTTAAAAGAGTTTATTTTATTTTATATTTTATTATATATTAAAAGTTACTCATGATTCTAATACAGAACATATCAAGGATTTTTAAAATGAGATCAATTTATCACTCATTCCTTTAAAATTTTAGGCAATTTGAGCTCAAGCTCAAAATATTGAAAAAAGAGCTTTCTCAACGTGACACCTGGAAGTGTCCATATGAATCGTAATAGGAAACAAACTGTGTACGCCGTTCACAGGTTGGATCTAGGAAGCTGAAATTTTGGGAAAGTTTTCTCCAAACCCGATTCTATAATATAGGCCTATGGCACCGCAAAGAAACGCCTTCGGGTGTATTTTGTCCGTATTTTTAGCCAGACGAAAAATATGGGCGTGTTTTAGATACAGTGCGTGGCACCTCCCATATAGCTAATATATCTAATCTACGTTTTAATAAGACGATTTTGTCGTAAAATTTAAACGAAATTGCACACAAACTCTGTCCGCACCGCTTACAGGTTTGAGCTATGGATGTACACAGGGCCGTATCTAGGGGGGGATGCTAGGGGATAGAACCTCCCCCCCCCCCCCCCGAAATATTTTGACGGACACTGTATATAAACGATTTTGCAAAGAATATACACTACGTAGAAAAAATCTCATATCCAAGACCCCCTCCGAAATAAAATCCTGGATACGTCACTGGACGTACACACATAGTATGTATGTTATGTGTATAGTGGTCAATTTGCGTGTGTGTGCTACTTATGGACTTCTAAGCCGATCGCCGAAAGATTTAATGCTATATATGTGTGTATGTTTCTTATATTTTGTGGAATGTTCTTAGAATAGTTTGGAAAGAATGGGCGATGCCACGCCCCCACAGAGAAAAATATAGCTTTTGATATCTCATCATCTTTTTGACGTAGATAAATGAGGCTTGGTAAATATATAAAAGGTTCGCGCAAAAATAAGTTTCAATAAAAAAATAAGCGTTACATACCTCAGCAACTATTTGACGCAGATGGAGAAAATTTTGTACATACACGCCACGCCCCTATCCCCCCATATAAAAGAAAAATCAAATTCAAAACCTCCATAGGTACCCAGAAAGCGAGCAGGCGTTCAAAGAGAGCAAAAATGCGAACGAACAGGCGCTTAAAGATCGTAGAAGACCGTGCAGGTATACAGAATTTATAAACATATGTATGCTTATCGGGAGCACTTTTGCTTGCGGTAGTGGGCACCACTGACTATTTGACGCAGATGAATGAGACTTAGTACATACATATACATATGAAAGGTACTGGAACAAGTAAGTTTCAATGAAAAAACTAATTCATCGCGCCACCTACCGGTAAGATCAGAACTACGTTTACCAGGTCCACTAGTTTATTATAAATTTAGCAGTGACGCCTGGTGTCTTTCTCAATGCTGTACTTGATAATTTATCTTTGCCTTCTATGCGTAAAAAGGTAGGTAGACCAAAGCGTTTGCAGACTGGATTGATTCCTTACTGCGCACATTTGAGTTGAAGCGTCCGCGGAAAACAGTGGAGGTTTGTGACGAAGAACTTTTTATGAGTATGTTCCGCAGTAATTGGAATTGAAAAGGACAATTCTGAAGGGTTAAAGAACATTGTTAACACATGAGACGTAATTATGGCACCGGTTCCATGTGCATTACGCCAACTTAAGCTCTGTTAGCACTGTTGGATTTGAGAATTTTATATGTAGAAGGCTAACGCTGCTCGGTTGAGGTCGATAAGTCTAAAACAACCAAAGTAGTCATGTTTGCCAAAACATTTTACTAGCAAAAGCAACAGATAACTTAGAGATGGTCGTCTTATAGAGCTCTACTATACCACACAGTGTACATCTTATTAAACGCCAAAGGATCCGGAATTTATTGATTCGATTGTTAATAATTGAGCAGTGCCATTTGCTATGTGTCATAAGGTTCACCGTATTGTTTGTACTCTAGTCAACAACCAACTTGAAGTCTTGCCGCACTTATTTAATCCTTGAACTAAGCGAAACCGAAAATGGGATAGTTGAACTTAAAAAAAACTTTACTACAAAAAAGTAAAAGTTATGTCAGGCTGTTAAGCAAGTTTTTTTTTGTCACAATCAAATGATTATTGCAAAAACGGATGCAGACCAATTAGTAATGATTGTATCATGTACGAAAATATATAAAATATCCCAGCAGGCAATTGAGCAAGGCCTTCCCCGGAGAAGGCCTGCTAGCACTGCTCCGATTGTAAGAGGCCTTCTCAAAACTAAATTTTCATGCAACTAAAAAAAATTTTTTTTTATTATGATTTTTGTTTTTATTGTCAATATAAACAATAAGTAAATTTTATAAGTAGCAGAATAGTTACACTGCATTGAGTGTATACTTATGAAATGCTACTATGCCTTACCACAGCAGGCGTGCTATTATGCCTTCCCACAGCAGTAGTGCTATAAGGACTTCCCACAGCAGCAGTGCTATAAGGCCTGACATTAGAAGGACTTCATGTATTTTTTTATATTCATGTATTGCAATGTTTTATGATTCGACATTACTTTTTTGTCATTGCATTGTAAATATACGACATCAAAAGTAGATAAATGGTTAGAAGTTAAGAACGTTGTGCACGTTGGTCTTCTGTTTCCTGTTATGTTAAAGTGGTAGAGTGTTGTGTGTTCAATGTCAAATTATAAATTAAGAAAACGTCACAGAAAATAAACATTAAAAATGGGGGTTGACGCAGATAAAAAGAAAACATTTAACTAAGAGTCTCACGACGTATTAAGATTTAATTTTTTCAAAGTACTTCTGTGACCCCTTTTACGGTAAGCGGTCATAGAAGGGCTCTTGATTTAAGCGATGAAGGAAGACCTGTTTGAAGAGTATTTCTATCAGGCCTGCTAAAGAGGGCCTGTTTTATCAGGACGTTTCATATAAAAAAGAAAGTAAGTTTGAAAAGAGGTGGTAAGGCCTTAATCTTACCAAGGAAGGCCTGCTAGAAGGCCTGCAAGCTCCTGCCCTTGCCTATTGGGATAATATCAGCAAATACTTTTAAATTGAATACATATGTATGTTGGCAAAAAGTAAAACAGCCTCAGTTACCATAAAAAAGAGAAATTATTGACTCATTGACTTATTGCAACAGACAAAAGTTGTCTTGAGTTCTTATATGGAATTTGTTCTATAAACTTTTCAACCATTTCATATAGACTTAATCAACGAAAACACGTATTGAAAGCGTACATTTTAAGTTCCAATAGCTGCGATCCCGAACAATAATGCATTATTCAATTTTACAGGATTTAATCCTGTAAATTTGTCGGCAACATAGCGAAGATGTCGCTACCCAGCAAACAGTTGGAAGGTTTTTAAGTCTTTCACATATTTGGTAATCAATTTATGGTTCTTCCAGACAAGTTTTACATGATTAAACTTCACGTGACTTATAAGCGTACCTCTTAGTCTTTTCGATGTTCAATGATAGGAAAAATAAAAATATTTGACTTCTTCAGGCACGGAAGCCCACTTCAGCTGTCAAATTCGTCACTTGCTTTTATGCTTGTGTCGACTTTTTCAAAATTTTGTTTTCGTTATTTCATTCAATGATTTAATGAATATTAAGCCGTGGTATGTTTATAAATTTGGTGTTTAAACATAACTGCGCGAAATCACACTGACCAAATTCATTTCATGTCATGATGCATTTCAAATAATGACGGTACTTCTGCAATTTTTCAAAGCTTTTGTTTGCTTGAGTTTGCATCTCTTTTGTGGATACTCCTAGTAGATTGAAAACAACGGTAAAACGATTTGCTATGTTGCTTTTGATATTTACTTTGAAAATAGTTCTGTAGATTGCTTGGCAATTTTGAAAAAAAAAAAATTTAAATCTCGATTTTGAAAAAAAAGTGAAAGATTTTGAGAGAAAAAATGGCTATGAAATGACGCCTATTTTGAAAGTATTTTTAGCCGTAAAAAATTTAATTTTTTTTATATTCATGACTACTTAATTTTTTAACTAATAATTTTCCAGGAGACAAGTCTCTTTAGCCATGTTATAAAATGGCACTTCGTTGCATATTGTAACCTTCAAAAATACTAAAAATACTTTGAAGATTAAATTATAAAAGTATAACTAAAACATTACTGTTGCGGGTTCAAAAATTTAATTTTCTACAAGAAATTGACCTTAGAAGCAGTTTTCGTAAAATAACCCATTTTTGAGCATCTACATTTTAGTTAAAAAATTGAAAGAGGCATTTGAAAAATAAAGTTTCATTTGGTGATATCTTAAATGGCAAATTTTGGCTTCCTATATTGGAACCAAACTAAGAGGTGGCGTAAGCAAAACTTAGAAAAAGTTTTGTATGGGCTCCCTGTTGTACATATATTTTGCATAAGTTAATAATTATTGCTTACTGCTCGTAAATACAATTTTAATGCATTGCATTATCTTATGGCGGTGTTAACCTTGATTTATATGCTTAAAACCAGTTTTTCTTACCGCAATTAATTGCAACTACTAGTTATTTCCAATATATAGAATTACATGCATTATTTCTCAAATATTACACTTGGTTGTTCTCTAGAGAAACACGATTTTACATAAAAATTCATTATTAAAACAAGCTTAAGAATGTGCAAAAATATATGGGAGTTGGCACCGCCAAATAACGCTAATGAGTGTAAATCCATAACATTGATTCAGTGGCTTAAATAAGTATTCCGTTGACCTTACCTCAGAAAAAATAGTCAGTTACTCGCTAAATACGATCTTTATCGTATTTGATTATTTCTTTAAATAATATGTTAATCAAAAACTCATTTATGACATAAGGATATAACAGATGTTCATTAGATTAATTGCATCACACATGGAACCTATCATTAATTCAGAAAATAATTGCATTAGTTTTTCAACCTGATCACAAAAATAATAAAAATGTATTGCTCTTATACATCAATGAAAAATTACTAAATTGGACTTCTCCGGTTGTTTTTTTTTAATCTTGTTGCTTAAAAGAGTTTTTGAATCTCATCTAAAAACGCTTCACGGAACCATTATAGCAATTATAATTTGCACCTATTCAGAAACATATGTGTGCCATAAATTCAGATCTCTTCGAGAAAATGATAATGAATAATGGTGTCTTAAGTATGGTTCATGAATTAAACGACAACGACAAGAATCAATGATTTAGCTGAAAATAAATATGCTAATTTTCCTTTAAAATATTTATTTAATTAGTGTCCTAGCTTAAGCTCAAAGGAATACTAAAATAACTTAAGAAAAAAATTATGTGTGCTAGGGTGTTCAGCGATATACATATAGTATGTACATGTAAATATGTATGTTAAGGTCAATACAAGTTTATGAACTAAGCTTTAGAGTTTAAGAGAAAGAAGTTTTTAAAATTATTAAAAAAATAAATTTAGATATTTACATATGTTTACTTTTGTAATTTAATATCTTATGGTTATTTCCAAGTCTCCCATCCATAAAAAACGTGAAAGTAAACTTTTTCGAAAACAGATCAATGATTTTTTAAATTTTTTACGCTTGGTCCACTAATTAGATAATTTTATGTTTGAAACAAAACATCGGTGCTACTAACTATTTCTAACAAATAATTACCATTTCACTATAAGGTCATCCAAATGTACATAAGTTTAAGATGCAATGAAACGAACAATATCTTATACATTGAGAAACCGATTTGTTTGAATATAGCAAATGTAAATAAATATTTATTTTTATCAAACATATTGCATTTGGATCAAATAGTGGATCAAATTTGGATCAAATGTTGGTTGACACATTTTATACTTGACCCAAACAAATATTTAATTGCTCTATTCCAAATTATTCTCCGTGTATGTACTTTCCGATACAGTTTCATCTAGGCAAGTGAATTTTGTTTTTAGCTTAAATTATATCTTAACGTCATTCATGTAGTGGATTTTTGAGTTCAGGAAGCAAAGGTCATTACTGACGAAGACTTTGTTCGTAATATTTATTCAGATGGACCCACTTCTGCAACCAAGAGACAAAATTTAAGCTTTGAGTAAAGTAAGTAAAACAGTTTCCAATTTATCAATAGAGGGCCACACGAAAGCATGAGTTTTGCGAGACTAATACAATACGAAAGTTAGATTTGCAATATACGCCTAACTCATTTCCAGATGATATTCGGGTTGGTTACTTAATGTAGAAGGAGGTCCGAGTCGAAAATTTAAATACAAGAGTAGTTGTTTGAGCACTGCTTCAGACTTAAATCCAAAGCAATCTGTTTCAGGACACATTAACAATTTACAATTACAGCAAAAAAAAAATATGCGCTCGCTTCAAAAATTTTGATTCAAGAACTTAAAATTTTTATTATTTTCTTTATTTGAGATACATGATATATTTTTTTTTCAATTAATTAAGTTTAAGTTTGTATTTTATTTAGTGCAAATTAATTTTTCAATAAAAAGTTCCGTGCTCTACGAAGTGACTGGAAGACACCTACGAGTACTTTAAAAATTACAGAAATCGACAAAAACTTCCGACACTTCTGTGTATGTGTGTGTGCCTACAACGTGGCAACACTGTTATGCTTGCGCAAGCTACGCTTAAAAAAATTTACCACTTATACATCGTAATGTGTGTACAGTGACAACAATATCCGGATCCGCAACTTGTTATGCAATTAACATTTTTATAGCAAATTTAATTAGCACAGTAAAAAAGTCATAACCTGTTCGATTTAATTTTTTTTTTAATAAAAGGTTTTTCTGTTGATATTTATAACTCTATTTTATGATTCACTCCAGGCTTAAGTGCAAAAATCAAAATACTGATTCAGTTTACTGAAAACTATTTTGTTTTCATAAGATCAAAGGATTTAACCAATTTCAAAATTTCACTTTACATCGAAAATAACGTATTTTACTCACCTAAGGCGCAGTACAGCACAAATAAACTTAAGACAGACAACGCACGCGCCATCTTGCGTATGCGCAAATGAACTAAACTAAAGAAACTGTTTTTCACATTTAAATATGTGTGTTGAATTGAGAAATTTCCAAAAAAGAAGAGAGCAAAAGAAAAGGAAATAAAATTAATAAGCGAATCAATTGTTTTTTTTAATGAAAAAATTATGACAAAAACTGCATTACTTTGCGTAACTGTTATTTCACACTGTGGTTATACAACAACGGCCTGTCAGACTTGCTCAATACACTGCCACGCTTACACTAGGTGTTGGCCACGAAGATCGAGTTCTATTTATTAAGGTTTGCGGATTTTGGTGTGGTGAAATTGACAACGAAAAATAAAACCTTGTGAGCGAGAGAGCAACGCTGTCGTAAATTGGTAAACATGGCAGTGGCAAACTGGCTAATGTATACTTCAGTTTTCAAAATACCAATTCGTTTCTGAAGCAAAATACAAAGCCAGAAAAGAAGTTGGTATGTATGGAGATCTATTGTACTGAAAGCTCGTGATAATCAAACTTCAAATGTTAACAACGCAGTTGATGTGCTGCTTTAAAAAGCTTTGGTATGAATTAAAAGCAATTCTCTCTTGAGATTCATAAGCATAAAGCTGCATTTTCAGATATACGTTGTACGCCTGCGTAATGTCTCAGAGTGATACTCAGTTCAATACTAAGTTCTACTCCCCATTGACTGCTTCCCCTTTTTAGCTTTGTATATGTGTTTTCACCACAGTCACACAGATATGTAGCGAGATATCGCGCAATTTTTTGAATAAATCTTTAATTTGTGGAACTCATTGCCTTATATTCTACTCATTTGTTTAGCTTTTTGGTTTCAAATTGTATAATGGTGTCCGTGAAAACTAGTTTTGTTTCTGCATTCTTAAGTAAAAAAAATACAACTAATGTTTCTACACATATTTCATTATTTCTTTTTTTTAGTTTCTAATTTTCAAATGTAAGCAATAATATTATTGGTAATACACATAAATAAGATGAAGAAAAAGCAAATACCAAAACAATCCCAACTATTTGAAATTGCGCTTTAGCAACTCTCTGTGGCAATGGCGTGGAGATTAACATCCATAGTTCCCACTTCAGAAGTGCGCTTGGTTAAAATTTTATAATTTTTTCCAGTAAGCCACTGTTAAAATGAAATGATTCTGCGAAGTTTATTCGTTAATCTTCACTGAACTGCAACAATTTCTGTTCAAAGTTTGAAATTGACATAACTTCTGACCCTTATATTATGAAACCCCGAACCTTTATTGAGACCAGAATTGAGACAAAATTTGTGTATGTTCACTTTAAGCTGATATGAGGTGGTCAAACATGACACCATGTTGTACATCGAGGGAAATGTGGCAATATAACGATGCTAATAGATCGCGAGAATACAGACGACATTTTAAGTCAAGTCGAAACTTCCGTTTGAAATCGTACCTCCACCTCCACTTCTGCCTCCGCTTCCACTTCCGCTTCCGCACATTATGTTGCGGTTGAACGGAGGTATAACGGAAGTTATGATATCCACTTTAGCGCTTGCAAAGGAGGAAAAACGGTGCAATAACTGTTTTGACTCAGCTTGGTAGTTGTTTCAAACCTGAAAATTACGAAAGTTTTTTATACTTGGAAAAGTAAAGTAGTCTGGGTACTTTTTCGACATAAACATGAAAAAGTTACTAATATCCAGAAAAATATTAACTTTTTTACTAAAATAAACAAATTCAGCAAAGCAAATTTACTAAAAACAAATAGTTACTTTTAGAAACAGTCGAAATGTACCGAAAATGTACTGCCAGTGGTCAAATCGGTCATATCTAGTCGGAAGCGCTGTGGGTACAACTTCATTTTGTGGTGCATAGTTTCGAAACTCTGATGTATGGGGGTAAACGGGTTGCGGATTCGGTTTCAACGAGTAAAAATACATGGAAATACCATATTGCCATCCGAGACTCAGAACAGAAAAATTTTTTTGTGGGCCTGTGCAATTGATAAGATATGATGGATTTTATTTTTCTCTTTTATAAGGGGCATGGCCATCGCAAATTTTTTTCAAACCGTACTATACTTAAAACAGACTATAAGAAATATATATTCCGAATACTGTCTATCTGTGCTAAATAGTTGCAGAGGCACACAAAATTTCCATTTTTCTCATTCGAAGTTGTTGCATAGCTCATTTGTTTTGTTGAAAATTACTTTTTCTCGTACCGTTCATATTCGCACATACCAAGTTTCAGTCACTAACGTCAAACTACTTGACCTACCTATATGAAAAGTCGTGGCATCACTTGTTTTTTCTAAATCAAACTATGCCAAGAACATTACATCGACCATGAGTAGCATATCCACCATATGTTATCCAGCTCGGTCGCAAGCGTTTCTGCTGCTGAGAAAAAAATCCATGATCACGCTTTACCCTGCGATTATAAGAACTACGCTGAAACTGTAAATAATTTTACTTTGTTTATTTTAATCAATGATTTTTTTATTTTTTTCATAAGGCGTTACATTTTTTGTGACACAAATTTTATTAAATTATTGTATATCAAGCAACTTTTTTTGAAAACGACTTCAAAAAATTTTTAAGATCGAGCAACAGCCGCTTCCGAGTCTCTCTGCTTCAATTCTTTAAAGTACAGCCATACAATGTAAGTGTGAGCTAAGCATAATAATGATAAAACCCCAATAACTATGATCAGAATGATCATGTTTAATTCAGATTTCCGAGCGCGCAATGCTGCTATCCCTACATATATGATGAAAGAACATAACGCTAGTACGGACCAGACGTATAAGCCATTTTTTTTCTGTCGTATTACGCTATAACCGAGAACGCATCCTGTGACGGCAAATATGATATATCTCACCACATCCAGAGTATCACTTGGGCCTTGAAAATTAAATATGAGTTCCAATATTAAGTAGCTCGCTAACGGCCAACACCAGAAACCTGCAAGTGTGCAGACCAAATCCTTCAACTGCATATTATTATTAATATTCTTTAATATGCAGATAATAAAAACAACTGAAATTGCTCAAAATTTCTAACGAAATTTAAATTTTACTTTGATGTTGAAAATTTGAAGTTTTTTATTTGAATGAAGATTTTTTATATACATTTTTTACAATAAAAACACAACATACTTAAAAAAAATAAATTCTTGTAAAGGCAATTGCTATTTTGATATTCCTCTGGCCTTATGATAAGGTAAGTCAGAATGAAAGCAAAACTCTTTATTTTCGAAGGAAGAAAATGAATCTGCTCCATTATCAACTTATTAGCAATTTGCTCGTTTCCATCATTCTAAAGTTAATATTTTAGTATACCCAGTGGGTAATTTGCGCCCTGTTCCGAAATTTCAACTGCACTTTTTTCTTACTGCTTCACCGATGTGGTATCGTTCTCGTAGTCGCGCCAAGTTTATCGTCTCGTACTCGTTCTCGTGCGAGAGTTTTTTTGATATGTATCGGTATCGTATCGTTCTCGTCTCGTTATCGAAGATATTTCTCGGCTAATCACCGCTGCCAAGAGTAAACAAATCAAAAATAAAACTTTGCTGTTTTTACATTAAAGTGACTCTAAAAATGAAGACGAAGAAGCATTATTTACAATTACTGCTACCACGGTAGCAGAAGCGGAGACTTCTAAAAGATATTGGGGGCACAGCTTTCAAAAGTTTTTCAAGTGACATTTCATGGAGGGGGGTTGTAGAGTCATAATTATTGTGAATTCATATGTAAGTTTGAATTTTTGATATCCACTAAGGAATCGATAAGAAGGTAATAAAAAAGGAAAAACTATTCTTTATTATATATAATTTGCCACTTTTAATTTCAACTAGTAAAGTCTAACCAAGAAAACCTTGTTTTGATTCTAAGAAAAACCTAATGATTTGTTAATTTTTTTATTAATAATAAACAAAATAAAATGTAAAAAATATTTATTTTTAATGCTGCAGTAAGACCTAAGAGAAAGGATTGGTTGTTTGTTTAGGCTAACTTACATTTTATTTTTTCCTAATGCTGGTAGGTGGATGAAATCAGATTAGCTCGACCATAGCTAGAAGCCTAGTTAACGTGGCTACTTTTTGTTTAGTTAGTTTCGTATGAAATGCTTGTGCTTATTTAAAGCTAAAATTTTAATAAAACATGAATTTAAAATATTTTGAAATTATTTTTCCAACTCCTCCACCGCTTCCGTGGTGGCGGAATCCGCATTTGCGGACTTTTGGAACTCTGCATCCACTTCCGCCTCGGCGTAGATGACCTCCGTTACAACCTTAGTCGTAAATCTTCTTAAGTATAAGCATTTTGATTGAAAATATCTTGAATAAAGAACTAGCACCAGGAGACCGACCTCGGTTCGGTTTTTCCTTTTGGAGCAAAAAGTCGAAAAAATATACAATACATCACAGTAGGCAAGGGTAGGAGCAAGCAGGCCTTCCTTGGTTAGATTAAGGCCTTGCCACCTCCTTTCAAACTCACTTTCTTTTTTATATGAAACGTCCCGATAAAACAGGCCTTCTTTAGCAGGCCTGATAGAAATACTCTTCAAACAGGTCTTCCTTCATCGCTTAAATCAAGAGCCCTTCTCTTACTTAAATGTTTTCTTTTTATCTGCGTCAACCCCCATTTTTAATGTTTATTTTCTGTGACGTTTTCTTAATTTATAATTTGACATTGAACACACAACACTCTACCACTTTAACATAACAGGAAACAGAAGACCAACGTGCACAACGTTCTTAACTTCTAACCATTTATCTACTTTTGATGTCGTATATTTACAATGCAATGACAAAAAAGTAATGTCGAATCATAAAACATTGCAATACACGAAATAAAAAAATTCATGAAGTCCTTCTTCTTTGCCTTCTAATATCAGGCTTTATAGCACTGCTGCTGTCGGAAGGCCTTATAGCACGCCTGCTGTGGTAAGGCATAATAACATTTCATGAGAATACACTCAATGGAGTGTAACTCTTCTGCTAACTAAAATTTCACTACTTATAAAATTTACTTATTGCTAATATTGACAGAGTGTAAATATTTGTATGAAAATTTTGTTTTGAGAAGGTCTCTTACCATCGCAGTAGTGCTAGCAGGCCTTCTCCGAGGAAGGCCTGGTTCAATTGCCTGCTGCGATTAAACGTTTTTAATCTGTAAGGGAGGTGCCACGCCCACTGATGCAATCCTGCAAAATCCATATAATTTTAAAGATTATACTTAGCTACCGACACCTGCACCAAATTTAAAATATATTTCTCCCATAGTACACCAAATATAACATTTAATGATTTTGGCTTGTGTGGGAGGTGCCACGCCCACTGGTACTATTGCACTCATTTTTGATCATGGGATATCTTATAACAAGTATATCTACAACTTGAAGTTTCATAACGACTGCGTTGTTAATTTTCTTATTATACAGTTTATAAATATTGTGGCCACGCCCTTGAACGAGTTTTGCCAGTATAGTAATATACCTTTTATGATGACTGCTTTCAGTGGTAGTATCTTTAAAATTGTTTTGAAAATCGTCAGTGCTGTTTTCGAGTAATATTGAATGAAAATTTTCAATTATTGAAAAATGACAAGCCCACTTTTTTATTCCGCCCACTTTTGGCGAAACTTAAGACACTTTAGCTGTTTTTTATTTTTGCCACATGTATGTCTGTCATTCTTTATATAACATCAAACTTTGTTTTATTGTCTTTTGATAAAGTTTTTTTTAACGAATTATCCGAGAGCTATGGGGAGCAATATTTTTGTTTAAAAACGGTTTTGTTTTATAAAAAGAAATTTAAAAACTATTAATAAATTTACTTAAACGTAAAGATTTAATTTATGCAAATTTTTGTCAAAATGTCTTTGACATATCATCCTTATTTTGAATTTTTTATATGTTATTGTTCAATCAATCCTCAGAACCCATATGCTTTCAGATTGAAATTCCCGACAAACAGGGGGAGATCGTGGCCACATGTATATATGAAGAAAATGAAAATGCTAGGAATTTAAAATTTTTTATGACAATCGTCATATAATACTTAGGGAAGGAAAAAAAACTACAAAAGCTTTAATTTTTGTTGTGTGTAGTGACACAGTGGGCTCAATGTTGAACTTGGAACACCAAAAATGTTAAAGGAAACTTTTTATATAAGCAGCTGTTAGATATGGTTCTCTTGTTAACTTGTTTGAAACAGGATGCGATAATGTAGCATATTGGCGGAAAGTGCATTGTTTCCACTTTATAAAAACAGTTTATTTTTCTTCTATCGCCTTTACATGAATTGTACAGACTTCTCAAAATATGGAATAAAAAATGGTAAAAGTGGAAAATCTGCAAACTTTGAAAAAAAAAGTTTATATCTCCGGGCTTAAGAAGTTTTTATATATTTTGTGAGGAAGTATGGGTAATCAAAAACAATATTTCCAGCTGTAGTTTTTCGCAATTTTTTTCATGAAGTCTTCCCTAATGTGATTTTTGAAGGCACAAAATATATTGACTTTTATGAAATGCTCTTAATAATTTATTGCATTGAAATTTACTAAAGCAGCATACAAACAAAAAGTTCATACATTACACTTTTCAAAAAACGTTTGTTTGAGGTTTCATTGTAAGAACTTACAGTGTGAGGGGAGGTGATTAAATTCAGAAGGGAGAGAAACATATAAGGGGTGGTTTTTACCTTTCATTATAATTTTTAAAATAATCATTAGCTCCAAAACAGAATTTGCGTTTTCTGAAAATTTCAAACTTTTGAGTTGTGCCTATTTAGTAAAATATGTGCGATATGTACATAACTTTGGAAAGTACGAATTTTTTACTGAAGGGGCGCACTATGTTCTCACAATATTTCCGAAATAACATGTTTTTTGTTTAATTTTTATGTTCGCCACATAACTTTGGAAAATATAATACAATTAGACTGGTGCGCGCGTCTTCAATAAAAAATTCATATGTTTCATTAAGTCAAATTTATTTAAATTTTTAATAAAATTTAAGCTCGACAAGTAGAGTTCAAAGCAGAGAGGGTTTTCAAACCAATACAATTAGATTTCGCGGTCTTCATTGGTCTTATTGATTGGCAGTCTACAACAGCGACGGAAACACCTCTTCTAACTCATTTCGGCAAAGAACACCTGGAGTTAAGCGTTGAAAGCGAAATTAGCGCTTTATATAAATTTGAAGTGCCTTCGCACTCACACTTTGCCTTGTGGTTTCAAAGTGAGATGTTTCATCAGATCAATATTACTGAACTGAAAAGATCTGCCTGTTTGAAATGAAACGTCACCGCCTACCTGCAGCAGCAACTGTCCAGGCATAAAGATTAAGTAAGACTTTATTTTCTATAACCATAAGATATATATTTTTTTTGAAGACAATATCGGGCTCAATCAATTTTTTTTTGTTTAAAGCATATTAATTAGTTGCTAGACCAAACAGAAACTTTGGTCGCAGGTTGCGAGAGCTGCTAATAAGTAACTGTGATGTCACATACAAATGAAATAAGCCTATTCCGAAC
The DNA here is from genome assembly GCA_963680825.1 of Meiosimyza decipiens. Lineage (NCBI taxonomy): Eukaryota > Metazoa > Arthropoda > Insecta > Diptera > Lauxaniidae > Meiosimyza > Meiosimyza decipiens. The sequence continues at coordinate 69,826,625 of OY804258.1, read as the reverse complement.
TGTCAACAATAACACTTTGAAATTTTCATCAATTATCGAGATCAAGAGATAATGCAATCAATATTCAATTTCAATAACTTTTTCAAACGCAACATTTTACTACTCGTATATGTAATATTTTCTTTCTTTGAATAGCAAATATTTTTTACTTTCAGTTTAATTTTTCTTGCTCCAAAAATTACATTAATTTCATTAAGTTCGGTCCAGAAAATACGTGTTAGACTTCAGATACTTTATATTTTATTTTTCTATTGAAAAAGTTAGACAAGAAGCAAGTGAAACTGTCAACGATAGATCTTAATTTTGCAAAAAATTATAATTTTTCCGCTAACCTGGAAGAAGTTTATGTTAAACGAAAGATATAACTTTTTATGACTATTTATTAGCACCCTTAAATCAAAAGATACTTTGTACTTTTGCTCAAAAAAAGTTAAAAATCTAAGTTGTTTACAAAAGAAATTATGCTTTATGCCCATTGTGCACAACCTAATTCTTTATAAAGCTTACTAAATTTTTTGTGATGAATATGTGAGTACAGTGACAACTTTTATCGACTTGAAATCTTCAATTTAAAAAAATGTCGTAATACCTTAATACAGGGCCGCCGAGTGCAAATCCGGACTCGGGGGTAACGATGCATGGGTCTCTCCTCCCCTCCTCCTGACAATTGTAAAGTTAATTAGTAAAGGTGATATCTTCGGCCAGACCGAAACTCACATACCCTACACTGCACTGAAAGTACTTTTCAAGTAAATGTTAAAAAGATGTTGAAAAGGTCGAAGAAGTCGAAAATAATGTAATGAGGTGCAAAGAGGCTGAAAAGTGTTGAAACATATGAAAAAAACTGAAAAAGTCTAAAAAATATGGAAACCATGGCAGAAAATTAAAGAAAATTGAAAAAGTCGATATATGTTGAAAACGGTTGCAAGAGTTTGAAAAATGTTGAAACAATTCAATGTTGAAAAAGTGGAAAAAATGCATATGAAATATTTTGGGATAAGTTGCAAAAGTCAAAAAATGTGTAAAATGTTAAAAACAATCGAAAATAAATGAAAAAGTTGAAATATGCTACGCCCACTTCACCAATTCCCCCTACTTTTGGTTCAATAAATTATATTTGTGATTGACATCCACATACCATATTTTATAAAAATAGCTTGTATAGTTTGCGATATACGCCTTAATTAACCTTAAAATGTAAGGCGGTGACACACCCACTGGTACAATTGAGTCCGATTTTGACCCAGAAATAGCTTTTCATAAACAAACCTCTTACACCAAATTTCAGTATGATTGCTAATATATCTCGATAGATATGTCACTTAAGGTACTTAACTTGAATGGGAGGTGCCACGCCCAGTGGTGCGATTTCGCCAGCTTCTGATTTATATATACCTTATAGCCAGTAAGCCACTTACATCAAATTTCAAATCAATTGCTCCAATAGTTCACTTAAAATATCTGTTGTAATTTATCGTACTTTACGTTCGACACTAACAACACGAAAAGTAAAGTTAAGAAAATGAAAAATGAAAATTCAAAAGTCTTATATTTTAATATTTAATTTACATATAAAGTTAAAGAAGAATTATCAAAATTATGTATATGTTTAATTGAAAAATTATTACCTCTGCTGTTGCTTGCTATTTCCAAAGTGATTTTGCTAAGCAGAATCAAGTTTCTGCAGACCGACGATTGCAATATGACAATCGTTCAAAACTGGTTTTGAGCAAGCAATAGCATTGTAATGCATGTACTAAAAATATGCTCATCTAATTAAACTAGTTACTATGTTGTTATTATGCATTAATTACAGTGTATGAAATTAGTATAGCTTAAGAAATAAATTGAAGTCTATAATTTTAACATAAGTATTTTTAAATCATAACTAGTTCATATTAAGTATTAATAAGATAAAATTGTAGCTTAAAGTATTTTAAGATAATTATAATAAAATATGCAATAGTTCAAAGCATATCTTAAGAAAATATAATTTCGATTTCTGATTTCCTCCAACAATGTCTCTTCCAACTTTATGTTAATGTGGGAGGTGTCACGCCCACTGACGCAATCCTGTTGAATTTCATATAATTAAAACCTAAAAAACTTTTAGCAAGTATATCTGCCATATTAAATTTCATAACGATTGCGTTGTTAGTTCTCTTTTTATTATTTATAAATATTGTAGGCCCTTCAGCGAAGTTTTTCATTATATTGACTAAGTTTGTATTGATGACTACTTTCAGTGGTATCTTCCCTAAAATTTTTATGAAAATCGTGTGTGCAAATTTGAAGTTATAAGAGTTTCAAATTTTCAATTGTTAAAAGTGCCACGCCCTCCTTAACAATTCTTCCCACTTTAAGCACAATTCGAGATATATAAGATCTGTATCCGTGTACAAAATTTCATCACAGCACGGTTTACGAGCTATTACGTGATAAAAGTTAATATTTAGGGCTATGCCACGCCCCTTTAAGAGACTTTGCAAATAACAAACCTAGCCTAATCTTAGTTTGCTTCCATCTTCACCAAATTACCAAGTTTCATAAAAATTGCAGCAATTTTTTTCCAAATGGACTTGGGTATATTTACATAGAGTATGGGCGATAAGCGTGGCCGTGAACGGATTTCGCCCTTTTATATGCTAGCAACTTGTTTAGTTTTCCCGTAAACGTGATTTCAACTGACAGGCAGACAGACAGACATGCATACAGACAGATAGACAGGCATACAGACAGACGCACATAGCTATATCGACTCAGGTGGTGACGCTGATCAGGAATATGTACACATTTCCATACCTGCCACGCCCCCTCCTATGCGTTACAAACGCTAGAGAATCAAAACTCTGATCACTCTAAGCTAAATTGCAAAAAGATAGCTAAGATTTTGTTTTCTCTCTAAAAAAAATTCAATAAAATTAAACATATCGCTATTCGAAAATTTTCGATTTTAATTTTTAAATTGAGCTTGCCAATCCGACATATGTATATCTCCTACTGAAGTTCAAAATGAAATCAAGCATCTGAATCGTCAATCGTCCTGGATATGATTGCATTGATGCTCAAACATTAAAATGCATTCCACGTAAAGGAATTCTATTTTTAACATTTATTTTCAACTCTATGTTAAGGCTTGATTACTTTCCCACTCAATGGAAGTGTGCTGAGGTCATCATGATTCATAAACCAAACAAACCTGAGAAAAATCTTCCGTCATACCGTCCAATTAGTTTACTAGTGACATTCTCGAAGGTATTCGAAAGAATATTCTTTAGGCGATTGTTACCTGTATTGCAAAAATATGACATTATACCGGAACACCAGTTTGGGTTTAGACACGCACACGGAACTCCCGAGCAATGCCATCGCATATTAAACCTAATTAGTGAAGCCTTGGAAAATAAACAGTTTTGCAATGGAGTTTTCTTAGATGTCCAACAAGCCTTTGATAGAGTATGGCATCAAGGACTCTTATTTAAAATAAAGCAATTGCTCCCTGCCCCGTTCTTTCTATTTCTAAAATCATACTTGAGTGACCGTGTTAAGATGCAAAGTGAAGCATCAAAGTTATTCGCTATTAATGCAGGTGTTCCACAAGGTAATGTACTGGGACCAGTGTTATACACCATCTACACAGCTGACTTACCTACAAATGATGATGTTCATATTGCAACTTATGCTGATGATATTGCCATAATATCATGCAGTTCTTCGCCAGCAGATGCATCAGAGCTTGCTCAAGGTGAACTTAATGAAATTGAGAGGTGGTTAAACAAGTGGAAAATCAGAGTCAACTCGGTGAAGTCAATGCAAGTAACTTTTGCGCTGAGGAGGGCTGATTGCCCACCTGTATCCTTAAATGGCTCGCAAATACCACAAAGTACCCATGTCAAATACCTTGGAGTTCATTTTGATAGGAGGATTACGTGTAAAAATCACATCAAGGCGAAGCAGTAACAAGATAAAATCCAAAAACATGTATTGGCTTCTCAATTCTAAATCTGAGCTTATTTTAGAGAACAAAGTAAGATTGTATATTAAAACCCATCTGGACCCACCGAATTCATCTTTGGGGTACGGCAAGCAATTCAGCTATGCAGTTAATGCAACGTTATCAATCAAAGACACTAAGGTTTATAGTTAATGCACCCTGGTTTGTAACGAACGAGCAAATACATAAAGATTTAAATATTCCATTTGTTAAAACTGAAATAGCTAAATTTAGTGGAAGATATATAAATCGTCTTAGTCATCATGTTAATACGTTAGCTCTCCAACTATTAGATAATAGCTTAACAACGAAGAGACTAAAGCGCTTCCATGTCCATGACTTGCCTGATCGTTAGTTGGTGCATTCACATATACACATACATACATATGTATAATGAAAAATACATACATATAAATTTGTAATTACTCAAAAAAAAATTCTCTCTTTATATAGTTCCACTTAATGGAGTGTAACTATTCTGCTAATTAAGAATTTTTCTACTCATAAAATTTACTTATTGTTAATATTGACAGATTGTAAATAAAAACAAACCTATAATAATAAAAAAAAAAAATTTTTAAATTCCAAAATTATTGCTTATAACCTAAGAGAAGAAAGTTTTCAATACAATAATTAGAAAAAACCGTAAAATGCTAACTTTTATGCCACGACGAATTTTCGACCTGACGTGTACATTTTGATATATTTACAAGCGTCCGAAAATTCATGTATTTTTAAATTTTGTGATTTTCAAAAAATCGTATTTTCGAAAATAAGTCCGGAAACACTTTTTCTAAAAACACGTTTTGAACATTTTTAGACAAAGTATCGAAAAAAAAATTGATTTTGAGAAATTCAAATTTTGAATGTAAAAGCGAGGTAGAATGACCCATGTACATAAATTTATAAATGCAAATTGGAAAAAACATGAAAAAACACAGGAGAAATTTGTTTTTTTTAAATTTCAGTAACCTTATCGAAAGTTCTTAAGTTTTAATTTCTGCATTTGAATTGAAAATAATATTCGAGCAGCGCCGTACAATGTCTTATTGATTAAGAAACAAATTAATTTATAGTGCACAGTGGATGGGTTTGTGTGGAATGGTTGGCCATAAATCCTAACTAATGATCGAGATTAACGCAACGAAAATGTTTGAACATGAAAGAATTACGAATCTACGAAGTTTCTATGTACTTGAGGGTTTTATCTAAAATGTGCATCAATTTCAATTAATTTGGCAATGCTGATTTCGAAATATGTAGTAACATTTTGTGCGATATCTTTTATAGCTTTGGAGCTACTTATTAAAGAAAAACCAAAAACTGCATATTGAAACGGCATGTGAATAATAGATAAAGAAGTTACATAAACAACGAAGTATTTACTTATGGAAAAATGAAAAACGTAAAGATATTAATTATTTTTATACCCTGCACAGAGGATATATTCACTTTGTCATTCCGTTTGTAACGCATAGAAGGGGGCGTGGCAGGTATGGAAAAGTATATATATTCTTGATCAGCGTCACCACCTGAGTCGATATAGCTATGTCCGTCTGTCCGCCCGTCCGTCTGTCTATCTGTCTGTCTGTCTGTCTGTCTGTCTGTCTGTCTGTGTGTATGTTGAAATCAGATTTACGCAAAAACTAAGCAAGCTAATTCAATGAAATTTAGCACACAGCTCACATCTTCTTGCAAGCTGCTAGCATATAAAAATGGGCGAAATCGGTTCGTGGATGTGTGCCTTTCGCCCATTTTGAAAAAAAGTTGCTGTGATTTTGATCAAAATTGGTGATTTGGTGAATATGAGACATTAAGATTAAGCTAGGTCTTAAGTTTGCAAAGGCTCCTAAAGAGGCACAGCCCTAAATTTTAAGATTTATGACGCCATTGCTCGTAAACTGTGCAAGATATTTTGATGAAATTTGGTACACGGATACAGATCTTGTGAATTTTGAATTGCGCATAAAGTGGGCGGAATTGTAAAAGTGGGCGTGGCATTTCTTAACAATTAAAAAATTGTATTTCGTATAACTCCAAATTGGCACTTACGATTTTCATAAAAATTTTAGGGATGATACCACTGAAAGCAGTCGTCAATACAAGTTTATTCAATATTCAGGAAAATTTTGTTGAAGGGCGTGGCACTGCCTACAATATTTATAAACGTTATAAAAAGAGAACTAACAACGCAATCGCTATAAAATTTAATATGGCAGATATACTCGCTAAAAGGTGTCTTCTTGCAAAATTTTGGTACAATAGTGCCGGTGGGTGTGGCACCTCCCATATAAGCAAAATACGTTTAATGCTATAGATATTGTGCTATGAGGGTAATCTTCATAAAATTTTGTGTACAGGTGTCGGTTACTACAAGCTTCGGACTTAAATGAAACTTGACAAGATTGCATCAGTGGGCGTGGCACCTCCCTCATGAACATAAAGTTATAAGTGCTATTTTAAGTGAACTATTGGAGCAATTGATCTGAAATTTGAAGTAAGTGGTTTACTGGGTATTAGGTACATATGAATCAAAAGCTTTTGAAATACCAACAGTGGGCGTGGCATCTCCCAAAGAATTAAAATACTTTAAGTGGCACAACTATCGAAATATATGAGCAATCATAGTGAAATTTGGTGTAGAAGTTTTTTTATAAAAAGCTATTTCTGGATCAAAATCGGAGTGGATTGTACCAGTGGGTCTGTCACCGCCCTAAATTTTAGGAATAATTACGGCACATATCGCAAACTATACAAGCTATTGTGCTAAAATTTGGTTTGATCATGTTAATCACGAATATCATTTATTGAAACAGAAGTGGGCGGAATTGTAGGAGTGGGCGTGACATATTTCGTGTTTTTCATTTCTATTCTATTTTTTTCAACATTTCCCATATTCGTTTGACATTTTCAGTTTTTTCCAACACTTTCCAACATTTTTGAACCTTTTTACATTATTTTCGATTTATTCAACCTCTTCAACATTTTTTTAACATTTATTTAAAAAGTACTTTTAATGTAGTGTAGGGTATGTGAGTTTCGGCCTGGCCGAAGATAACACCTTTACTAGTTTAAATTTAGTCTTTTAAATGTCCCAGAAAAACTTGGGTTTTTCATTTTTTTATTATACTCTACCTGATAGTTTTATAGGTCTAAAAGGACACAATATTTGTTCTATATAAAGTGACGTTTAATATGATGTATATCACTTGAAGATGCCACTTCTTATGACAAAGATGGCTAGTAAAGTCTGCGAACTGATTTTGTCCACATACATACAAAATCCAGAATTAAAATATTCATTTGTAAATATTAAATGCATCAGAAGGAACTCTCTTTAGGGTTATTTCTAATTATAAGTTACACAAAAAATGAGAAGGCATAAAATCAGAGTTTTCTGACTGTCAATGAATCAACTGTGCAAAATTTAATGAAGGGCCTTAAGAAAAAAGTAACAAATTTTTATAGAAACAAAAATTGTTAATTAGTTTTTAGTTATTTATATTCTGAACAGTAGCCATTATTAATAAAAAAGGAAAAAAGACCAAACAAATTACTGGGTATTTTTTACAACTAAAAAACAAAAAATTTTTTCTGGGACACTCAATATTTTTCTTATTTCAATATTCCAAGGCTAATAAAAAGTCCATACTTCTAGCTAAGCTCAAAAAAATTGTTCATACAAAATTGCTACGTATATTTTTAGTATTTATGTCAAGTGCTTGGAGTGCAGTCTTGCCAGATTTTTTTTGCAAAAACTGTAAATTCCAAAAAGAAAGAACTGCATAAAAATGCAACTTCAGAAATCGAAGACATTTTTAGCAAATCTCAGTTTTTTTTTTGGGAAAAGTTGGTGATCTGGTTTTTTATGCTCATTTTTATTTCCTTATTATCATGAATACATTCAAATATTTAATTTATTCCTTCAAATTTGATATCTTGAAAGAGCTTTTATTTGTACTAGGAGTTTATTTAAAAAAACTGTAATTTGCAGCTAAAACTGTAATTACGGTAACACTGATGGAGTGTCATAATTATTAATTTAAAGAGACAATTTTATTTCAGTATTAATGTCTTCATTGTTTGCAGTGAATTTTATATGTTAATTTCGTATTTTATGCAGATAAGATATTATCATGAGAAAAGCACTTGCGCTCCCTCTGAAATATCAAAAAACTTTTTCATAAAATTATTTTTATAGACAAAAGGATAAAAAATAAAGAGTTATTTTTTACAGTTAATTTAAGTTGGGGAATTGTCGTGTTAGAACTGTTTAAACTATCAAATTGCTATTATTTTTCATTCGTTGACAGTAAATATTGTTCTGAATGCTCTCCGAATCTAACATATTAGAGAAATTCAAGAATATTAGAGAAAAGTCACCAAATTATCGAAAATCCATATGTTGATACCATGAAAAAAAAACAATTTTTGTAGCAAAATCTTGAGAAACGTGTCAACTAAATTTGTGGAAAAATGTAAGAAAAAATCTGTTTCGCATTTCAAGAAATCAATTTTTTTTCTCTTGAAATCCGTGCGGTTTGCACATCTGTCATTCTTAATATAACCGCACACTCCTCGCAACATGAAGATGCTTTGAAAACTGTGTAAGCTGAAAACATTTTCGAGCCTCGAAAAAATTTGTACGGAGCAAAGCTTACGCATGCTTCGAGTAAATTCGAGGCAAATTTTATGGAAAAACAGCCTCGAAAAGTCGGAAAGTGAATTAATGTTACCATTTGTCGAAACAGTTTGGCGCCAACTTGAAATTATTTGATATTTGCACATAAATTACGTTTTTATACATATTGAATGTGCGATTCTCGGATTTGATTTTCTTATTTGTGCTTTGTTATTTATTTACTAAATTCCTATTATTATACATTTTCTATTTTTTTTTTTTTGATCAAATTTCATGATCAAACTGTCAAATTGCCAGTACTTCATTCTCGAAAACTTTTGAGTTTCCGCGTTTAGAGGAATACCCTCAATTTATATGATTAGACTTTAATGATGGTCATAAGCCTGAATTGGAATTTTCATCCGGATATTTATGGTTGGCCTCATTAGAGATCCTGTCTAGACTTGGGTAATCGTATCAGGCCCAGATAGGTTTGGTAACGCATGGAACTAGACTAGGCGGAACAGGCAAACTTCATGTGGCACCAATCAATGTGTCTGATGCGCCACTGATGAAAATATATATATTTAGCCCTAATCAGACTACCTGATACCGTCCTAATAAGATTCTATATATCAATCTAGATTGCTGATGCAAAATATTTGGAGTAACATTGTTCATGGGAATTTCAAGAACCATGCATGATAGTCAGACAGTCAAAAGGACAGAGTAATAGTTGCATTGTATCACATGTATCTATATCTCTCTTCATGTTGCAATGTAAACTTTAAAGTGTATAGTATACAAACATTTTTGAGTTGTGTCACCTTTGATGTGGGAGTGCGATATGCACAAACTTTTACACGTGCATGCCGCTGTCGCTGTTACAGAGAGACAAAATAGATTAACTTGAAGCAGAGTTGTGATAGAATAGAGGGACTCAAATTGTTAAAGTGAAAAATTTCATTTTCATTTTATATAGAAGCCAATTGAGAATTTATATATGGGGCATGTCAGGTGAAGCGAACAATGAAAATAAAGTGAGGTCGTGAAATTTGTTCATATTCCGGTCAGTTATACTTCTAGTAGACATAAATGTGTACACACAATTTCTTTTTCGTATGACGCTTAATTGCCGAGTTATGGGCTTCTGAAGAATTGGCGAAGTTTAAGGACCGTAATGATTGAAGGCGAATATTGGAATCAAGGAGCTTATAATAAAATACAAACAATATTCCTTAAACTAGTAAAAAGGATGCTCTTTTTAATATTTCAGTTAAATTCAAATTCTATGATACATTTTTTAATAGAAAACCGGAAGTAAAAAATTTCAAATCAAACTTTCAGTAACTTCGACATAATATTTATAAAATATTTTATGAAAAAAAAGCCTTAAGGAAATGCAGTAGAAGCAGTGGCGTTTATTCTAAGGCGCGCAGGTGATTTCCGCACACCCAACCAAAATCCGATGCATTTTTTTAATCTCTATTAGTCGTTTTTATATTTGTTAAACATATCAAATCAATAATTTGACCCTGTTCCTACTGGCACAGATCAAATATATGAAACGCAACATTATTTGACGATGTTGAATTCCATACAACCGCCTTGAGTGTGCACTTCTGATGTCGCAAAAAGTTAAAGCGAAAACCTATAATAAAAAAAAAATAGCATACACACACTCTAAAATATGTTCATGATAAACAATAAATTGTGTTCGTAGGATATTAGCGCACATAACTTGATACAACACGAGTCGTGTTGTATCAACGACCAACGGCCGCTTCTCTGGCGCAACGTCGTTTGAAAAAGTTCTAGCTCATCGTTGTAGATCAAACGCAACATTATTTGAAAATGTTGAATTCTATGCAACCGACTTGTGTGATGTCGCACCAATTCAAAGCAAAAACCTGTAGTAAAATAAAAACTACTGCACACACATTCTAACGAAATGCTCATGATAAACAATAAACTGTGTTTGTAGGATCCCCATCCGTTGTTGGATGAAATTCCTCTCGAAAAAACGGAAGGATCGTCCGCTTTGTCGGATCCGTAACGGATTGGAAACGGACGTCATATACGGATCCTTTCCGGCTTCGTTTTTCTAAATAAAACGGATACGAGGCGACCTTTTTCTTTAATAATGCGGATTTTACTGTATAAAAAAAATTAACGCAATTAAAAAATTTTTGTTTTTTTCTTTCCCAAATCTATTTTTTTTTTTTTAATTTTTACTTATTTTCCATCTATTTCTTTAATGCTATTTAACTTATTTTTAATTTGATTAAGTGAATATGATTAGAAAACATTAAGGAACTTAATTTTTTTTACCTGCCACCCGCTCAGAATTGAACCTGCGCGTCCTGACCCATGCCACTGTTCAAAGATGCTCATCTTAACCAACTCAGCTACTTTCATTATTTTTCTGACATACTTCGATTTAATTACTTCTCTATCAAAATAAAAAATTGAAGATTCATTTTGAGCAGTCGTCGATTGCTAATTCAAATATTATACTTTTAGCCAGCAGAAAACAAGTAATTTTTTTAATTTAAGGATATATAAAAAACAAAAAAGGAGTAGAGAACTGTATTTGTTTATTGAAAATATCTTGAAAACTGCCTTTTATATGAATAATAAAAAACGAGTCCGGATCGAATCCGTTTTATTAAAAAAAAACGCATACAACGCGGATTCCGTTTTTTCGAGAGGAATTTCATACGAAAACGAATCCGAAACGGAATCCGTTACGGATACGACAAAATGGATTCCGGGTTTTTGAGCGGAATTTCATACAAAAAAGGATCCGAAACGGATCTGAAACAGAATCCGGAACGGATCTGTTTTATTGAAAAAAAACGGATGCGCAACGGATACGTTTTATTTACGAAAAACGAGTCCGAAACGGATCCGTATATGACGTCCGTTTCGGAACCGTTACGGATACGAAAAATCGGATTCCGGTTTTTTTCCGTTTTATTTGAAAAAAAAAAAAACGGATACGCAACGGATACATCCTTCCAAAATTGATTTTTGTGTCGAAATCATGACGCTTCAACGCAAGCGCTTCATGTTAAGAGATAAAGTTAAAATATGTAATTCCAGGTGGCAAAAAAGGAATAGTGATCGCAAGTAAATAGTCCCTTTCAAAATCTAACTTATCTACGCGTATATATGTAAATAAAAGCCAGTTTCTTTGGTAAAAAATCACTTCAATATATCGAATTTTCGATGTTACGACTGACCCGTGCATTAATATTGGACATCTATTGTACATAGCTATTTTGCTAAAATTAGGTTTGTGCATGTCAATCACGAATATCATTTATTGAACAAAAATTGGGCGGAATTGGAGAAGTGGGCGTGTCATATTTGAACTTTTTCATTTCTTTTCGATTTTTTTAACATTTTCCACATATTTTTGACTTTTTCAACTTTTTAACTTTTCCCAATATATTTCATATGTATTTTTTCCACTTTTTCAACCTCTTTAACTTGATTCGACATTTTCTTTATTTTTTCGACTTTTTCATGAATTTTGAATTGTTTCAACATTTTTCAACCTCTTGCTACTTTTTTTGAGTGTTTTAACCACTTTTTCACATTTTTTCAACTTTTCAACTTCTTTGCACCTCATTACATTATTTTCGACTTCTTCAACCTTTTCAACGTCTTTTTAACATTTACTTCAAAAGTACTTTCAGTGCAGTGTAGGGTATGTGAGTTTCGGCCTGGCCGAAGATAATCTCTTTACTAGTTGATTGTAGATGGAACAAGGCGGAGAGCCCGCTGCAGAAATGTCGAGTGTATAAGATTACAGGATGGGATGTACAGCAGAGATAGCGATACGTTTTGGTGTAACTAATCAACCAGAGTTGCCTTGCCAAAGCCCGTCCCGATGCCCGATAATGCCTGATTTTTATTTTAATTAAAAGTCTATAATAGTACAGCTTGAAATGTATGCGAAACGATAGTATTTGAAGAACCTTCTATATTTCATATTTTTTCGACAATTTCAGCTATTTTGAACATATTTTTCAATCTTTTCAACATTTTGCATGTTTGTATTCTTTTTACTTTTTCAGCTTTTTTCACACTTCTTTACAACTTTTTTAGTCTATTTCGAATTTTATAAAATTATTTGAACCTCTATCAACCCTTTTTCAACATTTTTCATACTTTTTCGACTTTGTCAACCCCAAAACGAAAACTCGAACTACTCGTATGGTCGGCCTCATTTTGCTTTCTCTTAAAAGTCGTATTTCTCTGCATTATGTAATATGAAATGATGACGAAAGTGCTGTGAGCAGATAATAACAGATGTTCCTTGTGTAAATAAATTTTTGAGAATAAGCAAGTAAGAAAACACTGACGTTTATGATGTGTACATTGTTCAAAAGATATTTTTTAGTAAGCAGTTCTTCTTGAAAGATAAAAACATTGTATCTGCACCAACCTATAAGACGTGTATCTTGTGTGAAAGGTTCTATTAAAAATAAATATGTAAAAAGTAAACGTAAATATATAAAAAATATTTGTAATAAAAATGCATAGTAAATAAGTAAGTAAATTAACAAATAAACTAAAAACTACATTTTATTACGCTATATTTGGAAATAACTTCAATATAACGAAAAAATATGAAAAAAATATTTTTTCAATTTTACCAAGCGAAAATTCTGAACTGAAAACACTGCTTGCACTTAATGGTGCTACAACAAAATATGTGAGTTAATAACCTAATGAAACTCACTCATTTGATTGCTCTGGCTCTATTACTTACTTAGAAAGTTACGAGATAATTTTTGTTTGCGTTTCTTACTCTAAAGGAACTTTGTTAAGCATCCTGTAACTCATAGGGTGATCAAAATAGACCGAATGAGCCGTGAAATCTAATTTTTTTTGTATGGTACTTCAGATGCGGACCACCCTGTATATAAAAAAATACATAAATAAATGATAAATGCAATTTCAAATGTTCGCGAAGAATCCAAGCACATGAATATAATCACTATACAATAATCCCTTTGCTACATGATTACTTTTAAAATATTAACTTTAAGGAAAATGTTAAAAGATTTATTCCTAACAAATTTCCACTTAGATATATAATTTATATTAAAAAGATTCCTTCTTTTTTACTCCTTTTTAGGTTCGGAATTTTAGGAATAACTTTTTTGTGTTTGGTCATCAATATTTTTTTGTTGGTAAAGGCTCCAATATTTTCTGTATTTGTTTTGTATTGCGTTCTTGTTTTATGAATGATCCCATTTATCATGGTAAAATGTTCGATATTTTTTGCACTTCGGATTGTACTTTGTTTTACTCAAAAAGAAAGTAGGTCACGTTAATCATACATACATAGCTAAAATTTAGCTAAAGCAATTCCCGATGGTTAGTTTTGGATAAGTTGGTAATCCTTATTATAGGTAATAAGATATTATTTAATTTTAATGGTGAAATGGCGAGTTAAATAACTTATTTCAATATATGGGCCACTCGTAAACAATTTATGTTGCACATAAAATGTTTCCTTATCTTGGCCTTAAAGAAAAATGTTTATGAAAAACTTAAGTTTCTCTGAAATTAAAATTTTTGAATGGAAAAAATGCTTGATTTACAAATTGAAGTCCAAAAACGTATTCTTCGGCCCATTCTAATGCATCTGTAATTTTTCGTGCTTATAAAATGTGCGGTTAATAAAAAGCTGAAGAATAAAAGAAGCAATACCAGTATTCAAAATAAACTTGTCAGATGACTTTTGTTGTAATACATACATACATATATTATACCAAATTTAAAAACTACAAATTTGAGAACACATTCGTGAAATGCGGTTACGAATGAGCTTACATAAATCATCAATCAATGAAATGAAACAAGAAGAGCTGTATTATTCGGCAACGCTTACACCAAATCCCCCTATGGAATGAGCTCTAAAGAAAAAAAAAAAAAACAAAAAAAACAACCGGATGGATCTAGAATTTAGTAGTGCATTAGATTAAAGTTGAAACTTTAATTTTACTAAGTCTTCCTATAAATTTATTTTAAGTTGAGAAAATTAAGTTAAGACTAAACACCACAAAGCAAACCATTCAATATTGTTTTGACTTTTAAGTCAAACCTGGGCAAAATTGATCTAAAGATGACGTAAAAAATATTTATACGGACCTACAAACGTCAAGCCTATCCACTGCTGATATTTTTATAACGTTCACGTCCCCACTGTATGTTAACAGTACAATATTCCGATTATAGGGTACACAAAATTTGCAATTGAAGATGACTGTGTTGGTAGTACCAGTCACCAAACGACGCGGTTAGCGCACATTTTTGTTTTTTTTTTTATTGTATTACGTAAATGTCAAAATAACTTGAAGATGTTGTAAAAATATCACTCTGAATATCACATGCTCATTTATTTCTTCTATTCCATTTTATTTATCTTTTAACTGCCACTCTCACCTATAGTTTTGTGTTTATGTAATTAAGTTACTTGAAAAGTTTAACTTAAAATGTAGTCAAAAGTTCAAACTAATTTATTGAATACCGAAATCTTTTTGGGTGTCTTAACTGGATAACTAAATTGAATATATAATTGATATCAACGAATTTTTGTGCGCAGTGAAGAAAATGTCGTGATTCCTTTGGGCCGATAAACTTTAACTGCAAAATGTTGACAGAGTCTGGGAATTTGTTTTCTGTTCAGTATGAGAGTTTTACGGATTCTTCATTTAAATATCAAATTCAATTTAATAATGTACGTGAAATACAAAAAAAATATACATAGCTCCAAAAGCCAACATGATTTTATATTGCGTTGAACCAATGCAATGGTTGTGTTAACATAAGTTGCACATATAAAATATATAATTTTGGGCAGGTAATATTGCGCTGATCAATAATCCTCCAACTAAGTCGGTTGAGTCGTCCATTTTTCGCTCATTTTGAGATTTATACAACTTTTGATATGGATATCTCAAAAACTGGATACAACAGAGCGATTTGAGATTAGCACATCAAAATCATTCGGCCTACTAAATTTTTTTCATTTCTATCTTTCACTTTAAGCTTTTTGCAATCATAAATACATTGATTAGCTGAAAAAATGTATATTTTCGCAGATTTAACTTTAAAAAAAATGTCGAAATTTGGAATGCATTTTTGTATGAGCCAGCGCCGAGTTAAGGTAGTGCTAGGAGCTTTATAGGACCGAGCCCAGAGCTTAAGGGATATCGAGTTGCGAAGTTTGAATTAACCTGTTTTCAATATATGTAAAGTTAAACTAAAATTTTTTTGTTGTGGGCAGTTAAAGTTTTTCGAATGTTGCGTTTTGTCCTGGTGAAGAGGATTTTGATCAAGACCTCCGATGGAATTACTAATATCCCCTTAGTTCTGACAATCAATAAATCTACAATTTTTCATGTACGTACTTCTCAAATTTTGATGAGGACAGGGTCCACAAGATCAACTGTCAAATGCAGGTCTCTGTTTCAACTTCTTTGTCGTTTTTA
Source organism: Meiosimyza decipiens (assembly GCA_963680825.1). Classification (NCBI taxonomy): domain Eukaryota; kingdom Metazoa; phylum Arthropoda; class Insecta; order Diptera; family Lauxaniidae; genus Meiosimyza; species Meiosimyza decipiens. The sequence goes on along the minus strand of OY804258.1, from coordinate 69,810,496 downwards.
GGAAAGTTATAGCCTTAGTGGTGTTGAAGACCGTCACGAGAAGGTGATGTAGCAAGTGGAGAGGCTAGACCGCTCCGACGCCCGACCTTAGGGTGTCTTAAGAGATGAATTCTTGGGCCTCTATAATGAAATTGATTATTGGTTGTGTAGTTTTTCCCAGTAATTATACACTAAGAAAAAAATTAACTAAAATCTTGTTTATTCAACTTGGAGACGTAAAGTTTTGGTGCCAAGGTGAAATCTTATTAATTCAGGCAGAAATCTGATTAAAAAAAAAAAAAATGAATCTAGTTAATTCAAAGGAATTTCAAAAATTTAAAACAAATAAAACAAATTTATTCAGGGACAAGCTCGAGGCCACTCATTTTACTGACCGCTTATGACCATTCTATTGACTCCTATCTTGTCCAGATCGGACCAACTTTAGTTTCCAACCATATAAGCGCTTTTTCATATGGCACATTCACTATTTCTTGGACAGCTTGGAATCCAAGCCCGAGGTCACTAATTTTATTGGCTGTTTCTATGACCATTTCTAGGAGCAATCGATTGACACCACCGTTCGTCCAATTCGAATCAACTTTAATTTCTCTTTGATATTTGGCCTAAAATCCCCTTATCAGCTGTGCTTGTGCTCCACAAACAGCCATCAGAGAGCTAGTCTGGCATCATTCACATAACTTTACTATGTATCTAAATTTGATGTCATATATGGGGCAAAATTTGCCAAGCATACCAAGTCAAAATTACTTGTGCTCCAATCTTGTTCACATTTTGGTTATTTGTAGTTCTAGCAGCGATCGATTAAATTCCGGTAGGATTTTGCTCCAACATTATTAGCTTTTAAGACACAGAGGTGTACAATTGGTAGTTCTCATAATTTTTTATACGGGCGTCTTTTTTTTGAAAATTTAGTAATTAGATTTCGTTTGTAAATTAGGAATTGCAATGAGTGATTCCAATATAAGTAGCTTTGCATGATCTTTACCAAAAAAAAAAAATACTTTGCAATTTGAAAATGCTTTTGTCTGTTTTGAAAAAAACACATATTTTAAAATTTTTTTAATGTTGGCATATATGAAAGCTAGATTTATTAGCTTTCAGAAAATTAAGAATTTAAGCTGCGCGCGTCTTACTCTGCCCAGATACTGTGCTGCTGTACCCGCCAAACGTTGCATTGTCGAATTTATTTTTAAACCGTTATTTGCCTTTATGTCGATATACGCAACCCTGACGTTGCAGTAGAACAAAAGTCATCAATTGCGTCGTAGCCGATGATTAACATATTTTTTTATTTGTGTCGTTGCAATTTGAAAACTTCCAGTTGATTGATACGAAACGGCTACGACATAAGCGAGACCTTTTTCTCTGCTGCAATGTCAGTGCTGTATATATCGACAGTGATAGAAGTCAACTCGCTGTCGACGCACAGTGGGCGAAAAAGCGAGTTTTTTGGCATTTGGTGAGCTAAATTCTGTATCTTTCAAGCGAATTAAAATTTTTTAATGCAGATTTTTGCAAATAAAAAAAAAATTTAGACCTTAAATGTGAGTTATGCGATTTTTTTTTTCATTACTTTTTCTGAGTGGGAATTTGATTTTTTTTGCCGATTTCCATGCATTCTCATTAATTTTTTATATTGATAATCAAAAATCTGAATCTTCTAAGCGAATATAGAGTTTTGAATACTTTTTTTTGCAACTAAAAGAGGAAACATATCCCTTTAATATAAGCCATCGTTATAAATTTCCAAAAGTAAAATTTATTTGTTATGTTTTTGTATTTTAAATTTTATTAATGAATGTTTTATTAAAGTTTTATGGTAGTTTTTTTTTTAAATTCATCAGCTGGTTTAATAATTAATTCTTACTTAAGTTACTATGAACAATTTTCTTTGAATTTCTTAAACTAGATATAAATAAATCCCATGAGTCCATGAGTATAAAAAATACTTAGGTCTTCAGGTGTTGCTTCCCTTCAGAACTTTCGGGTGTTACCTATAATCCTTATTTCTCTCTTCAATGCCAGTGATTTTTGGTGTAGCGTGGGGAACAGCGAAAAATCTCCTGCCAGTTCCAAGCTTGAGGGTGTCAACAGTGAGTCCCACTTTCCGGAATTCCGCTTAATTTTGTTTCTTTTCACCCCACAGACCTATGCATGCAGAGTTTTTTAAGGTGTATTTACCACCAAATGTATGATTGTGTGGACTTTTGTCAATAAAAAGAGGTTGAAATACAAATATGAACACTACAGCAGAAGAAATACACTTGTTTTATGGCAGTGCTATATAAATGCATTCATTCGAGGTGCCAACCTATTTTTGAAAAAAAGTCTTCTACTGGCGGGTCATGGAAGGTATAGTAAGTTTGGGAAAAGTTTCTAAATACTTTTAGCTACCTGAAAAACTTAATCAAACTACGCAAACTTTCGCCGGCAAGTAGATATCTCGAAATTAGTGATAAAAAATGACGTTTACAAAAAAAATCCCCAAAATTATTAGATAGCATACATTGTAGCAACATTTGAAATAATTAATAAAATATTTTGTTACCCTTCATTTAAAAAAATGATATGTGTGAATATATTGTATTGTCAAAAAGTTACACAGCTCCAAAGTTGAAAAATATTCGTAAAAAGTAAAATATACATAAATAAAGGAATGGACCTTTCATGTGGCACCCCTCTCAATATATTCCCGTCTCGCTAATTGAAGCACGCGTAACAAATCTGCATCATTGTTTGATGCAATGAAATGTGAAAAATGATTTCTGGCCATCGAGCTTTCAAAATCTCCCACTGTGCGACGTTTGACCAAGGAAGTTGAATCTCCCTAGCTTAGATGACAATCCTTTTAACAAATTTTCCTTTGCTGGAGACGTTTTCTGTAGCTAAAATAAGTGCAATTCAGAACTTCTCTTATCTAAGAAGAACTGAAGTCCATGTGCTATCTTTTCACTTGTTAAAATACTTATCATAAGGGTGATTGTAAAAAAGTTCCCAGGTTTCGGTCGAATTAATTATTCGGTTGTAAATTATTAAGATAAACTCAAAATGATCACTATTACAAATAAATTTACTCTTAATTTTCATGCTTAAGCATGCAAGCATATTATACATCAATAGAATATATGGGGTTGTCCTGTCGAATTCTGTCCCAAACATGGAATGCCACCCGTCAATTGTTCTTAAATGAATGGAGCCCTTTGAGAAAGGATTCAACAAGACAACTCTATAAATTCTATTCGAGATCTACCATTTGGCACACACACCTTATATGAGGTGAGGTGTGGTGAGGTGAGGTGAGGTGAGGTGAGGTGAGGTGAGGTGAGGTGAGGTGAGGTGAGATGAGGTGAGGTGAGATGAGGTGAGGTGAGGTGAGGTGAGGTGAGGTGAGGTGAGGTGAGGTGAGGTGAGGTGAGGTGAGGTGAGGTGAGGTGAGGTGAGCTGAGGTGAGGTGAGATGGTACCACGCCTCTAAAAATAAAGAACGTTTTTAAGGCTAAGCTAATGGACTGATTTCAATAAAAATTTGGTTTGCGGATAGATTGCACCCTAAGACAGGTTTTTAAAAACTTTAAAATGTTTAAGAGGGCTTGGCAACGCTTCTAATAAGAAGGATATTAAGAAGAGATATATTAATTTCTGAGCAACAATGTCTATATTTTAATTGGCGGTGCCACGATCCTAACACGAAAAAATGTCTCCTCGGCTTAACTAATGGACCGGTTTTATTGAAATTTTGTTTCGGGGTAGATTGAATCCTCGAAAAATTTCTCAAACCTTTAAATGCGTGGCATCGTTCCTTATAGGAAAAACGTTTTCAATGCTAAGCTAATGGACCGATTTTGATGGAAGTTGGTGCAGAGATAGACTGCATGCCTAGGAGAGGTAATTGTTTTAAATGGACGGTGCTTCGCCACCAATAGGGAAATATATTTTCACAGCTTAATTAATGGACAGACTTAGATGAAATTTGGTATGTAGATATATTGTACAATATGGAAGAGCATAAGATAGGAGTAGAGATAAAGCAATATGATACCATAATTGTAGAATTTGGGAGCGATGACCAAAAATAGCTCTTTCCAGTTCAGTTTTTTAATACTAAGAAGTATTTTTTGTTATTTTTATGCGCGCTTTATTAAAAAATACCTTATCCGATCTTTCACACAATCGAATGCACAGAATTGAGACACATATCGTGCTCCTTGTTTGTGGTAGAGTAAGGATTATATATACATATATATAAAAAGGCAGTTGGAGAACGGTTAGTTACAACGCTTTTAAGCAGCCTTAACTCTACCTAATCGCTTTTTTTTTTGTTGGAAAGGCTGTGAAGAGCTACAGTGCAAAATGTAATTCGCTTACAATAATAGGTGGTGCCACGCTCATACCAGAAAAATACGCTTCCACGATTATGCTAATGAACCGATTTAAATGAAATTTGAAACATAGTTAGATTGAACTCCAAAGTACGTTGCTAATAGCTCTGTGTTCTTTTAGTGGGCGTGGAACAACCCTTAATAGAAAAAAGTGACAACATGGCTGATCTGCTACGCTAATATTTAGTCTTAAGTGGGTGGCACCACGCCCTTAACAGGAAAATATGTTTTCTTAGCTAAACTAATCGACTGATTTTGATGAAATTTGGTACGGAGACATGTATATTGAACTTTAACGCGGCGTCTACACGAGCTATAATTTAGGCCATATCATATGTTCCTGTTATACTTTTTTTCTTGTAAAGACATTTAATGACTGAAAATTAATTTGAACGGGCAAAAAAGATAAAACACAATCGCCTTAAAGTTTTTGAATTGAATTTGACGTTAAATATCAAATTTATGGTAAACCGAAAACAACACAGCTGACCAGACAGAATGTTTAACTTTCCTGGTTTGCCATATATATCGTATAACATACTGTGTCTACATTAGACATTTTGATGGTAAGGCATGAACATAGTCATGAATCATTGCTCGTATGGACGCCGATTTGGGAAGAGATATGGTTAGTGCAAGATGATGCTGTGATTTTTATTTTTGGAAGCGTTGACAAAAATATCTCTTTCGTATATCAGTTTTTTAATATTAAATACCAAAAAGTTGGTTGAATTTCTACCACTGGGCGAACTCTAATTTAAATAAAATATCAAAATTGGCCGCAATTCCGGCTAGAAAACCCTGGTTGGTTAGTTTCACCAAAACGCACCATTATCTTTTCTGTACATCCAATCCTGCAATCTTATAAACTCGACTTTTCTACAACGGGCTCTCCGCCTAAAAAGAGACTTAAAAGTTACTGAGAATAAAATATTTAATTTCATATCAAATCAATAGAAAACCATTAAAAAATATTCAATATGTTAATAGCTTGACCATAAAATTTAAATTTTTACAAAAACGAAGACACGATTCAAATGATTCTTTTGTCAAAGTAATAATAAAAGAAAAAAAGGGAAGCAATCAAAAGAATAAAAGAGTTCCGTAGCCATGCATAAATCATCATATCAGTAAAATTCTCATAATGATCCAGAAAAAGCAATACTATTCTAATAGTCAGTAAAAATCTAATGAAAATAATTTTGCTTTTTTGTCATCAATCATGGATCTAGTAAAATTTCGTGCACAAGTGGCGACTGTGTAGGCGCACTGTCAACTTGCCAATGATGATTACAAAACTTGTAAACGCTTTGCGATATCTTTTATAGTTATTAGAGAAAAACCGTTTTGAAGGCTTATCTCTTTGGATTTTGCTTAACCATGTTCTTCAACATAGTATAAACAAAAACTAAAGAAATCCGGGAATATATAATAAAATTTCTCAATTTTAGTGTTCAAAGTTCAACTTTAGGGACCCGGTGTCACTAAAACCAAAAAGAACTTTGAGCTCTTATGGTATTTTTCGCTGCCCTAAGTATTGTCTGACTATTGTTTAAAAAAATTTCAAGTCTCTAGCACTTTCATTTGTTTTGAATTAATGGCAACGATCTCCTACTGTGCGGAGGATACAAAACATCATCAACTACAATGGCGGCAAACTTAATGGGCAAGAGAGGAACACAATTGTAAGGGTGTCATCTGTGTTCTCGCCAAAATTTAAATACGATGCACCGTACCATCAGTAAAAGATCGAAAATCTTAAATTTTCATTAAAATGGTATTTATTCTGCTACACTTCTTTCTGGCTGGTTTCACTTAACATATTGATTTTGACATTTATTTGGAATTCTTTTCAAAATTTGCCATCCCTTTGTATAGTACTTGTCCGAACCGTTTCTAGTATTTAAGTGAAAATTAAGTAATCTGTTTTAAAAATTGTTTCTGTACCATTTCCACTATTTTTGTGAAATTTGGTTGCTTTACCTTCAAAAACTGTTTCGTTTTAGCGTTTTGAAGTTTTTGCTTATTTGGGAGGTACCACGCCTTATTTTTGAGAATTATCTTACGTTTGTTTTGAGCTTTCCTTTGTATTTGTGTAACATTTAGTTGCATTCCTTTTTATAACTCTTCAGTATGTCGTTTAAATTACATGTACGTTTCAATTTCGGCCTTTTTTTTAATGTCACTAGCTATAAAAAATAATGTACCCAGTGTACCAGAATGACAGTCGGAAAGTTTATGTACCTTGCTTGGTTTTTTCGTAATCGTGGACTCTACAGACAGGTGGACGGACCGACAAACTGACAGACCAACATAAATAACTAAAGCGTAAAGTACACACTTTTCTATACCTGCCGCGGACTCTTCAGTGCACTACAAACGGAACGACAAGATAAATATCTACATACATACATATTTATATATCTTGTGTGTAGAATACAAAAAACCTACAGCCGCTCACAATTTTATGTGAAGGTTTTCATTTCTTTTTTATTATTTAGTTTCACCATTGCGTTTTTAGAATATTAATTTCTTCTCCTTAATATTTTAAACCATGATTTCATTCGCCATCATGCTATCTTGTAACATTCTTATAAAAAGTGAATAAAATGTTATTTACGATATACATACAGTGGCGTCACTTCACCGAAACCTTGGTGGGGGGCGGCCCAAAAACTATAATTCCACCACTATTAGATGGTTTTTATTGAATTGATGTATTGAATATCAACTTGTATCAGATCCTTGGGGGGGGGGAGGGGCGATGCCCTCCCCGGCCCTACCGAATTGAAGCGAGTGTATGCGTGTGCATGTATTACATTATTTTTCTTCGTGTTGAATATTTGTTATGCAAAGCAACCCAGCAGGCAATTGCACAAGGCCTTCCCCGGAGAAGGCCTGCTAGCACTACTGCGATTGTAAGAGGCCTTCTCAGAACTTTTTTTTTACTATGATTTTTGTTTTTATTTACAATCTGTCTATATTAACAATATGGGTCATTCCATCTATAATGGGCCTATCATTACCCTCATGTTTTTTAAATAGGCTGAAACTTTTTTCAGTGATTGGTCTATCATGTAGAATATATTAAAAAATTCGATAAAATTTTTTGACCAATATTATTGCCTAAAAAAAAAGTTTCAAATTGTGTTAAAAAAATCTCGCAAGTAAAACGAAAAAATTCCTTGATGAATATAAACAACGCAAAGCAATTCATATTAGCTTTTATATTATTTTTAGGTAGCTGTGTACTAGTAGATGACAAAAAACTGCAAATCTGAATAAATGAATTCCTGAACGGTTTCTATGTGGTAAAAGATAAAAATTGACTTTCCAAGAAAACATCAATTTCCCAAATATTCCATCATCGATTTCAGCCTTTTTAGGCCATTTTTACCATCTCTGAAAATTTTATCCATGTTTTTTCACCCTATTTGATTTTACAAGCATTTAAAGCTAATATTTATGATTTGCAATGTAAATTGAAACATTGAGAATGAGAAAATTTGAATATTACGTTACTTTTCTTCCATAAATATTCCACTGTATACACAAACTTCAAATGCTTGTAAAATGATATAGGGTGAGAAAAAAAATGAATGAAATTTACAGAAATGTTACTCCTGTATGTTCTGAAAATTTTGAACCTCAAAAGGCTGAAATCGCTGATCGAGTATTTGGGAAAGTGATGTTTTCTTGGAGGGTGAATGTCTTTATCTTTTACCGTATAGAAACCGTTCAGCCTTCATTTATTCAGATTTGCAGTTTTTTTGTCATCTACTAGTACACAGCTACCTAAAAATAATATAAAAGCTAATATGAATTGCTTTGCGTTGTTTATATTCATCAAGGAATTTTTTCGTTTTACTTGCGAGATTTTTTTAACAAAATTTGAAACTTTTTTTTGGCAATAATGTTGGTCAAAAAATTTTATCGAATTTTTTAATATATTCTACATGATAGACCAATCACTGAAAAAAGTTTCAGCCTATTTAAAAAACATGAGGGTAATGATAGGCCCATTATAGATGGAATGACCCATATGTAAATTTTATAAGTACTGAAGTTTATTTAATTGAATGTATACTCATGAAATGCTGCTATGCCTTACCACAGCAGGCGTGCTATTATGCCTTCCCACTGAAGTAGTGCTATAAGGCCTTCCGACAGCAGCAGTGCTATAAAGCCTGATATTAGAAGGCAAAGAAGAAGGACTTCATGTATTTTTTTATTTCATGTATTGCAATGTTTTACGATTCGACATTACTTTTTTGTCATTGCATTGTACTTATACGACATCAAAAGTAGATAAATGGTTAGAAGTAAGGAACGGTGTGCATGTTGCTAGGCTGGTCTTCTGATGGTAGAGTGTTGTGTATTCAATGTCAAATTATAAATTAAGAAAACGTCACAAAAAGTAAACATTAAAAATATCAACGTTAGGGGGGGGGGAATTGACGCAGATAAAAACCATTTAACTGACACGACGTAGTAAGAGTTAATTTTTTCAAAGTAAATACTTCTGTGACCCTGTGCTAAAGAAGACCTGTTTTAACGTGACGTTTCATATAAAAAAGAAAGTAAGTTTGAAAGGAAGTAGCAAGGTGCTTATTCTTACCAAGGAAGGCCTGCAAGCTCCTGCCCTTGCCTACTGGGAAGATCTGGCAAATCGGCTCGTTAGGATATAAGCATGCATGCAATTAATCAGGTTTTGTACAGTTGATCAAAATTGGAAGTCTTTGAAAAAATTAAAATGCCACAAATTTGTTTTGCTCTTAAATGTTATGGTACTAAACGATATTTTGCTGAACATAAACTTCACTCCTAAGTGCTCATTCATAAAGGCAGAATGATATCCCGATCATCCAATAATATTTAGGTCAAATTTTTCCATTTAAAAGAAAACTCCACCGAATCATCGGCATTTTGAATAAGTTGTTGAAGACTTCGTTTCAGGAATAAAGTAGCCGCTGATACTATTGACCTTGAAACATTGCTGCAAGAGTTCTTCGCTTTTATTTTATTAAACCTTTTTTTCTCACATGGATCTTAATGCTTATAGCGAGTATGTAATCACAAGTTGTGGGGCTAACTAAGTATTAACGGAAATGTAGCCACCGAAAGTTTCGTATATCTCTTCTAAGGATTGCCATAACTTAAGAGCTCCAGGCTTATAATTCAAAAAAAATAAGATAATGCAGTAAAAATTTTAAACTAAACCTATCATTTTCGAGGTAAGATAATTTTTTTTAAAATATAAACTGCAAATTAAAATGTAGAGCTAATATGTTATCCAATCCTAGCAGCATAGGCCTTAAGCTTAACTTATGTCTAGAACGTTAGTGATTATTATTATTACAGTTTTTATTGGTGTATGTTAATAGCTAGGGTATAAAATTTTAACTTTTTAAATATGTTTATATGGATAGGTAAGTTTAACAATATTTATAATTTTTACTATAATTTTAATTAAAGATAAAAAGTCTGTGTTTCGAAACTTACGTATTATAACTCAATTGAATTTTGAACAGTGGGATAGAAGATGAAATAAACTTATTCGAGTTACTGAATTGGATAATAAACAGGAAGAGCGGAAGTTGTTGTTCATGATGTAATGGTGGGAGATATTTGCATGTCTCAGCCGTAGGCGGTCGTATTTAATAATATCTTTTAGTGATAAGTTTGGGGTTGTCAAAATATGAACGTATTTTCCGAACAATTTACCAATGTCGATTTATCTGTACTATTCGGATGCAGTTTGCCACAGATGAAAATTCGAAGTCTCGGTGTCGCAATCTTCGAGAACAAGTTTTGGGTTTTGGTTAACACGGAGTGATCTAAGCCGCTACCAACTCGTTAATAAGGTAAAGAGCTCGAGGTGGACAGCTGGAGTTCACGACATAGACTGACTTTTGAATAGGAACGCGGAGTGAGCTAAATTGTTGCCAACTCGTTAATTAGGCGATGAACACGGTGTGAATAGCTAGCATTCACGACTTAAACTTTTGAATAGCCATGTGAATTCTTTGTTAACGTGGAGTGATCTAAATCGCTACCACTTCTTTAACAATACGAAATGCATGATTCGCTTCGGTATTTCTTGCGTGCTTCAGCATGTTTTATAGAGAAATGTTATAGTCCTTAAATGACTCACGGTGACGTTGTTGGTGCTGTCGGCTTTCAACTTAGAGCTGTCCAAAGCATCGAGCTGAGGAGTAAAAGTCGCAAAACTTTTTTAAAATGCTTCCAGTCACTCCAGCTTCTGTTGATATTTCTGATCCACTCTACTACGCAAAAATACTGATACTGTTCGATGGAGGTCATCAGTTTTGATTTCGAAGACCGCAGCTTGCTATTCGCTTGATAAGGCTAAGGGATAATTTTTTCCGTTGTAGCTCTAAGACCATTTCCTGAACTTACCTGCGATGGCTGCGTAGCGTGAGCCGAAACTGGTAACTGTAGTAGAATGACTATTTGTGGCATCTTTTCGTTTGGCAAGTTGCGTTGTAGGCTTTTGAACTTCGTTTTTAGGGACCGTATAAGTTCATGGCATCGTTGACATGCTTCTACCGCATTTGGTATCCAGTTCTATAAGCCGATCCAAGGGTTATGATCTGTTTTCTTCGTTGAAAACTGTCGCAAACCGCTTCCGCAACTTTTCTACCGACCCGGAAGGATTAAAATTAAACTTACTCGCGTATGCAGTAATTCGTCTTTGCATAGCAACCACACTGAAGATGTTTTCACCATTTTTGTTTAGAATATATTTTATTGATTTAAATTACTTAAATCTACAACTGTTCAGAATAAATATATGACCGTTATGTCAATAAGTCGCTTAGCTCTGGTGATTTCATTGAAAAGTGGAAAATTACTCTGATTACACCTATCTTTAAGACTGGCAATAAACATGAGGTTCAGAATTATAGGCCCATTTCAAAGTTGACAAATGTCTCGAATGTTTTCGAAAAAAATTGCAAAGACAAAATTTACTTTGCAGTAAAAAACATTATTTGTCCCTATCAGCATGGCTTTGTGTCTCGTAGGTCTACCACAACTAACCACGCTGTATTTACCAATTACTGCATATCTACGTTTAAGGAGCGTTATCAAGTTGACGTTATCTACTCGGATATAGCTTTCGTTAAGATACCTCAAAGTATAATATTACTCAAACTTGCCAAAATCGGATTTCAATCAGTTTTTCTCTCTTGGTTGCGATCATATCTTTTGAATCGAGTATCCTATGTTGTCATTGCGAATATGAAGTCTCATCCTTTCTTTGCAACATCTGGGGTGCCTAAGGATAGTATCCTTGGCCCATTACTTTTCATAATTTCGATCAATGACATTTCAAAATGCTTCAAATTTGCAAATTTCTTACGTTATGCTGATGACCTAAAGGTCTTTTCTAAAATAAAGAACCAATCTGACTCTGTCTTACTTCAGTCTGATTAAAATAATGTTTATTCTTGGTTTAATTACAACAATTTATCTTTGAATATTAATAAGGGTTTTCTAGTTACTCTTTCAAAAATAAATTTTCCTTTTCCTGTTGAAAAAGTTACTCCAATGAGTAAGCAGTTCAAAAGTTACCGATGAAAGCAGACCAGATTTAACAAAAAAAAAAGTTTTACATTTGATTCTGTGGTCACGAAAAATAAAAATTAAATAAAAAAAATAATTTTACCTCATGCTCGTAGAGTTGATACCATGAGAAAATCGATGCCACATTTTCTAAATATATTAATTTTCTCGACAATTTGGTGAGTCTTATCGTTACAAAAAAATTATATGTTTTTGTTCCTTTGATGAGAGGATATTTTTCTTATGTGCCTTTTCCCGCTGAATTCGGAACTGAAAATAATGATTTTTTTTATGGTACAGTTTTTGAGATATTTTGGCTCTCTAATTTAATTGACGTCTTTTCTCTTTAGGATTAAAATTAATATTTTATTGGATGAGCGATTGAAAAGATATTGATGAAAAATTACCAGATTTAAAAAAAAAACCAAGTTTTACAGTTGATTCTATGGCCACGAAAAACTGGAAATGTGCAATTAAGCAAACTTATACTGATAATACTAAAACACCAAAAAACATAGGGATAAACTCAACAAATTGTCGGAAAAATTAAGTTACTAATGAAATGTGAACTTGGAACTATTCATTAAAACGGTCCCAACTTTGTCATTTTATGATCAATTTTCTTTTGGTCAGTCTTATTTTTTATGTTGTAGTAACAGCTTTACGTAAACGAAATAAAATTTGAAGTTATCCATTTACAAGTGCACTGTAAAATTTGGTTAGTATAAACATCTGGCCTGTTTTCATCGATATCTTTGGAAACGCTAGATCTAAACAAATAAGTTTGTTCAAGATATGAATTTGAAAGTGAAAGAAGGTCGAAAATTGAAAAAACCACAATATATCGAAAGCTGTACCTTTGAAAATATTTTTAATTTCATTTCCGAATTCAGCAAGAAAAAGTACATAAGAAAGAGAACCTCTCATTAATGGAACAAGAAAAAAAACATTTTGTTAACTAGTGTTATTGCTTTGATTTGATTCTACCACAAATGCAAATCGTTGCAGTTTTATTGAATTTCGCATTTGCAATAAATTTTCTCCATTGGCTTAAAAAATTGGTAGCGGCAAACTTCTGGCAGGAGAGGAAAAAGAAAAATTAAAGTGTTTCCCGAATCCGGCCTGAATCATCGTCATATCGTAAAAAAATTGGCCGACGCCAAAATGTTCACGGTGGGTTTTTAATCAATGTAATTTATATTCGATATATAAAAAACAAAAGAAGTCCTTAAACCGTTTTCCATATTAACTTTTTTTCAATGATAAAACATATGTAAATATGTATTGAAAAAAAACGCATGAAACTTAAAAAATTTCCGACACATAGTCCATATTTCAACTCTCTAGGTGGTCGGAGTCTTGAGAAAGAGCCATATTTTGGCCCGAAAATAGCCGTATTTAGTCCGTTTTAAAAATGTTAATTCTAAAAGCCCAAGTTTAAAGTTATGGGCATAACTTTTTTTGCTATGTCATCTTCTACACAAAAAACAATAGTTTTAAGCTTCTAGACCTTAAGACCTTCATTTTCGACCGGATTAAGTGAAAAAGGTCTTAGTAAAATATGACAAATTTGAAAATGGTGACCTTTATCGGGGTCTTACTCATACTTCTTAAATTATACTTTATAATGTTAAAATTTTTATACCCTTCAAAATGAGATATGACATAGTGAAAATGGTTTACCAAGTTCAAGTTCAAATTTAACAGTTCTCAGCACTCCGATTACCTAGGGAGCTGAAATTTGTGCTGTGGCGTTATCTTTTAAAGTTCTTTGACGTATCGAAATTAGAGCAACATCGGAGGTTTTTTGAATTTTATACGTATTTCCTTCGTACGTAATTAAAATTCAGTAAATATGGAATTAAAAAAAAGCTCAAGAGATGTTTTCCTTTTGATGCATGTATATCGACTGTAAAAAACATCCCAAATAATTCGCCATTCAAGTTTTTTTAGTAACTCAACTTGTCATTTAAACTTGGTTAAAGCCCACCGTGTGTTGTCAGCAATTATCTGCGCTTTGAACTGGCTACGGGAAAAATATGGGAGGAGGTACATATCAAGCCACTATAGAAAAGGATAGGATGGACATAATCGGAGCTGTGTCTGAAGATGTGATGAGGAGCTGTGTCTGAAGTTGTGATGAAGAATTCGGCACGATCAAAGTGATGAGAACGAATAGGCGTGGTGATGTTTTTATTGTTGCTAGCACGATGAGTTTGATTCTAATTTCTTTATGTTGACAAAAGCGAAGACGATGACGAAGTTGTGTGTGAGTTGTGGTCAAGTACGTATTTAAGTATGTATGTCTATAATATGTAAGTAGTTTTTACTATATAGTTGCAAAAGACCTAGAGGTTCCAAACAAGGGCTTCTCGATGTGGAAACTTTCCAGGGCTCGATCATCAAATGTCTCGTTTATAATTATTGCAAACTTAAAATGGCAAAAGATTTCTTCCTTATGTCATAGAATTTAAATAGGTGGCTATGAATTACAGTCCCTTGGAATGTAAGGCAAAGGACTTCTTAACGCCAAGGTAGGTAATGACAACAACTAAGGGCTCATTCACGTTATCAGCAAACAGGACTTAGGCAACTGCTAAAGTAAATTCTTCCAATCACGTTGTCATTGGGAGCACCATGATTGAGTACAAAACTTACCTGCAGGAGCATTTTAATACGGTTCTCAGCCGTGTATTTGCTAACGATGTGCACCTGCATCACACTGAGCTGCTCTAGAAACAAGTGGCAAAATACATATCGTTACCCTGATTAAGCATAAGATCACTGTTGCTTTCCGGCATCCACTTACAGAAAGAGATTGGAAAGCTGAGAGCTCTCCTGAAGAAATGAGGAAGGGAAATATTGACATGCTGCCTAAGAAAGGCTATCTCATGTGATGCGAAATCTAGGGACGCATTTGTGTGCCGCCTGTGGTAGCCAAAGAAGTCGCTAAGATAATTCTGAAGAGGACAAAATACTGTTTCGAAGGCAGTGGTAGTGTCAAACGAGAATCAAGCTGGTTTACCTTGCACATAGGTATTATTAAGGTAACTTATAATGTGTCAAAGTGTGATGGTATGCAAAGGAAGGATATATGAGGATTTTGAAGTCTAAGGTGAGGTTACGCAGCAGTGCATCATTTTACCGATATTACACTTATTGGTGAGTCACAATGTGCTTCGTGTGTGTCAACAAAACCCGCCTGAATTCAATGGTCTTTTACATTTCAACTCAAACTTATTGTCTATGCTACGCCAATAGCATATACTTACTCTTTTACGTGATTTTTTACCGTAACCAAATGATAACAAGTTTGGAAAGAAAGGGTGTCGTCTTAGGGCTGAAATCTAACACAGACAAAATCAAAAATATCAGCCCAGAAACTATCTCATCATTTCGAGTATGCGTATGCCCTTGCGCAACGTTTAAGAGTTTCTGGGATAGCCGTATCTGTAAACAGAGAAAGGGCCATGAACCTAAAGGCGCATACATTTCGCAAAGAGGACAGTGGAACCCGTTAAGCCAAGATGGAAGACAAGGGAGTCGACCGAGAAAACATGGAGCGGAGCAGTTCAAGATGAGTCACGATAATTACGAAAGAGCTGGAGAGAGCTGAAGCATAGTTTCAGAAATCACATACGTGAAGCATGGATGCACCACAAGCGGTAACAGGACAATAGAAGGGAATTGAAAAAGTCATTGGAGCCAGATTATTAAAGCTTGCTGAACGTATTAGTGAGTGGGATTTTTTTATCGGAATCAGTGCGCAATTTTACATTAATTGATCTTCCACAAGTTGCTTCTTTAATATTTTTGTGCTGTGTAAAAATTAATAAAACAAATCTGTTTTCTGAATAACCAACGTATGCAATGCAAAAATTATATGTAGAGGCGTTTGAGGAACGTCATTGAAATCAATGATGAGTCACATATTAAATGATTAGCACAAAAACAAGGTAGTATCAAACTACCTACAACATTGATCACGGCATTGTTGTTTTAATTGCTTTACCGGTTGTTCGTGTATATTGGATGATTTTTTTTAAATTTATGTAATAAGAGAGTGTGCCAGAAGATATCAGCGATCATAATGGAGGTGACTGTAACCAAGCATTATAAAATTATCGATAAAATAACAGCGATACACCAAAAATAAAAGAAAAAAAAGTTTTAAATAAAAATATAAAAAATAAATGCCTCAAGACAAATTATGCAGGTAATTTGGAGCCACAAACAAAATGTTTATATATGTTCATATATAGGTATGTGCATATTTACATACATACACACATATCTACATACGTGTAATCATAAAAAAATTTTAAGCCAGCATCTCCGGGTTTTTAATTTCAGCATTTACATCATCCAAAATGCGAAAATAAAATAAGCAAAAGTTCACTGCAAATTATGTGGTGTATGAACGTCTGTATCTTAAACGGCAACGACACAAAAATCCATATTAAGTATGAACATATAGTGAAGATCGAAAGCAAAAGACTAAAGTTGTACAATTTGCTCACTTTTATGCACATGAAACTATACACAGAAAAAACAATTTGGAATAGGTTTACTTCAGAAATTTTTTAGGTGAAGTAATGTTCTAAGAATAAATAATAAACCTACAAAACAAGTGTCGCTCTGATCTAGTTTCGGATATAAAGCCATTGGAAGTTGGGCACAAAGCTTTTTTTTTTTTAAAAGACTACCTAAGCAATATTACATTGAACTTTTTCTGTCATTTTTAGCAGAGACCATCAATACTGTAAATCCTTACAAATTGATCAATGCTTTTTTATTCAACAAAGATGAAAAATGAATCAATTTAACTTGGTAATTATTGACATGTGTTTCGGCTATTGCCACACATATACATATTCATATACATATATACATAGCCCAGATTTTGGTTATTTTAAACAAGAATTTGAGCCCCGACCATTCCACGAATTATATTTGGACAGCCGCTCTTGTCACTTGAGCCATGAGACGTTCTCCCCACGAGGTGTAAAAAGGGTAGTTTTATGTATAATACACAGACTTGGGTACTTTCGGATTACATTTCTTTCAATTACAATTACAAGTAATCATTACTTTTAATTGAAAAGAGAAATTAAAAATAATTGCAATTGAAGGTTGCTTCCATTACATTAATTTCAATTACATATAATTTAAAATTACACTTACATACAATTCTAATTACTTTTGTAATTGAATTTGTAATCCATGCAAATGTAATCCCTTAGAGAGTTGTAATTCAATGCTTTTGCCACTTAATTTGAAACGAAAATGTAATTAATATTTTTGTATGAGAACCACCCTAAATATGCTCCCAAAATAAGGTTTTTATTGCCTGAGCTATGCTGCTTGCTATAAAAGCTACGTGGTGTAAATTCAGTGTGAATCGATTATGTTGTCTTTGTGAAAATGCTATTTTAAAAATATTTTTGTATAAAGGCCACCGTAAATAACCATCTTAAATTAAATGTTTAATAGCCTATGTTATTTTCGGGGCAAAGACAAATCCAACAAATCAAAGATCATTAATTAAAAAAAAGTTTTGTATGATGGCCACCCTAAATACTCAGCCCAAATAAAAGTTTTGTAGGCTATGTCATTTTTCGGTCAGAGACAAAGCCAAAAAATCAGAGATCATTAAAATCGGTCCAACCGTTCTTGAGTTATAAGCTGACTTTGTTTTATATATATATAGACAAATACATCAATATCATAAAACTGGAGCCAATCCAGTACTTTCATGAATATATTCGTAAACTGATTGCCTGGGATTATAGAAATCCGCAGAGACAACAGGGCAACAAAACCACTGTTGTCCAGTATAATTATTACGAAGTGTTAAGAGCGGCTGTCCAAATATAATTCATGGAATGGTCGGTGCTCAAATCCCAGTACAAATTAACCAAAACTGGTCTGATGAGCCCTGACATGATTTGTATCTTAATTTTTCGGCCTTGTGGGCGTCAGTGAAGCCGAAACTCCTAGCATTTTTTTCAATTAGTTTTGAAGAGTGTTTATACATTAGTTCTTCGTCATGATATCGGTAAAAACTCTTAATTCACCAACACCTTATTTTGCAAACAATTACTTGACACACTGTGTGTATGTGGTAATAGCCGAAACATATGTTATCAATTACCAGGTTAAAGTGATCCACGTGTTATCTTTGTCATGTTTGTTGAATAAAAAGCACTGATTAATTTCTAAGAACTTACTATTAAAAATTACTGAAAAAGTTCAATGTAATATTGTTTAATTATTGTCAATAATTATCAGTTTCTAAACAAAGTAATTTCATAAAAAACTATATTAGTTGGGAGCCCGTAAACAGAGATCAAAAAATGGATATTACATGAAAGATAATTTAACAAGGTATAAAAACGATACATGAATATTTGAAATTTGTCATATATTTAGTTTTCGAGATAAGGCATTTCTTGTTAAATTGTGAACTTATGAATAAAAAAAAAATCGCTACTTTATAATGTTACTTACATTTTTAAAAAGTGGTACTCATTACGTTTCAAATGATGCACCATTTGTTGCTTATTTTGAGTTACTAATAATTTTTTTTTAACGAAGAAGTAAATCAAATTAAACATTTTTAGAATAAATTTCATATCTCTTATATAGACAGGTTTTTTGCATATTTGCTATATAATATCATCATCTGTAAATTTGATTCAGAATCAGAAGGATGAGGACTTATTTTTTCGTTTCGAATAAGACGATACAGTTTTTAAAAAGCATACATATAGCTAGGTGGCCTGTAAAAAAATGTTTATTTCTTTAATACTCTGGAAGTCAATCTTACACATATCTCAACGTCCCTAGCACTTTGTTTGGGCATGATTGGAGTATATAGAGTGGTTCACAGTGAGGTGCTGGTACCCCTTTTCTGGCAAACAACTGTATGAAAAAATAAATTAAATATTAGGAATAATTTTAATGTTCAAATAATTTTTAATTTACCTTCTGGCAGACTGAAATTCCATTACTTTACAATGGTAAGAAGGACCTCCTTGTTCCCAGTGGCTCTATAAAGCAGCGTTCAGAGCTTCCTTCGACAAAATGGAAGACCCACTGTCCTTCGACAACCGAACTTCGATTCGTTAACTTCGAAGATTTTTTTTACGCCGTCTGCGAATATGAAAATAATTTATTTTGTGAATGAATATTTTTAATTTAAGTACTTATGTACATTTGGGCATTTCCACCGAAAGGTACACCATGACAAAAAAATTAAAAGTTATTAAAAAAGCGTTATTATCTGATATTATCTTAGAAAACTATTCAAATTTTATTAATACAAAAAATTTATACTTGAATTCATTCACAACAGTGGACAAACCGACTTCAAAATTGCACAAATGCAGTTTCTCTTTTTTGTAATTTTATAGAGTATTTTGTTTTAAATATATAAATATATAAGAGAGATGATATATGATGATAGTCATTCCGGATAATTTCTCTTCCAACATCAATAACTTAAAAAAAATGTAAAGACATCAAACTATTCTCTATTAACTGTAAATTTTTAATTTGCTTTAGCTCATGTTCTAATGTCCCGTCCGACATCAAAAAACATCATTTGTTCTCATTTCGTGGTTAAGAACAGCAGTAAATGTGTCAAAATATTTGTTTAAACAGAGTTTTATGAATACAA
This sequence comes from Meiosimyza decipiens, assembly GCA_963680825.1. NCBI lineage: Eukaryota > Metazoa > Arthropoda > Insecta > Diptera > Lauxaniidae > Meiosimyza > Meiosimyza decipiens. The sequence goes on along the minus strand of OY804258.1, from coordinate 69,790,847 downwards.
TTAAAAAAATAAACAACGAGTGCAAAAAAGTAAAATTCAAAATTTTTAGAGCTGTTTGAAAGTTTGTCCCGTCCGAAAAATTTTGTAAATCTTTTGTAATTTAAAGTAAATATATACTGTATAAACATATAATACACGCATATTATATAATACATGCATATTATATATTTACTATATTAATATATAATACACGCATATTATATATTTATATAGTATAATACACACATATTATATATTTATATAGTATATATTTACTTTAAATTACAAAAGTTTTACAAAAATTTTTCGGACATATATATATACATATATATACTTATATATATCAAGCCACAACAAGGAAGACGTTTGCTGTTTTTTAGCGAAACTCATACAGCAGTTACAAAGTCAGTATGGAAATCTTATATTTATATTTGTGTTCTCAGATGGTAGCAGTTTAAAAAAAATTCATTGTTATGAGCTTTTTTGATTTTTTAAGAGAATTCCGGTGATAATACATCGAATGGAACTACTTCGCAAGTTCACATGGAAAAGGCGCAGTTGATGGAGTAGGAGCAAATTTGAAAACAAAAGTTTGGCAAATAACTAAATCAAAAAATTTTCAAATGCACACAAAATAACATTAACGGTGTTCAAGTTCTTTTCATCTCGTCAGAGCAAATTAAGGAGTTTTCACTACAATTAGTAGACAAATGGAAGGATGTGTCAAGCATCCCTGATACCCATAAACTTCATAGCTTCTCTTGTGATGGTCACCAAATTAAAGCAGCTCGGACTGCATATTCTTTTAAGAAAAATATTTAATTACATACGTTTATTACTGTTTCCTATTTTCTTGCTTAAAATTGATCTCGACCATTTAAATTGACTTTGAATAATATTAAATTTGATTTTTTAATTACTATATAAATCTTAAATATTGTTGCGTACAAAAATATCAAGAAATCTTATGAATACATGAAAAATTTACCAAGTAAACCATAATGAAAAAATATGTCCCATTCGCAATGTCCCGTCACGACTCATATTATACTTTGTAAGAAAAAAAATAAAAAAGATTTTTCAATTGAACGAAATTTAATAAAAAGTGGTATTATTCCATAACATTTTAAAATTAGTTGCGTTAAAAATGTTGGTAGGTTTCCCTGACTTCTGCTTTTCTATAAATGGTCATGAAAACCACTTCCATTTTTGTCCCATTCGAATGGCTCTTTTATTGCCTTTGTCTTGGAACCGGTAGTACGTCTGCCGTCAAATTTACCACTAAATATAGTGCTTCCAAAGGGCTATTCCTATGAGTAACAGGAGAAAAAAAAAAGTGTTTTACTTTGATTTTTATTCCACTTTAAAAGTGTACGACGGTCCCATTCGACAGTATGGAAATGCCTATATGTAGATTTTACCTTCTTTAACATTTTAAGCTGCCATGGCTACAATTACGAGTTCTCTGTGAAACGAATACACAGCAGAGTTTTTCGAAATTTACTCCTGTAACAATTAAATATTTTTATAGTAGACTTGTTTGCATATAAATTTAAGACTCCAATTTTACAGCCAGAGGTATGCAAGCCACATCACCTGTTACAAAATTATGGATCAAATACGTATCAAGGACGCAAATTGCACCTACAAATTTTTTTGTTCATTCCGGAATTACATATGGCATTTCCATGCAAAATTGTCAACGGAATGCTCACATTACTTCAGTTGCAACACCATATCTGATAAATATCCGTTGTTTATCTATATAAATGAAGCTCAGTTTGTGTGTATGTATGTGTGTCGCTTATGGACTCTTACACAATTCCACCGATCTTCGAAAGATTTGATACATGTCTTTCTTATGGTTTGGGGAAGGTTTGTAGCACAGTTTGGTTTTAATAAAATGGGCGATGCCACGCCTACATATAAAAGAAAAATATAATTCATCGTATCTTATCAACTTACGGCCAATATCATCAAACCATGCCTTCAGCGACAGAAAATAGGTGTTTTGGACTGGCCAGTTTAAGGTCCGGACCATAATTCCAAAGAAATTTATGGGGTGATGTAGAGCCAAGACCATGGAATAAGAATTTAAAAAATTTTGACAATTTGTAGACTGCAGCCCAAGAAACTTTATATTCACTCCTAAGGAGTGGTGTCAAGGGCTTGTGGAGATCTTGAGCCGAAAATGCGAAGCGGTCACACAAAATATGGGACTTAGTACAAAATGATTGAGGATATTTAAATATCCTCAATCATTTACATGCAAATTTTGTTAAATTTTAATATTGGAAATAAAGAAAATTCCTAACTCTAGTATTTGTGCTATTTATATTTTTTATTCTTTTAAAAATTTTTAAATTTTGATTTAAATTTTTTTTGGTAGCTGAATTGGTAATACATTAAGTTAAATTTATGTATCTTCTTAGTTCTCAAAAAAACAAGTTCCTTTCAATAAAATTAATTTTTGGAAACTTACGAAAGATTTGCTATTTATTTGATCATGGCTGCATAAAGGAGACAAATTTAATTCATTCAAAGGTGCTGATGCCATGAATACCAATGATTTTCACCAAATCAATCGTTTAGTTACGTACGAAATGGAAAAATCAAAAAATAGCAGGGCATAATTCGGACCACAAACTAAGAGACAAGCAAAAAGAGCAGCAAACTGCACTTGTGGCTCACTGGATCGGAACTGAACTCTTTCCAAAACATATGTCAATCAATCAAAAATTTTTGTTCTTAAATATCGGTCTTTGGCTTACTATTAGTAGGGTAGGGCAGGGCTAGTTGAGCCTAGGGCAAGTTGGGCAATCGAGATATCTCGCAAACTATTCACCGTACGCATAGGCATCGTATGCCGGAAAGAAGGAGTCGCGGGAGTGACCAAAAAGTAAAAACGTCGTTTATCGCAAGTTTTCGTTTGTATTAGTCAATTGTTATCTGTTTTCAATCAGGTAAGTGGTAATCTTCCAGAGAATTAATGTACATTTGATATGTAGAGAGGTTCAAAGGGCACTTACAAAATATGCTCCAGGTGCTGGTCTTACTTTCGTTTGTGTCAATTGCAACAGTGATAACGACGATTGAGTTGCTAAGATCTTATTAATATATTTTCTTAAGATATTTAAGTCTGAATTTAAACAGAAAGACTGAATCTAATGCTGAAGTTAATCTTAAGATACGTTAATGTTTTGTTGATTCTATTTTGGTTAATTATTTAAAGAAAATTACTTCAAGTTTTGATGTCCTGTCACTAAAAGACTATAAATAAAGAGCTGATTGTCAAACTCATATTTTACTACATCTCTAGTCAACATTGAGCCCATGGTTTGGTTAGACATTCTTAGTGCTCAACTTGCCCCATACCCTTGCTCAACTTACCTCACCTATGGGGTACATTGAGCATACTTGACTTTGTGCATTTAATCAGCTGTAGCTCTTAAATTCGACTTGTTACAGAAAAATTACTGATCCATCAAGCCGCATAGCAACTCATTGAGACTTATTATTGAGGAGCTATATCCGCTCAAGTGAAAAATTGCTCAACTAGCCCCACCCTACCGTAAATAAACATTGTAAAAATGAACTGAAAGATTATTTTAATATGAAATTGAACACTCTACAAAAAAAAAATGATATTATTTTATTATTTGAATAACTGTTAAACAAAAGTAATTATGCATTAGGTTCAGTAAAATTAAAGACTAAAAATTTTTTTTTTGTAGAGCGTTCAATTTCCTACTAAAATAATCTCTCAGTTCATTTTTACAATGCTCTCGTGTCAAGCAGCAAAAAGAAGGGAAAAAAATAACTTTTTTTCCATGTAATTTATATGGAAAATAGAAAGTTAGAAACAGGCACCTCTAAATGTTAATATTAAGAGCTCAATTTTTAGAGGCTTCTTTTTCCACCTTTCTGAAAGTTTTAAGCCTGTTTTTTAGTTGAAAAAATAAAGTTGCTCAAAAATGGCACACCCTAGTGCTTATAGAAGGCCTTCCTTGGAGACCTTGACAAGTAACAGGCCTACCCACCTCCTATCAAACGTACTTTCTTTTTTAGGCGTAGTGTCGCGATAAAACAGGTCTTCCTAAACAGGCCTTTTATGACCGCTTGCCGTAGCGTAATCCATTCTGGGTTAATTTTCCTAAATAAAACGGATTCGAGAAAACCTTTTTCTTTAATAATGCGGATTTTACTGTACAAAAAAATTAACGCAATTAAAAAAAAAACTTTTTTTTTATTCTTTCCCAAATCTATTTTTTTTAATTTACTTATTATTTTCCATCTATTTCTTTAATGCTATTTAACTTATTGTTTAATTTTCTTTCGTGAATATGATTAGAAAACAATAACGAATTTAATTTTTTTTTACCTGCCGCCGAATAGAATCGAACCTGTGCGTCCTGCGCCATGCCACTGTTCACTGCTCATCTTAACCAACTCAGCTACTTCCATTATTTTTATGACATACTTAAATTTAATTACTATCAAAATGAAAAAGTGAAGATTAATTTTGAGCAGTTGTCGATTGCTAATTCAAATATTATACTTTTAGCAAGCAGAAAATAAGTAAGGCGGTGGCTGATGTTGTTAAGCTACGCATGCAACAACTATTGGATAAGCAGAGGGAATATACAGGTTCAAACCCCGACACATTTTTTTTAAATTTTTTTTATTTTTTTAATTTAAAGATATATAAAAAGCAAAAAAGGAGTTGAGAACTGTATTTGTTTATTGAAAACGTCTTGAAAACTGCTTTTTATATTAATAATAAAAAAAAAGCGGACGCCGTTTTTTTTCCGTTTATGACGTCCGTTTCGGATCCGACAAAACGGACGATCCTTCCGTTTTTTCGAGAGGAATTTCATCCGACAACTGATCCGTATATGACGTCCGTTTCGGATCCGTTACGGATACGAAAAATCGGATTCCGGTTTTTTTCCGTTTTTGAGGCCCGTTTCGGATCCGCTTCCGTGTTTGTGCACATTGGGTTCTCATCAAATATCAATCTGCACAGATGGGAAGTACTTGCTTATGTATGTAACATTACGCACGCAAACATTTATTCTTTGATTTTAATATTTTAGTAACAACAACGCTTAATTGCAAAACAATAACAATTAGAGAGATAGAGAGAGCAGAAGTTATGCAGATTTTTTTCTCCTCGCTATGGTGAGGCTTTTGCAGTTAATCAATGCAATGCTTGGAAGAGTTGAAAAAAAAGGAAATCTTTCCACGCTTATATCTCAGCTTCTGGTCAACGGATTCTGGATCCAATAATTTTCCGCAACTCTGCTGGATGAGCACTTCAATTTGATATATATTTGTTGCTGTAGCTGTTCTAGATCGCGTCAACTAAGCCTTACCTTCGAGGAATAAATATATAGATTAAGTTAAGGTTGAGTTAAAGCCAATTTTTCATAAGTGTTGAGCGTAATTTCACCTTCATATTTAGATATTATTTAGGTTTGAATACATAAGGACTGTCCCAGAAAAACCTGGCGCTTTGTTTTTTAGTTATAAAAAAATACCCAGTAATTTTTTTGTTCTTTTTTCGTTTTTTATTAATAATGGCTAGTGTTCAGAATGTAAATAACTAAAAACTAAGTAACAATTTTTTTTTATAAAAATTTCTTACTTTTTTCGGAAGGCCCTTCATTAAATTTGGTCCAGTCGTTTTATCGACAATATGGTACGATTTTTTCCACTTAAGTCTGAAGTCTTGTGGATTTTTTGCAGTCTTACCACTTCTTCGAAAATCTCTTTTCATTAGATCCCAATATCTTTCAATTGGGCTAAGCTCTGGGCAGTTGGGCGGATTAGCTATTTTTGGTACGAAATTTATCTTTTTACTTGCATACCATTCCATCGTAGCGTTAGAGTAATGAGAGGTTGCTAAATCTGGCCAGAACATCACGGTACCCTCATGTGCACCAATAAAAGGTAGAAGACGATTTTCGAGGCACTCGTCTATATAAACTTTGGAATTGATTGTGCCTTGAGTAACAAAAAATCTCCTTTGAGACCACAGGTGCATATGGCCTGCCAAACTATATATTGCTTCGGAAATTTCGAAATTTTTTTCCCTTAAATATACTAGACACGAGCCCCTTTTTTGGTAATGCATAATATTCGTGCCCAGGTAGCTGCTTAAAATCTGCTTTAACGTAAGTTTCGTTTTCCATAACACCGGAATCAAATTTAGTCAGGTACCTTTCATTCAATTTTCGGGCTCGCATCGGAGCCATTAACTGCTTTTCATCAGAACGGTCTGATACTTTTAGAACTCTGTATGTCTTTAGCTTACTTTTCTCATTTGTCCTTTGTACAGTAGATTTTGATGTATCTGCTCTAGTCACCATATCTCGCACTGAGGTGTTGGGATTTTGCTTAAAAAGGCGCTTCACCTTCGTCGCTATTTTTGCTATAGCTGAATATTTTAATTCTGATTTTTGCAGGTATGTGGACAAAATCAGTTTGCGGACTTTTTGTTGCTTGTTAGATATCTTTGTCGTTAAAAGTGCTATCTTCAAGTGTTATACATCATGCGAGCTATGAGCTCACAGTCCTAACCACTTCACCACGCTGTCTGCTTCTTCCAGCTTTTTACTATGCCTTTTGTTCACTGTTTCTACAATGTTTAGTGTCAAAGGGGCAAGGATAAAAATTTTCTCTTAAATTAATCCAAGCTCTTTTTTTTATGGGGCCACTCTGTATGTTCTATATAAGGTAAAAACTAGGTTCTAACTGAGAACGCTCTTAGTTTTGAGGCTATAACTACGGGCCTATATGTGTAGGTCCACTCAGACCTATGATATTAACCAATGGGTAGTAAATTGGAGAAAATCAAAAACCAAAAGGATAGTGAACAAATTTTTATCACATACTTTAAAATTAATCAGCTAAGGGCATAATCAGTGCTGTACCGGTGGGCAAAAACACAATTTGCTCAGCATTTATTTTGGGTTTCTATCCGGTTTTTCGAAGCTCGTTTTTGCTGAATGCGAAAATGGATTTTTTAATTTTTTAAAAATATTTTTAGGCGAAATTGAACTTAAGAATCCTCAGATTTCTACCGACTATCAATGAAGCAGAGATTTTTTTGAGTCATTTCATATGAATGCACGCAATGTGTGCACAACCTGTTACGGTATCATCATGGTATTGTTTCCTGGGTATTGTAAATGTCAAATAGACAGTTAACGGTCTTTGTACTCGTAAAAATCAGCGCTAAAACTTAACAAGCCCTAGCACTATTGGATGCCGAATTGCATGCTAGCACACTCCATCCAAAAGAAGAACCACGCCCGACGCCTTTACTCTATAATTTTTTTCTTCTTAAGCTTTCAAAATCGATCAAAACATTAGGAAAAAAGTGCATTTATTTTTCACTAATCAAAACAAAGCAAAAACAAACCGAATTAAAATTTTGTAAGGTAATACTAATTGTTAATGATGTTTTTAGATGAAATTTGTCACTTTGCATCAAAGCCAATCCACTCAGTAGAAAGAAAGCTTGATCCAAACTCACAAGGATGCGACTTGTCTGCAAATGAATCTATGCACGCAAATGAATTTCTCCATAATACAACCACAAATATGGGATTGAAAGAATATGATGTAATGGTGGAAATCGGAAAATACCGAAGTCGTGGAGGACTATGGGACGCCATTTCATATCGAAAACGGCCGAAAAAATCAATCCGTTATTATGGTGGAAGACATATGCACCAGAAAGTAAACTGACTAAAGTCGCCATTCGAATACTGTCGGCGCTAACAAACATCAGCGGCTGTAGAAAGGTCATTTAGTAAATTTTGATGGATTCACAACAAGAAACGAAATCGACTTACTGCAGGGCGTGCTGGGATGCACAACAGATGATAATTTCAGTGGAGAAGAATCTTCTGAATACTCAGATAATTCTGAAATTGAATGTATAATTTTCTTAAATGTATATTACTTACTAATTCTTTCCTTTTTCTATATAATAAAATGTATTTCTTCAACAAAATTCTGCAATTTAAATCATCTACTGGTGCTTTCAGCCATAAATACAAAATCGAAAAAACCCAATCTGCTCGTGAAAATGCTGTTTTTGAGAGCCTTGTAAATAATTCTTATAAAGTCTTATTTTAATAATTAACACTCCACATGTTACTAAGGGCTTAAGCTTTCTTGAATTTAAATTTTTTTTAACAGATTATAATACATATAATTTGACAACTGTTTTGTTTAACCATTGAGATTCTATCGAGAGAAATTAACGCTTAGTTAAAAAAAAACATTTTTCCAAACTACATTAAGGTCTTGACACGTGCTGACATTTAAAACGTACCCGAGTGAATAAGATATCCAAAACTAGTCGCACCAATATTCAACCACACAATTCTGATGAAAATAATAAAAAAAATTTAACATGAAAATAATAACCAGTTCTACTTGTATCCCAAAAACAAAAAAAATCGGTTAGTGCGGAATTTTAATAAATATTTCGTATGAAATATTCATACTTGCGTTTGCCTTAGATACTACTACTCCAAATGATGACCAAGAAATTACCATTTTAATTTAACAGAATTATCTAAATTCAAAATAGGCTAATGCTGCTAATTTACGCAAAGGCGTAGGCGCTGGAATTTGTAAAGGTTTTCGCTTTTTATAAAAATGTTTAGTTTAGAAGTAAATTTTTTATTGTCTTGTGTGGAGCTGGTATTAATTAAAGCAATTAGAAACTTACATAAATTTGAATTCAAAAGAAGAAAACAAGAAAAAATAACAAAAGTTAGGAGCTGTAGGTCAAAAAGAAATTATAAGTAAGTTAGTAGGTTTCGATTTCATTTGAATTTGTCCATAACAGCGAATAAATTAAAAGATTTAGTTTATTATCTGAATATCTGTGCTATCGTTGCTGTGTCAGTACGTATGTTATGAACGAAAACTTGTAGTGTCAGCGATTATCGATAGTTGTCCCTAAGTTATTTTTGATCGTTTTTGACCCGTACGTAATTTTCGATGTATGTCAACTCGCTCTTGCGTCGGTTAAAAAAAAAACAAATCCTCGCTTTGCGTCGGCACTTCCTTAAAGGCGGTACACACTAGCGATCATGTACGTCAGTCAAAAATTCATCAGTTTTGAATTCATGTTCGATGCTCGAACCGTCATTCAAGTAGCGAAATTTGACTAACCAACATGAGGATATGAAAATTGGGTGCACATACATAAGGACTGTCCCAGAAAAAACATACGTATTTATTTTTTGTATTATGCTCTACCTGATAATCTTGTTGGTCTAAAAAGACATAGTATTTGTTCTATATAAAGTGACGTTTAATATGATGTATAACACTTGAAGATAGCACTTTTGACGACAAAGATGTCTAGCAAGCAACGAAAAGTTCGCGAACTCATTTTGTCCACATACCTGCAAAATCCAAAATTAAAATATAGAGCTACAGCAAAAATAGTTGGTGCATCAGAAAGAACTGTTCTTATGGTTATTTATAATTATAATTTCACGAAAAAAAGGTTCAGGGAGAAAGTTCAAAAAGTACCAGATCGTTCTGATGAAAAGCAGTTGATGGCTCAGATGCGAGCGCGAAAATTGTTTGAAAGGTACCTGACTAAATTTGATTGCTGTGTTATGGACGACGAAACTTACGTCAAAGCAGATTTTAAGCAGCTACCTGTGCACGAATATTATACATCACTGAAAAAGAGGCATGTGTCAAGTAAATTCAAAGAAAAAAAAATTTCGAAATTTCCGGAGCAATATATGGTTTGGCAGGCCATATGTACCTGTGGTCTCAGAAGCAGATTTTTTGCTACGCAAGGCTTAATCATTTCCAAAGGTTTTGTAGACGAGTGCCTCGAAAAACGTCTTCTACCATTTATTCGTGCACATGAGGGTACCGTGATGTTCTGGCTAGATTCAACAACCTCTCATTACTCTAAAGCTACCATGGAATGGTATTCAAGTAAAAACATCAATTTTGCTCTAAAAATTACAAATCCGAAGAACTGCCCAGAGCTTTGCCCAATTGAAAGATATTGGACTCTAATGAAAAGAGATCTTCGAAAGAGTGGTAAGACTGCAAAAAATTTACAAGACTTGAGACACAAGTGGAAAAGATCGTACCGTACTGTCGAAAATTTAATAAATGGCCTTACGAAAAAAGTAAGAAATTTCTATAGAAAAAAAAATTCTTACTTAGTTTTTAGTTATTTGTATTCTGAACACAAGCCATTATCAATAAAAAACGAAAAAAGAAAAAAAAAATTACTCAGTATTTTTTTATAACTAAAAAGCAAAACGTAAGTTTTTTCTGGGACAGTCCATATATTCATTTATTTGAACTCCCGTCTGACCGAATTGTGATGAATTTTCCTTTGATATCCTCAAAAGAAAAATTTTTTCATGATATTTAATGATTCTTCATAAGAATTTTCTTTTGATATCACGTATCATGCACTCTGGGCTAGTTATGTCTCAGAGACAAAGTTGTATTTCATAGCAACATATGAAATCTTTTATTTCGCATCCTTGTTTTTGTTTCAAGAATACCGTATATTATTTAAAAAAAAGATAGACTACCTTAAAAAAAAGGCTAAAGAGGGCTAATTTAAATTTTTCCAGCTAGAATAAAATTTTCATAAATAGGTGATTTTTTTGTTATGTGTACCCATAGTTCGCTTAAAATAACGAAAAAAAATTAGAATAATTTTTATACACTTGCGCTTCTCTATAAGTTTCCATACACAATGAAAATGTATAGTTTTAAGTCTACTTACAATAGTTTTTTGACTTAACTGCATGTTCTGAAATCTTAAACAAATTTTCAGTCGGCTTTAAGACAAATCACAATTGACCCTTTAAAAAAAATAAACTTTGTGCTTTTGATAGTATCTGCAAATGTAAGAGTTCACTCTTATAACACAACTTATCAGGTACTGTATGCATTTTTTTCAACCAAATATAATATATCACAACGTTAAGCGGACTTAAACTTAATAAAATAATTATTAGAGTTATCCACCAATTATTTTGCTACAGATTGTCAATTTTGTTGTAAGCCGACGATATGCAAGTAACTTCAATTTCAAAAGTGCATCCGTTTGAAAAATCATGTCATGAAACTAAATCCAAAAGTTATATTTAAAAAAATCAATATCTTGAAACTATTCTTCAGTTTCAGATAAATCGGAAGAATCAGAATTACTAGAATTCCGTATCACAACAAACATTAGTAGTAAGTAATTTAATTTAAATTTTTAGCGTAAACGACCTCTCCCTCCTAACACGTTTTCGAACTCTTTTGCCACAACCCAAAATTTAACATTACTTGTTATACTCGAATTATTCCACGAAATAATTTTATTTTTATGGAATTTTATTCCATTTACAACTGTGTTATTTCTTCTACACTAAAATTATTTTTTTCACTTTGGAAGTGAGAAAATATATTTTTTTTAATAATTTTAAAGTGTTTTCAACAGCAAAAAATCAACATTCTTTTAAGTTTTTATGTTGTTTGGCAATCGTCGACGGAGTTGCTCAATAAGGTTACACAAAAATCTTCGACCAGTTTTGCGAATGAACTCTTCTACCTCAGTGCCAATAACATTTTCTTCTTTTTTTAATTGAATATATGCCTCAAAATTATAGTAAAACTGAGGAACAGTAGTCAAAAATGGTTCCAAAGGTGGAGTTAATGGGTCAAAGGTCTCACAAGGTGAAATAATTAAGTAGCATAAATTAGAAATCGATAAAGTCACCTCTTTGAACAATTTTGTTGGATCTGTCGAACTGCTTTCGAACAGTTTGTTCACTATTTGAACTTGTTGAAAAACTTCTTTTAAGAATTCGAGATTTATGTCGTTGAACATTTTCGAAAATAGCTTGGATTTATGGCATGACTCTACCGTACTGGCAACATCAAAATGAGTTTTTAGTTCTAGCCATTGGCTTGCATTGCGATTAACAGCGGCTTCGATAGATAAACAACGGGTTTCACACGAACGTACCATCTTCAGCGGAAGAAGACCACCACTGATGACAGATAAAATATTCGCGGGATTTTTTGCCTCAATGGGGACTTTGAAAACCAATTATAGGTCTCTGATATTAAAAATTCAATTTCATTTCGAATTAGTTTTGATGCACTCGATGCTGACAGTTGTATTGAATGACAAACGCAAGGAATAAGAATAATTTTCGAGTTATACTTTTGCAAATGAGCAATTACTTCACCGTTACCGCCGGTCATAACGCTGGCATTGTCAGTACCAATACCGATTAAATTTTTGACACTTAAGCCAGCCTCGCGAAGAACCTTCATGATAGACGACACAATGCCAGCTAAAGAATTTTCTACTTCTGCTAATTTAAGAAATGTATTTACAACCACCTTATTTTGCATGCCTTCCTTGGTAAGAATAAGGCCTTGCGCCACCTCCTTTCAAACTTACTTTCTTCTTTATATGAAACGTCCCGATAAAACAGGCCTCCTTTAGCAGGCCTGATAGAAATACTGTTCAAGCAGGTCTTCCTGCATTGCTTGCGTCACGAGCCCTTCTAAGTCCGTTTACCGCAGGAGGGGTCACAGAAGTACTTTGAAAAAATGAAATGCGTCACCTCCCACCGCCCCCCTTGCGTTGATATTTTTAATGTTTATTCTGTGTGACGATTTTTAAATTTATAATTTGACATTGAATACACAACAGAAGACCAGCCTAACAATATGCACACCATTCCTTACTCCTAACCATTTGTCTACTTTTGATGTCGTATATGTACAATGCAATGACAAAAAAGAAATGTCGAATCATAAAACATTTAAATATATGAAATGAAAAAATACATGAAGTTCTTCTTTGCATTCTAATATTAGGTCTTATAGCACTGCTGTTGTGGTAAGGCATAATAAATAGCATTTCATGAGAATACACTCAATGGAGTGTAACTCTTCTGCTAATTAAAATTTCACTACTTATAAAATTTACTTATTGTTAATATTGACAGATTGCAAATAAAAACAAAAGTCATAATAAAAAAAATGAGTATACATGTTTTTATTTGCATGAAAAATTAGTTTTGAGAAGGCCTCTTAGAATCGCAGCAGTGCTAGCAGGCCTTCTCCGGGGAAGGCCTTGTTCAATTGCCTGCTGGGTTGTTTAGCTAAATTCGTTCGTTTTCTTGTTGTTTACGTTTTGTATTGCATTTTGACGTCTATTAAACCAATGAAAGAGAAGGCACTCTTTATTTAGAAAATCTCTTTTATATAATCGTGTAGTGATGCCAAAAATAATGTTTCATAACATGTGAACGCGCAAGTTGCGTAAACGGGGTTAGTTTTTAAGACTTTGGGTTTTCGGTACTCCATTTGATAAAAAAGACCAATGCATAGAAAAAGACTAGATGAATTTTTAGAAAAAGCTGACAAAAAGGCTAGATGAAATTTTCGAGTCTAAATGGAAACTAAAAAGGTTAAATCTAGCCTAAAGAAGGCTGAAACGGCAACGCTGCTTGCATGACGCTTTTTGATATACAGGTAGTCCCCGACTTACGACCGAGATAGGTTCCTAGTCATCGGTCGTAAGTCGATTAAGTCGTAAGTCGAGTTTCATAAAAAATAACTAAAGAAAAATATTACATACATACTGTACTACTAGTTCCAGCCATTTTTGGGATGATATAGAATTATTCACTTAAACAAACGTATTATTTGTACTGAAATAAATCGAATCCTTGTACATACTACTGTGTTTTTTTAAATTTTTTCTCATATACATATTTTAGGGACTCCCCGAAACTATTTTAAGCATTTTCTATGAAAAAAAAATTGGTCGTAAGTGCGAATAGTCGTAAGTCGAACGGTCGTAAGTCGGGGACTACCTGTACACACAAAAACTTTTTGTTGTGTGTTTTTTTTTTAAATTCATATTATATATAAAACCCCAATGATTGGGGGAATGCTATTATGTTGAGCATTGTCCGTGTATAATGTTTTATTTCATTCGCTGTGAATAATAGAATGAAATATGACGTTCAGAAAGTACTCGTATTAAAGTTGGTTAAAATTTTAAGCTTTTTTTAATTACATTATATAAAATTTAAATTTTTAGTGTCATATAAGTTGTTCGCTTTACGTCAAAATTCAGTTTACGTCAATACTGGTGGAACCCAATAGCAACGCAAAGCGTGCCTTGGTGTAATTTAGTATTGGATATACTTTATTATATATATATATACTGTAGCTATCAATAAATGTAATTTATTTATTAATGAATGTAACCAATAAACTCTTTTTCAATAAAACATTACTTTTCTTTTAAATTCCATACAAAACCTATGTAGGTCGGAAAGGACCCGCCAGCGCAGATTCCAAATATTTAAAGGTCGGTCTACGGATAAATCAAAGTTCATAATGTGAAGAGTGTGTTATTTACATTTAAAACAATCAATATTTAATGGCTACATATCGGCCATTCATTTACAACCCGCACGGATTTCATGGGGAAACAAGTCGACTTCTTCAAATGCGATTAAAATTTGTTTCCTGAATCTTAAACAAATTTAGTTGACATGTACTTATTTCCAAGAGGAATTTAGTTATTCATTCTGCCCTGTTTTCACAATTTTAAGCATTTCCAGTTTGACTTGATCCATCGTTTTTTTCGCGAAGATAAAAAAGACTATGTGAATACATTAGAAAAAATAATTATTCTGCTCACAATAAAGGAATCTCAGCCCGGCGGGTATGCCAACGACCTATAGAAAATAAAAAAAAAATGTAATAGCGTCTTATTAGAAGGTAAACTGCTTCTTACGTGCAGTTTCAAGTATATATGTATGTATGTGTGCGTAAAAATCTATGTGACTCAATGTGTATATAAAATTTTTATTTTTGTTTTATAAATTATTATATCTAAGTTATTAAAATTTGTGTTGAATATATTATACATGGATGTTCTATATAAGGCTAAGCCTTATTGTACTTTGAATCTTTTAAAATAAAATAAAAATAAAATTAAAATATAATAAAAATAAAAATAAAATAAAAATAAATAAAATCTGAACTCCATGGAATATTTGTGATTGTACAAGTCAATAATACATGCGAAAAAAATTGCCTTTCGCAGAAATAATTCTTTTGACCTGCATTTTTCTCAACTGGAAAGTCATTTGCGCACATTTGTTTTCTTTTTGCAGTTTTGATTCCGACTTGGTCTCTTGCATATTTATTTTACAAACGAACCAGCACATAGAGATCAACACCGGAACGGCGTGACGAAGGATTGCACGTTTCATTGCTCGCGACCGTGTGAGGCCAAATGGTCACCCCTAGCGCACGATATCAGACACATAGATTGTAGGTATATTTTGCATACTTGCTGTAGAGTAAGTACTCTGTGAAAATTGCTCCAGTAGTAACTTTGCTGAAATTTGAAATGATTTATCGATAGTTAAAAAATCAACATAAGTTCGGAAGTTGTTAAATAAGACATAAGACAATAGTATATGGTGACGTCCATTAATTACGTGAGGAGTCTTAGTGAAATTTGGTAATAACTGGTGAAACCCCTTCCTCCTCCTCCAGATTCAGCATTTGCTGAACCTTTCAAATTACATTTTTCTGACACCTTATAAACGAAATCTTCGACATGTAATCATTCTGAAGTGTTTCTGAAAGATTCCATTCGAAGACATTGACATATTTAAGAAAGCTGTCAGATATGGAAATGAAAGATTTCTGAAACGTAATTGAAACTTTGTAAGAATTCTTGTGAAAGATTTCTAAAACGTTACATGTCGAGTGGGTATGTACCACATTTTCCCCCCAAAATAAGAGGAGAAAAACTATACTACGTTTAAAGTACATTACAACGAATTTAATTAAAGTAGAAAATGGACTGCGACACCACCTTACCTAATTTATCACTCACTTCATGTGCATTCATTTGCTTCCTCTATTGGAATGATTGGCACATGACACCCATGTCTTTTGGTAGTATAGGAAGACAGTCATTAGACGTACATGTCTACCATCCTCTTCGTGCAGCCGCTCCAGCCTTTACAATGCGTATGTTAAGCGTTGCCGACAAGGTGAAACAAACTTGCCAACAATGATGATACAAGAAGTTAACTGTTATAATAATTTATATTCTCTGAATTAAAAAGTCGACGTGAGATTTTCATTGATCCACCCCTCCCCCTTGTTTGGACTTTGCCAGATCACCGTCTCCCATTTCGAGTTACGTAATTAATGGAAGCCCCCTAACTTCTCAAATTACTTTTGTTCCCATCTTGATTCAACACACTTATGGGTATTAATTACTCGGGGGTCAAAACACTTCTTACGAAAACTAACTGATATGGTCTTCACTGACCTAGAGCCCGAAAAATATTACGTGAAGTACTCCTTTGAGTTTAGGGTCTTATCTGCCAAGTAAGCTTTTTTATCGGCGACATCCTCTTAGTTTTTGGTCAAAAATTTGAGTAAAAAGTTTGAAACGAATGATTTTTTAATAAATAATACAGGGGTTTCCAAGATATAATGATTTTTACAAAAGCTATATCCGAGCGACACATATTCCAAAAATTTTTTTTTGCTTTTAGCCCTCTATTACCACTAAAAAAAAAGAAAACTGGACAATAGGAGCTAAAGTAAACCTGTTTCATTTGTAGCATAAAAAATAATCAGTTTTTAATGAGGTATTTAAAAATTTTAACAATAATGAAAATATGTAATATTTTGGATTCGGATGACTTTCAAGTCTTTTTTTTTTCAGCATAGGGGGCATTTCAGGCGAAGCGGACAATGAAAATAAAATAAGGTCGTGAAAATTGTTTATATTCCGGTTAGTTTTACATCTAGTAGACGTAAGTGTGTACACACAATTTTATTTTCGTATTAGGCTTGATTGCCGAGCTATGGGCTTCTGAAGAATTGCGGAAGTTTAAGGACTGTCATTTTTAAACGCTGATATTGGAATCATGAAATTGATATTAAAACATAAACAGTATTGCTTTAACTAGCTCTTTTTTATTTTTAGTCAAATTTGAATTTTAAATTTTTTAGTATAGAAAACCGAAAGTAAAATTTCAAATCAAATTTTATGTAGCTTCGACATAATATTTTTTAAATATTTTATTAAAAAAAAGGCTTAAGTATGTAAAGGTTTCACTTCACTATTAATTAAGAAGATATATAAATTAGAGTACTTAAGGAAGTGTCAGGTCCCATACAAAGTGCGGCACGTATGCACTACAATTCATATATCTCGTAAACTAATGTAAACACATTGAAAAGATTTTGCATATTATCGATATATTTTATTCTATATTTTAAAGTTAAAATAAAATATGTCGAAATTGTTTAAATTCTAATATGAAATGTTGAAATCCCGTTTTCCATAAGAATAAGAAATCCAATTTCAAATCTGATTTTATAATTGAAAGAAGCAGCGATTTTCCTATAGAAACAAGAATGTTTGATATTTTATTGAAAATTTTTTCCGAAAAATCCATTCTTCATATTACGTCAATTTTTAGAACACAATGGCACCTAAGATAGTAAATTATAATAGTTGGTAACCCTAGATTAATGAGTATGAAATTATATTCAACATACTAAACAAATGTTAGGACATGAGAAAGAATGAAGATCTAAGCTCTAACTCAAAGGTATTTTTTATTTCTTTTTAAGAAGTTCATAACTTGACAACTACGCCTTATATAAAAAAAAACTTAAGTGACACATTCTAGAAGTACAATAACGCCGAATATGAACAAATTTCAAAGTCTCATTTTTTTGTCATTGTCCGCTTCACGTGAAATGCCCGATATGTCCAGACTGCTCCTAGAAGGGGCCATGCGATTTTGGATAATATGGTGGAGAGCTCATATTAGGTCATAGAAGTTGTCAGGCAAAATTAGTAGTTTGTATTTACCTTCCCGATTATCTGAGATATGGTATGGGTACTTAAATACCCAAAAGGCAGACACAAGGCCGTATCCAGGATTTTATGTCGGGGGGGGGAGGGGGGGGCGACGTTGTGGATTTGAGATTTTTTCTACGTAGTGTATATCCTTTGCAAAATCGTTTCTATATAGTGTCCGTCAAAATATTTCGGGGGGGGGGCGTTCTATCCCCTAGTATCCCCCTAGATACGGTACTGGGCAGAAACAAGTTCTAAAAAGTCTTGTTTTTGTGGAAAATGAAAAATATCTTTCTTTATTTTGAGTTAAATTTTTATTGATATTTATTATATTGGTCTTTAGACGTTTTAATGTCATTGGTACAAACAACATTACGGTCGTCTTCGAAGAAAGTGACATGCAAATTCACGTGGAATTTTAAGCAACCAAATTCTATTTTACCGCCGACTACACTGCTTTACTCACGTTCACTCAAAAATCGAATTTAAAGATCATCAGTTGCTTCACACATTTCCGCCAAAAGCAATGCCATTTTCATGAGTTAACCATAGCTGCATCAATTGCATTGGTTAAAGTGGCCAAACGATTTTTTCTTCGTCCTGATAATCTAGTTTCTGATTCGTACCATCTGGATTCTAGATGATGTGCATTGTCGTCCTTGTGCCAATATTCGGCTTAAAATCCGCCAGCAATTGCACTAGGCATCTCGTTATCATGATTTAGTGTTTGTACATTGTCGCCCAAGTCTTCTATGTCAAGTGGAATAATAATGAAGTTGACGCTAACTGCATTTCGTCCGTAATTCTCTCCATCAGATCCATCATCATCAATCCAATTCGTTTTTTTGTCTCCAAATTGTAGTTGAAAGCACTTCAAATAACTCCGGCACGGCAAATGAATATAATTTGAACTTGTGTCTTCTTCAATTTTAGTGGCATAGAGATTCCGAAGCGGCAACATCGATAAACTGCAATCAATGCCATCTAAGTTTTTTGTCCTCCTATGTTTAAACTATTTTTTTACATAAATAACACTTGTAATAATATATGTATTTAGAACTCCTTTCTGTCTATTGGGTCTTTAAATACCCAAAGATGTAAGCTCAGGTGTATGGTGGAGGTGGTTTGCAAAATCTCGGCCATTACTATTGTACGATTATGGCATAGAAGTCATTTTAGACTAGCTGCCACCAGGAAACTGTTATGATTATCTAATTTTCCGAGTTTTGGCAGAGTTTTTCCATTAGAAAAAAATGGTGATTCTCAAACATGAAAGCGTAATTTACTTCTCAAAATTTTTACGTAAGCCCAAGGACTAGATCGTTCAACTATCTTTCTCTTTTCAATGAAAAAATCTTTACCAGACATCTGAACCCTGGGCTGCACTACAACTTTTCAAAAACTCCTCTGCTCATGGGTACTTAAATACCCAATAGTCTGGAATGGGTTAAAGCAAAGATGAGCGAAAAATTGTTGTGGCAGAATTAACAACACTCCACAGCGATGTCTTTCAAATTAAAAACGTATTATACTTTACTTTTTTTTAATCATTGGAACTACTTTGTCTTAAATATTGGCTATATTTATATTAATTAAATCAGTATGTGGAAGTAATTTCAATTTTATTTTGCTGTTGGCTTTAGATGTAACAAGAAATCAGATTTTAGGATATAGGATAATAAAATGATTGCACTTAACTGCTTTTATAAAAACATTTCTCTTTCCGCTATGTGACAACAAACAGATAAATATCCTTTGCGAATTATTCTGTGGATGTACACATTTTCAAAACAGTTTATT
Organism: Meiosimyza decipiens; assembly: GCA_963680825.1. NCBI lineage: Eukaryota > Metazoa > Arthropoda > Insecta > Diptera > Lauxaniidae > Meiosimyza > Meiosimyza decipiens. Next base: position 69,771,118 of record OY804258.1, on the reverse strand, counting down.
TCGGAAATGGTTCATATGCACCTCACCAGCAAGCACTTAATTTATCCCCTTTGAAGAAAGTCTGTGTCACCCTCAAAAGGTTAAAGAAAGTGGCACAAAAGTAATATTTCCCGATATCGGTTTTATCGTTGGCTTTTAAAAAAAATTATTGGGAGAGTTTTGTAGCAACGAATGTTATCATAAAAAGATATACTACAAAACTTTTTCGTAGGTGCTACGGTTTCGAAAAAAATTATATTTGCAAGTATGTGGAGAACATATGATTATCAATAAAAACCGATTTCGTAATATGAGGTTGATCATGTTGAAAGAGGGAATTTTGTACCAAAATATTATGAGTATGAGCTAGTGCACTTGACAAGTAGCCAATTATTGCATGTATACTCTTATAAGAATTTTCCCAATCAATAAAAGATGCGACCTATTTTTTTAAATTAAGTAATAACTTAGAAGGGAATAGAATATTATTTTTAGTGATGTAACAAGTTCTGAAGTCGCACAATTTGCACTGAAATAAATAAACACAAAGTCTTCTTTCACTTTGAAATTGACAATCAGCTGCACTCTCAACTGCTATATTGTGCTTTAATATGGCCGAATTATGGAGTTACGTATTTTTTAACAATTGCATTTTTTACTTATTCATATAACAACAATATCGCTTTATTATCGCTCTATTTTAACCCTTTATTTAAGGAGAGAATTCATAATCTCTGCTCAAGTAGACCTTTTATTTTTCTTGTTTGATAGCTGAAATCCTTTGCTTGAAAAAATAAATGAGAAAAACTGAAGCAAAAAAAATCCGGAGCATTCAGCTTCTATCTGTCGGAGCGCAGGCTTATGAACAACTCCCTTCGCGAAGACGCCTATGGGTAGCATATGCAGTTTAAGAGGTAGCTATTTGGATGATATTGCTAAATCTGACCGTATATGAAATTGCTGCTGGCAATGGTTGGACGGATGGAAAGGTTCTTTGTATTATTGATATTGATTTTAAGACTTTCCTTCACCGAAAAAGAACTGTCGTTGGTGAGTTTCTCTGACATGACGGTCTGCTTAGTTGTGGGCAGGCATTAGTACACTGAGAAAAGAGTGTGATTCTTTTAAATATTAGTATTTGGTTGATAGAGTTTAAAAATATTTGTTGACTATCAACAAATTTTGGTAGTTATTACCATGTCCTTAGTTGAAATTTAAATTATTGCTTATTAGGCCAAACGCTTATTGCTTAGGGCACTCAACTATTCTTCATAGCTTGAGGTCTGTACCCTCCAAGTTGGACTATGTTGTTCCAGGAATCTCATTTAACAGGGATTACGTAACTCATATTCCATCTAGGGATGACTGGAAGGGAGGATTCCCGGGGAGAAGGGGTCATATTAATTTCTATACTGATGGCTCCAAGCTAAATAACCAAGTGGGTTATGGTATCTACTCCAAGGAACTGAAGTTAAGAATTGCTGCGAGGTTACCAGATCATTGCAGCGTTTTTCAGGCGGAGGTTATAGCAATAGAGGGAGTAACATCCTGGCTAAGGAGGAATGTTGTATCCAAAAAGGACATAAATATTTTCTCAGATAGTCAGGCAGCTATCAAATCTCTAGAATCAGTCTTCCTAAACTCACTAGTGGCCCAACAATGTCGCTCGTCTCTAAACGAGATGGCTCAACATTTTCATATTTGCCTCATCTGGGTGCCTGGGCATAGGAACATTGACGGCAATTGCAAAGCGGATGAACTTGCTAGGCAGGGGACTACTGCACAAATTCCTCAGGACAAGGAAGGTGTTGGCATGCCACTTGCTACCTGCAAGTTTCTGCTTAAAGAAGAAATGGTTAAAAATGCTAATAACAGATGGACTGAAGGGTCAACTTGTAATATAACAAGGCAAATCTGGCCGAAATGGGATGCGAAGCGTTCGTCAGAACTAATTTCTCGCACTAGACATAGAGTCTCGTCAGTTGTCGCAGTCATAACTGGCCACTGCCTCATCGGCAGACATGCGGAGAGATTAGGTGTTAGGTCCTTTGACTTCTGTAGAAGTTGTGGAGATGTGGAGGAAGAGGAAAATATTAAACATCTTCTCTGCTCCGGTCCCGCACTTGCTAGAAAACGGCACAAAGCACTTGGGTCGTTTTTATTTGATGACCTGGATGACCTTAGACATGTCAGTATAGGTCAGCTATTTAGTTTCATAACGAATTCTGGCTGGTTCAACGAGAGGGTATAGTAAAACACAATGTGGTATCACAACGGATCATGTTTGGTCTAAGTGAGTCAGTTTTTCGTAACTGACTGCCACTCCTACCTAACCTAACCTAACCTAGGCCAAACGTTCTATTAGTTAGAGTCCATTGAAAAAATTGGTTTGGTTGAATATACATGTGTTAATCCTATTTTTATTTGATTCCACTTGAAGTTCACAACATATTCAAGTAAAAAACTACTTAAGTATATTTTGCTTGGTACGCAATTTAGGTATTTATGATTGTATAAATACAAACGACATCCCATGTAAGGATGTAAAATCGTTTTTTGGTCATCGGTCCTTAGTAAAAATCAATATTAATGAATGTATACGTTTGCGAAAAGAAAGTATATTTTTAGTCAAATAAATGATTTAGTGATTATTAACAATCGAATGATTGCTGCAACCGAAATATTTATTACAACGAAAATATGATTTGGTAATTATTACCAAATATATTATTGATCAAATAATATTATTCAATTCACTGTAATATGTGACTTTTTAATATCTATCAAATATTTAATTCGCCAATGGGTCATTCCATCTATAATGGGCCTATCATTACCCTCATGTTTTTAAATAGGCTGAAACTTTTTTCAGTGATTGGTATGTCATGTAGAAGATATAAAAAAATTCAATAATATTTTTTTGACCAATATTATTGCTTAAAAATTCAAATAGTGTTCACAAAAGCTCGTAAGTAAATCGAAAAATTCATTGATGAATATAAACAAACCAACACAATTCATATTAGCTTTTATATTATTTTTAGGTAGTTGTGTACTAGTAGATGACAAAAAAATTGCAAATCTGAATTAATGAAGGCTGAACAGTTTATATGTGGTAAAAGATAAAAAATTGACTTTCCAAGAAAACATCAATTTCCCAAATACTCCATAATCGATTTCAGCTTTTTTAGGCTCAAAATTTTCAGATCATATAGGAGTACCATCTCTGAAAATTTCAATCATTTTCATTTCAATGGGTAATGATAGGCCCATTATAGATGGAATGACCCCAATATCAAATTTACCATTTGTTAATTATCATCAAATTTTGGTATATGTAATTAAATTGTTTTCTCAGTGTAGCGGGATGGCATACATGTGTATGTCATTTGCATAAACAATTTTTTTCAGCTGCATGGTCGAGTTGTTGTTAGGATATAATCGAGTACTATCAGAAACAAGATTGTCAATAGCAGACGAACATGGCGCACACCCAACATAAACTTTAAAGTATTTGAACTCTCAATTTGAAGCCTTCATATTAAGCCCTGAATCTCGGGTACTGCACCTCCTCGTTTCAATGCATTCCAGGTACAATCGCGATAGATTCTATTAAAAGCACTATTTCTATATAGAGTATTCTAGAAAGAAAATAAATAAATCTCTTTGCAATTAAGTTGATTTCATGTTTAGATAATAAAATAAATTGCTCAAAACTTCATTAAGAGCAAGTATTATATGATCTTACCTAACTTTGCTTCTTACTTAGCTGCTAACACCTGGTTCCGCAGTTTTTTTATTTTTTTTATACTCTTGTTCGAATAAGTTCAAAGTTATGTTTTATTGAAAAGCACGCTCGCATATTGCAACTCATTTGTTGTGATTTACGTCTTTAGCTCTTTAACGCTTTCATTGTTTTTCTGCTTATGCTATTGGAACCTGCTTGTTTTACCAAGTACCAGTGTTAGCAACAGGAAATATTTGTACTGCAAATTAATTTTATGAGAAAAAAATGTTGGTACGTACTCACAATAACAGTTACCATATTGTTGTGTACTTAACTTGAAGTGACCTTGTGTGTTTGGTATGGGCAGTAAGGAAATATATTATTTTTCAATTGGCTTAAATTAATAAACCATAAGAAAAACAATTCTAGTATGAGTTCATGTAAAGGGTGGCTTGATAAGTTTTGTGCTTTAAATGTATGTATGTACATATGCACTTGTGGCTGCGAACATTTTTTTTGCAAATTTTTTATAAATAATATTCAACTCACCAACATTTTTAACATAAAGAAATAGTAGTTGCTTTTAAAAACAGGTACTTGATACTTGACGTAATGACTTCAGAGCCCTATGAACCGAAAGGATAGTTGGGGCTAAGTCAACGGTGGAAACAGAGTTTAATGACATTGTGTGGCGTATAAGTAGTGGACGACCTTTGAATAAAAAGGTATACTGCCAATACGGCGTCTTGTGTGAATGTTGTGTAACAAACGAGATGGCTTTTGGAATGCTGTTGTTGAAAAAAAAATCAGCAAGTTTCGAATAGTAGACCTGTACAAAAAATGAAAAGTTAGTTTTACTAAAGGAATATAAAAACAATTCTAGAAAAGTTCGCCTAAGCCAAAGGCAGATCGATTAGTAGCTAAAACGCATCAAAAATAATTGTTAATGTCGATAGTAGTGCATTATTATTAGAAACGGCACTAAGAGTTGATAAAATTCAGATAGAATCGAAAAGCGCCAAAAAGTCGATACAAGTAAAAAAAGTTTCAAATCGATTGATATCTGAAATGTTCGAATGTTATAAAAAATCTTTTAAAGTCGAAAGTTGTCCGCTAGTATAAAAAAAGCCAAATAGACGATAGAAGTTTAAGAGCATAAAGGGTGCCCCAGTAAGATTGCACTTTTTTAGAAATAAAAAGACGTATTTTTTAAGAGAGTTGTAATATTTTTATTGCAATGTAAAGTAGACGTGATCCGATTAAGTACGAATTAAAATATTTGTCAAATAACCACTGCGGCTCAAATGACAGGCCATTGCTCTTTTCATAAAATGTTCGATAACTTTTTTACAAAGATGTATCTCACCGATGACGTATTGGATATCAGCCTTGAGCTCAGGATTTGTTTCTGGCATATTCACATAAGCCCAAGAGATAGAAATCGCATGATCTTGGTGGCCAGTTGACATCAGAATTTCGTGAGATGGTTTGGTCAGGAAATCGTTGCTCCAATAAATTGATTGTTTCATGCGCGGTGTGGCAGGTGGCGCCGTTCAGCTCAAACCACATATCGTCCAGTTCCATGCCGCTCATTTTAGACCACAAGAGATACGTTATCATTTACCTGTAACGAATGGCGTTCACATTCACTGCAATTCCGGCCTAATTTTCAAAAAAGTAAGGCCCAATCACGCCGCCTGACCAAAGCCGCAGCAGACAGTTGCTCGTTGTGGATGCATTTGTTTCTCATGGTTCCCGTGAATATTTTCTGAGAGAGAATTCGACAATTGTGTTTTTTCACGTAGCAATTCAGATGGAAATGTGCTTCATCGGTGAAGATGATTTTTTTCGATAAATGGGCATTCACTTACTTTGCTCCATTCAAAATTTAAAAACTGCACTCTTATTGGGACACCCCAATTGTATCGAAAATAATATGAAATGACGATAATAAGGACTGTCCCGGAAAAATCTTGCGTTTTGTTTTTTAGTTATGTACCCAGTAATTTTTTTGGTCTTTTTTCCTTTTTTGTTAATAATGGCTAGTGTTCAGAATATAGATACTATATCTAAGAACTAATTAACAGCTTTTTTTTTATAAAAATTTCTTACTTTTTTCTTATGGTCCATAATTAAATTTTGCACATTTGTTTCATCGACAGTACGGTACGATCTTTTCCACTAAAGTCTGAAATCTTGTAAATTTTTTGCAGTTTCACCACTCTTTCCAAGAACTCTTTTCATTAGAGCCCAATATCTTTCAATTTGGGCGAAGCTCTGGGCAGTTGGGCGGATTTCCTTATTTTCGAAATTTTTTTTCTTTGAATTTACTAGACACATGCCCCTTCTTCGGTGATGTATAATATTCGTGCTCAGGTAGCTGTTTAAAATCTACTTTAACGTAAGTTTCTTCGTCCATAACACAGCAATCAAATTTACTCAATACAATTTACTTTATACAATTTTCGGGTTCGCATTTGAGCCGTCAACTGCTTTTCATCAGAACGATCAGTTACTTTTTGAACTATATATGTCTTCAGTTAGTCTCGTTCTTCAAAATGCATTCAAAAAAGGTCATCGTTAACTCTAACAATTCTCGGTAATCACCTTGCTGCTATTTCTGCATGGAGCGCAAATCATCCGTTTTCATTTTGCATCTGACTAATAGCATCTGAATGGGCTATGTAAAAGGGATCATCAATGATTGCCATAATAATTTCGTAGTTTGAGTAACTTATCTCCGCTTAGTCCTTCCAGTAGGAATTCGTGCTATTTACCAAAAAATGGATACTACTTAAATCACCAATACTTTTCTTCTTTGTAAATCTTACAACTCGTACATTATACATAAATGGTATTCATCTAAATGCGCAGGTTTGAACAATTGTGCAAATAGGCAACTTTGAGCGATGTGTTTCGTGAATGCCCCTTCGAATATTTTGCGCAATTTGTGGCAGTTGTTATTTTTTGTGAGAGAATCGTATGGGAAAAGAGTGACAAATAAATGTTTGCTGAGAGAATCGTGTGGGAAAGGAGAGTGACAACAATTGCACAATTAGCAGCGCAAGTTTGCGCGACCAAATTGTGGTGCAAACTTACGCTGTTTGTTCAAAAAACTTTCCATACAATTTTTGACAGGTTGTTTGCACAGTGTTCAAAAGTGCACAACTTGCACAGTTTGCCAGGGTTTTGAGCGTTTAGATGAATACCACTATAAAAAAAAAATTGAACACTTAAAACTTACCGGTTTGCAGGTTCGAAGATCGACAAGAAATGTAGCCAACAAGAGAGACATGAAAATCTTTTCTTAAATTGTGTGACGAAATACCTGAATAAATTGATTCCATTTTATTATAGACGTCTGTGAAGATCACGTCACAAAAGTCACTTCACACCAGCAGCACAAACCGTTCTGAATCGATAATTGAAAAATCATTCATCAAATTTACGTTGGAAAATGATTCACGTTTATGAGTACCGAAATTCTACATTTTCATGTTTTCAAGTTATTAGACTTCTGTTATGCCTTCTAACAGGTTTTGTTTGCACTTTAATACTTAAAAATAAAGAACTTGTAAGAATCAAAAGACTTGCTTCGGTCATAATAAAATTACAAGCAGCATAGCTCGAAAACATGAAAATGTAGATAGCGACTTGTTGTGGAATTAAAAAGAACCTTTTAGGATTTTTTTTTGCATTAGCATACATACATCGACTCTAAATTACACCCCAAATAGTCCCCAAGTCAAGATTTTGTTCTTACTTGATCTGCTATTAAACCTTGGTTCAAGTCCACCGTTGTACATTTTATGATGAAAGATTCAAAATGACAGAAACAATTCTTTCGAATAATACAACTTCCTCTTATTACCTGATAAAGCGCATGCAAAAACTGATAGTGCATACAAAAAACCTTAAAACTCGAAAACATGAATATCTTGATGGTGACTTTTTCTTTTACATAGACAATATACATACATATAACATTCATATGTATGACATTTAAATTATAACAAACAAGTTTAGCAACTACAGCTAGTAAGCCTTCTTCGCAATTTAGCTTGAAGCTTTAAACCAAGTAAACAGATTATTTAATAAATGATGGAAGTGAAAAAAATATACATCCATATTATTTTGTGATATGTTTACGATATTTTCTCAGCTTTATCGCATTTTCTCAACATACCAACTCGGATCATAAGCACAATTGCATGCATATAAAAAACGAAAAATTGATGATAACAAAGATGCAATTTTTATATTATGCTCAGCAATTTTTGTTAGAAACTCGAACCGTTTCTAGATTACTAAAAATCCTACTAATATTTCTGTAATTTTGATTAATATTTGCAAGAATTTCGAACTCTTGTTTTTTCCATGTACATCGCAATTGTTATGCGATTAAAAGAAGTTGTAGCCATATAATTTATTCTACGGATTGGTTGGTAAAATAACTGGTAAGTGTTAGGGTTACTCCTGCGATTAATGTAAAAATAAATATAATTAAAAAGCCCTGGCAAAAAAATAAAAAATTCATATAATTTTTGAAATTTATTTTCTGTACTCAATTTTTTACTCATTCCTCATTAGAAAACAACAACAAGAACTATTTTTTACAAACAAAAAAAAAAGTTTACGGAACATAAATAAAAATAATAGCCATTCATGGTGTCAAATAATTTTTTGCATCTAAAATCTCATCAGTAATGTACATTATAACATAAACAAATAATTAAGAAAATTACGGTTATATGTACACAGGTGACGTCATACTTTAGTGGTGTAAAAAAAAATGCAGAAAAAATGATTGAAATTTCAACGCAATTGTGTTCTTTGAATTTACTTAAAAATTTGCCACATTTGCTTGAAATTAAAAGTTTGCTTTTCGTTATGTTTGCATTGACCAAAAATATACTGATGAGATTTTAAGAATCGAAACATATGTCTATATTCGAGAGTTGTTGTTTTTTCCCTTTGTGGTCAAAGTTTGTTTAATAAATAAAGCATCCTATCAACTTGTAAGTGCATACGAACAGATAAATTTTTGAAGTTAAAAAATTTTTTTGTTTTAATTTTTTACAAATAGCGCGGTCAAGATCTTTATTTAAAGAATTGGAAAGTACTAAATTCGACCACGGCATTGTCCGTAACAATATAATAGTATTTTATGACAATTGTCTAAAAAAATTTTTTAATCCCTAGCACCTTCATGTGCGACAATATAATGACCACTTTGCCGCTGCTCGTGTACGTTGAGGTTGGCTGGTTGAACAAAATTAAAGAAATGGTTCAATGGTTCAAGGGTTCAAGAAAGGATTCAATTTTGTACGATATTATTGCATTGTCTATGATCTGCACGCTGTCCCTGTTAAAGAAAGTGGGGAATTGACAATTCCCAAATATAAGCTTAGAGGCTCTATTAATAATGTCTGTGCTGCCCAAACTATATGGTAAGCATTAGCATCACAACCTATCAGGACACCTAGCACATCCATACCATTCAGTTGAAAATCAACAAAACGTCGCTGAGGGCCTTAGACTTTGTCTGTATCAAATTCAGCCGTTGTGATGTATTTATTCCTCTTAGTCTTCTTTGCGGCTGCAGAAGCCCTAGTTTATATGACGCACGGTGAAGTTTTTGTTACGAAATCATCAGATCAATTCAATATATCAAAATTAAAGTACACATATATAAGTTTTTAATACCTGTTGAAAATATGTAGATAAAATTCTGCATTACTAAGATATTTGTCATTTTTTATTTGCTCTTCGAGCTGCTTTTTTTATTTAACAATAAAGACTCGAACAAAATTTTGATGAAACTTTTTTGTTCAGGTATTTGAGTAATACAAAGTGGTTTTTGTTTTGTGAAAAAGTGTTTGGAAATATTTTAATCGTTTTTTGTTCGTAAGACCAAAAATAATTGCATTTTGACTATGTTCATAAACATAAAGTTATGACGAAGTTGAGAAGGTACGAAAATGTTTCAATTAAAATAAAAAAAAACTATTTCAATAACATCGTGCTAAAATTTCATAAAGATTCGAGCTATCTATTTCAGCGAGCTCTGCAGCTCAATATAAGAAGCTTTAAACGCGTTTCTCACGAAATTACTTTTTTCATATGGTGCCAGTCTCTTCTCCGAAACTACTGAACCTTATGAAAATTTAACCACATATTCGTCACATGTATGGTAGTCGCAGGCATCAACACCAAGTCAAAGTTTTGATTTTTTCTATTTTCTCAAACCGGTAAATCACCTAAATGATCCTCATTTTTCGAACCCTATTGCTTCAACAGCCGCCCTTTTGGCATTTTTGCATAGAATTTAATAGTCCTGGTTTAGATAGCCACTGTCATACTGAACCTAATTTTTATTTGGTTTTTGTATTTCAGACGATTGCTTGCACCGTTGAAACCAATTGATTTTGTATGGCTACGTAGATGCCGCTTTTTGGTATATATGTTACCGGCCGAACTAGTTACCGTTAAGCATGAAGATATGCAATGAAATCTTGTGTGGCTGGTGCAATGACAGTGGGAGGCCTTCGACCGCGGCTCAGGATTTACATCGTCCAACATGTGCAATACCGGCTTCGCGGTGGCCTGCATCTGCGGTTCAGGCTGTAATACTTATGTGTAGCACAAGCTTCGGTATCCATGGTGGCTTTTGCATTGAAATTAAGTTGCTTACTTTATCATACAACTCAACTAGTTTGGCCTAGGATAAACTAGTTTCTCCTAAAAACTAGTTTGACCGGTATCATATATATGTATATCATTTAAACTGAGTTGAAAAAATTTCACGGATGTATTTATAGATTCTGAAAAGAATTAAAATCATATCTACTACTTCGGGTGGCATAATAAATTCTGAAAAATAAATTATTTTGCCAGGTTGGAAAATCAGATTGGCGTCTAAGTTTCTGCCTTTTACGGAAATTATGACATTAATTTATGGTCTGGATGGATTTATCTCATGTTTTGCCATCAAATACCTCACTCTGCAACGGTCGTATTTCGTGTGGTGACTAGGGCTGGGCGAATAATATCTACTATCGAAATATCGATGATCACTATTTCCAAACAGCATCGAAATGTATCGAGGTAGAAATATCGGATATATCGATTATCGATATTTTTGCTAAAAAAGATAAAAGTTAGCCCCGCATTTAGCATTGAAATTCTGTAAAATAATCGTAAGTTTTAACTTTCTTTTCAGATGTTGCAGCAAAAATAAACACCACACTTGGAAAATGAAATTTCAGTCTCACACAGCCTACAACGCCCCTCCCCATCAAACACAGCCCAAGGACTATTTGGATCATAACACATTGTACTAGAGGATGTCGATGCAACCTAGTTCACGTTCATGGGAAAGACATTTTTGGAGTACTAGAGCCTGAAGTAAGGACCTTCAACAACAGCAGGGAGCCATGCTGGTATTTAAAGGTCGCTTTCTTTATTTTTGATTAATAGCCGAAAAATAAGATGAAAATAGTAAAAGTGCATTAGCGATTTCAAATTGAAATTTATTATGAGGCTCATGATTTCCTTTTGTCTCAAGCAATTCCAAATTCTTCGGAAAAAGAAGCAAGATAATTTTACATTGTTAAGCTAAGACCACACAAGTGCAATTTTAATAGGATACGGAGCTATTTTTAAACAAAAATATCGAAATTCAATAGTCGAAAAATAAAATCAATTTTCGATATATCAAAATAAAAAATAAAATGGATAATCGCTATATTTTGCACTAGCCAAGTGCTGACAGTGCCTACACCGCACTCACTACACCCAAAATAGTTGGTACATTTCTTTTGAAACCTCTATTCTTTAATTGTGACCGAGTTTGGGTCACGTGTACTCAATTTCACAAGATATCTGAATGAGTCTTTATAAAACAAATATCTGATGCTTAAAATCTTATTTGGCCTCAATCGACTCAACAGGACTCCCATGGTTTGCCGTGGCCACCTTTCTGTAACATGAAGTTCATGAAGTTTTTATTCTCATTGTTGTTCGAGTAAAATATAAAAGCAACACAACACGCTATCTCTGAAGAAATGCAGCATTCTAACGTCAAACATACATATTTGAGGCCCCCAAAGTACGTGCCTTAATAAGTGGATTGCTACTAATGTGGACCACCTGGGGTACTAATATTTAAGTTTGACATATCGCAAAGAAAGGGAAATGATTTGGTAGTGGTCTTGCGTGGCCGTCTGGTTATGTAAAGTGAGACATCAGAAGCCAAAAGCAAAACAAAAGCTTAAATTAAAAAATTTGCATTTCACGATTAAAATCGTGTTTTGCTTTTATCGTTATATTGTAAAATTAAAATTAATTAACGCAAATAATATAACACCTTAAATGCAAAAACGAAAAAAGAAATTAGTGCATATAAGAAATCCAAATAATGTATTTTTTTTGTAAAGTGGTTATGCAATATTTGGGGCTTAAAGTGTTATGTCTGCTAATTGCCGATTATTGGTTTTGCTTAAAAAATACACTGGTCCAAACGTTTTAATCATTTTTATGAAAGGTTAAAGCGTTGGTATTGATATTCAATGTAGTTCTCACTTATGCGAATTAGAAAAATTAAAAATTAAATTAAATTTTATCACGTCTGCCTCTGGATATTGTGTTGAGGGCATAGACTTAATAACGAAAATATAAAAGGCAGACGTTAACATTGCCGTATTTTTAATTACAGCCACTGTTTATATGTTAAAAAAATTATTAAATCATTTTATTGTTTTCTCTAAGAATTTCTTTGTCTTCAGTATTGCCCCTAAAAGCTGAAAATACAAGAGGCAGACGTGTACATCATATTTGTCAAAATCGTCGATTTTGGTCAAATTCGTGTATTAATTTTAGGGACACCAGATTTTTCCAAAAACATATGTTCATGTAATTGAAAACTTTAACCTTTTCCCTTCAAAACCCTCTTTGAATTATATCGATATTTTTTTTTCTCCGAGATATCATAAATTTAAATTTTCCAATTATCCTGCTTCGGAAAATAAATAAAAAAAATGAAAAAAAGGATAAAAATGTTCACAAAAATCAGAGTTGCAAAAGCAAACTTTTAGCGTGGAATGCCGCACTTGCACAGTTAGCAAAGTTAAAAAAAATATGATGCATATAAAAGACCCAATAAATAGAATAATAAGTTTTAGATATCCAAATTTGCACGGTATAAATTTTATGTGGATATATATATACATCGGTCATTCTTTCAATAACTGCACACTTAGTTTTTTCCTTACCTTTTTGAGCATTTCATAAAAAAATTAAAAAGATTTAAATAAATTTGTTTAAACATTAATTTTTTTATTCACAAAAATGTTTCTCAAATTATCTTCAATATAACATCTTCTTTTTTTGATGATTTTTTTATATATTACTCCTCAATCAATCCTAAGAATGCATGTGCTTTCATAACTTTGGAAACTATGATTTTTTTTACTGATGACGCGCAACATGTTTTTCCAAATAACTCTGACATAAAATTTTTTTTTTGTAATGCTATTTTCAATCAATCTTAAGAATGTATCTGCACTCAAATCGAAATTCCCGACATAACTTTGGAAAATATCATACTGTTGCGCGCCTTCATATATTGATTGATTGAAGAAAACGATATAAGAAAGTAAAAAAAAAGATGTTATATCAAAGATATTTTGAGCAACATTTTTGTGAATAAAAAAATTTATGTGTAAACAAATTTATTTGTGATTTTTTTCCATAAAAATAAAGTATTTTTAACCAAAAAAGGTACCGTGTTTTTTTATTCTATTCCCCATAGTTTTTGAGATACTTCGTTTCAAAAAATGTTCAAAAACGTCAAAAAGCACAACGTGTGCAGTTTTAAAATAATGACCGATATGTGTATTTGTTTAAGAATATGCACCTTAAGTGCTATAAACGACTGCTTTCGAAAAAGCAGATCTGGAATCGTGTGCCTTCTCCATATCTATGTTTTTTACCATTATTTTTACAGTTTCAAAGGGATCTCAATTAATGAGGCAGAGGCAACGCAATGGCAGAGATAGTTCGTTATTACATAGAACTTTATAAAATCATATAGAAATTTTTGCTGCCACACAGTGGTCCCAAATCGAGTTTTTTGGTTCAAAAATCTCTAGAGAGCGTAAGTATTGCCGGAAGTGAACATTTTTTTTTTAATTAAAGCTCACTAAATGACCAAATATCGTCAGAGTCTGAATTTGGAAAAAAAAATTTTTTTGGCTTATTATTATTTTAAGATAAAGGCGATCAAATATTTTTTTTTTTATTTTTTTTGCTTCAGAAATTGCTCGAGCGTGCAAATCTTGTGGGAAATGAATTATTTATTTTAAATGAGAGCTTACCTAAATTTCAACAAATATTAGGAGCAAAAATTTAAAAAAAGAAATTTGTTTTAAGTTAAAGGTCAGAAAGTTTGTTTTTTAACTTGAAATAATAAAAAAACGAAAGTTCTTAACGAAATCAGGGTTCTAGCAATATTTTGTACCAAAAATCCAAAAGTTAAAGCCAAGAACTAATTTTGATAAATATGTTTTCGTTCAAAAATTATCAAAAAATCTTGTCGGAAATGAACAATATTATTTTAAATCAAAACTTACAAAAAATCGAACAAATCCGAAACCGAATTTAAAAAAGATTTCGTTTTGAATTAAGTTAAAAACTTCAAATAATAATTCTTTTCAAAATTCAGGCTCCGACGATTTGTTGGCACTTTGGTCAGCTTAAATTTAAAATAAAAATATTGCTCATTTTCGACGAAAAAAAACTCGATTTGGGACCAGTGTCCACCGGTTCCCTAGCTTTTACTAAGTTCTAACATTTTTTACACATAAAAGAAAAACTATGTTTCAAAATACTTTTTTATAAGGACTGTCCCAGAAAAACTTGCGTTTTTTATTTTGTGCATTATACTCTTCCTGATAATTTTATAAGTCTAAAATGACACAATATTTGTTCTATATAAAGTAACGTTTAATATGATGTGTAACACTTGAAGATAGCACTTCTTATGACCAAGAAGTCAAGCAAGCAAATAAGTCCGCGAATTGATTTTGTTCAAATGCCTGAAAAATCCAGAATTAAAATATTCAGCTATAGCAAAATAGTTGGTGTATCAGAAAGAACTGTCTTTATGGTTATTTCTAATTAGAGGAATGGTATACCTGTTTCACGAAAAAACGGTTCAGGCAGAAAACCTGAATTTTCTAAAACAAAGGTAGCGACGAAGGTGAAGCGCCTTTTTGAGCAAAATCCCAACACCTCAGTGCGAGATATGGCGGCTAGACCAAGTACATCAAAATCATTGAATCATCAGCGGACAATGTATTATCACCATAGATATCGTTATTGGCGCCAGCGCCATCCTCCTCATCTGAATCATCTTCAGCAGAACTGTCAGCTATTTTACCGCAAGGACCGGCATTGGTACCGCCAGCAACAGCTGCTGTATTTTGAGTATCAGTAGCTGTTTGGGGCCTACCAGTGCCCTTGGGCGTTATGGTAAGCCAAAACTGGTAGTAGACAGGAAATTGTACTGTGCTTGGTTACGCTTGTGCGTAGGGTTCAAGCCTTGTACTTTTATGTACTTTGGCTTGGGCTTGAGATTGGCTTTCCTTGTATAGTCCTTTTTCAAACTACTAAGCTTGACCAGAGGTGAAGGTGCAAACCAATCTAGTACTACGGGTTGTTGGGAGCCCCTAGAACTTCGGTCCTAGCCCAACAGCGCGTGAAGCATGGGAAGGATTCGTGGTGGCTGTGGTTGAAACCTAACTCGTAGGAAGAGTAATACACTAATGTAAATTTCCCGATGTGGAGTTGCATTCTCAACCAAGTGGCCGTTCTTAGCATTGCAAGAGATCCTAGATAGGTCTCGGCTCAAACCAAGGGTGAAGTTATGTCCATAAACATAGTTTTACTTGGTAACTGTATTAAATGCAGTCGTACCTAGGTTAGGCACGTATATAAATTAACTCATGTGTGTGGAAATCACATTGTGATAATTAGCCATCAAGGCAGGTGATCACATTAAATACAAAAAGGAATCTGTACAAATGATAAAGGAGAAAAGTAAGCTAAAGACATACAGAGTTCAAAAAGTAACAGATCGTTCTGATGAAAAGCAGTTGATGGCTCAGTGGCGAGCCCGAAAATTGTATGAAAGGTACCTTACTAAATTTGATTACTGTGTTATAGACGACAAAACTTACGTTAAAGCAGATTTTAAGCAGCTTCCTGGGCACGAATATTATACATCACCGAAGAAGAGGCATGTGTCTAGTAAATTCAACGAAAAAAAATTTGACATTTCCCAAGCAATATATGGTTTGGCAGGTAATACTGCCTGATACCTGTGGTATCAGATGCATATTCTTTGTTACGTAAGGCACAGTCAATTTCAAAGTTTATATAGACAGTTCCCAAAAAAGGCGAGGCTACCTACCCTAATAATTACCGGCCCATTGCGATATGCTCTGCGCTCTCCAAAGTCATGGAAAGTGTAATAAACTTTCACCTTGTGAATTATTTGGAGCGCAACGAATTGCTTAGCGATTGCCAATATGGTTTCCGTAGAGCACGCTCTACTGGTGACATGATGGCGTTCCTCACTGAAAGGTGGAACCAGTGTGATCACCTCTTTGGTGAAAGTATGGTTGTTGCTCTAGATATTTCTAAGGCGTTTGATCGAGTGTGACATCGCGCCCTCGTATCAAAACTAATCGCTTATGGTGTTGGTAATTCCTTTGCTCGTTGGATTACGAGCTTCTGCAGTGACCGCTCTATCCGTGTTGTGGTAGACGGTTTTACTTCTAATGAATACTCCATTAATGCTGGAGTCCTCCGGGGTTCTGTCCTATCCCCGACTCTATTCCTTGTTTTTATCGATGACCTTCTGTCATCGACTATCAACTCAATCCATTCCTTTGCGGATGACAGCAACATCTGTTATTCATATTGCTTCAAAAAGCGCCCAAGCTCTTTGGAGGTTGAGAGGGAAAGGCGTTATATGAATGACAAACTCACAAATGACCTATGTACAATCTTCGAGTGGGGATTGCTAATCGGGTCGATTTTAATGCTAGCAAGACCCAATGTTGTCTGTTGTCTCACAGACGAATGGATTGTTCCTCCCCACCCCTTAATGTGGCTGGTGTAGGTATTACGAGGTTAGCATCTCTCGACGTTCTGGGCATATTGATTCAACCAGATCTGAGATGGACAGATCATGTGTTCAATGTGTCGAAAAATGCGTCTAAGTGTCTGGGTTGTTTAAAACGGTGTAAGAAATACTTCACTCCTGCTGATCTGCGGACTATCTATTTCACCTACATTAGACCTAAGCTGGAGTACAATGCGCACATCTGGGCCGGGGCTCCAAAAACTGTTTTGGAGCTGCTAGATCGAGTTCAACGACGTTCGCTGAAGCTAATAGGAGATGAAAACATCATCTCAACTATTGATTCTCTTGAGCACCGGCGAAACGTTTGGTGTTTAACTCTTTTTTATAGATATTATAATGGGATGTGTTCTAGAAAAATACGTGAACTGGTTCCTTGAGTTCTCGTAACACTCGGGCGTCTCATCAGGCTCATCCCTTTTCTGTCACACCGGTGCACAATAGAACATCGCACTATCGTGATAATTCGTTTTTTGGTCGCACAATAAAGTTGTGGAATAATCTCCCTGAGACTGTCTCTCCCGATACCTTTGACATCTGCAGGTTCAAGAAAATGTACACCGACATTACTCCACCTATCATCCTTCCCTCTAACCTTTTTCCTTTTCTTACAAACCATCACGGTGCTTTGCATTTAAAGGGGGCATCCTCTGAGCGTTGGTTTAAAGTTAGAAAAAAAAAAAAAAAAACATGAGCGTACCATGATGTTCTGGCCTAATTTGGGGATCTCTCATACTCTTAAGCTAGCATGAGCATTTTTGGCGGCTATTTCAGCAAACAAAACTATCGCTAGATAAAGATTTGAAAAGGCAATGGAACCTAGAAAAGTTACGGTATGGTGTGGATTTTATTGAGGTTGCGTAAGTGGTCCTCCATATATTTTCGAAAATTAAAATGACAATGCAATTACTGTGAATAGAGGTCGATATCGAGATGGTTAGAAACTTTTTGTTGAGTCGGAATATATAGTTTCAACAGGATGGTAGCACATGCTACACAGCAACGGACTCAATCGATCTTTTGAAAGAGAAGTTTCATAATCGAATAATTTCTCGAACAACAGACGTGAATTGGCCACCAAGACCATACGACTTAACATTGGATTTCTTATTATGGCGATTCTTGAAGAGTATAGGCCATGCGGATAGTCCTCAAACTGTTGAATACCTCAAAGAGAACATCATCGAGCATGTGTCGCAAATTGATTCATCATTTTGCGAAAAAGATATTCTAAATTTTGGTAAAAGATTGACAGCCTGCCTAGCTAGCAAAAGAGATCAGTTGCACGAAATTCTTTATCGATATTAACCGAAAACAACATTCTCTATTTTTCAATATAAGTAAATAAAGATTTTGCACAATTTATGTCTCTTCTTTAAAATTTAAAAGGTGCCACAAATTTGAAAAAAAACTATGTAAACTGTAAATAAACTAGTAAAGGTGTTATCTTCGGTCAGGCCGAAACTCACATACCCTACTACTTTTTAAATAAATATTAACAAATTTTGAAGAGGTTGAATAAGTCGAAAATAATGTAAAAAGGGTCAAAAATGTTGAAAAGTGTTGGAAAAAACTGAAAATGTTGAAAAATTATGAAAAGCATTAAAGAAAGTTGAAAGAAATTGAATAAGTCGAAATATATGAAAAATGCTGAAAAATTGATGAAAAAACCGAAAGAATAAAGAAAAATGTCGAATGAAATTGAAAGAGAAAGGTAAAAGATTGAAAATGTCAAAAAAATACGGAAAATGTTGAAAAAATAGAATAGAAATGAAAAACACGAAATATGCCACGCCCACTTCTCCAATTCCGCCCACTTTTGGTTCAATAAAGAATCCAACTTTTAGCACAATAGCTTCTATAGTTTGCGATATGTGCCGTAATTATTCCTAAGATTTAGAGCGGTGACACACCCATTGATGCAATCCAGTCCGAGTTTGATCCAGAAATAGCTTTTTATAAACAAACCTCTTCCACCAAATTTCAGTATGATTGCTAATATATTTCGACAGTTATGCCACTTAAGTATTTTAATTATGTGGGAGGTGCCACGCCCACTGTTGCTATTTTGCCAGCTTTTCATTCATATGTACCTAATACCCAGTAAACCACTTACATCAAATTTCAGATCAATTGCTCCAATAGTTAATTTAAAATAGCACTTATAACTTTATGTTAATGAGGGAGGTGCCACGCCCACTGATGCAATCTTGTTATGTTTCATTTAATTCCGAAGCTCATAGTAACCGACACCTCTACACAAAATTTTATGAAGATTACTCTCATAGCACACTATCTATAGCTTTAAACGTATTTCGCTTATACAGGAGGTGCCACACCCACCGTCACAATTGTGCCAAAATTTTACAAGAAGACACCTTTTAGCAAGTATATCCACCTTATTAAATTTCATAACGATTGCATGTTAGTTCTCTTTTTATAACGTTTATAAATATTGTAGGCTGTACCTCGCTCTTAGAATAAATTTTTCAGTATATTGACGTGGCTTGTATTGTTGACTTCTTTCTGTGGTATCATTTTAAAATTTTAATGAAAATCGTATGTGCCAATTTGGAGTTATACGAAATTCAAATTTTTAATTGTTAAGAAATGCCACGCCCACTTTTACAATTCCGCCCACTTTATGCCCAATTCAAGATTCATAAGATCTGTATTCGTGTACCAAATTTCATCACAATATCTTGCACGGTTTATGAGCTATGGCGTTATAAAAGTTAAAATTTAGAGCTGTGCCACGCCCCTTTAAGAGTATTTGCAAACTTAAAATTTAGCCTAATCTTAATTTTGTTCTTATCTTCACCAAATCACCAATTTTCATCAAAATTGCAGCAACTTTTTTTCAAAATGTACTTGGGTATATTTACATAGAGTATGGTGGTAGGCGTGGCCGTAAACCGATTTTGCTAATTTTTATATGCTAGCAGCTTGCAAGAAGGTGTGAACTGTGTGCCAATTTCCATTGAATTAGCTTGCTTAGTTTTCCCGTAAACTTGATTTCAACAGACAGACACACAGACAGACAGACAGACAGACAGACGGACATAGCTATATCGACTCAGGTGGTGACGCTGATCAATAATATATATGTACTTTGCCATACCTGTCACTCCCCCTTCTATGCGTTACAAACGGAATGACAAAGTGAATATACCCTCTGTGTAGGGTATAAAAACACATAAATTTTCAAATGATAAAAAAAGAATTACGTCAGGAAGTGAAACTGAGCAACAGAACTTTATAATATACAAACATAAATTCGAAAGTGAAAATATCAACTGTTTTATCGACATCATCTTAAGGCAAAAGTCTTTATTCGATAAAGAAGCGAGAGCAGATTAGAAAAGAGCACCTGTCAGAGTAGAAATAGTCGAGGATGTATTTTACGAAGAAACAATTTTACTTGCTTTCAGTATTACGAGTACTAAAAGTTGAAGATCTTCAGCCTCGATTGGATCTGAAAGGGGGGAAGATTTTTGAAATCGGCAATGCATTTAAAGAGTTGCCTAAAATTGTTTGGAAAGCTTTATCAGTTCCAATAAGCAATGCTTATGTAGAAAATATTTTTTCATTATGGGATTATCAACATTGAGTTACTAGGGATGTGTGAGTGCAGATGAAAAGGTGCAAGTGAACAAACAATCAGCTCGGGTCCAAAGTTTTTGTTCTCTGGCCGACCATAAGACGACATACATCGCAAAGACTCAACCCCAAATTGGGAAGCGACAATAATAACCTCAAACATGTTATTGGCCGACATGACGTTGGCATCAGAAATGAAAACTGTAATTTTTTAATTTCAGTTCTGCAGTGACACAACTCTAATGTTTGGAGGGACACTGTTCAAATACCTAAATTTGGGAAGAAGAATGAAAACTTGCAGACTGGCTCATAGGAACTGTAGTAAAAATTCCAAAAAGGTGACTTATCGCTATGTCAGTAATACATCTTATGATCCGATCAATTTCGTCCGAAAACATCAGGCAGAGTTTTGGCTGAGCAGTATAAATTTATTACCCTTCGAATTATTGTGGAGCAGATAAATGAGTTACAGGCTTCGTTATATCGTACTTTCATCGACTATAGTGCTGCGTTTGATAGCATCGTCCGAAATTCCATCTCGGATGCATTGAATACACCACTTGCAGCAACCATCAAGGTTCAATACAAAGGCTTCAAATGTAGAGAATTAAGTAGTGGATACGTTTTGACCCTTCCGAGTCCGTCTCAGGTAAACGCCAATGTTCTTTGCTATCACCAATCTTGGTTCTGATAGTATGTGATGACGTCCTCAGCAGTGCTCTAGACTCTACAAATCGCGGCATTCAATACACTTTCAGCGAGCATCTGGAAGAACTTGCTTATGCCGATGACATATATCTCCTCACCACCAATCAGTCAACAAATAAAACAGAAACCATGTCTATCCGCCTAACCAGTGGCATCAATTGCTTCATGGTTGAGAAATCAAGCGTAGAAGAACTGGATAATTTTTCTTACTTGGGCTGCGCATTATCACCTGATGGCAGCTTCGTAATGTCTACCAGTCTTCGTTTTTATTAACGACAAGGAAGCTCAAAATCTTTTTCCTATGCCACGCTGCCTACCGTCTTTCAGCTTTTTACTATGCCGTTTGTTCACTGTGACTACATTGTTTTGTGCCAAAAACGCAGAGTGTTTTCAAAAATGTTCTCATCATTTAATGCAAGTTTTTCTTTTTCGTATGGGGTCACTCTGTATGTTCGATTTTATGTAAAAACTAGGTCTTAACTTAGAGCGCTATTAATTTTGCGACTATTATGGCGGGCCTATATGCTTATGTTCACATGATCTAAGTGGGTATGTTAGCATAGTGCGAAAAAGCTTAGAAAAAATTATAAAAAAATAAAATAATATAGTGAAACATATGTTTTTCACTTTAATTATTTTTAATAAGATTTTTACTTGATTTAATTAAGGCTTCAAACTTAATAGCTAAGAAGGTTTAAGGCTGTACTTGCTAAACTCTATTATCTATATCAACAACATCTCCTGATCATCAGACTTAATCAATACAAACATTTTTTCAAAGCAATTATGTGCCACTGTGTCAAACAGAATTTGAAACGAATTGGACCATTGGAATGAATTAGTGCCTAATTTAAAAAAAACTGGTATTCGTTTATAAAAAAAAAATTAAATAAACTAAGAAATATTTAATTACAATGCTTTTAACCCTCCTTTTGTGCTGTTTCCAAGTATTAACGCAGCTTCCTCCTTAAAATATTAATGACCTTGGAATGGCTGACCGTATCTTGATATTCCTTTCTGCGCACTACCTACTTAATTTAATTGGTATATTAAAACACTTATTTTGGCTATAAGTCAATATTTATTTAAAAAAATTATCCCAATATTTCGAGGAAGATCCTTTCTCATCTTCAGGGGTGACTAATAAATAACAATTAAAAATAAATTAGCACAATACACAATTGAATAATTTCACAAGCAAAACTTACGTTACAATAATAGAAAGACTAAAATTAAACTACCTAATTGTCAACTAAATGTCTATAAATATGAGCACAATTTTCTGTGTCACTCTTGAAATTTATTCTCTTGTCAGTGGGGGTGTTAATAATGTGGAGCATCTCTAATATGAATCTCTTCTCATGATTGCTTTCTTCTTATAAGATCTCCACAGCGTCAAAATTAGGGAAATGCCCAAGCTCAGCACAGTGGGCTGAAAGAGCTGTTTTAGGGTATTGTCCATTTCTGTTTTTTTTGTCCGATCTATGTCCTGAGAGTCTTGTCCTTAATTTATTTTTTGTAGGTACATACCTTCTGGCATACATTGGAATCGTCTCCGTCACAAGGAATCTTGTAAATAAGGCAGGATTTGTCGAGTTTTGATATTTTATATTTTGTATTGCTATAAAATTGTCCAGCTTAATTGTCTGTTTTATTAGCAATTTTTAAGCCCTTAAACGCGCTTAATTTCGCGAGTCTATCTGTCAACCCTGGAATATATGTCATTTCCTTATATATAATTATGCCCCTTTCCGATCTTGGTCCCTTATCCATATAAAAATTATCCATTAGTCTTTTTATTGTTAGTTTTGGAAAACTGTTTTGCTCTAATATTTTCTTTATTCTGTTAATGTTGTCCTTACGAAACGCTTGGTCGCTGATTGTCAGTGTTCTAGTGATTAAATTTTGTGCTGTATTTAGTATTGTCATTTTTGGGTGCTTAAAATGAAAATTTATGATTGAATTTAATATTATTTGGTTCCCACTTCTGGTCACCATTGTGTCCAAGTATGCTAATCTGTTATTCTGTTCTACCTCTTTCGTAAAACGTATAATTTTTTTAAATAAATATTGACCTATAGCCAAAATAAGTGTTTTTAATATTGTAATAAAAAGGTCAAACAAAATTCTTAAAATGTATTAATTTAATTAGGTTATCTAGTTAAGAATTTAAGATTTTTCAAAGTCTTGAGCCCATATAGGCGAAGCCACATAGTTACGAAGAGTTTTTTTCTTGAAATTTAACGTAGATCCGGAAATCCGAGCAAATTCATCCATATTTATTTAATAATAGTTTGTTTAAATAATTTTATTTTCTTGCAAGCGCTATATAGTTCATGTCGTTTGCACTAGTCATCGCGTAGCAACGATGGCTATTTATAGGTACAATTTTTTTCTGATACAAAATTGGATTCAATTTGGGCCTATTCAACAAAACTTGTCCACAATTTCAAAAAGATTAGAGCCAAATGATTATGGTCTTGAGCAATGATATTGGCATTTCAGAGATAGGTGCATAGAAGGCAAGGACGTCCAATAGATTTTTGACTTCTAAGGGCCAATTTAGAGGTCAAAGGTTACTTTGAAGGCGTATGACTCCCGTCCAACGATAATAGATCTAGAACAGGTCAACCATATTGCTAGAGACAGTACGCAATTATCAGCAACTATTTTGAAATTGTAAACATTTTTTCTTCAATGTACACAAATCGAGTTCAATTTGATGCTAGAAATAGAAATGTACCTTTGAAAAAGCTACTGAATAAGGCTATTTAAAACAAAAACATATACTTATGTGAACAATTTGTAACTAACACTTCGAAGTTCAAATTTCGACCAAATCTTTTTTTTATTTTGTGCAAAGTTCGTTCGAATTTTAAAAAGCGTGTAAAATTATTTCTAATTATGGTTCCCAAGTTGAAATCAATGAATCAACGGCACTTCCAAAATTGAATTATTTTCCCTTAAAATTATAAAAACTAAAATTTTTTTGGGCTAACTTGAATTACCTTTTTGTTGTTCATAAAAAATTCCGCGTCAAAAGCGGCCACTTGGCAGCCTTGCTACTAAGACAAGTCCCTAAGGTTAACCATCGATTAAAACATAACGGAATTATTAATTTTTGAAAATCCAAATAAAGGACACTACTGTGAGTCCTCTTTCCGACCTACAACAAAAACGACGCAGGGAAATCAATGCAAGAAATATCACGCCAAATTGAAGAGGTCGTCCGGACCGACTTTCACTTAAACGTGAACGCTCGCACTATTCTTAATTGGAGTTTAAACTAAGAAGTTGAACGCACCGTAAAATGACATCAAAAAGCATCCTATGACCAGAAGACACTTCCACATTTTAATAAAAAAAAAACATAGCTAATAGGCATTCCATTTTTTTTTTATTAAATCAATTTTCAAATTTTGCAGACCAGTTTATTAAAATTTTAATAACAACTTGACACGAATCTTCAATGCCAGACTTTGTCAACATAACAGATCTTCAAATACATAGATTTTTGTTTGTTTATGTTTCTTTGTGGATACACAAAAAAAGTTGGTCAACGAATCAACGTGATACGTCATCGAATTCTCCAACTAAATGTACAGAAGATATAAATATAAAGTTAATATACGGAACTATGATATTAAAATATGAAAAATCACACCAACATTTTAAATAATGGTCGCTGTTTAACTTAATAAATTGAGGTATTCAGGTAACAATGTGGCAGTTAAAATGTCAATATGTCACAAAACCAGAATTTTGTCACCGAACTATCAGCCGCTTTATTCACATTTTAGGTAAGTGATAAAAACTCGTTTATATTCTTTCTTCGCGCATAGGCAACAGGAAGCCTTTTATGCCGTAGGCATAAATTAAAAACACCTTCAAGTCAATCACATTCTCATTTATGCTCACACATTTTATGAAGTCATACTTTTCTACAGAAAAGGCTTATGCATATTTCTGCATCTACGTTTCCAGTTTACTTACATAGCTCATTGTCGTGTTGTCGCTAATTTCTGTTTAATTTGCCAGTTAGCCTTGATCAATGTAGGAAATCAATTCTGGTAAACGTTTTTCGTAGTAGCTTAGTTTAAAGGACACCTCTCTAAAGAAATGCGGGGCTGGTTTTAACAGGGACATAGTTCTGAGTATACCAAATAACTCGGGAATAATTTTTTGGCTTCTGCGCTTTCTCATTAGACCAGGGTTGGCAAGTTAAAATTAATGAATTAACAGCCTTAAGCTTATCCTCCGTCGTTGTAAGACAAAGTGCCATAAAATTGAGTCAAATTACAAATTTGTTGTGCCAACGCAAGTTTTGATTATTTTATAAAATTTTAGTATTTCTTCACTTTTTTTTCTAAAGTGTCACGGCAGGTTTAAGCAAATTTAAGTTTTATTCATACCACCCGCAATTTTCTTTGGTTTTACTTTGTTTTTACAGAGTTCTTAGAGTAAGAAAACGCAAGATTTGCGGTGGCTGGCCATTTTTTAGAAAATTCATTTTAAAGTTGTTAACTGCATTTCGTTATTAATTATTATGAAAGAAGTTTGGGTATGAAATGCGACAGTCCGCCATTTTTAAATACGTACAATGGGTGATCACATTATTAGGCATACTTCATATAAGCTCCAACCAATTCTTTTTTCCTCTTCACTGCTGTGCCCCAGTTCTATCAAACCCTTCATTAATTGCTGCTTGCTGGTCATGAGATTCTTAGAAACTTCTCCATTTAACAGCTCCCACAGATTTTCTAAAGGATTCTAGTCTGACGAGATGCCATGTCATTTCAAAACCTTAATTTGTTTATATTCCAGGTATTTCGTGATTTTTTTAGCTTTGCAGCAAGGATAGATTCATCAGCAATTTAGTGTCTAAGGCCTTGATATATTAGTCCTGTCTCGCTGTGCCCTCTACAATTTACAAGCGGCCAATACGTTGGTCACTGATGACAAACTACACAATAAAACTAAGGGCTTGTTTCATTCTTTTTACTTACAGTTATTGCAGTACTTTCCCCCAATTTATCTATTTACGAGATCCGATATATCAGACATATGCTGAATCGAAGACCCGTTAGGGAAACAAACCTGAAAAATTCTGCAGGGTCGTTAAATCCTTCAATGTATGATAAAAAGGCATCAAATTTATAATTTGGTACAAAACCAAACATCAACCTTTTCCAAATTTTAAAAAGACCACTTCCTGTGATCTTTTGTCGTTTGCAACCGATCTGAAATTAGGTATTTTGATAGGCATTATGAGTCACGCAAGTATATATATTTGCACATGGTGCTGGTCATCATGTTACGAACTCGATAGATGTGGACTTAGAACGATTGATAACTGCTGTGAACACGTGGAAGCGTGGCAGAAAAGCGGAGGAAAAATAGCCGACACGAAATTATTCTTCGAATGCGTGAATAAGCCCCTATTTGACTGCGATGCAAATTCTTTGATAATAGATTTGACTCTACCTCCAGAGTTTCATCTGTTAATTAGCGTTGTGTATACGTTAAATATACCAGCACATGCTCTCAGAATTCAAAACAGAGAGTGAAGAGTGTACTATTCAAAGCCTTCTTTCAATCAAAATTCCAGCAGAAAACGGAACGGAACGTTGAAAAATAAAAAATTTCTGAGAAACATTCAAAAAGTTACACAAAATACGTCCAAATTTCAAACTTGGGTTGGGTAAAGTTTTAACAGTGTGTAACACTGCGTTCTTGTTAAAAATTTTGCTTACAATTCGCAGTAGTATTGAAAAATTTTCGTATTGTTAAACTTGGTATTTTTTTCTTTATCAACGTTTTGAAAAATGAGGTTAAGTTTTTGCATCTAAATTTTTTTCGTAAAAATAATTTTTGGCTTACAAAGTAGAGCTAAACGCTGCATCAACTACTGATTTTGAATTCCATTCACAATAAAATCACAATGTGGACTCATACGTCTTTTGCTAAAAGTTCAATGCTTTAAAATTAGTTGTTTCAATTTCAAACTATCACTTAAGCTCTTAAAGCATTTTTTAACGATTGGTGCTATACTAATGAAGAGTGTTTATTTAATTAGTAACCACTTCGATATTAAGAACAAAAGGCAGCTATCTGTAAAGCTACATGGAGAAGAGAGCACTGTTCCGCAAATTGGTGAATTAGTCGGGAAAAGCCATTCGACTATCCAGGTGAGGTGAGGTGTGGTGAAATGGAGTAAGGTGGTGAGTGAAACTAAATAAGATTATGATCCATGGGCAAAATTAAATCTTTTTAATACAATTTTGATTACATTTAATAAGATATTTTACACCATTGGGAATCAATTTGGTGCTATCGTTAGTATTATTTTTGATTTTTAGACCATGCTGCATTATATTTTAATACTTCTTTCTTAAATTAAAAAAAAAATATGTCGTATCAACTGAAGTTCGAACCTGGTTCCCTTATAATGCAATAGTTGCATGCGCAGTTTAAAGACATCAGCCAACGTAGCTTTTTTCGTTGGTTGGCTGAAAGTAAACTTAAATTATCAATTGACAACAACGAAAACTGAAAATTCAATATTTCAAATTGATGGAAAACTATACTATACAAATTTGTATTAAAACTGAATTTTAATATTTAGGCAGTGTTAAATTTTAACACAATTCTGGTGTGGTCGTATATGTAAGCCCAAAAATATTAAAATGTATTCCAAAATTTCTAACCGTTTAAGTATGTGAACGTTTGTGCCAGTCATATTTTTTAGCGAAATTCAACATAATAAAGATTTTTTTCATTGCGAAATGAGTTTATTCAATCTTATGGCTATAATTAAGCTTATAATTTTATTAGTTAACTTGGCTTAACTTTTTTGTTTTGAAGGCTTTAAAATAATTTTTGCCTAAGAATCCCACAAGAAAAAAACGGTAAGAATTAGTTTTCACTAGTTTTAGGTCGAAGATCCTGATTTTTTTTCACGAAAATAGTGAATAAGACATTGCAAATACAAACTTTTTTATTTTTTCGAGCCAAAGATCAAAAATATGTAACAATTGTTTTTCACAAGTTTGTAGGCCCGAAAGAATTTTCGTAAAATTTTTCTTAAAGTTTTTCAATGAAGAAGTTTCGACTATTTTGTGACTTTGTAGCCAAATACACCTTCAAAGCCCCTAAAACAAAGCAAATAATGCAAATTATTTTCACTGAATTTTAGGCTCAACATAATTTTTTTACTAATTTTTTAATTTCCTTTCCATGAAAAATTAACATAAAATATTTTTTTTTTATTTTTATTTGTAGTTTTTGTAGTCAAAGAACAAAAAAATTAGTTTTTTATGTTTTTTTCACTTAAACTGATGAAAACACAAAAAATATACATATGACTCCATCGTGTTCAGCTACTTAAAGCACATGAAAAAACAAATGCTAGAGCATATTTCAAAAGTAAACCTACATTTCATTTGATTTGACAAGCATCAAAAGACAATTAACATTTTAGAAAAACATTAAAATGTAGCACGCAACCTCTTATCTGATGTATACAGTATACTTATAAGCTTTGAAATTGTATTGCTTTCGATGCGATCGTTTATCGATAGGTAACCTGTCTCTTCCTTATAGTTCAATATACATACATATCTCCATTTCAAATTTCATTAAAATCCATCGATTAGATCAGCAGAGAAAACATATTTTCCTATTGGAGGTGTAGCCCAGTACATTTTGAAACAAACACTTTTCTCTAAGTTTCAATCTATTTCTGTACTAAATTTCATCAAAATCGGTTCAATCTATCTCCAAACCAAATATGATTTAAATCGGTCCATTAGTTTAGCCCTAATGTTCTAATGTTTAAAATATTAAACATCGCTTGTTTGAATCTCTGCTAAAACAATAAAAATGGTTATTTTAGATACTTATTACTTATGTACTCAATAAGGAGTACACAAATGTATCTCTTGTACTCCTCTAAGACTATTCCACGTATCTTCTGCTTTTATTTTTTGTTATATTTTTGAAGCAAAACCCATCAAATTCACATATTTAAGAAACATGTTATCGAAATATTTTCCATAATACATATTTTTCTCTTGTTTTCAACAGTTTGTTTATTTTCCAAAACTGAACTTTGCCGGTTTTTGCAAGGATTTCATATGTACATACTTACGGTAGTGGGTTCAGAATAAATTTCCTTCTAATTCTAATTTTTGTCTTATGTATACAGTAGACCCCGCTTACTTGATCGCCTTACGACGCAAAAATATTGGATCTATTCATCGGGGAATCATTAAAGTGGGCCCGCTTATTTAATCTAACGGATAAATTAAGAGATCAATTGATCGACTTTGTCAATTAATGACCTTACGCCAAGAGCCCAAAATAAGAACCAAAAAAAATTGAATCTTTCAGTTTTAAATAAAATTTATAGTTATTTTTTTTTAATTATGCCACATAAGTAAAATGTAAAATAATGCTTTAAGTAAAAGAAGGAGCTTCAATTCAACATAAGATAAAATGAAAAAAAAATTACAGTAAATTCCGGTATGTGTAGCATTTCGCAAAAAAGTGTGTGTGTATGTATTCCTTAAATCTGCTTGAATAAATCAGTTATGGACGACTGCATTTCATTTTGCAGTCAAGGATTTCTCTCCACATATTTTCCATTTCATTGAAATATTTCTTGTGAGTAAGGAAACATTTGCGAAGAGTTTGAATATTTTGGAGTAGCTCGCTAACAGTTGGAACTCTATCAGTCGTTCTTCCTCTTCTTCGTCTGAAATCTACAAATGGAAATTTTTCATGTATTTTTCACTTGGGAAATATTTTTTCTGATTAGTTAAGCTGGAATCATTTAACAGGGGATTTAGAGGCATCTTTCAAATGAAGAAAATTACACTGGGGTCTTCTTAGACCAGTTATTCGGGGAATTCAATAAACTGGAGATCTATGCACTTGTGTTGTCCATACCATAAATAACTGCACACTTTTTTGAAGTTTTGCTCCGATATTTTTGATTTATATACTGTTTCGTGTTCATTTCTCAAAAACTATGGAGAGTAGAATAAAAAGAACATTACACAATTTGTTATTTATAAAAATGTTTATCAAAGTATCTTCGATATGAAATATATTTGTTTTTTTGATTTTTTTTATATGCTATTCTTCAATCAATCCTTAGAATGTTTCTCCTATCGAACTGAATTTCCCGCAGTGCAGTTATAATGAAATTTACGATACATACGATACATACGGTTTAACATTTTAAATATTATTAAAATAAGAATTCAAAGTTTGATTTTTTATTAAATTTTTTTTATTTTTCTATTGATTTTTGTAGTTTTTGTTTAAAATTATGTAATAAAAAGCATTCAAATATATATTTCAATAACATAACATATATTACTACATATTAAACAAATTGTCAGATTTTTGCATTCGCGGCAATATACATAAGGCATATTTTTAAAAAAAGTATTTTGGTTGAAATTTCAATTTATGCATTAAAAAATTGTAAAACAAAAATGTTGTTTAAAATTGTAATTTAATTTTTATTTCTAAATTAACACAGCAACGACTTTAAACTGTAAGAAAATTAAAAAACTTTTGAATAAAAGATTTTTTTCACAGCTCAAAGTCAGTCAAAGTCTTGATTGTGTAATAAGTTATAACAAACATACAAACTTGCTTTGTTGCTGTTCTTCTTCTCGTCTTTAGAGAGAATAAAAACTGCAACAAAAATAATAAAAAACAAAGATATAGAAGATTACAAAAGTTGTATTAGGAAAGCTTAAAACCTAATTGACGTCAGCGATATGCTGAAAAATTGCTTAGCCCTTGCGTTTGCGACGGAATTATGTAATGAGATGAACAGCGCTTAAGGGCCTTAGGGCCCCTATGTACTGCAAGTACGGTTGCTACATAACGCGTTCTCAACATAATTTACATTAAGTGATAGTGCAAATAACAGGCAAGGGTTAACTGATAGTAGTGAGTATTGGCAGCACTTTTTTTGAAACTGAAAGAAAATATTTACAAAGTTTAAGGAAATTTATTGTAGTTGTGGCTCTTTTCCAAAATTAACGTTGAAAATTATTTGAAGTTTTTCACAGCTGTTTTTCTAAGGGTACTTTAAAATTTGGAGTTTTTTACTCTGTTTATTGTTTCTTTAGATCACCCTTCTTCTCTTTCTAAACTTTTAATGACTTAGAAGAAACCATCGCCGGTTGGATCATTGAGCCATGGATAGTTGTTCGGGCATCTCACACACGTCTGCAAATTCACGGTCTCACCGGGAATTTCCTTCGAGGTCAATTTGCAGGAGCTAGGCACCCAACATGCTGGTTTTCCTTCGACAACACACTTCTCCCTCCATGGTTCGAAGTTCTTGACTTCACTGACAGTGCGCGGATTTTGCATCCATTGAATAACTTGTGTCATTGTGACGAAGTAGACATCATTGTGGTTTGCCAAAATTTCATCAATCCAATACAAAAAGGCATCTAAGTATTCAGGATTGTTCTTTAACCAGGCCGCATGGAAATAAAGACCAAGTGGCGCACGATTCTGATCATAATGACGATCAAAATTGTGATTAAGGAAATTGTAAAATTGATCACCAGATAAAATGTTTGAGCAGGAATCAACCATAGCACAGCCGGGCAGATATTCATCATTGTTGGGATCCTCACGACGATCCAATTCATTCATGACCATTTCCCAAACGGCATGTGAGCGGGTGGGGCAACTCTGCAGGTTACCATGACATCTGTGTGGCATACGGAAGTACATAGTGTAGGGCCAGAGTGGTGGATTTGAGAGAGGTGCTGTGATTGTTGAATCGTAGAGAAAAGCTTGCTCTTCCATCATGGTGAATTGATTGTTGCCACCAACACGCAAGTAGGGAGCACGCACACCCACTACAGAATTATCGGTGATATTGGCGAATTTCTCGATGATGATACGCATACCAGCCATTTCCTTCGCCCAGTCATCGACGGTGGCATTGGACCAGAAACGTTCCTCATCGTTATGGCTGTAGGATACAAAATGCAAAGAAAAAAGAAGAAAGAAAAAAAATCAGTAGCTATTTTGTTTAATAGAATTAATTAATAATTAAGAAAAAATATTCGTATACACGAAATTTTGTTTAAAACTTTGAAACCATCCAAGCTGCATGATCTCACCTCTACTGTACTAATTTTGCAGTAAGTACATGGTTGTAACGCTAACGCTGTTAGGGCCTTTAAGTATGCTAACCGCCAAGACGTCTAGTTTGCGGTGGAGATAGGCGAGTGCCGTGTTTTTCGTCGTGACACAAACACGACGTGTTCGTGTTAGAAAATTTGAATTCGTGTGTGTTTTGTGTTGAACACAATTGAGACGACTAACAGGACCCAATACAATAAACATTTTATCAAACACAAACAGTTTGTCAGCTACAAACAGAAACAGAACTAACTGTTTGCGTAGTGTTTTGCCCTTAAAAGGGAAAAAATCGAAATACACGCATAAGATTATTAAGCGCAAATCTGGACAACAGGACTTGAAAAACGCAGTAAGTAAAACTACCGATAGTTAACGACAGTCTCCAAAAACTATCGATAAACGACGGTAACTTCCCCCACCACAATGCCAAGAGAGGGAAGAATGTTTTAGCACTATTCCTAAAATTCATTCTCAATTCTACGTTGTGTTTCAGATTTCCAAAGCTATGTATCTTTATTCTTTTATTCCTTCTATCTTTCGATAGTCTATCGATTATTATCGATATTTCACCAGCCCTACTGGACAAGCTAATTTTTCTTAACAAAAATATGTATGTAAATACACATGTAAACGTATTAATAAACATGTAAACGTAAAACAAAAATGTATTTTCGTCTGAAAAGTCGTGCGTGTCGTGTTCGTGTTGGGAAAATTTTTAGCCGTGCGTGTTGCGTTCGTGTTTGAAATTTGTAATTCGTGTTCGTGTAATTTTCTCAAAGTGTCACGTGACTTATGCCCATCTATAGTAAAATATAACCAACAGTCGGCATTTTCAGAACAACTGAGCATAAGTTTTTATTAATAAATTTAGGTGATAACAATTTTGAAATGCATAAATTATTATTTCAGTACGAAACAAAATTTAGTTTTGAATATCCGACGTAATCATTAAAGCAGATGCTTCGGAAATGACTAAAAAGTGGTTAGTTTGAGCTACACTGGAATAGTTTCAGTGAAGAATACTGCTTGGACCTCTCCTTGGTACGTGAAAATTTATAATTCCAAAACATGTTCATGTTTTTAAATGGTCTTTCATTGTGAGGGGTGCGTCATTTAATTGTAAGACATGATGGATTTTTGAAACACTCCTATGTGCATGGTACGCCTCTAATGTTGTGTTTAGTGAAGCTTTTGTGGAGTACGTTATTTTGTTATATATATGTACTTCTACTTAAGTTTATACGATTAATTTGACACCATGCAGTCAGGTTCTTCAGAACAGTATGTAACATATATTGAGAGTATGGTGAATTAAGGGGGGGGAAAAAAATTAACGTCATCTAAATACATTAGAATTTTACTGTTATTGATAGCCGTATTTAAACAACTTATAAATATTAAAACTAGAATACAGCCGAATCGGGTACCTTGTGGTATACCAGAAATAACAGAGCACGCTGCTTTCTGACTGTTTAATATGAAAATTGCTAGAAAGAGACATTGTGCAGCTTGAAAATGAAGTTTGGAGTGTCATCTGGTCTGGAATCATATGAGCACTTTATTGGTCTCACGTATTGCATAGGAAGGTCTGCATGAATTTACCAACGTTAATGGGTCGATATACACTATATTTGAATTATAACTTCAGTTTGAATAAGTTTACTGAAAAAAGATAACCTTTTTTTTAAAAAGTGTGTCGGTAAGTAAACTTGATGACCTTTTAGTTTAGTCAACAAATTTATTTGTTTTGCTCGTTACATACAAAAAAATTGAAGTGCACATAACAAAAACGCTCTAGTTAACAAAATTTACCAATTCCTACAAGGTCCGTGGCTATAAAATTTAATTTACGGCCAGGCCGCATGAAAAGCAACCCTTTTGGCTTTCTCCGCTATGAGACTGTGCTTTTTTGATAGGCCTACCAGACCATTTCAAGATTCCTCGTACTTACATTCCCAGCTGAATAATACGACTCCAGCGATATGGAAGTTAGTGAAAAGCTAACTACGCGGTTAGAAATCTTGGAATATATTTTAATAAAAGCGAAATATTACAAAGATTTTTAATACAATTTTGATTACATTTAATACTTTTGAATAGATTACAAAATTTCATATTAAATTTTAATACAGTTCAAACATAACATCGACATTTTATACCATTTGGAATCAATTTGATGTTATCGTAAGAATTATATTTGATTTTTAAGCCATGCTGTATTATATTCTAATACTTGCTTTCTTTAATTAAAAATAATTGTGTCGTATCCACAGGGGTTCGAACCTGGTTCCTTTTTAATGCAATGGTTGCGTGCGCGGTTTAACGACTTCAACCAATGTAGTAATGTTTTTAATTAGGTAAAAGTATATTTGAATTATCAATTGACTACTACGTAAAATGAAAATTCAATATTTCAAATGGATGGAAAAGTATTTAAGTTTTAGTCGTTTGTAGAAATGAGACAGTAGCTCAGTTGGTAAAGATGAGCATATTTGAACATTGGCATTAAGGCGACCTAGGTTCAATTCTGATCGGTGACAGGTAAAAAAAATTAAAATTTTCGTTTAAAGATTTAAAAATGCAACAATAAATAACCAAAATTTACAGCAGTATTATAAAGAACACGAAGATATGGTAAAACTTTTTTTTGAATCGTAATACAAACGAGTATCACATTTTAATACAAATTTGTATGAAAATTGAGTTTGAATATTTAGGCAGTATTAAATTTTAATACAATTCTGGTGTGGTCATACAAGTAAGCCCAAAAGTATTAAAATTTATTCGAAAATTTCTAACCGTGTACACAGACATTAATTAACATTCATCCTGTTTAGTTATATAGGTCTATTCTATGTCAATTCTATTATTTGGGTTGCCATCACTTGATTATCCTGCATAACTGCCTTCACGTCTAAAACTCTTGACTCGCTTCTCTTTCGTCCACTCATGAGCAAGTTAAACTGCTTACAAGGCGTATTACACCTTCCTTTTTATGTTTTCTCTGGTTAATTAAAATCGTCTCTTCAGTTCGGGCTTATCAAGTGCAACACAAAGAAGATTGGTATGAATAAAAGTTTTATAAATAAAAATTGTACAAAAAAAGATTTATGTTAAAAAGATTTATAAATAGAACTTAAGTTGTCTTGCCTCAAAAAATCATTACAAAAAAATTGGTGTCAGGTGTGGGTAGTCGCAGACACTCTTACTGAGTAGTTAAGTTCCTGCTGCTAGTTCCTTCAGAAGAAAAGAAGATCGTTAAGCTTCAGTCATCCGGTACCGTAATACCAGTTGAATAAGACTTTAAATGCTTGTAAACGTAAGTGTTTAATGAAATTGTAATGTAAGAATTTCGTTTTTAAATGGTAATTATCGAAGAATCATTTGAGCTTTATAGCTTTAAGAGTAGTACGGAGGACGTTAGTGACGAATGCTTAGAGACTGAATAATTAAAAAATCGTTACTTATCTGAAAGTTATATGAAGTTCATAAATTGTGTTAGACTTGGGTCCTATCTATTTCAATGTAATGGCGCCTTATTTAGAAATGAATTTAGAACGGCTCATTCACAAATGAGTGCACGATTTTGATACTTTAACATAAAAAAAAAGAATACTTGTAAGGATCATCTTATTTATTTGTAAGTAGACAAGGCAATGTACATACACATATTCGCTTCAATCCAATTGGCTAAGTGCCTGATGCTGAAATTGTTGCTACAATTTTTAGGGCTAATTTGAAGATAATAAATTGCAAACTTAAACTTAAATATTGAAATTTGAATCTTAAATATTAAAGTTTAAGTTCTTATCCATTCCATATCATTAACGATCTGCTCCAATTTGTTAATCATGGTGAGTTAAGTAATCATTTTTCAACGGCATCCTTTCCTCAAAAATCAACGGACGGATACGATAAATGTACCAGCTGGTATCAATTTGCATAATGATCGCAGTTGCCTCCCAAGCAATTGAGCAATGTGCTTCTATTGTTTTATAGTACATCCACCACTATGAACAACTTGTAACCAATATATCTTAATAAATATATCCGACAGCGATTTAAGCTTAAATTGAAGATATATGTAGGTATTAAATTAGGTACCAAATCAGTGCTATCATGAAAAAACATTCCCTCGGAATATTGCTCGAACTCCCTGGTTCGCAATCGTAGAGAATTTTTTGGCAATGAGTTCAAACTCCCTGGCAAATGAGGTTAAGGCAATAACTGTTGATGGAAATTTTTTGACGTTTCTTGTAAATTTTTTCTCTTTATTATTTTGTAGTTCTACCCTACACAGAGGGTATATTCACTTTGTCATTCCGTTTGTAACGCATAGAAGGGGGCATGGCAGGTATGGAAAAGTATATATATTCTTAATCAGCGTCACCACCTGAGTCGATAAAGCTGTGTCCGTCTGTCTGTCTGTGTGTCTGTCTGTTGAAATCAAGTTTACGGGAAAACTAAGCAAGCTAATTCAATGAAATTTGGCACACAGCTCACATCTTCTTGCAAGCTGCTAACATATAAAAATGGGCGAAATCGATTAACGGCCACGCCTTCTGCCCATACTCTAAGTAAATATACCCAAGACCATTTTGAAAAAAAGTTGCTGAGATTTTGATGAAACTTGATGATTTGGTGAACATGAGAGGCTAGGTCCTAAGTTTACAAAGGCTTTTAAAGGGGCGTGGTACAGCCCTAAACTTTAACATTTATGACGCCATTGCTCGTAAACAGTGCAACATATTGTGATGAAATTTGATACACGGATACAGATCTTGTGAATTTTGAATTGCGCATAAAGTGGGCGGAATTGTAAAAGTGGGCGTGGCATTTCTTAACAATTAAAAATTTGGATTTCGTATAACTCCAAATTGGCACATACGATTTTCATTAAAATTTTAAAAATGATACCACTGAAAGAAGTCAACAATACAAGCCACGTCAATATACTGAAAAATTTATTTTAAGGGCGTGGCACAATCCACAATATTTAGAAACGTTATAAAAAGAGAACTAACAACGCAATCGTTATGAAATTTAATAAGGCGGACATACTTGTTAAAAGGTGTCAATTGTGCGGGTGGGTGTGGCACCTCCCATATAAGCGAAATAAGTTTAATGCTATAGATAGTGTGCTATGAGAGTAATCTTCATAAAATTTTGTGTAGAGGTGTCGGTTACTATGAGCTTCGGAATTAAATGAAACTTGACAAGATTGCATCAGTGGGCGTGGCACCTCCCTCATTAACATAAAGTTATAAGTGCTATTTTAAGTGAACTATTGGAGCAATTGATCTGAAATTTGATGTAAGTGGTTCTCACTGGGTATTAGGTACATATGAATGAAAAGCTGGTGAAATAGCAACAGTGGGCATGTCACCTCCCATACAATTAAAATACCTTAAGTGGCATATCTATCGAAATATATGAACACTGATGCTGAAATTTTTGTAAGAGGTTTGGTTATAAAAAGCTATTTCTAGATCAAAATCAAACAGGATTGCATTCGTGGGTGTGTCACCGCCCTAAATTTTAGGAATAATTACGGCACATATCGCAAACTATACGAGCTATTGTGCTAAAATTTGGTTTGTTTATTTAACCAAAAAGTGGGCGGAATTGCAGAAGTGGGCGTGGCATATTTTGTGTTTTTCATTTATATTCTATTTTTTTCAACATTTCCCGTATTTTTTGACATTTTCAATCTTTTACCTTTCTCCTTCAATTTCATTCGACATTTTCTTTATTCTTTCGACTAATTCATCAATTTTTCAGCTTTTTTCATATATTTCGACTTATTCCATTTCTTTCAACTTTCTTTAATGGTTTTCATATTTTTTCAAAATTTTCAGTTTTTTTCAACATTTTTGAATCTTTTTACATTATTTTCGATTTATTCAACCTCTTCAACATTTTTTAAACATTTATTTAAGAAGTACTTTCAATGCAGTCTAGGGTATTTGAGTTTCGGCCTGGCCGAAGATAACACCTTTACTAGTTTTATTTTAAGAAAATTATTTTTTTGCGTATGCAGTAGATCTAAAAACACAAATGAGGACCAATTAGAGGTAGAGGTCCAGTACTTTGTGTCCAATTTGAATATCGCCAAAGGCTTCACGGAAAGGAGTAGATGACGAGCTACCAAGCTGTGCATTTGACTTTATTTACGACTTTTTTATAATCGTCTCCTGTAATTGTTCTAACTCGATTTTTGGCAAAATGTTGATATGTATGCCACCTTAATAAAGTAATGAAATTCTTTTGTTTAGTGCTATCAAAATTTGGCTTCATGATAGGGGTGAATGTTAGTTCTCCGGGAGCACAATCAACTCATATTCAATCATACGGGGCGACAGAAATAAAATAAAATAAGAAATAAATAAAAAAATAGATACATCAGATGCTAAACGTTAACGCTATCTCATAGTCTGATAGTCAATAGAATTCTATGTTTGCCGTAGTTACCAAATGAACTAGATATAAATGGTAACAAAAAGTGGTGAAGAACCGTGAACTTATTGTGAAATCAACGGTGGTGGACGCTTATCTTCCTCCAATCATCACAGAGATAATAGATGTACTGAGTTATTCAATCTTCTAATGTTTCGAAAAAGTCGCCATTACTTGCGTATCGTGATTTTAATCATGACTAATTGTAACTGCCAATGTAATCGAGAAAGAAAGGACAAATTCGGCTTCTGTGTAAAATAAACACTATGTATGGGCGCATAGTTTTTTTCACAGTAGCCCGCTGAAAAGGGTAACGATTTACCAATAGCTAGGGAATAAAATTTCTGGCCTTTGATCAATACATCATTTCAGACCATATCTTTTTGGGAAACCGTTCAGAAGCAACATCGAAAGCACTTGAATACTTTCATAATCAAGGCCGAGGAAGGATGGAAACTGAAACTAGAAGAATTTGATTTCAAAATAATTAACAAAACGGGATCATAAAATACAAGCGCGGATCATTTTAGTCGATTAAAGAAAATAGATGGAAGTACCAACGAAGCAATGGTTAGTCGTATTAGTAACTCTTATAAAATACGGAACATGAATGTGATCACTCTAGAAGCATTCCAACAAGAATAAGATAATAAAATTATAACATGTAACCACTTACAAAAGACAGCAATGAATATCTTATTTATATAATTTAAGGAATTGAATATTATTATCTTATACCAATGTATTTCAATATACATACTTACATTGGGAATTTTTGTTCAAAAATTCAAATTCAAATACATCGAAACTTAAAGAACTTTTGTCTCACATACATTCAATTTAATAAAAATGAAAGAGGCCTGAGGTATAGTAACTAGGAAGTAGAAGATGTGTGTAGAAAGTCGTATTCAATACTATTTCAACGTTAAAAATCTGGATTGAGAGGTGTAAGATTTCAAATTTAAACATTTTGAATCCTTGAAAGCACAATCATCACAAAATCGAAATAGTTCGAGTTAATGATAAAATATTCATGTTTTGTGGAATAGATGTTCGTTTGACTTTTTGTCGTTATAACTTTTCAAGAGAAGAATTAAAGATACTTCAAACAACTAAAGAAACCTTGAAGTAAAATTGGCGAAATATGCTCAGGAAGATGAAACGGTATGTAAATAAATGTGATGTGTCTAAGCGTGGCGAAATAACTATCTATATACACAAAAAAACTTTTTGAAATCAGAATAAAAGGACTTGATGTCTTTCGAATAAATAATATATATATACATAGGCAGAGTCGGACCGTTACCAATTACTTCTGAGGGTAGTAGACATATTCTTACATTTATATATGACTAGCTGATGCCCGAGACTTAGTACGCGTAACTTGTTGAGTAGACCTACTCTAATTTTTGATTGTTCTTCACAAATCCCGAGATGATGGTTGCAATATAATTTGAAAAATTAAGAATTTTTCCCAGCAGGTACTTCAGCAAGGCCTTCCTCGGAGAAGACCTACTGGCTGGGTCCTCTACCATAAATTTTCCATTGCATTAAATTGCCATAAAACGATTTGTTATGGTTGCATGCTGGATTCTTTTTGCGCAAATAGTTTCATTTAAGCTATTTAGGAATATCGTAATAAATTTTATTTGAGATTGAGAACAAAAAGAGAGTATTAAGATATAATATAGCATGGCTTAAAAATCAAATACAATACTTTTATATTGACATTTAATATGAAATACATTACAAAATTCTTTGTAATATTTCGCTTGTATTAAAATTTATTCCAAGATTTCTAACCGTATAGACTTATAGTAAATTAATTTTTAAGCCCGTATTTGGATGTTAATGTTTTGCTGTCAGGTTGAAATGAGTTTTCTCAATAAGAAACAGGTAAACTATTTCTATACCAAGTTTCTATAAAATAGATCATGAACTATTTGCATCCCAAGAAATTTGGTTGTGAACTTTTTCGCAAATTCCATGAATGTGTTTTTTATCCCGGGCTTAGCTCCCAAAGGGCGGTTGCAAATCAGTTCCATACCTTTTTAACAACACACATACTCATAACACAACATAATCGCTTAATTTTTTTTGTTGGAAAGGTTGTGAAGAGGGGCAGTGCAGAATGTAATTTTTTTCTAATAGTAGGCGTTGTTACGCCTCTAACAGGAAAATACGTTTCCACGGCCATGCAAATGTACTGAGCTTATGAAAGCTTATTAAAAACTTTAATTTCTTTATGGAGGTGTGTCGCCGTCCATAATGGAAAAAAATCGCTGACACGACTGAGCCGCTACAACGATTTTCATGAAATTTGGTATGGAGATAGATTAAATCTTGAATAAAGATATTTGGGTTGAGTGGTCAGTGCCACGCCCTTAATAGGAAAAACGTTTTCGCTGCAAATCAAATGGACAGATTTTGATGAACTTTGGTATAGGAATTGATTGAACCCTGAGGAACGGTACTTATCTTAAAGTGGACGGTGCCACATCTCTAACAGGAGAATATGATTTCTTAGCTAAGCTTATCGACTGAGATTTATATATTAAACTCTAAGGAAGTCATAGGGCAACATGATTTTTGCAAGCGATGAACAAAATTGCTTTTTTTTATTCCAGTTTTCTGATGCCAAAAAAAGAAATTTTGTTTTTGGTTTATCACTATAATAGTTGAGCTTCGACAACTGGGCGAACTCTAGCAGAAATAATATTTACTTATGGAGCCCTAACCTACACACATCAGGGATCATATTTGTATCCAACACAACTCCTAATATAATTATTAGTGTTAACCCTCTTGAGCTTTGAAACTTAAGATTAGAATGACACAAAATATGGAAGCATTTTATGAAATGGTATAGTAAATATGTATATTAATAGTTTCATAAGGAAGCAAGAAATTGTTAAAGAAATCAATTTCAGACATTATTGAATAAACAATCCCTGATTCAAATGAATAAATTAGAAAACGTTACAAGCGCTGTCGAAATTATTACCATTAGAAACGAAATTTTTGCTTGATTTGTATAACTTACTGATAAATATTCTCTTGTGCAAATTAATGTAATATATATTTTAAATGCAGCCTTCATCCATATGTTATTGAAACGGCAGATTTGTTAAAAGAACTTACTAAAATAGACTGTGACTTCCAAATGATGTAAGCTTACCTGTTAAGCCTAATATAGAAAACATAAATATTTTTTATGAAATAGTCAAATCTAATGTTTGTTAAAGCAATAAGAGGCTACATTTTTTTCTTATAAAACTACAAGTAAGAAAATTCATAATATTTGCAAATTGTGCAGTACTAGTACCAGAATATCAATATCAGCAATACTACACTATGGAAGATCAACAATTACTCTCTGAAGCTAGAAACAGAATGAAACATCTCATACCCTTTTTCGCTCCTTTGCAGGAACCCTTAAACATCCATATTAGTGATTTTAAAAGCTATGCTACTGTGAAAGATACATTCTACCTGGAATGACTTTTTGTAGATGAGAAGAAGAATGCCTTATACTACAAGGTAATAGATCCAGATTTCACCAAATGGTCCTTAGTGATATCGGCTTAATACAACTGAGCGAAAGATGTAAGGTTTGATCACATTAATTTATACCACCAGCAAAGACTTTTTAAAAGCAAAGTTGCAACTAAATCATTATAAAAGAAGAACACGAGAAAGTATTGGGAAGTTTTAGTGCTGACGGTGCTCAGAATATGTTTGGCATACCCGAGCATGAAAAAAGTAAGAATCACACAGATTTAAACTTAAAGGAATTAAAGAAACAATCAACTTGTTCATTTATATTAGTCATAATTTTATGTAACGGCTAAGATTTTTATAATAGAAATATGTAGTCATATTTAAAGCAGGGGAGCACATAAAATCATTATTGCAGAAAAAATTTTTTATTGGCAATTTTTTTAAAAAAATATTTAATTTAGAAGCTCTAATTTAAGCGATTCATAGTATTAATTAGCAGATATTATAATGACAATCACCGACTCTAAATCAAAATCGAAAATTGATAGTGAAATTTTCTTCAAATTCATCTTCATTTTCACTGTTTTTCATTTCTCTTCCATTTACAACTAACAACTAAAACAACGTTATATGTGAACTAAAATGTGGATTTCGTTTCAAAGATTAAAGCGCAACAAAGTTTTATGAATTTGGCTGAAAATCATTACTACGATTTCTTACAATATTCTGAAATCATTACTGCAAATTACTTTACTGCAGAAATAGGAGCTGCCTCACCTTATTTCAATGTCGGATTTATAGCTTACTAAACTTAACAAAACTGTATTTGATCATACTAACGACTTCAAAAGCCTACTACTGTGTCCAAAAAAAAAACGCGACATTGTATTTATTTTGAAAATTCTTCATTTATTCTTCCAAATCAATTTCATCCCCTTCAAAGTAATCCCCGCCCGATGCAATGCACTTATGCCAACGGATTTTCCAAAATTTTCCGTCTAAAAAGGC
Organism: Meiosimyza decipiens; assembly: GCA_963680825.1. Classification (NCBI taxonomy): domain Eukaryota; kingdom Metazoa; phylum Arthropoda; class Insecta; order Diptera; family Lauxaniidae; genus Meiosimyza; species Meiosimyza decipiens. The sequence goes on along the minus strand of OY804258.1, from coordinate 69,727,745 downwards.
CGGAATTGTGGAAAGACAATTCATGGTTTTTACACCACAATAATGCACCATCCCATACTGCACACGTAGTTCGTGATCATTTCGTCAAAAACTCAACCCATATCGTTCCGCAACCACCGTATTCACCTGATCTGGCGCCGTGCGACTTCTGGCTGTTCAGCAGGCTCAAAAGACCGCTCCGGGGGCACCGTTTTGATACGATAGAGGAGATTCAAGCCGCAGCGAATATGGAACTGAAGTCCATCCCGGAAAGTGACTACAACCAATGTTTCGAAGATTGGAAAATCCGTTGGCATAAGTGCATTGCATCGGGCGGGGATTACTTTGAAGGGGATGAAATTCATTTGAAAGAATAAATGAAGAATTTTCAAAATAAATACAATGTCACCTTATTTTTTGGACACAGTAGTATTTAGATAATCAAGTCATCATTAAACCTCACAGAGGTAAAGTTCTATCCTTATGAGTAGAATACGAAATAAGGCGCAGATATCATCTGTGGCGTATTTATAAAATGACTAAGTAACCTTTCTCTGAAAAATTCAATTAAGTACTTGCGTTGCTCGACTTATTGCATCCTACACGGAAAGAAAACTTGTGTAATTATTATAATAAAATTTAACAAAGCTTACTGTGCTGTTTCATAATCTTCGTTCATTTTACAGGCATAATAAATAGCTGTACAATATTTTGAAAATCACCATGCCAGCAAGACAAAAACTTGTGTTGTTAAAATTCTCATCGTTAAAAGAATATTGGATTTTTGTTTCGCTTCATAACAAAAAAATACAAAACTACAGCTATAAATATTTAGTACAGGGGTTCTTCTCAAAATTACGTACAAAAAATACTTTAATTTTTTCGATTTTACGTATGCACGTACGTGAAAAAATAATATTTTTTCAAACTTTTTTTGTACTATTGATTAGAGAATAATTCAAAATGTTTTGATTTTATATGACTTGCTTGCACTTCAGTTAGACGTTCTTAAATTATTTCCTTAACGAAAGTTTTCCTTTACCACAAAAAAGTGGCAGAAAGGGCTTAAAACAGATTTTGTTCCAATGTATCTTAAGTCATTCGTTGCACAGAAACTCCCAAAATAGTTCCTGAACCTACAAAATAAGTGCAAGACTTCTTGTAGTAGTTATCATTTTCATGTTAAGCGGCCTCTCAGAAAGGATTGGTATGATGTAATAAAATTAAAAAAACAATTGTTAATAAGACACGTGTACAATATTCAAATACAGTACACTCTCGATCATATTACCTATTCAATGTTGAGTTTGCTCATAAATCCTAGGTTTATATAAAGGGTGTTTTTTTTAGAGGTTTGTTTTTCGAATAGAGATAAAACTGGCATTTTATGGTCAAATCTGGCAACTCTAATGTCATTTATGTTCAGTTTGGTTTGCCATTTTATCATGAACAGGTTGACAAAAGAACAACGCTTGCAAATTGTGCAAATTTATTTCGAAAATAATGGTTCAGTTCGCGAAGTTTACCGCAAGCTCCGTCCATTTTATGGTCGACATAATCGTCCATCAGAGCAATTAATTCGGTTAACCATGGATCGTTTTCGCACTACGTTTACTCTATGTGATAATACGCATCCGCAGAGACGTCGAACAGTGCGCACCGAAGAAACAATTGCCGCTGTAGAGCAAAATGTTGAAGAGGACCCGAATGAATCGATTCGCCACCGTGCACAGCAATTGGAGCTTTGTCCATCAACTTTATGGAAGATTTTGCGCAAAGATCTTGGCTTGCGACCTTACAAGATCCAGCTTGTGCAAGAATTAAAGCCGCGAGACCATGCAATGCGTCGTGATTTTGGTGTATGGGCCTAAAATGAGATTGATCTCGATGCTGATTTTCATCGCAAAATTTTGTTCAGTGATGAGGCTCATTGTTGGTTGAATGGCTACGTCAAGAAGCAAAATTGCCGCATTTGGAGTGAAGAGAATCCACATGAAACCCTTGAGACGCCATTACATCCACAAAAACTGACTGTTTGGTGTGCTCTATGGGCTGGTGGAGTCATTGGGCCATACTTCTTCCGATATAATGCTGGAGAGTCAGTTACCGTTAATGGAGACCGGTATAGAGCCATGATAACCGACTATTTTGTTCCCGAATTGGATGGCATGAATGTGGATGAGTTGTGGTTCCAACAAGACGGCGCTACATGCCACACAGCGCACGTCACAATCGATTTATTGAAGGAAACATTCGATGAGCGCATAATTTCGCGGAATGGACCTGTCAATTGGCCACCAAGATCGTGTGATTTGACACCATTGAATTATTTTCTTTGGGGATATGTGAAGTCGCTCGTCTACGCCAACAAACCAGAAACGTTAGGGGACTTGGAAGCCAACATTCGTGGCGTTATTGCCGACATACGGCCCCATATGCTCGAAAAAGTGGTTCAAAATTGGACCTATAGAATTGGCTTTATTCGAGCCAGCCGCGGCGGCCACATGCCCGAAATCATATTTAAACATTAATGGCATAAAATTATCCTTCCAATAAAGCCAAATTGATGGACATTAAAACGATTTTCTTGTGTTTTATTTCAATTTGAAGCTCTATACCTCTAAAAAAAACACCCTATATAACTAAAGGTCTCTTTACGTTCAGCTCAACTCAATTTTGAAGACAAATAAGACAGTTTGATTTTCATTTTTAAATCAAAAATAATAATCCAGGGTTCATACAAACTTTCAAGGAGTTCATATAGACAAGTGTAAATATAATCGAGAGTGTACTGTACAATGATCTTGATAAACATGCATATCTATTAGGGCGTTTTTTTGGAAAGTTAAGGGATGGATTTTATTTTTGTTTCTTGCCTATATTTTAGCTTGAGGCTTAAAAATTACTGTTCCAAAATTTCAGCTTCCTAGCTCAAACCTGTCATTGGCGCGGATAGAGTTTGTGTCCAATTTCGTTGAAAAGTTACGAAAAAACCGCCTTACTAAAACGCAGAAAATGTACCAAGGTAAAACGTTTAAAGCACTTTTTTTTGTAAGGAAAAGGCAACCCTCTGTTGTCAAGCCACGCCCACATTTTTCGTGTGGCTGAGAAAGCGGACAAAATATACCCCAAAGAGGTTTTTTATTTTTTTTTTAATTAGCGGTCCCATAGGCCTGCATTATAGAATCTCGTTTAAAGAAAATTCTCCTAAAACGTCAGCTTCCTAGATCAAACCTGCGAAAGGCGTAAACCCTTTGCTTCCTATTACAATTCATACAGAAAGAACGAAAAAACAGTAAAGTCAAAAAAAGTCCATATACGAATTGCAATAGGAAACGAACTGGTTTCGCCGTTCGCAGGTTTGATCTAGGAATCTAAAATTTTAGGAGATTTTTTTTTAAGCCGGATTCTGTAATATAGGCCTATAGGACCGAAAATTTAAAAACTAAAACGCCTACGGGTGCATTTTGTCGGCTTTTTCATTCACACGAAAAATGTAGGCATTGATTTATAATTGGGGTTGCCTCTCCCATACGTTTATAGGTTTGAACTAGGAAGCTCCAATTTTGGGATAGTAATTTTTAAGCCTCAAGCTAAAATTTATGTACAAAAAATAAATAAAATCAATCTATAAGATTTTCAAAAACTACACATTAATGCATATGTATGTTGTGCATGAGGGAATTTAAGGCAAGAAGATATCATCAGTATATTAATAGTATGGTACATGAAATAACTGTTATCTAAAATTTAAGAAATGCTGAAAGAGGAATTTGATAAAATTTAGTACAAATAAAGGTTCTCTAGCTTAGTTGCACATTGTCTGACTTAAGATGTTGACACAACACACAACCCAATTTAAGAAAACTAGTTTAAATTATTAATAGTTTCAGCGGATATATATTGCAAAAAGTCAAAGAAATATCGTTACATCCATACATATTTTTGGACCTAGAATAACATCCTGAACAAAATATTTCAAGCTCATCAATTTCGAATATATATACTTTTTTACATTTTCATACAAATAGTACGAAGTTGGATCACAATTTACATAGGAATAATAAGTCCTATAAAAAAGCCCATTGCTCGTTTCTCTGAAATTTTTTAAGGATTGAAAACTATCTAGACATATTTTTGCAAAGCAAATGTTTTGAAAGAAATTTGCAAAAAAAAAAAAAATTTTGAGCCACATTACTCGACATTTATAGGTTGAATGAATTATCTCGATGGGGAAAATGGAAAGGTTTGTTAGTGAGATACACAAATTTATTTAAAAGGTTTTTATTGCTTAGTGTCAGCTTTTACGTAATATTTTGTTTAATAATTCTGTTTTGATCGTTTTGTGTCAAAAATATGGCAAATGCACAATGCAGTCCTAAATTATCACACAGCATAGAACATATGCCGCACAATCAAAGTATATAGAGTGCATTGAATAATACTCGTACCGCTCGTTAAGTCTTGAATTCTTTGAACTGTTTACCAATCGGATTTCATGTTCCTAATTAGTTTTCTTTGTATATTGGAAGAATCAACCAATCAGTTTGGACTTACCATATAAGTGCAGACCAAAGAAATTTGTTATAAGTACATTTTTTTTATCTGTACGTACGTGTATGGAAGACAAGTAGTCTTATTTTTAATCGTCATTACAGTATCTTTACAAGACTTGCATTTCATCTATAAATTTAGGGATAGTTAGACTGCCAGGAAGGCAACGCTGTATTATATTTTTCACTAACGGCGATAAACTGAACGGAGATGATTGTTGTGGTGCTTGTTGAAAAAAAACTAGCATTGACGCTAGAGTATCAGACCGCTGCACAGTGGTCCTTAATCAAGTTTCTTGGTTCAAAAATTGCTAGACAGCACGAATCTTGTAGGCAATGCATTTTTTTTTTAAATGGAAGCTTATCAAAACTCGAACAAATCTTCGCAGCTTTAATTAAAACAAAAAATTTGTTTTAAGTTAAAGGTCAGAAAAAATTAATTTTTTTAACTTAAAACAATAACAAAAGGTTTTCTCTTCAAAATTCGGGCTGGAACGATTCGTTGGCATTGTAATACGAAAAAAAAGTTTAAAGCGCCCGCTACGTGTAATGTGTCGAAATTTTGGGGTTTTATTATGTTGGTACCTACAAGCTGATTTTTCGTAATTCCCATTTTCGTTGCTGGAATCTTAATGTTATTTTCAGACCATATAAGCATAGATTTTCGATTTAAAAAGCATTCAAAAAAGGACAAGACAACAAGTATGCAGATATTTAAGGAATGATTTGTGTTAGAGGGCTTACTTCAAAAATTTACTGGAACAAAAAATCAGTAGTATGTGAATCGTGTCATATTTGACCTACAAAAGTGGGTAAGCAATCACTTCGTGAAGCTTATCGCGCCTTGACTTAGGGTGTCTCTATTGGTGATCGTGGTTGCAGGCTACAGGGGAATTAGATATCTATTCTGTGGTAACTCAATCGATAGCGTTTAGTTTATCTCGTTAGTCCTAATTGGCTACCACCCTATCTAACTAAGTATATCTACTAATAAACTTATATTCAGAAAGTTAATAAGATAAATCAAGTACTAGTAGGCGTTAATTTGATCTAAAGTTAAGGTAGCAGAAGTTCCAGTTAATAATGGAAGCGTTGAGTACAAATAAATAACTTAAGTGTAGAGTTAGAAAAAAAAAGTTTGACTTTTACTCTCCTGAGAGATAGCTTGTATTGTTTTTTCTGAATTTTTCCATAATTTTTTAATAACTTTTTTTACTTACGTTATCGAATGCACAGCAATTTCGTGCCCTTTACGTGCAGTTTCCTGTACAGCTGAGTAGTTGCTGTATTTGTGAGAAACGAAGTAAGTGGCCTTTATATCGCAACCATTAGGATTTTTACGTCCCTTGAACATTTCTTTATACAACTCAATGTTGTTGTTATTAATAGCATCGTCGAAAGTAATGGTGATCATCATAGGTACATCCTTGGCTGGCAAGTCACCGGGAATATGTGTGCCATCTTCAGAACAGAAACAATCGGGTAAAACGCAAACAGCAGGATCGCATGGTGGTGCGCGATTCGGATCGTTATCGATGTCTGTAAAAAAATAACAATACCGTTAGGAATTTCACGCTAGCTATATACTGTTTCACTTAGCTTTAAGATTAGTCTAAATAAGTCAATAACATAGGCAATAAACTTGCATCATATCGATTTTTTGGACTGCACTTTAAATACAAAATTTTAGTAGCTACTAACCTAAGGACTTTGTATTTGCAAAAAGCGATTTATTTCTTAATTAATTTCATAATTGTGAACGTTAAAAATTAACAAAAATATTATTATCTCTTCTTAGAACCAAAAACTGTTTACAAGCTCATAGCTTCATAGCGTTGCATGAAGACAAGACTTTTTTCCACATTTTGGGAAATTTTTGAAATGATGTCGATGATCGTAGATCAGCAAAATTCAATTTTGGAAATTTTTATATCCTACATTTTGTAAAGCATAGAGGGGGTTGTGGCAAAATGTAAAGTGTATGTATCCTTGATCAGAGTCACTAACTGAGTCGATTTAGCCAAGCCCGTCTGACTTCGGTGTGTCTTTGGAAGTCTCGTTTACGGGAAAACTAAGGCAGAGAGCTGAATGAAATTTGGTACGCAGGCTTAAGTTCTTTTTAGTTTTTTTATCGTAAACGTTGAAAGATGAGAACAAGAAATCAAATTACCCTTTTTTAGTGAATTATAGCAGATTTTTGTAAATTTTGTTGTCCATGGCAAAAAAAAAAGAACATTTCAAGTCTCAATTCAGTACATTTCCACAAAGTGCAAACACCATCACTAATCCATGCATATATATGAATGCTCATATGTTTGTGTTGATGTACATATAGTACATGGCTATATTACCTACAATCTAAATAAAGTAATTAAATAATACAGCACGTCTTCAAAACTGGTAGCGATGATATGCTGCATCATTTCAAATTCCTGAATTGATTTGAAATTTAGAGAATTGTGAGCGAAAGAAACACTAAAAGTTGCGTGGCATGGCACACCTCACGTTAATGAGCACCAACGTTGCTGTGGCAAAAAGCAGAATTCTTCCAAAGTCGACGTGGTGTGGAAAAATCGAACGGCATTTTAGTTAACGTGACTTGAAATTTTAATTTTTGAATTTTTCTTTTTATTTCATCGTATGAGGTTGGTTGTGGCATGAAAATCTATACTTTGTTTAGCAGTGCGCTGAGGTGCTGGCGAAGTGTTGACACTTGAAAGGGAGATACAAATTGTTTGCTTTTAATTTGTGTTGCTGAAAACATTGCAAATACTTTGAAATGTCTTCAAGTGATAGGTGTGTGGGAAAATGTGAAATACTTAGCATTGCGGCGTTACTGCACGAAATTCAGTACATTTAAATTTGTTTGTTATATATATAATATGTTATTTTTGATTTGTTTTTTCACCTTGCACTTGTTGAAATATTTTTATACGAGCGCAAGCGTGGCATCGGCAACAGTTTTGTTGTTGAACTTTTACTTTGCTTGGCAAGCATTGTGTGTCCATATTGGCGTATGAGGTTAATAGTAATTAGCAAATAAAAGTAGCAACACTGTTGCGCTAGCTCGATCGTTTTGGAAAGTTTTGATTTTTGAGTTATTTCTCTTACTGTTTGAAAGGCGGCAACATGAAGTAATGTTTGATGTGAAAGAATTGTGGTCAGACTCGTATGTAATGAAAGCTCAGAGCTCAAGCTTCTTGTGTTATTTTTGATTTTTAGAAGCATACATTTCTCGAGTATGCTGCTTTTTAAATAAATAGTTTATTTAATCATGGCGTTTTCTATGCCTGTGCTACAGAATTATGAGATGGTAACTAAATGGTTCGTAATTCATAAGTTCATGATTTATCCGTCTATTGCTATGTTGGTTTCTAGGATACGGCATTTCAAAAATGTTCTATTAATAATTTTCACCGAGGTACAATGTCTCCGAGCGGCTATGTGGGGTTAAAACCTTACCACAAATTGAAAGAAACTATACAAGGGCGCAATTTATGACAGCATCGTTTAGCTAAAAAGAAAAGGGATTTTTCTCTAGAACTAGTTCATTGATAATAAATAGTTAATAGTACGTATTCTCAACCATCAAGATTCCATCTATTTCGCGCTATAGGATATAAAATCTGTCATGCTTACAGCTGATAAGATTTAGCGCAAATATTATGCTAAACAATTTTACAATTTGAACATATTTTTACAAAAAGACCATCGTGGTGGTCATCTAGATTGTGTGACTTGATACTGCTAGACTTTATTTTGTGGACTCAAATGCCAATATTTTTGAAACTATGACTAAATTACATCCTGATATATGCGTAAGTAATGTAAAGTTGTATTAAAATAAGCCAACACTACGTGGTCTGCCTAGTTAACTGATATTATCTACAATATTGGCGCAAAGCTCATTAAAATATTTGATAAAATTTTCAAAATTACGTGTTTTGTTATCAAACAAATGTGTGTTTAAAAAAATATAGAGATGAGCCGCTATTTGCAACAATGGCAGAACTTAAAATAAAGTTTGTAAACACGGGTTTTATCCAAAGCACATTCGTTACAATGCTTACCAAGTTTAATTCTTACGGTAGTACTTTAGAAACATATATATGTTTACGACCTTAATGATAAAAATAAAATATCTTGAGGTTTCTGTTCTCAATCAAATTAGAAACCTATGATATCTACTATATAAAATTCAGTCTGTCTGTCTTTTATGGACACGGAAACTGTCCAGTAGGGTGCATACTTAAGGCGGCCCTCACACAAAAGTGTGTTTTAAATAGAGTTTTTACAAGGACCTTCTTCTGATATGATATTCCTTATTTTGTGCATACTAGCAAAAGTATCCTTTCCTATCGGAAAGGGCAGAACAACGTCTGCCGGGACAGCTAGTAATATTATAAAATGCGAGTATATAATTATTGCTTGCAACATAATAAACTGACTTAATGGCCAACTAAACTATGCATAGGATAGCTTATTCTTCCCTCAAATTTGAACGAATATGCTTAAGGAAACATCAACAGAAGAGACCTTTTAGTTAATTTTAGTCATAATATTTCTGAGTACATTTGTACTTATTTCAGTACACTCGCGTCGTGCAAAATTGTCCTCAGTACATTCGACAAGATTTTAGTACATTCGGTACACTTGGCCTATTTTCAGCTTTATTTTCGATACATTTCGACTATTTCTAAATATGTACTACCTTTTATTTAACTAATACCCCGTTACATATGAAGTTGTTTAAGTTTTAGTAATTTTAATTAAATTTGTCATGTTCATGTCCAAAAAGTACTTTCGGCAGCTAAAAAGTAAATTTCAAATCTCCATTCAGTAGGTACATTTCCACAAACAGTGCACACAATTTGTGTCATCTATGTTTCATAAATAAATTAAATTTATCCACAAAGTGTTATTGAGTATCAATAATTTAGATATTTATTACAATCATTAGTTTTAAGACAAAATAGAAAGCAAAATTGCACACTTTGTTCTGCTCGTGCACTTTGTGGACAAAAGTATTGACAAACGCAAATTGTAGCATTGCTCTATTTTGATCGTGTTTAGCTTCAATATTTGGCAATATTGTTGAACAATATTTAAATATTTCCTTTGGTTTTACAAAATCTCATTGCAAGATTATTTTCCTATGTAACTAGCAACAATGTTTTTGAAAACAATGTCATCAACATTGTTTAGAAACATTCGTTGCAAAATCTTTTTGCCACAGAGTTTATCATATCACATGTTATACATTTTTTTATATAAAAATATAACAATAATGAGGCAGTTCTTGTAAAATATAACTGTTCATTTTTTAAAAGTAGAATTTACTAGACAACGGCAATTTATGGTTAAAAAATTAACGTCACCTAAAATATCATAAAAACCAATGCGGACACGCATTGGAGCGTATTTTAAAAACATTTTTTTACGTTTTGGTAAAAGAGAGATTTTGCTGCCACGGTGAAATGCACATTAAATACTTTTTTTGAATTTTTATTTTACATTTCCTTTGTTTATTTTTATTGATTGAAAAGGAAATTAAAGATACGGAGCAATAAAAATGAAAGAAAACGACAGCACAAAATAAAACACCATCATGCGAAAAATGTTTACAAGTTATTATGTCATCGAACCGGTTGATTTGCTTTGTTTGCCCCATTTTGTCATGGTGTTTATTTTTAACCGATTATTGCAGCTTCTTTTGCGGAGCACGAAACAGCGGAAGAAATCAAAACCCAGTAAAAACTTCGCTTACATGTAATCGGTAGAGTAATCGATGAAGCCAATTTTCATTGTTTTAACATATCATAGGAAGTAATCGATTACTCTGTCGTTATGTTGAGGAGGTGTTATATGAGTACTGACCAAGGTAGGTAGCATATGTTTTAGATTACTTTTTAGGTTACATAGCCCATTGTTGGTATGATCGAAGTACTTCTCTGAAACCGAAAAAGCACTGGTAAAATAGACAAAAGGAAAACATATAATGGGCGCCGCATACAACTTCAATATTAAAAAGGTTCTGTCGAATATATGCAAGTATGACTGAAACTAACTAAATAACTTACTAAAAAATTGATCCATTTTCCAAAATGGGCGATAATTCTCTGAAATAAACAATTCCTTTTTCGGAAGCATACGTTTTTGAAATGGCGATTTTACTTACATATGTTCTTCAGCCTCTTTCTCAAGGAATTTGAAAACGTATTTCCGGTGCCTCTTTACTTTTGAGTGGCTTCGATGGAAATATAAAAAAAACATTTCGTTTTATTAAACATTGCCCGTGGATTTTTTTGAAGTTTTACGCAGGTATGTAGATTCACATATATTTCGAGACGATTACTTTTTTTTATTTTATTTCAACAACCACGTGGAAATGACTTTTAAGCCATAGAATTCAACTTTTAAAAATAAAAATCCATAACTTTTACTTTACCTGTGTTAACATTACACATTGCATTACATGCAATAGAAAAATTAATGCATTATTTGACTCAAATTATTCATTGCATTACTTACTATGTTACTTATCTCTCTAGCTTTCAAGTCATGTTTTATAGAATCACTTCACGTGTAAGAGGTTACGAAATTATTTAAAAGTATTGCTGGGAAATCTAAACTTTAAATTCGTGTTATTTACACAAACTGTAAATTTCTAAATTCAAATTTGTCATTTTTCCACATTAACTTCACGCCAAAGGACCGCTACTGAAATAAAACCAACAAGATCCACTTGAAATGACTGCTCTGTTTTTAAACCACTAAAAGGAAGTTCCTTTAATTTTAACTACATTTTAACGAGTAGTCCGCTAAAACTGGAAATAATTCGCTCATGTATCATTTTGGAGAACGTACTATAGATTATACAAATTGTTCTTCCTATATGAACTTTGGAATTTTCAGGTAATGTACCGATTATAAAAAATTGTAATAATCTTTCAGAAAATTTTAATTGCATCGCTCAGCCGATATTCAGTAGACTTGGCAAAATAGGTAAATTCCAATAGATGCCATAAGTATGAATATTATAATTACCAATCCGATACTACGCATATAAGTAAGTCCGGTATACGCTGTTACAGTTCAAAGAAGAGATAAAAGTTAGATAGAGATAGGAACAGAGCTAGATGTAGAGATTGATATAGCGACAGGCCCCGACTTGCGCAAATACAAAATTTGATTTTAATTCAAGCAATATGTTTGAACCTAGTCAATCACGAGCCAACGAGCTAGAGTCCTTATATCACAACACTGTCCGGAGATTGCGTATATTGGCTAATACGACCTATAGGTCTGCATGAGTGCACTCGAAACGACCATCAAGCTACTCGCCACGTTGCGAGTCTTTAGTTTTTATAAAAAACACAAGTCAAATCAAATCAAAACAAATCGAAACACCAAGCAGGAAAGGTGAGTGATCCACTTGCAAATACGTTTATTTCATTCGGAAGCTTATATAAAGATGGTTTCGAGTGCATACCTCTAATTCGAACACCATTTATTAGATTTATGAGAATACTAAATTTTTTAAAAAGGGTAAGCTTTACTGGCTCAGAGGTAAGCACACAATCATTTTCTTTTCTTCTACGCACGAAGAAGTTTTTTGGCTTTCAATTCGTTGAAAGTTTTATTAAAAGTGGAACTCTAATTTAAATTGATAAACGACTTTACATAGCTTAGTAGTTACGATATTTCAATAATTATTTAAATACATAAATGCAAACTTCGTCTTCGATAGCTGAACCCAAATATTATAAGTTTTTGTTTGATCCATAGCCTCACTCTTACTAATCTTTTCATTTTCTATTAACACATAAACAATTGTTTACCCTCAAGCCACAAACCACACATTTTAACTCTTCTTTTCATTTGCGTAAACTTGATTTCATCTCTTCGAAATTTTTTTCACTTTATATTCCATGGTTGGAATTTTTCACTTTCGTTTCAATTTTTTCTTTCTCATATTTACATTTATTATTAGAGGCATAAATAGCACAATATAAATAGCTAAACAACAGTATTCGTACAGGTCCAACAGACTCTGACAGACAGACGATAGATAGCTGGAAGCAGTTTTGTTGCAATATTAAAACCGGTATCTTAAACGTAACTCCAATATATTTCGAACTTGCTGCTGCGAGTTCATACCATAAGTGTACTTCTAATATTTATACCTGTTCGAGATACATACGTATACATATGCAAAGTTATAATGACATAAGGTGATATGCTAAATAGCAACAAGCTAGTTGTTAGATTAGTGAAGGTGTTTTAAGTAAAATAACAAAAAAAACTTTTATTTTTTAATTAAAAAAAAATAGCACTCACCACATGTATTTTCATCAGAACCATCCGCACAATCCTTTTCGCCGTTACAGAAGAGACCACGTTCAATGCAATTGCCATCACCGCAAGCCAAGAAACCATCCTGACACAAAGGTTCATCGGTATGTAGCAGAGGTTTGATACGACGTTCCTTATTTTTGGACTTGCAATTTTTGACAGCCTCTTTCCAGTCGCAGGTTTGCTTTTCAATGTCAAAGTACAAACCAGCCGGACAGCGAATGGCTTGGAGACCCTGCAAAAGAAAATTTTTTGTAATTAATGAAACGAAAGCGAAATCTTAAGTTCTCTGGTTTGTACAAATTTTCGGCCCTATCGTGATCGGTTACAGGATTCTGTAGACGCGACGCAACAGTAAGGCGACAGTTTAATTTTTCGGCATCATAGTTGGCAACAAATTGACTGCCAGTGGATAGCAAAAAATATGGTCATTTCTGGTGTTATATATTCCTGGTCAAGTTTTTATTTTTTGCGACATTAAAATACAATTTTTGGAAAATGAAAAGTATTGAACTGCATTTTTTTCCGATGAAGACGAAGGTGCGTCATAACTCAAAAAACTTAAATTTAGAGAAAAACGTATTAAATGTTTCACGGATGATACCTATGTCGTATACTTCTCTCACAAGGCAAGTTGATTTAATAACATAATGATTTTTTTACACAAACTGAAGCATGAAATGGCGGTTATTTCTGCGTAGTTAATTCGATGGTATTATTCATATGGAGCAATATGTATTTGTTGTAATTTCGCTAAAAAGTGCATACGAATGCTTCGATGATATGTCAATATGGGTATGTACAAATATTTTCGTATATAACATACTAACGTAGGTGTGTTTGAAAATTTTGTTCAGAATTGAAATTTGACGAAATTTCGGTACCCAGCGAACAGAGGCGTAACAATAACAATTATCATGTATAATAAATTTCAATTTACGATTTTTCGGAGGAAAAAAAAATATCGATATAATTCAAAGTGTATTTTAAAGAGAAAGGATAGTTCTGGTAGTTCTTTTGGCTCCAATTTATGGTTGCATAAATAAAAATATCGTGTCTATGTAACGCAACCTCTAACAACTTGAAAAACTGTGATGTTCGCACTTTTAGGGTAGAATATCTCGAAAACCAAATCCATAAGAGTTATTCTAATCTTGGATTCAAATTCAAGGCGTCGAAAACCTTTGCAAAAGTATATCTGGGTTTCAGATACTGCGGTTTGTTGACTTGTATTCTTATGAGAAAAATTTCAGAAATAATCATGAAAAGATGAAGAAAAATCATATGATTCAATCAAGATAAACCAGATGGTACTTATTTTTTATTTATAAAGTTAACTATTTAACATCCTTTCTAGAGAGCCATAATTCATGAAAGTCGGTTCACTATTTTATAGCGTTATTTCGTTATTTAAAAGCGATAGCTGTGATCATAAAAAACTTCAATCATACAAAAACTTTAAAAATAAATTAAAACAAATTATGAGTGCTAGAAAAAAACTACGAGAAATTTATATTTTTTTAACGTCTTTTTCCAGAATACATTGAAATTTCTCATGGATGCAACAAAAAATTTATTTTGCCGAACCGTATTATGAACCACGTTGGTTATTCGCAAATAGGGCATCCAACAACACGCAAAATGTTTTCATAGCAGGCTATGCCGTTTGGAAATATATTGTAGAGGTCATAAAAAGACAAGAGACATCGAACAATTATTTGCATTCATGTCTTGTATATCAACAATGGCCGTTGCATAAGACCCTAGATGAAGAGCAAGACTCCATAATCAAGAACGAAAATTATTTTTAGCTCACTAGACTCTGGCACTTTCAATATGCAATCTAGCTTTTCGTGGACATAGAAAAATGGCATACAATGATTCAAGTCCAAGAACAAGTGTTTGAGTATTGCTTAGTTATTAGCGTAATATGGTCCAGTTTAACAAGAATTGTTCACTAAGCCAAGGGGCTAGACGAAATACTTAAGTCCAAAAATACAAAATGAGCTCATTGCTGTTCTGGTTCAAAAAGAGGAATACTCGCTGGTAAATGATGTAATAATAACTGCACCATTTTACTCCACTATATTTGATACGACTCGAGAAAGTTCGAAAACAGATCAATTGTGCAAGCTTTACCGTTACTGTGTGATCGATCGATTTCAAAAACTCAAAAGAAATATCGAACCAATTGCGGTGTTGTCCATTGTGCTGTTCGTAACTTAGGTCTTGTAGTTAATGATGCCACAAAAGAGGTTATAGAAATACATTTCTTGAACTGTGCAACAAATATATAATATTTTTGGACATTGTATCAAAACATGGAATATGAAGGGTGTTCAAATTTGAGGTATCTTTTAAAATTTGGCTCCATTTTTTTTAAAGTTACTAGATCACACCCATGGTATGTATGAAGAAAATACATTCCGGTTAGTTAAAATGGATCGCTATGCGAGTGACCAACGTGTTTTCATTATCAAAACTTATTTGAAATATGGTGAAGGTTATTCAGAAGTTGGAAGAAAATTTCGTTCTAAATACTAAAGAGAAAATGTTCCGACAAACAGTGATATTAAACTTACTGTTGATAAACTGTTTTAGTTTGAGATCAGAGAAGCAGAATTTATCATCATAGTGGTCGATCAAGTGAAAATATTCCAGTCTTTACAAGTGTTGCCGAAGAGCCAAAGACATCAATTCGTTGCCGTTCGCGGTAATTAAACTATACAAAATGATCTACATTTAAAGGCTTACAAAATACAGTTAACACAAGAATTAAAGCCAACTGACTATGTATTACGTCGGCAATGCGTTGATTGGGCCAAAGATTAAGCTCACCGATTAAGCTCATTTTGAAATTGGCGGCTATGTCAACAAACAGAACTGTTACATTTGGGCTGAAAAGGACTCAGAGAATTGTTTGAAAAGCCAATGAAACCAAAAAATTATTGTATGATGTGTATTATGGTGTGGTGGCACAATTGGTCCATATATTTTTGAAAATCAAAATGGCAATGCAATTGCTGTGAATGGAGCTCAATATCATTTATATTTTTCTTGAGTCAATTGGTAGATATTGATGTGCAGGATATATGGTTTCAAAAGAACAGTGCAACATGCCGCCAACGGAATCAATCGATCTTTTGAAAGAGAAGTTAAATAATCGAATAATATCTGGAAGAACAAACGTCAATTGGCCACCAATTTCACGCGACTTAACAACATTACATTTCCTCTTTTTTGATGAGTAAAGTCTTTGCGGATAATCTTCAAACTGTTCAGTACCTCAATGACAACATCATCGAGCAAATATCACTAATTGAACCATCCATCATTATGCGATAAAGCTATAAAAAATATAAAAAAAATTGACAGCTTGCCGAGCTATCACTCCACTTCCACGACATTCTTTTTTATTACTAACCGAAATCAATGTAATTTAACTTCCAATAAAAAAATAGATATAACATAAAACTCACGCCTTTTGTTTAAAATTTAAAAATACACTTCCAATCCGAACATACTTTACTATCACCTTTAATTTCTAATACAGAGGGGGAGTCCTCAGCTTCGGTAACATTAAGTCTAACTAGATGGGCAGACGTTCCGATGCCATTTTTACTTTTAAAGTTCGGTTTGCTGAAGCTAAAAAAGTCTATTATTTTTTTTTTGTGGTGTCTTTGAGCAGAAAATAATATCTTATTGAAATTTTTTTCAGCTAACTGTTCAAAAACTTTGTGTGACTTTTGATTTTAGGCTTCAAATTCTTAGAAGTTGGCTTAAACGGCGCTGATGAGTCTTCTCTGGCAACGGACGAAACTATAGTAGTATAACGACCTTTATCTTTTTTTTTTATTTCTTTAAGTGTTTGACACACAACATTTCAATTTCAAAGCAAATGACAGAAATTAAACCGTTTCATTGTGTAGTTGAAAAATTTACAGACCACGTGAAACTACGTTTTTGAAACTACGATTCAAGCAAACTTCAATTAAAAAAGTAAATATGGGGCTATTTCAGTTCAAAAAAATTAAAATCATAAATGGCAAAAAGTAAATATCGGTTAGTTTTATCTAAAAAAACATGCCTCATCCTTTAAAAAAAGGAATGACAGTTATTTTAAATCCAACGCAATAACAGGATGACAGATATTTTTAATCTTACGGAATCAAATACAAAGTAACGATTATTTTTGGTAAAAAAAATATACTTAACTATTTTTTATTTTATTTTTTATTTATTTATTTATTCTCATTTCTCCATAACATTCATATATAATAATTTGGTATCCATAATTTATAATTTGCAATGAAATTTTGATTTAAGGGAGAAAAGGTAGAGACAAATTTAGTATCAAAGTACTGTATCATTTGCCTACTATAATTTATAATATACTTAGTTAGATTAATGATTAATAAGATAAAAAGCTAAAGCTCGAGCTCAAGTTGATATAGAGAAAAAAAAAAAAAAAAAAAAAAGTTACAAAATGTGGTAATTAAATATAAAAAATAAGAATATAAATATAAATCTGACAATTAATTATATTGGTATAAATATTTATTTAAAAAAATCAGACAAATACATGTTTCAAAAATAATTTTATCAAGAAGCTTGTAGCAAGGTTTCAATTTCATCATAGTTGAAGGTCAAGAGCCAAAATTTAATGTACGCTAAAAATTTCCTTAAGGATTCCAATGCTTTTACTGTGGAGGGGAGTTTATTAAATAATCTATAAGATAATATAGAAAAAGAATTTCTGTAATTTGTGGTGCGGAACTGGGGGACGATTACATTACTAGTATTTCTTAAATGATATTGAGAACTAATCATGCTGTTTGAACTCAAGTTGTTTACACGAAACTTTTTCAAGACTTGAAAATAATATAAATGACGTAAAGGTAAAATGTTTAAGGCTTTGAATAAATTAAACGATGGAGTTGTTCGACTTTTACCGCATATTTTTCTAATTGCACATTTTTGTAAAACCAATAAAGGTTTGATTTTGCTTACATACGCACCACCCCAGCAGGAAATGCCGTAAACCAATTTTGAGTGGAAAAGACCAAAATAAATCATTTTGAGTAGACTTTGCGAGCATAGATGTTGAAGTTTGTAAAAATTTCTAATTACATGTCGACAATATACTATGAGCGAATCTAAGTGCTGACGCCAACTTAACTTGTTGTCAATTAGGATTCCCAGATATTTAAATTTATCTACAGCTTCAATTTCAAAACACCGGTTGTTGCATGTCTCATTTAAATCGTAAGTAGGGGAGACACAGCTACATAGTTTGAATTTTTTACAATTGCAGTCATGGTACTTAAAAAGAGTATCTGGGGAATTTCGAGACGTCAAATTTATATACATTAGTCGAGTTTTATTACTAATAATTAATTTATGAACAGCAAACCACCTTCTTAATTTATCCAGATCATGATTTATGTCTGAGGCTAAATCATGAGAAGTATTAGTTCCATAAGCGATACCGAGATCATCAGCAAACGCTGTTATACTTCCTCTGAATTTTTGCGCAAAAACCGAATTTATATAAATGAGAAACAGAACCGGCCCAAGGACTGATCCCTGTGGAACTCCAAGTTTAAGTGCAGTAGGGTTGCTAAAGGTGTTTTCAATTTTGACGACTTGGGTTCGGTTTGCAAGATAGGAGGCTAGCCAGTAGTGAAAGTGCCCTCTAAATCCAATTCTATTAAGCTTGTCCAGAAGGATCGAATGGTCAACCATATCGAACGCTTTTGTAATATCAACAAAGAGGCTGGCACACTGCATTTTCTTATCTAAATTTTTATGAAGCATAGAACTGAATGATAGCAGAGCATCCTCGGTTGAAATTCCTTTCTGGAAACCATATTGGCTAGAGCTTAAAAAATTTGTTTTATTTAAAAAACTAACTATTCTCTTTTTAATCGCTTTTTCGAAAACTTTTGCAATAGTAGGAAGAAGAGATATAGGCCTATAATTTTGAATATCTTTTCGATTCAGTTGCTTAAAAAGGGGAGTAACTATTGCACTTTTTAGTTCTTTTGGGAACACGCCACAGTGAACACTTAAATTGAATAAATGAGCAGTACATCGGAAATATTATATGCAATTTTCTTCAATGATTTATTTGTTATTTCATCCATTCCACAGGCATTTGAATTATTTAATGAAAGGATAATTTGTACTACCTCCATAGCAGTTACATTCTCAAAGAAGAAGGAATTAGGTTGATAAGTATCTTTTTCAATAATATTACAAGTACAGGGCGTAAAATTAGAGTTAAATGAAGTTGCAATAGAAGAAAAGTAATCGTTGAATTCATTTGCGATAACAGAGTTATCGTGGCATAAGACATTATTTAGATATAAACTTATAGGATCGTTGCATTTTACTCGTTTATTAATTATACCATTTATTACTTGCCACTCTTTTTTAATGTCGCCTTGACAGTTCGAAAACTCTGAGCGAAAATAATTTTCACGGACCAAAGGGATTTCACGTTTAACTTCCGCTGCAATTTTCTCATAACGTTTTTTAAGCTGGACATTTCTTGGGTGTTTAATACATTTTTTCCTTAATTTGTGTTTCAGTAGAACTTTATTCATTAGTGCACTAGTCATCCAAGGTTTTATTGGCAAATCATGAGATCTATGGTTGTGTTTTTCGTGAGAAGCCATACTAAAGTGATATTTTAATTTTTCTGTAAATAATGTGTATGCAATAGATATATTCGCACAGTTATAAACTTCGGCCCAGTTTTCATAAAGAAGACTCGAATTCAGGTTATCATAGTTAATCTTTTTATACATTAGAGGTGAATGACGCGTTGACCTTATTGTTTGTTCGATTTTAAGAACAAAACCCGTCATAGAATGGTCACTAATATTTAAGTCAAAGTTTAGACAATTTTGAAGTAAATCAATACTGTTCAGTCTGCCTATAACATGATCAAGGCATGTAGAAGATATTGGCCTGGTTGCAACATTTAAAAAAGAGTGCAAGCCATGTTCGGCAAGCAGGGTTAAGTACATATCAACAGCATCATTATTTCCTAATAAATCTAAGTTTAAATCACCAACTAAAAACAAATTTTTTGATCTTTCATTTGTGAGGAGAGCTTCCAGCTCTTCTATAAAACAACCAATTGACGTAGCGTGCAGTCTATAAAAACACACGAAAGTAAATAATTCATTGCCCAGTTCAAATGTTATTTTAATTCCATCAGCACTATTAAAATTACATTTAAAAGATAAACAGTTAAAAGAATTTTTCACAAAAACTCCCACACCACCTGCAGAGTAGCTATCGTTTGGAAAAGCATAAAAATTATAACCAGGTATACAGAAATCATTAACTTCATAAGTGTATATCCAAATTTCTGAAACGAAAATAAAATCGGGTAACCTATGGAAAGCGTTAAGTTCACAGATTAATGTATCAAAACTTTGCCGCAGACTTCTTGCATTTTGATGTACTACTATAATTGTATTTTTTTCATTGAATGATTTGAACGTAGGATCTAGAATATCACTTAAAATATTTACATTGAAGTTATTGTTGTAATTTTCGGAAATATCAAACATAAAAGCAATTATTTATTTGTTAAATTGGTTAAGTCTTCAAACGATTTCACAACAATAACTTCACTGTTTTCCGATTTTTTTAAACAACAATTGTGATTTTTATACCAAGCGAACTTAAAATGATTGACTTTTTTAAAGTTTATTACTTTATTTAGTAGAGCACGGTTGTAATTCGTCAAACTATCATTTATATATATTTTATTCTTATATTCTGAATTAATAAAAGAAGCATTTAAATTTTTGTAGGATGTTTTTTTTGCCAATATTATTTTTTCTTTTAGAGAAGACGAAGAGAGATGTAGAGAAATTATTGATCGTGGTTTGCTATTGTTTCTGTTTTCATTTTTATTCTTTACGTTGCCTTGTTTATTGTTTGCATTCAAAGCATTACTATTGACATCGGAGTTTTGTTTATTTTGAGTTGACTTAATACAGCATTCCGATATATTCTCGTCGTTGATATCGATGTTGAGAGCATCACGAAGAATTTTTTTTGAGATTTCGCGAGCATTGCTATTATTTGCATTCGGTACACCAACAATATCGATGGAATTTTGCAGTTTGTCTTGTTCAAGTTTATTGATTTTTTTTTGAAGCCAATGTACTTTTGATGAGAGTTCTTTGTTCTCTTTTTGTAATTGCTTTAATTCGTTAAAATATTGAGCGTTTATTTTACGAGATTTTATGATTTCTGCATATAACATATCAAGGGTGACTGTACTTGGTATATTAAGATCAACATCTACGATAGCTGTTGTTTCTGGATTATCAATTGCCACAGCGCTGGACTCATTCGTTAGTGCCACCGGAGTGAAGAGAGCTTCTTTCACAATAGAATTTGTACTCACACTTTTAACTCCTACTTGCTTTTTAAAGTTGAGTGATTTAGCAGATATATTCGGTGGAGTAGGCATTTTAGGAGACGAGCCAGGCCGAAGAGAGCACTTATGACAGCAAAAATTTTTATTTTCCGCTTGCATAGCTTCATAATTGTTAAATTTTATTTTAATGCACTCCAAATGATAAGAGCCAAAGCAAACGGAACATTGCGGTTTATCAGTTTCGGCGCGATCAATTCTTTTGTTGCAAATAGAGCAGTACATGATGAAATCAAAAAAAGAAAAAATAAATTTCTGAGAAGAGCTTTAGAACAATTTAGCTTAACCGTTTTGCGCAATGCAGAGACACGACCGGTCATCGCAAAGTGCAGACTATGACTACTTTTGATTGATTTAAAAAAAAAACAAATCAATCAATTACTAATTTTTCAAGATCGCTTCATGGTTTGATCGGTGGGAGCAGTAACAATATTCCTGAGACAACGCGGAATTTTCAATAACAATGTGATAGGAAACAAACTGTTTGCGCCATCCACTGGTTTGATAATAATGGAGTTTAGCTACTACAGCTATTAGCCTTCTTAGCTATTTAGCGTGAAGCTTTAAATCAAGTAAAAAGCTTTTAAATAAATAATGAACATGGAAAAAATTATACATGCAATTAATTTGTTATTTTTTTTATAATTTTTTCTTAGCTTTATCACACTTTCTCAACATACCCACTCATGTGATATAGATATTAAAATAATTATATGTGTAATTTTACATGGTCCAAGGCGTAAATGTTAGAAAAAATTTACCCTGCATGCTGTGGGGCTCGGACAACACAAACATAAAAATACAGACCACCATGAAGCTACAAATTTAGCTACAGTTAGTTTTCAATCTAAGCTTTTGACAAGCTAATGTTATAAAAATCGTAACTGTTAATTAGAGTTGTCATGCGATTAAAAGGAGCTGTAGCCATATAATTTGTTCTACTAACCGGTTGATAAAATAATTGATTAGAGTTACGAGTACTTCTCCGATTAGTATTAAAATGTATGTAATCAAGAAGCTCTGGTGCAGCAAGAGACCCTGTTACAAGTTGATGCAAATAAATTATGACTGCAAATGTAATAACTTCAAACGATCCTCATAAGGAGGAAGGTTCAAAGAGTCAGTCCAATTTAAGCCATTGAGAGCAAAACGAATAAAGTTTTTTTGAATTCTCTCAATTCTATTTATATGAATATTATAAAATGGTGACCATACTTGGCTCGCGTACTCTAAGTGAGGCCGCACTATTGTATTATATAAAGTCACCGTTACTAAAGGGCTATTAAATTCTTTTGCCCACCTCTTAATAAAGCCAAGCAGAGATGAGGATTTTTTACAAATTAGACCAGTATGATCATTAAAAGTTAATTTAACATCAAAATGTATACCTAGGTCTTTGACTAAATCGACACGGCATATTTTCTTATCTTTCAAATAATAATCCAACTCCACAATATTTTTCTTCCTGGTGAAAATCATAGATTGGCATTTATCAGGATTAAGATGTAAGTTATTTTTAGAACACCAAACCTCAAAGGATTTCAGGTCAGACTGAAGTGGAATAGTATCGCCAACCCCCTTTACGTTCCTGTAAATTTTCATGTCATCTGCATATACTAACAGATGGGAGTTTTTAATTACATGTGTAACGTCATTAATTGCTAAAATGAACAGGAGCGGCCCCAGGTGGCTTCCTTGTGGAACACCTGATGCCGCGCTAAATGGGGAGGAAAACACCCTCCGAAATCTTATTTGATATGAGCGATCAGATAAATAAGATTCAATCCAGCTGACAAAACTTAAAGGAAATCCAAGCTTCTTTAACTTAAACAAAATCAAATTATGAGGTAGTTTGTCAAATGCTTTACTAAAGTCAGTGTAGATGCAGTCAACTTGCTCACCAGAGTCAAAAGAGCTTAAAACAAAAGAAGTGAAATCAAGGAGGTTAGAAACTGTAGATCTGCCATTAACAAAACCATGCTGACGAGTTGTTATGACTTCTCCACAGCACACCTTAACTTGATCGTATATTATGTGTTCAAAAATTTTCGATATTGATGATAACTTAGCCACGGGCCTGTAGTTTGAAACATCATTTTTACAGCCTTTCTTGAAAATGGGGCTAATGTATGCATTTTTCCAAAATTTAGGAAAATAACTTTCTCTGACTGATCTATTAAATAAAAAACTAAGGGGCTGACTCAGCACAGAGCTGCAGTTAACTAAAACTGTCGCAGGAATACCATCAGCAGACTTAAATTTTGCAAGTCTAAGAAAAATTAAGTCAGGTAACGCCCAAAATCCTAGCAAAAAATGTTTTATTTTAAATTTTGGAGCCCATCACAGCGACATTGGTTTTGATAAGCAAATTTAACTCAGATGTTAAAATAAACATCAAACTGTTTTCTGTGTAGATTATGTGTTATGTTATTGAAAAAAGGACTGCCTAAAATCTATTTGTATTTATGGTGATTCAAATTTTTTCTTTTTTGTTTTTTTTAAAGTGCTGCTGCTTAAAAAGTAATTTTATAAGGTGGCGCCGAAGCACACGTAAATTATTTGGAAAAACTATATTTTATTAAAAAGGTATGTGAATGGATAGGTGATGAATATTGTTAATTTCTTGCGCTGAGTCCGAATCTGGTCTCAGAGTTGACCCATCACGTCAGAATTCTGAAATATTTGAGGTTAAGTACCTAAAACATGATGTTTTTTTGTCTACTTTCGAGGTCATGTACAGAATTTAAAAAAAAATTGTTCATCTTATTTTTGACAAATGCATTATTTACTACCGTCTTTGTCCTTTCAAATGAGATTTCAAATGGTTATCTGTGATGTTTCCTTGCAAAGTTATAGCCATTTCAAAGTGACATGATTTTTGATCCCCTACAACGGTTTGCAACCCAACAATATTAACCAATCGGTTTCAAATTATGTGTAACTTTGCAAGCAAAAACCACAGGTCACCAAGCTTATTTTAAAGGACTAAGATGATTCTAAATAACGGTTTTGTAAAATTAAGATGAACAACTTTTTTTGAATCCTATACATGGCCTTGAAAGTAGACAAAAAACATCATGTTTTTGGTACTTAAGCTCAAATATTTTAGAATTCTGACATGATGGGTCAATTCTGAGGCCAGATTCGGATTCAGCGGAAAAAATTATTTTGAAAAACGACCTTCAGCACCCCTAGAGCATTAATTTTCTATGCATTCACATCCCTTTTTAAGAAAACATATTTTTTTCATACAATTTACATGTAAAACTTACAGGCTTCGGCGCCACCTTACAAAATTG
Organism: Meiosimyza decipiens; assembly: GCA_963680825.1. Lineage (NCBI taxonomy): Eukaryota > Metazoa > Arthropoda > Insecta > Diptera > Lauxaniidae > Meiosimyza > Meiosimyza decipiens. Next base: position 69,703,095 of record OY804258.1, on the reverse strand, counting down.
AGGGAAAAGAGCTCAATATTCGTGTCATTTTTCTTCATATCATAAACTTACTTTTTCAGCAAAAGCACCTTAAGAAAACAAAACGAAAAAAGTTTGAATCACCCTAATGTATATATTACCTTCCAAACTAGTTTTTAGGGTAAACTACTTTTTCCTAAGGCAAAATAGTTCATCCGAAGCGGTTAGGATGAACCAGTTTACCCCAGGATAAACTAGGGTTATTATTTACTGTAACGGTTTCTAACACGCTTGGGATGAGCTAGTTTGGTTTAGCAAAACCTGGTTTATCCCGACCTAACTAGTTTGGCCGGTAACATATAGACCTATCGCACTAAGCATTATACATACTTATTTGTTTGCTGAGCTTAAGCAAATTTATTTAGCTTGCCAAACTTATTTTTATTTCGAACTCACCGATGAGGTACACTGAATAACATCACGGCAGTTATCACCTTCACCAGCTACCAAGCGGAACCATTCACCGGCATCTTTGTCTTTGCAAAGCTCTTTTTCAAAGGATTCTTCCTTTTTTGGCTCTTCTGTTGTGGCTTGACGCTTGTAACGATCTGATGATGCAGAAGCTGGAAAATAGCAATATAAGAAACATTATTCGAAAGGACTGAATACATAAGAAAAATATTTTTGATGCACTAATTTGGGAGAAAAAATTATCAGAGAAGAAAATTAATATCTTGAATTCTGAAAAGTGCATTGGCTTTGATAGAGGAAGTAGAATACGTACAAAATGAAAATAATTCAAATAAAACACAAAAGAAAAATTTTTATTTTGGAATGAAATTTATTGTCTCCGCTTTCGGCACTGGTAATTCACATATATATCGGATCCATGTATAAATTTGCAGCGATCCGCCGGTGGCTACACTTATTCACTTGAATGTTAAACCTTTGAACACCAGAATAATAATAATTCTTTTTCAAACTACATTTTCCTTTTTTTTATAATTTATTTTTCACAAACATACTTTTCGTAGCTTTCTACATTTTCATTCATTGCTGATCTAGTGATTTTCTTAACAAGTGTACCACCTTTGTTTCGCTCAAGTATTATTACTTGACATATCTATACCAACTCCGACATATATATATATACAGGTGTATGTATGTGCCCATAACTATGAAAATGTTCTAAGTCAAAAATATTAAAATGCATATATGTGGTTGCGATGTTCAGGGCCTTATGGGATTTTGGATTTTGCACCGGCAGAAGTAGTGCCGGGATGTCCAATGTGTAGTTTCTCGAATCATAAAAAAAACATGCTCTCTGGAGTATTTAAAGTGAAGAATTCTCAGATTTCTTTCTAGGAAATAAAAGTATCCATCTTCAAAAAGAGTTAAATTAATTTTTGATTTTGAGATATCAAGGTAAGATTTTCGAAAAATAATTACGACCGTTCATAAAAATATCTATCAAAAGCACTTGAATTAAGATTTTTATAGTTCATCGAATAGGCAAACACTTTGTTCAAGTTTGAGGGCATTCGGCTATGTTCGATTTTTGGCTTAGGACATTTGACATAGAATCCGTCATAAATTAGATATATATATATATGGAGGATATAGTTTTTAAACAGCTATAGCTTCTGTAAAAATAATCAGAAGTCAATTTGTTCGGTACCGTTTTTAAAAATGAAACTTTGGCCTGTAAAAAAATGCATTCAAATTTAAAAAAATGTTCTACAAGATTTAAACTGTTTAAAACTTCATAATAACACTTTGCTATGGAGAGCGATTTTTCGCAGTGCCACAACCACCACTATAAGATGTAAGTGGGTTTTTTTCTACAGTTTTGAAGAATGGCGAATCAAAAAATCTTAAAATGAAACATGGGAACATTTTTTTTGTCGAGCTTTGTAATTAAAGAAAACACGAAAGAAATATGTATTTAGTTGCATCACTTAGTTCAATTGTAGCATTGCAAATTTGATCTTAAGAAAGTCAGTGAATTTTACTTTGGTTGTAGCCTTGCAAACAAGAGGCTTTGTGTAGAAAATGTAAATTTTGCTCTTTGGCCTTAAAAAAGGAAGTACATACATCGGTAACATATAACTTTGATTTACGTATGTACATGTGTTGAAAATCATCTTTCAAAGTGAGCAAAAGTGCAGAAAACACGTCACTCTGCCTGATGAACATCACATTAACACCTTTGACATTTAACGGTGACGCTACACCACAACATACGACGCTAGAAAACCAGTTAAAAATAATCGAAAAATAATGCAGCCCAAATCGAAAACCCGTATTTCTTAAAGAAATTAAAATTGAAACGAACATAGCAACACAAATTAAACTTTTAAAAATAAAAAAAAAAACGTTAAAAAAAGTCTGCTTAAGCTGACATGCAACTGCAAAGAAATAGGCTTAGAAGATCTGGAGGCTTCAAATGCCAATTTCACATGGTATAGAAAGTAATACCCTGAGCATTACTACTGATTTCTTTCTCCACGAGATGACTAAATGGACGCAATCAAAATTTGTGCGAATGGTTTCAGGCTGGATGGAGAAGTCGAAGTAGGTTATTACGTTTGCAACTTCCTCGAAAGTTACTCGTTCAAATTTCCAGTTGATTGGGCACAATATATCAACGAAGAAATTAATCATAGAAAAATCTATTTAACATTGATGTTCATAAAGTTTTTAAAGCCACTACAGTTATTCAATTATATTATATGCAGCTTAATTGCAGAGAATAAAGTATTCATTTAGTGGCTACCCAGAAAGCTGGAAGTAAAGAAACATAATTACTTCGAGAAAGTTCCAGTGCTCGTCACACACTACTCATTAAAAAAGAGGCAACTACTCTCAGAAGTAGGCAAACGGTGGGAGAGTTCATACGCCAGCAATAAAACAAAACGGTTTTGACTTCGTTTAAATGCCACAAATCCCAAACATGCTATATATCAGCTTACTAATCGAAGTTATGACTGACCACTGTCCCAAAAGATCAATCAGTGCGAAAATCACATAAGCCGAAATTGTATGAATTGGCCTGATGAAAACCATCTTAAAATTTAACTTGCTATCAACCATGAAAGGAATATAAATGCTCTAAAACACTTAATGTTACTGCAAATTAGTAAAGCTACATATTATAGAATTAGTAAATTTAATCAAATTTTAACCAAAAAATTTATTCAAAAAGCTTTATTTGATTCACCATTAATAATGTTTTCCGCCAGTCACTACACAGGAACTCTTTCTCTACTGCAAGCGCCTGCGCTCATGAATGGCCAATAAAAGAGATGAGAATATACTATATATACTGACAGAGAGTGGTGATCTTACACTGAGGCTCAGACCGGTTTGACATTTGGAGGCCTCATTTAACGTGGGTATATTGCATAATAAAAAGTATGTATGCCACTAGATGAAGAAAATTATATGCAATAAGACACTTCTTAGCCGATGTCGCCCAAAGCTTAAGGAGGTATGAGCGCTTAAAGATCGGGATCCAAAAAAATGTTTTAAATCTAATGAAATTTTCCTTTTGCAATCGACACTAGCGATGTAACTTCTTTCTATTTATAAAATTAATAAGTTTGTCCATTCGGTTTACCATTGCTGTTACATAATGATTTTTAATTAATAAAGTTTGGGAAACTTTTCTCGGCTAGCCTTTAAGATAACATTGTTCAATGAATTCAGAATTTACTTTAACATTCCAATCTGCTGTCACTTTGGAGAGTTTGTAGTGAATACGTCCTGCTGAAATTGTCTTATTTCCTACACCACTTTTTATTTATCGGACTCATCGCATAGGTGGATGAGTTTATTTACAGCAAGCTCCAAATCATAGTCAGCGCCATTTACTACATAAACAAGTTACCTGAACAATGAAAAATGTGTATCAAATATTTTCTATGGTGGATCTATCAAACAGTCCTTAGATAAATCGATCTAAGCATCGAAACATTGATGTGCGATTTCCCTTTGTAGAGCTAAGTGGCGACAGCCATATTTTGTGTCGAAAAAAGATATAATTCCAATGTTCTGATTGCATTGGACTAGCATCTACATACCTATATGCATGAATTATATGTAGCTTAAGAGTATGTATTTATACAAATAATGTGGGAAGAAAATTGCATGCTCTGACTGAAAATTCAAATTTGCGACAGAGGGATCACACATTTTTTCTGCGGCTTCCACATTGTTCCATATTTCTTATTACAAATTTGATACAATCATAAAAAGCATTCCAACTAGTGTAAAACAATTTTCCTAACACTTTACTAACCATCTCCAAAAGTATGGGAGCAAACAGAAAGCTGGCTCACTAAAGCGCTTCAAAAAGTAAAGTTTGGAGGAGTAAGCACATGTTCGTGGAAGAGGCCATTTTACAAAGAATACCGCAACGGAATACTGCTGCCAGGTGCATTGCCGTTGGAAGAATAACCTCATGCTCAAAATGCGAAAAGCTCTAAGCGGTCAGAGAGTCGCTCGTGCCAAACATAATAAAGAGCTCTGACAATTGATGCGCATATTATTCTTATACTTAGTTAAAGTAATACCCTAATAGGATTGAAAATCAGTGAGGGGGCGTTCAAGTATTATGTAACGGAATTTTGGAGAGGGAGCAGGGCAACGTTACAATCAGTTACAGAGGAGGGGGGAGATGTTCGAACTACGCGTTACGTATCTTTTTTTTTTTTTGAAGTGAAACTTCTTTAGTGAGAGTGATTTGAAATTAGATGTGCATAATGAAACGCTTTCATTATACGTTTATTGAATAACTATGATATGATAAAAGCTTACGGGATCTAGATTAGCTACATAATAACTAATGTCACAAAATTATCAGCTTCGAGATCGGTCGTGGAAAGATTTCCTATTTTTATCAATTTTTCAAGCCATGCACTCATGAACTACCAAAGCCTTGCCATAGCGAAGAGAAAAACACTCGCTGTTAGATAAATATGGCCACTTGGGAGTTACGAAACGTCTAGGGGGGTTATAGAAAAACGTTACGGAGGGAGGGGGGTCAAAAACTTCAAAAACTGCGTTACGCAATACTTGAAGGCCCCCTAAAGTACTTGATAATGTGCATCCGGATATGAACCCTATTTTCGTATAATAAAAATCAACAATGGAAACTGAAAATAGCTAGAGAAATGCAGCAAAATTGAAAGTTGTTTCTTAACACTGCGCGCCGTCGCCCTTAACTGGTTTTTAGTTACAAGTGAAACTATTACCAATATCTTGAAATCAAGGTTGTCAAGGAAAATACAAAAACTTACTTGCGTCGCTTCAGTATGCATAACATAAATTGATTTTTATGCAACAAGTTATTGGCCCAGAAAAAAAAAATAAGAAAATAAAATATGCATCAAAAACTGGGCAATCAGGCATTACAAACCTGCTGAAAACAATCAAAAATGGCATATGTTGTATAATGTCAAACTCAGCTCTTTGCTTCGCTCACTGCGCCTTGCAGCATTGCAGATTTCATCGAAGACATTGATTCGCTAATTTTTGAGGTTTTATCTCTTTGGCAAGAGGTTGTAAAAAACACATGATAAAATGCGAAATGTCGAAGGTCTTGTGCTGTTTTTTTTTCGTATGCCTTCTCCATAATTTCGGGCCAAAGAGACCGTGTGTGAGGTAAAATATTAAATAAAAAAAATAAAATATACGACTAAGATTATTGGATGCCGCTGCGCTGCTGCAAGTGTTACAACGCGACGTTTGTCAAAATGGCGAAATTTTTTATTTTTCGAAAAGTCGCCACGTTATATGCAAAATATTTTGCGTAGTTTTGTTTTTGCACCGAAAATTAAAAATAAATTAACGTTGAAAAATTAAAACTGGTTTACTTTGAGATTGCGTAAAAGTGAGGGAACTAAAATAAATCCAATTAAAGTTGAAGATATAATACAAAACAACGACAAAACTTGTTTATGTACATAAGTAAAGTTTTATTAATAAAGTCAAGTAAAATAAGCTGATTTGATGAAGGCTTTAACCCTTTGTGCACTCACTCAGATTAAAATGCATCAACAACTGTTTCAATAGTACTGACTAAATATTCATCTATCAATATCTTACACTGGGTAATTTTATTCCACGAAAAGCAATATTTTATATGGTGCAATATGTCATATTGTGCAACATTTTACACTGTGTAATGTTGAGCAAATTAAAAACATATTGTTTGTATAACTTTCGTGATTTTGTATTGTGCAATATAATTGTTCTGTAGTTTATATTTTTTAATATCTCTACGATATGCCTTCTTACAGCTTTTCAAAGTTTTAAAGTAGGCAATGTACACAACACTATGTGCATATAGTCAGGACCTTTCTTACCACTGGTTCTGCAGAGGGTGCGGCGAACACGGGCGGCATATAAAAAAGGCGCGAGTATTTGATATTAGGACAACAGAGCAGCATCGAATATATTTAAAGAAATAAATGAATTGTCGAAACCGAGGCGAAAAACAATTTGTTTCAACGTTTGAATGGCTTGGCAACAATTCTGATTGAGCACGAAATAGCTAAAAGTTTCAATTTTGATGACATCAATGAATTCGCTGTATAAAAAGCGCGTAATTTCTAATACGAAAATTCTTCCGCATGTGAAGCAAAATCTATATGCATTTTATTTAACATAATTTAAGCAAATGAAACAATATTTATGATTAATTTTTTCTTAATATAAGGTATTGAAAATATGGAATGAAAATTATTATCTTCCCAATATCAAAATATTTATATTCAGTGTTTATTTGGACCTAAGTAGTTGGGACATGCTCTGGATATAGTGCAGTACAAAAAATGTGTAATTACTTTGTCGAGTGCCGCATAATAAAAATTGTGCCTTCAGAGGCATTGCTAACATTGAATCAATCTTATTTTTCGTAGATACCATTTTTCATGATGAAAACAGCTGGTATTAAACGAAATTTTTCTATCAATTTCATTTGTAACAGTAAAAATTTGTACAACTGCAAGTAAATATGAACGTACAAGCATTTCTGATAATGAGAGCCCAGCTCCTCAAAACGAGGTCACGTCATCAGTAATTATTAAGATAACCCACGCAGTCCACCGGCATCTCAATTATATGGGAAAGCTTTCTGAAGGATGCAAATTAAATTATAATTGGTGTGAACTTGATTCATGTATGCATATACAAGCAGGTATGCCGAGTTCAAAACTCTAATCCCTTTTTTTTGCGAGGATTGATTAGACATCTCAGAAAAGACTTATAATTTCATAAATTTAGCCTTTCCTATTTGTTTCACTGCGTAAAATTCCTTGGATCAATACCACACTGAAATTTATGATCGTTGCGTCTTTTTGAAACATTTCAAAAAAATTTTGTGTTCTTGTTCAATATAAAATACGGAAAACTGTTTTTTCTAAGTAGGCGAAAGGTCTAGTAAAATGGAAGGTTTTTTGACAGAATTCAATTAATCCTCAACATTTACAACTAATAAGACTTATGCAAATCCCAAATATTTCCTGTATCTAATCTTGCCAAGTTACCATTTGCAATGTCAAAGTCGTGCATCAATTTCTAAAAGTCCTAATAAAATTTAAATTTTTCCCATCGAGTGTCAATTCAAAAATGGTGTCACCCACATGCCACCACATCAATTGTCAAATGGAGTAGAGTTATCTTAAAGTTAGTTTAGAGTGAGCTTACTATGCTAACAATGTCCTTTAAAATGCCGTCAAAGCTTATGATTTTATCACTTTTCGATGCGGATATCTCACGCACTAGACATAACAAAAAAATTCGAGGTCCAATTCAAATTAAGTACACAAAAATCTTTAAGAAACGCATAATGAATGATTTGAGAGTTTTCTTTCATTTTAAACTTTTTACAATCAAATGTGCACTAATTAGCTTGAGAAAATATTGATTTTCCCCGATATCTGTACAAAATTCAAAGCTTTGAGTTTAGTTAGGGAAAAATGGAAAGGAAAGTTGATATGCCATAAATTACCCTTATAAAATATATATATTATCTTTGCCAATTAAATTTTTTAGTGAACCGTTAATGTTAATTCTCGTTGAGGTATATCTAGACTTCAACAATCAATAATTATTTGTTGTACAAGAGGGATTTCAACTTAATTTTTAGCTCTATATTTTTGATCGATGTATTGCCACCGACATCGTCAGCCGAGGTGAGACCATTAAAGCAATGCTCTATGCCAGTGATCGGCAGAGCGCAAATATCAAATATTTTCTTACGCTCAAAGGAGAAAATTGCAGGCTCATTATGCTGTTTACGTTCCATATAATTTCTTATTTCAGAGGTTGAATTTTAGCTACAAAATGCCTTTCCATATGAAATTCATTAACTATATATTTAGTTATTAACTATATAGAAAAACCTTTAGAAATAGGTCTGCACCTAACACTCGCTTGTAGATTAGGCATTGCGCATTGCCAAAAAAAGTTTCGAGAAAAAAAAATATATTTTGCCATGTGATTTTTGCAGTGAATTTACGAAATAAACAGCTCATTTTGTAGAGTGCTTACTCTCGCGCTCGCAAATAAGGGGTGCTGACCTCTGCATTAAGCAATTTGTTATGCTTGCATGCTGGTTTCTTCGTAGGTAATTAATTGTTTTCACGCAATTTTAATACATTCTTTAATATTTTGATGTATAATAAGATTATCGTGAGACTAAGCGTCTAAGGAATATAACTTAACTATTTTGATGATGCGAACACAGAAAACAGATGTTGATGAAATTTTCATTCATGAAAATTTAAGTTTGAACTCATTTGTGGGGTAGTAAGGGGATCAAAGGCGGTAATGGAAAGGTCAAATTTATATCTAGTTATCATTTTCGGCTCCAGCGCCACAAACAACATATGAATGCACATCCATCTCAATTTTGCACGAAAATTGAAGTTTCAACCCCTATTTAGGGATAGTTAAGGGGCACTAGTGGGGGATGGAAGGGTCGAATTTATTTTAAGTTATCAATTTCGGTTTAAGCAGGCCAATAACCGTAGAAATGCACATCCATTTCAACTTTGCAAGCGAATTTAAGTTTCGACCCCTAGGGGGTGGTAAGAGGTTGTAGCGGGAAAACTGGATATTGAACCGAATATATATTCGGTTTCAGCGACCTCGAAAATGTAGGAATAGTGGGGTCTACGCTCTGGGTCACGACATTTTTTTTTTGAGCCTGTGTTTCTCCCGAAATATCAGAATGAAATCGTGTTGAGTTTACCAGAAACTGTCAGTTTTTCATGATTCTATTTGCCAACTTAATTTTTTGTGCGTGAGTTGAATTCACATTTGCGCTGGGTAAATTATTGATTATGTTATTAACTAATTTCTTACCACGACATCTAGTTGTGGTGGACATATGTATGCCGAAAATGATTTGAAACAAGAAATGTAATTTTTTCAGGCTAAGAAATTTGTGTTCTAGTTCATAAATTTCAGAATTTAGTTTCTTGAGATGAAATGTGCGAGGTGTATGTATGTACATACATACATATGTAATGTAACGACTTATGATATACTTAGCTCCATCGGTAAAAATTATTCATAAGAAAACCTAAACCTTTTTAATTTTGTTTAAATCGAAATGTTAATACTTATGTTGGAGAACACACAAACACATTTTTAACTTACACATACATGTATCTCTGTGCGCACATAATTAAACAGATTGTACATTTTTAATTTCATGCTAAGCAATTCAGATTTTAAATAAAATAAATAATGCATTTTGTTGAAAAAAGAAAAATTTACATAATGAAAAAAAAGAAACATAAATTGAATATTTACATAATGAATATCAATTTACCTTTTTTAATAAAAACCGCCATAGGGACGGTTTTTTGTAGAAAATAAATTGTAGACATCTTAAGTTAAAGGTAGCAATTTAAATTTATACATAAAAAAATATTTTTAGCGGGCAACATACCTAAGGTGAAATACTTAAATTTTTATCCAAATAAAATTATTTTGCGTTTTTTCCATAACGCTATTATGAAAAAACATAAATAAAAATGCTAAATAGCTTTACCCAATTTTCTTCCGAGCTAATATACGTAAATAAACTAACTAAAAAATAAAATATTAATCTAAAAAATAAGCTTTACTCTTCTTCAACAGGTCATTTATACATGTTACCGGCCAAACTAGATTTTAGGATAAGCAAGTTTTTCTAGGAAAATTGTAGTCTGTTAGGATAAGTGGGCGGCCTTCGGTCGCGACTCAACCTTTACATCCTCGCGGTTTACAGTAGTATATAACGGAAGTGTGCTAGCGAAGCCCGTGTTGAACATAGCATAGTGAAGGCTTCGGTTGAACTAGTTTGGCCTACGAAAAACTAGTTTATCCTTAAAACTAGTTTGGCCGGTAACATAAACATACACATTTGTCGATCCTTGTAAAAGTTAATTATCACCTTGAATATGTAGCAGTAAACGCATGAGTAAACAAGTGATGACATCTATATGATTATACTGCAATTATTGGATTTACTTCACTTTTATAATAAAAGATATTACCAATTTTACATTGCACGAAACATATTTGAATATGCATAGGACGTTCATCAAGTGACTGCGTACTTTGGTTTTCTTTTGACTTTTTGAATATATTATGAAACGAAATATCTCAAAAACCTTTATGAACCTTTTGTGTTTAAAAATGCTTTTGTCTTACGATGAAAAACAAAAAACTTAAAATTCTTTTGCTTACTAACTTCAATCCTAAGGATGTATCTACTTTTATATAAAAATTCCCGCCATAATTTTGGAAAATATGAATTTTTTATAAAAGCGCGAATCAGTCTAATTATATGAATTGCCTGATATTTTTCAAAGATATGTTGGGAATTTCAATTTTAAAGCAGAAAAAAAATAAACATTAAAAAATAAGGTTTATTTTAAAGATATTTTGAGAAACAAGGTAAAAGATTCATAATTTCCAAAATTATCGAATCGATATAAAAGCAGTTAAGTACATTCTAAAGATCGATTGGAAAATAACATTTAAAAGAATCCTATGAAGAAGAAGATGTTGTATCGAAGATATTTTGAAAACCATATATTTAAATAAAAAAAGTAATGTCTTAACAAATTTATTTAATTTTTTTTATAAAACTAACGCAATTCTAAATAAAATAGATTCAAGGTTTTTATTTCTATCTACTATAGTTTTTGAGAAAATTCGTTTCAAAAATGTTCAAAAACGTGAAAGAAAGGCCGACATACATTTCATAACTAAATACTGATAATCTGATATGAGATCAATAAATCAATAGTTCGGTTCAATTCTTAAAATTAATTGAAATACGAAACGAAAATTTTGACCAAAACTATTGCTGTCAAAAAAATTTTACCTACAGAACGAATTATAAGATTTTATATCTTGTTCCACTATATATTCAAGAAACAAATAAATAACTAACTAAATTATTAAAAATCATTTCATAGGGGTAGTCAGTGGCGTAGCGTAGGGGGGGGCGGGGGGCGTCCCGCCCCGGGCGGCACTCTTTTAGGGGCGGAAATTTTCCACAATCAATAATATCGTGTAATCTAACAAGCGGCTTGTCAGAATGTAAATTTTTGTTTTGCATCGCAAACTCACATGTAACATCGCATGTGTGCAAGACCCCTAATGCAGTGCTACTCATTCTCAAAACTGACAACTCGGTATGTGTCCATACAGGTATTCCTACCATCATTAAATAATACATCTTATTGCGAAAAAAAATGCTGCTTCTTCCAAACATACATATGGTGTCAAATTGTATTAGTTTTTTTTTCTTTTTTTCCTTTGAAAATCAATTTTGACACTCTGGCTATGAGTTTGACAGCTTGCGATAACCTATATTATTCAATGATGTATGCCTACGAGACTTAAACTTTTGCCCTTGTCGTTTCTATCACAATTTAATGCTGTAAAAAAAATTTAGTGCTGCACGAATTCTTGAAAAAATTAAGGTTTTTGCTAGCTGAATGAGAAGCTAGCAAAGGATATATTAAAATTTTTGACTAAATTAAATTTTACCAATGCCTTAATTAAGTGCATATTAAGTGCTAATTTAGTGCTGAAAAATTTTGTGTTGCATGATTGCGAAGCTGAGGCGTCTGAGTCACTCCATATGATTATTTAAGAGCTGTGAAATGTTAAGTTATATTCGATTCGATATGTAATATAATATTTCATAACCTTAATCTTTAAGGCTTAAAGTATAAGAAACTAAAATGGCGATTTCACATAGATCCTGTAAAAACCTATGGCTAGAACTTATATGCATCTATATAAGATGTTGTGGTAAAATAAGAGTCAAACATTAGAATTTATGTATTTCTCCGTAATCTGCGTCAAGTATCATGTTAAACTGATAAATTACATTAGGAATGAGGACCAACAAAATGTGGCTTACGTTAACCGTATCAGGCACACTGATCAGTATCATATCCAGTTTACCAGGTCCTGTTAGTATTGGTTCCGTGCGTAACCAAACCTATACGGGCCTGATCCGATAGCTCAAGTCCGGACCGAATCCGTTTGCGTTCCGGATGAAAATTCCTACTCGGGTATATATGTACTTAAGGGCTTTCACATGATAATTTTTTATTAGTAACGTATTGTGGATCTCATGAGTAAAGTATGTCTGGTATTTATGCTGTGAGTTGTCTTGCCTTGTGCACTAGTTATTCATTAGCTAAAAACTTGGGACTTCGTGAAATATTGGCAGAGTGAAAAGGGTGAAAGTTTGACTCTCTTCTTCACTCTCTTCTTTGTAACGTTTTTATTCTGCTTAAGCGTAAAACATTACCAAATTTTCGGGATATGATTTTTATAGATTTTTTCGAAAGTTTCCGTTGTTTAATTTAGATTTTGAAAAATTTAGTTTTGTCAAAGATTGTAGCTTCAAATTTTCTAAAAATGTATGTATACATAAATGATGAGTTTATTTTCATATACAAAGCTTGGATTTCAAAACTTGGTTTTTTTTGGTCACGTGATATTAATTTTTAAAAACTGCGTAAGCGTATATCTTACTAGCGGAAACTTATCAGAAGTCTGTATTGAACTTCTCTGCCCTCCTCCACTTTTTATTTATTCTTTTCAAATTTATTTATTTTTTAATTTTCATTTAAGATGCAAAATAACCACAGTACTGGTGAACTGGTAACATATGAATGCTTTGTTGCCCAAGCTGTTTTTACGTTTAAAGATTTTTACAATTTTTCAAAAATCTTCATAATCATTTAACTTAACTAAGTCAAATTAAAAATATTTATCAAATACACTTCACCAATTGTAAGCATATGTAAAAATTTGTCACCAGAAGGCTCCAAATATTCACCCCCACCCACTACGAGAGTTGATACGTATGTATCATATAATATACAAACAAAACTGGAAATCTATAAGATGTGTTATTTTTGGGAAGGAAAACGCGTGAAATCTAGTAATTTCTGATTTCGAATATTTAGAAGTTGCTTAAGGTCGATGAAGGTTTTTCATATTAAAATGTCTATCCATATGTTAGAATCATAATTTTTGCTTTAGACGAGGGAAACTGAATCTGTAGATGATGATGTTTTCAAATAGTTAAATGTTCTTTTAAAGTGTAAAAATAAAATTGTTATGACACACACAGTATCAAAATTTCTGGCCACAAATCAGTATTAATTGATTTGGGTGACTACAAATTGAACAGCACATCATGAAATTGATCAAAAACTAATTTTTTTTCTAAATTGCAATGTATTTTGTATGACGATGAAAAATTAAATATCAGACTATTTAGTAAGCGTAGTTTTGCTGCATAAGTTTTGAAGTGTTAAAACCAGACAGGTTTCAAAATTTTTTTATATAAATCAAAAACTTTCAAGTCTGAGGACACCGTATTCGAATTTAATGACCCAAATCCATGACAATACTTTGGTTTGTACATAAATATATATAAAAATATAATTTTTTAATTTCAATTTCATGTTTTTTCTGAAACAGAGATTTTTTTTATTGGAATCAGCGGATTTATTTGTTTTTTGGGTCGCTGAATTCAAGTCCGGCACACGATGTGCCATTATAAATTATTTATTTTAAATTAATTGAACCACGCTTAAGGGGGTAAATTTAAACTTCGCATATCTCTTTACTGTCACTTTTCAACCGAATTGAAATGGTATTAAATTGTTTTAGGTTTGATTTCAAAGACATTTCGCATTGCGGCTTATGAATTTTTTTTTTGTCGAATTTTAGGCTCATGAATATTTTATTTTATTTTTTTTAAAACTTTTCAACTCACCAATTGTAACTGCAACCGCTATCACGGCAAAAACTACAAAGAGTTTTGCCATATTTTTTAAAAACTGTTTTTATGAAAAGCTAAAAATCGCGTTTTATTTTTCAGAAAAAACGCACAAGATTCAAAATTTCTTAGCAAAATACTACAAATAAAAAATGTTATAGAAAAACTACAAACACAGTTTTGAGTAGAGATCGGTACATGCGCGCTGTTGCAAATGTCCTTCCGATCGGTATCAAAGTTCCATTTACACTATTTCTGCGCACCAAAAAATTTCTCAAACTTTGACAAAATTTTTAAAAAGTTTTTCTTCTTTTATTACAAGTTGCAAAGTTGAGAAAACTTTAATACGAAAACGTATGCGATCAATACAATTAAAAGACAATTGACGCAGTCGTAGTGGTCGTAAAAAGCTCTCCAAACCAAAACGAAAAAAGTGCGTTGGTATTGGAGAGCGTGCACTCGCGAAAAAAGAGATTTCTAGATCGCGAGAGTGAATGCAATAGATCTACACTGCGCACGCGAATTTTTGTTTAAATATGTAGCTGTTTTAAAAAAACACCTTATGTAAAGCAAAAACGCAAAGGAAAGCTGCTTCTTAATATCCGTCTTTGAACGAGATCTTTTTTTCTTCGTTGTTTTTTTAGGGTTCACTCGCGTTTTCAGTGCCTTATGACTTACCAACTACGTCAGAGAGCAAGTGCGGCGTTAGCACGCTTTTATATTCATGCAGGCTTATACTCAGAGTGTGGGGAGTTTTGAGAAGGGGAAATTTATTTCGATTGCTGAGTTACAAATACTGAAAAGACTTTCTCCATGAATTTTGAGAGCATGTGGTGAGTGAAATAGTGTGGATTGTATTTCTTGTATTTCAATGGTATTAGTGATATTTTTAAAAAGCTTTTAGCCACCTGTGCGCTTTGATTTCGATTAACTTTCGTTGCATTCTGCAACAGTGGAATAACTTTGTACAATTTGTCTCGAATTAAGCAACAGATTTCAAATATTATTGACCTTGAGGCTGATTCTAAAATCAGGTTTTTAACCACCATAGCCCAGACCAGAGATGCGCACAAAAAGATTTTCGAGAGCTGGTTACAACAACATTGCTAGAAAACTCAAAGATATATTGGGAAAAATTCTTATTAGCATTGAGAAAAATTTTGCGAAATAATTCCTAGTATTGATGAAAGTTTTTAAGTAGCTGCGGCAAGCTAATTGCATGGAATCAAAGGAAAACAAAAATCTCAAGCTCAAGCTGAATTGAAAACAAAATCATACAAACAATAAAGAACATTGAAGACAAATCCAAAAAAACAAAAACCATTCAACGATAGCGAACCGAAATTGCTATACTTGAGTAGCGGCAAGAGTTCAACGAGTCGAAGCGTTGGAGAAAAATTTACTGGAACGAAATACATGCGATGATTGCGGCTCAAAATGATTTAGCTCGAATAACGAAAAGAGGTCGATGTGAGCTCAATAATTTTTGTAGTTGTTGTAAGAGCTGGAAGAGCCAAACGAGTTATGGGCTGCGCATCCTTGGCCTAGACGGCTCAACATATTCATGATGGGTTGACGAACCGAGGCTATCTTTGTTATGTGTGGCGTAGTGAACTATTTGGCCACCGACTGCAAAAAAATTTACCGTTGAGATGGCGTTTCCAGCATTATAATGACCCAAACATTGATCTCGATTTGTAAAATCTTGGCTGGACACACAACCCACCTAGGTTCCGGAGAAGCCACCTCAAAGTTCCCGACAAAGTCTTATAGAGAACTTGTGGGACATAAGCAAACGAGTCGTATCAGCACCAAAACCGCCGAAAAAAGCAGCTTGTGGCAAGTTATTCAAAAGGAGTGACATTAAATTACTCCAGACCAGTTGGCACGTCTCGTATGCTGCTTGTCAAAGCTATTCTACACAGCTGAACAAAAAGGTTCTCCAACTCATTATTATCTACATAAACTATTAAGATTAACCCAAATTTTAGAATAAAACAAAGAGAAACAAAATTTTGCAAAATGTTCCAGGCTCATCCCTCACAGCAGCAATTAAATAAAAAAAAGCAGTCTTTAATTATTTATTTATTGTTAAATTTTACTTCGAAAATATTTTTGTTGTCTTTTCGCTTTCGATCAGTAACGTTTGTTTATTGTGGTTACTAACCTTGGTTTACATATACTCGAACTTACTCGCTACGTCTCGTCACGTCTATTTTGGTTTCGGCTTTAGGTGCCAAGATAAGCGTTTTACGTATTTAAGGGAGGTGCCACCCCCAGTTGTCAAACCACGCCCATATTTTTCGTGTTGCTGAAAATGCGAACAATATACATACATTTTTTTTTGTGGTCCCATAAGCCTATGCAGTGAATATTTTTAAATATGAAATATTTTGTGTGAAAAATACAATTTTTACAACTTAAAAAAATGAGTTTTGAGTTATGGTTCTCTGACAGCACAGAGGAAGCCGAAGACTTTGTGGAATTGGCCAGGGAACGACGCCGACTGAGGGACTCGTACAATCCTTTGGAAATGGAAGAAAAACTATTGATAAACTTTATTCATTTCATACTTGAGGCTCAAAATTGTAAATTTAGGTTCATAAAGCATTTTCGTGTTCCGAAAATTGCATTTGCTGTATAAAGTTTGCGGCCGTGCTGAGATTTTTTGCAAAAGGTAGTTACCAATTAAGTGGAGGAAATGATAACATTGTCGCGCTAGGACAGTCTACGGTCTCTTGAGTCCTAAAAGAGCTATTACCCATATTGGAAACAAATCTGTGCAACAGATGGATAAGATTTAATTACATAGACGACGAAAAACTATGGGCAAAAATGTACTCCTTTAGAAGAAGCAGATTTCCAGGAGTTAAAGATTGTGTGGATGGAACGCATATCAGAATTGTTGCATCAAGAAAGGATATCCAACATTTACAACCGACAAGGATTTTTTAGTATTGAAATAATGATTGTAAGTATATGATATAAATCAACCAAACTCAAAATTGACATTACGAAAATATTTTTGCGATGACATGAAAATTCGGTTTGTAAGATGAAGATGGCTCTGTACAAAGCAGATTCATTGTAAAACATTCGAAGGCAAGGAACATTGTAGAACGTACAATTGGAGTTCTAAAAAACCGATTTAGGTGCTTGCTAGATGCCCGCGTTCTACAGTGTGGCCAATAATAACTGTCAGTAAAACAAAACGTTATAAAAATCAAAGTCGTCAACAATATTTTAAATTAATTATTTTAAAGGTTCAACATTATTCCAAAATTTCTTAAATTAATGATTAAGTTCGAATCCTTCACCCTTTTCCTTTATTACAAGACGTAAGCGTTTGAAAAACGATTAACAGGTGACGCGCACCATATTCTGGTCTATTTCGTCCCAAATCCTTGTCAAACGCTGTTTGAACCCATCAATTCTCAAGCCTTTCGTTGAGCCAAAATTACCTAACATATAGTCCTATAAGTAGAAATCCAAGATATTGAGATCCGGTGATACTGCTGGCCATTCTTCAGCAGTGATGAAATCAGGCAAATTTTTTTGGCACCAGTCTTGAATTTCTCTTTTTGTGATACTGCTCCCCACACTATGATTTTCGTTACGTTTTGATATCGTAACAGCCAATTTATAATTTTGAACATTTGCAAAACTTCTTGCGTACACACTGATATTCTGTTGGTTGAGATGTTATCTCATCTGCACCGTGCCGACAAGTAGGACATAATTGCTTTTGCTTGTCTGTTAGCCCATGAGCGCGTTTCTTTTTATAGGTCTTGAGTCATAGGTCAGTCCTGGTCCTGGTAACAAGCTTCAAGAAAACCGTAAATATTTTCATATCTTTTCTTACAGAACGGGTCCACTTCGACGAAATTTTTCTAACCCTTGTTTTATGACGTCATTTGTTCTGAAAGTCAGGCTGTGTCAAATTTTTTTTTTAAGCTTCGAGCTCTCGGTTTCATTATATCGTTTTGTTGTCCTATGTATGAATCACTTTTCTATTCCGTGTGGTTATAGGGTTTTTATGATGTCACAATTTCTATTATTATTTCTTAAACATATCTATAACTAAGTCACGTTTACTTCCATGGCGCTGCTGAGCTTGATATAAAGATTTTTTCTTTTGGTGTGAACTTTCTTTGTGTACAATTACATTTTAAAGAACAATGCACACTTAGATCATAAATAAATAAGATTTTAAAACTTTTTCAGTACAGTGAAATTTACTGACAGTTCTTATTGGCCACACTGTACATTATACGCCCAAAAAAGCTACACAAATAACTAATGTTTGCGCAGCATGACATAATGTTTGTATTTTTATAATGTTCAAGATTCTGGGCACTATGAAGGTCCTCATGAACTGCATAACATTGGATCAGACCAGAACATAAGCGTTGAAAATGTGAACGCTAGCTATGACACGGGAATAACTATTAGAAGTGAAATTTTACAAAGCTTATAGTTTCAACTATGTAGAGCTGCAGTCAAAATAAAATGAAAAAATTAATTAAGCTAAAATTAATAAATTTTATGGCGGAACCAATAGGTGTTTCAATTTTTAAGTTTCATGTACTTCATTACAAGATCGTTTACCAAAGAAAATATTTCAAATAGCTTAAACTAAAAAAGTATATGAACAGTATTTACATAAATATCCTGAAAATTTGTCGGTAAAAAATAGCATTTAAAATATTCTTAAGAAAAAACTTAAAAAGTTAAAATTCATTAAATTGATTATACTTTATATCAATTAATTCAGAATATATGGAATTTGTTGCTCCGATAGCTGCTTTTTTATTTTCGGTCTTTTGAATCTGAAATTTTCTGTCTCAAAAAGTTCTTTTTTGTATATTTCTAAGTTTGTTTTCAATGCAAATTTTTCTTTTTTCAATGCAAGCATGTCTGTTTTTATAAAATAACTTTTCTTTGCATAGCTTTCAACATTTTGGGCACTTTTTTTGATATCTTCAATTGCTTCAGTTTGTTTTTTTAGCCTCGAATTTTATCGCCATGGACGCCACTTGTTTCCATCCTCAATGTTTTTCCTCTTTTCTTTTTGGCCGCTTCTTCGACTACGTCACACATCTCCACTACGTCACCCATTCCGTTTCATTGCATGTTTCCACCTCGTTCTCTATTTTCAATAGCATGCAATCCAAACTCTGCACTTGGCGGATTTACACTCTCATTGAAATGCAGCAAATTGATCACCGCTTCCTCTAGAGGGTTAAACTCCTGAAGGTTGTTTAGACCGCCACTGGTGGCACAAAACTCTGATCTGTTTTGAGATACCTTTGTTTTGTTTTACTTTTTAAGTATGTCCAAACCTTAAAAATAAGATCGAATCTATTGCTTAGAAAATCTTCGAAAAATTATTTGCCTAACTTCAGTCACTTATCTCATGTGCGTAGCGGTGGAGCCAAACTATTAAGTTCTCCGGTAATTGCCTCCCATTTAGTCCGCGACTGGGACTTCGTGCAAATTCCTTTCGCAATTGCCACATTTAATTCCATCAAATCAACCAACCATCCCAACTGCTTTTTATTGCTCACCACTTTTGCTCTGCAATTTGCACAATCATTTTTAATGTATGTATTTAAAATAATTCTTGTAACAAAATGCTTACCTTTTTCCATATTAATTTCCAAAATTTTTTAAAACAAAATGATAGAACAGCCAGCGATTGTTTTGCCACCCACAGTCCACAAATTTTCTACTAGTCGATAAACACAATACCGAACAGAATCCCTAATCGAAAAAGAGCCTTTATCTATTGTAAATCGACAACCGCAACAGGGGCCTATATATGTATGTATACATGCCCGGTGCCAAATGGTTTAAAATTGGTGCTAAAAGATGCAAACGCAAAATCGAAACCAACTTTTTGGTAAAATCAACAACGTCACAATATGGGTGAGACAGAAAAATTGAGTGCCACTCCTAAGGATTTCCCAAAATTAAAATTTTGAAAGTGTACATCTTTTTTGACATTTCTTCCAAAGAGTTCTTAGAGATGTTGTCGTCTCCACTTAATTTGTAAGTTTACCTTTAATCAAAATTTTAGAAATCATTTAAAACTATGTGATTGGAGACCCCACCCTAGTCTCGGTACCTTTCTGAATAATACGTGACATTTTGATATTCATAACAAATTGATAACAAATTAACATATTGATAACAAATCTTTGAAAGGAGAGCAATCACATAAGGAGCAGTTCTTTAAAATTTATTTTGCAATTAATAAAGCGTTTTTTGTGCTGATGTTCAAGCAATTACGATTTTTATACCCTACACAGAGGGTATATTCACTTTGTCATTCCGTTTGTAACGCATAGAAGGGGGCGTGGCAGGTATGGAAAAGAATATATATTCATGATCAGCGTCACCACTTGAGTCGATGTAGCTGTGTCCGTCTGTCTGTCTGTCTGTCTGTTGAAATCAAGTTTACGGGAAAACTAAGCAAGCTAATTTAATGAAATTTGGCAGAAAGGTCACACCTTCTTACAAGCTGCTAGCTTATAAAAATGGGCGAAATCGGTTTACGTCCACGCCTTCTGCCCATACTCTAAGTAAATATACCCAAGTCCATTTTGAAAAAAAGATGCTGCGATTTTGATGAAATTTGGTGATTTGTTGAAGATGAGAACAAAATTAAGATAAGGCTAGGTTTGAAGTTTGCAAAGACTTTTAAAGGGGCGTGGCACAGCCCTTAATTTTAACTTTTATAACGCCATAGCTCGTAAGCCGCGCAAGATATTGTACTGAAAGTATTCATCAATACAAGCTTCGTCAATATACTGGAAAATTTAGTTGAAGGGCGTGGCACAGCTTACAATATTTATAAACATTATAAAAAGAGAACTAACAACACAATCGTTATGAAATTTAATATGGAAGATATACTTGCTGAAAGGTGTCTTCTCGCAAAATTTTGGTACAATGGTGGCGGTGGGTGTGGCACCTCCCATATAAGCACAATACGTTTAATGCTATAGATAGTGTGCTATGAGAGTAATCTTCATAAAATTTTGTGTAGAGGTTCCGGTTACTATAAGCTTTGAAATTCAATGAAACTTGACAACATTGCATCAGTGGGCGTGGCACCTTCCTCATTAACATAAAGTTATAAGTGCTATTTTATGCGAACTATTGGTGCCATTGATCTGAAATTCGATGTAAGTGATTTACTGGGTATTACGTACATATGAATCAAAAGCTTTTGAAATAGAAACAGTGGGCGTGGCACCTCCCATACAATTAAAATACCTTAAGTGGCATAACTATCGAAATAAATGAGCAATCATACTGAAATTTGGTGTAAGAGGTTTGTTTATGGAAGG
This sequence comes from Meiosimyza decipiens, assembly GCA_963680825.1. NCBI lineage: Eukaryota > Metazoa > Arthropoda > Insecta > Diptera > Lauxaniidae > Meiosimyza > Meiosimyza decipiens. The sequence goes on along the minus strand of OY804258.1, from coordinate 69,681,462 downwards.
CTACTTTTGATCAAAATTTGACTTTATTGTACCAGTGGGTGTGTCACCGCCCTAAATTTTAAGAATAATTTCGGCACATATCGCAAACTATACAATCTATTGTGCTAAAATTTGGTTTGTGCATGTCAATCACGAATGTCATTTACTGAAACAAAAGTGGGCGGATTTGAAGAAGTGGGCGATGCATATTTGGTGTGTTTCTGTTATTCTTTTTTTTTCAACATTTCCCATATTCTTTTGACATTTTCAGTTTCTTCCAACACTTTCCAACATTTTTGAACCTTTTTACATTATTTTCGACTTATTCAACCTCTTCAACATTGTTTTAACATTTATTTAAAAAGTACTTTCAATGCAGTGTAGGGTATGTGATTTTCGGCCTGGCCGAAGATAAAACCTTTACTAGTTTGTTTTTACGTTGTTCGAATCTGAAAAAATTCTTTCAGCTGTTGCGCTGCCGTGCTAGACTTAAATTTGAATAAAAAAATCATCCAATCCATTTTCTTCTTTAAATATGGTTCCATAAAAACTTTCCATAGTGGTATAAGCAACATGTTTTGGTAGATAGCACTGCGCCACTCCTCTTCGATTTCGTCAATCTTTATATCACAAATATGTGGAAATACTCTTTCCCAAAAGGTATCTCTGAAGATTTATTTTTTGGAGTTCAGTTAAAATTTCAATCTCAAAGTCAAATCTTTTTATAATTCACAACAAAGTTTTGCATAATACTTCTTGTAGGTTCTTTTTAATTGATAATAATCAGCTTCTGAAAATTGATCTATAGCCATATCTGTCCTAGGTCACACATAAATATCTTTGTCGTCGATAAATTTTCTGCTTTGTTTGATATCAAAATTGTTTGAGTTATTTTTGTCAATAAATTCTTTGTTATTAAAAAAAACCAAGATGCAGCATCTTAAGCAGATGACAGCGCACTGATCTGTAACGGAAAAATTTCAAATGCAATAGTTAAGCAAATGAAAGAAGCCTTAATATCTTCAAAAAAATTCTACGCCAAATGGAAAATAAAGATAAATTGCGAAAAGACTCAGGCTATTATTTTTCCACTCAACAACTCTCCAAAACGGATTCCAAATATAACGCTTGAGGTACAAGATGAAAATATTCAGATAACCGATTCGATAAAATATTTGGGAATTACACTGGATAAAAAGCTGAGTTTTAAAGATCATATTCTAAATATATCCGCTAAAGCTTTAAGGTGTGGCAGAACATTGTTTCCCATGCTAAACCAAAACTCTTCACTTTGTGTCAAAAATAAAGTTCTTCTTTTTATCATGTGCATCAGACTAATAATGACCTATGGCTGTCAAATCTGGTGTCCAAAAATTGCTAAAACACACTTAAAGAAGCTACAAATAATTCAAAATAAAAACCTAAAAATTATTCACAAACTTTCTAATAGATATCCAACTATAGAACTACATGAAAATTATGGGCATATGCCAATTAGTACGATAATGAGAGATTTGACTCTATCATTCAACAATAGATGCAGATTGTCTTAAATAGATTACATTAGGAATTTACTTGAATAATAACACACATAACTTTTAGAAAAGTTATTCAGTGTGTTTGTTAAAATTGTTCCTTATAAAATTTCTACGATAATATAAGGTTTTTTCATACTCTATTTTTCCTTAAATTATTAGATAATTTTTGTATTGGATTTTTATATAATTTATTGTAACTGATTTCAATTGCTGTAATACCTAAGTGTAAAATCTCATACCATGATCTTTGTAATAACTATGAATTTGAAGACCAATAAATAAAAATAATAAAATAAAATAGATACTATAACTAACTAGCTTTCGACGGCTGGAAGCAGTTAGTAAATTTTGTGATTTTCACGGTGGAACACAAGATCTTAAATTTTGAAATGCTTTTGAATCGCTTATTTACATTATACTTGTTTGAGCAAGTTTTGGTTGTCGGGCAATCATTGAGTGCACACTTTACAAAACCACGAAAATAACCTAAGCCACTTTTCACTAAAAGGTCGTAGAGCTGTTGCCTACTTAAACATCTAGAAGTCTGATAATTATTCATGAAATACCTTATGTCATTAAATGGTTCTCCATCAGGTGTCTCGCGACGGAATCAAGGTGTCAATTTTTCTGAATCTTATCAAATCAAATTGAATCTTAGATTCTTGAAAGGAATTTTAATTTTTCTTGAAAAATCTGCAAATGCAATAAAATAAGTGCACATTAGATGTCTGCGTGAGTACACCTGAAACGGCCATCAAGTCACTTAATCCAACGTTTACACGAGCAAATTCGGTCTGAGAAATTCTTGTCTATTCTTTTTTGTGAATTTCTTTTGCGTTTACACACGGAAACTAGAATTTGTTTGTGCAAGAAAATTTCAAAGCAATTACTGCGTCAACCCGCCACAACAAACGTAAATACAAAGCATAATATCAGCTTAAGAATAGAACGAAAGGGATTTCACGTGTACGACAAATTCTGTACACCACCCTTTCGTTTTCCCCTTCTTGCCTACTAACAGTAAAACTTTCTTTCAAGAGTTTCCTCGTGTAAACGCTGTCTTACCACATTTCAAAATCTACCACGCTTTGTGTACGCCAATCAGAATCAAATAAAAAGAAAAACGTATGATAAAGCAAGCGAGGTGAGCGCTGCAACCGCAATTGAAAATTTCTACAAATTCAGGCGATCGCATGACTACATGACTACGTTTTCATGTTCTCTTTCACTCTTAATTCGCATTTGGTCTGTTGAGAAGCAAACATATGTATAGTGCACATTGGAAAACGTGAACTAATAAAAACAAGGGTGTTCACGTTTATGAGGTTGCTCATGTTTCTGAATGTAAAATATTAAAATCGATATTGTGTTCTTACCATATTGCCTTGTATGCTAAGTGTAATTTAAATTTTTTTTTTTGAATAATATCTTTTGAATGAAGCTTATTTTTTATAAAACAATTTTTTGATTTTTTATTAGCTGACAGTAAAAAACTTAAGCATAATTTATTTTTATCGTAGATAAGGGTTTTTGTGTATATTCAACGACTTTGGAACTTGGTGCTGTGTTGCAAAATGTTCGATTATTTGTCTTTAACTATTTTTTATTGGTGATTCAATAAGAACTTTTGTTTTCTAAATAAAATATAAAAATCAATGTATTGATGCAAATCTTTATTTGGAATGATAGTTCGTTCAACTACAACATAATGTTTAAAAATTATTTCGTTCAAATGTAGCCCCCGACTAGTTCTAAAATGGTCCATTCTGTGGGTCCAATATTCGACAACTCTTTCGAGCATATCGACCGGTATTCCTTGAATAACACGATATTTCGAGTGTGTTGACATAAACAAGTGATTTAACATATCCTCAAAGGAAGTAATCCAATGGCGTCAAATCACATAATCTTGATGGCCAATTAACAGAACCATTTCTTTAGATGATGTTTTCATCGAACATTTCCCTCAATAAAGCGATTGTTTCTCCAGCTGTGTGGCATGTTGCGCCATCATGTTGAAACTAGAGGTCGGCTTAATTTTTGGTAGAAAAAATCATTGACCATGACCGTTCAACCAATTTTTCGATAAAATAATGGATCAATTTGAAGTTGTTGTAAGGTCCATAATTCGAAATTAAAACGTTAACCAATATCAGCCGGTTTCAATTCTTGTACGTGCTGTATTTAATATGCCTTCAGACCAAGATCACGCTTCAATATCCATAAGAGATGCCCAAAGCCTGAGATCGGTGACGAATCAATTGTTCACGGTTTTCACGAACACTCTCTGCTACTGCAGAAACATTCTCTAAAATATATATTGTAAAATTAGTTCGAAATTTGGTGATGGTGTTACGAATAGTGCGCTCAGTTGGACGCTCATTGGAGAAGACGTCTGACGAATTGAAAATCTGGCTATTGTGTGCTACCAGTTGTTTTGATAACCTGAGAGTTTGACCGAAAAACATCTCACCTGGTGAAACCGTAATATTTTCTTTGACCGTGGACCTGAACCCTGGAAGAACTAGTGGTAACTCTGTGTACCAGTTTGTTTGGTTGTTTCTCGCTATTAGAGAAATTTTAGTTGGCGGTGTAAACGTTCTGCACTCTCGTTAGCTTGTGAATGATAAGATAAAGTGGCGATATGTTTACTTTCTAGATTTTTGACAAAGTTTCTAAATGTTGTGGGTGTGAACTGAGGTCTTTGATTGGAAGTAATTTCCAGAGGAACTGCAAAACGTGAAACGTATTGTTTTTGAAGTATGTCTGCGATAGTACTGGCGTTGGTATCCTTAAGTGGATACACTTCACACCAACGTGTGTTTCGATCGAAATTTTTCCAAACATATTACTAACAAAAAAAAAAGTCCTCATTTTTCCCATTTCAAAAACCCTAGCAAAATCAGATATATTTCACCTTAAATTACAAAATCTGCACTAGCGATTATTTTAATTTTTTCATTTACTTAAAAAAAGTTCATTACAAATTGCCCAAATGTACCAAAAATGTACTGAAAATGTGCTTAAAATTCACCAAATGTACTAAAAATGAGACAAATGTACCGAATGTACTGAAAGCTTGGCGAATGTGCTTACGAAGTACAGGACGCAAATGTACCAAAAAAAGTAAAAATGTACTGAAAATGCCGTCACTGGTCTCCAGTCATTTAAATCTTTCTTTGGAACGAGATGTAGTGGGGATGCTGACATGGAGTCTGATGGACGACATATACCTGACTTGACTAAAGAATCGAACTCTTGTTCTTGCGATATTATATTTACTTGGGTGCAAGCGTTGTGTTCTTGAAAATGGTAACTGTCCTTTTGTAGTGATGTGCAGCTCTGTTGTGTGTTTAACTGGCATGTTGTAATCCGGCTCTGCTGTCAATGATTGGTAGTTTTTTTTAGTACGTTTGTGTACTTGTTGTGCAGTGTAATTAATTTTGGTAGTGAAGTTTCGGTGAATGCAGTGATCGCGTTAGCGGATAGATTTGTTAGTGGATCGATCAGTTTCTTGTGTTTCAGGTTTTTCAAGAGCCCATATTTCGATAGGAAATCTGCTCCCATGATGGGTCTTGAAATGTCTGCCAATATGAATGTAAACGGGAATTCCTGTCTAAGTTTTAAATCAATAGTTAGTAATTTTTTACCGAAAGTTGAAATTGTGCTGCCGTTCGCTGCTGTTAAATTCAAGTCGAAATCTTTTTTGTGGGTTTTAAACTTTTTTACTGAAACAGCTGACACTTCCGCCCCACTGTCTATCAGAAAGTTAATTTGCGGTCGTTGTCATAAATAAATAAACGGCGTGTCAGTGAAGTTTGATTTCCATCATTAGCCGTTGCAATGATGGAGTCACTTAGTTCAAGGGGTTGTGTTGTGTGTCGTTTTGAACAATCGCGCATTGCTGTTCACATTTTCTGGCTGCCTTACCGAATCTAAAGTGGTATCTACTTACTCAGTTCGCCGGTCGATGGTGTGACACACCTCCCGAAATTAGAGCCTCTAGAATGTGAACGGTTGTATCGTTCGCTTCTTAGTTCTTGGAACTCGAATGAGAGTTAATTAAAACTTTTGGATGTGGTTTCTGCAAACATCTTCGTTACCAATGTTAGCTCCGAATTCGCAACAGATCTCACCGTGTGACGGGAATTATTGTTAATTACGGAAACTTCCATTTCTGAGATAACTTCCCACAAGTTATCTACGAGCTTTAGCTGATTGTCTAGTCCTCTATATCCAGCAATGTTAAAGCTTTTGCATGAGAAGTGACCCCATAGAATTGAGATGGTGTCTGATCTCCCATCTCCGTGTCAGACAATATTTTGTCGAACCTCTTGCTCTCACTTAAAGAGTGTCGGTCAATACAAGTTTGTGGTAGAAGGCTTTTCAATGAAATCCGTCAGCAGTAACCAGTGAATTTTGTCTTATCATTGCCTTTGATTGAAACTGAATTTCCGCATGAACGAACCGCGCGTCGGGCCACGTAGTCCATAACAGTGGCAATTTGACTGATGTTGCGTCAATTTCAGGATGCATTGGTGCATCGAATGGATTGACAATTTCGGTTTCTAGATTAATTAAAGACTGACGATGGTCACCTTCGCCGAAGTGAGAGGGGTGTGTGGAAGGCTTGTGAGGTGTAGGGGAGTAAGAGAGGTAGGCTGGTGTACATGCAAGACTCATTTTTAAAAGTTTAGTGTAAATTTCTTAATGTGTACTTAACAATGTTGTGTACCTACGTTCAGTGTAGTGCCTGCGAGATGTAAACGATAAGTTTCTTCCGACCTTATCGTTCAACATTCGTTTAAAAGCTAAAAACTTATCTATTATTATTGTTGTTACTCCTGTGAAAATCTTGCTACAGCTGATGTTGTTTTTGTTCTGGCGAGGAATTGCTATCACCAAGCGAAAATAGTTCAAAGTGATTGTGAAACGAGAGATTAAGGCTTCTGTTGTTCGTAGAATCTAAATTGCTGGCGCCACTGATCGTGGCAGCGGGCGAGTATCGCTCATAAGTTTTTCAGTTTTTAGTGTTGTTGAAATTAGTGCTGGAGTGTTGTATGTGCTGTTGCAGCGACATTTGTTATTATGATAGGATTACTGGGTGCGCTGGTGTGTACGCCATTTCCCGAAACTGAAGTGAGTATGCCTGGTGAAGAGCTTGGACGGGGTGGACTTAGCGGTTTAAGATAGTCTGTTAAATTGCCAGTCAAAATTTTTATTTAAGTTCAGTTTTATATTTGTGAATTATTCTTTTAACAACATTATTGAATAAAAGTTTTTGAATAATATCTTTTGAATTAAGCTTATTTTGTATAAAACACATTTTTGATATTTTATAAACTTACAATAAAAACTTAAACATAATTTATTTTTATCGTAGATAAGGATTTTTGTGTAAAGTGATTTTTGTGTGGTATTCTTTATATGTGGTGTCATTAAGTCACCACATTTACTACTGCTCTTTAAAGTAAAGACATTTTCTCCATTTTGCTCTTCTTTTTGCGAAATGTTTACTTGTAATACCACAGGTTCATGAATATTTTTACATACGTATGTATATAGATATGTACATTCAAACAATACATAATTGTTTTCATTAGTGAAAGCTTGGCTCTGCAAAGCGAAAATTCAAAATTGATTTAATTGTTTTTTTTGTTTGAACACATTTTTAAACAAGACAAGAAGTTGTTCGGACCACGTGATACAAGAGAAAGACAGCAACGAATAAGGGACGATGATAATAATTATACGCACACGTATGATTAAAATAGCAATTATTACGCTCTGTCATTATTAAGGGATTCCTTGAATTCTTAAAAAGTAGCAGTGCATATGTATGTAGAATTTTTGAATAACTTTCTATTCACATTTTAGGGCTTCTAGCTTTGTTCACGTTTCAGAGTAGCCAATTCTAAAAGTATTATGTTCACGTTTTGTTGATGTTTGTGCTTTCGGGAGTTCACGTTTTCCAATGTGCAATGTACTGTGAAAATTGCTTAATTTACTTCAGCAGAGTACACTGATCAAACGAAACAAAAGAAGCTGGTGTCAATGTGCGATTTGTTGTTTTGTGGTGCGTCGCATTTTTTTTCACTCACAAGCAAACGAAACTTATTTATTCTCTTTGTATCATTCTCTTTTGTGCTACTGTGCTATGCTTGACAGTAACTGCTACAGTCTGACGTCGCAGGAAGTTGTTTTGTGCAGACCTCTAGTACATAATCAGCGGCGGATACAAGGTGGCTATAGGGGCTGTAGCCCCCTGGACTCCACCGAAAAATATTTCTATTCAAGAACGTTTCAGAAAACCTAAAATCGAAAAAAAGTATTCGTAGTGGTGAACTGTTGTTGTGATGCATAAAATATAACAACGAACATTTGTTTTCGTTCTCTCATATTTCATACAAAACAACAGCACTTCACCAATACCGCTCCTACGTCTTTTCAAGTGTAAGATTTTGTATTCTACTCCCATAGCCAATAAATAATCTTGAGGCCCAACTAAACTATGCACTAGACATGTTCAAAATAAGGTCATGTTCTAGAACTCTTCGGAAACAGTCGAAATTCGAAATATTTTTCTTATTTGTTTCTGTCCTCACTTAAAAGAAATACTCCAAGGGTTGCTACCACAGTCGCAAAATTTTTATTTGTTGGGATTTGAGTAACAATTGAAGAAAATTAGATTTTTTTATATTTACAATTTTTATTTTGTAACTTTTTTTAATTTTTAACTATGTACACATGAGGAAGTATCTAAAAATATTCAACCGCTATTCTGTAAGCCTATATTTAACGAAAAAATCCATTAGCTCTGCCCAAATAGAACTTTTGTGTTTCTTGTGCTTTGCTGTTTTCCCTACATTTACCTTAAAACACTAGTAACAGGAGGTCGACGCCAGTTCGATTTTTCGTTTTGAGGTTGAAAAAGTCGAAAAAATATGCAACACACTGAAAAAAAAAGAATATGGGCTTAACATGTCGAAAAAGTATGGAAAATAATTAAATTGTCAAAAGAAGTTGCTAAAATATGGAAAATATTGAAATATATCAAGAGAGGTTGAAAACTATGGAAATTGGTGAAATGGGTTGGAAAATCCGAAAAATGTTGGAATGTCGGAATAAATGGAAAAGATTGGAAAAAGATGAAAGAAGTTGAAGAAACATGGAAAATGTTGAAATAACTGAAAGAAGTTGAAAATTGTTGAAACAGTTGAAAGAGATTGAGATATAGGCGAAGTTCGTGCAAAAACTTATTGCACCTAATTACATTTTGCGGTGCGTGCGATTTTTTGGATTTCGTTGCTGTAACAATTATTTCCACTCCACAAGTGACTACTCATCGAGTCGTTCCACTCCGACTCTTTTTGCGTCGCTTGGAGTCACCAAGGTGAGTGAAAATCGCGATTTTGTGTTTTGCGTGCGATTCTGTAGAATTTCATTATAACACCTGTAAGCCACGTTGGTGGTTCCTGCTAGAGCAGGTAAATCAAAATCTACTGTACAAATGATAAAGGAGAAATGTAAGGTAAAAGCATATAGAGTTCAAAACGTACCAAACCGTTCTGATGAAAAGCAGTTGATGGTTCAGATGCGAATCCGAAAATTGTATGAAAGGTACCTAACTAAATTTGATTGCTGTATTATGGATGACGAAACTTACGTTAAAGCAGATTTTAAGCAGCTACCTGGGCACGAATATTGTACAGCACCAAAGAAGGAGCATGTGCCTAGTAAATTCAACAAAAAAAAAATTTCCAATTTTCTGAAGAAATATATGGTTTGGCAGGCCATATGCACCTGTGGCTTCAGAAGCAGATTCTTTGTGACGAAGGCACAATCAATTCCAAATTTTATATAGACGAGTGCCTCGAAAAACGTGTTCTACTATCTATTCATGCACATGAGGGTACCGTGCTGCTCTGGCCAGATTTGGTAGCCTCTTATTACTCTAAAGCTACGATGGAATGGTATGCAAGTAAAAAGATTAATTTTGTACCAAACACAGCAAATCCGCCCAACTGCCCAGAGCTTCGCTCAATTAAAAGATATTGAGCTTAAATGAAAACAGATCTTCGACAGAGTGGTTAGGCTGGAAAAAAATTACAAGACTTCAAACCTAAGTGGAAAAGATCGTACCATACTTTCGATGAAACAACTGTGTAAAATTAAATGAAGGGCCTTAAGGAAAAAGTAAGAAATTTTTAAAGGAAAAAAAGTTTAATTATTTTTCAGTTATTTATATTCTGAACACTAGCTATTATTAATAAAAATTATTGCGTATTTTTTTTATAACTAAAAAACAAAACGCAAGTTTTTTTGGGCCAGTCACATTTCTTGTCACAGAGGGTATATGCACTTTGTCATTCCTTTTGTAACGTATAGAAGGTAACGTGAAAGGCAAATATATTCAATTGAAGCAAAACCCTGGGCTACTGATTAGATAGAAAAAAAAACTCGGTGTTTTATAAAGATGTTAAAATTAACTTATTTTTTTGTTATAAGCCAAAAAATATATAAATATTGCTCGTTGAAAAATTCAATCATTGTGTGTTTTCAGTCAAAAGAATGTCAGGCCCCCCCTCCCCTCTTAAGAAAATACACCATTGAACATATGTACTTGTATAGTGCTTTGGATCTAAAATGACTTACTCAAGAATATATTTTTCCACTCATCTTTAACAAAATAATATCAAATATGAACCACCCTAATATTCATATGTTAGTAAGTGTGTAAAGCTATTTCTAAAGGGTTAACTGTTATCTGGCTCTTTCTAAACAGATCAGTTAATAAACTCATGTTAAACAGAAAGGCCATTCTTCAATTTGATAAAGTGTATGAAACACATTACGGCACAGTCAGCAGAACATGTGTAAAAGTTTTTATGGAAATCGAATGAAGTATTATCGGGTGGTTAAAAAGTGAAAAATCTAGTGAACATGGATCTTAAGAAATCCGGCCTAGTGCTGGAGGAAAGCTTAAAATAATTTAAGCAAATGTATGCAATTTACGCGATAGCAACAAAAACAAATAAGGAAGACGCAACAGTGCAAGTGGCAAGATTTTTGAGCTGTGCCGGTGATGCAGCAATAGAAATATTTGAAACATTTAAATTTACAGCAGATGAAAGATGACACAGCGACATCGAAATTCGAAGATTATTGTAATCCTCAGACTAACGAGGTACATGGATACATAAACGGTATCTGTTCTACAAGCTGAGAGAAGAGAAGGTGAACCGTTTGACCAGTCTATGGCTGACATCACAAGATTTGCAGGTAGCTGTAATTTTCGAAATTTTAAAAGCTCCATTTTGAGAGACAGAATTGTCATTGGCACAGTGGATTCTAACCTGCAGGCAAAACTTTTAAGCATTGATGGAATACCGCAAGAAAAAACAAAGGAATTGCAGGAAAAGCCACACCACGGCTTACCATATAAATTATTAAACCATATAAATTATTAAAAATTTGTTGACAAAAACGAAATGTATTTAATTTAAGGGCAGATGGTCAGAATAAAACTCACAATACGGAGCAGTGCAAATATTGTAATCGAGAACGTGCTTACGGTAAATGTCCAGCATATGGGAAAAGATGCTTGAATTGTGGCAGATAAAATCACTTCTCTGTTGTGTGTGAGAATAAAAGAAAGGTGAGTGACATAACTGGTTCAAGTGATAGTAATATTTTGGATAAAAGTCTTGATAATTTGTATATTGATTCAGTTAATTTGAAAAAGAGAGGAAACTTGTAACGGCATTAGATTTTGGTGAGAGTTGTTGTGAAACAGTTTACATAAACGAAAGAAAAGTGTATTCCCATTTAGAGAATTTATGTAGTTGGTGCTAGGACGAAGGAAGAGTTCATTGCTCAGAACAATGATGCATTTAGTGGGATAGGGCGGTTTCCAGAAACATGCACAATTGTATTAAAAAAATTTGCAAAGCCAATGCATAATCCTTCACGTCGTGAATCAATTTGCTTGATAAAAAGCTCAAAAAAAAAGTTGGATGAAATTAAAGCGCGAAAATTATAAATAAAAATTTGGGCCATCCGAATTGGCTCAAAATTTAGTTATAGTTGAGAAACCAGATGGATCGCTACGTCTACGCTTGGATCCCCAAAATCTGAATGACAATATTACTCACAAACAGTTTTTATTTCCAAAATTAGAAAATTTTAGAATCAAATGACAAACATGACAGTCTTTTCAGCACTCGACCTCAAAGAAGGGTTCTGACTGATAGGACTGGATGAAGCATCTAAGCTTTTAATAGTTTTTAGTATCCCATTTGGTACGCATGAATTTAATGTTCTTCCATTTGGTGAATGAAAAATATTTTGTAGACCTAGAGTGATAATTTTTCGATATAGATGGCTTCAATGTTGGAGGTAAAGCTGATGAAGAACATGAAATTAATTTAAATAATCTCTTGAAAAGAGCCAGATAAATCAATGTTAAATTTAACCCTATTTAGTTCCAGTATAGAGTCAAGAGAATAAAATATTTACGACATGCTTCCGGACCGTGAGCGCATCAAGGCAAATTAAGCCATTAAAAGTCAAGACAGTAGAAAATATTTGGAAAAAATTTTGGGAACTTTGAACTACTTTAGAGCTTTTATTCCTAAAATTTCTGAGTTCAATTTCCCGTTAAGGTCTTTACTGAATACAAACACGGTGTTCCAATGGCTTTCTTAGGATATACAGGCATCCGTATAAAAATATAGCAATACAAACAGATTTATCTAGTAGAGCGCTAGGATGGTCACTGTTTTTAGACAGAAAACTTATTTTTAGCAGTTGTGTATGCTTGCGATTAATTTCATGACTACGTTTATGGACATCCTGTGTTAATTCATATTGGTCATAAGCCGTTGTTAAGGACTATGAATAAGCAGCGTATGAGAATTAAATTGTTAAATATATTGACTTACTTTTAGATAATTTGTTCAAGATAAAAAGGTTGTAAAAGAAGATGTAATCAGAGATGTCGTCCATAAATGATATGTTAGTGAGGTTAGAGCAAAAATTTTTGAAGAAGCCACTTTAGGGAATCAAAAATTACAAAGTTTAATTTCATTGTGTAAACGAGGTTGGCCAAACAACAGCGCGAAACTATCAGAAGATCTGAAAGTGTTTGGGTACAAAAAACATATGATTTATTTTGAAAATAAATTATTGTTTTTTGAGGATAGGGTGTTAGTAACAGAAGCCCTATGGAAATAAATGCTGAAATTACCACATAACGCACATTAAGGTGTAGTCAAAACAGTTGCGAGGGCAAAACTATCAATTTACTGCCCTTCAATGAAAAGGGATATAGAGAATTTGATTAGAAGATGATAAATATGTGAAAAATCTCAACCTGCAAATCGAAAATTTTCCCAGTTACTTAATTGAACATTATTTGATCGAATTCCCAGTTCCCTCATAAGATTCTTCAAAGGCCTTTTCAAAAATTAGGCACAAATATATTTGAGCTTGGAGGGGAAGATTATCTCGTGGTAATAGATTATTTCTCAAATTGGTGAAAAGTTCAGAGGCCAAAGGGAAAAAAATCAAACGTTATGTCGACACATTGCATCTCTGAAAAAGTGATTTCTGAAAACACTAGCTTACAAATTTGGACCTCATCTCAAGGTCTGGTTTCTCATAGAATTTTTTCTATGTATTTTGGGGCGTGGACTCCAAAAATGAGAGTCGTTTTCGATATATGTATCCCCAAAAAACTGGATTTCCTGCAGTTTTTTAATTTATTTGGCCATATTTCTATCATTTTTTTCGACTTAAATCAACTGCACACAGTTCAAAGAGTAATTTTGTTTTTTTTTCTAAAGTTTTGTTGTTAATGAAAATCAGATAAAATTTGATAGAGTTACAAGCGCTCAAAGTTCAAAAGAATTTTTTTTGGTCTTTTTTAAAAGCAACAAAATATGTACTGCTCCGTTTAAGTCCAAAAATCTTTCTTTTTTAATATTCAGGATGAAACCCAATTGCTTAACAAATGTTTTATTTATTTAAATATTTTATATGTGTTATTCGAAAAGTAATAAAAAAGATAATCTCCATTGATTATGTAATTGAATAAGGAACTAATTCATCAATGGTATTTTGTTGTCTTATATGTTCAATTATACCCTAAAAATGGTAAAAATTTTATAAAATTTAGGTTTAGACTTTTGAGAATGGTGCAAATATGTCGCATTTTTATTTTTTTTAATTAAAACTCAAAAACTGTACGTTTCTATTGGATACACACCAACAGATTTTTTGTAGGGAATAACATTTCCTATCGAAATGCCACTTTATAAAGTCAAAAAATTTATTTGTTAAACAAAAAAAGTGAAAGAAAAAATTATGACCCATCAAATTAATTTTTGGTGAAAATTGACTGAGATACATTCGTTCAAAACTGCCTACTTTTGTATGATTTTGCCAATTTACGCCATGCTAGGATTAATTTTTACACACAAAAAAATTTAAAAAAGTTATATATATCTTCATCATTAGATGATACTCAAATATGTTAGTATGTTATGTAATCTTGCTCTATCTAAACAGTTCAGTTAATAAACTCAAGTTAAACAGAAAGCCGATTCTTTAATTTGATGAAGTGTATGAAACAAATCAGTTACTTTTAATTCTAATGAAGAACATAAGTATTTTTAAAATGGAAATTTAACGTTACACCCATTACGCAATTTAAAACAATTTTCTAAAATAATTACACGTTTATTGTCAAATTTGTATTCATTTGATATATATCGGAAGGTACCATAGTACTTATTGCAAGAGATGAAATTGCGTTCTCACACTTGTCTCAAAAGATATGAATAGAAATAGGTCTTAAGCTGTCACACCCTCTCTCAATGTCAGGTCTGGTAGCTTGGAAAACTGCAGATATCTTGGTTTTGAAATATGATAATGATATGCGGCTTACAGCTTTCTTTCAAGCAAATAATAATACATTAAAACAGATCTACCACGGGATCGGATGTAAAATAGTATGAGGTGGTTTTACAACATTAAAGAAGAAAACCGATATTTTTGCGTTATTTTTCAGTCAATTTTAAATTCATTTTATCTATTTGATAACCTCTTTAGCTTGCACCATTTTTAAAATCAATATTTTTTAAAAAAGGTAGACAACTTATGACAGGGACCGATAATCCATTTTTCAATGTTAATGAAAGTCCTTTTTTTTGAATCGCTCTTGTCGTATATCTGCTATGCAATTAAAATAAGCGGTATGTCCGCGCTTTACGCAAAAACTATTGCATCGATTTTGATTTAAATTTTATTTCCTAGATGCTTGGTCTTAGTCTCCAATGAAAAAAATTACGATATTTTAACTCAATATCAAGTTATTAAAGTTTCAAAGTTGCTTAAAAAAATTACTTGCGCAAAAATTTAATTTAATTTATAAAAGGTTTTTTTTTTTGTTTTGAAAGAGTTTATTTCAATTACGAAAAATGTTATAAAATGGTAAATGAGGTTAAATTAAAATTTTAAGAAAAAAATTGTCATATTCTTTTAAACTGTTCTCATTAAGTATTCAAGAAAGAAAATTTAATGTAACTACTTAGTTCAATCAAAAATTTTTTTATATGAAAAATTAGTTTTTGGTGCCAAAAAAAAGCTCCTGAAATTAATTTAAAACGGGTTCTTTGACTTATCGATTTATAACTCTTAAAGCAACGGTTTTCGGTGGTATGACTTCAGACCAATTTTATATAATACGAAATGATAAATATTTGGCTGAAACAAATTGTTAAGCCAAACGTGATCGTTCACGGTATTAGAAGATGTTAAGATCAAAGTTAAAACAAAAATTCAATTATCTTAACTGCTTTTGTTAGACCTGCACTGAACGTGAAATTATTTACTCCATACGGTTAAATAGAGCTTTATGTTCAGTTAAAATAAAATTTTTGTTTTGGCGCCTTTTAAGGTACAAAAGAACATTTTATATTTTTATAATTTTTTTTTTATTGATATGACTTTATTTAGCACAAATCAAATAGAAGTTAAAATAATAATACAATTTCTGTAACCAAACTTAATCAATATTTTTTAATGTCTGATCCAATTACTTTGGATGATAATCCAGATTATTTTCCAGCAAAATTTATTAAGAACAAATTTTTAGCTGTTAACGATATGGCAGAAAGAGGAATAAATTCTGTTTTAACGCACCAGGAAAAACAGAAAAAATATATATTCTGCAAACAATGGAGCAGTATTATAAAGATTTGTCTTGTAAAATCATTTCATAAATTTTATGGCTGCTCTAATGTGTGTACATTAAAGATATCCTTATTTTTTAAATTGTTTTGATCTTCGAATATATAACACAATATTTGGAGCCGATCGGATAAGCGTAGATGGTGCCGGAAAAAGGTCGAACAATGAAAAAATCAGCTGTAGGAAAAAAATACTTTTTATTCATCTAATCAAAAAAACATTAATTTATTAATATAATTAGTATTCCATCCATTTTTAAATTAAATAACCTTTCCAACGAGATATTGCGGACTGAATTCAATTAAAAAATATGAAAGTTACAATCGATAATCTGGTGTGTATAAACATAGTATTTACATATAAAAAAATACAGTTTGAAAATTTCATTTGTTTCAAAAAAAAAAAAATGGTTGTTGTTGTAAGTGTTCGCTTTAACATATACTTAGATACGAAATGTACGTCCATTAGTCGTCCACTGAGATGGAAAATTATTGACAGATCTCGTTGGCAGCACCAAGATTCAATGAATTGCAATACTCGTCAGTTATGAAGGCACGTAGAAATTCCTTCGTGCCCCCAAAGTACCATCTTCCAGTCTGAAAAATATAGCTGCTGCAATTGAGAGAACATTGATTTAGTGGAATATCTCTGATCGTGCTGCTGCCATGAGTGTTGACTCCACTTCCAGTAATGCTGGAGAGAAAAAAAGGCGTCCATTTGCTGCAAAGTGTGGATCGCAAATTAAATAATTTGCCTAGCCGTCATCATATATGTACACGAAATTGTTTTGCAAGGTATCGATTAAATTGTCTAAGGCCTCTGCGCCAGAACTTATGAATTTTGAAAGATTCTCGAAGACTATTGATCATAAAGTCATTTAAAAGTGTCCTCATAAATGATATAATCTGGGGTGCAACGGAGCTTCGCATCCGCATCCGCAAGTGTCCGCACTTCCGCCTGAAATCGTACCTCCGCCTTCGCTTCCACACATTTTAGTGCGGTAAAACGGAGGCAAAAACTGTTCTAACTCAGCTTTCTAGTTGTGTCTTGAAATCACTTAGTAGGACCATTAGAAATGTTTTTTATACATTGAAAAGTAAAGCAGGCTGGTTATATATTTGTGAATTGTTTGAACTTTTGCTATCCACTAAGGAATCGATTAGAAGGACATAAAACAGCAAAACTATGATTTATTAAATATAATTTGCCACTTATTAATTTCAACTACTAAAGACTAACCAAGAAAACTTTTTTTTTGATCTTAAGCAACAAGAAAAACTAATGAATTGTTTATTTTTTATTAATAATAGATTCAGGCTTTAAATAATCTATAAAATGTAAATAATATTAATTTTTAATACTGCAGTATGGCCTAAGAGAAAGGAATTTCAAAATCATTTATGGTATTTGTCACAAAAGACAATGGCTCTGGCATTTTTTGATTCAAATGTTACTCTAAAACAGAAGCGAGAAATGGTTGCACGCCTTCAGTTTAGGGATCTGATTATAAATCACTTGCGCGGTCGAAAATTGACAAGGCCAGAAATTTTACTGCAACATAATCTGAGTGATAAACATTTTTTTACAAACTTCGTTATGTCATCAGAATTTTTAGAGCTCGACCCATCCGAATGGGAATCTTATGCCGTCTGTCATGAAATACCTATTGATAATGATGCTTCAGAAAGATATGTTATATTCATAAAATATTATAACAAAAGCTGACATACGATGAGGATGAAAAACAAATATTGCTGCAAATCGTTGAAGCGTTTTGGAAAAAAACTCATCATCTAGGGAATCTGACCTGAAGTAATGAATGAAATGTGGTAACTTTCTTATTTTTTTACCGTTTTCACTCCGCAGTGTCTCGTTGGAAAAGTGATTCAATTTAATAACTAATACATACTAACTATATTAAAAAATTCATATTTTAAATGCTTAGATTTACTTAAAATGAAAAAAAAAATGTTTTTTTCTAAATTAGCTCAACATATATATACACGGTTAGAAATCTTGGAATAAATTTTAATACAAGCGAAATATTACAAAGATTTTTAACATAATTTTGATTACATTTAATACTTTTGAATATACTACAAAATTTTGTAATGTATTTCATATTAAGTGTTAATATATAAGTATTATATTTGATTTTTAAGCCATGCTGTATTATATTTTAATACTTTCTTTCTTTCTTTATTAAATTAAAAAAAAAAATTATGTCGCATTCACTTGGGCTCGAACCTGGTTCCCTTTTAATATAATGGTTGCATGCGTGGCTTACCGACATCAGCCAAAGTAGCATTTTATTTTAGTTTGGCTTAAAGTATATTTGAATTATTAATTGACAACTACGTAAAATGAAAATTCAATATTTAATTTTGATGGAAAATTATTTAAGTTTTAGTGATGGCAGTAGCTTAGTTGGTAAAAATGAGCATATTTCAACAGTGGAATGATTGGCGACCTAGGTTCAATTCTGATCGGTGACGGGTAAAAAAAACAGTTGAATTTTTTCTTTAAAATTTTCAAAATGCAACACAACCAGCACTTACAGCAGCAGTATCATAGAACTAGGAGACGGAAGATATGGTAAAATTTTTTTTAAATCTGAATAATAACGAGTATTAAATTTTAATACAATTCTGGTGTGGTCATACTCGAATATGTAAGGCCAAAAGTATTAAAAATTATTCCAAAATTTCTAACCGTGTAAAACATAAAATAATAAATACAAACTATAAATGAACTCAAAGGACAACAATGATATAAAAAGGAAAAGATAATGGAAAACAAGACGTAGTGAAATGGTTTCTTATAAGCTCACTGAGCAGAATAATGATATAATATTAAAAGATTAAGATTTCCCGTACCAACAATCGATCTTACATGGTATGGCAATAAATTCCATAGTCTGATAGCATTGACAAAAAAAGGTCTTGAGGGACTCAAATAATTTAATCTTGGAATGATTAAAGCATTGCTTCTTATTGAGTGACTGAACAATAACTTTTCATAAATGAAGGTGTTTTTTATATTTAAGATTATGTAAAGGGTGTTTTTTTTAGAGGTTTGTTTTTCGAATAGAGATAAAACTGGAATTTTATGGTCAAATCTGGCAACTCTAATGTCATTTATGTTCAGTTTGGTTTGCTCGTCTACGCCAACAAACCAGAAACGTTAGGGGACTTGGAAGCCAACATTCGTGGCGTTATTGCCGACATATGGCCCCATATGCTCGAAAAAGTGGTTCAAAATTGGACCTGTAGAATTGGCTTTATTCCAGCCAGCCGCGGCGGCCACATGCCCGAAATCATATTTAAACATTAATGGCATAAAATTATCCTTCCAATAAAGCCAAATTGATGGACATTAAAACGATTTTCTTGTGTTTTATTTCAATTCGAAGCTCTATACCTCTAAAAAAAACACCCTTTAGAATAAGGCACTTCCTGTAATTAAGAAAATTTGATACATCACAATTGAAAATATTTTTTTTTAACAGCGGTATGTGCTCAAACTTTTTCAATCCATAAATAAATTCAATTTGCAATTTAAGTTGTGAACTTGAATCAAGTTTACTGTATACCACCTCAAGATAAGTCATTATAGGGACAATTAGTTAAATTACCATCTTACGACTTGTTCAACAGGTGTAAACTCAGCTAACGTTCTAAGGTTTCGTAAAGTATTGACGTGATCTGCGCATGACAGTAAAGCGTTAATATGGAAACTAAGACTAATCGCACTGCTAACTAACCTAAGTGTTGTATCACCTATGAATACATCAGGAATGTCCACAAAGCTCATCTTTATGAATTGGTAATACGTATGACTTAGAAGCACTAAGCTTAAGTCAATTAAAGATTGCCCGTTTGAAAATGCTGTCAAGATCCTCGTTTAATCTCCAGCTCGGGTCTTCCATCTGACCAATTCGACGAGACAGGTACTGATGCACGTCATCACCATAAGCATATATATCTGGATACAATATCATTAATAATTATTGAAAACAACAGAGGCCCAAGGGCTGTTCCTCCTGTTTCTGAGATTTAGTGACATTTTTCCGGACCACCTCCCCCCTATTTTGACTCACGTAACCACGCCCGAGCGCAGAAATCATCCGCGGGGAGGGTTTTAACTCGGATATTTCATGTCAGGCTACAAAGTTCGAAAAAAAGTATTTTTGATTACAAAGCATACAAAAAAACAGAAATTGTTTTATAAATATATTATACAAACATAAATGCATATGTGTGTAAAGTACATACATATATATTGTATCCTTTTAAAGTCGATGAGACAAAAATATATTAAATTATTTATCACTAGTTCTAAGACCCAAAAGAGTTTTTTGTTTTTTAATTTTTTCTGGCTCCAAAACATATATATATATCATTTTTTTATTTGATTTCTTTATGGACCTTGTATTCAAAGATCTTTTAAGTCGCACTAAAGAATTTTTGACTAGTTTGCAGGTCAACAAAAAAAATTTTCCTTTTTTCGATCTTCTTTTCCATGCAAAATAGTGAATATCACAAAAAATAAAAGTTTTTTGGCCAAATTACCGGTTTTATCTTGCTTAGCGATACATGAAAGACCTAAGTTCTCTGAATGGCATTCTGAAAGTTAAATTACATTTCGTTTGATTTTACCAGCATCAAAGAACAATAAACATTTTTAAGAACACTTCAGTTGAAACTCGCGACTTCAAATTCTTAATAAATTGGCTAAAACTATGCAGAAGTTTACTTTACGGGTTATGAAACCGTTCCAGACTATGAGACCTTAACATTTCAAGCAATCGATTTTTTCTCATCGTCTTAATATACATACATTCATAAGTTCTGACTCGGTAATTAGTTATCATTATGTAAAAGCTTATTCTGCGAGTTACTGAAAAAACTCGTCCAAAACTATTTGTACATTAATTTCGACATCGCGTTGTACATATATTAATTGAACCGATTCCGTTTAGCTGATCTTCAGACATTGTTGGTCTAAGGTAGGGTCTTAGACGACGCTGCATGGAACAGTTGTCACAGCATTTGTTCACGAATAGATAAAAGCTTATAAAACTTTCCCAACAAGGGCACAACAGGCTTCAGGAGGTATTTAGTTGGGAAAAATTTTGAAGCAATATAACCTTAGCAACGCTTCAAATCTCTTATGCTTCTTCAAGATAAGGTTTTCTTACTGAAAAAACAGGATATTTAATCGACAACTTTTTCTAAAAATTACGACGATGTCCAGTCGTCATCGACAGTATGGTACGATTTTTTCCACTTAAGTCTGAAGTCTTGTGAATTTTTTGCATTCCTACCACTCCTTCGAAAATCTCTTTTCATTAGAGCCCGATATCTTCAATTGGGCGAAGCTCTGGGCAGTTGGGCGGATTAGCTATTTTTGGTACGAAATTGATTTTTTTACTTGCATACCATAGACGTTTTTCGAGGCACTCGTCTATATAAACTTTGGAAATGATTAAGCCTTGCGTAAAAAAAATCTGCTTCTGAGACCACCGTTGCATATGGTCTGCAAAACCATATATTGCTTCGGAAATTTCGAAATTTTTTTTTCTTTGAATTTACTAGACACATACCTCTTTTTCAGTGCTGTATAATATTCGTCCCCAGTTAGCTGCTTAAAATCTGCTTTGACGTAAGTTTCGTCGTCCATAACACAGCAATCAGATTTAGTCAGGCACCTTTCACACAATTATCGGGCTCGCATCTGAGCCATCAACTGCTTTTCATCAGAACGGTCTGGTACTTTTTGAACTCTTTATGTCTTTAGCTTACTTTTCTTCTTGATCTTTTGTACAGTAGATTTTGATGTACCTGCTCTAGCCGCCATATCTCGCACTGAGGTGTTGGGATTTTGCTTAAAAAGGCGCTTCACCTTCGTCGCTACCTTTAGGTTAAAAAATTCTGGTTTTCTGCCTGAACCTTTTTCGTGCAACAGGTAGACCTTTCTTATAATTAAAAATAACCGCAAAGACAGTTTTTTCTGACGCACCAACTATTTCTGCTAAAGCTGAATATTTTAATTCTGATTTTTGCATGTATGTGGACAAAATCAGTTTGCGGACTTTTTGTTGCTTGCTAGACATCTTTGCGTTAAAACTGCTATCTCAAGTGTTATACATCATATTAAACGTCGACCTATAAGATTATCAGGTAGAGTATAATACAAAAAATGAAGAACGTAAGTTTTTTCTGGGACAGTCCTTAAGTGTATAATTTACTATACTTTTATACCTATTTAATATTTTTATAAATTTTTTAATTTTTGTTTTCAAAAAAAGTGAATTTTTGTTGTTTTTCGTAAGAGTCGCAAGTCTTTTTGCTTTTCATGTCAGTGAGAACATATTGTCAATAAAAGTCTATGTAAAAAAATTTCCAATAGGGGAATCTCTGATTTGTTGGATTCCTCTCCACTTGGAATAGGACATAGGCTATGAAACTTTTGTTTAAGGTATATATTTAGGGTGGCCCTCAAACAAATATTTTTATCAAATAGCATTTCCACAAATACCACCTAGTCAATTCAAATGATATTTATACCAGGAATCGGCTAAATATATATTTGCAAAACTGAATGAAAATCAACTTAAAAGGATTTTACGAAATTAATTCATGTAATTTGTGTATTGCGTTTTAAATTAAAGGTATGTTGAGGAAAACAAAAGTTTGAAAAATGCGCTCAAAGCAAACGAATATAAAAGTTAACACTACACTGAGAATGCTGAAATGTACCCATAATTGCGATGGTACTCAACATTCGGAATGTACGTTACAGTCGCTCATCCAGCAAAAGTATATCGTTTTAGTTTTGCACTCAGCGCAACTACTACGATTATTCTTACCATATCTTAACTTCTTCTTGTGTGAAAAAAAAAATAAATCTGTAGAAGGAATCTTTGGCATTCAAAATTCCTCAGCTTCCAGGCGTTTATAACGGCCAAATACACTGCAAAAGTTTTGTACATCATTGTCATCTAGGATGACTTCGTCCAACCCTTTGTTAGAAATATGCAGAACACCAATGTTGTCACCCTGATTCGCTTAAGCATCATAATACTTGCGAGTTATCTTCTGCTCATCTTATTAATCCGATAGTTATATTTTTATTGCATTATATAATTTAAGCCTATTTCAAGTTATTTTATGTTGGTTTATTATATAACTGATATTTTTAATACTTTTGCATAATTTTTTAAAAAAGCTCGAAAGGTAAGGTTTTACACTCCCCTTTTAGCTTTGAAAAGAGGCGTGGAGTGACCAGAAAAATTGTTTTATGAAAAGCGAATGGATCGAACTATCATATCAGGCACATAAGTTTTTTAGGCAGGTATATCATAATGAAAAAACATTGCAAACATTAGGCATTTTCAAGATGCGTTAACGACGGTTAACGGTACGATATGGGTTATGAGTGTCAGCTTTTGAAAATTATTATTACTTTTATTTCGAGCTGAACTCAATTTTTCTGAGTGTTCGTAATGCAAAAATTAATTTTCAAATTTTAGATGATTAATTTAAAAAACAAAAATTACCAAGGTAATTTCTGCAAACTCCACACTTTTTGCATGCAATTTATCAAATATTAGCAAAAAATCAAAAAACACTCAATGCTTGAACAACCTTCACGATTGAATGATCTCTGAGCAACATTAGTTTGCAATTTAATCAAGAATTTAATGTTGCTTTTTGCTAGAGCTCGCCGCCTATTGAATTTCGCATTCATTTGGGGATTTCTTAACACAGCAATAAGAAAATAAAATCCGCACTGCGCATGCCTAACTGACAGACATGGAGTAGGTGTTGTTGTTTACGAGAAGTTATATTTGCTCAACTGTGAATGACAAAACAAATTCAAAAAAATCATAAAATCTAAGAAATGCAAATGTATTTACGTACATACAGACAAGCTTATGGAATGAACAGAAAAAAAAACTTGTCTCTATTTTTGCTTTTGAAAGAAATACTTATAAATAAATAAAAAAACTAGTAAAGGTGTTATCTTCGGCCAGGCCGAAACTCACATACCCTACACTGCATTGAAAGTACTTTTTGAATAAATGTTAAAAAAATTTTGAAGAGGTTGAATAAGTCGAAAATAATGTAAAGAGGTTCAAAAATGTTGGAAAGTATTGGAAAAAACTGAAAATGTTGAAAAAATATGAAAACCATTAAAGAAAGTTGAAAGAAATTGAAGAAGTCGAAATATATGAAAAATGCTTAAAAGTTTATGAAAAAGTCAAAAGAATAAAGAAAATGTCGAATGAAATTGAAGGAGAAAGGTAAACGATTGAAAATGTCAAAAGAATATGGGAAATCTTGAAAAAAATAGAATAGAAACAAATAAACACGAAATATGCCACACCACTTCTCCAATTCCAACCACTTTTGGTTCAATAAACAAACCAAATTTTAGCACAATGGCTTGTATAGTTTGCGGTATGTGCCGTAATTATTCCTAAAACTAGGGCAGTGACACACCCACTGATGCAATCCAGTCCGATTTTGATCCAAAAATAGCTTTTTATAAACAAACCTCTTACACCAAATTTCAGTATGATTGCTAATATATTTCGACAGTTATGCCACTTAAGGTATTTTAATTGTGTGGGAGGTGCCACGCCCACTGTTGCTATTTCGCCAGCTTTTCATTCATATGTACCTAATACCCAGTAAACCACTTACATCAAATTTCAGATCAATTGCTCCAATAGTTAATTTAAAATAGCACTTATAACTTATTTTAATGAGGGAGGTGTCACGCTCACTGATGCAATCTTGTCAAGTTTCATTTAATTCCGAAGCTTACAGTAACCGACACCTCTACACAAAATTTTATGAAGATTACTCTCATAGCACACTATCTATAGCATTAAACGTATTTCGCTTACATGGGAAGTGCCACACCCAGCCGCACAGTTGTGGGAAAATTTTGCAAGAAGACACCTTTTAGCAAGTATATCCACCTTATTAAATTTCATAACGATTGCGTTGCTTGTTCTCTTTTTATAACATTTATAAATATTGTAGGCTGTGCCACGCCCTTTAACTAAATTTTCCAGTATATTGACGAAGCTTGTATTGATGAATACTTTCAGTACAATATCTTGCATGGTTTACGACCTATGGAGTTATAAATGTTAAAATTTAGGGCTGTGCCCCTTTAAGAGCTTTTGCAAACTTAAGACCTAGCCTAATCTTAATGTTGTTCTCATATTCACCAGATCATCAAGTTCAGATTTCACGCGTTTTTATATCCTAGCAGCTTGCAAGAAGATGTGAGCTGTGTGCTAAATTTCATTTGCGTTGTCCCTGTGTTATTAATAGAGCCCTTTAAATGTAGCCCTTTAAAACTGTAAACAAATGTACCAGAAGCTAAAATCTGTCTAAATACAATAACCGATAAATGCAAGAGTAGTTATGAGTAGTTTTATTTTTTCCCATATTTTGTAATACAGTGTACTCACGATATTATGAACTAATTAAGACCAAGCCTGTTCATTTAAGCGAGATTGATCATATTGATGAATGGCGCATGAATTAAAAAAATCGATTTTCATTAGTTTTAAATAATAATTTGTTATTTAAAAATTCAAAAGAACTTTATTAATTAATTTTTTTCGTTACACAAAGCTTCCTTTAAAAAAAGTTATTTCTCTCCAATGGTTGCAATATATTTACTATTCCAAATGACGGGGAATTCAGTGGTATTTTATTTTAATTTCATATCAAATGGAGTTCGCTCTATAGACTAAATTTAAACAATTGATTTGTTAAAAGATATATTAATTTTTCATGTAATGTCATGGGAAAAAATTAAGCAAGAAAGCTGATCTTTTAAGTTGGAATACGATATCAAAAAATAATTTTTCCGTTTAAGTTTACCAGAGACATGACAATTTGAATTTATCTTCGATAACAAATTGATTCCCGATACACGTGTTCGCTCATATAATGCCTAGAGTGTGTTAAAACAATTTGGAGCGATTAAAGAGTGGGTCGATGAGAAAGTATTCGGTTTGTTAAAGGATGTATCATATACAGCGAGAGCACTTTTGCTTGTGCTAATTCGCGAACAGCGAAAAATACAAACAGAGCCTTAGAAAAAAGTAATTTTTAATTAATTACATACCATTTTTATCGACAGACGTTGTTATGCCCTTTCCAATAGGTAGAGCGATGAGTTTGATTTGGTAAAAGTCCCGGACGCGGAAACGCATATTTTCATTGCAAATAAGTGCTTGGTCAAACTATGCTTGGAACCTTCCATCGCCAATAAGAAATATATGTGCCAAAAGCTACCCAGCTGTGCCAAATAGTTGCTGAGACATAAGAACGTTCGATGTTTCTCATATGGAAGACGTGGCACCGCCATTTTTTAATTAGAATTTAAATTTGCCCACCCAGCTTATAGGTGTGCCAAGCATCATTCATTTGCGTTAAGCAGTTGATAAAACATGAGGAGTTCCAAATATCTCTTATACGAAGTGGCGTGGCATCACCTATTTTTTCCAAACCAAAATATACTAAAAAAATTCCACTGACCAAAAGACCAAATGTTATCCAGCTCTGGTACATAGTTGCTGATACAAATAAATTAAATTGTTCTCTTATGATAGGCGTTGAGCCACCCATTGTTTCATTGCAATTTAATTTTGAACGTACTTTTTATATGTGTGCCAAAACTCATCTATCTGCATCAAATAGAGGATGAATATGAAGAATTGGATTCTTTCATTAAATTGTATTTAAAAATTGCCACCCTAAGTATGCACCTTAAATAAAATTTTTACGACCTAAGCTATGCCTGTTAACATAAAAGCCACGAGGCGTAAGAGCCATCAGAGTCGATATGGCGGTTTTCGGGAAAATTATATTTTCCAAATATTTTTGTATGAGGACCACCCTAAACATGCACCCGTAATAAAAGTTGTAAAATCTTTGACACCCGCCTGATTGGTACTGGCATACTGCAAAAACTTCATCAAAATCAGCCGGATAGTTTCCGCTTCCATAAATGACAGACAGACAGACAGACAAAAACTGAATTTTGTATGGTAAATAAAGGCACGTAACTAGTTATAGTCGCAAAATTAAATGCGCTCCGGTTAAAACTTAGTTTTAAATTCAACGCACATTTCATTTATTTAGCAATTATAGTCGCATAAAGCCGGTTTTAACTGAAATAGAGTAATACAGTGTGACCTGATAAAAAAAGCTTGCAGAAACTAGAATATTTTGAAAAAAAGGTTACCCTTTGACATCAAACATTCTACAAACACATTTTGCAATAAAGAGATAAGCACAACTGGGATGTGCGATATAGCCACAAAGAGAAAAGATTATTGACAAACGATTTTTTAAGTCCTTTATCTTACATTAAAACACAATTAAGCAATTGCGAGAACAGCTGATTGACAAGAAATCAAAAAAAAAAATTAAATTACTAAGAGCAAAAATACTAACACTATTTAATTTTTGTTGGAGAATACATCGAAACAAACATAAATGCATTTTGTTTCCGAAAAAAACTATTTACCGCTTTTCAGCGATGTATCAAAGTTAGTTCATTTGAATTCTACTATAATAGCGCCAACAAGTGGTGACTTTAACTCGTTTTTTTAACTATTGAGAAATAATTTAAATAATTTTCTTTTCTAAAATAAAAATGGATAATTTTTATGGTATGTAAACTACATTTTAGCTTCAAACATTTAAATATAATTTGGTTTTCTGTGCAAAAATCTAAAATTCAAATGAGACACCTGGTTTTTAAAATTTTCTATAAATATGAACTTTGTCTTAGTTTTTAAAATTTTGTCGATATATTTACATGCATGCGTCGCGGATATGCATTTATTTAAGAAAAGCTTATAGTTTTCTAGATATTCCACTATGAAAAATTTGCATTTAGTTAAAAAAAAATTAATGTTTTCAGTGGCTGCCGATACTCCTGCTGTGGAAACTCAGAGCAAACCAAAGAGTATCCAAAGATATGAAGCTCTCTGTAGAATTTTACTACTAATGCAAAAGAGTTCAGTCGCGTCGCTGTTTTTAAAAACTCACCCACCCATGGTGACTAATAAAAATCTTGACTTTACCACTTAGGGCATTTTTGTCCAAATTAGGAACATTTAAAAACTATTTTTATTATATAGTCGAAAAAATCAATGTTATTTAGACAAATTCTGAAAATTATTAAAATTAAACGATAAACAATATAGTTTGTGGGTTTGTTATCTTTTATATAAGGAAAAATCACTTCCAAACTCTTTTTAGGTAAAAAACTTAACATATGGTAACCTGCTCACATTTCAAATGTCATATAATATTTCATCACTCATTTTTGCGCACAAAATTATTCATCATCCTGAGCTGCAGCCGCCCACTTAACAGGTCATTTGAAAATTCTCCAAGCAAAACATTTTTTTGGCAAAATTCGATCTATTTATTCAACATAGTTTCCCTTGAGGGCGGTACACCGAGTATAGCGATCTTCCAATTTTTCGATACCATTTTTGTAGTAACAGGTCATTTGAAAATTCCCCAGGCTAACCCATAGATGGCGCCACCGGAATTAAATCCATATGATTTTCAGGTAGTACCAACCTTTGATGGAAGCAACTCTTGTTATTGGAATTTCGTGTGCTGATCAAGTATTGCTTTTTGAAGGGAAAAAATACAGTTCAAGTCAAGCAATGGCTTGATCAAGAGTTTCCGGAGTCTGCGCCAGGAAAAGCAACCATAACAGATTGGTATGCTAAATTTCGACGTGGTGAAATGAGCACCGAAGACGGCAAACGTACTGGACGCCCAAAAAGATGGTTACGGAAGAAAACATCCAAAAAATCCACAAAATAATTTTGAATTCCGTGAAGTGAAGTTGAGCGAGATAGCTGACACCCTAAAGACATCAACGGAACGTGTTAGCTATATCGTACATGAATATTTGGGTATGCGGAAGTTCTGCGCAAAATGGGTGCCGCGCCAGCTCACTGTAGACCAAAAACAACAACGAGTTGATGATTCTGAGGAGTGTTTGAAGCTCATGAAGTGTAATAAAGCTGAATTTTTGCGTCGGTATGTGACAATGGATGAAACATGGCTCCATCACTTCACCCCAGAGTCCAATCGACAGTTAGCTGAATGGACGGCACGCGGTGAACCGACTCCAAAGCGTGGAAAAACGCAACAGTCAGCTGGCAAGGTGATGGCGTCTGTATTTTGAGATGCACATGGAATTTTGTTCATCGACTATTTAGAAAAGGGAAAAACAATCAACAGCGACTACTACATAGCGTTATTGGAGCGTTTGAAGGAAGAAATCGCAAAAAAACGGCCCCATTTGAAGAAGAAAAGAGTGCTGTTTCATCAAGACAATGCACCATGTCACAAGTCAATCAAAACAGCTGCAAAAATGGTCAAATTGGGCTTCGAATTGCTTCCAAACCCACCGTATTCTCCAGATCTCGCCCCGACCGACTTTTTCCTGTCCTCAGACCTCAAGAGGATGATCGCGGGAAAGGGATTTAGCGACAATGAGGGAATAATTGCCGAAACTCAGGCCTATTTTGAGGACAAACCGCCATCTTAATATAATATGTAAAAAAAAATAAATTTATCGCATTAAAGTTGGCTTTAGCAATATCACGTTCCAAATTATAGTTTGCATTACAAAAATTTAGCTTACTATAATTTAGAGACATCAATTTTATTTCCAGCGCACTATGATAGCTACATATTCTCTATTGTGTTTAGCATTTAACGGTAGCAAACATTTCTCGCTAGGGCAAAAACACCTGTTTATTTGGCGAAGATTAAAATCGCCAAGTACTATCAAATGAACATTGGCCATGCATAATTCAAAGATATTTGAAATAATTTTTAATTGAGCAGCATAAATACACACATATGAGGTGGAATGTAAGACACATACTACAACATACTTAGATACTTAAAGTCTTACACGCTAGCCCGACACAAATTTGCTCCACACTATCATTTTCTAATGAAATAAACCTTCTATTTAAATTAGACTTAATTGCGAATAAAACTCCACGCCTCTAGAAAGTCCAGTATCAGCAGGATATATCTCTTTTCATTGCATAGCTCAGAAGAAAAAAAAAGTCATTTAACCAAGTCTCTGTTAAAGCGCAGACCACCCACGTGACACGTGACAATAAATACAAAGCTCATTCTCTTCAGGAGGTTTTTCTACTATATTAAGATTTGAACATAGACCGCCCCAGTCATCCTCCCTTTGACTTGGAACACATTTCTCACTCCAGCGTAGCTTAAACATCCTGATTAATAGTATGTTGCAGATATCGCTCCTGTAGACCACCATGCGCATTTCTTCCAACTTTTTTAGGTTTTTTTTTTGGCAATTTATTCACATCTGCTTTCATCTGAAAAAATTATGTTCTTCAAAAACTCCAGAGGCATGGAACCATACTTTCTGTGCTTGATTTTAATTTCTTGCTTGTTAGTAGTTTTATCTTGGCCAAGAAATTTTGAAGTCCAGCACTATTCAAACGCCGATTTATTGTGAACGGAGAAGCACTTAAGTCCAATATTTCCTTAATATCGCCTGCTGCTACTGAAGAATTTTTAACAGCTTCTCGTACATTTCGAGCATCATCCCTAGGTGATGTGGAACTTTTCCTGCCCTACCCTGACTGTTGCTTAGCAGAATTTGTTACAGTTTTGTGAATAAAATTGTTTTGTCCCTTTTTTTGAAATTTTATATTTCTCTACCAACTCAAGTTATGACATCCCATTTTGCCGGTCGGTTATATTGTAAGAGAATAATTGATTTAAATAAGAAGTATGGCAACACTTAGAATAAGAATGTGAAACAATTAATATTACACAATAAAACCTTCTTCTGTTACTTGATCTCGAACTGAATGGTTGTGGTTTATTTTAGTCTCGCTATTTTTTTAAATATATCAGGTTATGGGCCGTTTGCCACGCGTTTATTAATTTTTTATTTTTTTTTACGAAAGAAGTTTCGGTTTAATACTTCATAAAAATTAATATTGATTTTTGCTTAACAGTAAAATCTGCGTAAAAACATTGTCGCAATGACTTCGAATAACGCGCTTTCGTTTGCATTCGAGAAATTAAAGGGACGCGAGAATTTCGACATCTGGAAGCGGCATGCACAGTCATACCTCGTGATCAAGGGATGCTGGAAAGCGGTGAGTAAAGGTTTACCAGAACAAGCGACTGAGAAAGATTTGGAAATCAATGAACGAGCGCTAGCGGAAATTACTTTGATGATTGAGAATGGAAATTTTGCACATATTGCGACAGCAGTGTCGGCGAAAGAAGCATGGGACTCGCTAATAGCAGCTTTTGAAGACAGTGGGCTTACTAGAAAAGTTGAACTTTTGAAACAATTGGTACGTCTTAAGCTCTCCGACTGCGAATCAATGCAAGACTACGTGAACAAAATGGTCATGACGTCACTGAAAGTAACGAGTGCTGGTCTAAAAATTGATGAAGAAATTACAGCGTCATTAATGCTCGCTGGTTTACCGGACGATTTTCGTTCTCTTGTTATGGCGGTTGAAAATTCGCAAGCAAAACTTACAGTTGACAATGTTAAGAATTTGTTATTGCAAGACGCAAAATTTGACAACGATCAATGTGAAAGCGCCTTGTATTCAAAGTCAAAAACCAAGTCGACATACAATATTACGTACAAGTGTCATAAATGTAAGCAAAAGGGTCATTTCGCTAAAAATTGTCCAAATAGAGCGAAAGAAAATAGCAAAAAAAAGCAAAACGAAACAAAAGTTCTTTTCGCTCGCTCTCTCCTCGCTAGCAGCGACGATTCAAATATTTGGTACGTGGATTCGGGATCGACCTCTCACATGGTGAATAACATACGAATAATGCAAAATATAGAAGTTGCAAAGAGCAAAGAAGTTGTTGTTGCTAACAATGAAAAAGTTTCTGTTGACAGCGTAGGTGACGTCGCTATGCAGTTTACAGTTGGCGAAACAAAAACAAATGCGATAATAAAAAATGTGGAATGCATACCGCAGTTATGTGCGAACTTACTGTCGGTACGTCAACTTGCAAAAAAAGGAAATAAAGTGCTCTTCGATGGTGACATGTGTAAAATTTTTGACAACGAATTTAATTTGTTTGCAACTGCAACTGTAAAAGACGAATTATATCGTCTAGATTGCATCGTAGGCCATAACAAGAATGAAATGGCGCTATCAGTGAATGATAATTTCGAGCTTTGGCATAGAAGACTTGGTCATATTTGTGACGAAAATTTAACTAATGTAAAAAATGCCTCAACGGGTGTGCAGTTTGCTATGAAGAGCAACGACAAATGCATTACATGCATAAAAGGTAAACAAACGCGCAGTTCTTTTAAAAGTGTTGGTGCTCGAGCTGAAAATAAGTTGGATCTGGTACATTCGGACGTAATGGGACCACTAAACGCGAAATCGTTTTCTGGAGCACGATACCTGTTAACATTTGTGGATGACTGCACGAGGAAAGTTTTTGTTGTTCCTATTAAGCAGAAATCTGAAGTTTTCAATGAATTTAAGAAATTCAAAAATTTCGTTGAAAACCAATGTAGCAGCAAGATTAAAGTGCTTCGCACTGATAATGGAACCGAGTATGTGAACGCAAAATTCAAAAATTACATCGAAAGTTGCGGCATATTGCATCAAAAAACTGCGCCTTATACGCCAGAACAAAATGGCGTTGCCGAACGGCTGAATCGCACAATTATGGATCGCGTACGGTGCATGTTATTGGACGCTGGCTTGGACGAAAAATTTTGGGCTGAGGCTGCTACGACAGCAGCATATCTTCTTAATCGAATTCCTTGTAGAAGCAATGAAAAAAGTCCTGAAGAATTGTGGACTAAAACTAAGCCTGATTTGAATCATCTTCGTATTTTCGGGTGTAAAGCCATGGCACACGTTCCGAAAGAGAAGCGAACCAAGCTGAAACCAAAATCAGTCGAGTGTGTTCTACTTGGGTACAGCAACCAATCCAAAGCGTACAGACTCTTTGATCTTGCTACAAAGCGCATCATCATTAGCCGAGATGTAGTCTTCGTGGAACATCAGTCAGGTAACTATGACTCAATACCAGTTACTAACAATTTACCGTCATTTGTAGTTGACATTGAAGGCGGTCAATTCGTTGCCGATTCAGGGGAGATTGAGTTTAAATTTGAATCGTCAACTGAAGGCGGTTGTGCTGATGAAAACGAAGAATCTGAAGCTGTTGATAGTGGTGACAACTTTGCTGAAGATGTAAATAAAAGCGCAAGTGAAGATTTATTTGAAGATGCTAACGCAGCTATCGAACATGAAGAGCAGTTTCGTCGATCTGAGCGCTTGCACAGCAAGCCCAAGCCGAGCTACAATTTTTGTGCCATAGATTTTATATCGGAAGATCCAGTAACCGTGAAGGAAGCTTTATCATCTGACCATTCAGAAGACTGGAATAAAGCAATGCAAGAGGAAATTAAATCACTTGCTGAAAACGACACGTGGGTATTAGCAGATTTGCCAGTAGGAAAGAAACCGATAAGCTCGAAATGGGTGTTCAGAACGAAGTATGATGCCGATGGTAATATAGTTCGCCGAAAAGCTAGACTGGTGGCTCGTGGTTTTAGCCAGCAATATGGAATAGACTACGACGAGACGTTTGCACCAGTTGTGCGATATAGCTCAATACGTTTTTTGTTGGCTTTGGCAACCAAGCACAATTTAGTTATTCACCAACTTGATGCAATAACTGCGTTCCTGAACGGTGAAATAAAAGAACAAATTTTTATGCATCAACCGTCAGAATTTGACGATGGCACTGGAAGAATGTGTTTGTTAAAAAAATCGATTTATGGGCTCAAACAGTCCAGTAGAGTGTGGAATGAAAAGCTTAATGCTGTTTTGAAAACGTTTGGACTAAAACGTAGCGATACTGATCAATGCGTTTACTATTATGCTAATGACAGTAAGATGTTATATGTAGCTATCTACGTGGACGACATTTTGGTGTTCGGGAGTGATATCCATTTGATTGGCGAGCTAAAAAAAAAGCTTTCCGTTCATTTCAAGATGAAGAATATGGGCGAAGCCAGTTCCATATTGGGAATTCGAATCGAACGTGATTTGAAAAATGGTATCACGAAAATTGACCAGCAGCAGTACATAAAGGCTGTTTTAAAACGTTTTTCGATGTTCGACTGCAACCCTGTCGGAACACCAATGGATGTCAATCAGAAACTTACGACAGCTATGTCACCTACGAATGAACGTGAGCAGCAAGAAATGGCAAAAGTTCCGTATATGCAAGCTATCGGATGTTTACTTTTTGCAGCGCAGGTAACACGACCTGACATTAACTTCGCAGTTAATGTGCTCAGCCGATATAGTGCCAATCCAGGGAAGGCACATTGGACAGCTGTCAAGCGCGTTATGAGGTATTTAAGAGGCTCTTTAAATAAAAATCTTATTTATCGCAGGCAATCTTCAAACGTTGTGGGCTACTGTGATGCAGACTGGGCTGGCGACGTGGATGAGCGACGCTCAACTTCTGGCTACGTGTTTAGTTTTCAAGGTGGAGCGATTTCGTGGTGCACAAAGCAGCAAAAGACCGTCGCTTTGTCAACAACTGAGGCCGAGTTCATGTCGGTGGTCAACGCAATACAGGAATTAATTTGGCTCAAGCGAATGGAGTCGGAATTGGTTCATGACGACACCGAACCAACAACCTTATTTTGCGACAACAAAAGTGCTATACATGTAGCATCAAATGGTTCATTTTCTCCACGAACGAAGCATGTGGACTTAAAGGTAAAATTTATACGTGAGAAGCTAGATGATGGAAGTCTTAAACTCGCTTACATACCAACTGACGAGATGTTAGCCGATATTTTAACAAAACCAGTTAGCGCACCAAAATTCTCAAATCTCACAAATAAATTTGGCTTAGAATAGTATTATTTGCTTACTAACGTAATACTATTTTTTTTTATTACATATAAAATTTGAAATGAATTGTTTAGTAGATTTTTCTTTGAAAAGACATATATACTTTTATTTAATAATTATTCAGGGAAGGTATTGTAAGAGAATAATTGATTTAAATACGAAGTATGGCAACACTTAGAATAAGAATGTGAAACAATTAATATTACACAATAAAACCTTCTTCTGTTACTTGATCTCGAACTGAATGGTTGTGGTTTATTTTAGTCTCGCTATTTTTTTAAATATATCAGTTACTATTGCTGATCTTACAAATTCGGATTTATAAAACATTTTCTTGCACCACCCTGTATAAAGCAATTGAAATCGCAAATACAAGGCCTTAGGGCGCATGTTTAGGGTGCCCTTTATACAAACATATCTTTAAAAGAGCATTTTCACAAAGACCAGTCAATCGATTCACATTGAATTTATACCATGTGGATTTTATGTTAAGACGCAAAGCTAAGTTTATAAAATTTTTATTTAGGGTGGCCCTCAGACAAAAATATATTGAAAATATTATTTTCACGAAAACTGGTTCTCATGGAATTTACACAACGTGGCTTTTATATTAAGAGGTACAGTTAAGGCTGTAACAAATTTATTTAGGGTGCATACTTAGGGTGGCCCTAATACAAAAGTACTGTTTAAAAAGAATTTCGCGAAGACCCCATAATTGTTTCTAAATGCTTCTTATGGTATAGAGGAGGTTTTTAAAAAGTTTGGCTTAGAATGATGGGCGATGACACGCCCTCCAAAATCAAATTCATCATGTCTCATCAACTACTGAACGCAGATGAATGAAATATAAAAGATACGGGCAAAAGTAAGTTTCATTGGAAAAATGGGCTGTTTCGATTTTACATTCCATCACATGAGTTCAACCAACTTTACGCCACCTACCGGTAGGATGAAGACAACGTCTGCCGGAACAGCTAGTACGAACATAAAGTAAATTTACGTCTTAATTTTGAGTGCGAGTGTCAGGCCCGTGCGCAGGGGATTTTGGGAGTTCTAACCCCCCCCCCCCCCATTGGACGTTTTTTTATGTTCTCACTTACATGAAAAACCAAAAAGACTTGCGTTTCTTACGAAAAAAACAATCAAAAACTACCTTTTCATGAAAAGAAAAATTTAAAATAATAAAAACTCACATTCATATTTATAGAAATAGGTATTAAGTTAAAAGTTTACTTATGTATGTATATAACAAATGATATCCATTTTGTTGAGATCAGTTAAAAAGTTCGCAGCTCACACTCGTAGTAGTTTTTAGAAAACTCATCCGCAATTTCAGATGTTTCACAAACCAGATCCAAGTGAAAATTGTCGTTTAAATATTCTGTTTTTTCATTAAAAAAAAACCTTATTTTGGAAGAAGCATAATATATTCGAACTGTTGCTAAGGATATCTTGCTTCAAATATGTTTCCAACTAAATACCTCCTGAGGCCTGTTTTTCCCTTGTTGGTAAAGTTTTATAAGCTTTTATCTGTTCGTGAACAAATGTTGTGAACTCTTTTCTATGCGGCGTCGTATAAAACTCTATCTTAGTTCAACAATGTCTGAAGATCAGCTAAACGATTTGGACTCAATTAATATACATCGCAATATCGAAATGTACAAATAGTTTTGGACGAGTTTTTTTACAGTAACTCGCAGAATCAGCCTCTTACATAATGACAAATAATTATCGACTCAGAACATATGGATGTATGTATATTAGGGCGATAAGAAAAAATCGATTGTTTGAAATGCTTACGTCTCCTAGTCTGAAACGGTTCCATAACCCGTTAAGTAAGCTTCTGTAAAATTGTAGCCAATTCTATTAAGAATTAGAGGTCACGAACTCTGAAATGTTCATAAAAATGTTTATTGTTCCTTGGTGATGGTAAAATCAAACGAAATGTAGGTTACTTTTCAGGATAACAATTAGAGGACTTATGTCTTTCAAGTATTTACATTAAGTCACTGAACAACATAAAGCACTAATTTGGTGAAAAAACTTTTATTTTTTGTGATATTTCATGAAAAAGAAAATGGAAAAAACTAAAAATTTTTTTTTGACCAGCAAACTATTCAAAATATCTTTAGTGGGCTTAAAAAGATCTTTGACTACAAGACCCATACAGAAAAAATTATATATGTGATTTGGAACTTCAAAAATTAAAAAAAAAACCCTTTTGGGCCTAAGGACTAGTGAAAAACAACTTCTATATATTTTGGTCTTATGAAAATCAAATGTATATAAAATATATGTATATACTATACACACATAAGCACATATGTGTGTATGTATTTTCGTGTGCTTTGTAGTCGAAAATGCTTTTTTGCGAACTTCATAATCTGAAATTAAATATCCGAGCTAAAACCCCCCTTTGGATGATTTCTGCGCACGGGCCTGGCGAGTGTGTATAAAGCTACCCTTAGAAAAACGATAAAATGGGAGGTATATGCACTTTTACAGAATAGGTGAAAATCGGTATAAAAATATATTGCATTGGCGTTTGCCCTTCTTCATATAAATAAACAAACTATTAAATTGGCCTTGTGTAGTAACACCTTCTTCTCAGTGTTGTTTTCTCTGTTTTGTTTTTCAGCATTGCTTTATCCATCCCTATGTTGACTTTTTTGTCTTTTAACAATGCAATTATTATATATATTATATACATGCAAAGACTATTTGGACATGAATCTATGTCCTTGCTACTAGCACTATCGCATAGTTTATTTTTATACCCTACACAGAGGGTATATTCACTTTGTCATTCCGTTTGTAACGCATAGAAGGGGGCGTGGCAGGTATGGAAAAGTATATATTCTTGATCAGCGTCACCATCTAAGTCGATATACCTATGTCTGTCTGTCTGTCTGTCTGTCTGTCTGTCTGTCTGTCTGTCTGTCTGTCTGTCTGTCTGTCTGTCTGTCTGTCTGTCTGTCTGTCTGTCTGTCTGTCTGTCTGTCTGTCTGTCTGTCTGTCTGTCTGTCTGTCTGTCTGTCTGTCTGTCTGTCTGTCTGTCTGTCTGTCTGTCTGTCTGTCTGTCTGTCTGTCTGTCTGTCTGTCTGTCTGTCTGTCTGTCTGTCTGTCTGTCTGTCTGTCTGTCTGTCTGTCTGTCTGTCTGTCTGTCTGTCTGTCTGTCTGTCTGTCTGTCTGTCTGTCTGTCTGTCTGTCTGTCTGTCTGTCTGTCTGTCTGTCTGTCTGTCTGTCTGTCTGTCTGTCTGTCTGTCTGTCTGTCTGTCTGTCTGTCTGTCTGTCTGTCTGTCTGTCTGTCTGTCTGTCTGTCTGTCTGTCTGTCTGTCTGTCTGTCTGTCTGTCTGTCTGTCTGTCTGTCTGTCTGTCTGTCTGTCTGTCTGTCTGTCTGTCTGTCTGTCTGTCTGTCTGTCTGTCTGTCTGTCTGTCTGTCTGTCTGTCTGTCTGTCTGTCTGTCTGTCTGTCTGTCTGTCTGTCTGTCTGTCTGTCTGTCTGTCTGTCTGTCTGTCTGTCTGTCTGTCTGTCTGTCTGTCTGTCTGTCTGTCTGTCTGTCTGTCTGTCTGTCTGTCTGTCTGTCTGTCTGTCTGTCTGTCTGTCTGTCTGTCTGTCTGTCTGTCTGTCTGTCTGTCTGTCTGTCTGTCTGTCTGTCTGTCTGTCTGTCTGTCTGTCTGTCTGTCTGTCTGTCTGTCTGTCTGTCTGTCTGTCTGTCTGTCTGTCTGTCTGTCTGTCTGTCTGTCTGTCTGTCTGTCTGTCTGTCTGTCTGTCTGTCTGTCTGTCTGTCTGTCTGTCTGTCTGTCTGTCTGTCTGTCTGTCTGTCTGTCTGTCTGTCTGTCTGTCTGTCTGTCTGTCTGTCTGTCTGTCTGTCTGTCTGTCTGTCTGTCTGTCTGTCTGTCTGTCTGTCTGTCTGTCTGTCTGTCTGTCTGTCTGTCTGTCTGTCTGTCTGTCTGTCTGTCTGTCTGTCTGTCTGTCTGTCTGTCTGTCTGTCTGTCTGTCTGTCTGTCTGTCTGTCTGTCTGTCTGTCTGTCTGTCTGTCTGTCTGTCTGTCTGTCTGTCTGTCTGTCTGTCTGTCTGTCTGTCTGTCTGTCTGTCTGTCTGTCTGTCTGTCTGTCTGTCTGTCTGTCTGTCTGTCTGTCTGTCTGTCTGTCTGTCTGTCTGTCTGTCTGTCTGTCTGTCTGTCTGTCTGTCTGTCTGTCTGTCTGTCTGTCTGTCTGTCTGTCTGTCTGTCTGTCTGTCTGTCTGTCTGTCTGTCTGTCTGTCTGTCTGTCTGTCTGTCTGTCTGTCTGTCTGTCTGTCTGTCTGTCTGTCTGTCTGTCTGTCTGTCTGTCTGTCTGTCTGTCTGTCTGTCTGTCTGTCTGTCTGTCTGTCTGTCTGTCTGTCTGTCTGTCTGTCTGTCTGTCTGTCTGTCTGTCTGTCTGTCTGTCTGTCTGTCTGTCTGTCTGTCTGTCTGTCTGTCTGTCTGTCTGTCTGTCTGTCTGTCTGTCTGTCTGTCTGTCTGTCTGTCTGTCTGTCTGTCTGTCTGTCTGTCTGTCTGTCTGTCTGTCTGTCTGTCTGTCTGTCTGTCTGTCTGTTGAAATCAGGTTTACGCGAAAACTAAGCAAGCTAATTGAATGAAATTTGGCACACAGGTCAAACCTTCTGCAAGCTGCTAGCATATGAAAATGGGCGAAATCGACTCTCGGCCACGCCTTCCGCCCATTCTCTATGTAAATATAACCAAGTCCATTTTGAAAAAAGTTTCTGCGATTTTGATGAAACTTGCTGATTTAGTGAAGATAAGAACAAAATTAGGATAAGGCTAGGTTTTAAGTTAGCAAGGGCTCTTAAAAGGGCGTGGCATAGCCCTAAATTTTATCTTTCATAGCGCCATAGCTCGTAAACCGTGCAAGATATTGTGATGAAATTTGGTACACGAATGTAGATCTTATAAATCTTGAATTTCGCATAAAATGGGCAGAATTGTAAAAGTGGGCGTGGCACTTTTTAGCAATTGAAAATTTGGATTTCCTATATCTCCAAATTGGCACATAAGATTTTCATAAATATTTTAGGGATGATACCACTAAAAGTAGTCATCAATACAAGTTTCGTTAATATTCTGGAAAATTTCGTTGAAGGGCGTGGCACAGCCTACAATATTTACAAACGTTATAAAAAGAGAACTAACAACGCAATCGATATGAAATTTAATATGGCAGATATATTCGCTAAAAGGTGTCTTCTTGCAAAATTTTGGCACAATAGTGGCGGTGGGTGTGGCACCTCCCATATGAACAAAATACGTTTAATGCTATAGATAGTAATCTTCATAAAATTTTGAATGGAGGTGTCGGTTACTATAAGCTTTGAAATCAAATGAAACATGAAAAGATTGCATCAGTGGGCGTGGCACCTCCGTCATTAACATAAAGTTATAATTGTTATTTTAAGTGAACTATTGGAGCAATTGATCTGAAATTTGAAGTAAGTGGTTTACTGGGTATTTGGTATGTATGAATCAAAAGCTTTTCAAATAGCAACAGTGGGCGTGGCACCTCCCACACAATTAAAATACCTTAAGTGGCATAACTGTCGAAATATATTAGCAATCATACTGAAATTTGGTGTAAGAGGTTTGTTTATAGAAGGCTATTTTTGGATCAAAATCTGACTGTATTGTACCAGTAGGGGTGTCACCGCCCTAAATTTTAAGAATTATTACTATAAATTTGGTTTGTGCATGTCAATCACGAATATCATTTATTGAAGCAAAAGTGGGCGGAATCGGAGCAGTGGGCGTGACACATTTCGTAATTTACATTTCTATTCTTTTTTTTTTCAACATTTCCCTTATTTTTTCGACATTTTCAACCTTTTACCTGTTCCCATTCAATTTCATTCGACATTTTCTTCGACTCTTTTATTAATTTTTCAGCATTTTTCATATTTTTCGACTTATTCAATTTCTTTTAACATTTTTCAATGGTTTTTATATATATTCAGCATTTTCAGTTTTTTCCAACACTTTTCAATATTTTTGAATCTTTTTACATTATTTTCGACTTATTCAACCTCTTCAACATTTTTTTAACATTTATTTAAAAAGTACTTTCAATGCAGTGTAGGGTATGTGAGTTTCGTCCTGGCCGAAGGTAACACCTTTACTAGTTTCTATTACTTTTGTCAATAATAAATGAGGACATTCAAAATTGGTCGAACGTCCATATATTATACAAAATTTAATATGTAAACAAAGTATAAAGAAATGGCAGTCATATAATGGTTTAGCTGAAATTGGAGGCCAATTTTGAATTATTGTGAAAAAGGTTTGACTTAAATAAACTTAATTTGATAAAATACTGTGTCAAATAAATATTTTGCGCTCGGGTCATACGATTAACACACAATTATCACAAACAATGCCAGCGTTCCTACTTTTATCCAATCAAAGTCTGTAAAAACTCTATGTTAAAAATCTGTACAAAATAATTTGAATAGGTCGTTTCGACAGGCGTTATAAAGTACCTCCGCACGAATTTGCAAAGCTGAATAAACCAAAGCTTACATGTTTTTTTCCTTTACAATTGTTGGAGTTATTCTCTAACAATTAATGCACTTTGAGCTTGCATTTTTTTTGTTGTTTTTGCACTAAAAGTACTGAACTTGAAGCTCTGTAAAATACATAAAAGCTGGCATAATTTTTTTAATTATATTACATGTAAGCAAATTGGAGGGCAGACAATTTTATCTGAATTGTAGTGTTTTGGATTTTGCAGATAGTGGAAGACGTTCCAATTGAAAGTAAAGCACAATGACTTTTACCATATTTTATATTTTAGATTTTTATTAATGCATTTTTTTTTTATACAAAAATTTTACAATTCATACAATTAGCTAAATTCAAATATTCATAAAAACAATTGTATCTTAAAAAAAGAAGATGGCATTTGAAGTAAAAGTAAGTAATACAGGTTAAAATTTCCTTTCTACAAAACTAAATATATAATGT
This sequence comes from Meiosimyza decipiens, assembly GCA_963680825.1. NCBI lineage: Eukaryota > Metazoa > Arthropoda > Insecta > Diptera > Lauxaniidae > Meiosimyza > Meiosimyza decipiens. The sequence continues at coordinate 69,639,692 of OY804258.1, read as the reverse complement.
GTTGTGGGGTAACAACAGAAATTGATCTATAAATTTGAAAACAACTATTCATTAAGATATTTATACAAATAATAAGTTTAAAAGTGTATACTAAAAATTTGAGAATCATATAAGGGAAATGAAATATAAATTACACATACATTACAATGTAGGCCTCAGCAAAACAGAAAAGCTTTAACATTTTTTAAAAAAGCGGACAATTTTCTTATAACACGAATGCAATGGTGTAGAGTTTACGAAAAAGAGTTGTCCGAGCAAAAGGAATTTCAACTACAGAGAGAAAGTTACTACACAAGCTATAATCGTCAGAGACGCGACTATGCAAATAACCAGATCTAAGGTAAAAGATTTCCAAGACTTTATAGTAGTAAAGTTGCCTTATTGGAAGAATTCTTAGCAGCCCAAACAATTCAATCGATTAACATTACATATTTTCCTTATGGCGCACTTTTGTAAAGTTAAAAGTGATCGAACCCTAGTAATTGAGGCACCACCCCAACAACTAATTCCATACTGAAGTTTAGATTGGCAAATGTCATAATATAAATTTTTTAGAGTAGAGTTAGAACAAAACTTGCGTAAACGATAGAAATACCTGATGGTGGAAAGCATGTATTGTTTTAAATGGAGGATATGTGCATTCTAACTCAATTGATGGTCAACGAGTACTCCAAGATACCTAAAGAATTTTACCGTTTCACTTTCGAAACAACTATCACTACAGCTTATGTTTCTGTTAAAGCAGATCTTCGAATTATTCACAGAGCATACTTGGCTATGCAAGCAAAAACGCTTACAACATGTCGAGTGAAATATGATTTCAGCAAATGGTGAATCTTGTTCATACTGACTGAAATACATTAGTTTCGTTTTATTACTAGCAATTAACTTATGCCTAGCAAACCACGTCCTCAGCGCATGAAGGTCATGATTAACTCCAGTAACTACTGGACGCACTATAGGCTTTGGCAAGATCGTCTGCAAATGCAGTGACTTTACCCACAAATGGAAGGGAAAAAATAGAGTTCAAATAAATTAAAAAAATTACCCCGCGAAAGCCAGCGCAATATAATTTATTGAGAAGGATATGTCGGTCCACCATGTCGAAATCTTTCGTAAGATCGACTAAAAGAGCAGCACTCCTTTTTTTGACATTCATTTCTTTGTGTACAAATGAGCAGAATGCCAAAAGTGCATCCTCCATTGAAAGTACGGTTCTAAATCCGAACTGCATTTTGTTAAAAAACTCTTTTCTATTCAAATAGTGAAGTATTCTGCTTTTCACAGTTTTTTCAAATACTTTTGAAAGGGAAGAGAGCAGCGAAATTGGCCCATAATTATTTTTACCTTTTTTATCCCCTTTTTTGTACAGGGGAATAACTATTGCTATTCAAAACATCAGGGAAATACTACTCTTGAAAACACGCTTTAGCACATCGACTATATTAAGTGAAATATTTTTTAAAATTCTATTTGATATACCATCATTTCCACAAGGGATAGAGTTATTTAAAGATCTTATTATTTTTAAAAGTTCTGCACCAGAAATAGGATCGAAAAAGCAGCTAATTTCAGAACTAATGTTATCTGTTTACTCATACATACAATCACAAGTAGTTAAGGAAGAATGACCAATTGTTGAAAAAAAAAATCGTTAAAGCAGCTAGCTACAGACCCAGGATCCAGTATACTACCATCATTTACACATAATGCAACCACTTCATTTCTATCTACTTTTTTAACAATTAGTAATACTATTTATAACGTCCCATTTCTTTTTTATATCGTTTTGAGCGGCATTTAGCCTATTTAGAAAATACCTGTCACATTGTAATCTGATATCTTTCTTCATTTTTTTGCATAGATTTTTAAATCGTGCAAGAAAAAGTTAATATTTTTTTAAAATTGACACTTTTTTGAGTGATTTTTGCTCCAGATCTATAAAACCTTCAAATCGAAAACTATGTGACTTGGCCCAAGTCAAAATTTAAATCATAAATGAAGCAAAAGTAAATAAATTCTGGTTCACTGGTAATGCAGGTAGTCATAGTCAAATTCAATGGTCATTACATTAAATGTCACCGCTGAATATATAAAGTATCTGGTTTCATTTTGAAAACGGTTCATCTCTCCAAAACGAAATGATTTTGGCTGGGCTTCTGAACCACCCAATATCTATTCGGGCATTTCATGAAGCGGACAAGGAAAAAAGTGTGACACTTTGCAATTTGTTCACATTCACCTTAGTTGTACATCTAAAAGGTAAACACACAATTTTTATTTAACATTTGTTTTTCAAGTTATAGCCTTCGAAAGAATTGATGTAAATGGATATGAATTTTTCGGAAGCAGTTTTACGAGTATGAATTAAACAAATTTACAGTAAAATATCACATCATATAAAGATCTAGGAACGCCTTCCATTGAGGCGGTGGGGCGAAGGACAATCTGTCGCTCCAATCTGTTGAAAAATTTTGAAGCGTTCAAAAAAAAAAAAATAAAATCGTACCAGATAATGTCATCGGATTTTCTATAGGCATGTTCCACCAAATACTCAAAACTGTAGCATAAAAATAGGATTTCCAAGTTCTGAAGCTCGATTCTGTAACTCGTAACGATCGCAGTTACCGACTTACATTGCCGGTTTGACGTCACTCCCACCTGCATTGTTTCTGTAAGGGTTTCAATTAACCTCTGAATTTGATCGTTTCAAATCGATAAGTTGTCACATTCTCCTATTAAATTTCAATAGAACCTTACAAAAAAGTGTTTCAGTAAAAAATGTGAATGATTCAAAATGTCACTTTTGTTAGACTCTGCAGTATCTAAGTGCGAATTTTACCAATTCTTATAAATGCCGGATGTATTGTGTACATATGAAGAAACAAGTACTCAAAGTTAGTTCTTAAAACCGGGTACTTTCGTTGAAGTTGAATTTTTTACTGATTGTAATCGTTTTGGTTTTCAATATTATGTGTTTTAAAACCAAAACGTGTCCACATAACTGTCAGAAACGTAAGGGGCATTTCGAGTGGATCGGACAATGGAAAATAAATTACATTTTGAAAGTTGTTCACATTTGGCTTAAATATACTTCTAGAAGGTGTAAACACTTTATATTTTTCTTGTACAAGGCTTAATTATCAAGTTATGGACTTCTAAAAATTGACGTAATATGAAAAATGGATTATACAGAAGAAGTTTTTCGAACTTAATGAATTTTTAATTAAATATTAAACATTGTGGTTGCTATGATAAAATTTACTGCTCTTTTTAATTATAAAATCAGATTTGAAATCTGACTTTTTTTCTTGTGGAAAACTGGAAGTGAACATTTGACCTCAGAACTTAATCAATTTCGACACATTTTATTTTTCTTATTTTAGCTTTCATATATAGCAGAAAATATACCAATAATATGTATACTAAAAATTTTAAAATGTGGTCTACATTATAGTACGAGATATCTGAATAGAAGTGCATACGTGGCGCACTTTGTAAGGGACCTGGCACCTTCTTAAGTACTTTAATTTATCTATCTCCTTAACTAATAAGGATCACGTTAAAATTTTTTTAGTGAAACATCAATATACTTAAGGCTTTTTTTAAATTAAAATATTGTGTCGAAGTTGCTCAAAATTTGATTTGAAATATTTACTTACGGTATCCGATACATAAAAACAATTTTAAATTCGAATTTGACTAAAAAATTAATAAGAGTATCCTTTGTACTAGTTAGAGCAATATTGTTTATATTTTATTATGAATTCTTTGATTCCAATAACAGCGTTCAAAAATGGCAGCCCTTTAACTTCGCCAATTCTTCAGAAGCCCATAACTCGGCAATTAAGCGTCATACGAAAAAAAATTGTGTGTACACATTTACGTCTACTAGAAGTACAACTGACCGGAATATGAACAAATTTCACTACCTCACTTTATTTTCATTGTCCGCTTGGCCTGAAATGCCCCTTAAGCAAAAAAATATTTGTTAAAGCAATGCAAAAGTTGTTGTTGTCTGTTGGAAATATATATTAATTTTTAGTTGCACATCACTAAGTGCTAAATTATTGTTGTTCGTTAAAATAATTCAAAATTAACTAGTATAGGTGTTATCATCGGCCAAGCCGAAACTCACATACACTGCATTGAAAGTACTTTTTAAATAAATGCTAAAAATACATTGAAAAGGTTGAAGATGCTTATTTAGCCCAACATAATGTCAAAAGGTTCAAAAAGGTTGAAAAGTGTTGAAACAGTTGAAAAAATCTGAAAAAGTCTAAAATATATGGAAACCATTGAAAAAAGTTGAAAGAAATGGAAAAAGTCGAATACACTTGTATGAAAATGCTAAAAAATTGTTGTAAAGTTGAATGAGGTTTAATTCCGCCTTCTTTGGTATCAAAAAATTATATTCGTGATTGACACACGCATACAAAATTTTATCAAAATTGTTTGTATAGTTTGCGATACATACCGCTTTTGGTTCAGATATGCCTTGTAGCATATAAGCCACCTACCTGAAATTTCAGATCAATTGCTACAATAGTTCACTTCAATTAGCACTTACAATTTTTTGTTAATATGGGTGGTGCCACGCCTACTGATGCAATTTCGTCGAAATCCATTTAATTTTAAGGCTTATAGTAACTGAAATCTATACACCAAATTGATGTGAAGATTACTCCCAAGGTGCAATATCTATAACATTAAACGTTTTAACCTACATGGGAGGTGCCATCCCCATCGGCACTGTTGTGCTAAAATTTTTCATTTAGATACCTCGTTTAAAAATATTGTGTGGAGCGAGTTTTCCCAGTATACTGACGTAACTTGTATTGATGACTGCTTTCATAAGTATCATCCCTAAAATTTTCATGAAAATCGTAAGTGACGATTTTGAGTTATACGGAATCAAAATTTTCAATTGTAAAAAGTTGCCACGCAAACTTTTACAATTCCGCCCACCGTGTACCAAATTTCATCACAATATCTTGCATGGTTTACAAGATATGGTGTTATAAAAGTTAAAATTTAAATCTGTGACACCCCACTGTTAGAGCTTTTGAAAATTTGAAACCTAGCCTAACCTAAATTCAGTTCACATGTTCACCAAACCACTAAGTTTCATTAAAATCGCAGCAACTTTTTTCAATATGGGCTGAGGTATATTTTCATAGAGCGTGGGCGGTAGGCGTGGTCATAGCCTGATTTCGCCCATTTTGCCAGTAGCTTGCAATAAGGTGTGACCTGTGAGCCAAATTTCATTGAAGTTGCTTGTTTTTTTTTCCCGTAAAAGTGATTTCATCAGAGAGACAGGTAGACAGATAGGCGGACATGGCTATATCGACTCAGATGGTGATGCTGATCAATAATATATGCACTTTTTCATACCTGCCACGCCCTCTTCTATGCGTTACAAACAGATTGACAAATTAAATATACCCTCTGTGTAGGGTATAAAAAGTTCAAAATAAAATCTGCCATATTGCGTAGATTACAAGATGTTTTTGGTTTCATTTCTATTTCATGTTGTATTTGATTTTATTTCCTTCAACTTCAAAACAATCACTTTTTATGACTTATTTGCTTATAGTTTTCTAATTTAAAATATAGAGAAAACAAACGCAAATATACAAACGCTTGTAGTTTGATTCAATTTCGCGGCGTGTCCTCTCGATTTGTGTTCTTTTCCATGACGCACCGAATTTCTAACGATTTGAAGGTACAGAAACACCAGTTTTCAAGAAATCATACCTCAAGATCGAAGCAGTGCTACGTCATACAAATCGGTAACTTTCCAATTTATTGATAGAAACGAGCTGCTGATCAATACAAATGTTTGATTTAATATTATTTGTAAATCTCAATTTATTCCGAAGACCATCTTACCGACCCCAAGCCATTTCGACAGGGGCGGCTGTCCCCTTCGCTCTACCTGCCACCGCTACTGCCTATAATTGACACTGAATATTATGAGTATATTATCGACAGGAGATGGTGTTTTTATCACTCGTAAAGTTTCATAATTTGGAAATTCAAAACTATAGTATAATAGACTCGTATATATAAGTATTATAAATAATGTATTTACACTGTGATGGTTCTTGCTCGGATTTTTTGTGAAATTCAAATGCGATGCCCCTTGAATTGATTCGAAATAGAATACAAAAATAGTAGGAATTTTTTCAAATTTTTATCTTTAACCCTTACTGACCCTATTTCAATGTGAAATTTGGCATTAACACTCGCCATTTTTAGTTATTGACGAATATCGTGAAAAATTTACGAATGCAAACAAAGAAACACTTGTAGAAATGTTTTAAATAAAATAAATATTATATCTTATTAGTCGATAGTGCTCTATCTTTTTAAGTTATAAAATCGTACATACAATAGTTAATTGAAATAAATGAGTACCTTAAAAATGACACCAGTTTGTTCATTATTTTTTTATATCGTCGCTCTCGGGTACAAAGGCCCTAACTCCTATTTGTGAAATTTCACAGCAGGAGAAAAAACTTTAAAACATCAAATAAAGAAATTCTTTAAAAGCGATTCCCAAAATTTTTAGTGGGTCAATTAGGAAAGGATATGACGTTTCAATACCCCTGTGATTACCCATAATATGACGTTATCAAATCCATCATAAACATGAACTTTCGCCCCTTACATTCTTTTCCTTATATACTCGTCTTTCTGGGGGCTTAGGGAGGATATAGACATTTACCTGATTAACGATACCAATATCGATAAAATATAGCGGAGGCTTATTGATTTATCGACGAAAAAGTCAAATTTGGGAAAAAAATTAGTTTCGGTCTTTCTACCCGAGACCGACGATATACATACAAAATATGCATAGAAAAAAAAGTTAGTAAAAATTTTCAAAATTTCAAGTATCTTTGGAAAAAAAAATTTAATATCTTAACTTCGATGCAGTGATGGATTTATAGTACGGCATACCAAGCACAGGCCTGGGACATCACCGCGGAGGGATAACCAGATATTGAAATTCTGGTCAACTGAAATAAGAATGAATTCAGAATTGTTTTATTGTGAAACATAATTTAAAATAAAAAAATGTAATATGTTAATTATTTTCAAAATTTCGTAATCCGTTAATTTGAACGTTGTCGATATTCGCAACTTTTTTTCTCATATTTCATTGTGCTCAGGTTATATTAGATCAATTGCAATTACAAATGGACTTAAGAGGTGAGACTTAACGTGAAATTTCTGAGCAATTTGATTTTATTTGCATTACAAATAAAAAAGTCGATATTGAAACCAGAAGATCCTAATTCCGAACTGGCTGATGAAATTCACCAATTTAATCGCAGTGTTTGGCATAAATATGGAAATAATTATAAATTTGATAACCAATCTAATTAATGTAAAATAATGTATGAAGATAAGTTAACATCAGCTTTTCCAAACGTAGATATTGATGGTTGCAAGTTGTAAGGCAGAAAGATAATTCTCACAAAGAGATTTAAAAATCCTTGTCGTGCTGATGAAGCAGGAAAGATTAGATGCATTATCACTTCCTTGTATTGAAAGTGATCTACTACATGAAATCGATTTCGAATTTATTTTCAAGGATTTCGCTTTTAAAAAGCCAAGGAAACAGTATTTCGATCATTAAAGTATACCTTAAAAGTTGTACCTATTTTACTTCAAATGAAAAATCAATATAAAATGAAAAACTAGCGCACCATTCTCTTTAAAATCCTAATGCACCAAAATCTTAAATGCGGTGCTGCTCGATGCAATTAACTACTAAATATATTACACTCACAAATGACGGCTAAAAAATAAATTAGTTTAACACAAAATATGCAGTGGTCGGTTTTGGTATTTTTCCCGAGACCAAATATTGTTAGTCAAAGAATAATGGCACTTCTTTACCCCTTTTTATAGCAAATTTTAGCATTCTCAAAAAGCGAAATTGAAAAGAATGCCTGGAAGCTTGTTGTCTCATATTCACGAAAGCTCTCTCTACGTTTTCCTCGAGTTAGCTTACCACATTACCAAAACAGAAAGAACTACCTGTTACTAATGATAAACGAGCAGCTGCTGCTTGCCTTGTTGTAACAGGTTGGTTGTTGTATTGGAGCTTCGTCATCGTTAACAATAAATCCACATTTGCAGAGCATTTCCTACGTTTTCATCGGGCAATCGTCATATACATGTGTGTGTATGTATATCGGCGCTGCACTCTCTCTTTGCACTCAGTTCACGATTCCTCTGGTCGTCGGCAGGTGTTCATGGCATTGAACGTATCCTTGTTCAATAATCGCCTGTGGTGGTCGTTCGACTTAGGCTCAATATGTCCTTCCACATATT